>JABCMI010000055.1:0-1304407 GCA_026261945.1 Hirschfeldia incana
AACACTACATTAATTCTGTCGCCAATGAATTTGGTCCGTTGGTTGAAGACACGATAAGCCGAGCTGTTGGTTGAGTAGCCAAGGAACATACCTACGTCGCTTTTAGCATCAAATTTTCCTAAGTGGTCTTGATCATTGAGAATGTAACATAGACACCCAAACACATGCATGTGACTCAGGTTAGGAGTTTTTCCTTTCATAATCTCATATGGTGTAGTTTTAGTTTTGGGTTTGACATAAACTCGATTGATCACATAGCATGCTGTGCTGATTGCTTCAGCCCAAAATCCTGATGGTACACTGTAGCCACATAACATCGCCCTTGCCATCTCTTGTAATGTTCTATTTTTCCTCTCTACTATTCCATTCTGTTGAGGAGTTCGAGGAGCTGCATACTGGTGTCGTATTCCCTGACTTTGGCAGAAGCTATCGAATTGTTCATTCTGGAATTCTCCTCCATGATCACTTTTAATCTGCATGATTCCACCTCTCTCCTGTTTGAGTTGCAAGGCTAGGATTCTGAAACTATCTATTGCGTCAGATTTATTTCGTAGAAAATCAACCCACGTGTACCTTGAGAAATCATCAACCATCACCAGAATGTATCTCTTTCCAGCCACACTGTCTGGGGTTATAGGACCCATGAGATCCATGTGAACAAGCTCCAATATTTGCTTAGATCTAATTTCAGTGATTTGTTTGTGTTGCACCTTTATTTGTTTTCCTTGGCAACAACCTCCACACACAGTGTCCGTGTGAGATTCTAGCTCAGGAACCCCTCTCACAACCTCAGCATTCACAAGTCTGGTTAAACCATTCACATTCATGTGTCCTAACTTCTTGTGCCATAAGTCAATTTTAGACATTGTAGCTGAACAGCATTGTACCTCTGGCTTCCACATATAGCAATTGTTCCCTGTGCGTATTCCATACAGAACAATGGTTCCTTTGTCATCCACTGCACGACATTCCTTCTTATTGAAAATTACCTCAAGTCCTTCATCACACAGCTGGCTTACACTAATAAGGTTAGCCTTGAGTCCATCAACATAGTACACATTTATCAACCGAGGTAGATCAGATCTTTCAGTGTTTCCCACTCCTCGGATTTTCCCATGTCCTCCATCTCCGAATGTTACTTTACCTCCCTTAATAGGTTGAAGTTTGTCTAGATGCTCGTATGTTCCTGTCATGTGCTTTGAGCAACCACTGTCAAAGTACCATGGAAAATCTGTCTGTTTAACGCCTTCAGCACTTGTGTATGCAACGTTGCTTACCAGGTTGGGTTCTTCATGAATCCTCGTGAAATTGCATACCAGATTCTCCTTTGGTTCAATGTGTGACACAGTCTTTGGGCTAAGTAACACTTTTGGAACCCGTTCCCTATAGTTAGGATATAGATCTCGCTTAGCGATCCATACATGTCCCCAAATCGTTGGTTCAATGAAGCATAGGTTCATCCTCCAGGCCCGCTCATAACGATGTCTACGGAAGAAGCAACGACTCACATGATGTCCACGTTTTCCACAAAAATGACAACCATTCCCGCGTCTTCTAGGCAATGTGGGTTCGTTTTCAGAGTTTCTCTTGATCATAGCCTGAGTTTGCGTTTCATTACTCATTTGATTAATTGGTGCTTCCTTCACAAATACCACTTGCTGCCCTGTGTCTGCTGTCTTCGACATAGATCCCTGAAATCCCAAACCCCTGTTGTTGCTTGGTGATTGTCCAACTGATAGAATATGATCCAGCGATTTAGTCCCCGTAGATAGCATTCTTATCTTCTTATGATTTTCAGTCAGTTGACTCTCAAGCATCTTGCATTTGTCCCTTTCCTGAAGGAATAACTCACTAAGCTGTCCGAACTTCTCTTCAAAAATCCTGTGTGTCCTTTCTTGCTCAGTCATTGCCCTTTTTAGTGCTAATATTTCTTGATTAGATTCCTTGTCGTCAGTCGGAGAAATTGTTTCTGCTGTTGGTTTCTCCAACTCAAGAATATTCACTTGAGCTTTAAGCATAGCACGATCCTTGAGCAGCTGTAGATTCTCATGACTAAGCGCAGTGAACTGGTCAAAGAGAGCTTTGTACTCTGTCTCGAGGTCACAGTTTAGATCATCGTCATCTTCATCAACAGGTGTTTTTCCAGTTTCATTAGGTGAGTCCTCATGACCAATCAGTGCCATGAAATTGAGGTGCAGTTCATCGTTGTCACTATCACTCTCCGAGTCGGTGTCACTGAAGCACATGAGTGATTTCTCTTTCCTCAAGGTGTTAGGACACTCGCTTCGCATATGACCATATCCCTTGCACTCAATGCATTTAAGTTCTTTTCGTTTGGCGAGAGGACACTCACTTCGTATATGTCCAAATCCTTCACACTCATGACATTGCAGTTCTCTCTTCTTCTTTGATGGATCTGACCTTGAGTTCTGAGAGTTTCCTCTGTCTGTGTCATTCCTCTGGAATCGTCCGCTTGACCTACCTCCACCTTTCTCTAATCTCTTAACAAATTTGTTGAAGTTCCTTGCCATCATCACCAGGTTCTCTTCAATCTTTGACACTCGATCATCTTCTTTGGTGTTAACATTGAATGCTATGCTTTTCTGGGAGCTAGCTAGACGATCAGATTTCTCAAGATCATGAACCTTAAGAATGCCTGACAGTTGATCAAACTTCATCTCATCTGTGTCAATTGCGATGTTCAGTACTGCCTTATATGCTTCAAACCGAGGTGGAAGACATCTAAGCAACTTCTTCACGAGATCTTTCTCTTCATATTTCTTTCCCAAGACTGAGGATTCGTTGGCAAGTTCACTCAATTTTGAGATGAAGGCGTCTATTGGTTCATCATCTCCCATTCGCAAGTTCTCAAACCTTGATGCCAGATGATCTATCCTAGTTCGACGAACACTGGTGTTACCTTCAAAGTGGTTTATCAGAGTATCCCATGCTTCTTTAGCTGATTCACACGCTTGGATGATTTTGAATTGATCCAAGTCAACAGCAGAGAAAATCACCGTTAAAGCCTTAGAGTTAAACTTTGAGGCCGCCTTATCTGCGTCCGTCCATTGATCTTTAGGTTTTGGACCTACTGACTTATCCTCTTTGATGACGGTGGGTGGAGACCATCCTTCTTCAACTGCAGTCCAGGCGTCTTCATCAATTCCTCTGATCACATGCCTCATTCTTGCTTTCCAATGGCCAAAGTTCCCACCATCAAGCATGATAGGTTTTTGTAATGTAATAAGCTCCTTCATATTATCCATGAAAAGCCGCAGGATCTCAACCTGTTAGTAGTGGTTGGTACTACAGAGGTTTCCTGCTCTGATACCAAATGAAAGTTCAAGGATAACCAAACTGAAAGAGCAATTGCAGGATCCAAGAAAACTTTCTTGTTTATTAGAAACCTTTTAAACAATCTCACAGATCTGTTCAATCCGGTTTACTCTCAGTCACACACGACTAGAGACGGACCAGTTTCTAATCTCTAAATCAAAGAACCTGAGCTTCAACACCCTGAACTCAGCTCTTGATGCTTGACTAGAACAAACTCTAGCTCAAGCTTTTTCAACGTTAACGCTTAACCTAGATCTACCCTTGGTAATCTAGTTAAATACCCTACATTCGATATTCCCATATCTAAGATGGATAAGCCCAAATCTTCTTTTCTTGGCGTCAAAGTAATTGTCATTAGCCCAATAACCTCTTGACACGTCACCACTGCCTAACTGATTCCATATGACATGTAACTCCTTGTTTTCGACGTGTGACACACCTTACTTCGTTCCTTGTTCAACACGCTCATCACCTTGAGCTTACACTCTTCAGTCAGCAAACTTTCTCTTCCACCACTCCCCCTTGATTTCTCTTCAGAAGTGATTCAAGCCAAAACTTTTAATCTTTTTTTAAGTGGCGATCACAAGGGAGTAAAGGAACAGCCCAGATCCAAGAAATAAGAAAAGAAAAATGTGGAGAAATGAGAAGATGAAAAGAAAAATGAAAACAAACCAGCCAAAGTGGGTCTGATACCAAATAATGAACCCCTAGACCGAGAGGATCACGTTAGCCCGGTGTTTGATATGAACCGTCAAGAGATCGCCAAGAGATGCGGAATGACTCTTGATATACCAACAATCTAAGGTTAACCACCTAAGAATGATTGTAGTGCGTTGGGTAACCACCAAACAACACACAAAGATGAATTGGCTAACCAACAAAAGCCGGTTCACACCGATGAACTAGCTAAAAACTCTCTCTCACTCAAAGAACAGAAACAAAAATGAAACCAAAATAATCAGATTTATTCATAGACTGAAGTTACATACTTATAGGAAACTAATTAATTAGTAGAAACAAGTAAAAGAAATTGTGTAAAAACAATACATAAGGAAATGTATAAATGGGCAACAACTGGAAAAATACTAAATGAGTCAAAGCACAGCTGGACAATAGCTGGCTGATTTGAATCTTATTTTCCAGGTTCATCTGAATCCTGCTGGATGCACGGGGTAAAGGTAAGGATGCCTGCGGGACTGTCCGGATGGTTCGCCGGATGAGAATGCAAGTCCAACTTTGAATTCTTCACAATCCAAGCTAAGTCTGGCTCGACCATGAGTCTTAGAATATCAAGTTGATCAGGAAAGACGAGCTTTGGTACGGGGAATTCGGTCGTCTAGCCGTGGTTCTGGTCTTAGCTTCAATCGGGACGCATGCGGGATGGCTCGGTCAGTTTGATCGGTACTGTCTGATGAGTGAACTTCGATTGAAATGTTCAGAACGTCCTGATCACCATGCGGAGCTGGTTCCATGTACTGATCCATGGTCTGGGTCACACCCCCTATATATTAATCCTGGAACAATATAACATGTTTTGTAGTTATGTGTCATCACTAAGATGATTCTTAGAAGGAAAAATGATAGCTAGCTACACCAAGTATCCGCCATTACATGACTAACCATGCCAACTATAGAAATGCATGTTTAACTACACTAACTATATGTTACTCATGATCACATCTCCCAAGTTTATGATGTTATGTAACCAACATCATTAGCTAAATCAGAGTAACCGGTAATGTACATGTGAACGCCGAACACTAAATTCTATTAACTTTCCCGTTAAGACAACTTTTAACTAGGACTGGGACTTAATATTCGAGATCCGGATCTGATCCGAGATCTGATTCGGATCCGCTCCGAAAATAGGATATACGGGGTGCCCGGATCCGGATAGTAAAATGTCAGATCCGTCCAATCCGGATCCGGATATCTAGATTTTTAATATTATATTTAAATTTATATTAATAATTATAATTGATTTATTAATATTTATACATAAAAATAGTTTTATAATATTATATTTTAATTTTAATAATATTATATGCATAAATGCATTCATAAATATTTTTAAAAATTTCAATTTATGTAATATTTTTAGAGTTTTTTATATTTTTAAAAAATATTTTTATTTTTGTAATTATTTTTAAGGATCTGGATCCTGATCCAGATACTCGTGGGTATCATGATATCTAGACAGATATCCGAAATCCAGATATCTAGATGGCATGGATCCAAATTCGGATACTAAAATCATAGATCTGGATCTGGGAACCCTAAATATTCCGGATATCCAGATCTGTTCCAGGTCTAATTTTAACCCGAAATAATTTATCATAATTTTTCTTAATTTATTTGAATATCCACCAGACCTAGACAAAATAAAAGAAAAACAATTTGGGCCTGCTTATTTTGATCATGTTTTATGTTAGAAGAACATGTTTATTTTATCTTTTGGATGTTTTTAACAATGTTAGCATTCTCGGGTTTCACAGGTTGTTTTAGATATTTTTGCTTATTTGGATTTTTTTACTTAAAATAATCAGGCCCAAATTGCTTTTCTTTTATTTTTTTCTAAGTTTGGTCGAAATTAAAATAAATTTTTAAAAAGTTAAAATAAATTGTTTCAGATTAAAATCCGCCTTAACGTAAAAGTTAAACTGAGTATAGTCTCTGACGTCCACGTGTATATAAAGTTGGTTACATAACATCATAAACTTGGGGGATGTGGTCATGCATAACATATAGTTGGTGTAGCTAAACATGCATTTCTATAGTTGGTATAGCTAGCCATGCGATGGCAGATACTTTGTGTAGCTAACTATCATTTTTCCTTCTTAGAAATTCTTAGGAAAATAAGTTGGTCCATACAAATATATATTATAATTTTTATTAAACTAACTATCACATTGATTAGTAGTCATAAATTTTTTTCTAAAATAAAAGTTACGAATTTACCTAATAAGATTAACATATATATGGCAATTAATTAATGATTATAAATCATACATATTTGATAAACAAAATTGTATCCTCAATTTTTTAATTTTATATTATTAAAAAAATTTAAAATCACATTAAACATACACTAAAAAATTAGATTTTTTCATATATTTTATATTTTGATTTTTTTTTTAAAGTCTATAAATTACGAAAAAATTGTAAGATGTTATTAAGATGTTATTTTTTGAACGGAACCCGATCCGAAACGAAATATTTCGGATATCGTATATATCTAAACCATATTTAGATACTTAAATATATTAATTATTTTTAAAATTTTATATCTAAAAGAATATACAAAATATATAAGATGTTATTAAGTTGTCCCAAATACTTGGAAATATATACAAATAGTTAAAAATACATGTTTAAAATATTTAAATGATACTCAAAATACCAATACTTCAAATATCTATTGATTTCTTATCCAAATATGGAAACTAAACCAAATTTTATGTTAAGTTTAAGTATTTTAGCTTACATTATACACATTTATATGTAAATAAATAATTTTTATTTTTATATTTTGAGAAACTGAAAGTATATATGAATTTTATTTTATTTTTAAAAAATTAAATGAGTTATCTGAGTTCAAGCCCAAACCAAATCCGCAGATCCGAACCGGATCAAACTTACAAAAAAATCAAAACATAATTAACCAAACCGAACAAAATGGTATCCGAATATCCATCCCAAATCAAATGTAAAAATTATTTTTGATAACAAAATATGTTTTAATTGTAATATTTAAATACAACATATTTTAAAGAATTCACTCCACGAATGGCGCGCGTTATCATCTAGTCACTAAGTATCCTGGATTTGGTGTCGTTGGTTGGGCGTCGTGGTTTAAACTTTGATGGCAGTCTTCAATCAGTCCTCACTTGTTTATTGAGAGGAATGGTTCTTCGTTTTTGCAGTTGAATGAAACAATTTATCTTGTCTGTGCAAGTTTTTCACGATTCTATTTTCCTGTTCTCGTACACATCCATCTCAGCTGCAGCTTCGCTTCGGGTTTTCAAATTCGTGTTGTTATTCAGTTATTCTCGTTATGATCGATGAAGTTTTGAGAATACTGATTATTTTTTTTTTGTTTTCAAATTCTTTTATCTTTTCTGTTGTGTGACCAATTCACATAATTTTTTAAATTGTTTAACCATATATTGAAACATTTCAACTTCATATTAGCCCCAAAAAAACATTTCAACTTCATTTTATGAAATGATATTTATTTATTTTAAGCAAAAAGTAATAATCTCGGGATTCATTCATCGAAAGATTACATATGTTTCAAAAATTCCTATTTTTTATCAACCACAAAATCCCGTTAGTATAAACTTATTTTGATACTGGAATATTATGTTATACAAATAAAATTAAACTGAAATACTGAAATAAATAAGTATATTAAAAATAACATAACCAAACTTAAGATCTATTTATTTTATAGTTTCTTTTTCCAGATGAAACTAAAAATTACAAATATTAGTTTTAATGATAGACTAGTTTGCATTTAAAATATATATTATTTTGAAAATTGTTTCTATGCATATACATGGTATATGAAACTTCCTAATTATATCTATACAACAATTGTAAAGTAATTTAGGTATTTGTCCTTATAAATATCAATTTGTCCCAAAGGTGCATCTATAAAGCAAGTGGTAGTATATAGTATTTGTCTTACGTTGAGCATTTTTTTTTTCATAGAGTGAGATTTAAGTTACTCCCATCTCAACTTTAATCCTTTTCCAAGTTTTGCTAAGCATTGAGAGGAAAGAAAGGGAAAAATGTGGAAAGAAGATAAATTAATAAGCGAAATATGTACGATGATTTGATTAAAAAAATGATCTACATGTATATGCGTTCATGTGAGTTGTAAAGAAAAATCATAAAATAGAAAATGTAAGTGTAGACAGAAGCATCGGGATTATTTCCTTCAATATTATTATATGCTTCGAAACATTTTCTTGCTGTCGATTGGTGCAATTAAAAAAGAAAATTCTCAAAATATAATTAGCATCAATCCAGATAAGCACTAATCTTAGTCAAAGCTCAAATACCGACAAAATATTGAAATATTTTTTTTTGACCAAAAAAAAATTGGAAACTTTACTTAGCAAAAAAAATAAATTATATATATATATATATATATATATCAAAACTTTACGAAAACGTGCCCTTTATCGGATTATATATATCAAAGGAGTGTATATTTTATTTTATTTTACTTCAAATCTGCACTCAACCATCGACTACACAGACGCCTCCGATTCTATAAATTGCACTCGAACTCGTTAAGACGAGCATAACAGATATATCACAATTCACAACACTGCAAAGCTAGAAGAAGAAGCAAAATGTCGTGTCCTGGTAATATTTCTTATTGTATATCCCTATATATTAATCCGTAAACATTAAAGCATGTATCATCACTAAAATAATTTTCAGAAATCTTTAGGAAAATAGGTTAGTCCATATAAATATATAATATACTTTTTATTAAACTAATTATCACATTAATTAGTAGTTTTAAATTCTTTCCTTAAATAAAAAATATATAAGTTTCTTTTCTTAAATAAAAACTCCGAAATTACCTAATATAATTAACGTATATATGACAATTAATGATTACAAATCAAACATATTTGATAAAAACATTTGTACCCTCTACATTTTATTTTAATTAATATTATCAAAAAATAAAAATCACATTAAGCATATTTAAAGAAAATAGATTTTTCATATATGTTATATTTTGAATTTTCTAAAACGTTTATAAATTACAAAAAATGGTAAGATTTTATTATTTGGAACGTAACCCGGTCCGAAACAAAATATTCCGGATATAGAATATATCCAAACCAGATTTATATACTTAAATATATTAATTATTTTTAGAATTTAATATCTAAAACAATATAAAAAATATATAAAATGTTATTAAGTTGTCCAATATACTTGGAAATATATACAAATAGTTAAAAACACATGTATAAAAAATAGTTAAATGATATTCAAAATACCAATACTTCTAATATCTATTGATTTTTTATCTGAATATCGAACCTAATCAAATTTTATGTTAAGTTTAAGTATTTTAACTTGCATTATACACATTTATATGTTACAAATCATTTTTTATTTTTATATTTTGAAAAATTTAAAGTATATATGAATTTTATTTTATTTTTTTAAAAATAAAATGAGTTATCTGAGTATAAACCCAAACCGAATCCGCAGACCCGAACCAGATCGAACTCACAAAAAATCGAAATATAACTGAATCAAACCAAATCAAACTGAACCAAATGGTATCCGAATGTCCACCCCAAATCAAATGTAAAAAAAAGTTCTTTAATTGCAATATTTAAATACAATATATTTTAAAAAAAATCATTCTGCGCACTGCGCGGATTATCATCTAGTATTATATTATTTTTCTTTTTTACGTTGCCATGTTGATGTTTCAGTTACAATAATATTCAAAAGTTTTAGTTTATCAAAATGTGACCTGAGAGAGAGGCATGATCTCTTCGAAAAGAGAGAGAGAGAGAGAGAGAGAGAGAGAGAGAGAGAGAGAGAGAGAGAGAGAGAGAGAGAGAGAGAGAGAGAGAGAGAGAGAGAGAGAGAGAGAGAGAGAGAGAGAGAGAGAGAGAGAGAGAGAGAGAGAGAGAGAGAGAGAGGCCTGGTCTAAGGGCGTATTGTTTTAATTAATTAACTACATGGAAATTTTGGGATGGACTTACTGAAATATATAATGTCAAATGTAAAAACAAAAAACCTATAGCAAAAGAAGCAAAAACCAGAACTTACATTTCTCTCTCAGATCCGGACTGACCGAGGTGCTCCTCGGAGAATCAGCTCATCTAACCACTACTTAAATCTAGTTTAAATAGGTAGCTGACAAAAAAAGTTGATATGTCTAATGTGGTTGCTTTAAGTGCGTGAAGGGAAGACTTCATGGCCAGAGCTTGTGGGATCAAATGAAGAGAAAGCGACTTTGGTGATTAAAGATGAGAACTCAAGTGTGGAAGTAGTGGTGATTTTGGATCCAATCCCGGTGCTTTCAGACTTCATCTGCAACCGGGTCGTGGTCCCGGGGTGATTTTGGATCCAATCCTGGTGCTTCCAGACTTCATCTGCAACCGGGTCGTGGTCCCGGTCAATGAAGAGCATATCGTCGTCCGAACCCCTACGGTCGGTTAGACTTGTACACGGACCACGATGTATTACTATCTTTTCTTTTTCATTTGTCAGCTATTACTATCTCGATTTAATATGAATAAAATAAAATCTATGTACAATGCATAGTTGATAGTTGGTTGGTATTGATGTAAGTTATCATTTGCGTGGTTTATTTGGGGTTTTACCCGAAATCCAAAGTTATAAAAGAAAGTTTGTATACCCTAATGGTTGCAAGCGTATAAAATGCATGCCCTATTATAGTACATAGAAAACTAGGGATCAGCATTTAGTTTTTTTTTTTAATCTGAGATCATATAGTTGCTTCTTATGCTAATTGTTATACATATATACACTAGGATATGGTCCGCCCTATGGGCGGATTATTAACCAAAGTAATTATATATATATATATATATATATCATCAATTTTAATGAGTATTTTAATATGTTTAGCTTATTTTAAATTAAAAATGATCTTAATATTTCTATGCATGTTTTGTTATTCTTTTTATAGATTATATTTTTCTTACTATTAAAAAGATGGTCAGAACTGCATAATACTTTCATATGCTTTTAGTGTTTTGTCTACTTTAATTATGATAGTAAGTAGAATGGAGAGTTTAGTATAAAACATGGATTACATTTTAGTTCTTATACGTTTCTTTCTTTACTACATTGATAATTTATTTTCCTATGTGAAAGTAGAATACATACCAGCTATAGAGGTTCAAATACTTCAAATTACAAGTATAGTAGAAAATTCCAATTAAATACGTAGCTAAAATACTTAAATTACAATTATATATTTGAATATATTATTTATTTTTGGATAATTCTGTTATTTTTTTTGAATTGTTGCTTGGTATATCTCCATCTTGTTTTATCTAGCCTATCATTTTTTTTTAAAGTTGAAATGTTGGTAAAAGCTGTGATTTTTTTACTTGTATTATTGGTTTTTTCCTATGCTATGCGCGAAATATTAGTTGTTTATGAAAAAAAATGTGAACATCGATTATAAGACATTAATGTTTATATTGTAAATCAATTGTACTAGTTGCTTATTTTAGATAAGCTCTTGTTATTTTTTTTTTGTGTCAGTAGTACTCGGCTAATGAATATTCTCGTCATGGAGACGGGAGACTCTTTTATGGGAAATGTATTTTTGCGGTTGTTTTCTATTTGCTTAATTTTAATTTTCTTTTTCTTTATGTTCATTATTTTTTTTCTCTAAATGCTTAATTATGATTTAATATATTGGATTTTAGATTGTTTTGCTAAACGTATATACTATATTTGAAAAATATTACAATGTAACAAATACATTGTTTAGGGGGGGGGGGGCTTTAAGAATTATGAGTAAGGGCATTACTGGTTTTTCATCTACCACCCGCAAAACGTAGCTTTTGCGGTTGGTGGCGGTTATTGGCGTTATGCAACAATCATTCAAACATTCTAAACTTCTTAAATTCAAACGCTGGTTCCAACTAACGTTTGCGGTTGTGGAAGGGTAAGTTTTTTTTAAACAATATAAAAACAAAAATAAAAATATTCAATACATTTTTTAAATGGAATTATAAAATACTAAAATATATCTATTATATTTTAATTAATATTATAATTTTTTTGAAAAAAAATATTTCTATAGTTTATAAAAATAATTTTTATAGTAATTAGAATATTATGATTTTTGATATTTTTACAATTATATAAAATGTAAATATTATTAATTTATTATTTAACCATTGTTCAGTTTGATAGTTAACCAGTCATAAGTATCCAGCAAATGCACCAATTTCTAAATGCAGTACCAGTCGTACAATTCTCTTAAAATAACTAAAAACCGCAACCATCCGCAAGCGTAAATTCCTACATCCGCAACCGTAACCGCTGCGTTTGAACCAGTCAAGCCCTAAATCGTTTCCTTCTCGCGAACCACGGGAGTTCGCTGGCATTACTTGTTCTTCAAGGAAGAGAATTTATGGAGTAGGTGTGAGCTGGCCATCGATGGTGTTTTGTGTGTTGTGCTTGAAACAGAAAGTGAAAGTGAAGACTGATTCGCTGAAATTAATGCATCTCATGGGAAAACCCAACAAAAAAATTGCTTACACCTGATATACCATGATTTTGACCCACTTTTACCCATGGTATTTCTATGATTTTACTATATATATATATCTATGTTTTGGAGTCTTTTAGGTATGTTTTCAGGTTCAAGGGCATTTTGGAGTAAATTGACGTTTTAGGTGCCATTATGGAGCTTAAAGGAGAGTTTTTCCGAGATGACTATAAGATCAGACGTTAAGAGATACATATCGATCGATACACATTCTGTGTAATCGATCGATGACGCATCCGAAGAAACGATGACGAGATACTCCATCGATCGATGTACGCCTAGTACTATCGATCGATATCGAGCGTGCAGAAGAAGAATGAATATTCTCAATCGACTTGAAGCCCAAGATGTCTCAAGATTACAATAATGCCCCTGACGAGTTTTTAACCTAATTGAACTTGTATTTATACCTTTGCCTATGTGTTTTGGCAAAGTAAGCTTTTTACAATAATTCATTGTTCTAGTACTTTTCATTTATCAATCTAAAGTATTCTTTTCATCTTAATTTTGTTTCATCAAAGGATATAGAATTCTAATCTTAGAAGAAAGATACAAAGAGATTTGTTATCAAGAGGAACTTGAGTGTTCAGTCTTCTAAATGAATCTATATTATTACCTTGATGCTATGAATCACTTAGCCATGTCTGAGTAGATTCCTTTGTTAGATTTAGGGTTCAAATAGTTATGAGGGATTAGCCCCAACTATAGATTGTTGAGTTGTATACTCATTATCCTGATGAACCCTAATGCTTATTCTAGAATAGCTAACTAGAATATGATCTTGGAAGTGATTTAATTCATAAATCATTCTCCTGACATCATCTTTTATAAGCTGAGATCCTCTAGGGTTAAGCAAGAGCCGGTCTATGATCTTGGGGAACATATATTCAATTCGATCTGAAGCTATATCGATCGATACTCAAATAGAGTAATCGATCGACGACAAACATATCGACCGGTACAAGCTGTCAAACATCGATCGATATTGTCGGCAGTCAGATCAATAGACGAGTCTAATAACGATAGATATTAGACAGATCTAAGAATTGAAGTTCTTTAGTATCTGCAAGCAACTCATTAAAAAACTATAGCATTATAATCCTGAACTAACTGAATAGTAACCTTGAATCTAACTACTTTCTCTTATTACTTACAACCTAAATCCATTCTCTTGAGCAACTTATCATTGCTCACAACTGCAATTTACATTTAAAACCTATTCAAACTAGCTTAGTCACTAAAAATTACAATCTTTTGTGTTCCTTCGTTCCCCGTGATTCGATCTCTAAGTACTACATCTGAACCTCTTATTTGAGAGTGTAAATCACTCCTTAGGGTAATTTGAGTGATACCAAATTTGGCGCCGTTGCCGGGGAGCTAATATCGCCATTAGATTTAATCTGATTAGGTCTAGGTTATTTGTTACTGCTTAATCACCTTCTGACGCAAAAAAAAATTTCTTGTCTTTTTCAGGTACATTCCCAGCAGTACTAGAAGCAACAAGAATTCTCAACTTGTGTACTCAGAAGACCCCCACAGCTTGGAACCTAGCATCCGCAAGAACTTACGTTCCACATCGATCGACACCAACTACTCTTTGTCGACCGATAGTCGACCGAGACACCTTCTTTTTCGACCGATACTCACACCACTCCATCGATCGACATTAACAGCCGTTCGTCGACCGATACCTTTCATCCGACATCGATCAATATTAATCACATTACATCGATCGATACTATCCGCCGAGTCATGGTAGCGCCTATTATTCTCACAACCAATGAGAATGGAGACCTGCGTGATCAAGATGGTCACCTGCGTAACGCAGCATGTCAGAAGCTGAATGCTCAGAAGGAAATCATTCCTGAGCAAAACACTGCAACTACAGACTTCATCCAACCTGTAGATGAGGCTAACAGAGCTAGAACCTTGGCTGACTACAACCGTCCAGATCAATTTTATACCAACCGATCAGCCATCCGCCCTCCTACCATTCAGAGAGGAGATTTCGAGCTCAAGCCGCAGTATTACACACTTGTGGGACAGATACCCTTCTGTGGGTTATCCCATGAGCATCCTATGGACCATCTAAAGAGGTTCGAGGATCTAATATCCGCCATCAAAGCCAATGGAGTCCCTGAGGACTATCTTCTCTGCAAGCTTTTCATATACTCTATATCAGGAGAAGCTTTGCAGTGGCTGAGGCAACTACCACCAGGTTCTCTCACAACCTGGAAGGACATCAAGAACGCATTCCTGCGTAACTTCTTTGATGATTCACGTGCTGAAGACTGGATGAGGAAGATTGCTACATTCACCCAGGATCCTAGAGAGTCATTCAAGCAACAGCACGAAGAACACTGTCAAGGCGAAATCTGTTTCATTCCTTGGGGAGGAAAAAATTAATGAATTTCAAGCACAACTGTTCATAAGTTACTAAACAAGCAGATTTGCTCAGTTGAAGATGCAGAAACTGCAGCTGGAGAGGAACACACGGAGGAAGATGTGAACTGGATCAGTGGAGCAGGATTTCAGAGATCTGGAATTCCAGGAGGAAACATGAACTTCTCAGGACAGAGAAGCAACTACAACCCAAGTTCACAGAAACCCACCTACAGCATCAACAACCCCAACAACAATAGGAGTTATGGAAACTCATTCTACACCAATCCACCCCCACCCACCCAGAGAGCAAACTAGAAGAGATGCTGGAAAGAGTTCTGGAGAGCCAGCAGAAGCTACATGTGGATTTCAATGGGAAGATTGACTCTGTCTACACAACCCTGAACACAAAGCTTGATGCTTTGAGTACCTATGTGAAGAAAGTGGAAACTCAGGTGGTTCAGACAGGAGAAGCTTTGAAGAAACAAGAAGCTGTAGTAAAGGGACAAGGAGAGTCTGCTGCTAACCACCACGTCAATGCTATCCTGGATGATGATTTTTGGCAAGTGGTGAAGCAAGAAAGTCTGCAAGATTCGACACATGAGGACACACCCGAAACCGGATTCGACATGTATTGATCGACATCATCTACCCGACATCGATCGATATCACCAAAAGTGAAGCGATCGATAAACTTTGACGAGTATCGATCGATAGACTTCGAGGGACCCTCCAACGAATGCAATTCCATAAAGATCATATCACACGAAGCCTTTGTAGATAGACACCCACACCCACCCGTCCCTATGGAAGTCGACCCGACTTCTGACCCTATCGATCGATACAGAGACCTATCCATCGATCGATCAGGAGACCCTAATATCGACCGACACACAGGAGTCGCTGTCGCTCGATACACCATACCTCATCGCCGAGTGCAACTACCAAAGATCGACATAGCACGACTTAACGCACTCCAAGAGCAATCTAAACATTCCAAAACCCTTCCAACAGCAATCATGAAGAAACTCACGGACATCATTGAGCCCATGGAGACAGAAAAGGAAAACCTAAGAAGAGTTTTAAGAGAAAGGAAAGAGAACATTGCAAACACCTTAAAAGGAGAGCTAATGAAGCAGAGATGAAAAACTTCAGAAAGAGAGTTCTAAGGATCCCTCCAGAGAAACCTTTTGAGGAAGCTTACTTCTCACACAGATTGTGGATGTTTTTCAGGGAAACTAAGGAGACAGAAGAAGACATCAAGAGGATGTTTCACCAAGTTTGTGATAGCTTGAAGAAGAGGAGCGATTCAGGGAAGTTCACAGTACCATGCTCAGTAAAGAGTATTGAGTTCCCTCGTGCCCTCTGTGATACAGGATCAGGAGTCAGCATCTTACCTAACATCATAGCAGACCAACTAGGTCTGAAGATAGAGCCTACTGAAGAGACATTCATCTTTGTGGATTGTTCTCAACAGAATTCTGGAAGCATAGTTCGAAATCTTGAGGTACAGATAGGAGATGCTATCATCCCTACAGACTTCCACGTCTTGGATGTCAAGCTCAACTTCAAGACATCCCTACTACTTGGAAGAGCCTTCTTAGCCACTGTCGGAGCTGTTTGTGACCTAAAATTCAACAAGCCCTGCCTAACCCTAATCGACCCCACTACCCTCTATGATCCAGTCCAAGTCATCAAGATTCCAAGGAAGGAAACCCCAGAAGTCGTAGCAGCTTGCTTTTGTTCACAAGAGTATGATTCCATGGCCGAGTACGAAACATATCCAGTCACATCGACCGATGAAAACAATCTTCCATCGACCGATACCTGTGACAACCCATTGACCGATGAAGATACTATCACATCGATCGATATGGAGAAACCAAAGAGGACCAATGCCAAAATCTTGGCATCGATCGACAAGCTGTTCATAGAAGCCGACAAGGAGTTTCCAGATGGGGATTTCAAGCTAGACAATCCAAGAACGGATCGTTACATACCACCACTGGTCAGAGAAGAGGAGTATGATGAGGATTATGAGGAAGAACGAGCTACAGAGTACAGATTCCTTCGTGAAGAAGAAGGCAGACACACTTCCCACACCTTCAGATTCAACGCATCGACCGATAGAGGCCAGCCTTCATCGACCGATACACACCAAAGGAGATCGCTCAAACGACCTTATCAACCATCAAGCGATCCCATTGACTTTATATCCCTCTACACCCCACGTGATGATGATATAAGAGACGGAGACTACTCAATTGGAAGTTGGGCGAGCGACTATCATGAGAGTTTTGCAGTGGATACAGCACCACTGAAGTATTCAACCCAACCTGAGGAAGTCCCATCGACCGATATGTCACAACACAATCGATCGATAGACGTCAAAAGATATCGAACGATGCACCTTCTAGAGCATCGAACGATACGACCACTACACCATCTGAGGTACAAACACATAATATAGATTTTGGTTTTCTAACTCCGGATGAGTTTGGTATTTTCAGAGATCCAGCAGGCAATGCACGAGCAATGGATGGAAGAATCATTCCACTCACAAAGAAGGACGTAGCAGATATCCTTCAGACAGCCAATGGAGTTGTCAACCTCTTCAAACAGCTACCTCACAACCCCGACTATCAGCACCATCAGCACATCAACACACACACACATCAGCCATTCCAGACAGTGCTGCAGATGATCATCTCAACTCTGAGGATTCAGAATTTCAACACATATCGATCGATAGGAACAACCGCCTATTGTTCGATAAGCATCGAGAGTTTGGGAAACGAGCTTTCAAAGATGGAATTTGTTGCTTTTCTTGGGAAAAGAAGGACGCATGCGACGAATTTGGAGTTTACAAAGATCAATCTGGGTATGCTAGAGGAGTAAATGGAGACATCATCCTTGTTTCCAAATAGGACATAGAGGAGTTACTCAATAGAGCTTCATTATTTGAATGTTCTTGCTTCTGTTTACCAATACATGCAGATCACTTCAACAAATCAGAACCACAAGGAAATCTCTACACAGAAGCTGAAATCCAGAGTATGATCAACGAAGAAAGAGTCCTTATATTTGGGAGACATTAGGATACACAACAAAAATCGAGAAGGTCCAATCATCACTTCAATCAGAGATCAACCGGTTTCAGAGTGCTAATGATCTTGTCCATCATAAGAAAGACGCCTTACAGGACGAAGTAGATACACTTCGCTTGAAATTAGAAACCTACAGGAAGCCATCGACCGATACTGGACACACCACATCGACCGATACGGGCTATGTGTCATCGCTCGATAAACGTTTGAAAACGACCACATACAGCAAAGCAGAGATACATACCCTTATCAGAAACATCTATTGGGACATTAGAAGAGAAGAAGAAGCCATCCCCAAAGATATGGAAGACAAATATCAGCAACTCAACAACAACTTCACCTCATTCAAGAAGCGCACATCAACAATGGCAAATACCATGGATCAGATCATCAATGCATTACACCACATACACCAGACGATGAAATCTTTCTACAACAGAAAGAAGGCAATCACTGATGAGATGATCCCACCAATTGACAGTCGTCTACAAGAGGTTGAAGAAACATTGAGAGAGCTTTGCGAAGATTACAGACGCTCTGAATCGACCGATGCACAGCCGAGTACATCGCCCGATACCAACAATACAAAGTTCTGCACCAAAACTGAGATGGAGAAAACAGTTCTAGATCTTTTCACAATGATCCAGGAAGTTGGTGATTCGTCCTACCGAAGCACTGAAGAATTATGGTTTCCAGTACAGGCGACGTCAAAAGCATGGAGTTCACCATAGAGAACCTTCAGAATGAGATAAAAACCATCTCCAGACAACTCGCTGAAAGACCTGCACCACTAGAATCGACCGATATGCCAGCAAGAACATCGACCGACAGACCAGAACCAATGTCGATCGATATGGACTACCCGAGATCGATCGATAAGCTCATGATACGCAGGAGAACCTATGAAAGACTCAATGACATGCAAGAAGAACTCAGTGACCTATCCAAACACGCATATCCAGCACTAAGACGTCATGAGTTCTACATTGAGAATTATGGAGCAAGGCTAGATACTATACACAATGAGATAGCAACACTTAAGGAGAGACTTACCAGAGGAGATGGAGCCACAAGAAGCTTATGTACCACATGGGTTGGAGAAAAAGAAGAAGACAATGATGAGACTTGTTACCCAGCAAGTTTCATGAACTCACCTCACTAGCCTCAATGCCACCATAGTCAAGCTAAAAGACTATAATAAAGCGCTGAGTGGGAGGCAACCCACTGTTAGGTATTTTCTTACTTAGTTAAATTTGATTTTTTTTTGTTTTTATTTTTTTTTTAGTTTTTCAGATTACATTCTAGACGATTACCATTCCTATCGACCGATACGATCCTGTCGACATCGCTCGACATAAACCTATCCTAATCGATCGACATAGATGACTCACTATCAATCGATACGTATTCACGGTCAGGTATATCGTTCTAATTTTCGATATCAGTTCATTACATATGATTTATTTATACCCTAATCAGATTGTTATACACCAGGGACAGCGTATGATTTAAGTCTGGAGGGAGATTACTGATGCTACCTTACCTTTTGATTTCATTAAATGTTTTCAAAATTGGTTTTATTGAGTCAAGAAAGGGACTAGGATATTTCAAAAAAAAATATTTTATTCTAACCACTCTTTAGCACCATTCTTAGATCTGTTGATTGCAGAAAGTACTATAAATGCTAAAATGGATCACCAGTCACCTATGACAACACTTTTCATGATTGTTTGGAAGAACCAAAGCTGATTTCCAACCTAACCTGACAATCTATTGCTTATCTTGGGGCTTGGTATACAAGGGATCGGAATCCTCCTGCAAGTCTAGAAAGTAATAGTCTGTGTGCTTCTGATTCTCTTTCTTCTCTCTCTTCGGCATCCTAAAGAAAGAAAGAAAAGATTTGTATAAAGATGTGATATGATTTCTTGAGAAGTAGAGGGGGTAAGAGTGACTCATGCGACCCCATTATTCTACTTTAAAAGAATGATCAGAGCGAGGGGTAAGAGTGACTCATGTGACCCCATTATTCGCTTATTCAAAAGCTAGAATATGGTATAATGTACTCATGTGGTTAATAGACATAAAATGTGGCTTGCAACAAAGTAGAGGTGATGATTCTAAAGCTAAGATTAAATTGAGTCCCTTCTATTTTCAAACTTCTTTCAAAGACTGCCTGTGTGTTTGCTTGAAGACAATCAAAAGGTTAAGTCTGGGGGAGTTGATATACCATGATTTTGACCCACTTTTACCCATGGTATTTCTATGATTTTACTTTATATATCTATGTTTTGGAGTCTTTTAGGTATGTTTTCAGGTTCAAGGGCATTTTGGAGTAAAGTGGCGTTTTAGGTGCCATTATGGAGCTTAAAGGAGAGTTTTCCCGAGATGACGATAAGATCAGACGTTAAGAGATACATATCGATCGATACACATTTTGTGTAATCGATCGATGACGCATCCGAAGAAACGATGACGAGATACTCCATCGATCGATGTACGCCTAGTACTATCGATCGATATCGAGCGTGCAGAAGAATAATGAATATTCTCAATCGACTTGAAACCCAAGATGTCTCAAGATTACAATAATGCCCCTGACGAGTTTTTAACCTAGTTGAACTTGTATTAATACATTTGCCTATGTGTTTTGGCAAAGTAAGCTTTGTACAATAATTCATTGTTCTAGTACTTTTCATTTATCAATCTAAAGTATTCTTTTCATCTTAATTTTGTTTCATCAAAGGTTATAGAATTCTAATCTTAGAAGAAAAATACAAAAATATTTGTTATCAAGAGGAACTTGAGTGTTCAGTCTTCTAAACGAATCTCTAATATTATCTTGATGCTATGAATCACTTAGTCATGTCTGAGTAGATTCCTTTGTTAGATTTATGGTTCAAATAGTTATGAGAGATTAGCCCCAACTATAGATTGTTGAGTTGTATACTCATCATCCTGATGAATCCTAATGCTTATTCTGGAATAGCTAACTAGAATATGATCTTGTAAGTGATTTAATTCATAAATCATTCTCCTGACATCATCTTGTATAAGCTGAGAACCTCTAGGGTTAAGCGAAAGCCGGTTTATGATCTTGGTGAACATATATTCAATTCGATCTGAAGTTATATCGATCGATACTCAAATAGAGTAATCGATCGACGACAAACATATCGACTGATCCAAGCTGTCAAACATCGATCGATGTTGTCGGCAGTCAGATCAATAGACGAGTCTAATAACGATAGATAGTAGACATATCTAAGAATTGAAGTTTTTTTGTATCTGCAAGCAGCTCATTAAAACATTTATAGCATTATTAGACTACTTTTTTTTATTACTTACAACCTAAATCCATTCTCTTGAGCAACTTATCATTGCTCACAACTGCAATTTACATTTAAAACCTATTCAACCTAGCTTAGTCACTAAAGATTACAATCTTTTGTGTTCCTTCGCTCCCCGTGATTCGATCCCTAAGTACTACATCTGAACCTCTTATAATTGAGAGAGTAAATCAATTATGGAGTCAAAAGTAAGATTCTTATTGCTTGCATTTGCATAGATTGCAAGTTTCCAAATCGGCAATGTATTTTCCTTGCATAATTTTATTATCATTTTATTTTGGACCTTTATATAATTCTACTATAAATTCAGAGAAATACATGATCACTCTTACTCTCAAATATTTTCCTTCAACACATGGTCCATATTTCGACACAACATGTTCTTCTGAATATGCAGGAATACCACAATTGATGGATTTCTAGAGACTCATGTATTACAATGCGATGAAACCTAGTCATACAGTCTGTCTTAAGACTATCATGGCCACTCTATCACATGGTATCTACATACCTGTCCGAAATACTAACCCTCAGCTTTTAATTAACTTATTTGTGTAAACAACAATTAGATTAAACAATCACTTTTTCTTTGGAAGCCTAAGAATAGATGTTCTTCTATGTTTTGATGTGCAACTTTCCTTCTATGAATTCTCCAAAGTCTGTTGTTCTGTTACCATCCGCACCAGCTTATAAAAAACAGAAAAATCCAGTTCTTTTTGACATCACAATATAGATATAAAGATAGCACATAAGAGAAAAGAAAAATACCTTTCAACAAAAAAAACCACATACAATTATATCTCAAAGATCATTGTCGCCTAGACTCATACACCAATCAGATATGGGATCTCTCTCAATCCCTCTTATGCTCTATGGGCCATAAAATCCTACTCATATGTAGGAAGAATCTCCATGATCAATATCAACCATATCAAGGTCTCTATTCATGATATCATTCCAAATATAAGATAATATAAAGATCTTAAAATATCATTGTGTAAATACAATATAATACAGTAAATACCCTAGTACTTATGTTGTATAAATACTCTTCAACGCTGTTAATAATGATTCATTCAGCTCAGTCTGTTATATGGTATCAGAGCAGTACAAATATCTAAGAAGCCGGTACCGTAAAAACTATTCAAACTTTTTTTACCGATCTCAACTTGTCTTCCTCATCGTTCCTCTTTGTCTCTGCAACAACGATGTCCGGAAGCTCAAAATCTCCAGCGTTCACTAATGAAACAATCATCGTTCCCACCACACCAACACTGCTTAACGTCAATATGACAAATGTGACCAAGCTCACATCAACCAATTTCCTCATGTGGAACCGTCAAATACATGCTTTACTTGATGGATACGATCTCGCCGGCTAAGTTGACGGCTCTGCTGTCATCCCTCCAGCCACAATTACGATGGAAGAAGGCGTTGTTACAAACCCTGCGTTTTCACTATGGAAACGCCATGACAGAAAAATATACAGCAAGTGAACTCTTAGGAGCAATCACCCCCACCATTCAACCGATTCTCTCGAGCACCACCACTGCTGTTGAGATCTGGACGATGCTCCACTCAACCTATGCCAAACCAAGCAGAGGCCAATACCTACAGCCGCGACAACAGATTGACAACTGGACCAAAGACAAAGTTGCAAACTACACGTACTCAGGTCTTTTCCGCACCTGTCACAGCTCACTACGCTAACACCAGAGGTGGATCACACCACACAAACAAGTCGAACAACACGAGACGAGGTGGTTATCGTGGAAACCAGACTTGGCAACAACAGAGCCGGTCTTGAAGAATTGGGGGCCCTAATCTAATTTTTTTTACTACAAGTTTGTTTATATTCAAAGTTTTAGCAAAAAAAATATATTTATATTCCCTATATTTTTTTCATTAATTTTACTAAAAAATATTTTATATTATAACCATACCCATAGTTAACGGTTTTCCTTTAGAAAAATAATTTACAAATAAAATTATGTTGACAAAGAAAAGAAATCTAAGTAACAACAAGTTTAGATTTCTAAAACGTATTCATGTAAGTGAGTTTACAAAGAAAATTATTTCTGATGACTGATAGGAGAATTATTCTCTTCTGTAATGTTAGTTTTTATTTGGTCAACCATAACAATTGACTTCTGAAATGTTAGTTTAGTTTACAAAAAAATAACTCAGTTACACAAATATTTTTTGAAAATGGAGGCCCTTTGGGGTGGGGGCCTCATTCATATGTTTCACTTCACTCCCCCACAAGCCCGGCTCTGGGCAACAACAACAGCAGTTCCATTCGACTGCTCCTCCTGCTGCTCAGCAGAACACACCGCGAGGCTACCAAAGACGATGCCAGATTTGTAGTGTGTTTGGCCACAGTGCAAGACGCTGCACGCAACTCCAGCAAGCTGCCCAACAGAACCAGAACTCACCTGCGTCCAATCCTTGGGAACCAAGAGCAAACTTCGTCGCGACGTCACCATACAACTTCAATCCCTAGCTCTTGGACAGTGGTGCTACGCACCATTTAACCTCTGATCTCAACAATATGGTGCTCCACAGCCCCTGTAATGGAGGAGAGGAAGTCGCAATAGCTGATGGATCTACCATGCCGATCACCCACACTGGTTATTTTTCCTTCCCTACATCATCTAAATTGTTAAAGTTTGATGATGTCTTATGTGTACCTAATGCAAACAAGAACCTGATATCTGTCCATCGTCTTTGCAATGCTAATAAGGTCTCTATTGAATTTTTCCCTGCTCATTTTCAGGTGAAGGATCTCAGCTTGGGGGTGCGGCTACTCCAAGGTCAAACGAAGGGTGATTTGTACGAGTGGCCCAAGCCTAACCTTCAACCCTCAGCCTACGCTTCATACCCTGATAAAAATGCACCATTAGATCGCTGGCATAATAGGCTTGACCACCCCTCTCTACTCACTCTCAAATTTGTTGTTTCCAAATTTTCTTTACCTTGCTTAAACACTACTTCTTGTGTCTTTCCTTGCAATAATTGTCTTCTTAATAAAACCCATAAATTGCCTTTCAAACAAAGTACCATTACTTTTCTCAACCCCTCCAATATATTTTCACAGATGTGTGGCAATCCCCAATCTCATCGAATCAAAACTACAAATATTACCTTGTTCTTGTCGATCACTTCACCCGTTATATTTGGATATATCCCCTCACCACCAAATCGCAAGTAAAAGCCATCTTTACCCAATTCAAATCCCTTGTCGAGACCAGATTTCAAACCAAAATACAAAACCTTTATTCAGATAATGGTGGAGAATTCATAGCCCTGCGCTCATACCTAGAAACCCATGGAATCTCTCACCTTACCACCCCTCCTCACACACCTGAGCACAATGGCTTATCCGAGAGAAAACACAGACACATCGTTGAAACAGGTATGTCCTTACTCTCTACCGCCAACATGCCTTTGACATTCTGGCCTCAAGCGTTCATTACAGCCGTATACCTCATTAACCGCCTGTCCACCCCTGTTCTTAATCACCAATCACCCGACCAAAATCTCTTTAACGAGATACCAAATTATCAAAAGCTCAGAGCATTTGGATGTCTTTGCTATCCCTGGTTAAGACCTTATGCCCCAAACAAACTTGAAAAACCGCTCCACACCATGTGTGTTTGTTGGATACTCCCTCTCTTAAAGTGCATATATGTGTCTTGATCCCACCACTGGCCGTGTATATACATCTCGCCATGTCCGATTCAATGAATCCCAATTCCCTTACCAAAAATTCTTGCGTCAAACCGAACCTACTACACTTATGCCTCCTTATCAACCACATACCACCATCAACCCTACACCTGCACTCGTACAATCTCCTTCTATGACAGCAGAGAGCTCACCACCGAGCTCGGAAACTTTGCCCACAACGCCATCACCGACACCTCAACAAAGCGCTACCACCACCATGAGCGTTTCAACAAAACAGAGAATGGCACAGACACACCCCAAGTCGCCTCCTCGTTCTCCGGCACCAGCTCCTGCACCACTCGCAGCAGCTCCTAAGCCTCCAGCGCCAACACCAGCGCCTCTTGCACCTCCGGCACCACCACATCATCCGATTCAAACGCATTCGCGAAACAACATTGTGAAGCCACTTAGCAGATATAATATCACCGTTAATCTTCAGAAGGATCCTCATTGGGTTCCTACGACCTGGCAACAGGCTATGAAGCATCCTAAGTGGCGTGCGGCAATGCTAGAAGAGTTTAACTCGCAGGTTAAAAATCACACATGGGATCTTGAAGATATGTGTGTAGGGATGAATATTGTCGGGTGTCATTGGATTTTCACGATTAAATACCATCCCAACAGAGAGATCGATCGTTACAAAGCTCGTCTTGGGGGAAATGGCTATCATCAACAACAAGGAATAAACTACACTGACACGTTCAGTCCGGTCATCAAACCCACCATGATCAGAATTGTTCTTGGACTAGCAGTGAACAACTCCTAGCCAGTGCGACAAGTTGATGTTAATACAACTTTTCTGCAAGGCAATCTAAAAGAGGAAGTATACATATGCCAACCTCCAGGCTTAGTGGGTCCCGAAAATCCAACAAAAGTGTGTCGTTTGCGGAAAGCACTTTACGGCTTGAAACAGACCCCAAGAGCCTGGTACTTTGAACTTCACAAGTTTCTCATCGCGACGGACTCTCATAACTCGCTATCGGATACCTCGCTCTTTATACTACGACATGGGAAGGACTTCGTGTACTTGTTAGTATATGTCGATGACATCTTAGTCACAGGGTCCTCTACTCCACTCGTACAGAAGGTGATCGACACACTGGCTGCACAATACTCAAAAAAAGACATGGGCAACTTGAGTTACTTTCTTGGAATTGAAGCTGTACGAAATAAAGAGGGAATGCATCTGATGCAATGGAAGTACGTCACAGACTTACTTACTAAAACCAACATGCTTCATGTGAAACCTGTCTCCACACCCATGGCCTCCTCACCAAAGCTCACACTAAAGTCAGGAACATCACTCCAGGATCCTCGAGAATACAAACAAGTTGTTGGCAGCCTCCAATACTTGTCTCTTACCAAACCTGATATCTCATACTCGGTCAACAGACTATCACAGTTCATGCACTACCCTACGACTGATCATTGGCTTGCTGTCAAACGTGTTTTGCGATATCTTTCAGGAACACTAAGCCATGGCATCTTCTTGCAGAAACAGCAACATTCAGCCTTACACGCATTCTCCGATGATGACTGGACTGGCGACATAGACGACTTCATCTCCACCAATGGCTACATCATATATCTGGGCTCTCAACCGATATCATGGTCCTCGCGAAAGCAGAAGGGTGTAACAGGCTCGTCAACGGAAGCTGAATATCGTGCAGTTGCCAATACCTCCGCAGAGTTATGCTGGATCTGCTCACTATTGACGGAACTTGGTGTTCATCTCTCTTCTCCTCCAACGATCTACTGCGATAACATTGGAGCCACATATCTATGCCAGAATCCAGTGTTCCACTCACGCATGAAACACATTGCGATCGACTATCACTCTGTACGGGGCCAAATAGAGTATGGAATGCTTCGAGTCTCACATGTATCAACACATGATCAGCAAGCTGATGGCTTCACCAAGCCGCTATCTCAAGTCCCATTCACATCGATCTGCAACAAGATTGGTGTCACAAAAGTCCCGCCATCTTGAGAGGGCGTATAAGATAATATAGAGATATTAAAGGATCATTATGTAAATACAATATAATACAGTAAATACCCTAGTACTTATGTTGTATAAATACTCTTCTACGATGTTAATAAAGATTCATTCAACTCAATATATTATACCAAAAATCTAGTAACTGGTTTGTGACATGGCCTCTAGCACATAAACAGGACGACATCAAACTCATGAAGCATATCGACATATTTACTATCTGGTTCAACCATGTGCCCTATAAACCAGATGACTCCAATCAACTATATGGTGACACTTCCATAAGTTTATGTGTCATAAGTCCATGTGCCCACAAATCGATGGGATTATACGGTTGTAACGCCAACCACGAGTCCATTTAACAACTTGGTCATACATGAACCCTACATAATTATCTAAAAGACTGGTCTTTCCCAATGTTATACGTCTTTGCAACAAAGTATCTCCCGCAAGGTTTTTAGATGGTTAAAGACATAACAACTTAAGTAGCATTGGAGGAAATGTTATGCTCTCTAATTTATTAGGAACTTGTTGTGAAGGCCATCAAATAAGCACAAGTTATTTTCTGACTTCAAATATAAATTTAGCATATAGGGGAAAAACTGTTATATATAATTAATCCATGAGTCAATTCTCTTGGATAGAGCAGAACACCGCCTCCTACCTCTGGCTTCTGGCCTCAAGGTCAAGTGTTCGCTCTATCTCCAAGTAAAAAGAAAAACTTGTAAAAAAGAAGAAGATAATTTCATAGCTCGTAATATAAAAGAATCTAACCTAAATTTCGCTTGCGACCACCTATAAAAATGATTTCAGAACCCTAAAAAGGAGATCAAACTGAAAAGTTTGACTGATGCTTTGATTGGTAAAGCTGATAACAAAACATTAGCAGTATGCTATATAAACTGTATGCTACAAAATAAATATGTTTTCATAAATCTATTTTTATAAAGTCATTGATAAGTCATGGACTTTAAAATTAAATTTAAATTTCGGAAAGTCTTCCGCATGATCCATCTGAATGAGTTGCACTTTTAGTGCCTAAACGAATAAAACTCTCATCTCCATCCATATGGCTCATCCGGATGGAGAAACGAACAAGGCCCATCATCCATCCAAAATTAAACTACACACCTTTAAATTGATATTGCATCTGGACTGGAATATGTTTTCTCTTGTCTCCGGTATATAAAGTACACTAAGATCTCTCCTTATGAAAAGTAACTCGCCCACATCAGGATAATCCACAACATCTTCCTCTGAGTCCATTGGCTATGCCTTCCTTAGAGCTCTTGATGGTTTTGGTCGAGTTGCCTTGGAAGCATCTGCCATCGGTTTCATGAACATCCACTCAGTCTCCACAACCTCTATTTTTCTTGACTTTTTGATTGGGCCAGTTTCCACAAGTAGTCTTTTTTTTTTTTTTGAAAAGAAGTTTCCAAGTAGTTTTCCTGTAGTACTCAAAAATGTATTTCATACACCTTTCCCAATCTATATTTGGCTATAATGTTATATCAATACATAAAAATGTTGAAAAAGAGACATGTATAACATATTTTTTTTGTCTTTACAAATTTTACCTTCGAACATTTCCATTTTTACTCTTTTTTTACTTTTCATATTTCAATCATATACTATTTTTCACCCAATATAAATAGAATATTAATTTGTTTTTTGTTCATATTTTATTTTTAATTTTAAAATAAAGATCATTAAAATATTCTATCATAGTCTTTAATATAAAAAGAAGTAGAATAATAGTGTTTTTTTTTTGAAAAAAAACAGTAGAACAAAACACTAGACTAAAGACACTTTTTAGAATAATAGTGTTACACCAACGTTTTTATAAAAGGGAAAATATGTAGATAATCATTTACAAAAAAAAAAAAAAAAAAAAAATATGTAGATAACAACAATAATGTACAATTTTGTCAAAAAAACAACAATAATGTACAAGTACACCTAAAAGCTTGCTTTGCATTGACAAATAAATTCACGTGCATGTTTAAGATAAACTCAAAAGAGACGTGTAGCTGAACTACTACCGTAAAATATTAGTAGTATATACAGTTTTGATGAATAAATAAATAAAAAAACAAATATAAATATCTGATTTCAGAGACGCAGAAAGAAAGTCAGAGATCGAAAATGGTGACTAATACTGAAGTGTTATCTCCCGCGAGCAACGGCGTTGACGGAGGATGCTGCAAGTCAGGTCCTGGTTACGCGACACCCCTCGCCGCCATGTCTGGTCCATCGGAAAAGCTCATCTACGTCACCGCTGTCTACACTGGTACCACATCTGTTTTTTTGTGTATATGTTTCTTTAACCTGTTAGAGAATCCAGATCGAACGTTTTCAATAGTATCTTCAAAGAGAATCTTTACTTTTAACTTTGGATGATGATGATGTGAAAATCTGTAGTAGGTCCTACGGAATCTAAAAGATTCTAGATCGAAATCACCCTTGTTGTGATCTCTCTGTTTTCGGTTTCTTGATTAGATAGATCTCTCTGTTAAGGAAATGTTTATGTCAAGAATTTTTTTTCTTTTTTATTGTCTGAATGAATCTTACCTTTAAAACCTCTATTAGATCCTACGGAATCTTAATGGAATCACAGACGTACTATTCTGATACTTCTTTTATATATTTCTTGTGTTGTTTTTGAAGGAACGGGAAGAGAGAAGCCTGATTACTTAGCCACGGTGGATGTGGATCCAAACTCACCAACATATTCAACCGTCATTCATAGATTGCCAATGCCTTTTGTGGGTGATGAGCTTCATCACTCTGGTTGGAACTCTTGCAGCTCTTGCCACGGTGATGCTTCTGCTGATCGACGTTTTCTCGTCTTACCATCCCTTATGTAAAATATCCTTCAGCCTTAATAATTTTTCTAACTGAATCTTGAATTCGTTTGTTGATCTTTAAGTTTACTAAACTTGTTTTTTCTCTTGTTTGAATGGAGATCTGGTCGCATCTATGCGATTGATACAAAGGCAGACCCGAGGGCACCTTTTTTGTACAAGTATGTGGATCCTAAAGAGATTGCTGAGAAGACTGGATTGGCTTATCCACACACGGCTCATTGCCTTGCCTCTGGTGAAATCTTGGTGTCCTGTCTTGGAGACGAAGAGGGAAACGCCAAGGGGAATGGGTTTCTTCTTCTTGACTCTGATTTCAACATCAAGAGCAGGTATCTTATTTCACAACTAAATCATTATGTTTTAGTAATCATTGATAATAGTTACTCTAAATCATTATGTTTGATGTGTATGGTTTATCTCAGGTGGGAGAAAGAAGGACATAGTCCCTTGTTTGGTTATGACTTCTGGTATCAACCGCGGCACAAGACAATGATAAGCACTTCTTGGGGAGCACCTAAAGCCTTCACCAAAGGTTTCGATCTCCAACACGTTGCTGATGGCTTATACGGAAGTCATCTCCATGTTTACAGTTGGCCTGGAGGTGAAATGAAACAATTAATTGACCTTGGAGCAACTGGCATGTTGCCTTTAGAGGTAACATTAATCAAACATCTCTTACGAAACTTATATCTTTCTTCAGACTAACGTTAAATAATCTTTACTGCTTGTGGTTGCAGATTAGATTCTTGCATGATCCATCTAAAGATACAGGGTATGTTGGGGGTGCTCTGTCGAGTAATATGATAAGATTTTTCAAGAACAGTGATGAAACATGGAGCCATGAGGCAAGTCTACTTTCTTTATCTTTCTTTCCTTGTTTATTTCAAACCTATGATTAACACCTAGGACAAATTGATTTTCAGGTGGTTATCCAAGTTAAGCCACTGAAAGTAGAAAACTGGATTCTACCAGAAATGCCGGGGCTTATCACGGACTTCTTGATCTCCCTCGATGACCGGTTCCTCTACTTTGTGAACTGGCTTCATGGAGACATTCGTCAGTACAACATCGAAGACCCTAAGAATCCTGTCTTAACCGGACAAATATGGGTCGGGGGATTACTACAAAAGGGCAGTCCTGTTAAGGCCGTTGGAGAAGATGGTAACACTTTCCAATACGATGTTCCTCAGATCAAGGTTTGTACCCAAAATAGGTAATCTTTTGGGGTTTTTACATTTTCCATTGTTTTGAAAGTCCTTCTTCTTTGGTAATTACAGGGGAAATCTCTGAGAGGAGGACCACAAATGATCCAGCTGAGCCTCGATGGGAAGCGATTGTATGCAACGAACTCGCTCTTTAGCGCATGGGATCGTCAGTTTTACCCGGAACTCATGGATAAAGGATCACACATAATACAGCTTGATGTTGATACAGAGAAAGGTGGTCTCTCCATAAACCCTGACCTCTTTGTGGACTTTGGTGATGAACCTGATGGTCCTGCGCTGGCCCATGAGATGAGGTATCCCGGTGGAGACTGCACTTCCGATATTTGGATTTGAGTATGGCTTGTTGTAAGAATGAGTTTCTTCTGTTACGCTTAAATTGTGTGTTTTGTTAGCTGTTGAATAAAAAGCGTGAGTAATAAAGAGGTCCCACGATTTATGTGTGTTGATGGTCTAAGACAATTTATACTTGTTTGTACTTGGACTACTTGTGGTTAATAATGCTTGCAATAAAATTTTCTACATTTCGAGGAATTCACATTTTGAGTCACTTATTGACTTTGCCCACCACTCTAAGTCACTTTGGACTACACAGACACATTTCAAGTGGTTGAATACTATACTGCCCTTGTAAGTGAAACTAAAATGTGTTTAGTTAGGTTTGGTCTTTAGGTGGGATTCAGTGGATTTTAGGTTTTGAAATTCAAAATAAATACAGTCCTGATATAATATTTTAGGGTAGGAGAGAGACAACTAATCCATCATTTTTTACAAAGTGAAACTGCTTTTCTTCGGTGTTCAAAAAAAAACTGCTTTCTTTTTTTTCTTCGACAAAGGCGATTGAGAAAGATTGCGAGGAACACTGTTGTACCTGTGGAGAAACGGAGGTGACGATGAGGCGGAGATGACTAGAAAAAGAGCTGGCGACCGGTAAGTTTCTGTTTTGTCTTAGTTTGCCTTTTCCGAGATCTAGGGTTTTTTCAGTTTCATGGCCGTCTGAAACTCTTGTGGGTCGTTTTCTTCTTTGCAGGGTGAAAGACTGAAAGGTCAATAGCATCAGGCTGATTTTCACCAGAGCCACGGAGCTCAAACTCAAGATCACGAATTGTATCGACAGCGCCAGCGCCGCCGTCGGCGATTAAGACCACTGCGGCGGCGGAGACGAGCTTGCTTTTTTTCGGAGAAGGAAAGAAAGATATGGATTTTGACTCAATCAGCTCTGGAAATGTAGAGGAGGAGGAAGAAGAAGCTGATGAACAGCTGTTGAGTATAGGAGATGCTCTTGAATCTCTAGAGTCTCAGCTTGCTGCTGTACAGGTTCTAAACCCCAGTCCTCTGTTTCTCTGTTTCTAAACATTTTGAAGATAGTTGTTGTGATTTTTATGTTCATTGTTTATGAAACTCAAATTTTATGGCTTTTAGTTGAAACATTGATATGGTCTGAAAATTGGTTTCAGTGACTTAATTCTCAGTTAATGTAGTAATAAAACCTGTCTCTGACCGTGGTTGGTTTTCTTGTAATAAAAAAAAAACAGAATCTACGGCAGAGACAACAGTATGAGAAACAAGTGGCTCTCTCTGAGATTGATTACAGCAGGGAGGTGTTGCTTGAGAAGCTCAAAGAGTACACGCATGTTTTAGCATAATGGACATCAAAAATAGTATCAATGTGTACACTTCTTTCAAGTACACATGTACACCGGATTACTAACATTCATATGTATGCTGGCTTATAAATATTTACAATTCCACCTTTCATAATTGTTGTCTTCTAAGCATGATCCATCCAGCTGATTTATAGGAGATGTTATATTCTACATGTACATTCATATGTATGCTGGTTTATAGGAGATGTTATAGTCTACACGTACATACAAATGATTGGAAATTTGTGATAATAGTAGTGGTCACAAACTGTTTTGATAAGGTCGAGTGTGTATATATTATATTGGTCTAAAGAATATCGGTATCCACACGTACATAAGTGTTCTACGAACTCCATGTACAACGTTTTTACAATATCCACATGTACACACTCTCTATTTGTACATCCATTTTTTTAAACTTTGCCTAATGCAAGAAACAGACCATTTGTACAATAAAAAGTAGTATCCATGTGGATACTTATCTCATGTACATCGTTTTGATGAGACTACTTGTACACCCATTATCTATTTTGTTTTAAATTTTTCTAATACAAAAAACATATGACCCATGTGTACAACAAAATATAGTATCCATATGTACATTTCTTTCATGTACATCGTATTGAAGATAGTGCTTTTACACTCATTGCAGTCTTTCCACTTCCAGAAGAAGTAGAGAGCTGATTCTCATCATCACCTGAGACAGAACTTGATCAAACATCCACGTCTCACTAAATATCATCAAGACTTCATAGTAAACTCATAGCCGATTAAACCTGCAAAAAAAGAGCTTTCAAGTTACCCTTTTCTCACTAAGATGTGAATGTAAATGTGCGGGAACATGGAGTTCCTTTTAAGAGTCTCGATGACTTTTTTTCACGTGTACACAATTTCACAACATCAATGTCTACACATATTTACATTTTACACAATGCATTATCACTGATTACAATACTGAAGGAGAACCCGATGCATATTTGAGAAGGAAAAGGTGAAAGAAAAGAGATTGTATTCTTACTTGTCTTCTCTTTTTTTGTAATTTCATTATATGTATTTGTTTTGTGTGCTCCAAAAATGTTTCGATAGTCAACTAAACAATATACAAAAAGACCAAAATCTTAATCTTTCAAGATGTAATAAAAATAGATATCAGATCAAAACTTTATCTTCAAAACCATCAAGCATAAAGATGAATGATTCAATTGCCTAAATACAGACTCAGTTCAAGCTCTACAAAAGAAGAATTAGAAACGTTCAGAAACAAGAATGAAAATATTTACCCAGAAACAAGAATCATTCGTTGACTCGCTCGGTCACATTCGGGAACGGGTAAACCGGGTCTAAGCTTGGTGGCCTTAAAATTCAGACCATCCACATGTTAATACACTCTGCTACACTTCTCCTCCCTTAATTTCCTATTGATTGCTCTGTGAATCTTCCACTTCTGGTACGGAATTCGTCTCTTCCAGCAAGCTCCACTCTTTCTTCTCTGTTTGAGATTTGTCTCCAATCGATGATTCTACAATTCTCAAGGAGATGAGAATCAGCTATAAGCCCGAAGGTGGTGAGAGAGAGAGAGAGAGAGAGAAAGATAGAGAGAGAGAGAGATGGTGATGAAAAAGGAAACAAGAGGAAACATGAACAAAGTAGATATGTGGGAAAACTGATTAGTTACGATGAAACTAGATTGAGAAAGTAATAAGGATAGTTTGGGAATTTTGTATGCTCATATGTATGGTTTCTTGTGCAAAAGTGCTCTATGAGCAATATGTGACCTATGATGATATAAAGAAGACAAAATGTGACCTGAGGTGTAAATATTTCTTTTACATTCACTTCTAATAAATAAAATAATGATTATGATGGTGGATAATAATCATTACAAAATAATAATTAAAACTAGCACATATTTTATACAAGTCTCTCTCAGGCAACCGCATTGAAGATCTCCACTTAAATCTTTTAAAAAAAAATTTATTGTTCTTTTGGATTTAAAAAAAATAAAAATAAAAAGAAACAAATCGCGGGTCGCCACTTGTGTGCGGGACCCTCGTACAGTGCAAGGGCCAACCGATTTTGTCCTTTAATTAAGAGACTTTTCTTCCCTCTCTCTCTCTTTCGGTTTTTGCAATTTTAGAGATCCCCTCTCCCTAAAGTCCCACCAATAATCTTGCCCTCAGATCCCTTCCCAGTGACATTGAAATTCCCTCGACTTGTTTCTATCCTTTGTTTGAAGATCGATGTGCTCTACCTTTCCGATTTGGATTGCAATCATCTGAGTTACCTCCACACTTTTGACTCGGCTATTGGTTTATGTTTCAGAGTTCCTTATCATCCTCTCTATTTAGTTTGTCTTTAGTTGTCTTGTAGTTTCTGTTATGGCTCTGAACAGATTTCGATCGTTTGGCTCTGGAAAGAATGTGTTCTTTGCCGGCTTATGTATGTACGATTGCATTTCACCAGTTTTAATATAATCTTCATGTGACAAAAAAAAAACTAGCACTTATTAATAAAGTGTATATATATATATATATATATATATATATATATGTCTTTTATATCAATGAAATACTCTTATCATCTAAATGTTGAAAAATGGGTATACAGTAAAACCTTTATAATAATGTTGGGAATTTAAATTTTAATAATTTATAGAGATATTAATTTACAAAAGTTTCAATTTTAGATTATTTTCTATTTTAAAATATTTTTATTTTTAAAACACGAAAAATATTTGATTTTACCATATATACATTATTTAACTTTTAAATTTTTTTTTCATTATTTTATCATCTTATTTGGAGTATATTTTTATGTTTCATAGAATTGTTATGTGATTTTTTATATAATTTTACTAAATATTATCAAAATATATTGAAATGTTAAGAAAAATATAAGTATTTTTATTGTCAATATAAAATCAACATTTTAATGTTTAGATTGTACTTATACAAAAAGATATAGATAGATTATTAATTTATGAATTTAATGGAACTATATATTTACATGGAGATTTTAAAAATATTATTATCTTATTATTTTATTGATTTGTGTCAAATTTTACACCGACCTAAGTTGAGACCGGTGAATTTTGTAGAAATTATTAATTTATTGAGGTTCTACTGTATGTGAAATTATGTGCCATCATCTTATCACGTTAAATGTTAAGCACATCATTATCTCTGGCCCGGGCTTGAGGGCTCTCAGCTAAATGAATATTTCTAAATACTAATCAGTGTCTTGATTCTGATATGTAGGTCATCCTAGGAACAATATCACAACATACTATTTTTATTCAAACTGATTTTGAAACCAAACTTCTTTTCACGAAGATAGGAGGGGCGAGATTCAAAAGAAATGTAGATCCAATTTTTTATTACTCATGGAATTCGATCTGTCTAGAAGGGCTCATCAAAGCTCCTCTCTTTTCCGAAGTCTACATCTTTTATCAACTGAATAAACAGTTATTTCTGAGCACATAATCAGGTTCAAATCTCAATAGAAAAAAAATAAAATATAACAACTAACAACTTATCTTCACAGACCAAGAACTACGAGATTGCCCCATTCATTCTGGAATGGCAGGAACCTACCGTTCAAGTCTTTTATTCATAATTGTCTGGTGAGTCTACAGAAAACTCCAAACACTAGGATTTTTCTGTTCTTCCATTCCCAAGAAAAACGTGAAATTGTTTTTTTCTGCCACAGAGTGGGAGGAGGTTTAAAAAGGGATCTAAGAGTATCTATGGTTAGGTTTGTAGGGTCTATCAGCCAAATTCCAAATGAGCTTCGTGTTCCACGGCCCACTCCCATCTGATACCTCCTGCAAAAGAAGAAAGCCCAAGTCTCAATACCCAAATACTATCAGAATCTAAGTGAAAGCATTTTGCATCATGACAGGATAAAGGTTGTTACAACGGCCAGATTCAAAATAAGAGAGAGACGATCAAGTTTAGAGTACGAGAGAGAAGAAGACTTAGCTTGAGATTGCGAGGGTGAAGCTTGATGGAGTTGCAAAGGCGGTAAACAGTCAGATCAGAGCATTCCGTCAGTGACTTCCGTCTTCACAAAGGAAACAATAAGCTCACTAACTTCTTGTGTATTGCTCTGTTTCGTTTACAGTCATCATTGAGCTTGTAACCTTGATCAATACTGATAATAAAGCAGTTGAGAGATTCTGATTCTGTTGGGATAAAGATCCCACGTCGGAAAGATGTAAGGGACATGAGTAATATATAAGAGACTTGGACCACTCCACTAATTGCCAATTGGTTTTAGGTTGGAAGCCCAAGTAACTTATCATGGTATCAGAGCAGGCCACACCCTGACCATCTAATCCAGCCCGGACATTGGCCCGATCAACTCATTAGCTGATAGCCCAGAGAAGACTCAGTTTTCTGAGATTGCTAGAGAATAAAAAACATTGTCTCGGAGGGGTATGATGGATTCTGCGAGATTAATGGTTATACACACCATTATCTCGAGGGAGGGTGTTGGGATAAAGATTCCACATCGAAAAGATGTAAGGGACATGAGTAATATATAAGGGACTTGGACCACTCCACTAATTGCCAATTGGTTTTAGGTTGGAAGCCCAAGTAACTTATCAGATTCCCTCCCCCAGTGAGTAGATCAGTGAACACCGGGTGAACAAATTTGCATTGTTTGATCTTGCAAACCTGAAATCGAACAAAAAAAAATCGATCACAAAGATCAAGAACGATAAAACCCAAAGCGAATCGATCTGAAATTCTACAATCTCTCATGACCTTTATTTTACAAATACATCATATGGTAAGGAAGAGCGAGGGGAGAACAAGCCCACTTTGAAAAGTACAATAATATGTTGTATTCTAGAAGGATGAATTACTCTTGAAATTTTTTTTTATTAATTCTCTCCCAATTTTTTGGACCATATGTGTGATGATTTACTTCAAGGGCGAGGGTTTAAATCCAGGATGGCCTAGCTGCGCCAGTGAAAAAAAAAATAAGAAGGAGTTGGCTCTTTCATGCATGCTCCACTTGGCTTGGGGCATACTTGCAGATGGATTGTTTGATTACAGAGTGGGTGTCTAATTGTTCATGTGGTAATGATAGTATCTTGTACCTGAACTGATGACTCAGTTTTCTAAGTAATGGTGGAAATTTTGAACCTGCCATTTAAAACTTTACCGTGATAAAGATAGGCTGTCAAAAACGTAAAGGATGTATGATAGTTAGTTGGTCAGATCTAGTATCATACATGGACAATATTCGGAGTAGATGGTTCTCCTAGAGTTCCCTTGTCTGGAATTGATCCATGGAGTAAAGGATCAAGTTGTCTCTTGCGAATGGTTTGATGCACTATCTCCCTTCAATCTTATGAGCAAAATGTGGCAAAAGAGAGAAAAATTCATGAACCAACCTCATTGTGCCACCCGTGTGAATCAGCTATGACCTCTTGCAAGGCTAAATATTCATGGGTGACCGATAGTAAAATAGAACATGGAACCCCCATCGGGTAAAAGAGAACATGAAACCGTAAGCTCACAAGTAGTTGAATAAGCCCATGGTTCTGACCACATGCCTGTTGAAGAATGTGTCGGCGACTGATGCAGTGGTTTGGTTAAGGAAACACACTGGAGCCATAGAGAAAACGAGTCATCATAGGGAAATTGTCAATACTTATGGATCTGAACATGGATAATCTATCTATGACCAGAATAAAACTTGGGTGAAACTAAGTGAAGCTCCGTACCAACCGATGTTGAAATGCCACTCGGATCTAGAGCTAAATGTTTCCCCTACAAATGCGTTAAGTTTCATCAGTTGACTGGACATCTAGAGGGGTAAATCACTGTTTGGGAGCGGACAACGAAAATGATACCAAACTGAGACAAATTCTTAATATTAGATATACCTTCAAAGTAATAAAGGCTAGATCGGGATCCACGCTAATGACATTGGGATCACTTAACACCACAAAATAGTACAAATGAGATTTTGTAAGCTGTGTTCATCATTAATTGATAGTGGGAAATTTGGTTGAAAATGTATTTTGAATCTCCAAATCTGGGTTCAATACCCGTATGTGATCCTTCTATATTCTTTTGAGTCCTTATAAATATATATTTTGGGTTCATTATTAAGAGGGGTCAAGGTCCGCCAATGAAACAGTAAAAAATATGATTCATCATCAAAAAGAAAAGAAATTGCATCACCATTTAATACCACTAAACAAGGTTCTAAAAATCGATCTAGGCGGCGTCTAAGCATCCGCCTATATGGCAACTCGGTCATATCCGAAACGATATTTTCAAATCCAATATATACCGATTTATATGTTTCAAATTAGTTTAAACTGTTCAAATTGATCTAAATTTATCTATATATTCTAAAGTAAGCGATAATATTATTATATATCTACAAATTCCTCTAATTTCTTATGTTTTATATAACTAATTTTGATAATTCATTACAATAATTATAGAATTAAACTTAAAAATAAAATATATCATATAAATGTATAATAAATATAAAATAAATCAATAATTTGCTAACGCGTAGACTTCGTCCCCAAATAATTTACCTAATCGTTAATCTTTTATCAACCGCTTAGTAACCGCCTAGCGATTTTAGGAACACTGCCCGTAAATAACCACTGAATGGTAAAGGAGGTGGCGTTTTGTTCATTTTCATTTTTATTATTTCATCTATATTTTACAATAACAAAATTGTTAAAGCTGTACAAAAAAAGGTTTCTTATCTGAATAATTATCGTCGTACTTAGTACATCCTCATTAGTTAAAGTTTTGAGAGCAGTTTTTTTTTATAAATTTAATAATAATATATATGAATAAAATAAGAAATGAAACAATTGAAACAAAAAGGAGAAAGGCACTCTCTTTCCCGGGATATAATTTTCTTTTTAAATCTGCCCGTTAATATTTGGTTTTACCGTATCATTTAAAATTTTGTCATATTTATTTGTAATGTTCATAGCTGTATATTATTTTTAACGTTATTTTTTACTTGGTTTATAATACCGCAGTTATTTCTTTTGGTTTTCCACCGTTTAACATGGACCGTTGCTTAAGATATCAGCTAAGTAAACGCAAAGGGCGGCAACTTCTTAGAATCGTAAGTCATTGTCCCACTAGCATATTTTGGAATAAGATGCTAAGAGAGAACAATTGTAAAAAGACTGCATGTCTTAATCTTATAGTGCCTACTCTGTAGTCTGCACTGATTATATATAATTAGATTCCGTCATTATATAAAGATAGATACTCATTTTTCATAAGCTAAAATTTCGTAAGGATAATGAACCCAACGATAAGTTTCTAATTGTTTATGCTTGCGATTAAGATTTATTTGAGACCCAATTGTAAAGGAGCAAAGATAAAAAATAAATCAAACAAATTTAGAAAGAAAAAAAAAAGAATCATTAATTTGAGTGGAATTGAAAGTATGCTAATATATACAATTGAAGACGTCGACGTAGAAGCGTTATACCTAATCAAAGTGGATAATACTAGTGAATAAACTTAAGAATTATATTATGACACACCATAACTTATCTTCTTCAAAACTGAGGACTTTATGCAGTTAATGAAAAAATATAGAATTATAATACTGTACATCATAAGTTATCTTCTCAAAAATTGACGGCTCGTTCTCAAAGAAAAAAAAGATCGACGGTTTAGAAGAAAAAATGCAATTAATCAATAACTATATAGCATTATAAATTAAAATATGGGCATCATGTATAACCTTATCCTTTTCAAAATTAACGGCTCTACCAAAAAAGAAAGATACAACTAGAGAACAAATATATAATTATTTTATAGCGCAACATACTTACTTCCTTAAAATTGACGGCTTTAAAATTTTTGCTCGAATACTTTTTGGAAAGAGGAAAAAACCATTTTGTTTTATCTCTAAGTAATTATCCTTCTACGAAAGTAAACGAGATTCGATAGGCATTACAAGTTACAAACCAATATCTTCCACTATAAACAATGGATGTAACCCGAACCAAATAAATATACAATTCAAATTAATAAAGAACCTCAAGCATGGAATACTACACATTTTCTCAAGGGTTTACCGAAAACGACCAAGAACGTGCACCGGGAAAGCATCACGTGAAGAAGACGTGGGTGAAAGAACGTTATGAGAGTGATGAAGAAGATGGTTCGAGAGAGGAAGAGGTGAATCAAATGATCATAAAAGAAGAAGAAGATGAAGAAACTAAAGGTATGATGATGTCATCTAGTACGATGCTAACAAGTAAGGTGAAGTATCTCAACTATGGGGCTCTCAAACATGATACGCCACCGACAGCGTCTAGTGGTGGAGGAAGAGTCATGCCTCCTCCGTCGAACAGGTACCACCGTGGCCATCCCAAGTACTACAGATGCAGGGGTTGAAGTGAAAAAATCTTCGGAGATTAATCTATTTTCGAATTAGTATATATATATATAAATGAATGATAAATAAGTTTGGTAAGTATATATATTCGCTTTCCATGCAAAATGTTTAACCATATGCTTTTAAGTTGTGATTTCTGCAGCGAAATATTAATATATGAGAGAAAAATGATAATATGAATGATCATCGAGTACTTCTTTTAGTAATTTGGTCACTTGGTCCGATTTTAGAAAACAATGTACTGGATCTTTGTTGGCAACCGCGGAATCGAGGATAAGACACATCAGTGGCGGATGTAAAAACACTTTGAGTTGGGGCACAATGTTAAAAATAACAAAATAAATTTTGAACCGGGGGCACTTTACCTATTTCTTCACTAAATTATGAACACTTCAACCAAATTAATTAGGGGGCACATGTCCCCGACCTTGTAATGTCCGGTCACAAGCCCTTAGTTTAAGATGGTCCTTGGTTCCACGATATGAGTGGCCCTTGGTTCCACGATATACCTTTTCTTTCTTTTTGACAAAAGCTATATATGCATTATATTCAAACAACAATATAATGTGTTTCAACCAAAAAAAATAACTTCAAACAACAGAATAGACAAATAAAATTTACAATGTTAGCACACAATCGAGAATACATATATATTTAAAATAACATATCAGAAAGAAAATATAAACAGTTTTGAAACATTTTCAAAACATTTTCACCACCCACACAAAAAAAACTCCTTTTGGACTGCGAACCCCACATATCAAATTATGCTATTGTTCATGATTACTCACATTCGGTTGAGATTAAAGGAGTAGCAGTGTAGCAGTAGTAGATATACTGGAGTTGGTCACGACAGATTCACAGCGTCTGTGTTGGTTTTACATTGTCAGACATCTCATCGGTGATGTTATTAAAAAGGTTCACGCTACAGTCTATCAGATCTTGTCTTCGATAGAGAAACCACCTAAGATTGATGTCCAATTTATCAGTTCAGAAAACGTCCTCATTCAGTTCGATCAGTAACCCCTCCCCACTCCCAGTTGCGATCTAGAGTCCTCCGCCAATACTTCTGGCTCATAGAAAACATCCCTCTTATTGTCCAAGAAAGGAGTCCAGAAACTGCATCTAACAAGACCTTAACTTAAAATGCTTTAAATATGTAACATATAAACTCACTCCGCATATAAACAAGGCGGGGATCTTATCATAGTAAAATTTACAATTGGAAAATATACATATTATATAATACATAGAATTATTCCAAAATGACCAAAGCAAAACTTTTGCTGCTACATTTCGGAAAATGGATCCAAATGCTCATGAAACTAAACTCATTGACTATGAAACTCTATATATTTTCTTGTTCAATTCTAGTTAATTGAAAATTTGAAAAATATTGACATTTATTTATTTAAAAAATATTATTTTTGATTCCTCAAAATCTTCTTAGGATATCTTAATAAATTATATCTAAGATTTTATTTTATTGCATATATTATGAATAAATTCAATATCTTGGAATTGACTTTAAAGATATATAACATTTTCTCTATTAAAAGATAAATACTATTTTTATCTACCATTAAATAGTCTTACTAGGTCCATTTTACTAATTAAATATTATGACATAATAATTAATAAGATTATTAGTGATAAATTAATTTTATTAATAAATTGTAATTTTATTTTTAGTTATAAAAAAATCTGTTGATAAATTATTTTACAAAATCCTACTAAAGGTATTAAATAGTTTTTATTAAATAATGCACTAATTAATTTCATAATTAAGTAGTATAATATTAATATAAATTTTAATTATTAAATATTATTATAAACCAAAAAAAATTATTTTTATAAAATTTTAATTATAGTCTAACTTATATTAAAATCGAAGTATTACATAAACTAAATAGCTAAAATTATATTAAATTGATAAATTAACCAATTTATTGTTTAAAAATACTTCATTTAAATAAAATATTGTCTACCATTAAAACATGTTCAAATTTGTTATCCATATCATATTTTATACAAATAAAGTTATGAACAAATGTTAACCTTACAGGATTACAGCTATATATTTTCAAAATTCATATATCGAAGAATGTTTTTATTTGATTATTTTCAAATTTTGTAAACTCGAAAATATTATAAAAAAATAATTAAAAGATAAAATGTAGAAAATATCTATATTAATAAAGTAATAAGAAACCTAAACAATAATATTTAAGAGTTATATAATACATAACACTAAGATAGAAATCATTTATTTTTTTTGTTAATAACAAAGTTAAACATTTATAAAATGAAAAATATACCCGCACGAATGTACATGTTAAACTCTAGTTTAAATTAAAATTCTATGGAACATTCTATAATATACTAGTAATGCAGGATAATATTTATATAATAATTATGTTTTAATAGAATAAATTACACAAATAGATATATATCCAAAAGAGATATCTGATAAACCATGGATTAAAATCATATTGTGACTTCATTTCCATGCTAGAATGGATTGAAATAAACAATGCATTTTAAATAAGAAAAGCTACATGGAAAAAGATCTCAACAAATAAAAAAGCGATTGGTTTTTTTAGTTATTGATGGAAATTGGAGTTAAATAGACTATAAACAAATTAAACATTTATATGGTATGAATTACTTCTACATAGATAATATACCTTCATCTACATTTCCAAAAACAAAACAAAAATGAATCTACTAATTAGAAATATAATTATACCCCTGGATAAAGTAGGTGAGAATTTACATAGTTGAGATTTTTTTCGGTGAGAGTGAGAAGAAAAGCACACCGAAATACATAGATGGTAACAACTTAATGTCATAAGAAGAGAAAAAAATCTACTTTATATATATAGATACTAGATGATAAGCCACGCCATGCGCGGGATGAATTCTTTAAAATATATTGTATTTAAATATAACAATAAGAACATATTTTGTTATCAAGAACTTTTTTCACATTTGATTTGAGATGGACATTCGTATACCATTTAGTTCGGTTTGGTTTGGTTCGGTCCGTTATGTTTCGATTTTTTGTGAGTTTGATCTGGTTCGGATCTACGGGTTCGGTTTGGGTTTGGACTCAAGTAACACATTTAATTTTTTAAAAATAAAATAAATTCATATATACTTTTAATTTCTGAAAATATAAAAATAAAAAATTATTTATAACATATAAATGTGTATAACGTAAGTTAAAAATACTTAAACTTAACATAAAATTTGGTTTAGCTTCAATATTCGGATAGAAAATCAATAGATATTTGAAGTATTTGTATTTTGAGTATCATTTAACTATTTTAAATACGTATTTTTAACTATTTTTATATATTTCCAAGTATTTTGGACAACTTAATAACATCTTATATATTTTGTAAATTCTTTTAGATATTAAATTTTTAAAATAATTAATATATTTAAATATATAAATCTGGTTTGGATATATTCAATATCCAAAATATTTTGTTTCGGATCGGGCGCCGTTCTAAAAAATAACATCTTACCATTTTTTCGTAATTTATAGACGTTTTGAAAAATTCAAAATATAACATCTATGAAAAATCTATTTTTAAAAAAAAAAAGAAATATGCTTAATGTGATCTTTAATTTTTTTAAATAATATAAATAAATAAAAAATGTAGATGATACAATTTTTCTATCAAATATGTATGGTTTATAATAATTAATAGTCATATATATGTTAATCATATTAGGTAATTTTGTAGCTTTTATTTAAGGAAAGAAACTTACATAGCTTTAATTTAGGGAAAAAAATTAAGACTGCTAATCAATGTGATAATTAGTTTAAAAAAATATAATATATTTTTGTATGGACCAATTTATTTTCCTAAAGATTTCTAAGAACCATTCTGGTGATGACATGGGACTACAAAATATGTTGCAATGTTCCAGGATTAATATGCAAGAAATTAATTTTAACATACGCTCATAAAGCGAGAGATTAAGTTTTGTGCATATTTTTTATTTAAATTTATGTACATAATATATTTAAAATTATGTTAATATATTTGGTTAATCAGTCTTGTATTTTTTAAATTTGTTTATGAGATTTAACATTAAAATGAAGTAATTTTATCTCCTACTAATTAAATTTGTTTTAAGGTTATTGTAATAAGGTCACTGGAGATCAGTGTTTCTGGGAATTAGAACCTCGGAATTCTGATAGTTGGTTGTGGAAAAGCATTTGTAATCTCAGATATATGGCTAGAGAGTTTATTATTTGTGAGATTGGCACATGTATTACTGCTCGGTCTGGGGATGATAATTGGACATCTCTAAGGCGACTGACTGAGCTGACGGGTTCTTAAGGACCGCGTGTGTTGGGCCTTCCTAGGGAGGCTGTGGTTGCAGACTCCATTTTGGAAGGCAGCTGGTGGGTTAACTCCTCTTGGAGTAGACACCCGGTCATCTCCGTTCTGAAAGATTGCCTTCAAGAATCTGCTTTCGTTGACACATTCCTCTGGTAAATTGGTATCGATCTCCCCACCTCGATTTTCTCAGCTACTAGGACTTGGCACTATCTAAATCAACCAGGTCCTGTCGTTATTGGCATAACTCTATTTGGTTCTCTGGTCGAATTCCAAAACATGGCTTCGTTACATAGGTGACAGTATGGAGTAGACTAAGTATTAGAGACCGAATGAGAAGTTGGGGAATGACACTCCCATCCTTGTGATAACTTTGTGGAACAGTGGATACAAAGTTCAGCATCTGTTTTTTTGACTGTCTGTTCAGTCGGGTGGCATGGGACTCATTTATAGACAGAACCAATCTCAATCCTCCTCAATATTTTCTTGGCAAACTGATAATCTAGTGATGATCCTTAGAATGATCTTCCAAGCGGTCATCTACCTCGTGTTGGAAGAAAAGGAATACTAGGTTGCACGCTTCAATATCACAATCTCTCTGGATAGTCTTATCTCTGAAGCTTGAATGATTATCCTTGTTTACTCGACCCGCTATCGAGGCAGCAAAGGAATCTTCCAACGGCAATCACTCTTCTCTCCACTTGGTTATCTGTGTTTCATTTTCCGTGGATTGATTTTGTTGTGCTGGTTTCTTCTTTCTGTATTTTGGGCCTATGGACCGGATTTCTATTGTTGGATTTGTTTTAAGTTTACTGAAAGAATATCACTTAATAAAATAAATTAATAAAATAATACTTTCTTTGTTTCATAAAAAATGTCTCTTTAAGAAAATGATTGAAATGTATTTAAGTTTTTATTAATTACACATATTCAACCAATTGGATTTTAAGTAAATGAAATTATTTATAAAATCGATGTATTTTTAATTAATATTAAGCTGAAAGTTGCATTGAAATTCTAAAATGATATTCTTTTTGTAACAAGAAAAAAAATGCTAGAGTGACACTTAATATGAAACGGAAGAAGTAATAAGAACTAGGCGTTTATTTCCAGCATTATGCACATAAATAAAATTTAAGATTAAAATAAATTTAGAAATAAAAAATTTTCTAAAATTTAGATCATTATTTACTTGCCTTTATTTTAATCAATTTAAACGTAAAACTAAGATAAAATAAATATTTATTATAAGTTTAAATTTTAAATATATATATATATATATTTATTTATTTAAAATTATAATTTAGGTTAGATTGTATCTACTTTTTAGTTAAAATATATTAAATAAAATTGCGTTAATTAAAAGAAAATTTTGTTAGAACTAATTTCTTTTATAATAATCAAAAAGTAAAACTAAGTAGTATTTTCAGAATTGTAGATATTAAAATAAAACTTATTGTACGAAGGTTATAAATTTATAATTTAAAAAACTTGTAAAATATTTTGAAGAAAGTTTTCTAGTAATAATAAATAATATAATTATCAAAATAGACTTGAATAATAACATCCAAGTTTAGTTAAATAATATTATATTTATACATCAATTATTTTGTTTCTTTAATGTAATATTTTAACAAATTTAATTTAGTGATGATTTATGAGTTATTAACATATTTAAAAAAATACCAAAGTTATAAATTAACACTAAATGAAAATGTTTATATCATAATTAACTTCAAGCCATAATATTTACTAAACCATATTATATTTTACTTAATGAATATGAATGCGGTGATGACACATAACAAACATTAAAAAAACACTTCTCAAATTAATATGTTTGATTAGCATTCAAATACTTGATAAACATTTGCACGTTTCAAAAACTAAGCCGCGAAATATTGCAATCATTATTAAATAATAATTAGTAGATATAATTTATTATTTTAATTTTATCATATAATATATATATATATATATTGGATTTAGTTTCTAAATTTTCGTTTATTAATATTAATAAGAATAAATAGTTAAATAATAATTAGAATAAATACTTCAACTTATTAAAATTTTATAAGACTAAATAGATAAATAATAATTTAAAAAATATATTTTTGAAGATAAAAATTAATTACATTTATTTGATAAAAGTAAAATATTAAATTATATATACTACTTATTATTTCACCGGTGGATCGGGTTAAAGATGATGTGCTTATGAATGTGATCTTTTGCGGTTTAAACTATGAAACGTGACAAATGTTTATCAAGTATAAGAAGGTTAAAAAAACATATTAATTCAATTTATATATTAAAACAAAATTCACAAATTTGATTCATGTGTGATATTTTAAGAAATAAAGGATCACTAGAAATCAGTTATTATTCATTTATTTCTAATAATATGCATTAATAATATTTCTTCATAATATAATAATTTACTCCTATAAATTGGATTGGTTGACAAACACATATTTGATTTCTTAATATATTATAATAGTGGTAATGTAAACCATCATATAGTTCAAAATACTGAACCGTGGTTTTTTTTTTAATTTAGACCATATTTTGAACTTCTTTAATCATAATATCTTTTGATACCTTTTCTTTTAAATATTAATATATTTTTAAAGAAAAACTAAAAACTGGTTTTTAACTGATATTAATTTTCAGATATTTTGTGTAAATATATAATAATACGTAATTATTTTTAAAATATTATTATACATTAATATATTTAATAAAATGTAGAATAAAAGTTTTAGCTAAATATGATAAATTATATGAAATTATTAAATTTATATATTTGATTTTCAGAAGTATTTATGTTCAAAATATAATATGTTTTTAACATGGATTAACATTCGAAAACTATATAATACATGTATAAAAAATTAACATGTATATTATTAAAGCTAATAGTATAAAATATTTGTGTCAATTATTTATGAAGTACTAAAACACAATTAATGTAATAATTTATTGTAAACTAATTTTATGTGTATTTTCACATTTTTAATATGAAATCATTTCAAAATTATTATAAATTAACAAAAGATTTATTTTAAATTTAAATCATATAATTTTTTGTTTTAGATTTTAAAAAGAAATTCTTATATATATATATATATATATATATATATATATATATATATATATATATATATATATATATATATATGTATATACTTATGTATATATATGTATATATACATATTTATAGATATCACTTCCAATACATATTTGCTTGTTAATTTGTTTAAAAATTTCACTTCTACAGTTTCATACTCTTCCATTTCTACGTAACCGCTTCCGTAACCACACTTTTTACAGCTCACCATCGTCCAATAGTGGAAGAGGCTGATGAACTTCACTTCACCGCCTAAAGAAAAAGCGTACTTTTGTATCAACTACTGAAACAGTTGGAGAGTTGTTAGACAGATTAGCATTCTGATTCAGATTGGTGAGACATCCAAGGACCACAGCATTGGAGTCCTGGAAATGAACTGCATCTGCACCTTGGACACCAAAGAGACCTCATAATATAGAAAGATCTAAGAATATGATATCCGCCAGAGAGCATAAAAAAACATCAGTTTTACCTTTCATTATCCTTTTTTTTTTCACTATGTGAGAGTATTTAACAATCTTGACACCACAGTACCACATTATACTCTACTAACCAAATTCAATGTACCAAAGTCCAAACTAGATGCTGCAGGATTAATTTCTCTATAGAGTCTTATCTATCTTTCTTAATCAACTCTTCAACATTTTAGATTAGGACTTATCCTTCAGGCTGACTTTAGGAAGGTTGTAGGAGTAAGTTCCAAATTTCATTTGTGACTCTACATTGAAAGAGCAAGTGTCTACACGAATTCCTCTTAATTAAATCAAACACTGCCATTCTAGTTTTATTTTATTTTTTCATTTTGTTTTGCACTATGTTTGTGGAGTATTTAACCATCTTTACAGCATACATACTACACTACTAGATGATTCAAAATATCCATGAAGTTAACCAAATTTATTGAGCGAAGCTCAAAGATTGTCTTTTGTTTCAAAATATTTCTTCGTTTTTTTTTTCACTCTAGAGCAAACAAATTGCTTCTACCTACATAGACTAAAAAAAGACACAATGACATATATTCAATCTTTATGTCAAAACTTGAGCTTCATATGGAGAAAACGTATACTTGTAATCATCTCTATCATCAAACCCTTCACCGCCATCCTTCCCTTGTCTCATCATCTCTCTCACTTCTTCAATCTTCTCCAACATTCCCTTGACAGCCAGCTCAAACGCATCTTCATTCCCTTCCGATCCATAACTCGGATTCGCGTAAACCACACTCGGTATCAACTTGATCACCTCTTCTCTCAATCTCACCACTCTTTCCTCTGAAATCTCAAGCAACCTCTCCTTGATCTTGATATCCCACTCCTTCACATCCTTAACCGGTAGATAAACCGAGTAGCTCTTATGATTCTTAGGCAAATGCCACTTATACTGAGCGTACGCCGTCCCTGGATGGAAGAACACAGGGATGCAGCCCGCCAGAATCGAATCAAACATGGACCTCCTCGTGTAAGAATCACCCGGCGGCTGAAGACAGAACACCGAGTTCCTGAAAACCTTCATTACGTTGACAGGGTTATCACAGTTCACTTTCCCATAGTTACAGTCCAACAAGTAACACTGATCATCAGACTCCAAACACTCATCAATGATCTTCCCTCGAACCGAGTCTTTATACTCAGGCCTCGGAGCACCCGCGAAGGCGAACAGATACTCCCGCTTACGAGACCTCATCCGATCTTGCCACTCGGTGATCTCATCCACAGACGAAGGGTGGAAACATGTGGGGTAAGGGATGGCGTAATCGTTGTTCCAAGAGCTCGATTCGATAGACATCATCGACATGTTCTGAGACTCGGGCAAGAACCTGAGCTTGCTTCCCCAGTCAGATTCGTTATCGGTCTGCCTCCTGAAATCCCAAGCGATCCTTCCCGCGACGAAGAAATGGTCTCTTCCGGACATTCGAGTCCACTCCCTCTGTTTCACGAGCCAATCCATCAGCTCGTGAGACGAGGAGTCTCTCACGGAGATGTTGAAACCCCATAGGTACCTGCTCATATCGATCCCTGCGTAAAATGGGATGAAAACAGCGGAGGCTAGAGAGGAGTTATGCGTCAAGCAAGTGTACTTCTTCATCTTGTTGTGGAAGATAACTTCGAGCATGAACTGATTCGTAGAGAACCAACTCTGTTTCAACAGGACATTGTCGGGATCCTGAATCTCGGGACCGAAACCGAAGTTCTCGAGATAGGGACATATGTTGCTCTCGGTTCCTCTGGTGATCAGACTGCAGCTGTCGAGGAGATCGCTGTTGAATCTACCGGGGAGATCGTGGAGATAGATGTACCGGCCGGAGCAGGAATCGGGAAGAGGGTCGTCGAGTAATCGAGAAACGTTAACGTCTTTGGTGGGTTCAGGGGAAACTGATTTCTTCTGAGTTGTTGTTGTTGTGTCGGAGAAGGAGGAAGCGGGTTCGTCGGTGTCGGTGATGTAGAGAGCAGAGTAGTCGAAACAGAGGAGGATGAAACAGAGGATGATGAAGAGAGGGACGACGAACCAGACGTGACTATGGTTGTTGTTGTTGGTGCTTCGGAATTTCCCAGTGACGACGGAGATGGGTTTCTCCATCGGAGAATAATTCTTCGGCTTCATCGAAACCAAAAAAAAAAGGAATTAAATTTCGGGGAAAATGAGAAAAAGTACAAATTTGTTGAGAGGTTAAAGGAAGTGAAGCATGAATTGCGGAGAGAGAGTTTGAGAGAGTTAAGAGTGACATATGCATGTGTCGAGTGCAGCAAAGTGACCGTTCCTTTGTCGGCAAAAATTAAAATAGAGAGAGAGAAAGAGTTTCAGTTTCGTATTGGGTCGGTCAACAAAGCCCTTTCTCTTTTCTCTATTTTATTCTTTTCTCTCTGTCCAATAATAGTACTCTATAAATGGTAATAAGAAATTAAATACGAATGAAAAAAATGTTTTCAACCTCTATTTTATTAGTATTCTGCCTATACTGCGTATGGAAATATCAAATGATTAATTTATTATGCTGAATTAATCTGATTTGTAGTAAATTTTATTGCAGGATTTATGCTATTACCCAATGTACTGATATCTATCTTTTTTTTCAAAATTGAAATATTATAACATCATCCCAAAACGAGCTTAATATTCGATTACAAGACTCGACTCGAACAAAATACCCAAATCAAACTACTTCTAGCTAACTTTGCTCAACTCATGTCCCGGTGCGTTCCACTAAAACTAGCTATCTATTTTTTTAAAGTAATACCATTTAGACAGTGTTTTTAAAATCGGACCGGAGTCTGAACCGGTAAATTTTTGGGTCACTGTTCAATATGGTTTAGCCATATCAAACTTGATTCAATAATCTAGTTTAATATATATTTAGTTAGTAAATATTTAACATAATTAAAATATAAATAAATTTAACATAAAACATTATCAATATAAATTAGTTTTATGTTCATATGAATGATTTATAAAAAAAATTTAATAGTTTTAGTGGTTTTTATCAGTTTTATAATTTTGATATCCAATCTGGCTACATGAACGATTCATGGTCAAGCAAATTATGAGATCTAACCCACCTATATAACCGGTTCATGGTCGAATCCAGTCCAACTATCAGGTCGGCCTGCTTTTAAAAAACACTGCATTTAGATATATTTGAAAACATGGATGGTAATAAAAAATGCTGTTTGAAAACACTGATTATAATGTATTAATTTACTATTTTATAATTAACTCCTTAAATCTAGTTATATTATATGAATGGACCTATATAAAAATAAACATACAAAAATAAACATATAATTTTATAGTATCTTTATACATGTGTTTTGTATTCGTCCAATACTAATCAAACAAAATGTAAATGTGAGGTTATAGATCAAACAAAGTCATACACTATAACATTTCATTCAAACTAGAAACCATATTAATTCACTAGAGTTATGTATAAACCAGATATATAATACTAGAAATAGAATTACCCAATATACAAACTTAATTTTTTATGGACTATCAAACTGGTCTTTGTCATATTGATTATCCGACTGATAAAACAATTAGAAATGCCATCTTTTTTACTGCTTATCTTAATTTTTTTACTACAATGTTTATGGCTCACAATATTTTATGGACGCGATGTTATATAATACATAGTTTAAACAATAACTAAAAATGGTTAATATGGAATCGTTAAATTTTTGTTTTCTAATATATATATATATATATATATATATACCGTAAAACATGCATCCGTGCAGTTGCACGGATCAAGATTTAATTTGTGTTTTCATACAAAAAACCAACACATCCCAAAGTTTAACATCCAAAAATCACATGAATTCTCAAAAGTAGACAAAAATAAAAATAAGCATCAAAAGTCCACATGAAATTTATGTTTCCTCCATTTTATTTCAATGCTCCAAAAAGATTTTTGTCTACTTCTTGGTTCATGTTTTGTTCCAACAAACCAAAAGACGTTTTGTTCATGAAAAGAAAAAAAATACTAGAATGTAAAACTAAAAGTACGTGAAGACAATACAAGATATATTATAACCTTTCATTCTTCTTCCAGAGTTAAGCTAACTCTTTGGACCAAATTTCCATAAGCATTTGAAGTTGCAAACTCCGTAAAAAAATAGTTAGTTCAAAAATAGTAGAGAACATGAACTTAAACAATATAAACTTAAAATAACTAGTGTCTACCATCTTCTATAATTTCAAGTTGTTCAAACTGATCTTCTAACCAACTTTGTTCGTAATCCTTGCGGATCCAATCTTGAATGCACATTAGAGCTTCAACCATTCTTGGGGTGAGAGAACTGCGGAAAGGATCAATGACACGACCACTTGTGCTAAAAGCTGACTCCGAAGCAACAGTTGAGACCGGTATAGCTAGTAGATCTCTAGCCATTAGAGAAAGTATCTTGTACTTTGACCCTGTCCTCTTACACCAGTTTAATACATCAAAATTTGGATCTGATCTAGGAACACATACAACAGCTAAGTAGCTCTCCAAATCTGACTGATCAACATAATTTACTTCACTTTCTTCATGTGTATCAATCATAGAATCAAGGTTGTAAGTTTCCACAAACTCCTCAACAACCTCTGCAGATTTTTTTGTCCCTTGAGCATGGCTAGTTTCCACTGAAGAATTGGAAACTTTAGCTTCATAGTGCTGAAACATCTTCTCTAGAACCAAGTTTATTTTCTCTATCAAAGCATCAGCTATGCTATCATGATCAGTCCCATAGCTCTAACGGATTAACCAACTCACATGCTTCATTTTATACCTTGGATCAATGGCACAAGCAAGGAAAATCACCATGTTCATGTTCTCCATATCTCCCCAGTACATATCAAATTTAGCTTTCATCTTAACAGCCATAGCTTTCTGATTAGCATCAGATTTGTTCAGCCCCAACTTTCGGATCATTATACCAACCCTGAAAATCTCCTTAAAATATGAATTCCCAGTTACGTAACGAGTTGCTGAAACTTTTAGAGTAGCTTCATAAAAAAACTTGAGAATAGGTGCATATGTCTTCGCATAGTCCCAATCTGACTCAGTAGGGACTCCCAGCTTCCCAAGTTCAAAGACATATTTCTCATCTTCTAACTCAAGCATATCGAAACCTCTCAACTTTAAAGCTGACTCTAACATCAAATATGTTGAGTTCCATCTGGTCTCAACATCAAGGCTTACACCAGCAGTAGACGAAAGCTTTAGGTGAACAAGACACTCTTTGAATTTAGTTAGTCTTGCTGGAGAGGATCTAACGTACCAAACAGCAGAACGTATGCGGCATATGGAGGCTTTATTTTCTTCCAATCCATCTTTGACAACCAGATTTAGGATATGTGCACCACATCTCATGTGAAGAAATTCACCATCAAGCAAATTAGTACCCCATGACTTAAGTCTTCTTTTTAAGAATTTTATTCCTACATCATTTGCACTTGCGTTGTCTATTGTTACTGTAAAGACCTTGCTGATTCCCCAAGACACCAAGCATCTTTCAATCATTTTCCCAATCAGTTCGCCTTTGTGACTCAGAATTTGACAAAAGTTCAAGATTTTCTCCTGCAGATTCCAGTTCTCATCAATAAAATGTTCTGTTAAGCACATATAATTGATATTCTGAACTGAAGTCCAAGTATCAGTTGTAAGAGATACACTCCCTTTGTGATTCTGAAATAACATCTTCAACTTTTTCTTTTCTTCAAGAAATAAACTGAAGCAGCCTCTAGTGAGAGTTCTGCGAGAAGGTATTTTGAACCTAGGTTGAAGCACATATATGAATTCTCTGAACCCCTCTCTCTCGACAATCCTAAAAGGCAGCTCATCCTTTATTATCATTCTTGTCAGACCTTTTCGGCAATCGTCTTTATCATACGGTAGAAACGATGGAACACCTTCATCATTCTTCTCTCTTTTTCTTTGATGAAATAAGTTTGCTTGTTTGAGTCTTTTCCAATCAACAGTTTCAACATCAAGTTCTGGATGAAGCTTCTTACATCTAGCCATGTGATTCAACATTGAACTAGTGTTTATCCCAGATGGTGATCTATAAGTAATTAGTTGACTGCAGTGATTACACTTAGATTTGTTGCCATCCTCTGTTTTCTTGAAGTTACTCCATGCAAGAAACTTTTGTCGAGAGGCTGCCTTATATTCCACAGAGTCTACTTTTGGCGCTGTTTCACCACCACAGTCTGTGTCCATATCGTTTCCATCACCTTTCTTTGGATCACAATGTTCATGTTCAGTGTCCATCTACACATAAAAAATATATATATAATAACTCAAAATGTATTAAAAAAAGTTCAGAGCAATATACGAACTATGTGAAAAGCCGATGAATGAGGTCTGAGGTGAAATAAGATATCTAAATAAGTATTATTATTTAGGTTCTGGCTTTTATACGATGGCTGTAGTCCTAGGTGATGGTTTTATATATTAAATTTAATAATATAATGAAAAAAAAATTAAAAGAGAGGTGGGTTGTCTTTTGTAGTTTTGTTATGCTGAAGACAAGATCAAAAGAGCAGCTTATTTGCATTTTTATTCTTAAATACGTCTATTATGTTTTAATAAAGATTAATGCTTAAAGTGAAAATTTGGAAGAATAAATTGAAGAGTAAATGATGAAATAAAACCTAGTTGGATGGATGAACTATGCGATTAAGGTTAAAAGAGTGACAGAGACGGTAGATTCTAGAGGATTTTGTAACTAAATCGTAGGATTCAAGAGGCTTGTGAAAAACCCCTAAAAATTTACAGAGGTGTATCGTAGAAGAAGAAGAGTACATATATTTTTTACTTCTAGGAAATTGAAAAGGTTAATAGTTAAACGTGAGTTGATATTTGTTAACATGAGCTTTATAATCTAATTTAATATTGGGCTTCCTTGTATATTAATGTGATGTTAATATTATTGTTATTGTACTGCAAATAAAAAAGTCAAATATTATATTCAAGTAGCAAGTATTATCTAACAAGTTACAAGTATTTTGTAAAACAAGTAATAAGTAACAAGCAACAAGGCAAATAACTAAAAATAAAATGGTACTTGGTAATTGTTTTGTACTTGCGAGTAATGGAATTGATTGACTTAGTACTTGCCTTGATAATGTTAATTACTCGGTTTTTCAAGGCAAGTACGGGGCAAATAGCAAATACAAGGCAAATATCAAGTAATCATGCCCACCCCTGAAGAAAATTCCTTTGGAAGGAGAAAGATATAAACTATCTGTTTGAAAGCCACAATTGCAGAGCACCCTCATAGTGCCGAATTCTCTTGGAGTCCATCATTAGACATTGATTACGAATCTGTCTGTCGATTATGGAAGTCAGTTGTCTTGCTGTAGTTGGCTGAGATCCGTGACGAGGATTATTTCGTTCCCTCCAAATAGTATGTAGAACCGCTTGGAAACTGTAACAGGTTAGGTAGAGCTTCAACGTTGTGAAGTTTTTATCCGCAAGAAGCACCACGATTCCTTGCCATTGATCAGAGAAGCAAGAGAGAAGGAGTCCCTTCACCAGCCCAGACCAAACCTCCTGTGAATAACAACAGCCAGAAAAGAGATGATCTCTTGTTTCCAACTGTTGTTGACACAAAACACAGCTCGCAACAATACCAATGTTCCAATAAAAGCATTCTGTCTCCAATCATCAAACGATTATGCATTGCTAGCCATGCCATGAATGCATACTTTGGTGTCGCATGAGAAAACCATATACTCGTGTTCCAACTCACTATGGGATTGGCACTCCGGAGAAGAGACCATGTATTCCTTGTACTTAATTCTGCTTTGAAAACATCTGTATTAGATTTTCATACTGCTACATCATCTTCTATCGTCATCTTGCTACTCTGTTTATGAAGAGCTTCCTCAATCATGATATCTAGGTCTGACAGATGTCGCTGTGGCCGTCGAGATACAGCTGTTGCAACACTCGCCTGCAAGGGGATCCCTGTCTACACATCCCGTGACACCAGTGAGATCTAGTAGACCCCATATCAGACCATTCGTAATACCAAAACGATGTGCCTTTGCCATTCCTTACATTCATTCAGTGAGAATGAACGATTTATATGGGAGAAGAATTGTTGTGTATTAAGGAATGATGTCAGTTGGCAAAACCAGCTTATGGACTATGGGGTCCTGTGCACCCATAATAATTTTGAAGTTCAATTTTTGTTAAAAGAAAACATTAAAAACTAGATAGATTGGATGGTAAATGTTAGCCTATGCACCCATAAAAACCCTATGTTCATCTTTTACTTGTGCTGCATTTTCTTTTAGTATGCATAATGCACTCATGAGATAAATCTTCTAGATTCGCATATTTCAAAAAGAAAAAAAAATTGTTAGTCTACTAATAAGCTGGTTTACTATTAGTGAAAAATAGTTAAAACATATTGCACAATTTATATTTGATTGGCCATAATATGAGATAGTATACTAATAATTTAACAAATGTAAACATATTTAACTCATTACGTAATATAATTTTAATTTATTTCTATTTTACCATATTCAAATTACCTCAAGCATATCAAGAGTTTAGCATATATGCTACGCTCTGATATCTCTATAATATTATTTGAGAAGTCAGTTTCTTATGTGTCGCGTTCACGTTAACTCTCACGATGGTTGATTACGTTGATACCCTTAATGAATTTAAAATATTCTATATAAATAATATTATTGAATTTCTTTTTAGTTTCCTTTTTAAAATTTTCTAAATAACATATGTATAATAAAAAAGGAAACATTTATAAAGTTAAAAAAATTTAAAAACGAAAATATATATGAATATACATTATAATATGATTTCATTGAAAAAAGGAAAGTTCATAAAATATAAATATTCCATCTAAAAATAGTTTTAAATAAAATATAATATATTTTGAAATAAAAAAATTATTTTTTATACTTTTAGTTTCTTAGATGAAAAAAAAAATTGTATATAATGTGATTTAATAAAACAAAATTCATACATATAATCTTGATATTAGAAAAAGAAATATTATTTATTTTAAAACATAATTCTAAACAATATACATTTTCAAGGTAATAGAGATATTTTTTTAAAAAAATATCTATGATTATTATATAAAATAATTATTTAACATAACTGATATATGTTTAATTGACTAAAAATAGTTTATAATTAGATTTATTGAAATATTTTATTTTTTCATATATTTAGTTGAATATAATATCTTTTAATTACAGCATAAAATATTATAAATTATCTTTTACTTATAATATGATTTATAAAAAGAAAAAAAATAAACTACTTATTTTTAAAAGATATTTAAAAAACATCATTTAACTACAATAAGGATATACACTTTTATAATAATAATTTATTTATAATTGTGAATTATAGGATGACTCAAAACATATTCAGAATTAAAAATAAAATTTTCACCAACTTTTACGATTTAGTTCTTAATAATATATATATATATATATATATATATATATATATATATATATATATATATATATATATATATATATATATATATATATATATATATATATATATATATATATATATATATATATATATATATATATATATATATATATATATATATATATATATATATATATATATATATATATATATATAAATGAATGAGACTGTAGAATATCATCGTTATATTAATTTATGTAATTTAGAATCAAACAATTTAGTTTATCTTTTTATTTCATTCTAAACACAATATGCCTTACGTTATACATAATCCCTCTCAAATATATTTACATATCTAACAACAACCAACGTAGATACAAATAAGAAGGTTAAAAATAATTTTATTATATTTATAATAAAAAATATTAGTTGAATTCATAGAATTGATAAAATCCAGTATATTTAAATGAAAATTAAATCAATAGTAAAATCAACAAAGAACATATCTAAAATCATATGCCCAATTAAAGTAATATAATATTATTATGCATACAAATTATAAATTAATTTTAAATTAAAATAAATATCTATCAATTATTATTGTATATTTACTTTATAAATATTTATACTCGTGCATGAGCACATGCAAATCAACTAGTCTATACTATTAAAGCAAAATCCCTAATAGGATTCTACCATTAATTTCTCAACTTATTTACAAGGAAATGCCATTTCCTTATTAATTTACTTTTCCATTATTTTTGTCACTTATTAATCAACCAATTAGGAAATTCAATTAGACCATTCCAACTAAACAAAAGGCCAACGAATCAAGTTATGACGACATAAACTCCAATCCCATTAAATCATAAACCTAACCATTTGATTTTGATTATTTATGATTATTTACTCATGTTAATGAAAATTTTTAATTTGCATGCATTTTTTCTTCTATGATCTATAGTGGCTTAGGTCCCTACATAAAATTCGTATAACATCGTTCATATATTTACAAATACAAAGTTCTCAGCTTATAATAACATTCACAAAAATTAACTTATATAACAGATAGACTTTGTCGTTACAAAATATATACATATTTACATGTTTTTACTTTTGATCGGCTTTGTTCGGTTTATTCGGTCTAATCAGTTATAAGTCAAACCATATTCAAATCCTACAGTTTATAAAATCATAAATATTCGCTTTGTATGGTATATACCAAAACCATATCATATTTGGTTTGTATGGTATATATCAAAGCCATGGCATATTGTCTACTTCAGTTTGGTATTGTACTGTTCGATTTTACCATATTGATTAGTTGCTATACAATTAATTTATTATGTTGAGGTTTGTAGTATTATGGTTATTTTTATTCTGTTTATTTTTGTAGAGTTGTATGTAATATATTTTCTAAGTAGGAAGGTTGTATTATCTTTTGGATTTTTCCCACTTTACAACTATAACATTTAATTCAAAACTTCAAATACGGATTCATAATTGGGAAGAAGTTAAAGTAATGTCTTAAATGTTATAAGAAAATCTTTTTGGGTAAACTTGCTTGTGTAGTCTTACCATTAACATGTACTATATCTCTTGATATATGGTGGTTTATATATAATTCACCTTTGGGATTTGAGCTTAATAAAAAGGGGCAGCTTATATGATTTGATCGACCAAACACAATGATATTTTCGTTTAAATTAAACTTCTTTTCTACATGGCTGTCGAGATAACTTTCTAGCCGCTTCACAAATCAAGATGCATGCATATTTTCATGGGGCACTAAATACACCTAATCATCACTCATCAGAAACTCTATTTTTATTTACTTCCTATTGAATCGGTCATTTGAGCAAGTCATGCTTTTATTTTTTAAGATTGCTTTGTAATTCCCACCTTCAATATATCCAGATTTTACTCATTCCAGTTTGATATTTAAAGACCTCAAAACATACATATTCCTGAAACTAAATTGTTTCAACTTTACTTATTTATCATAAAGAGCTACTAGCTGATAAAAAATGAAGACCATTCAATTAATATTCATCGTTTCCATCATACTCTTGTCATCATTCCCGGCTACAATCAAGAGTAAAACGTTGGCAGATAAATGCTTTGAAAGCCTTGATTACTGCATGCGCCTTATTCCTGCAGATAAAAAGTACTGGGAAAAAGACTGTTGTAACGTTCGTGCAAAGCGAGATCAAGCGGCGACAAAACAATGTGCATGTATAATAAACAAAGATTTGGATAAATATGCTAATCTCGTCAAACTTTTCAAAGCCTGCGGATTAGGCAATGTAGGTTCATATCACGCGACTTGTAAATGATACGAGCTGAACATAGTCAACCAACCCAACCGTCAAGGATCATCAAACCATATCGGAGATATTTATTTATAGGAAACCATTGGTTATTTCCTAATATATTTTTATCATTTTAATTAAGTTCTTGTTTAATAAGGAGAGAAAATTGGTCTTCTTCATGTTCGTGAACCATCTCTCTCCCATTTTTGCTCTACTTGCATGCATTAAAACTTTACAATTTCATGTTCTTTTGTTTCTATGTTTTCTTTAGTCAAACCTATGTATTTTTATATATTTTGAGTAAATACAACTGAAGAAGGTTGTCTACTCTAAATTATGATTAAGACTTTTTTTGTTCTTAATCTTGTTACTTTGACTTGTAACACCAACTAATGGTAAAATCTATATTTATTATTCAAGGGGATACTTTTTAATCCAAAAATTAGTATATTGCAACTTTTTGATCTTTGATTGGTCATTGATAGCATAAAAGGAAGAAACTTAAAAACGCATAAGTGAGCAGAAAAAGTAAAGTGAAAACCAGAGGAAAGATGAAGAAGTATTGTTACTCTCACTAAATCTATTTATTTTCAAGTAAAATTAAATGTATATTTATCTTTGTTTTGTTTACACAATAATGAGAGTAAATGAGAAGAATATAAGTTTCTTCATTGTCAACTTTGTAGAGTAGTCTTATCTTTTAAATAGTCCTATATTGGATCTCATGTATGATATTTTAATTTTGGATATCAAAGATAAATTGATTAAAATTATGTGATATAACATATGTATATTTATGCATTAGGAATGGTCCGCGCTACGCGCGAGATATTGACTTTGTATTGTTTGCCTATTACTATATTTTGGAATGAAATGTTGCTTGTGGTGTGTGTTTGCGTTCGGAAGTATTGTTTCTTACAGAACGATGGTTTATCACAGTGTGGTAGTGTATTGAATACAATGTGAGCACTATGTTGATGATGTTATTATTAACATAGAGTGTAATACGCCTATTCAATCCAGACTTTGGTACGGTTTTAATTCGGTTTTCTGGGTATTTTGGTTTATGGAAATAAGCTACTATATTGGAACCATATCTAGTTTGGTTTGGTTCGGTTTATATACCATAGTTTTTGGTTTATTTGGTTTTATGCGAAAAACCATAACTATATTTATCTTTTATAACAAATTTTAGATTATATGAATTGAAAGTAGATTTTTTAAATATATATATATATATATATATATATATATATATATATATATTCCTTAGTCTAATTTTAAATATAATATTTTATGTTTAATTAAATAATAAGAGTAATAAAATATAATATTATAATATTATTATTATATTACATATTTTAGCACAAAGAGTTATCAATAAAAATATGTTTTATTTAATTTGATGAAAATGAGAAAAAATTCATTTTAACTTAAAACAAAAAAAAATTATTAAAGTAAATGTTTTGATTATGAATATCATACTAATAAAATAAATTTATGTATATATTATTCATATTATTATAAAATTTTCATATAAGTATACTAATATTTCTGAGTTAATCGTTTTCTTCAGTTTATTTAGATTGATCTGTTTATATACCAAATCATATCCATATATTGCGGTTTCTTAAAATAATATATATTCAGTTTATTATGTACTATCAAATCCAAATTATTTCTTTACTTCGGTTGGTTTTAAGTGGTTAAGTTTTACTAGATTGAAAAACTGAGGCTATGAATTCTAAAAAGAGATGATCAAGTTATAGTTAGTTACGGTTTTGTGGTAAGGTTTATTACTATATATATATTTAGACCAACAAAATTATCTATATCTATCTATATATACAAAAATAGTGTTTACTCTCTCTTATACGTGCCACATCAGCATCATATCATGAAATCGAATGTTCTGGTTTCGACACGTGTCATGCGCATTCATTTAATTTATTGGGGAAAAAGCCTATTCCCCTATGAACTAGTTTTTTCCGGTTTTTTCACACACGAACTTTTAAGTCATGTCAAAAACCACATGAACAATGGGAAAATGGCTTATTCTTCTATGAATTAGTTGTTCTACGCTTTTTACACACGAACTTTTAAGTCATGCCTAAAACCACATGAACAACTTTATTTTCTGAATTACACAAATAAATTATCAATTAAACTAATTTCCCTAAAACCATAAACAGTGTTGTTTAAATGTTAACTTGATTTATGACAGATGGAGAGCTGGTTTAATTTGGATTGATAAAAAATACTATGTCGTTTTATTCTTATTCATTTTTTTGTCAATCGTTCTCCTTGTTTTACTTTTCATTATCAATTGGGGATACTGCGCTGATTTTATAGTTTCATGTTGCAATACATGGAGATTGGTAAGCTAGTAGTTGATGCTCTTCTTTTTTTATGCATCATGTAAAATGTTTATTCTTCTGAAAAAATAATAAATTTTATCTCCAATTGATGATTAAAAGTAAAACGATTTTTGAAGAAGAATAGTAGTTGAGAAAAAAAAAGAATAAACGACATAGTATTTATTTTTATCAACCCAAATTAAACTAACTCTCAACATGCAATAAATCAAGTTAACGTTTAAATAACACCGTTTACAGTTCTAGGAGAAAAAAATTAAAGAGTCAATTTGCTAGAAATCCATACAAAAGTTGGAAATTTGCAAACTATCTAAAACAGTAAATGTTTAAGAGGTACAGTAGAAAAAATGATATAAAATTACTTTTGGAGCCCTTTGGTTGATTAGCTGTACATTGTATTTTAGTTTTTAAAAGTAAATAAATATTTCATTTTCTCTTTCATTATCGTTCTCTTCTTCCCCATCTTTTTTCTTTCTTTCTTTCTGATGAATCTAATTTTTTTTTAAGAAGATGTGTTCCACCATAATGGTTTACATAATCACTGGTCTATATAACAAATTGATCACACACAGATTCATTACCACAATTTTATATAAAATCATGAGTTCTTTCTCTGGGATTTCAACCTTTTTGTTCCTATTTTCTTCGGAAGATCCGACGATCAATACGACTCTGTTCCGTAACTAGTTTGCGTACCAACCGAGGAAAGATCCTATGCTAGCGTTTGTTATGAAGAAAACAGTCTTCGTATTACATGAAAGCAATTTCAGAATTGACAAAACCAATTTAATATGAAAGTTAGCATACTATACTCCCACTTATCCGACCACTTAGCAGGTAGTTAGTTTATTTTTTACCTGCTATTTGAACAAATGATGGTAATGTTATTTTATACAGAGTTAATATATAAGATAGTAAGGTTATATTTCAATTTACATGTGTACACATTAAGATAGCAAGGTAAAACTGTCTTCGTATTACATAAAATTGTTATGTTATTTGCTAACAATGAGTCTAACAGAATAATTTAAAAACATTTAAATGTAGGAATATTTTCTTATATGTTATTTAAATTGTTGTCAATCTAATGATGATTCTTTATGATATTGAATATGTTAGCAGTCTAACAAAGAATGTAAAAGATAATTAGAAATGATATGACTCGACTCAATCCTCAGAAATGATATGCAGGGCAGCTGGAATCGTTTGGGTTTGTTGATCAAAATCGCCTCTTCCTCCTCATCAGAGGCTTTAGCTCCACTCTACTATCTCTCAAGGGTTTCAGTTCTTGGGCCCAACATCCTACTGGACTACAGACTTATTTAGGGTTCTTATTTCCGGTGCCAACGATAGAGATTTGGGGTTTGAACTCGAAAATGATCATGTAAAAGAAAAATATATTGATTGGATCAGATGAAATGCGAAACAGAGGTAAGAGGTGGAATAGAGAAATGTGAGATGACAAGAACGGATGGTGGAGATAGTGGAGACTTCAAATTTCAGAAAAATAAAAAATCTAAAAATAAAAACAAATTGAGACGTGAGTAAAAAGAGAGAGGTGACAATCAATGAAGAATAGATAATGAATTATTTTACTCTCAAGTAAAATACTTTTATTTATTTAAATGTAGGTAATAGGGACAACTTGGTAATTGTAAATTAGAAGTATGTGGGGGGGAATGATTGCTATGTGTATATAGCTAAATACACTATTATTTTTGTGTATGGAGTGCAAATACTCAAATTTAAAAACGATAGTTTGTGTATGTAATTAAAAAATTATAGTTGTTAATGTGGTCTTTTGCAAAGTTTAAAAGTTTGTGTGTGATAAAATCATAAATAACAAGTTCATAAGGGAATAAACAATTTTCTCACTGTTTATGCGGTTTTTGGTATTACTTAAAAGTTTATGTGTGAAAAAAAATGGGGATTAACTATTCCCCCATTTTCCCTAATTTATTGTGTAAAATATATAGATTATCGCCATTTTGGGCCTTCCTATAAATGACACCAATTTGAATTAGCCAATTGGGCTTTTTTCAATGAACCTGGCTACAAAAAAAAAATATGGATGCTTATCGAATAACGTAAGATAGTTGGAGGGTCTTATACAAAATCTCCAAAGATGAATGTAAAAAAAAGTAGGCAGAGAGAGAGAGAGCTACAGAGAAAAAAAGAAAAAAACTCATCAGAAAACGCGACTGAAAAAATGGGATTCTAGCGCGTTCTCTCTACTCGTATCTCCCTCCCTCCCTCCATCGTCTCCTTCCTCCGACCCCTTAGAACCTGCAATCTCTGCACCACAACAACTCAGGTGTTCTCTCGTTGCTTTTTTTTCACACGATTACGATTTCTGATTTAAGGATTTCGACATTGCCTCTGTCTCTAGGGTTAATCGATTAGAAGTCGAGGTTTCTCTAGTGATATCTTTTTTCTAGGGTTTTAGATTCGATTTTGATGAAGTTTCGGTCGAGCTGTTAAGCTTTTCTAAATCGTTTTGTTAATCTGCAATCGGAGCTTGATTGGGTTTCTCTTATCTGTGATTTGAAGCAAAAACATTACTTCACATTGGAATGGAGTGCAACCGAGACGAGGCCTTAAGGGCAAAAGAAATAGCTGAAAACAAGTTCAAAATGAGAGACTTCTCCGGAGCAAAGAAATTCGCCTTGAAAGCCCAATCTCTCTACCCCGAGATGGAAGGCGTTCCCCAGATGCTATCCACTTTCGATGTCTTTATCGCTGCAGAGACCAGAGTAAACGGGGAGGTTGACTGGTACGGTATACTAGACGCTAACCCTCGAGATGATAACGAGACGCTGAAGAAAAAGTACAGGAAGCTCGCTCTTATGCTCCACCCGGATAAGAACAGCTCTGTTGGTGCTGACGGAGCTTTCAAACACGTCTCAGAAGCTTGGAAGTTTCTGTCTGATAAGGAGAAGAGAGGTGCTTATGATCGTAAGAGGAGTTTGTACACTATGTACACCAAGGTCTCGGTCTCTTCTTCTAATAGTGGATTCTGCAATTTCGCCAACGTTAGGCCGCCGCCACCGCCGCCGAGTCAGAAGAAGAACAATCCTCCTCCACCTACCCAGAAGAGCAATCCTCAAAAGCCAGCACAGAAGAAGACAGGACAGAGTGATCATCATCATCATCATACAACAGCACCGAACTCGTTTGTTGATACTTTCTGGACAGTGTGTAGGAGATGCATGACGCAGTACGAGTATCTTAGAATATATATCAACTGTAACCTTCTGTGTGCTAACTGTCTACAGTCGTTTTCCGCGGTACAAGTCCCTAAACCGGGTGTGTTAAGCAGCCACTGGAGTCGTGTCAACAGTGCAAAGACGAAGTCAGCTGATGCTGCTACTTCGTCAGGTGTATTCAACAACTCTAAGTGGACGTTCTCAAGAACCAGCAGTGCAGCTCACGCTAGAAGCGTGGTTCAACAGACTTATGAGAAGGTAAAGAAAGATCGGGAGGAGGCAGAAGCGACTGGTAAAAGAGGAAAGAAGAATGCCAAAAGGAAGTGTACTGCTACTGATTCGTCTGGTAGTTCTCTTAAGAAGAGGAAGGTGGTAATAGGAGAAACCGAGTCAGGTGGCTCTGGTGGAAGAAAGATCGTTTACTATGTGACTGCTGGTGAAACAGGAAGGAACATGGGGAAGTTACATGTAACAGCGAAAGAGAGAGCATCTCCCAGACTCAAGAAAAAGATTAGCAAGGAGGCTGTAACAAGGGAGGTGAAGTCGCGTTAGCGTTCAGAATCAGTTGAGGTAGTTTTTTTTTTTGAATTATCGAGGCATAACTGTGCGGTTGATGTGTCTGCTATAAATCAGCTTCAGGCCGTTAGCGCTAGGATATATATATTTTGTAATGCGGGGCATTCGGTAATCTCTTGGTTCTAACATTGTAGAGAACAAGATGGGTCTTTTTTTGGGGTAGATGATTGCAAACTACTTCAACATTTTTAAGGCAGACTCATTGTTGTGTCAAGTTATGTTTGTAGCAAACAATCATCACTTGTTATTATGTTCCTATTATTTCAGTCACTTGGCAAAACGTTTTCTTTTCTTCTACTTAAGAACTGAATCTGAAAATGGTGATGATAGATGAGCATGCTCGAGTCTATGACACTAATAGTGAGTCAATAGAGGACGAGTATTATTCCAGCGTGCTGAGTAAAGAAGAGAAGAAGTTGATGGTTCTCAGAGAAAGATTGAACAAAGAACAAGGCTTGTTTTGGTTCACAATCTAGGTCTCAGGCTCTTGTTATGAAGAAGCCTCCTAGATGTGAAAGAGTTTACTTAAAGAGCATATGGGCAGTACAAGACCGGTTCTACTTTACAAGTTGAAGTTGTTGCTGCTATGAAGCCCGAAATACTAAACTGAATCTTCCTCTGCGTGTCATATATATATGATATACATCTGAGCTAATAGTTCACAACACAACACTTAGGCGACTCGCTTACATTATATTCAATAGTTTAAAGAGGATGTAGCAGAATGGTAAATATTCTTTTACTGACACCTTAAAACTTATAAGGCAAGAATATTCTTTTTGTGACACCTTAAAACTCGAAAGGCATGTCCAAATCCTTATTTGACACCTATTTGACATTTGTTGGACTGATTTTCTTATTCATTTTGCATTTCTTTTTTTGATTCTTTGATATGAAATCTTCGAATGAGATGCTGATAAAATAAATGCAGATAAAAAGTACTCCCTCTGTTTCAATTTACATGATGTTTTAGGTGTAGTTTGTTGTTTTACATAGATAATTTTATCTTTATCAAAAATAGTGTAACCAATTATATTTTTAATACTTACTTTTATAATTAAATAAACTTATATTTTAATGTTATTTTGAAAAAATAAATAGATTTCTTAATATGTGTGTATTGATGTAAAACATCATCTAATATGAAACAGAGGGAGTAATATATACAAATTTGTACTCACTTATATTTTAAAGCAAAGAATCAGGTTTGTTTCTGATAAGATTTAACCAATGTTTAAAATCGTCCATAAAAAAATTTAAACCTTGAAAATTGACAACTTTTTTTCAAAATATAAATTATTTACAGGTCTAATTAAAAATTAATTAAACTATCTAAATTAATTAAAAAGTATTCAAAATAACAAATAAAATAACTACAAAAATATTTAGAATACTTTAAAATATCTAAAATCATCTTAAAATATACAAGTATATTAACATATTTAACTAATTTTGGATATCTTTGGATTCTAGTTTGGATTTCGGTTTGGATTAGGTTATAACTAAAGTCCAAAATATTAAGTTCATAAGTCTCATTTGAATATTTTTGTATAACAGTTCGGATTCAATTTCGATTTTTTCGGTTCGGGTTTAGGCAGGTATTTCGGTCGAAGCAAAAACACTCAGGCCTAAGCTGACCGATATTTTAGTTAAATGTCTATAACAAAAATACAAATTCTTATATTTTACTAAATACAACAGAAATTAACTCAAATAATATATAGTTTGGTTGTACTACAATTAAAATTGTAAATTAGGACCAACTAGACTACCAAGTATCAACTAAATCTCGCCGACTTAACTTACTATTATTCTACATTCAAAAAAAATTGTGATGATCTACGCAACAGGGTTGGGGAAAATATCCATAAAATTTGACTCGGTTGGTTATTCATTTTGATTTTAACCGCAAAATCTAAATATCTATAATTGTACAAAGCAAAAAAAATACTAATATACAATACTCATAAAACGAAACAAATCACATTTACAAATATTTATAGAAGAATTATATATAGAAATAATATAATTGTTATAGTTTATGTTAGTTTTACTGTATCAATACTATTAAAATAGAAACATGACAAACTTCTTTAAAAAATAGGTAAAACAAAAAATATTTTCAGCCTTTTAAAGGCTGATGATAATCTAGTTCTTTTTTCTCAACTCAGAAAAAACTTCATTGCGGAACCAAGGTATCAAGAGTATCATAACCAAAACCATCAAAATAAAACCAAAAACGAGTCTGAAACTCAAAACAAATAAAACGCCCCCTTGTTAAAACAGAGCACACCCCAAAACAGAGCATCGTCATCTTCCTTTTTCCTTCTCCACAATCCCTCTTAGCCAATTTGGTTCACCTCGTGATACATAAGATTGGAGCCTCATGCCTATCGTGACGCTCCTCGCAATCAAAAACGCAGTTCTGTTTACTCCCCTGGATATAGATTTTAACTTACACCCTTTGATATTACCAAGAAAACTATGCAACTCACGACCATATGCACGAAAAGACGGCCACGCTCCAGGTCTCTCTACAACTCCCACCAGTTCGGGAGCTTCAACCTCCACACACACGTTCTCAAGGTTATGTGATCCCATACTTTCAATAGCCCAGAGGAGACCAACATGTTTCGCTTCTATTAAAGAATTTGAAATCGTATAAGAATGTAGAGAAGTAGTAATTTGTGTTATTGATTTACGTAAGCAAGAGCCCTTATTTATACATCAAGAAAGTCCTAAAGAGATAAGGACTATGAACTAAATACATCATTATCTAGCTTAATACAAGAGTTATTTCTAATACTCCAATACTCCAACACTCCCCCTCAAGTTGGAAGTGTGAGATTTCGAACAACCAACTTGGACATGATATTCTCGAACAGAGGACGCGGTAAAGGCTTAGTTAGAATGTCAGCCAGTTGATTCTTCGATGTAACATGTTCCATTGAGACAAGCCGAGACTTCAGAGCATCACGAACATGGTGACAATCCCGTTCAACATGCTTAGTCCTTTCATGAAAAATAGGATTTGCAGCAATGTGTAAAGCAGATTTACTATCACAGTAAATTTTCATTGGCATTGGAGGAGGAATACCAAAGGAATCGAAAAGTTCCTTAAACCACTTCAATTCTTTGACAGCCACGGACATGGCCCGATATTCAGATTCAGCGGAAGAGAGAGAGACTGTATCCTGCTTTTTAGTTTACCAAGTAACTGGAGTCTCCCCAAGAAATGTAATGTAGGCACTAAGAGATCGTCTGCTGAGTGGACATGCCCCCAATCAGCATCACAGTAAATACTCACGTCGAGAGAGTCATCCGCTTTCAAGAAAATTCCTTGACCAGCACTTCCTTTGAGATAACGAACCACCTTCAATGCAGCTTCCCAATGAGGTAGAAGAGGCTTTTGCATGAATTGCGCAAGTATATGAATGGCATAACCAAGATCAGGACGAGTGTTAGTAAGGTAGATCAGTCGTCCTATAAGCCGACGGTACTGGGCAGCATTAGCTAACGGACCCTCTGCACGTGCAAGCTGATGATTGAGTTCCATAGGAACCAGAGACGGTTTAGAACCGAGGAGCCCTGTCTCAGCAATAATATCCAATGCATACTTCCGTTGCGAGAGATAAAAACCAGAGGCATTGCGGGCCACCTCAAAACCAAGAAAGAATTTTAATTTTCCAAGGTCCTTCATACGAAAGCAGCGCTGTAAATACTCCTTGAACTCTTGGAGAGCAGTAGCGTCGTTACTGGCAATAATAAAGTCATCCACATACACTAGGATATGGATACAAGTCGAACCACGAACTTTAGAGAATAACGAGTTATCAGCATATTCATGAGAGAAACCAAATTCTTCAAGTGCTGTAGTAAGTTTGGAGTACCAGCACCGGGGAGCCTGTCGGAGGCCATAAAGAGACTTCTTCAGCCGACACACCATGTTCGGTGCCAAAGCCGTAAAGCCCTGAGGAAGTTTCATATTGATTTCTTCATCTAAGTCACCATGAAGGAATGCATTACTAACATCCATTTGATGAACATGCCAGTTCTTGGTTGCTGCTATCTTAAGTATTATACGAACAGTTGACATCTTTGCAACTGGTGCGAACGTGTCCGTAAAGTCCTCTCCTTCAACCTGATGATTCCCACGCACAACCAAGCGAGCTTTAGGTCGTTCAATAGTCCCATCTGCATTGTATTTATATGAATATAGCCACTGATTTCCAAGCGCTTTCTTGCCTGGAGGGAGTGATGTAACTTCCCATGTATCCGTTGCTTCAAACGCATCAACCTCCTTATGCATTGCATCATTCCAAATTTTCTGTTTAACTGCTTCCTTAAAATTCTTTGGAACAACATCGTTAATAATAGCAGCCATAAACACCTTATGTGATTCTGAGAATAAGTGATCAGAAATATAACTTGAGATAGGGTAAGGTATGTTACCAATGACCGTTTGCGGAGACCCGTGATCAGGTGAAGAGCGAGAGTGAGAGGGGTGTAGAGTTGCAGAATGGATGACATATTCTTTTAACAATACAGACGGTGTCTTGAGCCGTTGGCCACGGCCCAGCATTTCAGGTATACCTGGAGATGTAGACTGTAGTTCATCAGATAAAGCTGCAGATGTAGGTGTAGGGGATGTTGGTGTATCATCAACGGATGGGTTTGTATCAGAGGTTGATGTCAAAGGTTGCTCAGAGTTCGGAGACGAGGTGGATGTAGGAGCAGGTCCAATAACTGGAGTAACAGGTACTGACGACGATGAGCTCCCCCTGAAGTCTGATCTTGGTAAGAGCCAGTCGTCAATAGTGGAGTCAAAGTTATTCAGTTGGGGAGTGACGTAATCCTCTGTATCAACTCCAGGGAATATAGTTTCAGAAAACACAACATCTCTGCTCTCAAAGAACTCATTAGTATCCAGATCATAAAGTCTCCAAGCTTTCTTACCAGGTGGATAGCCAACAAAGATGCACCTCCTACTGCGATCTCTAAACTTATCTTTATCTGGTGATTTACGATGAGAGTAGCACAGACATCCAAATACTCTAAGTTTATCATAATCTGGTTTCTTGTCAAAGACGAGTTCATATGGTGTCTTTCCCTTAAGTACTTGTGATGGCGTTCTGTTTACAAGATGAGTTGCAGTGAGTATACTCTCTCCCAAGAAGGAAACCGTCACTCGAGCTTGAAAAAGACATGCTCTTGCCACATTTAAGATATGACGGTGTTTACGCTCAATTCGTCCATTCTGTTGAGGAGTGTAAATACATGACGTCTGATGTTCAATCCCCTGTTGCTTGAAGTACGGTGTAAGAGCCATGAATTCAGTCCCATTATCAGTACGAATGGCTTTAACTGATTTTCCAAACTGTCGTTCTGAAAGGGCAATGAACTCACGCAACAGGTGAGAAACTTCCGACTTTTCTAGCATTAGACAAGTCCAAACAGCTCTTGAGTAGTCATCGACTATAGTTAGAAAGTAACGTGCACCAGAAGAAGAGGGAGTTCGATATGGACCCCAAACATCGCAATGTAGTAAAGAAAAAGACTCAACTGCTTTATTAGAACTTTCAGGAAAACTTTGTCGTGTCTGCTTAGCACGAAAACAAATTTCACAAGACGTAGCTTGCTCAGAATCAAAAACCAAACTATCTAAAATAGGTAAAGCTGATAAAATCCGGTAAGAAGGGTGTCCAAGCCGTCGATGCCATAGTTCTGATGTTGAAGAATTCTTAACCTCAGTGCGATGAAATTGAGCAGCCGTAACACCCGTAAAGTAGTATACCCCCTCACGCTCTTCACCCGTTCCAATCAGGGTCTTCGTAAAACGGTCCTGCAAAACACACAATGTATCAGTAAAGATAGCAATACATCCGGTCTGTTTCAGTAGTCTCAATACTGAAATAAGTGTGCAGTTAAAATCTGGAACATAAAGAACATCTGATAAGTAATAATCCTTGCTAAGAATAAGAGTGCCCTTCTTCGTTGCTTGCGAGCATCTTCCATTCGGAAATTTAACCGAAGAAGGCATAGTATCAGTAACATCACTAAGAAGGGCTAGATTGCCCGTCATGTGATGTGACGCTCCCGTATCTATAATGACATCGGCTATAGTTGTTTTACCAGAGAGTTTTTCCGTAGAGATCGTAGTTTTGTTGTTCTGAAGTTGCTGAAAGAGTTGAGTAATATGAGCAATAGGATCACTATTCACAGACGGAGAAGAAGTCGTTGTGTTGTTGGAAACAGCTCTAGTTGAATTAGAACGTCCACGACCACGATATCCAGAAGTAGAGCCACGACCTCCTCTTCCTCGTTGAGACGAACCACGTGTATTAGTTGTGTTTCGTTATTCAAGCCACCAATCCGGGTATCCATGGAGAAGAAAACACTCGGAGTTGTCATGACCTGTGCGAGAGCAGTGAGTACATGACCTGTTAGGGTCACGAGGTTTGAAGGCAGAAGACAATGGTTGTTGCAGCTCGTTCTTAGAAGTGTCAGTTTGCACAGCAAAACCCATAGCATCCGGTTTCAGTTCCTTGGTTCGCACGGTGTTGTTATGCTGTTCTTCGCGTATAACTCTAGAGTAAGCATTGTTGATATCTGGTAATGGATCCTCATCAATTATCTGAGAACGTATAGTACGGAATCTGGATTCATCAAGACCAAACAAGAACTTGTGAACACGAATCTCTGCACGCTCCTTCTCAATGTCTGCAGCTGCCTCACAAGAACATGCCCGAGTGGTTGTAATGTTGTCAAGCTCCTCCCATAGCTTAGAAAGACGTCCATAGTATTCGATTACTGACTGCCCTTGTTGCTGACAGGTATTTTTTTCATCACGTAATTGATGAATTCGAACACCGTTCCGTACAGAGAATCGTTTTTGCAAATTCTCCCAAAGTTTGTGTGCCTCAGAGACAAACGAGACTGTAGATCTTATCTTCGGGTCTATTGAAGTTCGAAACCAGCCAACCAACATTGAGTTAATAGCAAGCCATCGAGAAAGATATGGATCTGTGGATGGTTTCGGAACTGTGCCGTTCAGGAAGCCAAGCTTTTGCTTTGCTTGAATGGAGTTGGAAATCTCTATAGCCCATTCAGAGTAATTGTCGCCTTTGAGTTGAACCGAAGTAATTAGTGCTCCTGGGTTGTCCGAAGGATGTAAATAGTATAAGCCAGAAGATACGGTAGGGTTAGTAGTAGATAGAGACATCATAGACGAGTCATCTGAAGCAGATGTAGTATCAGCCATGATACTTGTAGATCAAGAAACAGAAACTAGAGGAAAAAAATAGGGTTTTCAGATTGTTTGCTCTGATACCATGAAATCGTATAAGAATGTAGAGAAGTAGTAATTTGTGTTATTGATTTACGTAAGCAAGAACCCTTATTTATACTTCAAGAAAGTCCTAAAGAGATAAGGACTATGAACTAAATACATCATTATCTAGCTTAATACAGGAGTTATCTCTAATACTCCAATAGAATTAATACCACTGAACGCACGTCGACTATGTAACATGACCTCACCTCTTTCATTCCTTACAATCCAACCTGATCCCGCCATATTTTTACCTTTTGACCAGGCAATACCGACATTACACTTTAGCATGCCTGCAGAAGGACCTCGCCAAGATATACCTTAGTTAGGAGAGCCACTAAGACCTTGATTGCCTCTTGAACCCTTCTTATTTACTTCAAACCAGTGATTTCTTTCCTCCTGTATCTTGTTCACCGTATCATCAACATCAAACTCCCTTCCTTCAAAGACAAAAACATTCTTGTTCTTCCATAGTAACCACAATATCCAGGGAAAGATTCTGCTAATAACATCTGGCACATCTTTCTGTGCCCATAAAACTAGTAGATAATCAAAATTCTCCAGTATAGACCGACGCTCAAAACCTCTTGGAGGAAAAGGAAAACCGACTTGTGCCCACACCCGCCTAGCAATTGGACACACAAACGAGACATGATTAATCGATTCAGACTGAAAGCCACACCTTTGGCATCTCGGATCAACTTTCAAACCCCTTACTAATAACTCCTCTGTCACAGATAACGCATGTGATAGAGCTTTCCACATGAAAATTCTAATTTTTGGAGCTGTCTTCACTTTCCATATTTTACTCCATAGAATGTTTATATATGGTTTTCCCATAGCCTCCTGCCTTACTTCAGATTTATCAAGAGAACATATTGGGCACCCCACATATTGTGCACCCATTCAAAAACATCTCGATCACCCCAGGCTGGCTTTATCTTCAAAATCAACTTGATATCTTGTTGAAAATAAAATTCTCTTCAAGCTTCCCCTTATCCCATGTTTTTGTCTGAGGGTCAATCAAGTCACACACCCTTAAATCCAAATCGAATACTAAAGGCTTTCTCATTGGCGCCTTTGGGTTAACCTCAAACAACCACTTATCGAGCCAAACCTTTATTTCCTCCCATGATCCTATAGACCTTCTCAAACCTTTTTCCGATAGTTCTCTACCGAACAGGCAACTTCTCTAGGCGTAGGAAGGTCGCGAACCGAGTTTTGCAGATAGGAAATCACTATCAGGGTAGTAGCGACTACAAAGAAAACGTGCACAAAGGGACTCCGGGCACACAAGCAACCTCCAACCTTGTTTAGCTAACAAAACTTGATTAAATTTCTCTAGATCACGAAAACCTGTCTCCATTCTCTTTTTCCAAACACATCTTATCCCAAGAAATCCAATGAATTTTATTCTTCCCATCTTGAGAATTCTACCAGAAATTGTTCATGGCGCTAGTTATATTCTGACAAGTCACTTTTGGAAGCTTAAAGACAGACATAGCAAAAACGGGCATGGCCAATGCAACCGATTTGAGCATGACTTCTTTACCACCCGCCGAAAGATACTTACTATACCATCCATGAAATCTAGACTTCATTTTCTCTTGTATGTACTGAAGCATCTCTACTTTTGACCCACTAAAATACTCCGGCAAACCCAAATACTTCCCTGTCCCACTTTCATTCATAATGCATGTCATCTCTTTATTCTTCACCTTCTTCTCTTCACCAACTTTTCTGCCAAAAGTTATCGCAGACTTATTGAAGTTAATCAAGTGACCAGAAACTTTTCCACATACATCTTGAGAATCTGACATACAGCATCACATTGTGATTCATCCGCCTTAAGAAGCAAAGAATCATCTGCAAAGAATAAGTGCTGTATGGAAGGACCAGCAACTGCGAACTGGATACCCTAAAAATCACCTCGTCTTTCAGCCTCATTTAACTGATGCGTTAGACCCTCGGTACACAGATCAAAGAGAAAAGGCAACATATGATAAGTTCTTATTTATTTTTATTTTTTTTTGTCACAAAAGTTCTTATTTATTAAATTGATATTTTAATTATTAGAGTTATTAACCAGAATCCTCCTTGTGTAGCTTCTTTTTCTACGGTAGGTGTGAGAAGAGGAAACAAGTAAAAAGTTTAAAACTTAATGGGCCATTAATTTAATGGGATAAAAAGCCCAAAAACAGAACTGATAACGAACAAAACACGTGAGACTCACGTGGGTCTTTCTCCTACTCTCTCGCCGTTTCTAGAGCTTTTTTTTTCTTTTTTGGGTGGTCAAGTTATAAAACCTGCAAGTAGTAATACAACGCAGATTGTAAGATTTTGAAGGTATTTATCTCTCTACTCGCTACGTTTTTTTGATTCTTTGGTTTCAGTTGAATTTAGGATTTTGATTTCTAAAAACTGCTCTTGTTTTGTTTCAATAAGAAAATTCTGAAGCTTGTTATATCTATAACTGATGGTCTGTCTGTGTAGCACTCTTCATCATATTAGGGTTTTGAACTTATTTTGGGATCGTTTGGAGAAATATCATAGATGTCAAACACTGGAAATGATGAACAAATGGATGTGGGATCGGTGGTTGAAGCTGTTTCCGCTGATCATTCCTTCGGTGCTCCTCTCTACGCAGTCGAGAGCATGTGCATGCGCTGCGGAGAAAATGTATTGTCTCCCTTTCTCACACATACACTTTGTCTCGTGCCTCTCTATTTTTATTAAATTGAGCCTTCTTGATCTTTCTTGTATTTGCTTTTCCAGGGAACAACCAGATTTCTGTTGACCTTAATTCCTCACTTTAGACAGGTACATATTGGGTACTCTGTTTTGAAGAGTAGTACTAAGGTTCCAAATGGTGACGTACGGGACAAGTTCAAATAGTAATAAAAACATGTCAACATATAGATATATGGGTATATGTAGAGATTTTTGTCACTATTCAGACGGGCGGTCTGTTTGGAGCCTAACTCATATTCTTTCTTTCTCCGTCAGTCACTGTTAACTGACCATATTCTGGATCCGCAAAGTTTTTATTGGTTGTGTGTTTTATGTAGCACTTCTTTATGGCCTAACAAGTTTACTGTTAACCTTCTTTTGATTACAGGTTTTATTATCTGCATTTGAATGTCCTCATTGTGGAGAAAGGTAACAACTTTTAATGCTTTTTAAATATTTGTTTTTAGCAGGGTGAATTTGTTTTGAAAAAGAAGAAGTTCACTTTAAACAATTCCTGTAATTTTGATTCTGATCTATCTTATAGAAATAATGAAGTTCAGTTTGCTGGTGAGATTCAACCCCGTGGATGCTCTTACCGTCTAGATGTTTCAGCTGGCGATGAGAAGGTTGTTGATGCATTTTATTAAATTTGTTCTTTCTAATTTTTAGTTGTTTATTTTTCCCTGAGCAAGCTTTGCCTTGTTGTTTCTGTCTGATTTGCAGATATTTGACCGGCAAGTTGTGAAATCTGAATCAGCCACTATTAAGGTGAGCTGTCTTACCAGAGAACTTCCTTTCATATTTCATAACGATATCACTTCCCCTAAGCTTCCTGAATAAGTTTGCTTCTCGTATATTAAAAACAATGAACTGATTCGAAGCAGGAAAACTGATAATAGTTTGTATGAATTACCTTCTTCCAGATTCCTGAACTGGACTTTGAGATTCTACCAGAGTCCCAACGTGGAAGTTTGTCTACGGTAAGTCCTTAACCATCTTTGTTTTTCCAGTTACTTGTCAATAACTGCCCCCTTTTTGTTTTGATTTCCAGGTAGAAGGGATACTAGTGAGGGCTGCTGATGAACTGAGCGCCCTTCAAGAAGAACGCAGGGTATGTTCTCTCATATGCCCAATTTGATTGTTTTACAGGAACCTTAAAACGTTATATTTTGGCTTTACACACAGAAAGTGGATCCTAAAACTGCTGAAGCAATAGACCAATTCTTATCTAAACTGAGATCTTGTGCTAAAGCAGAGACATCCTTCACCTTCATTTTGGATGATCCCGCTGGGAACAGTTTCATTGAGAACCCGTAAGGACATATTATTCTACTTCGTTTATGTTTCGCTTATTACTTTTCTTCTGACAAGCTTAAAACTTGTTACAGGCATGCTCCATCCCCAGATCCCTCTATGAACATCAAATTTTATGAGAGAACACCAGAGCAACAAGCAGCGCTTGGATACCTTTCTAACTCATCTCAGTCAGAAAGAGACCAAGTTGTTGCACCTTCTACTACTGTACCCCATGGAGCAATCGGAGCAGCAGCTGGTCATCGAGCGATTGCTCAGAGTAACAGCACTGATATTTCTGATAATTTGTTCAGATACACTGCTCCTGAAGAGGTAACTTCTGACTCTGTGATCACTTGGGAAAATAATTCAGTGATAATATATATCTCATATCACATTACTCTTGTTCAGGTGATGACTTTCCCTTCAACTTGCGGAGCATGTATGAAGCGGTGCGAGACACGGATGTTTGTGACTAGTATCCTTTTACATTTTCGTTTTTCTGCAATATGCTCTACGTAATTGTGTTTGCTGGTGGACTCATAGATGATGTTTATCACTTGACGTTGAATAGAAATCCCGTATTTTCAAGAGGTTATTGTTATGGCATCTACATGTGATGATTGTGGCTATCGCAACTCTGAGGTCTGGTTCCATTGGCTTTATCTTCTTAATAATGATATAATATCTGCCTGGTCTTTAAGGTTATTAACTTCTTCTTTTTTGTGGTTTATTGTGAGCAGTTGAAGCCTGGTGGTGCAATTCCTAAAAAGGGGAAGAAGATTATCCTTTCTGTAAGGAACATCGCTGACCTTAGCAGAGACGTTATCAAGGTTAGTTTTTTTTTTTTCTCATATTCTCTTTAGAAAAAATATTGGACAAGAAGAGAATTCTCGTTCTGTGCATCTTAAAGTAGCCGAGGATGTCACCTGGTCACGTTAGTTATGTATGTAGTCTAAGTTTTGTATAGGTTTCATATTTTTTCTTCTATGTCTATGGTATATTCTCATGCCCTGACACAAATACTCAGGTACCAGAAGATGTTATGAAAGTGTGTCAGTTAGATGGCCAAACTTACGAGATTGTATGTAGAATAGGCCTTTGTTGCAGCTATATAACACATCTGATTACGACATCTATAACTGAAAATGTTATGGACCATTCATTGTCATTAAGGGTGAATTTTGTGTATTTTAGTCGGACACTGCAGGAGTAAAAATTCCAGAACTTGATCTGGAGCTAGCTGGTGGTACACTCGGTGGAATGGTAACAACAGTAGAAGGCCTAGTCACACAGATCAAAGATAGTAAGTATGACCTTCCAACGTATAAACATTGTCCTTGTTGAGTCTAACTTCATCTTGATCTGAGTATTGTATATAATCATATGGGAACCACGGCATAAGCCATTATGGTCTAAGTATTCTATGTTCTTCCATGCAAAGCTTTCTATTTTTTGAATCTTGGGGGCGTTACAATCCCAGTGATATTTGGTATTTATCTGTACTGACCTAAGTGTGATGTGGGATCTGTCACAGGCTTAGCGAGAGTCCATGGATTCACTCTTGGTGACAGTATGGACGAGAGTAAGAAGAACAAGTGGAGAGAATTTGGATCCAGGCTAACAAAGGTAGCACCTCTTATTTATTTTTTTGTTTGGTTTAGTATTAGCCTTACTCTTGTTCAAGAAAAAGCAAAGCAATAAGATATCATTTGTATTATGATGCTGTTTATTTTATTTTCTTACCTTATCTGTTCTTGCAGCTCCTAAGCTTAGAAGAGCCATGGACTTTGATTCTTGATGATGAGTTAGCAAATTCCTTTATTTCACCTGTAACAGATGATATCAAAGATGATCACCAGCTCACACGTAAGTTCCTCTGTTTTCCTTGTCTACCCCTTAAGTTGGATCATAAAAATATCAAGAAAGATATTCAGAGGTTGGTTTAGTATCTGTCTTAATCCATTCCTTGACGCAAGTTCCTGTTGCGTTTGCACTGCAGATGAGGAGTACGAGAGATCATGGGAACAAAACGAGGAGTTGGGTCTCAACGATATAGATACTTCTTCAGCTGATGCTGCTTATGAGACCACAGAGACGACTAAATTACCTTAAACATGAAATGTTGTCACTATGATACGTGTGAGTTGTGTGAATCTGAAGATATCGAAGCCGTAAATCTTTATGGCTTATGCACACACACATAAACCAAGTCATGTTGTGTAATGTTTTTCTCTTTTGGTCAAAGTCATGTGGTGTAATGTTTAAGCTTCTTTTTAGTTTTCGTCCTATGAATTGTGTCTGGAATTAAGGCAAGTCCCTTGACGACCTCTCGCTCCTTTCGCATTGTATATATGAGTGTTCTTATGGGAACTCGGCAAGCTTGGTAGATATGTCTTTATTTTCTCATACACCATGATTTGCCATTTTAATCTAGGAGAATTAGCAAGATATGACTCACAACTTGATTTTATCTTCAAAACCAAACCCAATTTGAATGAAATAGAAAAGTAATTTCAAGGTCATATGAAATTACATCCAGCATTTTGTGATCAAATAAAAAAAATTGATGTCATTTTTACTAATATAATCCTATTAAATCGTCTGTGTCGTCTGAGATTTGTCGTCTGAGATTCTGGAAGTCGTCCAGACGACTTTCATAAAAGTCGTATGGAGTTATTGATCTTAAAAATAATTTAAAAAAATTAAAAAATATTTTTGACAAGTGAAAAATTAAAATCATGTAATTATAAACATTTGTAAGTGATCTAAATTAAAAAAATAATAAATCTGAATAGTTTTCAACATAGATGAGTGAAAGTGGTAAATCGTGATATTCTTTGGTTTTAGGGTTTTAAAACATATGTAGTAATATTGTTTGTTTTGTTAAGGTTAGATTTTGAAAAGCTTGAATGATTTTTTGAAAATGTAATTTTTTACTTATTCGTGCTTGTTTTAGTGTATAGTAAACACTTGTTAAGTTGAATTTGATTTTTTGAAGTGTTTAGTTGGTTAAATTAGTTTAGAGATTGTGTTTAGGGTCTAGACGACTTAAAATTAAGTCGTCTGTTAAATTGTTAAAATTGGATGACTTTAGATGACTTTAGACGACTTTCTTTTTCCGCTTAAATATTTTAAACCAGACAACTTCCTAGACGACTCTTGTAAGTCGTCTAGGAAGTCTTCTATTTTAGTTTCCCGCTAAAAGTATTTTAGTTTCCCGCTAAATATATTAAAATCTTCTAGTCGACCTACAGTTAAGTCATCTAAAATCGTCCGAATATAAAATATTTAACCTAAATGGATTTTGTGTCTCCATATATAAAGAAAACTTTACACATTCTCTTTCTTCCTCTCAAATAGCTGCAACAAAAATGTAATGTTATCATTCTAAAACTCTCTAGCCTCTCTCTAATCTTTTTGAACTTATAAACACCAAGCTTTATATCAATTTATTGTTTTTGTCTCATATTTTTCTCACTAATTTATCTTGTTTTTGCAGGTTTTTCATCACATATTTTTCATATTTCACTCATTGAAAGGTAAATCTACTAATTTTAGAAATCTATTCTAATCCATATGAACGTTTATGAATATGCATGTTTTTCTGATCTGGATTTGGAAGATTTCTGGGATGACTTACCTGGAAATCGTCTGGAAGACTTACTTAGAAGTCGTCTGGACTTCCTGGAAGTCTTCTGGACTAGAAGACTTCCAAGAATCGTCTGACGAAGTTTTCTCTCATGTCTCTCCTTTTAATAACATATCTGAATATTTTGGTAAGTTTTTGTTTCTGATTTTTCTTTATTTGGTCACCTCATGTTGTATAAAGTTCTTATATTTTTCCTAAACTAAAACTCTTCAAACCCACTCTAATCTCTTTGACTTCCATACACCAAATTTTAGATGAATTTTTCAGTTTTGTATCATGCTTTTCTCACTAATTTATTTTTATTTTTTGCAGATTTTTAATCACATGGTTCTCACCCTCCACTCATGTAAATGTAAATCTATTAATTTTAGATATGTATTTTTCTGTGTTCTATAAATGTAGATTTGTCTAATCTTCCACTCATTTTATCTATTTTAAGCCATTTTAACGATTTTGGATATGAAGATTTTTCAGATCTGGATTTGGAAGACTTCTGGGACGACTTACTTGGAAGTCGTCTGGACTTCCTGAAAGTCGTATGAGCTTCCTAGAAGTCGTCTGGACTTCTTGGAAGTCGTCTGACCGAGTCTTTTCTCATGTCTCTCCTTTTTATAACAGATCTGAGCATTTTGGTAAGTTTTTATGTCTGATTTTTCTTTATTTGGTCACCTAATGTTTTATAAAGTTCTAATATTTTTCCCAAACTAAAACTCTCCAAACCCACTTTAATTTCTTTGACTTAATACACCAAATTTTAGATGAATTTTTCAGCTTTTTCTCATGTCTTTCTCACTAATTTAACTTTTTCTTTTGCATATTTTTTATCACATGGTTCTCACTTTCCACTCATTTAAAGGTAAATCTATTAATTTTAGATATGTATTTTTGTGTGTTTCCTAAAGGTAGATTTGTCTAATCTTCCATTCATTTTCACTATTTTAAGTCATTTTAACGTTTTTGGATATGCAAGTTTTCAAGATTTAGATTTGGAAGACTTCTGTAACGACTTACCTGGAAATCGTCTAGACGACTTACCTGGAAATCGTCTAGACAACTTACTTAGAAATCGTCTAGATTTCACAACTTACTTAGAAATCGTCTGGACTTCTTCGAAGTCGTCTGTACTTCCTGAAAATAGTCTGGGTTTTTTGGAAGTCTTCTGAGTAACTCCTTTTTCATATAAAGTGGAATCTAAGCTTGTTTACTCATTTAGTTGTAATTTTTTTGTATAATCAGTAAAATTGTTTCTCAAGATGTAATATATGTGCTAAAGATTAGAGAAATTAATCATTTCAATAGTTTTATCTTATCTTTGGATTTCCTAAATGCAATAATAAAGTCTAAATATCTTCTTCTCATTTTAAAAAAGAATGTTGGTAGTCTTATATTGATACAACATTTGAAGAAGCATTCTAACTTTTTTTCCAACTCATAAAAATAATACTTAAGATATGGAACCAAACAATAGTAACTAGTCAAAGCATATCACATTTTTTACAAGTTTGTATTGAAAATATAAGTCTTGCATATCTTGAAGTTTGTGTTGATCAACCACAAAATTCCAACATCCATGTTGCAACAACCATTCTCCATACAATGCATGTAACTTACACCGCATCTGCAAAAAAAAATACACATTAGCAAACATTGAACATGTATGACTTTTCTCAAACGACTTCCATGGAAGTCTTCTACGTTATCTAGAAACTTTAATTAACATGAATGTTGGCAATCTTATAATTATCATAAATAAAGTTACAAATTTCATTCAGTAGCCCTAATATAGTCTAATATACATAAATTAACAAGAAAATGTTAAAAAATCTTTATGATTTTAGAAAAAATACAAATTTATTAAACATTCGCTCAGACGACATTACAAAAGTCTTCTGGACGACGTCCAGAGAGGTCGCCATTTAGGTCATTTTTGTTATTAAATTTTTGCAATGACGACTTACATGGAAGTCGTCCGTCCAGACGACTTCCCTGGAAGTCGTCCTTTGTTAAAAATAATGGAAGTCGTCCGTCTAGACGACCTTTGACGACTTCCGTGAAAGTCGTCTGAGACAAACATGTTAGTTTTGCGTTTGACCGAAATGTGTCAGAAATTTGACTTTTCTTACGAGAAAACTAAAAAATGAATATTTTATTATTCCCAGACGACTTCCACGGAAGTCGTCTCAGGTTAGTTTTGGGGTTGGAATATCAAAACAAAAAAAAACTTTTTTTTCTGGACGAATTCTGTGGATGTCGTCCATGATAACCAAGGTTTGACCAGAATCTCGGAATAAAATCTTGGACGACTTCCGTGAAAGTCGTCGACCGGACGACTTCCACAGACGACGAGGTCGTCTAGAAAATTTTTTTTTTTTTTGTTTTGTTATTCCAACTCCAAAACTAACATGAGACGACTTCCGTGGAAGTCGTCTAATTATAATAAAATATTGATTTTTTAGTTTTCTCGCAACGGAAGTCGTCTGGGAAAAGTCAAATTTCTGACACATTTCGGTCAAACGCAAAACTAATCTGTTTATCTTAGACGACTTCCACGAAAGTCATCTGAAATTTTATTTTTAACAAAGAAAGTCGGACGACTTCCTTGGAACTCGTCCAACAAAACACATTTTAAAAGTCAATTGCAAAACTAACATTTGCTTTGACCAGACGACTTTTGTGGAAGTCGTCTAAATCCAGACGACTTCCACGGAAGTCGTCTTGACTAACAGATATGGAAAAATACTCGATTTCATAGGTTCAACCAATGAGATTACTTCCTTAGCTCCCCAGAAGTCTTCTCCAAGCATTAAGAATCTCAAAAGAAAGTGACACAACGAGAATCGTAAGCTTCAATGGCTCAATGAACCATATAAGTTTTAGAATCAAAATATATGGTTTTTATGAATGAATATGGAGAGGAATTGAAAGATGAGTTGTTTTTAGTTGATAGAAATGGAGAAAGAAGGAGTGTTTAATCGATTTTTGAGCATTAAGAGCTTGAAAGTGGTTGTTCATGGTGGTTGGTATATTGATGGCAATTGCAATCTTGTAAATAAGTGAAGAAGATGAGGTTGTGAGAGTAAAAGTGTATTTTTCGAGAAAAAAAAACAATGGCGTTTTCGTGAATATGATGAACTTCTGAGGTGAATAGGTCAAACACAATTTTCAAAAAAAAACAAAGGTTAGTTTTAGGGTTGATTTTAAGTTTTATGTCATATTTGCAAAACTCCCTTTAATCTATTACATAATATAAAATATATTAATTTCATAATTAATTTGCACATATATAAATTATATAGTTAATGGTTAGTATTTGGTTTGATACTATTTGTAAATTTTAAATCGTATGAAATTAATAAAATTTAAAAACATTCTAGTTTCTTAAGATATATTCTTTACATTTTAGGTCCGGATAAAATGTTAACGCATAAGAGAGTTACATAAGAGTTTGAGGGGTATCCGAATTTGAGTGAAAAATCTCAAACTAGCTAATTTAAAAATTATATAATTTAAAAATATTCTTCTTCGATATAATACACTTTGTAAAATAATAATGTACAACTATCACAAAATATTATTTAAAATGAAAATTTAATAATAATCAAAAATATTATAACAGATGGAAAAAATGAAAATTTAATAATAATCAAAAATATTATAACATATGGAAAAATGATGTCATCAATGATTTATAACATATGGAAAAAATGACCGCAACATTATTGAAAATCATATCAAACATATAACATAACGACATTCAGTTAATCACCACATACATAAGCACATGTTCTTACACAAAAGATGGAAGAACAAGCGGTGAAACAACCAGTCTTACATCGCTCGTGCGGCTCCAGCTTGGTTACATTACTTACTTGCTCTCGAAGCTCACCCAGAACGGAATCTCATACGGCCACCATGATTCGAAGATGCTATCTGCTCTTTAGTCTACTTTCTGAAAACTTTTGGTTATGGAGGTGAGTTTTTGATCCTTCTGTATGGTGTCTACTGACATCCCTTTTACTATGTTATCTTGCAACCTTTTTTATCTTGCATGCTACTACTCGTTGTACTATGTTTTCAAGTGTTATAAAAAAAAAACAAGCGGTGAAACAATGATGGAAGCTAAGTGAAAAAGATTTTTCCATATACAAGACACAGTATGGACTTCTTACAAATAGTACATCCATTCCATTTACATACATAAATTAATAAACTTGAACATCATATAAAAATAGTATAAAATTTAAAGTGAATTGATAGACAAAATTGTATATAAACTCTATAAATAGTATAATCATAAACCCTACTTTTAAACTCTTAAATACTAACCTTTACTCATAATACCGTCAAAGAGGAAATGTAACCTTTACTCATAATAACGTCTGATGATCCCAACGCAACTAACCTGAAGTTCAAATGTCATCATCGTTGTTAAAGTATCTCAATTGCTTATTTAAACCAAATATTAATTTTATAAATAATATCTTAATCTTAATTAAATATAGACTTGTTATCAGTAGTAGGAGGGTTTTCTCATTTCAGTTATCTCCCTCTTCACTATTGTTTCTTTTAATAATTGGTAATGAAAGTGTGGTCTGACCAAATGCATTACCTTCATACAATTTTCATGGATTCCCCGGAAGTTAACCATCAAAAATCATTAGTGGTGGTTTATAAGTCTAATTACTTATATTTTTTTTTTTTTCCTTTAATTACTTATATTAAAGTTGTTGATTGTAAACGTCCTTATCTGTTCTTTTTTTTTTTGGACTAATGCCTTTCTCCTGTGAAATTTCCTTACCGGGGATAATTCGGTTTTCTGCCGGTTAAGCTAACCACAAATAGTAATTGACAAAAAAAAAAGCTAACCACAAATAGTACTTTCGTCGGTTGGTGTTGTATCAGTCCCACCTTGCTGATAATAAAATGAGTTTGTAGAAAAATGAAATACTGAAATCAAGGGAAGGAAAAAGACAAAACGGCTGCGTATGATGATGACTCGCATCGGGGAGAAACAAAATAACTCGCTCACACTCGGACGTTATCACTCGATGATCATCGAACCAACCGCTTAAACCTCTCTCTCTCTCTCTTCTCTCATCGTCGCTAATCATGGAGAAACCACCCTCGCTTCTGCTGCTTCTACTCGTTTTCTTCATCTACGGCATTTCTCCGGTGATATCCGACGGCTCCGATCACCGTTACAAAGTCGGTGACGATGTTCCCCTTTACGCCAACAAAGTCGGCCCGTTTCACAATCCGAGGTCTGTTGCGAATCTCTATCCAGATCTGATCTCAACTTCGTTAGCTCCCCTCATCTTGTTCCTGATTCAGATTTTAATCTGACGTTCCTGAACGATAGCATTAAGATTCGAATTGTGATAGTAGCCTTCGTTCAATTGAATCAGTGTCAGTAGTGAATGTGGTTGGATGTTAATTGCTAGTTGTAATCCAAATCGCCTTTGATCGATCCACTTAGATTTTGTTTTCAATCGTATTGGTACACAACCGTGTGTAATTAGTGTTTGGTTAATATCTGGTTTAATGTGTTAGTAAACCGGATACACTCACTATATAAGAAACACTCTGTATTCATTTCTACACAAGTTGAATAACAGAAAGTTAGTTACGACTTACGGATCATCTTCTTCTTTCACCTTGTTCACTAACAGTTCTTAAGCTGAGGTGAGCTAATCACTACGTTTTTTTTTTTTTGCGTTTTTGCAGTGAAACATACAGATACTTTGATCTACCATTTTGTTCTTCAGGTACGTACGGATTCTCAATTGCTTTGTTTCTTTCTTGAGATTCTGATACCTGAGGCATATATTTGTTTTTACAGCTCCTGTTAAGGAAAAGAAGGAAGCGCTCGGTGAAGTTCTCAATGGAGATCGGTTAGTCACTGCTCCTTACAGACTAGAGTTTTTGGGTGAGAAGGACTCTCAAGTCGCATGCAGAAAGAGGTTGAGTAGAGAAGAAGTTTCTCAGTTTCGAAATGTGATCTCCAAAGACTACTACTTTCAGATGTATTACGATGACTTGCCCATCTGGGGTTTCCTGGGGAAAGTTGTCAAGGACGGCAAATCTGACCCGTCCGAGTACAATTATTATCTTTTTAATCACCTACAGTTTGAGATTTTCTACAATAAGGACCGTGTTATTGAGATTATTGTGAGAACTGACCAGAGCTTCCTCGTGGACTTGACTGAGGACAAGGAAGTCGAAGTGGATTTCACTTACACGGTTCGGTGGAAGGAGACAGAGATTCCATTCGAGAAGAGGATGGAGAAATACTCACTCGCTTCCTCGATGCCACATCACTTGGAGATCCACTGGTTCTCCATTATTAACTCATGTGTCACTGTTCTTCTCTTGACTGGTTTCCTTGCAACTATTCTCATGAGAGTCTTGAAGAACGATTTTGTTAAGTAAGCTATTAGCTAGAGTTCATTGAATATGTCATTTTTTTTATATATCCACTAGCTTACCCTATAGGCCTTTTGTACTTGATAGGTATTCACATGATGAAGAGGCGGCTGATGACCAAGAAGAGACCGGGTGGAAATTGCTCCATGGTGATGTATTTAGGTTCCCAAAACACAAATCCCTGCTGGCTGCAGCCCTTGGTTCTGGCACACAACTGTTTACACTGTACGTTTTAAGAGTTGTGGTGCGCTTCCTGGCATGCTATTGTCGTTTCACTCAGTTGACACACAACTTTTTCATTTATGTCCAGGGCTGTTTTTATATTTATGCTTGCATTAGTCGGTGTCTTTTATCCCTACAACCGTGGAGCATTGTTTACTGCATTGGTTGTCATATATGCACTCACTTCAGGGATTGCCGGATATACTGCTTCTTCTTTCTATTGCCAGCTAGAAGGAACTAACTGGGTAAGTGTTGATACAGTTTATGGGTTTTTGCTTGTCGTAAAATTATGTTTTAACCATATTTCTGCATTTAATGAAATTTATCTTTTGTAATTTCTGTATACATATGATAAAAGTAGATGTCTAGCGTGCTTAAGTGACAGTATAAAGTAGTCAAACAGTACTGTGATCAATTTGGTTTAGCATTCAATGATTCAACACCAACTTTTCATTAACCTGTAATCTCAGGAGGTTATCATTAGGTCTTTAACTAGATGCCATACGAAATGACTAGATTTTTGAATGCCGTGTTTGGGTTCACGGTTCTGGACATTCATTTTTAATGGGTTGAGGAAAACCTATGGTTCATCGAGTGTATCCTGTTCTCAAATTGCAACTGGTTCGTATATATGAATATGAGTCATATTGGCCTTCTCAGTTTTACAATTCAATAGATCGTTAAGAATGATGATAATGATTGTCTTGGCAGGTTAGGAATGTTATGCTGACTGGAAGCCTCTTCTGTGGACCTCTTTTACTCACTTTCTCCTTCCTTAATACCGTTGCGATTGCTTACCAAGCCACTGCAGCGTTGCCATTCGGGACAATTGTTGTTATTTTCCTCATATGGGCACTTGTTACTTCTCCATTGTTAATATTGGGAGGTATCGCCGGGAAGAATAGAAAATCCGAGTTTCAAGCTCCTTGCCGTACCACAAAATACCCAAGAGAGATCCCACCGATGCGCTGGTACAGAAGAACACTTCCGCAGATGGCGATGGCTGGGTTTTTGCCGTTCAGTGCCATTTACATCGAGCTCTACTACATATTTGCCAGTGTTTGGGGTCACAGAATATACACCATCTATAGTATTCTGTCCATCGTCTTCCTTATTCTCGTCATAGTCACTGCTTTCATCACGGTTGCATTAACATACTTCCAGCTTGCTGCCGAAGACCATGAGTGGTGGTGGAGGTAATGTTTTGTTTCCATTACTCATCTCATAGAAATCGTTTAGTAGAAACTACACTTGATTCTCTGCAATACAATGATAGGTCACTGATGTAGTTTGTCTAATCTTTCTGTTTAGCTGACTCTCATTTGTTTTCTTGAAGATCATTGCTATGCGGGGGATCAACAGGCGTATTTGTATACGCATACTGCTTGTATTACTACTATGCACGATCGGACATGACAGGGTTCATGCAGACCTCATTCTTCTTCGGCTACATGGCATGCATCTGCTATGGATTCTTCCTTATGCTCGGGGCAGTTGGATTCCGTGCATCCCTTTTCTTTGTCCGTCACATCTACCGCTCCATAAAGTGCGAATAAGAATAGAAGATTCTTCAACTCTTTTAAGTACTCCTCTCTACTGGTGTAGGTAAAACACATTAGTTTCTATTCATCTGTTGTCTTTGGCTTGTTGAGTTACAAGTTCGTTGCTTAACTTTTGAAGGTTTTGTCATAACAGCGATGTTGGATGCGGCCGAGGGCCATCGATCCTGTGAAGTTGTCCAATTTTTTTTTTTTCTTTTTTTTGAAGTAATTTTCATTTTCTTCAGATCGTTTGTTTGTGTTGTATTCTCTTGAGGGATCATGTCCTTGAGAATGATAGTGAGACAGTAAGAAAGTACATTTCAAGGTTCACTTGGATTTGTAGATTGATCGACAATACAAGTTGCCCATTCACATTCATACACATCTGCAATCATTTGCTATTCTAATGATGATCACTATTCGCTAGATCCGGGTAACTCGGGTAATTTGGATAACTTTAAAATATTTTAAATAAAAATAATATTTTATGATTTGTTTTGAATAGTTTGGTAAATAATAGTATTTAAAAAGGAATATTTCGTAAATTGTGAATATAAATTATATTTTAGATATTCATGTTTACATTTTGTTCTCGGTCTGATTTTAATTCCATTTCAGATTTAGTTTTCTTAGTTCGGTTTTGGTTCGATTTTCGATTATCTGTATATATTTGCACATGCCTATCCAAACCACCATGAAAACAGTTTATTCATATTCCAACTATGAACAGTTGGAATATTCTAACTGTATTAAAATTTTCTAATAAATGCCTGATTTTTTAAAAATATTTTGAAATTGATACTATTAATTTTCCAGCATGACTTATTGACAAAGATGTAGTCCATTTAATTATTTTTATTTATTTTATATATTTCCAAAACATAATATTAGTCTTTAATTTTTGTAACCGCATGTTTTGAAATTAAAAAAACTGCAACTCTCTTTTTATAGCAACTATACGACAAAATAAGACACATATTCCGTCACAAAATTATCAACTAGTTTATTATTTTGAATAATAGTATTTAATGTATTATTGTTAGCAATGCTTCTTATAAAAATACGGATTTATGTTTTAAAGGGAATTAAACACAGTTTAGTATTTTTGAAACTTACAATTTAATTATTGACATCTAACACTTATTCTATTAAAACAAAAATATGATTTATTATATAGGTTTAATCCAACTATTTTAATAGTATTGATTAAAGTCTTTACTAATCATTAAAAAAAACTATTTTACATAAATATTATTATAAAAAAATATTTTACACAAATATTATTACAAAAAATATAAATATGATTACAAACACAAATATAAGAAATTCAATTTTTAAATAAATATCAAAACAAAAAATATATCCGCACTTGAAAGGGCGGGTCAGAATCTAGATTTTGAAGACCTGAATGTTCTCAAATATTTTAAAAAAATAGTTTCATTTAAAATAAAAAAATCATATAAACTTTTTAAAATACACAAAAACAAATTTTATCAATACATAACGGGTCTATGACAAAAAAACAATCGTTTAAAAATATTAAACTTTTTCATAAAATTACTGTGAAATAATTCACAAATTTAACAGCAGGTTAATAAACAAAAATCATAAAATACGGGTCAAAATTATTTGAAGTCTTCAAAATTTTAGTCATATTTAAAATAACAAAAATTGTTCATACAATAATTTAAATAAATTTCATAAAATTCTTAATAAAATATAATTTATCAAGAATAAAAATATTCATGACATAAAATTAATATTTTCAACAAAAAATATATCCGCCCTCTGAAGGGCGGGTCAGAATCTAGTACATATTTAAATTTTAAAAAGCACTGATAAAACATGCATCAACTAAAACAAAGTTAACGGTGACAAAAAAAATGTGATGTTACACAGCCGATTTATTAGGGAATACTGACCGAGGCATCACACCGTCGTTACATACACATATATATATATTAATCTTTTTTTTGTTAGAGAAATTTACATTATATGTCACATTATAACTTATATATATCACTCCAAATCACTTCTTTCTACTAGAGCACTTTATTCTAAAGAGTATTTGAATCTTAACATTTTCAGTTCAATTATAATCACAACATTGACTAACTGAACCTAGAAAGTGGTGGGCCTTTATTTTCAGCCTTTGATTTTTCTTTTATTTCGACGGCTGAGATTGCACAGATATCTCTCTCTCTTCTGAGAATTTTATCTTTTCTTATAGGATATGATTCTTACAACTTTGGCAAAATTTCTTTAAATGAAACAACACGAGGTAGAATCATTTCTTAAACACATGAAGGATCTTGAAGTTAAGCTCAAATCTCAACACGAGAACGGGATATATGATGTTCGTAAAGACGAGAAACAACTTTCACGCTCCAGCTAAGTGGTTGGTCTTTTCAATGTTCAGATGAATAACTAAATTGAAAAGAGGGAGATTGTGCAGTTCCTTGCGACTTCTATATACAATCTATTTTATGTACTAAAGGAAATGGATCGTTCTCTTTGCAATTTGAAACAAGGTGAATGACTAGTTTTCAATTACTGAAATTAAAGTTTGCTCCTTTCTTATCAAAGTTTCAGTCTTTCTCTTCTTTGTGTTCATGAGAATTACAGAAACAAATGATTTCATCACTCTGAATACAAAAGTAAGTAAAAGTTTTGATTTCAAGGCGTGGTTGTCACTCCACTATGAATTCAAATGTAAGTAAAAGTTTGAATCTTTAAGCTCTTTAATAGTTGGTTTTGGTTGTAGAAACTATTAATTAAAGCTTATTCTTTTTGTATATGCAGAAATAAAATGGCAGCTGGGATGATAAATCATTGGTAGCTTATTCTTCTCACACTTTTTCACTCAAGGCCGCCACAATCTGTAACATTCCTTCAATTGCCACTGTCGTATATTCTTCTTCTGCAGCTGCGATGATCCGAGATTCCTAGAGACAGAAGAAATAAAGATCAAAAGGAGATGGTTTCTCTACTGGGTAGGGAGTTTATGAAACAGAGTGCTCAAGCTTGCAGATTTTTTGGGTTATGTTTTCAGCGCGGCCAAAACTTTGAGCTTTACCGACTACAGATCCACCTTCATCTTCAAGCCATTCTCAAGCTCGATTCGCTAACAGGACTCCGTGATAAGAAAACACCAACCTCCGTTTAACCCACGATTGTTCGGTTCCCGTGATGAAGACATAATCAACTGATTCCATTTTCCAAGCCAAACTTTGTTTTGCATTTGGTCCTTGAACATCTGGTTCTTCTTATTTTGACCCCAGACTCTCAAATTTTGGATATTGAATACTCAAAATTTTCATTTTAATCTAAATAAACTCCTAAATTTTTATTTTTATCCCATATGATATGCATATTCAACAAGAAAATTCAATATATACATCTAATGAAACCTAAAATTATCTAAATGAACTAAAATAAACTACTCATAATATTTTTATTAATTATACCAAAAAAATAAAATCATCAAATGTCATAACTTGAGAAATGTACAAAAATACTAATGGACATATGATTTATCGTAAAATCTTGTATATGTGGACAATGAAAGACATAGACATATGATTTCTTGTAAAACCTTGTACATGTGGAAAGTGAACTATGTGTATATCTTTATAGTTGTACAAATGGATAAAGAATTATTTTGCGTACATCGTGATATGTACATGTAAATGTACAAGAATATGTGAATGACATTGGTTAATAATGTCAAATAGCATGTATAAATATATCATGTCTATCATTGATGAAAATTTAATTTTGTTTAAAGAAAATAATTAGTCTTTGATTAAAAATTAATCTTTGATGGAAAATTAATTTTGTATTATTTTCATTTAAAATTTTCTTTGTTAAATAAAGATTGATTTTCTAAATAATCAAATCATCAAATATCATAACTCAAGAAATGTACAAATATACCATTGAGCATATAATTTCTCTTAAACCCTTGTACATGTGGACAATGAAAGATGTGGACATATGATTTGTAGTAAACCCTTGTACATGCTTAAAGTGAAAGATGTGTACTAGCTGGACATACGGATAATGATTTTTTTTGTATATATTGTAATATATACATGTAAATGTTTGATTTTGGTGAATAATAACAAATATCATAAAGGCCTTTTGGGGTCAAAATGTATGTTAGAAAGTTTGATACTAACTCCAAAGGTCATTTCTGCAAATTCGAAAGTTTGAAGTCACAAATAAGATAACTAAAAAATTGAAAGACCAAACTAGCAAAATGCTGAAACTTGACCATTGTTGCTCTTGACCTTTCAGTCTTTCACCCTGCGATGAAGAAAACGAGCCACAAGGACTTCAGACTGCCATGAATCTGGGCTCTCCGGAGTGATGCTAAGTTGGTTCTTCGCCAACGAATGAGGCCGGAGTGATGCGGAGGTGATTCGCCGTAGGAGCTCTCCGTAAGAGCTCGTGTTACTCTCGCCGTTACTTCATGGTGGAAGAGGTCTCCGTAAGAGCTCAACCCCACTAATTGATTAAACCTTTAATCAAAAAAATCAAAACCTAAAAGGATTCTCAAACCATTGAACTCGGAAATGAAGAAAAATAACATAACAGAAACTTCCATCTTAGCACACAAACGCAAAACCCCAAAAAGATTCTAAGAAAACCCTAGATCTCGGAAATGGCAAACTAAGACAAAACAGAAACTCACCTCCGGCTCTTTTTCTACTCGTCTCCGCCTCATCGTCACCTCTCTCCATAGGTACAACAGTGTTCCTCGCAATCTCTTTCTCAATCGCCTTCTTCGGAGAAAAAAAGAAAGCAGTTTCAGTTTGTTAAAAGTGACCGATTAGTTGTCTCTCTCCTACCCTAAAAATATATCAGGCCCGTCTTTATTTTGAATTTCAAAACCCAAAACCCACCTAAAAACCAAACCTAACTAAACATATTCTAGTTTCACTTTACAATGGTACTACTAGAAATGTGTTCCAGTAGCCTAAAATGATTTATGGTGGTGGAGAAAGTCAATAAGTGATCCAGAATGTAAATTCCTCTGTTTGAGCACAATTTTCCTGCATGTTACCATTCAGATCTTCAAATGATGAATCATCAAAAGATAAATGAGATTATTTATCAAATAAAATAAAACAAAATAATTTAAGGGGCAAAAATTGTTAAATTACTCTATTAATAGTTTGAAATCTGAAAATTACATCTTCTATTTTATTTAAATTTCATTTAATGTGAATTGACATTTTTCCTGATTAAATATTTTCATAACTAAAATATAAATTCAAAATTAATAAGAACAAAAATATTATTTATGCCTAAGACAAATTTTTGTGTTGTGATAAATATGTTCTTTTACCTTCTAAATTCTATATTAACAAGGCTATTATAAAATAAATAATTTGGTTAGTTTTCATTCTCTAAAAAGTTCAGCTATACAGCATGATTTTACTTAAAAAGATTTTCCATATAAAAAATAGAACTATTTTCAGAACAAAATACATGTAGAAACCAAAATCTGATTTATGAATTAACCAACCTATTAATGAGATGATAGGAAGAATTTGTGAAACTAGAGAAATAAAAAGTGTTTTTTGCAGAAATAGACAAAACGAAGAAGGAGACATTGTCTTGTTTTCTTTCTTTTTTCAAAAAAAAAATTGTTTAAGATATAGTAAAAAGATATTTTAAAGGGATAATTTGAAAAAACTCTACTAATAGTTTCAAATTTGAAAATTATATTTTCTTTTTAAGTTTTTGAAAAATACACTTTATCAAATGTGTAAAGACATTTTTAACCAGATTAGAATTTCAGTAATTACAATATAAATTTGAAATTAATAATGATAATAATATTATAATTCTCTTTGTTTAAGCTAAAACGAAAATATATCACTAACGACTTATATTTCAGAATAGTTTGAAATGTGGAACATAAGTTATCATCACTTCAATTGTCCGTTGTTCAAGAATAGAGAGCACAACGCCTAACACATTATATCATACTGAGTTATCATCACTGAAAAACGAGGGACTAAAAGTGGAAATCTGAGATGTCTTTGGAACAAAATCTACAATTCTTTTTATATATTCACCGAACACGAGCCAAAGCAACCAACCGAAAGACTACGATCAGTAACGTTTCAAAAAAAACGTAAACATATGCTGCGTGAAATCAAATTACCTTTTACAAACTTGAATTATACTTAAAGAGATGGGTGAAAAAGTAAAAGGCCTCTGATTGAGAAGGAGAATAAAGATGAAACTGGAAAAAGAAAAATGTTTGTAGCATAAAAGAAAAGAAAAGAGATAGAAAAAGGGATAATTTGCAAAATACACTATTTAGGATTTGAAATTTGAAAAATACACTGCTTTAATTTTTTTTTGAAAATTACACTTTTTTAAATATGAATTTACTTTTTTACCCCAAATTGATATTTCAATAATTAATATATAAATTCGAATTAATTAAAATATTATAATTATCAATGTTTAAGATAAATATGTGTTTAAAGATAAATATGCTACAATAACAAATAAATTATGATTTTTGTTGACTTTATCACGAAGTTTATATAGACTTAAATTTATTTTGTTAACTTTATATAAACACAAGTCATGTTGCATATTTAAATTAATAAAAAATTTAAATAATAAAAAAATTAAAATATAATAAAAGGATATGAACAAGATATTGTGTAGTATATTAAACAGATATGAAGACTATTTTTCTTTTTTTAAACATTTTTTTTTGAAAAATATAATAAAAATTGAGAAATATTAAGATTGGGCAGTTTGGTAAATTTATATATAAATAAGTATATTTTTCCAAAATCTTAAACAATGGTGTATATTTCAAATAATAATCTTATTGAAGTGCATTTATCCAAATTTTCCCATAGAAAAATGTGTTTGAAAAGTTGAGAACAAAATATCAAAAAGAAGAAGAGGAGATCGACGAAGTTCACTTCTTTTTTTCAAAATTAAATAAAATATTGATATATATATAAAATATATTGTGTAGATATTATAGATATTTTTTAAAACTTATTCTTGTTAAAACTGTTAATTTTAATATTAAATAAATTACAATGACATAATACTGAGGATAATTTAGTAAATTCATATATATGAAAGTGTATTTATCAAAAAAACTTATATAATGTTGTAATTTTCAAAATAAAATCTCAAGTAAGGATATTTCTCCAAATTTTCCCTATTTTAAAGCTTCCTTTTAAATAATTTTCTGTACTTTAAACATAAAATAAATTAGAAACTGAAAAATATTGAGACTGGACAATTTAGTAAATGTATATATACATAAGTGTATTTTTTGATAAAAACTTAAATGATGATGTAGTTTCAAATTAAAATCTTACTGGGGTGTATTTATCTAAAATTTCCCTATAATTTATCTCATCTACACTTTTACCGACTACTACTAGATTTTCCACGACTTTATAAATGTAAAATTATAATATATATATATATATATATATATATATATATATATGAAAAAGATGTTAAAATATAGAAGATAAAATATAATGATTTATTATATCCAAATTATTTATATATATATATTCTCAGTTTTGAAGAAATAAGCAAATAAAGAAACAATAGGTAAACTAGTAATAATAAAAATATTTAAAATTCAACTAAACAAAAAAAAAACACAACTAAACAACCATGTCTGTTTTCACTAGAAACGAAGATATTCTCGTCAAAAAACTTATTAGATTCAATGAAAATATTCCCCAGGAAGATTGTAAGAATTACCGTAAAAAGAAAAACAATAAATTGTCTAATTAAGTAATTCACTCAATATTTCCTTAAATTTTCTCACGTGACTGTAGGAAATATTCCTTCAACAAGTATTCATTCTCCAAAATAAATGTTTTTGTTCCTTAACTTCCAAGATACAGCAAATTCAGCTTCATTTCATTTTTCAGGTCAGCTACTCAGCTTTCGCTCGGCTTGATATAGGTCGTCGTACCAGTTCCTCTTGCACTTCCGATTACTACAAACTGTCTAACTCTACATTTTTTTTTTTGAATTGAATGTTAAATTTAATTTAAATTAACTATGTAAAATTTGTAACACAAAAAAATTCAGTTCCTATTCAAAACTTTATAGTTTCAAACCATGTTGCCATTCCTCCCTCCATATCTTTGTCACCTTTCCTCCTGATGATAGTTAATTTGTTTCTCATGATGACCTTATCAATCCTCTTGATCAAAACCATACTTGGTGATGAAGGTTTTCCATGTCTTCTTTGATTCCTTTCTCTCCAGACTGTGTGAACTGTGGCTTGAAGGATATACCTCAAAATGAAGATCCGAACTCTGTTGCAGTTCAAACCATTCGAGGCAACACACACAATCCTTTCCCAATCATTACTCCCTTTATTAAAACCTCCCAGATTTGCTTTGAGGTAGTAAGAACATTCAAAGAAGTCTTTTTGTCTGAATAAAATCAAAGAAGCATTCTCACTTTTATTGTCATTCAGAAAACTAAACACGAGATCACTAGGTGCAGTAACTGATCGCTGTGTATTGAATTGTATTTTATTTTTACTCAAATGGTGGAGTGTACTATTTTTACAGTTAGAAAAAGCATTTAATTTTTCTTCCAAAAAAAAAAGAAAAAGCATTTAATTTTAAGACTAATTATTTTAGACACCTCAAATCATAAATTTAGTAATGATATAACGGACCTTAAAGTCAACTTTAAAATACTAAAATACATAAACTTGTTTATTAAGTACTATGGTTAATGGAAGTATGTCAGAATAAAATGATTACTGTTATACACAATGTCGATGCTTCTTGGTATTCACGTAAATCCAAAAAAAGACCTTTTCGGTAGTGGAGATATAGTTTGTGAGACAAAGATTTTTCCAGTTTTGCAATATAGAGCCAAACATATTTTCCAGAATATCCAAAATATCATAGTACACAGAGATTTTTTTTTTTTTTTTTTGGTAACTTGACATATATAGTTTTTCTCATAGAACACATAGTTTAACGGAATTTTGTAAGAATTTAAGAGCACGTTGTCTTTATATAATGTCATTTAGATTGTGGTACAACATAATAAATATTAATAGACCATAGTACATATGTACATAATACTTGTATGTCTGTAAAATGTAATTAATGTGGAGTATGCCGTCTGTGGAAAAAATGATTCTACATAATAAAATATTATTTGTAGGCGAAAATTGATTAGCCCTTGTTTCAAAAACAGAACTGTAAATCTGTTTTTAATTCGTTAACCGAAACAACGTTGTTTCGTTTTACACGATTTGAAAATAAAGATAAAAAGATATTGAATTTTGAATCTAGATTTTTTGGTCAAACGACAATATATTTCACCACTGGACTAGTGGCTCAATAAATATAGTTAGCAATACATTTAATTTTATTTGGTACTAATTGAATATAAGAAAATTATCTAAAAACTTAAAAAGATCTTTAAAATTTTAAAAAATTGAAAAATAAGAAAATCATATAAAACGACGTCGTTTCATCATTTTTTTCTGTTAAATTTGCTGACGGTTTGATAAATTAGCAAATCAACGAAAACATTGTTAATTAATTCTAAAGTCAATGAGAAATTTGTGTTTTGTTTGGTCTAACCCTAAAATTCATGTTTCTTTTGTTAATTCGTGAAAAGTTCCGGATTATTTTGGCCGAATTCTCATAAATAATGATCTTTTTTTTTGAAAAAGAACTAGTCGTAAATTATCATCATCAAATTATTAAAACTGGAGTCTGGAGAATATCATCGTCGACTAACTTCATCTATTCGATTTTCATAGGAACATGTTTGATACATAACTCGGTCTCCAAACTTTTCTCACCTAAAAAGGCATGTGTAAGTATCGAAAAAGCAGTATGTTACATGCGCCCCGTCGACTCAAAGTCTATTTTTATCTCTCTGGTATAGTAACAAAATTGGAAAAAAAAAAGAATATGGGTATGGTGGGAACGAAATGTTTGAACACCTGGTTGGGCCAAGAACAGATTTAAAGAAAACAATTGTGTAAGAAAGTACTCCGGTGAAAAAGGTTATAAAAAGGACGAGGATAAAACTAACATTCTAAAAATTCCCAACTTAATTAGAAAAAATGAAGAAGAAAGGCGCGCGAACAAATCTTAACATGATCACCAAAAAAAAAAACAGGCAAAAACATAACCATTTCACCCTAGAAAAAGAAAGCAACAATTCTAGAAAAGAAGGAAAAGCTTAGTGTGCCATGTTAACATATATGTATAAGGTTGACTCAAAACTTCGAATCTTGTAGAGTCTTCGAAGCAATAGTAGTACCCTTTAATGTATCCTCAAGGTTGTAATGATTTGAGACCAACATCTCGTAAACTTTCTTGAACCCATCACCATAGATTGGTGATTCATCTGTCTCTATCTGATGAATGCAAAATTCCAATAGCTTCTTCTCGAAATCAGACTGGTCTCCTTTCGTTGATGTAGTATCAGGTGGAGGAGTTCTGGAATAAGAAGAAGAAGCTGATGATGAAGCATTACTACTGTAGAACCTTTGAGACTCCAACCACATGCGTCCTAGCAGTTGGCATATCCCTTCTTCAAGATCAATCTTAAGATTCCGGTAACCTGTGCGATCAAATCATAACACTTCCATACCTCTCACAATCATTAATACAAAACAGGGTATTTCATATTTGACCAATTAGTTACATAATATATGTACCTTCAAGTCTAAGATAAGCGTGCATCATCTCATGTGCCAATATATATCCTGTTAGCAACCTAGGAAGTCCATATAAGATCAGAACTGCAGTGACATTGCACTCGCGAACGAACCTTTGAGATTCTCCAGCCATGCCTATTAGCTGCTTGTTTGTCCCTCTAGGGATCTGTATATATATAGATGTGGAACAGAGTAAGAAAAAACAAAAGTCCAGTATTGTTTTAGTCTATTAAAGTATCATCCTGATCTTGATTCTTGGCTAATGTCTTACCCTTGTGACTATCTTCTCTTCAGACATGCAAATACCTCTAGTTACCACCCCATACTGCTTATTGTAGAAACAGAGCAATTAGTTCCAACAGCATATGAGTGAAATAAAGAGATAACTAAGATTTAGTTTATGCAATAGACACTCACATTCTCTTCCTCAGCTTTATTCAACGCTTGTTGATCCACCAAAATAAGAGGAAATACTTTCTCAACCTTCATGTTCAAGCCTTTGAAGAACTCACGGATTTCAAAGTGCAAAGTTTGGGATTCATCAGTATCCATAACCGCACTTTCTTTGCACTCTACGCACAGCCACCGATTGTCAGCAAGCATTAGATACTCTGTTCCACAAGCCTGGAAAGAAACCAATACAAAGAAAATATGTCAAACTGTTATGGTGCTTAATTATTGAAAATGTCTTGTTACACCGATTTAAAGTACTTGTAAGCGTTCACAGCTGCAACATTTGGCAGTTCCATCACCATCATGAGAAGGACAGTATTTCTCCTTCCAATAGGGATGCTTATGATATTTTATTCCTTCCTTGGTTGATGGAATCTAGAAGATATATAATTGTACAATACTACATTATCACATTCATAAGCCTCCAACTTTATACTTTCATTTCACAGAGTCCCTGTTGAGAGTTCATCTTACTTTCTTTCTGCAGACATAACAGTATGGACCACAATGCTCTTTGAATGCTCTTTGTAGCAACGTCTGTGAAACTTTCTCTTTGATTTTGAGACCTAATGAACATAAGAGAAAAAAATTCAACTAGTCAAATAGTAATTAAATTAAAATAATAAACAATCTCAAATTAGTTGACCTCATTCGTAGGAATTGGTTTGTGGCAATGAAAACACACAAACTCTCTTGTCTGCTCTGCTATAGGCAAGCCATCTTCCTTTGCCCTATCAGCCTCAGTCTCTTCTTCATATTCGTTTATTTTATGATGTATGATGCGGCCTTCTTCTTCATTTCTTGAAATTTCCATATATGGCTGAGAGAGGCGGAAGTGATAACAATGGAAGGGGATAATGATTCTGTGAATAACGATGAAGACCTCCTTGTTATTTTCTTGTTCTTGATCTTGGTCTTGTGGGAAAAGAGGAGAGAATAATAAAGGCTACAGAAATCTCTTTGTCGACAAGACCAGTATTTTACACAAAACCTAAAACAAGTCTCTTAATACATTATGCATGCACTTCAAGCTCATCGTTAGTGGGAAGAAAAACAATAAAGTTCTGCTCTTTTATTTGCTTTATTTATTTTATTATTGTTGAAGTGTGATATCGATGGGATATTATTAACCACAACAAAGGTTTAATAGTAGAAAACACAAGACAAAAAGAGTTATTCTCCTTTATAACCGAAGAGCACTTTTCTCTCTCTTCTGCTTCATTAGGCAATTTCCAGAAGTCTCTAGGTGAAACTTGACCGATCACGAATCTTGCATCAAAATTCAATCTTTTCAACATGTAATCCGAAGATCAATCACCTGATCCTAATCAAGATACCTACCAACAACCGGATCCAACAAAAATTATCTGAAAAGCGCTCCAGAATCTCAAGCTTGGAGCGGACAAAGAGATGTGGATCGTTCATGAAGAAGCTCAAAAAGATTTCAAGAAGGATCATCGACTTTGTCTGGTAGCCAAAGGTCTGAATCCTCTCCATCAGAACCCAGCAGGACTGAAGGTTGCTTTGCCTAGAATCTGGCAACTGGTCGGAAAGGTGGAGGGCCAGATTAATGATGACGGAACAGTTAACTTCTACTTTGAGAAGGAACATCACTTGCTAACGGTTCTGGAAAAGCAGCCGTACACCTATCGAAGCTGGATCGTTGCTCTGGATCGGTGGACAAGCAGAGGCCATCCGACCTTTCTAAAGCTAATCCCTTTCAAAGTAAGAATCTTCGGGCTTCCCAACATATACCGACGCTATGGAATGGTGGAGAGTATAGGATCTAAGTTAGGGCAAGTCGATGAAGTTTCCATCATAGAGCCTACCACTGTAAGAGAAGCTGAAGTTTGGGTGAAAATTCTGTTTGATGAAGATGATGTTATCACTCTTACAACAACAGTGGAGCTCCTGAAAGACGAACCATCACTGGAACTCAACTTTAGATATTTAGGACTCCAGAAATTCTGTACGCTCTGTGGAAGCTTGAAACACAAATATGAAGTCTGCACTGTCTCCCCCCAACTGCAGCAAAGACAATATGAGTTGATGGATATTGGAACCAATCCATATAGGACCGTTGAACAGAGGAGTGCTGCGATTGAAGAGTATATGACTACAAGGGAGGCTGGTCAGTCTTCTGGTAATGTTCACGAAGAAGATCCCAACAACATGAGTGAACCGGTGCAAACCATAGGTACAATCTCCCTTACGCAAGTGATACCATCTACTACTCAGGAACCAAGAATCCAAGAATCTCAACAAATCCATACGGAGCATCTTCCAAATCAGCAGATGGAGATATCGACTACTTCTCCAGATCATGGTACAAAGCGGAAGACTCCAGAGGATCATGACTCTCAAGCTTCATCGTCATCAGCAAAAAGACAAGCGACTGAACACTCCGATCATGGTTTGATGGTTCGCCTCAAACCATCACAGACGCCATGAAGCTCTTACACTGGAATTGTCAAGGTTTGGGAAACCCCTTGACAATTCCTCATCTAAAGGACATTAAAAGGTCCTACAATCCAGATGTAATGCTTCTCGTAGAAACTAAGAATGTAGATACTGTTGTAAAGAACTTAGCTAGGGATTTAGGATATAAGAATTTTTTTGTAATCCCAGCTAAAGGAAGTAGTGGTGGAGCTGCTGTCTTTTGGAACGATGGGGTTAGGCTTAGTTTTTTGGGAAACCCCACTCTGTATAATACTGATATGTGTGTACAAGAAGGCACCAATAATTTTTGGTTGTCTTATATCTATGGAAATCCAGTTGTAAGCTACCGTAATTGTCAATGGCGCAATATTATATCTTCTGAAAATGCAGGATACTTGCAGAATAAGCCGCGATTGATGTTAGGTGACTTCAATGACATAAAGACCAGACAAGAGAAGCAGGGTGGCTTAATTCGGTCAGTAACTTCCTTATCCCTTTTTAACAAGATGCTTTCTACACTAGGACTCCATGATATAAAGACCATTGGTGGAAAGTTTACTTGGATAGGCAGAAGGTCAAAATACTCTATAATGTCTAGAATAGATAGAGCTGTGGCTAACAGCGATTGGCTTGAGATGTACCCGACAGCTACTGTAACCCTTTTGCCATGGATCGGATCTGACCATAAACCACTGCTTCTTAACACAACTACTACTAATTGGAAAAAGGTCAATCTTTTCAGATATGATACAAGATGGAGATTTATGCCTGACTTCAATCAAGTAATAGAGCAAGCCTGGAACCAAGATTGTGCCAATGTAACATACGGCGATATCCATACTATCATCAGCAAATGCCGTAGAGCTTTGTCAAAATGGAGGAGCAAAAATAAAACGAACTCAAGGAAGGTGATTGAGCAATTAAAACTGGATATTCAGAAAGCCTATGAATCTCCTGCCATTGATTATATACATCTTCAAACTCTAAAAGCTCAGCTACAACTACAATACAGGATGGAGGAAGAGTATTGGAGAACAAAAAGCAGAATTTTATGGCTTCAAGCAGGGGATAAGAACACCAAATACTTCCACGCCAAAACAAAACAAAGACGCAGCTACAACAGGATCCTCCACATCCAAGATGAGGCAGGGAAGCATTACACAACTGTCAAAGATATCCATTCCCACATTCTCAGCTATTTCAAAGATTTATATACAAGAAAAAGAAATATTATAGATGCTCAAATCATGAATGGTATTCCTTTGACAGTTACAGAAGACATCAACAAAAACCTTACAAGCCCTGTCACAGAAAAGGAGGTTAGAGATGCAATCTTCGCCATGAATCCTGAGAAAGCCCCAAGCCCCGATGGTATGACGGCAGCCTTCTACAAACAACACTGGGAGGTCATCAAACCAGGTGTTCTCTTGTATGTTAAACTTTTCTTTGAGCAAACTTATCTCGACCCAAAAATTAATGAAACCCATATATGCCTAATACCTAAAATTGAAAACCCAATCACTATAAAGGACTATAGACCGATAAGCTTAGCCAATGTTGCTTATAAGATCATCTCTAAGATTTTAGCTGAGAGAATGAAGCCTTGGCTTCATAGTATTATTACAGAAAATCAATCAGCTTTTATACCAGGTCGCCTTATCACAGATAATGTCCTTATAAGCCATGAACTCATGCACTCTCTGCATACGAAAAACCTTAAAAATAAGTTCATGGCACTTAAGCTTGATATTGCAAAAGCTTTTGATAAAGTTGAGTGGTCCTTTATTGATTTAGTGATGGAGAAAATGGGTTTCTGCAGACAATGGAGAGGATGGATCATGAAGTGCATCACTACAGTCTCATACTCAATTCTGATCAATGGGGAACCATCCAAGACTATTAAGCCTCAACGAGGATTACGCCAAGGTGATCCTATCTCTCCCTATTTATATATCATCTGCACAGAAGGTCTTTCCCGTCTGATCAAGCAGAATATTCAGGAGAAGAAAATTCATGGCTTTCAAGCCTCAAGAAGTGGCCCTCCAATCTCACATCTCCTCTTTGCGGACGATTCTCTGTTATTCTGCAAAGCAACAGAAGAGGAAGCCATCAATATGTCAAGAATTCTCAAGCTTTACCAGAAAGCATCCGGACAAGAAATTAATTACACTAAATCGGCTATATCCTTTGGAAAAGGTACTCCCCAAAACCTCCAGGAAAGAATTGTTAAACACTTGGGTATAACAAAAATAGGAGGCTTTGGACGATACCTAAGATTGCCTGAACATATTGGTAGAAATAGGAAAGAGGTTTTCCAGTATTTAATCCAGAGGATCGAAAATAAATTAAAAAATTGGTACTCAAAGCTTTTATCTCCAGCTGGTAAAGAAGTGATGTTGAAAGCAGTAATAACAGCTCTTCCTACTTATACAATGTCATGTTTTTTATTGCCTAAAGTTGTTCTTGAAGCAATCACAAAAGCTATGAGGCACTTCTGGTGGTCGGCTAATAAAGACAGGCACTCAATCCCTTGGATAGCGTGGAATAAAATCACTGCTTCAAAGAGAGAAGGAGGCTTGGGTATCAGAGACATGATGGCATTCAACAAAGCCTTGCTAGCAAAACAGGTTTGGCGACTAATTACACAACCTACTTCATTGCTAGCGAGAGTATATAAGACTAAATACTATAGGAAAACAAAGTTACTTGACTCCACGAGTTATCAAACCTCTAGCTACGCATGGAGGAGTATAGTGCAAACTCTTCCACTAGTAAAAAGAGGATTGAAATGGATAATAGGAGATGGTCAGAGAGTTAGAGTATGGGAAGATAATTGGCTCCCCGGAACAACAAACTTTACACCTTTTGGGCCTGGTTCCTCTGCTTTACCAAATTTATTAGTTAAAGATATTCTTGCTCCAGGTCAAATGCGATGGGATATACCAAAAATAGAGGCTTTGTTTCATCCGAACTATGTCCCTAAGATATTGAGTATTAGACCGTCAATTACAGGAGGCCATGATATAGCCTACTGGATGTATAGTAAAACTGGAGTTTACACAGTCAAAACAGGCTACCACATCCAGAAAGTGATCGACAAAGAGAATCTCCAGAATCAGGTTCCTTCTGATCCTTTAATAGCTCAACGTGATAAATGTTTATACAAATTATGGAACCTCAAAATTCCTTCTAAAATAAAACTTTTTTGGTGGAAGTGTATTCATAATGGTCTTCCAGTTGCAGAAAACCTTAGGACTAGAGGTTGTAGAATTTACAGGTACTGCCAGATGTGTGGGGAGGAGATAGAATCAGTGAAACATATGCTCTTTGATTGTAGAATTGCTAAAGAAGTTTGGAATCTATCTCTGTTAAATACTTGTCCCCAAATTGATCAGAATCACACGATTCTCCACCTCTTACAGGTTCTGCTGGATCAAATACAAAAAGGCCTCACGGATACATTTCCATTCTATCTTGGGTGGAGAATATGGAAGATGCGCAACAAGATTATTTATGAAAACAAAAGAGACCACATAACTCAAGTCATAACCGCAGCAATGACAGACAAGAGACTATGGGAAGAAGCACAAAGTCATAACCCACTCAATAATCAGCAACAGACTGCTGCAAATCAGGTTCAAGTTCCACATTCTCTAAACTTACTGCCCCATATCCTTCCCCAAGATACAGACTACTACTGTATTGTAGATGCATCCTGGAAGTCACCAGAAGAACAAGCTGGAATAGGGTGGTCCTTAATAAGCACAGAAGGCACTCTCAGGCTTCAAGGAAGCTCTGCAATTGAGCCTACCACATCACCATTGGTAGCAGAAGCAATGGCCATGCTGATGGCAGTTCAACAAGCGAACATACTTGCATATAAAAACGTCACGTTCATAGGTGACTGCAGGGAGCTATTCAGGAGTTTAAAACTAGAAGCAATGGATGGTAGAACGCATGCAATCTACATAAATGAAGCTACTTCCATAGTTAAGGATATAGTGAGCATAGCTAAGCATCATAGCTTCCTCTTTTACCAAGTTCCTAGAAATCTTGTTGTAAATGCTGATTATTTAGCGAAAAAAGCCAGGTGCAATGGACAACAATATGTAATCACCTGGCACTAGCAATGGACATTGTACAATTGCATTTCTTATGAAATGAAAACGTTGACAAAAAAAAATAACCGAAAAGCAAATATTATGGCAGTACAACTTAAAAATAAGAATATTTAGAAGGAAAATTCTTGAAGTTATCACCAAAGAAAAGAGCAATGCTGCACGGTGGGGCCCCTTTTATATTTTTAAAGGTTGATAGGCCAAGCCATGTCTTTATAAGGTCCGAGAATTTGCTGCCATCCCAACACTCATTTGATATCAAATGACCCTATATATGCTAGTGTTCTGTGTTCTACTTCTACCGCAGGTGTTTAGATAGGCAATCGTGTTTGATACCATTTTATATCAATGGGAGGGAAGTGCAAGACGAATATACACACGATAAGCACTAGACCGTCCTGCTCGTTAATGGACATTCTTTCATTTAGAAACTTCGCTATCGTTTACATGAGAGTTTTTATGTATGATGCGATGCATGAGAGTTGTCAAAAATAACTTATGTATTATTGTTTTTCTTTGTTTACCTTTTCAGTTTCCACCACACCAAATGTATAATTTCTCTTTTCTGTTACTTTAAGAAGCGCTTTACTCCTTTCTATTCTTATTGTTTTTTTTTTCATTTTTGACGTTTACTCGTGGATGCAATCACGGTTTTAAGAGTTCTCCGTTCAGTAAATGATTTATTGGAGAGGAAAGCGTGTCAATAACAAAGAAATCAAATTACAATACTTTAGGGTACTATCTTTCTTTGCTTCCATCCAGGGTTGGAATCGCAGAGTGCCGCCAGTTTTAAATCTTTTGCTTCTGGTCTCATATTTTCTAGGACCGGTTCTGAATAAGACAAACTGTTGCTAAAGGAGGAAGTAGCGGTGATTTCTTTTCTTATTGTTAAGCAAACTGTTTCCATCTTTTTTAAAACTCCTTTTTGTTCTTGTTTCAAGCAAGTGCGTACGTTTTTTATCTTCTAAAAAATATTATTACGATATTATACATTACTAATCCAAAATGCTAATACATATATATAATAACAACATAATCCTGATAAATATTATTTCTGAAACCGTTTGTAGTTATGCGATGGTTTAAGTTCGCATAGTGAATCTTACCTAAAAAAAGTTCGCATAGTGAACGACACTTTTGGTCATGTATGTATTACAAGATTCGATTCGGATAATATACACTATTAGGCTATATAACCAATACCATGTCTCTTTTTTCAGGCTCCTTTTCTTGGTTTTCAATTTTTGTTGCATTTTTTTATATCAAATTTAAATACACATGCATTTATATCGTATAAATCTGAAAGTATGGCAGTTATAAACGGTACTTGTGGTAACACGAAGAAAAAGAAATACTAAGGTAAATGATTCCCCAAAAAGGGTGAAAAGAACGATTGTTTGTGGACACGTCATATTCTTTGACTTAATTGAATGCATGATTGCCGCTTTCCTCTTGTTTGATCATGACCCAAACTACTTCTCATAAAGATCCATGAAACCAAATAATACCACATTTTTTTTTGACTAAATAATACCAGATTTGCAATACAGTAATTTCTTGTAATCAAGGAACTGAAAGACTGAAATCGGGACATGTGGTTATTTACAAAATGGCATATATTTCCTAAAATCTTATTATGATTTTATGATATTTAAGATAAAAATTGACATAATGTGTTCCTTCTAAGATATATACTTGCAAATGGTGGAGCATCTCAATTTGTATAATTATATTGTTTCTTATTATTATGGATTTTGCAGATAAGTTTTACAATAAAAGCTTATCCTCATATTAAAACTGAAAAACTTAAATGAAATTAGTTTTATATCTGAAAATCGTAATTATATAAAAGTTTGTTTGGCAGTACGACAAATATACTATAATACGTAAGTGTTTAAATCTGAAATCTAGCAAAATATATTTAAATTATTGTAAACAGTTTTCTTGAACATAAAATGGTTAATCTATTTGAGAAAAGTTATACAGGTAAAGTTCAAAAAAAAAAAAAGTTATACAGGTAGAGAAAAGAAAGTTCAAAAGATGAAAAGCAAATCCCTGATTTTAGTGTTAAAATAGTGGATGCTTTTGATCATGAGATTCTTAGAAGAGCAATTGGATGACGTCCATAAATCAAATCTAGTCAAGATCAAAAGAAGCCAACCTTTCAAGATTAATTATAGAACTAAAAATAGTTTTTTTTTGAACTTAGAACTAAAATAGTTTCAAAAAAATTATATATTATATAACTAAAAATAATTTTCTCGTTGAACCTGCAATTATATGAAGAAACTAGATAAAATATGCATGAAAATTAGTTAAACAAATGATACCTCTGCGTATTTTGGGCTATCAAAGGTGCAGCACTCATCATTTAATTCAAATAAAGTGAAATATAGCATGTAATTTAGCATAAGTACTTTACGAAATGCGATATTAGTACCCCAAAATGCTAGATATAAATGTTAGTATTTTGTGAATTATATAAATTTAAGTTATATGTGTGTGCAGAAAAAGAAAATTTTGAAAATAAAAATATTATATTTTAAGTATATATTTAATTTATATATATCACTAAATATTAATGATGAAATTATAGTTCATTAACAAAAAAAATGGAAAGGTATATATATCAACCAAAAGTATGATATGTCATCAAATCTCTACCAAACTGCGATTTGTGTTAGATCTCTTTGGATTACAAGTTTCAAACCTATTTATCCACGAATAGATAGTTTCAGTTTTATTTTTTTAGTAAATTAATTATTTGAAACTTAATTACCCATACATCATGGTTTAAACTGGTTTTATGTTAACTAAATAATACTAAACTGATTAACCAAGCTAAAAACAATTGTTGTCAAAAAGAAAACAATTGAGTAACAAAAAAATTACCCTGGCCAGATTGACAATTAGTTTGACGTTTTATTTATATTTTTTTTTGACAAACTGATAATTACTTTCTTTTTGCTTCTTGGGTTTGATGAAATAGCTATTGATTCACTATTCTGTTTCTCTGGGGATGAGAATACATCCACTATTCAGGCAATGGACCTCTCCAAGATCACTAACCTGAAAAAAGTAGCGTGGGTTTAGAAGATCATCTTTAGAAAGAAAGCAACTAATTAAGCCAAAGAAAAAGAAAGAATACAGCTTTTTTTTATTATCTTGCAAAGACTCTTCGATACACAAGTTAAACGGCATCTGATTGTCGAAAAGTGTTATGGTAAACCGCAGAGGCCGATCTACTTGGCCTGGGAAGGTGGTACTTGCCCCTATAGAATTATCAAATTGTTTGTAGCTTCCCTAAAATTTTGTTATCTGCCTCTACTAAAAATCATGCTGTGTATATTTGCATATGATTTGACTACAATAATTTTTTCTCTGCATCAAATTGTTTGTAACTTCCCTAAATTTTTGTTATTTGCCTCTACTAAAAATCATGTAGTGTATATTTGCATATGATTTGCCTACAATATTTTTTTTCTGCATCTGCCTCTGCCTCTAGTCGACAGGTTGAATGAGTAATCTAACATAGAGATCAAAGTTTCTTCTATTTTGTTTTTCCTCTTTCGATCGCTCGTCTATATTTAGCCTTGGATCAAAATTTCTTCTATTAGTATATGTTACTAATGTGTTTGCATAAAGGAAATCCAACTCTTCTTCTCCACTGGAACACTACGACCTGAACAAAATAATACCCATGCGAGATTAATTCCCAAGATAACATGAGCAAAGAGAGTGGCTGATTATAGACCTATCGCATTATGTAACGTATACTTCAAGATCATCTCTAAACTCCTAGCTCTACGACTGAAACCGGTGCTAAATATTATAATTGCAGAGAACCAGTCAGCCTTTATCCCAAGAAGAGCCATTTCAGATAATATCCTGATAAAAATGAGGTACTTGAAGTTTTGAAACACTCTAAAGCATAAAAAATGTACTATAGCGGTAAAGACATACATGTCAAAAGCATACGACCGCATTGAATGGAGATTCATAGAGAAAGTCTTACAGAGGCTGGGGTTCCACAAGAAATGAACTAACTGGATCCACAATGTGTATCTACGGTCTCCTATTCCTATCTGATTAATGAGACGGTCCTAGGTTCGGTGATCCCAAATCGGGGAATAAGGCAAGGAAACCCCATGTCACCCTATCTTTTCATCCTATGTGGGCAAGTTTTATCTGGACTATGTAGCAAAGCAGAAAGAGAGAAATCCTTAGATGGGATCAGAGTAGCGCGAGGAAGTCCAAGGGTGAATCACCTCATGTTCGTCGACGATACAAAGTTCTTCTGCAATGCATCACTAGAAAGCAGCTCCAAACTGAAGTCTATTCTCCTAGCCTATGAGATTGCCTCTGGTCAGAAGATCATCAAAGAGAAGTCCTCCATCATGGCCTTCTGATGTCGTTTTGTCTTCCCTTCTCTCTTTTATTTTTAATCTCGTTGTAGCCATCATCGTTGCTTGCGTCTTTGGTGGTTTTCCCTTTCGCCAGGTTTACCATGTCAAGTTTAGATAGTATTTTCCTTTGTATGTGCTTTGTGGGTTTTGAAAATTATTTATGGTCTGAACTCTAGTTTTTCTGTGGCTTACATTTTTCCTCCCTCTGATTGTTTTCTTCTTTCTCCGCGTTCCTCGGTATACTTGTGCAGAGTTAGTCTCTTGTGATTTTGATCTCTTCTATCTAGAGCTTTATGGTTCTTCGATGCCATGGGTGCCTTGTGCTTGTTTAGTTTCTGAAGTACTTCTTACCTCTTATCTAATAGTTGTGCTTCTAGTGCTTAAAGCATTGTCTTCATATTTCGTGGTGACTTTGACTTTTCGGTGATTATTCTTCCTTTGACCAGCTAATCTTAGTTCTTTGATTGCACTATTTTGTGTTCAGAGGATTAATTGATTAATTTATCTCAACTTTAAATTTTTATTCTTTTCTGACATATGTTTATTCTGGCCAAAACTCTATAAGATAATGTGTGGTGAGTAGTCTTTGTTCATGATCAACTTTCACGTTCAGGTCTTTATTGAATTAGTGTTATTATGATATTTATTTCTCTATAATTGTGGAGGTTTTATGTTTAGATTTGTGTTGTGCTTTAGTTTCTTCTTCTTAATTTGATTGTTTTATAATTTTAATAGTAAAATAAATATAAAATTTGTAAATAAAATAATAATTAAAATAATAAATAGTGAAAGTTTATGCTATTTTTAGTTTTTAATCAATTAAATTTTAAAATATATTTATATTATTTTGTTTATTTTTATCATTTTGAATTTTAGTCATATTATGATGGTTAATGTGACAAAGATTAAATATGATGAGTTGCATATATAAGTCATTTGTATGCATTAGAGATTAAATTCACGATTATAAATTTTGGGGTTAATCCATGAAGAAAAATGAACAATTAAAAAATGTTTAACCAAATTGTAAAAATCTTAAAAAAAAAAAATTTAAAATGTAAAAACCAAATATGAAGACATGTGTCGCAAAAGCCTTCTGCCACATGGAAGAAAAAGAGGAAAAACTTAACTTTATATATATAGATTCTAGGCGGTTACACAGCAAACAGATTTTCGCATATTAGTTCCCATATTTGCTTGTCTATTTACAAGTTATTGGATCTTTGATAATGCAACATCTTTTTATCGGAAGATGCAAAATCATCTCCAATAATATATACAAGACAAAAATACAAACGTAAGAAGAAAAACAAGGAAAACAAAATAGCTACCTAGATAGGACCGGGTGACCCAAGTAAAATTAGAATATTAAATTTGTTATTTATAATAATTATACTGACTAAATAGACTAAATAACACGTTGTCGTTAACTAATTACTAATCAAATCCGTAATATATGTGGTTAAACTATACATCAGAACATCTATCATTTATCTTTCAAACTACGGTATCGTATTATATTTTGCTTAAATTTTAGTTTTAGCCATATTTTTTATAAAATTTAAAGTAAAATAATATTTAATTCATGGTCCTGTAAATAGTACTTCTAGATATACCCAATCCAAGAGTCATTTTGGGGTAACTGGCCCAATGTGAAATCTACAAAATATACATAGTAGGTCGTATATCGTTGATACTGTTACTGAGGTGTGAACTAGTAAAAATATATTTTAGGACCCACAACCACTAATTAATTGGTTCAAAGCTCATTATCTATTTCTATAATATTATTTAACTTTTCAAGTGTTCCTCGTTTATTTCTAAATCTAAAGCTAGATTTTGATCTGGTCTTTAAAAATGCAAAAAAAAAATTCCTTCAAAACTTTACATAATCACATTTCTCTTTATTTAAACTAGGTTTCAACGTATAATTTGGTAACCTGAAGTTTAAACTGAACCAAACCAAAAAGAAAACAATTCGTACCCAGTCCAAAATATAAGAAATACCAGAATGAGTATGGTAGGATTATAGAAAAAATATCTGAACTGCGTATTATTATCTATCATTTATCTTTTAAACTAAGGTATCGTATTATATTTTGCTTAAATTTTAATTTTAACCATTATTTTAAAAAAAAATTAAATAGTACTTCTAGATATACCCAATGGAAGAGTCATCTTGGGGTAACTGGCCCAATGTGAAATCTACAAATATAGTAGGTGGTATATCGTTTATACTGAATTTTGTTTTTAACGGTTATTCTATTACTCAAGTTTGAGATGGTCTGGGTAATCAGACCGTAATAAAACAACCGACAAAAAGTAACTTCCTATGGAAAAATCTTGCAGTTCTAGCTAAAAAGTCTGAAGTCTGAACTAGTAAAAATATATTTTAGGACCCACAACCACGAGTTATTGGTTCAAAAGCTCATTATCTATTTTATAATATTATTTAACTTTTCAGCTTGTATGTATTTCTCATTTATTTCTAAAGCTAGATTTTGATTCGGGCTTTCAAAATGCAGAAAAATGTTTCCTTCAAAAATTTTACATAATTGCATTTTCTCTTTATTTAAACTAGGTTTCAACATATAATTGGTAACCCGAAGTTTAAACTGAACCAAACCAAAAAGAAAAAAAAATCGTACCCAGTTCAAAATACAAGAAATACCAGAATGAGTCTGGTAGGATTATAGAAAACATATCTGAACTGAGTATTATTAGCTGAACCGAACAAGTAATCTCAAAAACAAAAAGATTCGGAAAACCTATCTGAATGTCTAAATTAATCACAAATATAAATATTTGAGCATACATATGTACTTCAAATATTAATTCTGTATTTATTTTGAAATGATATTTAAATTTTAAATAAGTACCTTAAATATCTAATTATATATAAATAAGTAAGTATTTATTCTTATGTTTTGCTTTTACTTCTTACATTTAATTTTGGATGTATCCTACCCGAACTAATATAACCCGAATCCAAACGATATATGGATGTGATGTAAATTAGAACCAACCCCGATGTGTTATATTCAAATCTGATCCTTATTTATAAATATACCTGAATAAAACCTAGAATGTGATATAAATTAGAATCAACATTGAATATGTATAATCCGTATCCCAACGATTACCTGAACCTAACCCTAATTTAAAGTGTGTATTATGTTTTGTTCAACTAATTTTTATATTTTATAAATACTCTACAGGTTTGTTGGAATAACCAGTAACATAACCAGTAAAAATAATATGAAAGTTAGTTGAATGTAATAGTCCAACCTATAATTTTTTAAGTAGATAATTTGGTTTATGTTTTAACAGTATTTTTTTTAGAAACTTGGATCCATATACTCTATATTTTACCTTAAACTATTTAGTATCTTTAGCAGAATATTTTTGATTTATGAAAAGTTGTAATGTTTGTTAAAATAATTATCTGAATATGCAAAAAAATTATTTAATATGAAATTTTGGTTATTTTTCTTTTATTACTGCCATATTTATTTGAATAATAACATACATGATTTACCCATATTAGTCATTTGTATTCTTAGGCTTAATAAATTGGATCGATCATATAATATGTCAGTATTTGGTGTTGTCAATATTCATTTAATGTGTACATATGTTTATGTTAATGTGTATTATCTAAGTATTTTAAATGTAATGTTGGCTATTTACTGTAATTAACAATTGCACATTCCATTTTTTTTCTTCTTCTTAAACAATCTATATTCTTTGGTAAGCCTTACATCAAAATTAGCATATACTATTATCTAGTAAATATAATAAAGGTGGTTAGCATTAATATTTAAAATATAATTTCTTATAGATGGAATTAACGGAACCTGATTTGGAATAATCATTAATAAATATTATTTAAAATATAAGTTCTGAATAAGAACTTTCAAAATATTACTAGTCTTGTATATGCAACTCTGAATTAATATTCATGTACTTTTCACAGATATATATTACAAAAATGAAAAAAAATATCAAACATATCATAATTCAATTATTTTTAAAATAACATATATAAACTAATTCAATTTTTTATTTAAAATTTTAATTTAATCTATATATATATATAATTTAAAATGCTGTAAAATATAAGATGAAAAATTAGACTAAGTGAAACTAACAAAATTAATCAGATTTTAACCTAACGGTAACGCGAAAAAACTTATAGATCAATTCACATAATTTTTTTGCAAACCAACTATTTAAAAGATAAATGATTGAATGAATCAAAAATCTTAAATCTGAGATCATATCCCTTATATATTATTTTAGGAGCACTAAAAATATATAACCTTCACTTGATGTGTGATTTACATGAGTATTATTTCCTACGTGGCAGCCTCACAATCACTCTCACTCATTTTTTTATAAAAAAATCTTACTCTACTAGAATTATTACATCATGTGCAATTGGTCATTTCCATTTAAATGTCTCCGATTTATGTGAGCATTATTAGTTTCTATGTTTTTATGTTCTACTAGATTTATTACTCACTATGTTTGTTCATCTTTCTAACAATAATATGATACATAGTTACATGCATTGAGCATAATATATTATGGTTTGATATAATATTCCCTACTTATTAGATTATGATACACAGTCAGATCATAAACAAATATGAATATATTAGTGTTTCTACGTTTACCAATAGTATCTTCATCGCAAGCATACTGATTATTCAGAAGGTTCCATAATCTGACATTTGCAGTGGTTTTATATATTTATCTCAAGTGGACTTATATATATATATATATATATATATTTGTGTCAGATTGAAAGAACTTATTTCATATATTATTATGGTTTATTATTTTCTTAACTGTTCATGTTCTGAATAATCACACCTTACTAACAACAATATGATTATAGACAGCCACTTATACAAGCAAATTGAACCATAGTTCAAATTATTAGAATAATGTTTCCAAATATACATAAAAAGGAAATAATAATCGTGCAAGGCGCGGCTTGACGCGTTTGAATAAATTACGGATTGACGCATTTAAATAACATCTGTTTATTTAAGCAACTTTCTATAAATATAGGAGTACTGATTAATCGATTTTGTATGCTATTGTAAAAGAAATATATGATCACCTTTAATCACCAATGGTTCTTATCAAAATTTCATAGTAAATTTTACCAAAGTCGTTTTCGTAAACATAGTGGTGGAAGTCGTTTTCTATGTAACATAGTCGTTGACCACCATTATTTGATGCATTATTTCTAATGTTTTTTATACAAAGTTTTTTATACAATTTCGGGTTTAGATAAAAGTTTTTATTCGTTATATGTTATCTGAAGGAGATGGCCGTGTAATTGTGCCAGCTAACAAATATTGGTTATAGTTCATGAATAAATCATATAATATTTATCTATATTTTACAATTTTTGTTTCTATAATAAAAAAGGGATGATCAATCACATTTATTCTCATGACTGAATCAAAGTAATGTTAGATTTGTATTCACTTGCCAGTAACGATTGATTTAATGTATTTAAATTTATTTTCTATCAGTTTCATATATGTATTGGATCATTATGATTATTTTTCACAGGAATTTCATATATTTTAAATAGCATGTTTCGTATCATATCTTTGCATTTATCTTCCGCAATTATGATTGTTTTTTTTTGCTTGAATACACATTATATTGAAGAAAAAAATCATGCAATGCTTGCTGCACAATTTCATTCTTTGAAATAAGTAATTAGTCCAAGATTGAAGCAAATTGATAAATTTAAATATACAGGAAACTTAAATCTTCGAATCAGCCTGATATGGTAACAACTGATTAATCTCTCAATCACATTATACACCTTCCGTTTAATTAAACTGTGTAGTTTATATTTCTTTGTAAGCCGTGGTGTATATTTCTTAGTAAGGCCTAATTGTACAAACCTAATTTTTACAATAAATATATGGCTAATACAATTCATCGACTCATATCATCATTTTTGTTTACCTCTCTCTCAAGCAAAAAAATTCTCTCAAACAAAAAAAAACTTTCAAGCAAACTACGTCTCCGACTTGAAACCTTTCAAGACAATGTGGAGAGTGAGGTTAGTATTGTTCGTTTGTGGAAGCAATATTATGTTGTTGGCGGCTTAACCATTGAAATGGTTCATATTGATTACGCTGTAATTTTATATATTTATATCAATGTTTTTATGATATATTCTTCTCATGCGATTTTTTTTGTTATTAACAGGGAGATAATATTAATGCAAGTGTGAAAAGAAATTTATGAACCAATTCGACCATTTTCTTGCTCAAAGAAAAACATTGACTTTCACCAACGTTTCCCTGAATAATTCATTTGGTTCATACCGGACAACAAAGCTATCTTTATAATATCAGTTTCATTAAAATACGGTTAGTTTTCTTGATCATTCATATTGAACGTACACTATTTATATAGGATAGTGTAAAAATAATTAGTTGATTTCCAAAATTTGTGATATTTAAGTGGTCAAATATAGTGGTTAATAATGTTTCTTTTTTTTTTCACTTGCATATAGTACTTTCCAAAATTTTAAACTGAAAACAAACCATTTAGGGATCTTTCTCCGGTTTCCCAGATAATGATTATTTCAAGCACGAAATTTTGTTTAAAACGATAAATTACAAGAAGCTCATATGCAATAATATTCCATATTTTTTTTCTATCGCAAATGACCTACTTCATTTGGAAACTATTATTATTTAGATAGATTACTTTTTCGTCTACAAATTTTAGAGACTAGACGAAGCAGTTTAAAATTATGCAAAACTATATCATATCAATTTATTAAAAAACTATTATTGTTAGTTTAATTATTTTGTTGAGTCGAATAGCCAAGTTTATCAGAATCCAAATTGTTTGTTTTCATCCATATGTATATCAAGTGTTACAACATTGAGTTATATAACATGTATTATTTATTACAATGACTTTTTAATACATACTAACTAAAATTATGATTTTTTTAATTAATTCATTCCGCACCGTGCGAGAATCACCTAGTATTTAATATAGATAAAACATACAATATTAAATAATATGCTATTTGATTTTCATGCACATAATTAATAAAATGGGTTTTTACAAAGAAATATTAACAAATATTAAGAGAACAAGACACAGCTTTTCAGTTTTAGGGGCATCCGAACTATTGATCCTTTTGGAGTTTCACAATTAGGATAGAGAGATTCCGAGGTATAAGCTCAAACATATACAACCTATCTACTTTATAAAGTCTCCTTTTAGAATAAATATTAAAAGACTTTTTAAATGAAATAGCATTGCCCTTCAAGAATTATGTATAAATGTTTTATTGTATATGCATATCATCAAATGACATCTCTGCATCACATATTTTCTGTCAAAAGTCAAGAGATCATTGCAAAAAAGCAACAGAAGCTCATAGATTCTAGGACGAGACTTACCAAAGTTCATAATCTCATACTTTCAAAGAGAAGAAAGACTGAAACTTATATGTGGCTATTGATAAAAACTAGCCACCCCCAGCAGTATATACACACTTCAAATCATGTATTCTTCTGCCGTTTACTCCCATCCAAGGGCGAAGGAATGTATCTCAGCCCAGCTTGATACCGTGTAAAGTGTGCCGGAGAGTCCCTTCCAGGTTTCTTCTTGTTTCTGTTTTTGCACAATTCCAGAGAACAACGGCACAAATGAGACCCCGAAATGGCTTCCCACTCTCCTGAGGCTTGAGCTAGAGGCAACCACTATTCCAATGTCTGCTTCCAGGAGACAGAGCAAGTCACCTACTGAATCTCCAATGTAAACAGTAAGGATGCTTTTCTCCTCCTTGTCCTCTTCATCCTTCTTTCTGTTTTCTAGGATGCTCTTGAACTGTTTGGCCTTGTCGATTGGGGATTCCACTTTTCTTTCTATTTCGCCAGTAGAGATGGATTCCTCGAATGTGAATTCATTTGCATGTACTTCCACTGCATCTACTCCCCCTGTAAAAAAAGAGCAGATGTTTTTTTTTTGGCATAATTAATTGTCTGCAAAAAAAAACTATGAATTAAAGGGATTTAGGCACATACGTGCAGAGAAGGCTGCTCTGATGAGGTCACCACACCAACAATACGAAAGCACGTGGAGTTTTGCATTCACATCCTGAGTCTTCAAAATTTTCTGGAAGACATTGATGCAGCCATCTTGAAGAATCAACCTTTCCCCAGCTCGCTTGATGTCATCGAGATTCAGGCCCTTGAGTACACCAGACTCGATGACTCGATCGTTTGCCTTCTTCTCAAACTCTGACAGCTGCTCTAGTGCTTCACACAAACCTTCGTAGTCAAACTTGTCGGCTGCAAGAAACAAGTCTCCCACCAAATTAAAAGAAAAATCAAACAGAAAGGCTCAAGCACTAATAGTAAACGAGCCTGACCTTTTTCCTTATTCAGAATACTCTCTATGCACTCTTCATAATGCTCTGTATACTGTTTGGAAAGTAGACTCCAGGTGTTCTTAAGGTCAGCCGAAAGCATCCGATTAATTTGTTGACCCGGATCATCTTTCGGTGCCGTTACGATTGCAATTTCGGCTAAAATAGCAGAAGAATCAACAACGGTGCAAGTCAAATCAAAATCAGAGAATATCATGAGCTCATCTTTTGAATGGTTCTTCAGCAGCGGAACTATGGTAGGCTGAGCAAACGGTTGGGCATGGAAGAACTCTACTTCAAGTTTCATTGCTTGTTGGTACAGTTTTTCGATGATGTCCAGCTCTTCGCCAGTCATACAGACACTAAGTTTCTCGAGCAAGTCTTCAGTTTGCTTGGCTGATGCCTAGAAAGGAAAGGAAAGCAGAAAACAATTCATATATTATACTACAAACCAATGAAACTTTCGCAGAACAGACGAAGACATGAAACTATTACACACCTGGAAAGCATCACTAGAATAATTATCGATCCATTTCTTGTAGGGATGGTTCACTTCACTCGAATCTAGAAGAGCTCCGAACTCCTTACCAAGAAAGGCATACAACTTCATGCAAGGTGTCACAGCACCAAGGGTGTAGGCGGCCACTTTCGTTTTCTCAAATGGAGTATCAAGCATGCCGGGAGCTTTGAGTCCTTCTACTTTTCCGGATGCTGTAGCTAATAAGAACTCGGTATATCTCAACGTTGCTGAGTTAACACTTACTTCCTCGTTGATGTCTAAATCCCAGTCCTGCAAGACCAATTTTATGTCAATAAAACAAACATAACAAAAGCATGACTCTTTTTCATAACACTTGTCGAGTTTTGACGTTAAGAAAAGAAGTGATTCAGAGCCACAAGGCTTATAATAACCAAGCATTACTGAAACATTTAAACTCTCTCAAAACATAAATCAACCATTCAGAGGAGACAATCAGAAGATACACTGATATACAGATACACTGACAACAGTTACGAAAATCAACAAATTCGATAATGAGCCATCACCTATAGTTAAGGATAATGATATGTACCTGAACAAATGAGTCGTGCATTTTCAACTCATCCATGACGCTTTTCCTCAAGTTAGAGATTGACAACTTATCATCATCATCATCAGCACACTCTCCGGCCAATTCATACCTAAAATTGCAGGAAAAGCAAATCATTTTTTTACAAAAAAACGAGTTGCACAGGTTCATTGTAACAAAAGTCAAAACCAACTGCAATAACCAAATCATAACAGGCACTGATGATACATTTGTAATCCTTACTAATAGAAACCTAATCTTTGGCACAATCATTGTTAGAAACCTTAAAAAGTTAATTCAAGAAAATATCAACATTATCCAGTGAATCTTGTGCGTAACAAAAGAAAAAAAAAGGAATCAATCATGTATATTCCCTATCTGAATCCAAAAGCCCTACCACTGATAAAAGATCCAATCATTCATTCAATCCCTAATTCCCAAAAGGCCTAAGCGATCAAGAAAAACTCACGCGTGAGCAAAGGCCTTGAGGAAATGAACATCCTGAGCGATATACTGACGGAACGTCTCGATCTTGAGATTGCCGGCGGCCAAAGAGACGGCGAAGGGGCTGTACATCGAGAAGAGGCACTCTCTGTTGAACTTGATCCACAGCCTCCCCGCCAGAGCTTCTTCGGAGTGGCCAACGGCAGGAATCGACATCGCCGAAGAGAAGAAGGCCGCCGACGATCGGGAGACGGAAGAAGACTTGTTGCTGGCTAACAGGAGGGAACGGATCGGGGAGGGGGCGGCGCGTGGAGATCGGAGGAGGGCGAGCGAGTTGTTGATGGAGAAGAGGATGCGCATAAAGAAAATTAGATTCTCTTTTCTCTCTTTAATATGATAGAGGAGGGAGGGAAGGGAGGCTCTAGATGGAAACTACTCGTCGTAGTAGATGCAGAGAAGAGAGTCCTCGCTTTCCCTTCTTCACTTTTACTCAGATTTATTTTATTTAGGGAATATTGGTAAAAAGAAACATTCTGAAGTTAGATTTGTCCCTTCAAGAATATTTGGGTAACTAGAATTTATAATCACTTTTAATATCATTATATCCCTGATTTAAGTTAATTAATTTTGATCTTTCTATCTTTTTATTAAAAAGTAAAATAAGAAAGTTAAAAATGGAAGTTTCTTTTATTTTTCGTAGATTTAGGATAGAATTAGGAAATACAATTTTCGAAATATGGAAGTTTCTTTTATTTTCGTGATTTGTCTTATAGAAGAAAGTTTTGTTTACATTTTCAACCTAGGATATATCTATATGTAAAATTTATAAGGTTGAATATAGAAGAAAGTTTTGTTTACATTTTCAACCTAGCATATATCTATGTGTAAAATTTACGATATGCCTTCTATTATAAATAAATAACTAAAATGAGTATCATACCCTCACGTTGAACATAAAATAATATATGATTTCAAAAATTTTTTTAAAGAAAATTAAACATATAAACAATTATTCTTATGTTTCCAATGATTCTCATATTTTTTTTTAGGTATTTAAAACTTCGTTTACTATTTTTCCAATCACGCAAGGACAAACCTTGTCCAAAATGACCGAAAGTTTCAAAAATCTTATTTCGACAAAGAAAATTCAAAGTATCTCTTTTTCCGATTCTCCCTTTTATTTATTATGTGATTCAGACATTTTTTTTTCTGTGTTTGGAGCTTCAAAATGTATTTTTTATTAGTATAGATGTAATATTTTATATTTTCTTATATTATGTATTTTTAGTTCTAATTTTTTAATTTATTTTTTAATCTTTTTAAAAAAAAATAAATGTAAAAAATGTAATATTATATATTTTCTTATTCTAATTTTAGAATTTATTTTTTATATAAAGGGTAATATTACATTATGTACAGTTACAAAAAAGATATTAATGAAACATCTTTTGAAAAAAATATTCGTTGCTCCCTGAAACTTCGAAAGGTTCCTTTTATTAATATAGATAGATTTAACTATTATTTCTCCGACTCCGAGATTATACGATGGTAACTAACGTGTATACTGTATATGGAAACTAGCTACTGTTACATGTTGACCAAGTTAAGATAAATTGACAATTTAAGAAATAAAGAAGATGTTATGATTAAGAAAAAAGGTAAATCGAAATCTTCATATGGAATAGTATCTTCTTCTTAAAACCGAAATATTCTTTTTATCATAACACCCCAAAAAACAGGAAACAATGACATATTTAAGAAGGGAAAATATACCCCTTACGTCAGATATATAACAGCCTCGTGAATCACAAAGTGAACATCATATTCATCTCTTCTCTTTTCATCTCTCACAAAGATAAAAGACATGAAGTTCTTTGCTTCAGTTGTCATGGTCTTTCTCTTGCTAAACTGTTTCGCAACTGCGCAAACTTTGATTCGAGATTCTTGCAAAACAGCAGCCTCAAAAGACCCTAATCTCAAATATAATTTTTGCGTCCAATCACTTGAACAAGATCCACAAAGCAAAGCCGCAACTAGTCTTGCAGGATTGGTCCTAGCATCGACGAATAACGCTGCGTCCAAAACAACTAGCGTGAAAAGCATAGTTGAGACGATTCTCAAGAGCAAAAAGTATCAACCGGGTACTGAAAACGCGTTACGCACTTGTGTAGAGCTTTACGACGATGCTAATGATTCTTTAAATGAAGCTTTGATGGACGTTAAATCCGGTGATTACAGAAGTGCTAATGTGCATCTGAGTGCTGCTTTGGATGAACCGGACACTTGTGAAGATGGTTTCAAAGAGAAGCACGCGATATCTCCTGTTACAAATGAGAACAATGTTTTGTATCAGAAGATTTTGATTCCTTTAGCTTTTACAAATATGCTATGATGAAATTGATATAATTAGTTCTTGTATTATGTAACATGGATTTTCGGTTACCTAATAATAAATTTAAGATCAAATAAACATTATTTTATTAGAAAATTTAATTTGCGACTATTTGAAATATATAAAAAATACTATAATAATTTTTGCAAATCAATACTATTAAAATAGGAGCAATTTTTATCTACTTACAAGTAGTCTAGGTTGTTCCATGTCATTTATTTTTTTATTTCCTTATATTTAGCTTCCCTATTATTTCTAATTACATTTAACTTAATAATATTAAATATAAATCATGCCTAAAATTAAGGAGCTAACTGACTAATCTACTATTTTTCTAAACTAATGAATTTTAAGTAATATTAATACGAAATTTAATAATAAATTAATTATATTTTAGCTATTAATGTAATAAATAATGATATATGTCTATTAATTTGTATATATACAGCTATATATTAATTCAAATGCAAAAAAAAAACAATTTCTTCAAAACCCTCACTAAATATAAGAAAATATAATTCTTATAGTTAGAGTATTAAAATTAGATATACATATATATAAATATATGATAAAAATAGTAATAGTTCGATACTATTAATATTTAGTATACGATGAAACATGTTACTATTGATATTTTAATGAACATAGTTTTATGGGTTCTTCAAACACATATAATATATTTATCAAATATTATCTAATTCAACAAATATATTAACACAATTATATCATAAAACACTACGTTAAAACATAAATTGATGCAAGAGAGTATGAATCAATAGTTTAATTAGTTGTAAAATATAATTATATATATATATATATTATAAAAATATAAACCAAAATTAAAATTAATAAATATTTACATTTCTAATGTAATTAATGAAATTAACTTTAAAATTTAAAATAAGTCATAAACAAAACATCAAAAAATATAATAACATGTGAATAACAAAAGTAAGCTTACTAAATAAATGAAAATTATATTTACAAACATAAATCATTAAATTATAATAGACATATATAAATTGTTGATCCTTAAATATTGTATATTTCATTTTTAGTATTCATCCTCTCAAATATTGATTCATTACACTTACAATAAGATGAAAATTTAGTTTAACAAAAGAATTGTATTAAAATTGAAACACCGCTTTCTTTATATATCCACTTCATATAAACATTCATGAATATATATAAGAATACTTTAACTATAATAATTTAAGTCAAGCCGAATTGCATATTGGATCACTTATCAGTTCAACTGATAGCCAGGATCTCATGTACTAGCTGTAATTAAGAGTTTATAGGATTTTTAAATAATATTTTATCAAAAACTAAACTGAATTACATATGAAACCACATAATTTGCCGATTTAGCAGCGGGTCGGGACGAATTTTAAAATACTCAATATAAAGTTTCATTTATAATAAATGTAAATACAATAAATACAAATTAATATCAAATAAATTTGGAATGTTTCGAAAAATTATCCCGCGGTTTGAAACCGCGGGTCAAAGTCTAGTTTGTTTTAAAAATACTTCACTATCTCACCGGGAAAAAACAAAATCAACACAGTATGTTATAATTATACTAGAGTCGACCCGCCCTACGGGCGGGATATACTTTAGTTGGAATCTAATTTATTATTTTTATATGATTTTGTGGTTTGTGTTTTATGGTTGCATTTGTAGTTGATTTTTACGACAATGATTTTTGTCTTCCAGAAATTGATAGATAATGAGAGATTGTATGTGCTAAGAAATATTTTGCTTGTTTACCATAGTTGTTCTATATTAAAAGGTTGCAGCATTGATATGTTGTGAGATCTTCAAATAGTTTCATGTTATCTCTTTTAAAATAATTTTCATCTCATTTTTGTTCGTATTTGTATTTGTGGTTTGTGGGGTTTAGGTATAAAATTTTGTGTGAATAGTTTTGGGCTCTAGAAAGGTGGTGTTGGTAATGGTTTCGATTGACTGACCATGATATTAAAGCTTAAGAGATATATTATGGAAGTCGTCAGGTTAACAGATCTTTTATTTTGAAGCTTTATGTTTTGTTTGTGTTGAACTGTTTTAAGCTTGAAGTTAGGGATGAGTTTCATAGGAGCAAATAACTGGTTTCAGAGTCATTGATCAGAACTGAACAATTTTGAGAAATTTTAATGTTTTTTTATGTTACAATTAAAAAAAAAGCAAAAAAAAAGAACATACTGCTTACTGGTTTAATATTTAATCGAATGTTTAAAGAGAATACTGGATGCTGTCCAAAAAGAAGAAAAAGAGAGAATCATGGACAGTGGTCCTTCGCGGAACTTCTACGTGTGCAGCCAAGTGTAAATTATAACAATGTCTTTTAACTACAATAATACAGTAACACATTCATCAAGCTACAATAGTAAACTAATCAGTAGTCTGAGGAACACTTCACATACACTTATCTGCAATGTAAAATCGAATTAAAAGTTGTTCTCCACAAAACACCTCATAAGATGGTTATAATACTCTGGAACATCAATTTTAGGGATTCTCGTAATCTACAATATAAATGGACGGTAATGGCTTATCTGAAACGTACAAAAAAGCAAATATTACAGATCTTTATAAATAAACATGAACATGAACTCAAATTTCTAGGCGAGAAACAAAACTGTTTTATAATATACAAAACTGGTGAATTTGATTTGTTAAACAGTTCGAATCGGAGAAGAAGTGGTAGGCTAATACATGTATTTTACAAAATAGAACATAAGGTTCAAGGTGGCCACTGATGGTGTGTGAGTTTGAAAGGCACTGTAATGATGAGCAGCAGGAGGCTTGAGTTTCAGGGATGAATATATTAACCAGTTTTATCAGTAACCACAGAGTTTGCTCATGAGTGAAAAAGCAGTTGCAACAGCTAATCAGTACACATACTCTTGACCTGAAACGGGTATGTATGCGTAACATCTAAAGGATACTCCTACAATATATCATAACTCATCAGACAACGAAACATAGATCATGTCGAGGTTAAAAGAAAGAAGCACGTACCCAAACAATCTCTTGTATGTCTGTCTCGTCATCAATCTTAGTGTTGCGATACTTCAGCATAACCAATAATTATACTCAAATTCTGAATAAACGCCTGGAAAAAAGACAGAAAGAAACAAAATCAAACCTAAGTGGCCAACTTATAAAGAGCCTGAAGTATATATTCTCAGCGAACCTTCAAGCTTCAAAATGGCTCGGAGGAAACAAAAAGATGTATCTCTTAATAGCATATACTTGCCTAAACCAATTCTTTTTCTTTTACCATTCCTAGGGCAGTTTCACCTTTGGCCAAGAGCTCAAATAATAACTGGAATAATAATAAAAAAATAGCATTGATCCAAAAAAAAATGATGACATCTCTAGACTAAAATTAAGTAAAACTGACCTCTTGACTGACCACTCTTTCCGCTAATGGTTCCATCTTTGCTTGCAGGTATCAGCTCAGCAACTCTTAAAAGTAAGTTTAACGTCATTGACTGACGATTCTTCATTGTTCAAGGGAGCAACGATACCACTCAGTAGAAAACTTGCGGCGAACTTCACTTCAGCATCCTTGCCTATAACTGCAGTAAAATATTCTGTGAAGTAAGCCATTGATTCCAACATCATTTTACACGTCTTGATAGGAATCAAAATTATAGATATCCAAAACACCCCTTATTTAAGGGTTTCAACTATTTTGCTCTCACACTGATAGTTCCTTTACCAAACTCTTTGAGCACCTGAGAGTTACATTGACGTCACTTGCCAGGAAAAAAATATTGTTGATTGCCTAGACCCATGACCTCGTAACTCATGCGGTTTGCTTGATGAAGCTTCGGTAAAGAAGCTCTGATGAGTATCACTTCTGGAAGTATTGGTTCTGGAATGTATTGCTACTCAGCGAGCTCTTTTCTCCTCATTGTTATTGTTTTCTGATCATAGATACCCAAGCTAAACAGATATAGATATTGCAATAAGAATATACGATAAATCAACTCAGAATCTAACAGATCCCCAAACACGTTATTGATAATCAAATATATCAGATTCAATCTGAACAAACACAAATTAAAAAAACGAAAGAGAGAAGTAAATAAAAATTATAATCACTCAGTTACGAAAGGAAGAGATGAAAAATCTGCGTAAAATACCTCAGAGCTGATCCAAGAGGGTGAACCACCAAACATTATAAGGAAAATAAATCTGGAATCGCATAGAATAAGAGGCAGAGGAGGAAATATGGAGCCGCCCACAAAGGAGGAGACACAGTCGGGGTAATCGGAGGCGCAGTGGCGGAGACAGAGACGCAGCCGCATCAATACAGGTCCTAGACGGCGCGTGAGAAACCTCACTCGAGATCGAGGAGCCCATGAGACTTCGACGGAGAAACTCACTAATGAGGATGAAGAATTCATCTCCATTTCTTCGCGTAGGTACTAATTAGGGTTAAAGATGTTTTCATCTACTCTGGCCGTGAAAACCATCGAACTCTAGAGCCCAAACACGATAACAGACCATCAAAGCCCATGACGCTCAGGAATAAATGAAACGCGGCGTTTAATACGTGGCGCAACAACATTAAACGAATTTCCAAGCTGGAATCCTATGTGGAGGCCTTTAGAAGAGATTCATCTCTACTTTATATATAAAGATAACTATGATCAAGAGATCAGTAATCATCAATGCATTGCATATATGCGACTAAATGAATACGCAGGATAATGTTCACACCATTTTTTTGGATGTTCCACTCTCTCAGCATATAGAAACGTTTATGATTCTACTTTTTGTAAGTATCTTGTGTTATGGGATCGATAACACAAGGTAAACTGTATTGCTACACATCCGAACTTCTCTGTGTTCTACTTTCACTTTGGATCAAATCATGTGTTGTCAATAGAAACTGAGGCTATAATACATTCGTGTCACATGGTCTCCTTGTCTACTGTTGGATACCATCTTATGGACTTGCTCTTCCTTTAGGGAGTAATGATGTTCCACTACTACTGGAGATTAACACTGAGCATATGACTCTTTCAAGTTAGACGTGACGTGAGGAATATAGTGGTTTGAGTTTTCTTAATCTGGACTAGACAAGACTAATAGCTGAGCCCTCAAGAACACTTCTCATGAGGTTCCTCAGTCGTTATTTTATCTGTGTACTTTTTCTTATATATTCATCTTCCTATCTTCATGCATTACTTCTGTCATGTTTTGCTTCTAACTGGAACTTCTCTGCATTAGATGTTCATTCTTCCTCTGTATACCTCTGTTCCAATGCGCAAACTCAACAAATTCATGACTTATCCAAAGACCTTAAGGTTACTATTATAACCTGTGTTCAATAGTACTATAACTACAATAGCTTTGCACATATTTTATAGGTCTGAATTTCAATCGTATTTTTGTTTTAAGTGTGTAACTGGACATTTATTCTAAAAGTCTTTTACATGCGTTTTCCAGGGAGGAATATGAGTGTGTTAAGCTTGTGGTTAACTATACAATGACTTAAAGAATAATGTGAACTTCTTCTCGTTTTGAACTATGTCAAGTGGGAGTGATACGTGGACATCAAGTAAGTCATTCAATAACAAACACCAAAACAGAGACAAGAGTCACACATAATTGTCCAAACTTAAAGCACAAACCAAAAGTCCTCCCAAAATAAAGCAAGACAACACATGTGAAATGAAGTAGAGAGTGAGTACTACTACTCGCTGTTGGGGTTGTTGCTGCCAGGAGGTGAGATACAGACCTTGAGAACACCGAACTCAGCATCCCAAGTGATGTCGTGGCTCAAAAGTGGAACACCAGGAGAATCGAACCTGCGTTAGGAGGCATGAAGTGGGTACACTTGTTGTGATGGTCTTTGACTTTGACCCTTGAGTCAATCATCCTCAAGACTCCATCTTTCATCTTCGCATCCACTCCGCTAATCTCGCAGCAATCACACCTCAAACCGACGGTTCCGGCGTACTGACGAATGTCGTTAACCTTATCGCCGTTGCTGAGAGTTTCTTCGCCGGGGAAAAAGACAACCTTTTGTCTCATGGAGTCGACTATGTGGGCCTGTGGCGGACACCGTCATCTGGAACACCGGGCAAGTCGACACGAACGTAAAGGTTGTCGTTTGGGAGGATCTTGATCTCCATGAAACCTTTTGGACCGTATCTTTGGTACATGTTGTTGGTCGCGTGTATCCTCCCTGTGTGTTCGGTTACAACGTAAACAGAGCAACAAAAAGAAGATTAACAAAGCAGCAAACTCATAAAGGAGGAAACTTTATTGGTTGGTTTTGCACCAATTAAATTAAAGGAGAGTGTAATGGAAGAGAAAGAAAGAGAGAGAGACCTGGGATGAATGGAACTCTTGACATGTCAAATAATCTTGGATCCATCTCCTCTCGTCTTCTTTCTCTGTGTGATCTCTCTCTTTCTCTATCTATCTATCTATCTATCTATCTATCTATCTATCTATCTATCTATCTATCTATCTATCTATCTATCTATCTATCTATCTATCTATCTATCTATCTATCTATCTATCTATCTATCTATCTATCTATCTATCTATCTATCTATCTATCTATCTATCTATCTATCTATCTATCTATCTATCTATCTATCTATCTATCTATCTATCTATCTATCTATCTATCTATCTATCTATCTATCTATCTATCTATCTATCTATCTATCTATCTATCTATCTATCTATCTATCTATCTATCTATCTATCTATCTATCTATCTATCTATCTATCTATCTATCTATCTATCTATCTATCTATCTATCTATCTCTGCAAAAAATGGAGTTTGTGTGATTTTTGTTGAATATAACTACTTTGGTCTTCGCTTGTTTTAGGATAAGATTATCAGTGGTCCTGGGACCAAGTCCTTTAAATTTTATCGGTCCCTTAGATTTTTTTTTTGTCGGTTTTCGTGAAGATTCGTTCTTTAATTAAAGAATTTTCCTTCTGTTTTTCCTTCGGTCTTCGTGTTTTCCTCTTAATGACCTGTGTTAAAGCGCCCCCTATAATCTTTGCCGTTATGCCATTTACTTTTACCTTTCTGTTAATACGTTTTACTGAGCAAAAAAAAACATAAAAGCAGCGGTGACGTAGTACTGTAGCGGTGGTTATCTATGGTAAAACATATTATGAGCTGTCAATTTTCCTACTCTTCCACTCTTTGGTTTCACATATAACGACAAAGACCATTTAATAAAAAAAGGGTTCAGAGTGAGTTTTAACAGTTTGTAGAATACTTCTTTTTTGTAACAAAAAAAAGTACTTTATAATCTTTTTATGTTATTGATGAAAAGTGAAAACTGTTTTTAAATGTTTATCCTGTTTATTTTGTGCAAGGTCTATATTTTTATGGTTTACCGTTTCCTTAGGAGTTAGGATATACAATTCAACTTACAATTCAACTTCATAGGTTATTACATAAAAATTCAAACTTTATTGGGAGTGTTCAGAAGTATATGATGATTATCCATTGTTTATTTTTATAGTTCGTCTCTATAAGAATCTTTTCCTGTCAACATATTCCACTATGTTCAAAAATTATACAAACTACAAAATGTTAGTATTGTTTTTGTTTGGGGATTCATTATAAGAAGAAATTTGTATTGTACGTAGGACCGATTAGAAAAGAAATAAAAGAAACGTTTAAATAGCAATAATCATTTGATATTAGAGAGAAGAAATTAAAAACCAGCATAATGAATCTATTAGTGACAAAAACAGACAAGAAATTGGAATTAGGCAGTATCTCTCTATATTTAAAGTTTTTACAGAAGATGGTTAAAACATGCGAGAGACGCTGAATTGCTGACGTCAATGATTCTATTCGTTTAAACGTTAAAACAATGAGCTGTCAATCTTGTTTTTACTCTCCCTTCAAGTTTTCACATATATACGACAGAAAAAAAAGATCTACATAGCAATGCAACGTGTCCTTTTCACTTTGTAGCAATGAAACTCTCTCTTCTGAAGCAATTTACAGCCGTTGTGCTGATCCTATTCTTTTCAACTTATTTTTCATGGTTTTATTAAAACTTTTTAGATTCATGGATTCTTTGAACAACAATTTAAAAGCTCGTTGCTTTTTGAAACACCTTAAAATATCGCGTTATAGGTTCTTTATAACCGGTTTTGATGACATTCGGGTGATGATATACGTAGAAAAAAATTAAATTCACTTGTAAACATATAGATAAACACCAAACTGACAAAATCCACGTCATACATGCCCTATTATTTAAAACCATAAACGAAAAAATAAAAGTCACCGATAAAGAGGAGTCGACCGACTATAAACCCTAGACACCATCACGAGTCTAGACAAGACGTAACGGGCTCTCATCGAATCATATCGCTTGTTGACTTGACCTTCAGCATCTTTTCAAGGACATAATTCTCCGCTCCTCTGTCCTCGGAATCTTGGGAATGGTGAGCCACATTACTCCATCGACAAGTTCAGCCTTAGCTTCCTTCACTTCGAAAACCATTGGATTGCAAACCACAGTACCTTCGTACTTGCGTCCGTCGTGGCCGTACTCTGGCATGTTAGGTTCGTGGGCGGAGAAGTGGACTTTCTTATCCTCCTCTGCCTTGTAGACGAAGCTTGACGCGGAACACCCAGCCATGTCTACCCTCATCACAAACGCGTTCTCTGTGTTCTTCGTCTCGTACACCTCCTTATTCCCACTTTTCTGGAACCGGTGCCTCGCTACAACACACACACATGACAGATCAGTAAGAGAATAAATAGATTTGTTAACAGAAAAGACACTTTTTGTAAGAAAAAATATGTAACAGAGAAGGAAGACGTACGTATAGGTGGCGAATTCTCCTGCCGCTGACTGTCGGAATATGATAACACTTTTCCGGAGCCACCTATTTTGCTCATGCTTGTAAACGGTGTTGTTTTGCTTATTTGGAAAGTGCAGTTTGATCAAAACGTGAGCAAGTAAAGTGCGTTAAAGATGTTGCTCAGTTGCTATATTTATAGCGGATGTGAATAAGATTGTCGGTTTTGGAAAAAGCTTTATAAGTGGCCCATGCATCATTAACCATGGAGATCCTAATGGGTCTCTTAGTAAATATTTAAGAAAGTTAAACTAAGAGACAATTAATTTTAGTACTCCAATGCAAAAACTCAATCAAGAATTCTTAAAAAAAAAGATCACAAAGACACATGAGTGGTGGAAACAAAAACAAAGTTACAAGTTTCAAAGCTCTATCCATTGAACAATCTCAGGATTAGTAAAGACTACACAAAAACTGCCTCAATATCAGAACTGAAATTCCCTGACGAACTAATCAAAACACTAGTTTCTGCAATACATAGCACTAAGCCACTCAAGATGATCCAATGCCAAAGAACCAAAAGTGCATCAGAAAAGAAGAGATAGTAAAGTACCTCTCGACTACATCAACTGACAAAGTATCACCACCTCGACAAAGAACCCAACCAAAACCTCCACGAATCTTCTTCCTGTCAACCATTAAGAAATAATCAAGTCATGGAATCTTCTTCCTGTCAACCATTAAGAAACATATATCAAACTGGTCCAATTTTTTTCTTTAGTGTTTTTCCTTAGTGTTTTTTCAATATATGATTTGAATTCAAGACCTATATTGATATATTATATTACATATTTTATGACCAAATAAATAAAAGGTTTTGTATATAAACATTTGTTTTCCAATTTTTTTTCATAAATGTGTACATATTTTGGTTTTAATATACTATATATATATATGTATTATGAGATTAAGGATTAATATTCAATCAAAAATTAATTAATACATTTAATGTTGTATTATAATATAAACGTAATCAACTATTTTCTGATTGATTTGGTTGAAATATTTTTTCATTGTAAGCAATTGTGCAAATATTTAATGTTTTACTTTATAAAAATTTACAGAAAAAGATGAAACTGTTAGATGAATTGACTAACTCTTTAAAATGTTTACATATTGAGTTTTTAGTACGTACCAGCAAACCAATAATACTTATATATACATATAGTTTCATTATAGTTAAACTTCAAATTCATGATTCCATTTTAATAGAATAGATTTTGGTAATGTTAAAAAACCACTAGGCGGTAACTAGGCGTTCGGTAAATAATTAGCGAGTAGACGGATTATTCGGTGCGTAAGCGAGTCCTATGTGTTAACGAATTATTTGATTTATTTTATAGATATATATTGCATTTATATAATATGTCTTAGTTTTTGAGTGTAACTATAATATTATTTTGATGAATTATCAAAACTAGATATGCAAAACAAAACAAAAGAAATTAGAAAGTTAGTGATTTTTTTACAAATCTTATTGATAAATTTAATAGATTTAGACTAATTTAGATTAATTTGAACTGATTTAAGCCAAATTTAACCAATGTATTACTATTTAATACTATTTAAATTGATTTGAATCGTACAAACCAGATTTAAATAATAGTTTCGGAGCCTTGACAGATGCTTAAGTCCTGCCTAGACCAATTTTTAGAGCCATGCCGTTTTAGTATTTTTCACTTGTTAGAAAAAGTGTTTGTCAACAAAATATATTATTCAAAAGTATTTTAAATAAGGGGAAATTATAAAATAAATATATCTAAATTTGACTATATTTTGAATTTATAAAGAAAATTGCCAAACTAAAATTTATATGAATACTAGATATGGACCCGTGCGTTGCACGGGTTTCGATTAATGTTTTAATTATATTCTATGATTTTGTATATATTGTGTGAAAATTATTCTAGGTATAAGAATTATCTTTCTCACATAATTTTTGGTTAGTACTCTTATTTTAACAATCATGGTGCATAAGTGAAGTGATTTATTATCAACTTTAACTTTCATAAAGTTAGAGAAAAAATCTATTTCCGAAAATTCAAATCGAACTCAACGTAAAGAAATACAAAATACAAAGAAATTAAAAGTTGAATAATGCCAATTGAGTTGATGATACCGTCATTCACTTTCTTAAGTTCTTAATTTAATTCATGTTTGTACTAATTTTCTATGTTATTCTCGTTGTACAAATATATTCTAATGCTTTTATTACAATTTAGTAATGTTTTGTGTTGTCATTGTAGGATCTCAAAATATTTTTGTCCATTTGTTAGCATTTATATATTTTGGTTTGTATAGTGTATTCATCTTTAAATTATTTATAGGTCCCAACTCTATATATTTATCTATTTTTTCATAAAATAGAGTTATATTGTAAATGTGAATTTCTCCATCGTCTGATTCTGTTATAAAATTTATATATTTTAAGGAAAAAATGTAATGGAAAGATACTTTCATCTCTTTATTAATAACAAAAACTACCATATCTCTATATTTTCTACTAAAAATAAAGGAATTCTATTTTGCATAATCACACACTGTAAAAAATCTATCTTTATAATAAGATTTGTATATTTTTGAAGAGAATATAGATATGAATATATGGGTGAATTGAAAATATCCTTAGTTGTTTAATCAATAGATAACATTATGAACTAACTCTTTTTAATGCAATTATAGGTAACGAAACTATTAATATTTTATACAGTTTGATACTACTTTGATTCTTGGGATAGTGTATTCTAAAGACCATGTTTCTAAATCTCAGTTGTGTGAATAACTATTTATAAAAATAATGTGTAATACATGCAGACATGAAGAAGATACAATCATTAAAAAAATTTTGTAATTTCATTTCAAATATATGATAGTATAGATCAGATATATATTTTGGAGTCATGTTTTAAAAATGAAATGATTATTAATTTTTTGCTCTCTTTGGACCTGTAGTTATAGTAACAAAATTTTTCAGAAGATAAATATGGATATATCCTTAAATTATAATTTTCTGTATATAACAGACTAATTACATATTTGTTCAAAAAAAACAGACTAATTACATAAATACATGTATAAGATTTTTAATAAAAGAAAACAAAACTAAATATATTTTTGAACACTTATTGATCAATATATATCGATAATATAAAAAAAGCTCTTTTTTGTTAATGCTGATTAATTATGTTAATATAAATTATAAAAAACATTACATAGACATATCTACAGTTAACAATTCTACATGTCTGATGTGGATCTGCGTCTGACTATATTATCATGAGTTATTTCATAAGTTCTACATCAGATGGTATTCTTTACATGAATGTTGAACATATCATATAAACTTTTTTGCCAATAAACTAATAATTTGCTTTCTCTCAAACTCGAAACCAAAACGACGCAGAATAGAAACATTAAACCTTGGCCAAACATGGACTACTGGGACTTCCGCAAAAAAAATATCTAATTATAGAAAATAATAAGATTGTTTTTACAACTCTCTTTTATCTTTTGCTTAGAATTTTAAAAAGGAAAAATATTTAGATTTATATAGAATAATATGTTATAATCTCAGGTTTTTTATAATTCATTTTAAAACTTTAAACTACTATTTTCTTTCATAATTATGTTTTCACGATTTAAAAAAAAAGAAAATTAGAATTTCTTTAAAAGGAAAATTATATTCATATAGCTTATACAATTTTATTTGTTTATTATTTTAAAAAGGAAACTCACTATTAAATAATTATTAGTATAGAATTATTTTTCGTTTACAATATTTGGTTTTAAACTTAAAAAAGAAAAATACTATTAAATAGCTATTATCATTTTATTTGTTCAAGTTTTTTTTTAAAAAGGAAAATTATTTTCTATAGCTTTACAATTTTTTGGTTATAAAATGAAAAATAATATTAATTAATTATTTGTATGAAAATGTTTTTTATTTGCAATATTTTGTTTAAAACTTAAAAAAGAAGAATACTATTAAAATTATTTATAGAAAATTATTATTTAACACATGTCACATTCCTAAATATACAATTGTCATGTGTTAAAACATTTAGTGAAACATGGACTATTGGAACTTCCATTTAAAATTAGTTAATTATTGAAAAATAAAAATATTTTTTTATACAACTCTGTTTTCTTTATAATTTTAATAAGGGAAAATATTTAGATTTATTTTAAAATATTTTGTTTTGTATTTTCAGGTTCTTATAATTCGTTTTAAAAATTTTAAACTACTAATTTCTTCACAATTCTGTTTTTTTCATGATTTTAAAAAGGAAAATTATAATTTCTTAAAAAGGAAATTTATTCTACTATAAATTATACAATTTTTATTATTTTAAAAAGGAAACCCCCTATTAAATAATTATTAGAACAGAAATTTTTTCCTTAACAATTTTTTTGTTTAAAATTTAAAAACGAAAAATTACTATTAAATAAATATTATAATTCATTTTTTTTGTTTAAAACTTAAAAAAGAAAAAATACTATTAAATAAATATTATAATTCAATTTTTGTGATTTTTTAAAAAGGGAAAATAATTTTTGTATATCTTCTAAAATTTTCTTTTTGGATATAAAAAAGGAAAACCATATTAAATAATTATTTATATAAAAATAATTACTTAACACATGTCACAATCTTAAATATATAATTGCCACATGTCACAATAATGTTAATTAGTAATTTTGAAAACTAAGCTTTATATAATAAGATAATATTTCTAGCTAGTAATATAGGAAATTATCAAAACCCAATAACAAGAACTAAGCCCAAAAATAAGCAAAACGAATAAGCAACAATTACAATGTGATAATTGATTTTCTTAAAAACAACGAAATCTTGCACCCATCGAGGTGCCTCTATCTCACATAAAACTATGAGAGATTGTTCAATATCACACTTTTTGCAATATCAATAGCACTCTTATTTAAATTCTGGGGACTCAAAGACCAAATCCTATCTTACTAAACAGATATGTAATATGTTTATCGTGAAAGCTGGCCAATATATAGGAATATAAATTTCCATGGATGATGCTGGAAATTTGGCATTGGTCATGTGCTTATGTTTTCCAAAGCTTTTTAGTTTAACACCTATCTAGTCATTCAAACAAAGTATGATTGAGAAATTCGATTTCATCTGTACAAATCAAGGTGTTGGTGGTCTAGTGATAACACATAAAGTGGTTCTCTTGTACCTTGGATTCAAACTTCAAATGAACTTTGGTATGCAGTTATTATTTAAATCGGAATATCTAAAGGATAACTCCGGATTTGAGGGAGATTATGGACATAAATCCCGAAGTTTCCACTGTTAACCAAGAAAAAGAAGCTTCGTCCAGTCTTTTTTTTATAACCATGGGGATCCCGCGACCGAGGTCAACCGACTAGTCTACGAAACCCACGACACTTCAGGTATTCTTACAATTTAACGCTATCCTGGATAACTACACGGGGTTTCGAAGCCGGGTCCGTAATGGAGTCGTAACTCCCTCTAGCCCACTACCGCATGGTTTCTTCGTCCAGTCTTTCTGACTGTATATTTAGACCTTGACTTTCTAGACGTTTAGTTACAGTTAATGCACATTTGAAAGCTTTTCAGAGACCCACTTACAACTAAAGCTCATTCCTAATGTACTTTTGTGTCACTCGACCAGCATCCCTCTACAGTTCCTTTGTCATTTGATGATCTCAAACCGTTTGATAACAATGTCCTTCCAAAAAGTATAAACCCAACTATAGGGATTATTGTCAATTTTGACCTCACTTCGTGCTAAATACGACCCAAATAGAAGAGGTGATAAGCAACACTTATTTTTCTTCGCGCGGGATACAACGTTCTAGTTGGCCGTTTTTGTTGTGTATTTGTGTAGCTGTATGTTGTTCTAGTTTGGCACATGTTGTGTATGTGATGCATGTGGACGTTGTTTAAATTTTCCTTTTGGTAAATTTTCAAAACAATTTCCCTCGGAGAAGGAGCCATGTATGGACAATTAGGTGGTCTATCTTCGTATGGTTAGTCAATTGAGGAGTAGATGGTTCATGTTTTTTTAATTTTTGCAGACCAAGGTAAAAGGTTATGTGTATGTATGTTTGTAGTGTTGTCATAATAATGAAAGGTTGGTAATGTAGCATAAATTAAGATCCCAATAAAACATGTCAAACTACTGTTTCTGAAACCGCCGTTTTCCACTTTAAATCTTCAGATAAATGGATAGAAGAAGTTACAAAGACCTATAAGATACTTACAGAAGAAAGCTGAATAAGACCAACATGAGAATCCATAACATGAACATCTTCAAAACCAAAACTTTTAATTAATATATATATATATATATATATATATATATATATTTGGTAAAAGTTGTAGAAAGAAATTCTACATGTTTTAAAATAAAAGTTTATACAAAATTACACGTTGCAGTAACAACCTAATTTTCATTTGCTTAAACTTGTATTTTTTTTTGTTTAATTTAATTATAAGTCGTGGAAGTGAATTCATAAGAGTAATCAAATACTAATATGATAAAAATTATTAAGTAAAGATAAAACGAAACATAAGCAACAGACTAATAAAACTTTGAGGAACAAAATATAAGAAAACAAAAATAAATTAAAAGATATTAAAATGCTAATGGGAAAGATGTTTTGAGAAGGAGACAATGGTGAGGAGATGTAGCTATGCAGGCTAGTATTTATATATTCAAGCAAGGTGCCTAGGTTTAGGGTATATTCGATATCATTAATTGGCACAATCAAATTTCGTATTCCATTTTGAAATCTGAATATACTACTTGCACTTCTTCCTTATCGCATACTATTTGGTTGTTGTATAATAGGAAACAAACACCAAATTTGGTCAATCATATTAAATGTAAAAATCAATCGGTGACAATCACATTTTATTCTTAAATAAATGTGTTTTACAATTCAAACATGACCTTAATTTGACATGTGTTAATTTTCGAATCAAATGCCATAATCAAGGTAGATATATTATTAAGATCATGCATTAGGTCACACAAGTAAATTGTGATTCACAATTCATATTTGATCTTTAGACACCTAAATTAAGCGAATCAATGAACTAATTAAATCATGAATATATTTTCCCGTGATTGCATTACCTTTTAAAATTTTTATTGAAAATTCATATTTCCGTTTGCCATAAAACGATCAAATAGTATATTCCATTAAGGAGAAGCAATTGGTTTTTAAAAAATAATATTGAATCCGGTTTTGGCAATTTTAAAAAGTGATTCAAAAGTACAAAGGTATCATCGATAGATATATAATATCATTAAAACCATATTATAAACCCCTTGAATCAAAATATTATGATTAAACTTAATAAGTCATTATGACTCAAACATTTCTGTGAAGAATAAAATTTGGTTTCTCTATAAAAAAAAATTATGGCAAAGGAGAAGCAATCTCTATAAAATTTCCGTGAATCCAAAGAAATAAAATTTGGTTTCTCTATAAAAACAATTATGGCAAACTGATGTTCACAAGTTTAATCAGTACTTTATGTTATATAAATACTAATATAATAAATTGAACTTTTTGATCTGAACATCGTTTTTTAATAATGTTACTGATGATTTTATATATGTTCCACAGAAAATAAATAAATAAAGATATATATATATATATATATATATATATATATATATATATATATATATATATATATATATATATATATATATATATATATTATCTTAATAAGGTTAGTTTTTAATATTGCTCATCAAATAATAAAAAGGGGATATCATATAAAATGGACCAAGTGATGTTTTTCTGTTATCGTACCTAAATAAGATCTTTTTCTATGTTCGGAAATGTGAAATGTTGATTTATAGTTATGTAGAACATCTTCTTTTTTAGCAAGTAGAATTTCCGTTCCAATTTAACTTAAAAATTGCCTAAACACAAAATATAACAAATTATATCAACCAAAATTATGTGAAGTATGTCATATTCATATTATATAATCAATGTCCTTCCCTTAAGTGTATGCGTTAATTTATTTGATATGAGACATTAGCTGTATAATTCAAAATTTCATCATAAACTTAACTTATATACATCCGCTGATGCTGCAAAATAATTGATGGAAAGAAAATCAATTACTTTTAATTCCATATATTTTAAATTTGAATTGACCACCACCAGTTTTGAAATCAATTACCTTCATTATGTTGACCGAGCCAAAAGAAGATAAACATGTTATTTCTTTATGTAATTCACAAATTTCATCGAGTTTAGTAATGATTTTCTATATACTCAACATAAAAAAAATATAATATAACTGATGAGACCATTGCTAAATAAATATCAATTTGTACATTTATCAATAAGAATATTTTTTGTGCTAAGAGTAAAACATGTAAAATATATAATGCGTAGATATATATATATATATATATATATATATATATATATATATATATATATATAATTGTGTGTGTATAGTAAATGATATATGCATAATACATAGATATAAAAAATTTATAATGTCACTACACTACATATTGTTGCCCCGAATAGAAACCTTGGTATCACTTATCGAGTCTTATGATTATATAAATATATATATATCAAAAGAAATAAATATGAAAAAATTCAATCTGACATATATATATATATATATATATATATATATATATATATATATATATATATCAAAAACTATTTCAACGTAAAGAGTATACTAATTTAAAATTATAGAGACGATAGTTCTGAACAATCGACTTAGTTGCAAAGAGTATACTAATTTAGAATTTTATTTATTCATTATAAGATCATTTCTAAGAGTGGATCATGAAAATTATTTATTCTTGAATATTACTTGATAAGAGTATAACACGTAAAAAAATGGTTATACAACCAATCGAATAACTTTACAGTTTTGTTTATATATAAAATTCGTTTGATTAACTAAAGTTAATGCATCTATTTGTTTAATTATCGTCCTGCAAGTCTTGTAACATATCATACATCAAGTTTTCTAACTAATATGTCCAATGGCATTTCATTGTAAATATTCTAGTAAATTATGTCTAATTTAATAAATGGGTTGAGAATGATTATGGAGTTGCCACATCAGTAATGGCATTTTGGTTAATCACACATCAAGTAAAGGTTAAATATTAATAGTGCTTCTCAAATAATAAGAAAGGGATGCTCAAGCCGGAGAGGATCATGCAGTTCCGACCTATCAGTCTATGTAACGTCTTGTTTAAGACAATCACGAAAGCAATGGTGCTGAGATTGAAGAAGCTTATGCCGCAATTAATTGGTCCAGCGCAAGCAAGTTTTATCCCAGGGAGACTTAGTGCTGATAACATCGTGGTTGTTCAGGAAGCTGTTCACTCAATGCGACGGAAGCAAGGACGCAGAGGATGGATGCTTCTAAAGCTTGACCTTGAGAAGGCATATGACCGAATAAGATGGGATTTTTTGGCAGACACTCTTGCCGCAGCAAAATTACCTGAGATATGGATTCAGTGGATCATGCAATGCGTTATGAATCCGGGGATGAGCTTACTGTGGAATGGAGAGAAGACAGAAGCGTTCAGACCTCAACGTGGACTTCGACAAGGAGACCCACTGTCCCCGTACCTTTTTTTCCTTTGTATGGAGCGGTTATGTCATCAGATTGAGATTTCTGTGGCTAAGAAGGAGTGGAAACCGATCAAACTCTCAAGGGGTGGACCGGCTTTATCACATGTCTGCTTTGCGGATGATCTAATCTTGTTTGCAGAAGCCTCTATCTCACAGATTAGAGTGATTCGCAGAGTTCTTGAAAGATTTTGTGCAGCGTCTGGCTAGAAAGTAAGTCTCGAGAAGTCTTTGATCATTTTCTCAGAGAATGTTACATCGTGATTTGGCTAATCTGATAAGTAGTGAGAGCGGGATCAAAGGAACTAAGGAACTGGAAAAGTACTTGGGCATGCCGGTATTGCAGAAGAGGATTAATAAGGAGACGTTCGGAGATGTAATTGCGAAAGTCTCGTCTAAACTTGCAGGATGGAAGCAGAGATTCTTGAGCTTAGCAGGGAGAATCACTCTTACCAAGTCTGTTATCTCATTGATTCCAATACACAGTATGAGCACAATAGCCCTTCCGATATCTACGTTGGACCAGTTAGATAAGATCGCACGATCGTTTATATGGGGGAATATTGAGGGGAGTAGAAAACAACAGTTAGTCTCCTGGGAAAAGATCTGTAAACCGAAAGCAGAAGGGGGTTTGGGAATAAGGCTAGCCAAGGAGACTAATATTGCTCTGCTAGCTAAATTGGGTTGGAGGTTACTGAACACGCAGGAGGGCTTATGGGTTAAAATACTGCGCAGTAAATTTAAAGTGGGTCAGGTTGAGGATTCATCATGGTTGATAAGACGGGGAACCTGGTCGTTGACTTGGAAGAGTGTGGTGATGGGTCTGCGTGAGGTAGTGATACCAGGATTTTCTTGGGTCCTCGGAGATGGTCGTCGGGTTCATTTCTGGAAGGAAAAATGGTTGGTGAATGAATCATTGGCTGAGGTAAGCATGGTAGAGGTCCCTGATGATATGGTGGATCTAAAGGCTCGAGACCTTTGGCAAAGTGGTAATGGATGGCTGCTTCAGGTTATCGAACCATACCTGTCAATGGAGAACCGTCTTCGACTGGCATCAGTGGTAGTAGATGATATTACTGGTGCACGGGATACAATGTCGTGGGGAGGAAGTAAAGACGGATCATTTACGGTGATGACATCATATGCCTTCTTAACTCAATCTGCAGAGTTGCGACCAGACATGGCGGAGTTCTACAATCTAGTGTGGCGTGTCACTGCCCCTGAACGGGTCCGGGTCTTTTTATGGCTTGTAACTCATCAAGCTATCATGACTAATATGGAACGTAAACGCAGACATCTGAGCGAGACGAGTGTGTGCCCTCTTTGCAAAGGGGGTGATGAGACCATCCTTCATGTTCTTCGTGACTGTCCTGCAGCCTCAGGACTATGGAAGCGCATGGTACCTCGATCTAAACATCTCAGGTTCTTTAAGCAAACCCTCTTTGAATGGTTGTATGAGAACCTAGGGAGGAAACAGTTGGAACATAGCGATTTATGGCCCACACTCTTTGCTTTAACGATTTGGAGGTGCTGGAAATGGAGATGTGGTTATGTGTTTGGTGAGGAGGAAAGATGTAGAGATAGAGTGCAGTTTCTAAAAGACAAAGCTCAAGAAGTGAGAAATGCTAATGTGAAGCTTAAGGGAGTTTCGATAGGCCGAGAGCGGGTGGAAAAACAGATATCATGGACGAGGCCTAGAGAAGGTTGGGTGAAAATAAATACTGATGGAGCTTCAAAAGGGAACCCTGGTCCTGCTACAGCAGGTGGGGTAGTGAGAGATGAGCACGGGAGGTGGCAGGGAGGTTTTGCCATCAACATTGGTATTTGTTCAGCTACCTTGGCAGAGCTATGGGGAGTGTACTACGGACTCTGCATTGCTTGGGATCGTGGGCTTCGTCGAGTGGAAGTGGAGGTGGACTCAGAGAGTGTTGCGGGTTTTCTAAAGACAGGGATTCAGAATTCTAACCCCATGTCGTTCCTAGTACGTCTGTGCTATGACTTTATATCAAGAGACTGGTCAGTCAAGGTTTCTCATGTGTATAGGGAGGCTAATCATCTAGCTGATAGATTAGCTAACCATGCGTTTTCTTTACCATTTGGTTTACATTTCTTTGAGGTTGTTCTGGAGTGTGTTGCTCCTATTTTGTTGGAGGATTTTCAAGGGGTTTCTAGACCTCGGCAGGTTTGCCTGTAATTTGTTTTTGAGTTTGAATAAAAAGTAGGAGACTATTGTCTCCTGCCACCTACCAAAAAAAAAGGGATTTCTGCATTCACAAACAAACACATTTCCTTACATGGATTTATTTGCATCTATAATTTATTAACTTAGGGTCCTATTTTTATCTACTACTAGGTGATTTTTTCCCGTGAGCGGATATAAATATTTTTAAAATGATATGGTATATAAATTATTGATATGTTAATTTAAATTATGTTGTAATTTATATATATGGTTTATTTTAAATGATATTATGTTATTTTATTAGATATGTGATTTTGGATATATACTATTTAATATGTCTAATATTTATTTATTTATTTTGGATTTTGTTTACTTATCAAAATAAATCATAGTACTTTTTGTTTTAAATAAATTATTTTTTGATTATTTTCATTTAAATTTAGGTTGGTTATTGTTTTAGATTTGTAATATATTTTAGGTGAGTTTATGTATAGCATAATATATGTTATTTTGAGAATCAAATAAAAATAAATAAGTTATTAATCAATTCAAGGTTTAATAAATTAATATAAGTATAATCTTTCAAAAGTTCAATAGTATATAAATTAAATTATCAAAGGTTTATAGTAAAAAAGAATATTTATTTTCCTTTTCTAATGTATGACTTATTATTAAATATTTCTAAAATAATTTTTTTTTGCAATTTTGAGAAATCATGTTATGTGAGTAATTGTAAAATATTTTCATTCCTCTAAAATATGTTGGTTTATGTTATTCAACTTACTTTCTGTAAGCATTTAAGAAAATAGATTGATATAAAGAAAACATTTTTGTTAATATATATAACATTTTTGTTAAATTGTTCAAAATTATGTTTTAAATGGCTGGTTATTTCTTTTTTAGTATCAAGATTAACTTTTATGAATTTTCTTTTTATAAATTCAATATAGATATATAATATGTTATCATGCTCATATAGTATAAATCTATTATTTTTCCTTTTTTGTGAATATATTTTCGTTTTCTTTTTTTATAAATATTTCCTTTTTATTATATATGTTATTTTGAGAAATATATAAAAGGAAACAATGAAATTATTAACATAAAATTAATAATTAAATGGTAAAATATTTTTAATAATAATAATTAGATATATTATTTTTATTTCATTAAGAGTATCTATGTAATCAACCATCGTGAGAGTTAACGTGATAACGACACATAGAAAACTGACTTCTCAAATAATATTATAGTGATTAACAAAGTCATAGCAGGACCACTTAAAGAATCAGTTAATATGACATATTTCATTATTTACATTAATAATAAACCATCTATAAATTTGAATTTTATTTTATTTAATTATAATAAAATCTGTTGAGAAATAACTTAACAAAATCTTAATTAAAATTTCAAATTTGTTTATAAAATAGCACGTTAATAAATTTCATAATTAGTAATATAATATTAAGGTATTATAAATCAATGTTAACTAAAAATTTATTATAAAACAAGAAAATTAAAATTTGATACTCTCTTTTTATTAATTCTCTAATTATATTATGTATTATAAAAAAATAGCAGTGCTATATGAAATAAATATGGGAAATTGTATTAAATAGGTAAATTAACAAATTAAATATTTTATTTTTTTCATTTAAATAAATGATCACTCATCATTAATGACTTAAAATTATCACTCAAAAATATTTGTGTATAGTTTCAAATTTTTCTTGATTTAAAAAATAAATATTCAAACTCAAAATGATAATTTTTAATTTTACAAAAGATAAAATCATAGATAGTAAAGAATTAAATTTTAAAATACACCACCAGAAAAATAAATATATATGGTAAAAAAAATTAAACAAATCTAATATTTTAATGTCAGAGTTAAAAAAAAAGAAAACTAAATATCACAACTTCCAAAATATATTATTAAAAGCAAATGTCATCTAAAATTCAAATTGTTTTTATAAAATAATAACTTAATGTTGTAACAAAAATTTGAAAATTCATGTAATGTTCCAAACTCCAAAATGGTTGTGTAATTTTTCAAAGTTTTCTTGACAAAATATAAAATTTTCAAAAATAAATATTCAAATTCAAAACGATAATATTTCAATTTTTACAAAATATAAAATTATTTATAATAAAGAATACCTTTTTGAAATGCACCACGAGAAAATAATAATTATATATGTTGTAAAAATTAAACCAATCTAATATTTTGAAGTATTAATTTAAAAATAAAATAAAACTTAACCTCATAACATCCAAAAATATACTTTATCAAAACCTTTTACTAAAATAATATGATAGATACTACTATGTATAATATTTAAAAAAATATGATAGATACTACTATGTATAATATTTAAAACAATAGAGATATATTATTTTAAAAATATGTGTTTATTATAAATCTCGTAAATTGCTAAAATGATATATGTTAAAGTATACTTTCTTAAGCACAACATGTAAATATAAATTATCTTAAGCATATTTCTTTTTTTATAGTATACATAAATAAAATTTAAAAATGTATTATATGAAAAATGCCTAAATTAAAGAAAAAACGTATTTTGAAGGAGGTTCTCTATTTGATTATTTCATATCTTTATTGTACTGTACTTAACTTGAAAATATATTAGTGAGTAATAAAAATAATAACAAAGTAAAATATCTTAAGAAAATAACTGTATATTAATAAAGCGAATAAGAAATATAAATGATAATATTATAGAGTACACAGTATGTAATAATAAAATTTAAATTATATATCTACAACATTAGTAATAATATAAAATAAATATATAAAATGGAAAAAAATCCGCACAGAAGTGCATGTTAAAATATATTACTAATTAGTTAATCAGAGTTGTGTTTAAATGCCTCTATTGACCCTATTTGTAAAATTATAGTATATTTCTAGTTTCATTTCAAGTCCATATGCTTAACCTGAAATATATTCCAAAATCAATGTGTTTTATTCGCGTAGGAATATGTATCCAAAATCAAAAACAAAACCAGAAGCCTCTGATTCATTGAAAATGAATGTGTCGTGAAAGAAGGAAGTACCCCATAGTCATTTTAACTGGACCCTTAACTTTTCCAGCAACCTTAAACTTCTTCACCTTAAAATTCATCCCATATGTAATCTTTGACTGCGACTTAGGAGACATAATCTTCGGAAAAAGTTTCGCAAACTCTGGTTCCAGGAAAGCCAGAGAGAAAGCTTTTAAACTTAACTCGGTCGGGAATAGCACTGGGGTGAAGCTGTAAAACTCGTGAGGATTACTTCCTTCGACAAGAACTTTCCCATCACGGAGAAGAATCACCGTAGAGTGATACATTCTTGGTATTGTGTTTGGATTTAGAGACTCACCACGAGTTAACAGGATTTTCGGGATGGTATAGATCCGGTACGAAAACAGGTTCACGACCAAGCTCCCACACAGCTGAGCCAGTATAACCACCGTTGATAAGCAACACATCTCTGTTAGGTAAAAGCATCATGTGGTAGCTTCTCAACTGTCCAGTGAGGATTCTCATCGTTAATTTTGATTCTCTCACACGTGGCAAGCACTGTCACGAAAATCAATTGTTAAGACAAATATCACACTTAAAAAAAAATATTTTACTTACTTTTTATAGAAATTTTCTTATATTTTATTAATTCTTACTTATATTTTTCTATGATTTTATTTAAATTTATATGTAAATATAATTTATAATAATAATATTTATAAAAAATACTAGTTTTGCTAAATAATTTTTATTAATAAATATGTTATATGGATAATGATTAACAACTAAACAAATTAAAGAATCATTAGTTGCACTGGTCTTTTAGAGTATTGGATTTTGTCATTGGCTAATAATTCTTAATAACTAATATTTTATCTAAAAACTCACTATAAATACTTATATATCAATACTATTAAAACAGGAGCAATTTTTATCTACTTGCAAATAGTCTAGGTTGGACCATTACATTTATTTTTTCCTCTTATTTCTCATACCACTAACTTTATTATAACTAAATATATTATATCTAACTAACTATTTTAATATTTTCAAAAATATATTTAAAAAGATATTCTTGAGTATCTTTTTCTAAGATTACATTTTGATAATATCTTTTAGTATCTCTTATTTAAAATGAAGATATACATTTCTTTTTAATATTTATTTTTAGATAATAAAAGTCATAACTAATAATAATTATAATTAAAAACGAGAATTGATTCATTTTTCGTTTATATAATAAGAAATAACAATTTTATAACATTTATATATACATAATTAAATACTACACCAATTAATAAATATAATGTAACTTAATCTATTTATTAACTATTTTACAAAGTATGCAATAACAGAATAAAATATATTCTCGAATTTTACAACAAACTTCAACTAATTAAAACAAATATTGAAGTAATATATGTAAACTAATACACTGTTATATATATATATATATATATATATATATATATATATATATATATATATATATATATATATATATATTATTTTTAAGTTAAAATATAAGAATTAATTTAATATATGTATTAAGTATGAGACGGGTTGAATAAAAATAGTTAGTTTATCTAATAATTAAGAAAAATATGCTAATAATATAAATTGTTACCAATAAAAAAAATATTGTACTATAAATTAAAGTTTTAAAATAAAAGTAAATTGACATGAGACGGGTTATACAAATGAATTATCTATTTTTCAAAAAATTATATCCACTTTAATTTTAAATTAATTATATATATTTGAGAACAAATGTTTATTATAAGACAATACACATTTTTAAAATTTCTGATTTTCAGTAAATAAGTTTTTGAATACAAATTAATCTCGTGCTTTAAAATGCGGGTCAGACTAATAATAAAATATATTATTATATATAATAAAAAGATATAAATTTCTTTAATTAATTAATATTTAAATCTTTGTATGAATAATGAAATCAAATTTAAAATTAAAATAACCCAAAAAATCGAAAAAATTATAATACTTGAACAATAAAAGTAAACCAAATAAATAAGTAAACAATTATATTTACATCAAACTTAAATCACTAATTGTAATAACCATATACAAATCGTTTATGCTCAAATATATTTCTATTTACTATGGATTTTCTCAAATATTAATCAATTATGTTTACAACAAAATGATAGATCAATTTGACTAAAAATTTGTATGGCTAACTTTTGTAAAATTGGAGCATCACATTTATAAGATATTCATCATTCATCTACACATTCATGAATATAATATTTTAGATATGACAATTTAAATCAAATAGTGTTACATAATGAGTCACCCATCGGTTAAACCGGTAACCGAGATATTAGCGATTTTATGGGTTTTATATAATTTTTAAAGAAAGAGTTTTTTTTCATAAAACAACCGGATTATATATAGGATCGTCGGTTTGGGTGATTTAATTGCGGGTCCGGATTTATGTGTAACATTTAAATGTATATATACAATCGAAAATACAAGTTTATCATATAAATTAGGTGTTTAAAAAAATTATGCGCTTTGAAAGCGCAGGTCAAAATGAAAGGCTGTTCGAAAATCAGTACTATTAAAACATGAGCAATTTTTATCTACTTACAAGTAGTCTAGGTTGTTCCACGTCATTTATTTTTTTATTTCCTATATTTAGCTTCCCTATTATTTCTATTTATATTTAACTTAATTAATATTAAATATAAATCATGCCTAAAATTAAGAAGCTAACTAACTAATCTATTATTTTTTTAAATAATGAATTTAAATATTATTAATACGAAAATTAATAACAAATTAATTATATTTTAGCTATTAATGTAATAAATAATGATATATGTCTATTAATTTGTATATATACAACTATATATTAATCCAAATGCAAAACAAAAACAATTTCTTCAAAACCCTCACTAAATATATAAAAATATAATTTTTATAGTTAGAATATTAAAATTAGATATACATATATATAAATATATGATAAAAATAGTAATAGTTTGATACTATTAATATTTAGTATACGATGAAACATGTTACCATTGATGTTTTTATGAACATAGTTTTACGGGTTATTCAAACAAATATAATATATTATCAAATTCAACAAATATATTAACACAATTATATCATAAAACACTAAGTTAAAACATAAATTGATGCAAGAGAGTATGGATCAATAGTTTAATTAGTTGTACGATATAATTATATATATATATATATATATATTATAAAAATATAAATCAAAATTAAAATTAATAAATATTTACATTTCTAATGAAATTAACTTTAAATTTTAAAATAAGTCATAAACAAAACATCAAAAATCTAATAACATGTGAATAACAAAAGTAAATATACTAAATAAATGAAATTATATTTACAAACATAAATCATTAAATTGTAATAGACATATATAAATTGTTGATCCTTAAATATTGTATATTTCATTTTTAGTATGCATCCTCTCAAATATTGATTCATTACACTTACAATAAGATGAAAATTTAGTCTGACAAACAAATTGTATTAAAATTGGAACACCGCTTTCATTATATATCTTTTTCATATAAACATTCATGAATATATATTAGAATACTTTAACTATAATAATTTAAGTCAAACCGAATTGCATATTGGGTCACATATCAGTTCAACCGATAGCCAGGATCTCGGGTACTAGCTGTAATTATGAGTTTTATAGGATTTTTAAATAATATTTTATTAAAAACTAAACTAAATTACATATGAGACCACATAATTTACCGATTTAGCAGCGGGTCGGGACGGATTTTAAAATACTCAATATAACGTTTCATTTATAACAAATGTGGATACAATAAATACAAATTAATATCAAATAAATTTGGAATGCTTCGAAAAATTATCCCGCGGTTTCAAACCGCGGGTCAAAATCTAGTCTATACTATTAAAGCAGAACCCCTCATAGGATTCTGCCCCTAACTTTTCAAAATAATTACAACCTTCTGCCATTAGCTATTTTCCTTTTTTAACAAATGTCGACCCCTTTTTTTTAACCAATCAAAACACTTTGTTTTTATGACCTATTTAATCTGCCAATTCAAAGTCGAACAAATTAGGCCCAATTCCGAGCCCGTACGTTTTGAAAGAGGACAAAGCTGAATTTTACTTGAAGTAAAGAAAATAATTACTCGGAACAATTATATAGGTGTTTGACTATAGTATATACCAGATTTGGTCGGAGTTGGTATTGATGGTTCGTACTTAGTCTAATCATGTTGGATATTTTTTATTTCTTTTTCTCAAGCCCATATTGCTGGATTTTTACAGTAGAGCAATCAAGAGCCCAAAATTTTTCTCTATAGTGTTAGATGTAAAACTTATAAGTAAAACCACTGTATTCCTTTCTCTAATAATAAATTTAAGTTATTTGAAACGAATTTGTATATTTTTAAAATTACAAATCAGCATCCGATAATATATAATTATAAATAGTATCTGATTATGTATTAGTACATTTATATTTCAATACTGTTCATCATAAACATACAAAACAAAACATTATTTAAAAATATACATGTTATAAATATAATATCTTACAAAATTATATATTTCAAAAAGAGACAACCCGCACATAAAATCTCCTCTCAAATATTGATCCATTAAGCTTACAACAAGATAAAAATTAATTTGACTAAAATATATATAGCTAACGTTTATAAAATTAGATTCACAATCATCAAATATTTTAAGTTCTTACCAAATTATATTAAAAAGCCTGCTTTTCTAAGTATAGATGTTACATTTGAGAACTTAACAAATTAATGTAATAAATATTACCAATAATAAATAGATTACATTACAATTTATAAGAATAATTTTTTTTTGAACTCATAACAAAACTTCTAAGAGTACACATACCTTTTTTAATATCACGTCCAATATGTATATATTTTACACCAAAAAATATCCAATATGTATATTAATAAGACATAAAATCAACAAAATTGAAAATATATTATATTATCTTATCTAAAATTACTTTATTTTATAATTAGCAAAATTTGACCAAAAACATTTTATAAGAAACTAATTCCGCGCTTTGAAAGCGCGGGTCAAATCTAGTCTAAACTATTAAAGGAGAAGTACAAGTAGAACTTAACCCTGAGTTTTCACAAAAGTTACGTTCCTATGCCACTGCTCTAAAACACAGTCGTTTTATCTTTTATTTTTTCATCTTAAAATTCGTTCAGTTTACATTCTCTGCACCTTATATTTGTGTGTTTGTTTCCGAGTCGTTATATTGTTTTTGGGTTTACAATATATTCATGGCCCATATCATTACCACATTTCATATATTTCCAATCCAAACACAGAAAATCAATTACCAGTTGTTACAAAATTTGCTAACCCATTTCAAACCAAACTATTGAACATGATTACAAAATGTTCTCCATAGCAAAACATATCTACACCACTATATTCACATTGTCGATTACTTATGCATGATCTAATTAATATTAAGTAGATAAAATGCGGATCATATCCTTTATGACTATGAAGACCAACATTTTGTATACTAATTTTATGAAGGTATGGTTTTGCGATTTTAGGGTTTAGGTATTTATTTCAAATACTTATTTATGTTACTTAGATTTTATATACCTATAAAATCGGACACCTAATTATACTGTCTTCCTTCCAAATTATAAAACGTTTTCCAAAAATTATTCCCAAATTTTCGTTAATTCAAAAACAAATCAACATCCCACCTCTTTCCTAATTCTGCGCAGTCTGCATATCAAAAAGGGATCAAATAATGTTTATCTCTAAAGATCGTATATTATGTTTTCACTATTAGAGAATAAATAAGGAATGTACTTTAAATAATTAAAAATAGATTTGGCGTTTGATTCTGCGTGTAAATCACAACTACCAAAATCTACTATTTAATTGTATTCCTAATTAACCGATGTCAAAAAATAATTCTTAATTAACCTAACGGGATCCAAATTTTCCATCACAAATATATATATATATCTCATCATCTATTCTGGAATTCATATCAAAGAAAACAAAAAACTTAAACATGTCTAAGATCACTACTTTTGTTCCTTTCACAAACTCAGACCTTACAAAAACAATTGGGAGTTCAAGTGGGTAATTTTTTTAACTAATGTTTCTTCCTTTCATTGTATTACTAATGTCACAAATGAATCTAATATGACTTGTGTTTTTCTTAGGGTAACAAAATCCATGCTACTTACTATCATGCACCAAATTAATAATAAATGGGATTCGTTTTATTTTTCATATAGAATACGATCCATATTGTAAAATTATTAACGACCTATTTTTTCATTATAACCAAATGCCCCAATTGTTTAATTTAAATTAGGCTTGATTAATCAAATTACCAAACATGTTTACTTTATTTTTATGTTATTTTGGTTACTTTTAATCGGTGCTTTTAGTTATGAAAAGTATTTGTTTTAAAAGATTTCAAACTAAATTTTTTATTGATCATATCTAAACTACTAAATCTGAATATTAATATTATAATTTTGTAAACCCAAGAAAATATACTTTAAACTTTTATGTTTTACACATTAATTTTACTTTACAATGTGGAATAATTTAAACACAATAGAATAAAAACACAATGTCATAGTTACCGAAATGGACACTAAATACATAAATAACTACACAAAGTGGTAAAAACTTATGAATACATAATAAGAACATAAAAAGTTATGTTTATGAGGTTTTTAAACAATTTAATACATGAACGGATACCTGTGCGGGCGCACGGATCAAAAACTAGTATATCTAAAATATTAAAGCTGAAGTACAAAAAAGAAATTACCCTTATACTTGCACAAATATTACATATCCATGCCACTGATATTATACCATGTCGTATTGAGTTTTTGTTTTGTGAGATCAAAATCGTTTACTGACTATATTTGGGCTTAGGCCCATATCAAATTTTTTTTTTGGTTCTCCCTTGGTTGTTTTATGGTTTACATAATAGCTAGATTTTGCATCTAAAATTTTCGAAATTTCAAACAAAAAATATTATTTTTCCTAATTCTACGCACTCTGCATTTAACAACTTTCAAAATCGTATCTTTTATGTTTTCCATTTACTAAAATAGAGAAAATAATTTTTAACAGCAAAGAATATTCCAAAAAAAAATCCAAGAACCAATAACTGTTATGCCATAATTAAATAACAAATCAACAATCATTTATATTCATAATTCTACGCAGTCAAATCTACGAAAATGATCATTTGAGGAATCAAAATAATAACTATTACTTGCAGAGGAATCAAAATAATTGCCAACCAAGTTTTGCGGTTTTACTCTATAAATCCGATATTCTTTTTTTCCTATAATCAATCCGATAATCAATGTTAATTAAATCACTTTACAAAGATTTTTCCTTTGATTCGACATTTGAATAATAACTACCATAATCTAGCCTCTAATTATTAGGATTTAACCTAACACGATGTAAACTATTCATCAGAACTATATATATCCCATCATCTATACTCCAAATCATATCAAAGCAAAGTAAAACCTAAACATGTCTAAGATAACGACTTTTGTTCCTCTCACAAAGCTCAGACCATTCAAAGACAGCTGGAGAGTTCAAGTGAAATGTTTACATTCATGGAAGCAAACAACAACTTATGCTGGTGATACTTTCGAGATGATCTTAGCAGACGAATGGGTAATTTCTTTTAGTTTGTGTTTCGTATTTTCATTGTATTGCTAATGTCTACCTAAAAAATCTAATAAGAATCTAATCTTTTCAGGGTAACAAAATCCATGCTACTAGCAAACGATCTCTCATGCAACGAATTCAGCGTTTCTTACCTATAGATTCATGGGGAGTTATTGAATCCGTTACTGTCACTGCAGCTGGTGGTCAATATCGAACTACCAACTACAAATACAAGATGGTTATAGCAGACGATGCTGTTCTATCACGATCCAATTTGGTTGATGATAGAATTTTCCTGTCTCTTGCTACCTATGAAGAAATTGAAAATGCAGACGTCAAAAAACAAGCTTTCCTCATAGGTAATCTCAAATTCTGTTTACTCTTATTATTTAAATCTATGGTTGATGATACACTGTTAGTTGATATCAGATCTTAACTATGTTTCTCTTTTTAATCTCAAAGATGTGATAGGAAGAATCCATGACCTTGGTGATGTACAGACTGTACAAGTGGCTGGTGAAGATAGGAAAAGGGTTCAGTTTCGCTTAGTTGATGCAGAGTACGTTTTCACAATATTTTAAAATCATTCGCTTAACACTTTCTTTGGCTTGCTTTGTTTACTATTAAGTTGTTTTGATATTGTTAGAGGAAACAATCTTCCATGCTGTCTCTGGGGAACCTATGCTGAGCAACTTGAACCGTTTTCTGACGCTGACAAAGATCAAACAATTATTTGCTTGATCAGGTTTGCTAAAATCAAAGAATTTAGAGGTATGTGTTTTGACTCTTAAAAGATTTGTTGATTATTTTGATTTTAATTATTTGAATAAAAGCCTATGTTTAAGGATTAATAGGAGAGTTGCAGATCACCAATGCTTTTGATGCTACACGGCTTTTCCTGAATGCAATGATCCCTGAAGTTACTAATTTAACTCAAAGGTACTTCATTCAGTTATGATTGTTGATATTATTACCTGTCTATTTTATATAACTAATTTTAAGGAAATTTACTGATCTCAATCGATTTAGGCTGTCAAATAATGATCTCTCTCTTGCTCTGGTCCAAAAACCTTCTGGAAAGAAAGAGGGTAAAAAAATGAGGATTAACTGGGATGATGCTGAGATCAAAACCATTTCTGAACTCGCAGAGGCCAATCAGGTACATTATATATATTTTCTGAACTTAGTTCTATTGCGTTTTGGTTATTTAGTTATTGAATACAACATGATATTAATTTTTGCTTGCAAATTTAGGTGGAGCTTTGCAAAATTATTTGTTCTATTGAATCAATAGATACAGATTATTTGCGGTTCTACATTGGTTGTAACCGGCATCAAAAACGTGTCCAGAAAATTCCTAAAGTTGATTATGGAAGTATGACAAGAAAAGACAAGCCTTTGTTTCGTTGTGAACAATGTCGTTCTAATATCAGTAATGTTGGACCCAAGTAAGTGATATTTGTTACAACCAATAATTTTTAGTTCACACGTTTTATTATAAACAAGTATACTTACTATGTTCACAAATTTTATTTTAACCAGATTCAATCTACATTTGGTTGTGAAAGATGACACTGCAACGTGTAATTTGATGTTGTTAGGCTCTGTTGGTAAGTCCATCGTTGGAGTGGAAGCTGAGGAATTATGGGATGGATCTTATGAGGAGGTATCATTTGACGAGTTTGTGTTTTTCATTTACTTTCGCCAGGATTATATTTAGTACCAAACTAATAATTTGATTTATATCAGATTGAAGATCCAGAGATCCTACCAGAACCTATTCTTAGTTTGGTCGGAAAGTCTTTCTGTTTTGGTATTTCCATAAACTCAGACAATGTCACTAATGGATCAGACACTTTTGTTGTTTTAGAGGTTTGTTCTGGTGATAAAGTTTTTACTTTTGAGACTGCTTCATCTACAAATTCTGATATTGTCACAGCTTCTTCTACCATGTCATCTGGATCTGTAAGTATATTTTTAAATAGTTTTTCACACAATCAGTTGTTATATGTGTGTGCGTTATCGTATTGTATAATACCACTATTTTTAAATATGTTTAGGTCATGATGTTGGATCAAAATTCGTCTGATGAGTGTCCAACTCCTATAACAAAGCGCAAGGAAGATGATTCTGACCTACAGGACCTAACATCTTCTTCCAAGAAACAATGCATCAAGATGATCAAACAATAAAAGACCAAGACTGATTAGGCTGAAGATCAAGTTTGCTTTACTTAATATCAAGACTTGTTGTTTCAAGTTTCATTTCTGCTTTCCTTTATTTCGTACTTTAAATTTGAGGCTTTTCTTATTTTTTATGTTTTCATTTTTCTGTTATTTGATTTCCTTTTTCTTATATTTAATAATAAGCTCTGTTTTTATGTTGATTGCCTTAATACATTTACAAGTAATATGCATCATATAGTTTTAGTCTATCTCTCGGGATGTAGCTTACACTATTATATAGTAATTACTAATTATGTAAACCGTCTAAAGCCTAACTAGCCATTAAACTCATAAAGTTCTATATGGACAAAATTAGAGACCAAACTTAGTTCTAACTTAAAGATCAAAATAATAAGATTTAGGGTAAAAGGGGTGAACCTGTCTAAAAGAGTAGGAATGGCGAATCTGCTCCAGCTTTATATAAAAATATCATCTATTGCCTGCGTTCTCTATTCAAATTAGTAGAAAGAATAAATAACTTGAGAAGTATTGATACTAACAAAGGCAGTATCAATGGACATAAACTAAGTTAGACCTCCCACATTAAATTCATAAATTGAACAATTAATGTTACGTATGTTTAATTAAATTGTTCCTAATTTAACTTAGGAAGTTAAAGCACTATCCTAAATTTAAGCAAAGTATATATTGTCAATATTAAACTACAACCCGAAAAATAGGAGATTACCTCAGTTGATGCAGATCTCATCGATTTGATTTAGAGACTCTAAGTTCTTTTTGTCTTTTTCTGCCCGTTACAGACATTCTCTGCATCCTCAGAGAATTTCTGATGAATCCCAATAGAGAAAACGTACAAAGAGGATCTGACACTGCCAAAAAGAAAAGATCCACATCATTAAGTCATATGCCTTCCCTTGAAGAGATTCAGAGGTTTTCTAATCCTATGTCAATTCAGCCGATTCCATTGACTTCTATTTACTACAGACTGTTCGAAAATATTGAGAATCACAAAGTTCCAAGCTACACTATTCCTCCACATCAACAAATAAGCAAGCTTTCACCACAAACACCTTTAAATAAGAGAAGATGTATTCTTGGTAAGCCAACAGTGTAAATGTTAATCTTAACTATCTTCATGTACAATCATGATGTTTTATAAAATAAAATTTGTTTTACAATGTTTGTAAGGTCTCGAAAAGATAAAAGACCAAGTGAGTGACACCCCACTGTTTAGCAGTGGCTTAACCTCAGTATCAAGTAAGTGTTTTTGGCTGTATTAATTTAGATATTGGCTAACCTGTTCATTTTTAATACTCATTTCAATCTTCTTTAATATTCTAACAGAGGATCTACACAAGAGGAGTTTCAGATCCTCAAAAACTAAGGGAAACCATCAGACCAGAAGTTCAACTTATGTACTGAAAGATATTACTAATATAGCCCATCTGAGGAAAAAAAATTGCAGTTCATCATCATCTACATTCGATGACTCAGATCCTGACAAAGAAGAACAAGATGAATTAACAGGAACTGATCTGTTTGGAGGTAGCTAAGCTTTTATTAAGTGTACGATATTTTTATGTTTCTTTCAACTTAGAGATAATTTGTATTTCTTTTTTGCAGGGATCAGTGATACAGATAGCCAGCAAGTCTTTGACTGTTCTTCTATAGAAAATACTGACACAGAAAATGAGGACTCGGATTTAGATGATCCTATGGATTTTGACAAAGTGGCTGACCCAAACGAGACAGAGAGAATGGCAGCTAATTCAGAAAATACTGTTGGTGTTGTTAAAGTTCATAAGCCATATAACAAAACTTCTTTTGGTGAAAACGGTATTGATTCACTGTCTTTTCCTGATGTAATAACTGTTTGTACGTTTATATATTGTCTTATTTAATTTAATCAACTTTTATGTGAAATGTGTAGCCTACTTAGATGAAGGTGATCCAGACTACAACTGTTCTCATTGTGGTGCTATCATGTGGTATGGAGAACGGCTAAACAAGCGGAGAAACGCAAAGAATCCTACATTTTCATTATGTTGTATGCAAGGACAAGTCAAATTGCCTTTATTGAAGGAACCACCAACAGTTCTAAGAAAGCTCTTGCAAGGGGATGATCCAAGAAGCAGGCATTTTCAAAAACATATAAGGCCCTACAATATGGTTTTTTCCTTCACTTCTCTTGGTGGAAGAGTTGAGAGGTCTCTGAAAAAAGGTAGAGGCCCTGATATGTTTCAGCTTCAAGGAGAAAATTATCATTTATTGGGTAAGGGTATCACACCACCTGATGGAAGTGATCCAAAGTTTGGACAGCTATATATAGTTGACACAGAGAATGAAGTTGAAAACAGAGCAAAATGTTTAAGGTATAATGTGTATTTTTTTTAAAAACTGTGCTTTTTAATTGTATGCAACTAACCCGATTTTGTTTATATTCTTTTATAGCTCGGGTAAACAGAAAATTCAGGTCAAGAAAAGAGATCAGCTCAGAAAAGATATTATTGAGACTTTGATGAAGATGTTGAATGAAGTCAATCCCTATGGGAAAAAGTTTAGATCAGCAAGGGATCGCTTCAACACAGATCCTGAAAATTCTTTTCATATGAGGATTGTTAGTGAGAGGTTAAAAGATGGAAGGACATATAACACACCCACAGCTTCAGAGGTTGCTGCGCTGATTCCTGGAGATTTTAGTCTTGATATGGACAGAAGGGATATTGTTCTACAACAAAATTCAGGTAAACTACTGAGAATAAACGGGATTCATGCTTCCTATCTTGCACTTCAATATCCTCTTCTGTTTACATATGGTGAAGATGAATTCAGACTTGGTATCAAGAAAGGAGCAACAGAAAAGACGAAAAAACACAAGAAACCTAATATCAGTATGAGGCAATGGTTTGCTTTTCGCCTGCATGAGCGTAAGAACGAATCTCATTCTCTCCTTCATTCTAGAAGGCTATTTCAGCAGTTTTTGGTGGATGCCTTCACAACGATTGAGTCTAATCGTTTGCGATCAGATAGTTATGACTCCATTAAACAGTCTGAGAACTCAGGCAAAGAGGATATGAATCAGCAAGGATCTGAGTTTACATTACCAGCTTCATTCGTAGGGAGTCCTAGATATATGAGGAATTGCTACTTGGATGCTATGGCAATATGTAAGCATTTTGGTTTCCCTGATTATTTCATCACTTTCACGTGTAATCCTAAATGGCCAGAGATCACAAGATATGTAAAGGCAAGGAAGCTAAAGGCTGAAGATAGATGAGACATTATCTGTAGGATTTTCAAGATCAAACTTGATTCATTGATGGACACTCTAACCAAAAAAATATTTTGGGAGAGACACAGTCATGTAAGTTTAACCTCTCTGATCTTTTTATTTAATTTTTATTCCTTACGTTTGCAATTATATAAATTATGACTAAAATCGTTTTTTTTAACAGCTATGTACACAATTGAATTCCAGAAACGGGGTTTACCACATTCTCTTATTCATGAAGAAGGTAAAGAAGCTTACAACAGACGATATTGACAACATTATTTCTGCAGAGATTCCTAACAAGAAGGAAGAACCAGAACTCTATGAGGTCATTAAGGATATGATGATTCATGGTCCATGTGGAAGAGCTAATACTAATTCTCCATGTATGGAGAATGGGCGTTGCTCTAAGTCATATCCTAAATCATTTGCTGAGAAGACCACTATCCTAAACTGCAACGTCCAAAGAGATGCATTTTTAATGCCTAGAATTTTTTTTTTTTTCAGATATGTTTCAACATGTGAAGCAACGTGGAGAATATTATCATTTCCTATTAACTATCGATCAACCCTGTTGAGATCCTTAGTTTTCATCTCCCTGGAAAGCAAGTTATTATATTCAGAGGGAAAGACAAATTGAAAGCAGTTGTCACTCGGAAGCTCATTGAAAATACAATGTTCTTAGCTTGGTTTGAGTTGAACAAGATTGACTCCTTCGCAAGAACATTGACCTATGCTCAGATCCCAAACTTCTATACTTACGACAAAAGGTCGAAGAAGTTCAACAGGAGGAAACGTGGATTTGCTTTGGGGAGGATTAACTATGCTCCTAGGACCCAAGAAGACGCGTATTACTTGCGTGTATTGTTGAATGTTGTCAGAGGACCCACCAGTTATGAGGACATTAAAACATACCAAGATGTTCTTTATCCGAGCTACAAAGAATCATGTTATGCCCGTGGGTTACTAGATGATGATCAAGAATACATTGATGACATAGTAAGAAGAAGTTTTGAGAGCACTGCAAGTGAGCTGCGGAAAGTGTTTGTTATGATGCTTGTGAGTAACACTTTATCTAAGCCGGAGTCAGTATGGGAAAACACTTGGATGTTTTTGTCTGAAGATATCGAGCACTCAAGGAGAAAAATTTTTGATAGACCAGGTATATTTCGAGTTTTAGCAGAGATTGTTCAATTTAACTACATGAAAAAATCGTATCTTTTCTATTAATTTTTTTTGCTTTCCTATTTTTTCCATATTCATTATAGGACTGGTGCTGAGTGATGACGAGAAAAAGAAGTATGCTTTACTTGAGATTGAAAAAATCTTGAAACGATCAGGAACATCTCTTGCAAGATTTACTTCTATGCCTAAACTGCCAAAGACCAGTCTCCACGATGAAAATGCCTTGGTGCTAGACGAACGCAGCTATGAGCGTTCCGCTTTGTTAGACACTCTTCGAGAAGATCTTCCGAAAATGACTGGCGAGCAAAAAAAGATATATGAAGAGATATTGGATGCTGTTAATAAAAGAGATGGTGGAATGTTTTTTGTAAGTGGATTTGGTGGAACAGGAAAAACCTTTATATGGAAATTACTTTCTGCAGCTATCAGATGTAGAGTAGATATTGTTCTAAATGTGGCTTCGAGCGGCATTGCATCACTGTTGTTGCCAGGTGGTCGGACAGCTCATTCAAGATTCGGTATTCCTCTGAATCCAGACGAGTTTTCTTCATGTACTATGAAGCATGAAAGTGACCAAGCTAATTTAGTGAAAGCTGCATCACTTATCATCTGGGATGAAGCGCCTATGATGAGCAAGCATTGTTTTGAGGCTCTGGATAGAAGTTTATCTGATATTGTTGGGAAACACAACACACAGCCTTTTGGTGGGAAGGTTGTCGTTTTTGGTGGTGATTTTAAGCAGGTATTGCCTGTTATTAATGGTGCTTGTAGAGCTGAAATAGTTATGGCCTCACTTAACTCATCCTATCTTTGGAAGCACTGCAAAGTGCTTAAGCTCACCAAGAACATGAGATTGCTATCAGCAGGATTGTCGCCACAAAAGGCAGAGGATCTTAAAGAATTTTCAGAGTGGATATTAAAAGTTGGTGATGGTAAACTTTCAGAGCCTAATGATGGAGAGGCAGAGATAGATATTCCATCTGAATTTTTGATTACAGACTGTAATGATCCTATAGAAGCAATCTGCAAAGAGATTTATGGCACAGCAACTTCATTGCATGAAGAGAAAGATGCCAGGTTTTTTCAAGACAGAGCAATCCTCTGTCCAACTAACGAGGATGTTCATAGAGTTAATGAATATATGTTGGACAATCTACAAGGTAAAATTAACTGTTTTGATTTTTTTTTTCTTTCTTTGTGTTTGACTCTTATTCTCTGAATATATTTTTTCTATTTCAGGTGAGGAAAAAAATTATAACAGTGCCGATAGCATTGATCCGTCTGATACAGGTGCTGTGAACAATGAAGCTCTTAGTGCTGATTTTCTAAACACAATTAAGGTTCCTGGTTTACGAAACCATAGTCTTAGACTAAAGGTTGGTTGTCCTGTTATGGTTCTGAGAAATGTAGCTCCTACTGATGGCTTAATGAATGGGACGAGGCTGCAGATCACCCAGCTAATGGATTTTATGGTTCAAGCTAGGATTATAACAGGATAAAGGGTTGGGGAGATAGTTGATATTCCTCGATTGCTGATAACCCCTTCCGACACCAGATTGCCTTTCAAAATGAGGAGAAGGCAACTGCCTCTTGCTGTGGCTTTTGCAATCACAATCAACAAAAGTCAAGGGCAATCGCTATCTCAAGTAGGTCTTTATCTACCAAGACCCGTCTTTTCACATGGTCAGTTATATGTTGCGGTTTCTAGAGTGACTTCCAAAAAGGGATTGAAAATTCTGGCTTTAGACGAAGATGGCAAACCACAGAATACAACTAAGAATGTAGTATTCAAACAGATTTTCGACAACCTTTGACAGATGAGGTAATACAGTATGTTTTATTTCGAAGTTTTGATGATTTTCAGTAAGGAAGTGGAGACTAATACTAAAATGATTTTCCACTTTTGATCTTTGCAGATTAATGTTCTATGTGGTGGATCAATGCTTGCTGGTTCACAAAGTTATTTTTTTTTCTCATGAAAACAACATTTATTTTTAGACCATTTCAATAAGACTGTTATATTTTCCATTTGGACAAACGCATTAGTTACCAGTGATTTGATGTTATGTTTAAGAGAGTAGTAACATACGCTAAAAGAGGACTTTTGCTTACCTGATCTGAGGTTCCACTAAATGACCTTTCACTTTGATGGAACCTTGCTAAAGCTGAGTTAACGATATCATAAAGCTTTTCATCGTCATCCTCCTGAGTAATCAGTTTTATGTCGGTTTGTGTCGGTTTGGCTAGGAAGAACAGACATGGTTTCCTCTGCTTCAGTCTCGGATTTTCTGCAATCCTGGAGAAAAAACAACATTCGAATTTCAGAGATTTGGAAAAGAGATATAGACCTGCTAGCTACTAAAGTGTATTAAATGAACTTTCTTAAATCCAAAGACCTTAATAATGAAGAAACATGATAAAGCTTGCCCAGGAAGTAGAGACTTGGAAGGTAAGATAGTATCAACAGGCTGCAGCTCGAAGCTAAAGAGGCCATCTCAAAGATCGGTCTCCTTGCAGTGATACATCCTGAAATATATCACTGTTCAGAACCATGTTAGAATAACCAACCTGACAAGCACAATCACCTTTGATGCTTGAAGAAAAAGTCTCGCCACTGACCTTTGGAAATGCAAATATACTACTTGCTTCACGCTGGACAATATTTTGTTCATGGCCCTTCTTTAAGCAATCTGGAAATGCGGGTGCCAGCTCTTCTTCGTTACTTTCAAGATTTACAAATCTTGGATGGCTAATCTTCATTTTAAGATTATACAAGGACAGAGAAACGTTGTTAGCATAGTGGCATCACAATATTCGTTCATCAAGAAGGAGTAAATAGTATAAACAAGAACATAACAAACGAAATTCATAGAACAAACAAAAAAAAAATAATTGGCTTTACACTAACAACAAACAAAATGGTTAAGACTGTTATATTTACCATTTGGACAAACGCATTAGTTCTGTAAGTTCATTGTTCATTTTAAACCATATCAAAATGAAGCTTTGTTATAAAAGACTTAAATTGCTGAGGCATTTTTTTACTCCTGAACATCAAAACTAAGACCAGAGATCCTTAATCTAAAAACTTATTCTATACAGTCCTATTTATTTCAACCGCAACTGATAACTACGATAGATCAGTAATTACTAACCGTTGTATAACTGATTAGTGTGCCTTCCATTTGTTATGTGATGTTACAACTCATCTCTCCTTCTCCTTCACCCTGACTCGGCCAGAGCTTTTCTATTTTTCACTTTGGCCCCTGTCCTTCTGTTTATATAAAAAGCCAGAACAAGATGTTTTATAAATCGGGTATAACATTACCAGTTATATATGATCTTAATGTTTATCCAGAACTATAATTTGAAAAATAACATCTTGACCGAGAGAAAACAGAATCAATACATCGAATATATAGCATATGCAATGAATGAATCAAAATAAAATTTCCACCTAAATCAACAAAGTCTAACCTTTTTGCCAAATCTCCAGTAGTTACAGCTTGATCTATATTCTGTCTTCCTTATACTAACTTTAGATGTAATATATATCAATTCGTCCGACCGTATCGATGTAATCTACAAACGAGTTTTCTTTTTTTTCCCCCAGAAACCTGTAGCTATAAATAAATTTACACTTGAAAAAATTAATGATTTCATTGTAGTTTGAATAGATTTACAAGGGAATTGAAAGATATAAAAACGATTCTGTATTCATTGTAGTTATAAAATAACGATCAAAGTGTTTAAAGATTTTCAAAATAGATCAATTTATACTCTGAATAAAAAAACTGAACTGGAGTCTAACCTTTGATTAAATAGATCACTGACTTCGCAACTTTGATTCTTCGATCCCTTTTTCTATAGATGAACATCGAAGCAGAGAGAGAGAGAGAGAGAGAGAGAGAGAGAGAGAGAGAGAGAGAGAGAGAGAGAGAGAGAGAGAGAGAGAGAGAGAGAGAGAGAGGTAAGCCGACAGAAGAGAGAGATTAGGTAGTTACGTGTTTGGTTCCCTTTTTTTCCCGGAATAAACAGTTAGAAAATGGGCTTACCTTACAATTTAATTTTGGGCCATAACATTAGTTTTGTTTATTGGAATAATGCATATCACAAAATCCAATTGATTTCTTCCCAATGTTAATAAATATTAAATTAGATAATATGTAGATTTTGGTATAGAAATATACCATAAAATATCTAATTAAATTTCAAATACCATTTTATGTATTTTATGCTTTCTGTACAGATATTATATTTTCAGTTTGTGTTATATAAAAATAACTGCAGATATGATATAAAATTAATATATACAATTTGAAATATGATACAATATTTAAAAAAAAAAATTCACACTGTATATAAATATGGCGAATTTATTTTCGAAAAAATATTATTATTTAACTGATGAAACATACATACAATCAAATAAATATATAGTACACTGCAATAAAAAAATATTGTCTCAATAATAAAAATGTAGGATCCATGCAATAGACAAATACCCAAAAAAACACACATATTTGTCTCTTTAACTTAAATCTAATTTTTCGCATAATTCAATATTTTATTTGAGGAGTGACTCATGATCACAAAATCCAATTGATTTCTTCCCAATGTTAATAAATATTAAATTAGATAATATGTAGATTTTGGTATAGAAATATACCATAAAATATCTAATTAAATTTCAAATACCATTTTATGTATTTTATGCTTTCTGTACAGATATTATATTTTCAGTTTGTGTTATATAAAAATAACTGCAGATATGATATAAAATTAATATATACAATTTGAAATATGATACAATATTTAAAAAAAAAAAATTCACACTGTATATAAATATGGCGAATTTATTTTCGAAAAAATATTATTATTTAACTGATGAAACATACATACAATCAAATAAATATATAGTACACTGCAATAAAAAAATATTGTCTCAATAATAAAAATGTAGGATCCATGCAATAGACAAATACCCAAAAAAACACACATATTTGTCTCTTTAACTTAAATCTAATTTTTTGCATAATTCAATATTTTATTTGAGGAGTGACTCATGATCCCACCGGTTTGTAAAACACGATTTTTAGAACACGATTTTTTAAAACACTATAAATAAGTAAAATGGGAAATATTATATATATATAATATATAAAATCAAGAATCAAAAAAAAATATACATCCGTGCGGGCGCGCGGGTCAAAAGCTAGTATCTTATTAAAGCTGAAGTACAAATGAATTTTGTTTGGATACAAGGATAGCATAATAAACGAGAATTATTTGGAAACATGGATAGCCAATGCATTAATATTTTATATTTTTCAAAAACATTTAACATCATTTATTGGCTTTGTTAATGCACTTTGAATCTCTCTGAAGAGGCTATAACAATCCCAACATCTCTATAATATTATTTGAGAAGTCAGTTTCCTACGTGTCACACTCACGTTAACTCTTACGTTGGTTGTTTACGAGGATATCCTTAATGAATTGAAAAAAATTATATATAATTACTATACTAAATTTGATTTTCCTTTTTTGAAAAAAAAATTTCTGTTAATTATAAGTTTTTTTTCAGATATATATAATTCAAAATTATAAATTTAGAAGAATTTACAAAAATAAAATATATTTATATATATTATTATTTATAAAAAAGGAATTTTAACAATTTTTTTTTAATTATTAGAAATATCGATATGCATTCATCAGTTTAAAAAATTTTATCAGTTATTTTTCTTTAATGTAACTTTCTACTCATCATTGCTTTATATTTTTAAAATTATTTTTTAAAATAAACATATATAAATTATTATAAATTTTATGAAAATATATTTACACATTTAAGATGAAAAACTGAACTGATATGAAAAATAAAATCAATCTGTTTTGGCTTAATAGAAATAAAAATAATTATTATACTTTAATACAAAAGAATATATATCACCCTATCCACAAAATGAGTAGGTATTCTAATCAAGTTTATTATATCAAAAATAAAAGATAAAATAAAAACATATTATTTATAGTAATGTTTATTTATTTTTATACATAAAATGACAGGATATTTCAAACAATATTAATAAAAAATATTAACTAATTGTTACAATTTATTTATTTTGTAAAACAAATATGCATGAGGTTTCAAATATTATCGTTATATTTTTTTATCTATTCTGAATCGATCAAAAATTAAATTTATTTTTTTATTTTATTTTCAAAAAAATACAATATAATATTATTACTAAAATACATTTACATATCTAATGAAAATAGCAAATTATTAAAGTTTTAATCTATTTGAACAAAAAACATATTATCGTTGAATTCAAAGAAGCTGAAGCTATCTAATATAGTCAAGTGATACTCAAACCAATCAATATATTACATATCCAAAATCACATGTCTAACTAAAAACTAAAATATTTTTATATAAATTATAAAATATTTGAGACTAAAACTAAAATATTAATAAATTATCACAAAATATTTACTTTATGAATATTTATACCCGTGCATGAGCACGAGAGAATCACCTAGTAACTTCTATATTTGTTAATCTTGCAACCCATGAGTTCATAAGATACCTCTGAATCTTGCAACCCACAGGTGTCTGATAAAGTCTATTACAAGAACAGGGTTCTCATTTCGCCTATAGCCTCCACTACTCAAACTGGTGCTGCAAGATCAGCGATCAAGCATCATCATCAATAGGTGTAACTCATTTGGGTGTTGTTCCAAGAGGAGTGAAGCGTGTTTTGATAAATGTAACCTCTACAGAGTCGAGTCCATCTCAGAATCTATCTATGTTTCTTCAAACAAAGTAGATGTCTACTCTTAAAAAGGTATATAGATGTCAATTATTAACCTTTAGCCGAAGTAACTAATGCTCTACTTATTTGGGCATCTAATGTTTGTTTCTAGATAACTGGTATCGATGAAGCTGATACTTTAATTATGAGTCTTGAGAATGTTCATTTCCACCAGGAGGCATCTAATTACTGCGGTTGCCGCTCGTAGCTGTACTTTGAACAATTAAAAGATGGGAGCTTGCAGGTTCTAACCTTGGTGATATCTTTGGTGCTGAAAAATCATCTGAGCAGACTGACACTGCTATAGTTTGTTGAATGAGGTCAAAGATCATGTCAGAGCAAATTAGTAAGTATCTTCCAATATATTCGGTTAGATATGAGTTGTCACAAGTCATAAGAGAGAACCAGGTTATGCAGTAACTTGACAAGGATGGTTAGTGGTTACACTATAAACGTAAAGTAGATTGCACAATCAAGGCATGTAGCAGTAACGAGTGTTGCAAAGTGAGTAAGTGAAGAGATGGGAACAAAGCTTTGGAATAAAGTTGGGTATGCTATCTTCTCCAAAGATGTAACTGGAGTTGGGTCGCAGCTAGACATATTGAGTTTCATCATTATTAAAAACAAATTGGGATTCTTACTTATAATAATTCCACCCTACTGTTTTAATATGTTTGCATGTTATACTATATTTTCTGCTTAAACTTAAGGTGAAAAATATTAGTTTTATGAAAATAATTAAATTTACAAAAAATGTTAATTATATTTTAACATATCGAAAAATAAGTTTTTTTTGTTTCTTATCAATTCAGTTGAACAAGTATTTTGGTTAGTTAATACTTTGTTTAGAGAAGTGGATATTTCAAAAATCTAGACTATAATATTCATTCAGTTTCAAAAAATGGAAAACAAAGTAAAACTAAATACTAAAATGATATAAAATAGTATTATTACATATTAATCAATGTCAAAATCGTAGGTGATTAATGAACGGTATATTGGAGTACTACATTTAAATAAAACCATTCAACCTAAAAGCATGCAATCACAATAATATCAATTTTTAAAAACATTAATATGCCTGTTTTAACGAGAATTTAGTTAAGATGTGTTTTGGGCCATTAGTTTAGAATTAGTCAAAGCATCTGTTACTGTATAAAACTAAAGACTATTTTGTATTAAATACTAGGATCGGCCCGCCCTACGGGTGGAATATATTTTCCTTGTGATCTAATTTATTATTTTGTGTGTGATTTTGTGGGGTATGTTTTCAGTTTTATTTGCAAGAGATGTGTATGATAATATTTTTCTGCATTTTAGAAAAAAAATTAGGTGAGAAGAAATTATATGTGATAAATATATATTTTGACTGTTTGCAATAGTTATTTTTTTATTAAAGAGTTGTTGTATTGGTATGCTGTTGATTTTCATGTTGTTTTTTTTACAAAAACTTAATTCCGTATTTGGTGTATTGATTGTGGTTTGTAATATTTGGGTTCGGAAGGATCATGTTGTGGGTAATTTTTTGTGTATGTTATAAAATACATTTGTGTATATGACCCTCTGTTCTAAAACGTGGATGTCTAGTCGCTTAATCAGCCGCGTACTCGCTAAACGTAGGTTCACCGTGGCGAGTTGAACCAATACAGTTGCATTCTACGTTAGACCGAGTTATGCCCGCTTACTCCGTATTTTAACATTATACAGACGTAGAATAAGTAAAACGTTTGGGCTAAAAAAATTACCATATTATTTTTATACACAATTTTGGCCCACTAAAATTTTTTTAATAATAAAAAGGGTAAAAACCATTATCTATCTTTCCCGACACCAGAATTGAGGATTTCTGTTAACCATAGTTTCAATTGCTCTTCCTCAATCCAGTGAATCCAAAGCAGTCACCGTGAATCAAAATCTCTTCCTGTTGCAAATTTTTCTTGTACCGGATTGAAAGTGTCCGTTTTGTGGACCGTGTCGAAGAGTTGGAAAATGATGTCCGTTTTGTGCTTACTACCCAAGCTCCAAGGATAAGAGACCTCTATGATGATGAGGTTTGAATCTGAAGAAGAAGACATTATGGACATGGAGTTCGAACCGGATGTATACCAAGAGGATCCAGTCTTTCGTGACTCACAAACAGCTTAGTATAAACTAAGGTACCAAGAACGTCATATTTGTTATCTTTGTTTTATCTTGTGAATTTTCTACTGTGAATAACTAATGACTTGCAATTGTTTCTTTTTTTGTAATTAGTTTTGGTGGGTTCGTGAAGTTATAGTTACCTCTTTACTTCCTTTTAAATTTATAACATGATTTAACTTTTCTTTGTCTCTTTCATTTCAGGTTTCCAAATACCAAGTTCTAACTTAAATCACATCTACAACACCACCACAAGATTAAGATTATATATTTTGCTGATCGTTGAGGAAGAATAAGATTAGAAGATACAATCCTTAATATTTTTTGTTTCTTCTCATGATCAAAACTACATTTTTGGTGATTCTTGTGAGTGGATTATCTCTTCTTTTTGTATTAGATGTGTGCTTTAAGAAACAATAACTATGATATATATATATAATCTAACTTGGTATTTAATGTATCTTTCGTATATTTAAAATGAAAAATTTGTTAAAAATTACGCCCGCGTATACCCCGAATTTATCCCGTTTTTAAAAAACTCGCTTGGCCCGGAGTCGCCCCACGGATAGCGCCTAGTGCGATTTCGAACAGGGATATGACCCAATTTTAGTTATTTTTATTTTTTTCTCTCATTCCTTTTTTGTTTGAGATTTTTAGATTAAAAATTTCAAATATTTTATTTTTATTTTTAACCATTTTAGTTCCAAATTTAATATTATACATCATGCAGTTACTTTTATTCGTAAAGTTAAAAATAAAATTCGAATTTTGTATTTTTTTAGCGAATTTCAGATAATTTTAATTATTATTTGATATTTGTAAATATTTTTGATAGTAACAAACTGTAATAATAATAAGTATAGTATTAAAATATTAAAGTTAGTGTATTATAACAAATTTAATAATTAGTTGCAGTATTAAGCTTGCAAAAAAATATAGATACTAAAATGCTTAATAAAATTAGCTTGAGATATTTTGATAAAATTTTATCAAGTGTTTCATCTATTTTTCGATCCCACTCAATTCTAGTTTTTCGGTTAATTTGAGATAAAAGTCAAAAGTTTGGCTTTCATTGGATTAAAAACAGATTTTCATCAGGAAATTTTTTTGAATAATTTACAAAATTCTATATATTTTACACAAAAACAAATTATGGTATTTTGTTATCGTTTGATTTTTAAGATTATAAATAGTTTTATTTTTAAAATAAGTACAGAAATTCTGTTATAAAAATTTGGATATCCATTTGGTTGTTGATTTGGTTCTTTCTATTTTTTTGGTTGTAGAGATTTTGGAACAGCTCAGATTTGTTGGATTCGTACCAAACCCGAATCTCTTTTTCGGTTCAGTTTATCATATGCTTATTTCAACTATGAGCAAGTCATTTGGCCTTTTGAATGTTTGTAAAAACTTTATTCAGGTGACGATGAAATGTTTTTTATCGCCCACTTCAAACTTAAACAAACTGGTAATTTAAAATACTTAGTCCTCTTCTAATGTCTGATAGATTGAGGAGATTGTAAAACAAATCGACAAAACAAACCATGATGGATCCGAATGATCGAAAAATATTGTGCACGAAATAATGATTTTTTTTTTTAAAAAACTAAAAGGCCAAGTCCATATAATAAAAGGCAAGTCAACTTTCTTGTGTCTGTCTCTAACAAACAGACGACGAAGACGAACATGATGATAACCTATCTCACAATGATTATATTGCAAATTAATAAGTAAAATCCAAACACCATATTGCAAAGCTTATCTATAACTTGGCTTTTTCAGTTTTGTTTTTAGATATTGAGGAAAACTAATTACAGACTAACTCTAGCCTTCGTGGTGGTTATCTTTCTACTCGTGGTGATAATGAAGGAGAATGAAAGAATATAGGAGAATATTCCTAATGCTCTTGTATCCATCTTGTTATTATCTCAACTGTATTACGTGATATGTGTAACAACCTTGGCTTTATATAGCCTATCTAATACAACGAACACTCCAATGGAGATTTAATTAGTTAACATGGTATCAGAGCTACACTAGCTCATGACCTATTTTTTTTTTCTCTTCTTCTTTCTTCACTCTCCGCTCACTCTTTCTCTACTATCTCTCTTTCTTCACCATGGCTCAACCCCAGCCAATTGAACGTGCTTTTGGCGTTACGAATATCAAAACTCACATCCCTGTCATCCTTGATCTCGAAGACCACAACTACGATGTCCAAGGACACCTCGATGGAACAGCGCAACCCCAAAATGATGCCGACGTTGCAAAAACGAGACGGCCTCGTTAAACTTTGGATTTACGGAACTCTTGCGAAACCTCTGTTCAAATCAAGTTTCCAAACCGGTGGAACGGCTCGCGATCTGTGGCTTCGCATCGAAAACCAATTCAGAAACAATAAAGAGGCACGGGCCATACAACTTGACAACGAACTCCGCACTACAGAAATCGGCGACCAAACCATTCAGGAATACACACAGAAACTCAAATCTCTGGCTGATCTGCTCACTAACGTCGACGCGCCGGTGTCTGAAAGGACTCTCGTCATGTACCTGCTCAACGGTCTGAACGAGAAATACGATAACATCATTAATGTTATCAAGCACAAGGAGCCATTCCCCTCGTTTGATAACGCCAAATCGATGCTGGAAATGGAGGAACAACGTCTCAAGAAGACTCTCAAACAACCGCTGGCAACACACAAGGACACGTCCTCTTCCACCTCCGTGCTTACCGCCACTGACACCACTCAGCCGCGTCGCAATCAGCCACCGAGGAACAACTTCAATAACTACCGAGGAAATCGCAGAGGGAATCGCTATCGGAGAAGACACAACTACAGTGCACGCCCTAATTCCACCTATTGGGCTCCACCTCAAATGTGGGCTACTCAAGGCCCAATAACAAACTGGCCTGTTCAATTTGCAAATTGGAACCCATTTAATCAACAACCAACGAACAGGGGCCCATATGCAGCTTCTTCTTCCTCGTCGAGACCAGTCTACAACAACCAGCAAGCTCAGCTCACGGAGCTCCAACCGTTTGGGGAAGCTTACACAACCGCCACTCTGCCGGACCACAGTGTTGCGGACTGGTTCATGGACTCCGGGGCCACTGCGCACATCACAAACTCGGCAGGTACCCTCACTTCCAATCTTAATAATAGCACCGATAAATCAATCATTGTGGGTAATGGTTCCAAAATCCCTGTAACCGCAACTGGTACCTCATTTCTCAGTACACCAACCCGTCCCTTAACCCTTTCTAATGTCCTTGTTACTCTCCAAATTGTTAAAAACCTTATTTCTGTTCGTCAATTCACTCGTGATAATTGGTGTTCTGTTGATTTTGACCCTTTTGGCTTTTCTGTGAAGGACCTCCTAACCAAGAAAATTCTGATCCGATGTGAAAGCTCGGGCGACCTTTACTCTGTCCCAGCTTCTCTCAATAAACAGACGCCAGCTTCATCAACTGCTCTTTTGGCGTCTTCTCCTTTTTTATGGCACAAACGTCTTGGCCATACAAATAAATCTGTTTTGAATTCTCTATGTTCTTCAAATTCCATTCAGTTTAATAAAACAGTGTTTCCTTCATCTTGTGAACCCTGTCTTATTTCTAAACCAACCAAACTCCCTGTTCAAACATCAACTACTCAAACTACCTCACCTTTTGAAATCATTCATTCAGATGTTTGGTCCTCACCAGTATCAAGCATAAGCGGAATCCGCTATTATGTCTTGTTTCTCGATCAATTTTCTCATTATGTCTGGATTTATCCTATCAGAAAGAAAAGTGAGGTCTTCTCTAAATTTCTCCACTTTGCAGCTTTGGTCAAAAACTAGTTCAAAACCACCATAAAAAATCTTCAATGCGACAACGGAGGTGAATATAACAACATTCAATTTCGAAACTTTCTCGATGAGAATGGAATCCAAGTTAGATTCTCCTGTCCCCATACGTCTCAGCAAAACGGTAAATCCGAACGCATGATTCGCACAATCAACAATGCGATACGGTCTTTACTTGCTCAGGCAAAACTCTCACCGAGTTATTGGGTTGAAGCACTCCATGTCGCGGTTCATCTCATTAATATTCTACCCTCAGCAGCCATTAAAAACCAAATACCTCATACTGTTCTTTTTCATCAACACCCAACCTACGACCATTTGCGGGTTTTCGGTTGCTTATGCTTCCCCAACCTAAACCACTCCAACCTCCCCAAGCTCTCACCTCGCTTTACACCTTGCCTTTTCCTAGGATACCCATCCCAACATCGTGGTTACCGATGTCTAAACCTGAAAACCAACAAAATAATTATTTTCAGACATGTTTATTTTGATGAGGATAAATTCCCTGCTGCAAAAGCCAAACTTAATACCTCAAACTATCAGTTTCTTGACCAACAAGATGAACCTTCACCAATCTTTCAACAAATCCTTGCAACACCAATGCAGCCTACTCAACCACCCCATCCCATTCCACCAGCGAACCCTATTCCTCAGGCTCCATCACGCCATCCAATGACTACTAGAGCAAAATCTGGAATCACCAAACCAAAAACTGTTGTCTCCCTCTTAACCACAACCAAATCCCCACTACCAAAAAGCCATATCCAAGCCTTAGCTGACCTGAACTAGAACCCATCAATGTTTGATGAATATGGTGCTATGATTAAGACTCGGACTTGGGATTTGGTACCACGTCCAAAAAATGTCAATATTATCAGGTCAATGTGGCTCCACAGACACAAGTATGATGGGAATGGGATACTCAAGAAGCACAAGTCTCGTATCGTTGCAAATGGAAAATCACAGGAGGCAGGTATTGACTTTGATGAAACCTTTAGCCCAGTGGTAAAACCAGCGACGATCCGAACAGTTCTCAATCTTGGGGTCGCACACAATTGGCCAATACATCAATTAGATGTCCAAAACGCATTCCTCCACGGTGATCTTGAGGAAACGGTGTATATGCATCAACTGCCGGGTTTCGTAAGTAAGGAGTATCCAAATCACGTGTGCAAGCTTCGAAAAGCAATTTATGGCCTAAAACAGGCTCCGAAAGCCTGGAACGCCCTCTTTACATCTTATTTAACGAAACTTGGTTTTGTCATTAGCAGAGCAGACACGTCTCTATTTATTTACAGGAAAGGAGCTGAGATGGCGTACATTCTCTTGTACGTGGATGACATTGTCTTAACAGCTTCTACAACAGCTCTCCTCAACAAGATCATAACTGCTCTCAAAACAGAATTTCCCATGACAGACCTTGGGCGCCTTCAACACTTCCTCGGCATTAAGGCAGACTTCAACAATGAGGGACTCTTCTTAAGTCAAGCAGCGTATGCTCAGGAGATCATCGAACGCGCAAACATGGGAGATTCTAAACCAATTTCAACCCCTGTCGACGTCAAATCAAAACTCTCAGCCGATGTAGGTGACAATGTTGAGAATCCAACTGAGTATAGAAGTCTTGCTGGAGCTTTACAGTACTTCACATTCACACGGCCAGATATATCATATGATGTCCATCAGATTTGTCTTTACATGCATGATCCACGAGTCCCACATCTTCAAGCACTCAAGCGCATCATCCGTTACGTAAAAGGAACTATTACACACGGACAGCAGCTCTACAAAGGAAAAACTGACAGATTAACTGCATACACGGACGCCGACTGGGGGGGTTGCCCTGATACGAGAAGATCAACCTCAGGATTTTGTGTTTTTCTTGGCACTAACCTTGTATCTTGGTCAGCCAAACGGCAACCGACAGTTTCTAGATCGAGCTCTGAGGCTGAATACAAAGGTGTGGCCAACACGGTTGCAGAACTCTGCTGGATAAGAAACCTAATGCTTGAACTACACCACAAGATCACCAAAGCTTCGATAGTCTATTGTGACAACATTGGATCAGTATACCTATCTTCAAACCCTGTCAAACATCAAAGAACCAAGCATGTGGAGTTAGACATTCACTTTGTACGTGAAAAGGTGGCCATTGGTGAAGTTAGAGTGTTACACGTACCGACGTCTCTACAGTATGCTGACATCTTTACAAAAGGGCTTCCGACAACACTCTTCCAACAGTTCCGATCCAATCTCACCATCTTACCCTACGAGGCTTCGACTGCGGGAGGGTGAAAGAATATAGGAGAATATTCCTAATGCTCTTGTATCTATCTTGTTATTATCTCAACTGTATTACGTGATATGTGTAACGAACACTCCAAGGGAGATTTCATTAGTTAACAGAGAAAGAGATTAATGCAACGATTCCAGTCCGTTACAATCGTTAAGTACATTTGCCAACAATACATAAAGTTCAAGAGACACTGATCTCAAAAATATCAAATGCCCAATGAAATTCAAATCCCCACTTTAAACACGCAGACTTGTAGTACAAACTACAAAGGGATCAACTTAATCGCTAAGTGCACCAGGGAGACATCCTCTGTAGCTTAACACAAACCATGTCTTTGGGTGTCTACAGAGATGGTCAGGCGTGATATAATTTGAAGATTAAGTCACCACCACACGAACTTTGATGGTCTAATTCAGATAGCCATGTGTTGTTATAAGATCTCAAAAATCTGCAAAACTAAAGCACATTCTGAGCCAGTCATCAAAAGTTAAAAAACAGAACAAAGTGTATTGCTTTATCGAAAAGAACCTGAAGCTAAGCAAGTTGTCATATGCAACCATGATAAACACCAACGCTGAACTTATTTTAGACACCCCACCAAACAACTTGTCATATGCTGGATTCACATTGAGTTCACCCTAACCATTAATGTCTTGCAAATAACTAATCTAAAGCAATAAGGAGTTGATGTATGTATATTACCTTTCAGGCTTTGCAGTGTATGAGAATCGGATGGTTGTTTACATCTACAGAGAAAAGAAAACATTTATTTTAAGACAGCATGAAATAACATATAAAAGAAGGGCATATAGACATCAAAAAGACATGTCGAGTGTGTTGGATTCCTTACCACATAAGATTCTAAGAACATCCAAAATTGTATCTTTTGGCATAGGAATTGGAGGGTCCTGCAAATCAAAAAGATCGATCCAGTTACCAAAAAAAACAAATGTAACTGAAATAGCATAAGAATGGAAATTAGAAACAAACAAATTGACTCAAGGAGAATATCAATAAAAAAAATGAAGAATCTAAAGTTTCTTAGATTGAATACCTAATAAGAACTTTAAGAGATGGATTGGTTAGGCATTCAAACGTAACAGAACTTTCTAGTGTTTTAGAATTTTTGAGGATGATATTTACGGATGAAAGCTAACCTTTTTATAGCTTGAAATCCACCGCCTTGTAGAGAGATAGATGCAATGAATGATGAAATCGTGGTAGGAATGGGTGGAAGAGTTAAGGCAGTCATTAATGATTATGATTAAATCCAGTTTGTAACGTTCCAAAGAAAACCCCAGAAGAAACGGAAAGAGCTGAACTCGAGCAAGAGATTCGCCATGAAGATTTGTTGCAGAGAAAGTTCTGGAAAACACCATTGACGATTAAAACCAAGTTTAGACTCGAGAGGCGATCTACAATTCTTAGATTCAGTGGAATATAAACACCAATCGAAAACAACTAAATATAATTGTTTTTTAGGATTTGTGAGGATGATATTCAGGAAAGGATGCTAATTGCTAACCTTTATATAGTGTACATACACCGCCTTGCAGAGGAAGACGTGGAGTTAAGAAGTGTGATAATGGCGAGGGATCAGTAGCTTGAAACGTTACGAACGGATGAATATAAGAGATTAACAGAAGCCAAAACGATGCTACTCGAAGATTCACACAGAGTTTCTTCAAATTGATTCGACTCGCTCAATATCTCGAAACTCCATTGTTGGTGCCATAGAAGGATGAAGAACGTAGCTGGTGTCGGAGATCTAAGCAAAACATGAGCCTTAGACTTCGGCGGCGAGAAGACAAAACTCGTCTCTTTGTACTGGGTTCGATAAGTTGAGTAAAAACGTTCAAGCCCAATTTTTTTTTCGCGAAACCCATGGAAAGAAACACAAGAACACGTGGCGAACTCTCCGTGATTTACTTAATGATGTGTTTCTCTCACAGGAGAGAAAACACTTTTTTATATATATAGACTAGGATCGGCCCGCCCTACGGACGGGATATTTATATAATAGTATTTGAATCGGTATATTATATATTTAATATTTATTTGTATTATATGAAACTATACATATTAGTTTGATTTTACATATTTTGGTAACAGCAGGTCATATGTATATTATCCATGTTTGCTTATAGTCATGTATTTATTGAATATTAGAGTAGTGATTGTAAGAAGAAAAATGTTATGGAATTGTAACTAATTATTGACATTTTCCGTATATATTATGCATGAAATTTAATAATGATTATGGATTAATATACATGTCCTTACATCAGAATATGCGTAGTGTATTTTTCACCTAGCAAAATTATGGATGTACAATTTTTTTTAAACACTGCATTCATTCAACACATAAGGAAGAACAAAGAGGAGATACATAGGTGAGATACAAAGCCAGCAGCGCACATCAGTGGCTCTGGAAAGAAAGCTGGACATATGTTACTATTATTTTATGATGACTAAAAAATTACTATTATTTTATATGCTTCCACATATGTTATAATAGTTTTTAGTGAATTATAATTATAATTCAAGTTAGAATTTAAGATTTTTATTCAAGAGTTTAGATTTATCAAAAAGTTTAGAGTTTACCTAGACTTATTGATTTAAGGTTTAGATTTTAGTGTTTTGCTGATGGTATTAAAAATATTTTTAAGAAAATTCTCTTTTTGAAACTACTATTATTTTTTTTACCTTTTTTTAAGAAAATATATTATACTTGACAATATTTTGTTTCCTTTTCTAAAATATGCTAAATATGAAATAATTAAGTTCTATTGGTTTAAATTTTTAAAAGGTTTCAAATTTTATTAATATTTGATATATTAATATTTATATATAAAATTAATCTTACGATATTATATTTTAGGTTTAGAATTATATACATATATACATATAAACATTTATATATCTTGTAACATAATTTATGTATTTCTTTAGAATTTAGTATTTTAAAATATTTTTTATTTTTAAAAAGCAATTTTACGAATCCAGATTCAGATATTTGCGAGTAATACGATATCTAGACGCATATTCAAAGTCAAGATATCTGGAAACTATAAATATGGATCCGGTTACTAAATATTCGGATCCATCCGGATCCAACTAATCCAGATTCAGATATCTTAAATTTTCTGGATATCCAAATTCGTTTGGTCTTAAAAAATATGTAGAGGCAATTCTGTGTTTGTTGTGGTCTTTGATTTACCAAAATTTATAGTTTAATAGAATTGAGATGAGGTGATGAAAGTGGTTATTTTGTGTGTGTTTAGTGTTACATATGATTTTTGTTGCTGCAACAGAGTACAATAATTTATGGAGTTTATTCGTTGTTTTTTTATTTTCAAATAATGTTAATTATCCCAAACTTGGTATCTTTCTCTCCTTAGGGGAACTGTGGAGTCGCTTATTTTCTTCAAAGTATTTGCCTTCCTCAGAAACAAATAAATAGATAGATTGATGAATTTATATAAGAATGAAAAAGAATGAATCAGAACAAACAAAACATATTCACAATTTCCAGAAAACATTGGAACGACCCATGTACTTGTCTTTGCCTTCACATTCCAGGCTGAATCTTCTGAGATAAATGGTACTTTCTGCATATAGAAAACAAAGAACATGATAATCTCTTATAAATGGTACTTTCTGTATCGAACGATCTCCCTAAAGAGAAAAAAGAAGAAGAAAAAGTTAAGTTTTGCAAAGCACCTTTTGCTTGGCAAGATCTTGATATCCAGTGAAATTCTCAGGGAGCTTGCAGCTTTCGAACTGGACAGTGAATGCTCTAGCAAAGTTTGCTCCAACTGTTGCCACAGCCTTCTTATCATTCAGTTCCTATCATCAAAAAACATTACTTTGCACAATAAAAAAGTTATGTCAAGGGGATTCATAACGTTTCAAGACTACTTTATTGGTTTTTCTCTTCTCGTGATAATCACCATCCACGGCAGCATTAGTGAAAGCAGATAAAAAAGCAAATGCAGAAGAGTGTAGCAGCTAAGATAACCATGGCGGATCTTCTTCCATTAACCTCATCACAACCAACTCTTTAAGCAGATTTGATAACAGGAACCGTATGTTTCTTCTGATGAAACCCAACTGATGAATTCACTAAACCCACTTTCTAGTTCAGCTCTGCTGAGCTAACATCAGAGATTGCGGAGCTACAGGTAAGAACACTCGTGCTCATGGCTGCGGTTAAAGAACCCTGTTGTTTCTCGTGTCTTGATTGGTTGGTGTTGAACCTTTGTCAAGGAAGAAAAATTTGAGGCACTGCCGTATTCGCCAAGCATCTAAGGTACTGTTTGTGACAGAGAACACCAAGAGACACATTGTTGATTTCTTGATCCAACCATGTTAAAAAAAAAAAAAAGAGAAAACAAAAAGTTAACAACAATGGATCATGCGGAAAGTTGAATTCAACATACATAAAACAAAGATTTACCTGATCGGTTAAGCTTAGATGGAATCGTTTTCTTAGGTTTTGATGGTCCATGGACTACCTTTGAAGCAAGAGAAACCAGAGTCCTAACCAGGGTGCGCTCAATTCGTTTCCTTATAACAGCAGAAAGCTCATCAGGTGTTACTTCACCTTTACCGAGTGTTAACCCTTCTAAGAAAAGCTTGTTCACATATGTTCTTCAGGAGCTGAATAGACATAATAAACTAAATGTGAACTTATTTGCGCCGACTGACTACATGAAAAATAGGGCTGCAGAAAGAGACATTTGATCAGAGTTTCCGGAAAATGCTCTGTCTTTACAACTTCAATTCGTTCCCTGTGATCAGGTGCAAACATGATGAGATATTGTTTCTGGATAATTGAATATTAGAGTGAGCAAGTGACTTGAGCAATGTACCTTTCTTCGCGTAACTACGCTTGGAGAGGCCCGTAGCAGCATAGAGTTGTATAACTTTCTCTAGCATAGCCGCAAGCCCTGGTTTGTCCTTATCTTCTTTTGCCTGAAAACAACCTTCAGCCTCTCAACCTATCATTAAAAAATACACTGATACTCTATCAAAGGAGAGACCTTTTGAAATAAAAGTCAATGTCTTACACGTGAAAACAACAATCATAACACTTTACCTGCCGTAGCTGAGCACTAACTTCTGAAAGTGAACATATGTGTACACGCCTTTTCCATTTGGTTGATAGGTTCAGGATCTCTTGGAGGCCATGAAATTTCTTCAACTCCTTCCCCAACAGGTCTTAATATCCCTTTCAGAACAAAAGTAGACAACTCTATCTTCTCCTACATACATTGATACAATAAAATCTCAGTTAACTAACAAAAAAAACTGGATATGTAAGGCAATGGAAAAATAAAAGAAAAGAGAATAGAAAAAAATCCGAGTTGTATTCACTACGCAGTCAACTATGGTCATCACAGTTGCAGAGAAGCTTTTGAAATTCTGCTTGATGATTGAAAAATAAAGAAGAATAGAAACAATTGCCTTGTCATCCAATAATAAAGAAGAATAAAGATTCACCCTGCAACATAGTTTCAAAGAGCAATTACCGGATTTGAGGTCGGAAAGAAAAGCTCTGGAATAACATTTTAAAAAATTTCAGTGTATGAGATGTAAGAGATAGGAAGAAGAGATGTGTTCAAGAGGAGGAATCCCTCCTCAATTTATACAGATATTTGGCACCGCCTCTAAGATCGAAAGGAAGCTTTGAATACACATTGTGATGAAGCCAATAAATAGAGAATTATGAGGAAGCCATTAACAACACCGTTTCAGATTGCCGAGGAAGCCTCAGAGGAAGCGCATAGGTCACCGACTGCCGTTTCAGATTATGCCGGCCCAGAATCTAACCAATTAACCACCCAATCTCACCATATCTGTCAAATGAAGCCCAGAAAAAATAGATGTTAAATGAAACGCAGAGTACAATAGGTGTCATGATATTAAGACTTGAATTTCCATGCTGGCATCCTATGTGGCATAGGTGGGAGAGATTCAAGGTCTTCTTTATATATAAAGAAGATATAGATATAGATGCCGGGACAGAATTGCCTAGTGGTTAAGACCTTAGAGTGAACTGGATCCCAAAGCACACGGATTCGACTCCTCCGAGATTCCAGAGAGCGCCCAGTGACAAAAAAAAAGATATAGATATAGATTAAGATTGATTTACAAAAATTAACTACAAATTTGGTGACGATTATTTCTGATTTATATAAACACATTAACATGTTTTTAGTTATCATATATTTAACATACTTATATTATAATAAGATAAAAATAATAAAATATTTATACTAGACCAAATTAAATATACTTAAAACTTTGAAACTATTTATAATTTTTATATAAATTATTTTAAAATTTTAAACCTTGAATGTTAATTTATTTTCTTCAAAATTAATATAATATACTATATATTTCATGTTTTTATGTATTTTAGTTATTGTTTAATATGTCTAATATTTTTAACAAAATATCTTAGTGAAAGAAAAGGTAAAAGTCCTCTTAACTTTTTGAACAAAATATCACGAATATATAATATTAACTTTGGAAAATAAAACTTTCCACTTAAGTTTTAAAATAAAAAATGATTTATGTAATAAAAATTTATAAATAGCTTCAAAGTTAGGTATATTTAATTTCATATAGTTATATTTATTTATTTATAATTATATGTATTTTATTAGTTATATTTTAGTAAGATATAATTTTATTAAAAATATGATAAGTAAGAAATCAGAAACAATCATCAACAAAGTTTTAACTGGATAAGATGAAGAAATATAGTAGTTTATATAAGTTCAAATTGTTATGTTAGTCTAATGGTTAATGTGCCCTTAGAAAAAGTATCGAGGCACCAATTCAATCCTTGGAATGACAATATTAAGAAAAAAGAATTAGATCAACAACGTAGATTAATATCGTATTATTTAACAGTTGACTAACTTCTTTTAGGGCCATTCTAAATTTAGACATATTTTAAGAAGTTCATGTAGTTTTTTGAATTATAATTGAGTTAATATCGTATTTGGCACTAGCTATTTGTTCAGATTATATTCGAAACTAATGAAATTGTTGGGATCCAAATTGGTCTTTTTTCCCTCCAAGTATTTGAGGTCTTAATTTCTTTGGCATCTAACAAAATATGACCAAAGCACCAGCATTGACCCTTGAAGAACGTCCAAGCAAACTGTTAGGTTCGGTTATGTCTGAACCTGCTTTGCAAAGGGTCCCTGGTTGAAACCGTTGGGATCATGAACACCAATTCTTCTTAAGTTTTTTGGTAACATGAGTTTCTCTCATTCCATCTAATGTATCTTTTTGATGTTTTCTTTATAGTTCTATCATAAATCCATCATTACTATGTTAATGAAATTAATACGCAGGTATGAGTAACAATTGAAGCGATAAGAAAGCAGCTGTATTTATAGGGCCTACTCAATTAGTAGGCAACCAGTTGACTGTTTTAGGATCCGTGATATTAAGAGAGTTTCAGTTTTCAAAAAAAGATTTCAAGAAAAAAAAACAATTTTAAGGACAAAAATAAATGTTCATGTATTTTAATTTTTAACATTTATATGTTTACATATTTAAATTTAATAATATTTAACAGAATATGTATTTTTAAAAGTTTGTGTTAAAAATATGTTTTTAATTATTAAAAGGCTTTAAAAAAAGGTTTTTTTGCAAAAATGACTCAAAACTTGGAGTCAAACAGAAAACTAACATTTTGTTTTGACTCATTTTTTTTGAGATTTTCACCCCACACTTGCATTTTATCTACGAAAATGTCATAAACTTTTTTTTTCGAAAATAGTTTCTTTACTGTCTCAACCTCATCTTCTTCAAATATTTACAATAGTGCCACTACCATGAATAGTTCCAACAACCTTGTACTGATTGTTTGGAGCTTTTAATGCCCTTTAATGCACGTAAATCTCATTACACTCTCCCTGTTTAAATTGTTATGAACTAAAAACAACATTTCTTTCACTTTCTCTCCATATTCATCCAAAAAACTCAAGCTTTTGATTCAAAATATTTTATGGTTGACAGAGCCATATTTCTTTCGTTTTGACTTACGGTTGCTTTCGTTTGAGGTTCTGGGTGGTTGGAGAAGACCCTGCGTGCAAACGAAGTCATCTCACCTAGTTTAGGTACGAATTTGAATTTTTATCAAGATCTGTTCGCGTAGAAGACTTACTAGTAAGTCATCTGTATGTAGAAGACTTACTGATAAGTCTTCTAGTCAAATGGACGACTTAAACTAAGTCGTCCAGCTTTGTTTGTTAAAAAAAACTCCAGACGACTTATATATAAGTCGTCTACGCGAAACAGGCTAGTTTTGCATTTGACCGAATCGTGTCAGATCTTTGACTATTTCTGGACGACTTATAATTCAGTCGTCTCTGGGAAAGTTAAAATTTCAATATTTTATTAAACTAGACGACTTACATGTAAGTCGTCTTAGGTTAGTTTTGTAATTGATAAATAAAATTTCATAATTCAACTTTTACCAGACGACATAATATAAAGTCATCCCACCAGAAGACTTAATTTAAAGTCGTCCGGGGAAAGCAAAGTCGTCCAGAATATTTCCCAATTTTCTGGTCAAACCTTGCTTAAACCGGACGACCTTAAATTAAGTCGTCTGGACGACTTTAATTTAAGTCGTCTAGAGAAAGTTAAATTTCAAGTTTTATTTTTCAATTATAAAACTAACCTATGACGACTTACGTTTAAGTCATCTAGTTTGAATAAAATATTGAAATTTTAACTTTCCCAGAGACGACTAAATTATAAGTCGTCCAGAAATAGTCAAAGATCTGACACGATTCGGTCAAATGCAAAACTAACCCGTTTCTCGTAGACGGCTTTTATATAAGTCGTCTGAAGTTTTTTTTTTAACAAACAAAGCCGGACGACTTAGAATTAAGTCGTCCCTTTTCATTTTCAATTGCAAAAGTGACCTCTTTAGACGACTTACCTTTAAGTCTTCTGGACGACTTAATTCTAAGTCGTCTGCGGCAATGTTTATTGAACTTCTTCATTTTCTCTATGTTTACTAATGTGTTTTGTTTTGAATATTTGCAGATGATTTTTCAGTTACATGAAGTGTATGGAGAATGGTTGTTGAGAGATTGCCGTTGGGATTTTGTGGTTGATGATCTCAAAGGAGCAAGATTGTTTTTATTGAATGAAGATTCAACACATGCTGAACTTGTTGCAATGGCTCAAGAAGATTATAACCTGGACATGAGAACAGTGACTGTGGAGATTAGCTACTCATTACCAGCAGAAATGATGATGGCTCCAGGCAGTCCTCCCATTCATGTTATAAGTGATAGACAAGTTCGAAACTTGCTCGAGATACTCAAAACGCATAGAGTATGTCTTTGTGTATCAAGCCGCAGCAAGGTGGAAACGGTTTCAGAGAAAAGGGATAATGATGAAGCTGGTGAATGGGAAGAAGATGTTGGTGATGATGAAGCTGGTGAATGGGAAGAAGATGTTGGTGATAATGATGAAGCTGATGAATGGGAAGAAGATGTTGGTGATAATGAGGAAAATGGGGAGGAGGATGGGGAGGAGGAAAATGGGGAGGAGGATGTTGATAACTCTATTGTTGGTGAAACGGATCAGAATGGTGGGGATTACAATCTTTATGGAAAGGTTCAAGATGAGGAAGAGAAAGATGATGATAATATTTGTTTTGAAGAAATCGAAAAGACATATGCTAAGACAAAAGCTATTGAAGGAGGAAAATCGGATGGTACCAGTATCTATGTCAACCAGAGTTTTGTTAGCAAGGATGCACTGCTTTCAGAGCTGCGGTTGGCAGCAGTGAGGGATAGGTTTTCTTTCAGAATATACAAATCAACGAAAACTCTCCTTGTGGCAAGATGTCGGGTTAGCGGTTGTGGATGGAAGTTCAGAGCGAGTGTGAAACATGGGACAAACACGTTTTGGGTAACAAAGTATGTGGAAAAACATTTATGCTCAGTGGGAGACCGAATCGCTCAGCGGAGACACTGTACTCCGAAGTATGTTGGTAGTCTTTTCATTGATCGTGTTGGGATCATTGATGGGATTACTCCGCAGCATATCACTGATGCAATGAAGAACATGTTTGGCATGGAGCTTGATTACACCACTTCATACAGAGCACTGTTATATGCACAAACATTGGTGAGAGGATCAGCAGAAGAAGGGTATTCGCGTCTGGCATCATATCTCGAGCAAATCTCCATTGCAAATCCTAATTTTGTCACGGCTATAGAACTTGATTCTGTTAAAAGATTCAAGTATCTATTTCTCTCTTTTGGAGCTTCTATCACATGTTTTAAGTATCAGAGAAGGGTCATTATGGTGGATGGAACTCACCTAAGTGGAAAGTATGGAGGTGTTATGTTAGTTGCAGCCGCACAAGATGGCAATTTTCAGATATTCCCATTGGCTTTTGGGATCGTGGATGCTGAAGATGAACCTTCTTGGGAATGATTTTTCACAAAATTGGCTACTTGTATATCTCATGACAAGCTTCTGTTGATAGTCTCCGACCGGCACTCGGCCATTAAAAGTACGTGTGATAAGGTGTTTCCTTGGGCAACCCGAGGAATATGTTATTATCACCTTCAAGATAACATTGTCAAAAAGTTTAAAGGGAAACATCTCATGTACTTGGTGAAAGGGGCTGCTTATGCTCACACGATTTACTATATTGACCGGTACATGGCTGAGATACGGAGTGCAAACCCGGAACTTGCAACGTATTTGGAGAATGCCGACGCCAGCCTATGGTCAAGGGTTTATTCTAAGGGGAACATATTCAACATAAAAACAAGCAACATCGCTGAATCTATTAATTTCGCACTGAAGCGAGCAAGAGGATTTCCGATTTCGTTCATGCTGGAGTTCATAAGGCAGAAGTTAGGAAAATGGTATGTGAAAAGGAGACAAGATGCTTTGAGTCTCACAACTCCACATAGCCGGGGTGTTGAATACTTGCTTGTTGTTCGAACAGAGATAGCGGATACAATGACGGTCCAACCAATTGATGGATGGCGATTCTTTGTCAAAGGTGGCAAAATGGACTGTGTGGTTGATTTGGAACATGCAAAGTGTGATTGTGGTGTCTATGGAGTGGAGAAAATACCTTGCTCTCATGCTATAGCTGCTGGAACACATGTTGGTTTACATATCTCCACACTTGTATGTCCACTGTACTCAAAGAATTATCTGTATGCAGGATACTCAGAGAATATATATCCTATCGTGTCACAACATATTGAGAAACGAGAATGCTTTTCTCCAGAAGTAAAGCGTGGTCCGGGGAGACAGAAGAAATCAAGATGGCAATCTTGGTTGGAGCTATCTAGGATGAGAGGACACAAACCCAGAAAGAAACACAGGGAACAGAGATGCTCAAACTGCAAGGAAACTGGCCATACGAAACAACAATGTACACAACCAGTTGACTAGTTTTCCAAACGACTTATATATAAGTCGTCAAGTGTATTTTATTGTTAGACGACCTAATACTAAGTCGTCCAGTGTATTTTACTTTTAGACGACCTTATACTAAGTCGTCCAGTGTATTTTATTTTTAGACGGGTCTTTTGCGGTCTTTCCTCTCTATCATCTTAACTTGTTTCCTTTGGTTTCATTAGCAACTTATCAACTTATGTATTTTGGTTTGTACAACTTGAATGGTTTTCTATGTGAACTTTTATGCTAAGTTCGTTGCGTTGACTAAAACCTTCCAGACGACTTTTTTGTAAGTCGTCCAACTGGAAAACCTTCCAGACGACTTATTTGGAAATCGTCCAGCTTGAAGACCTTCCAGACGACTTATTTGTAAGTCGTCCAGCTGGAAAACCTTCCAGACGACTTAACTGTAAGTCATCCAAACCCTCCAGACGACTTATTTGTAAGTCGTCCAGCTGGAAAACCTTCCAGACGACTTATAAATTTACAAATATATACAAAGACAAGTTCAAATACAAATACAAATCTATACAAGAGGAGTTCAAATCTATACAAGAGACAAACAAGTTCAAAGCTATACACATTTTCTTTCAAGTTCTATACAGCTAATCATACATGCCCACGAACTTATCACCATCCACATTTTCGACCAAATGCGGATCAAGAAGCTTCGTCCATATATCCACCGCCATATTATCCCTCGTATTCTTCGCGTTGTACCTAGCAAAATATTTAGAGTTAAAGGGGATTTCAAGAGCATGACATTCAATGTACTTTAGAGCGTACACGCCACAATCACCATTGTTGGCCGTGGGTAAATCTTTCAGCGGTCTCTCATAGGTGTATGGCTCCAACCCGCGTTCGACCCATACTTCATCGTTGGGAGCGCACTCAACAAGCAGATAAGGGACCATCTCGAGAAAAGGCTGCATTATCTCATCCCATGCTTCTGGTACCGACGATGAAGGTATGCTGTCCCAAACGACTATGTGCCTCTTAGGGATCGATATCCAAATAGCAACCCAATGCTTGTTGTCCAAGTTCACTGGCACATAGATATCATCAATGTCCTCCCCCCCCCCCACTTCTTGTTTGATTGGCAAAATAAAGGTATTGATCCGTCATAAAAATTCCACGCCCCACCAGGTAGAGCTCTTCCTAAGCCTTTGTGATCGGGTTCCGATGCTTTGAAGACATGATACTGCTCTCTCCAAGACTGGGAAAAGTTGTGATCCAGGAAGCACATTCGCTCGCTGATATACCATGATTTTGACCCACTTTTACCCATGGTATATAAGCGTTTTTACATATATTTACTATGAAATAGGGTCTATTTAAAGTATTTACAGGTTCAGGTACGTTCTGGAGAAATATGGTGTTTTTGGTGTCTTTTGGAGCCTTTTAAGTGCAGAACTGCGCAGACGCGTCATATGTTTAGATATGGATGGAGACCTTCCCACGGTGCGATTGAGCTGATCTTTGGATACAAGATAGATATTTGAGTTATCTTTCCAATGCCACCGGTTTGAGGTCAATCCGACGGTTAGATCAGAAGTTATGCCCGTTTTACTGAAGAGTGGTCAGTCTGCCTCGCGAGAGAAGGCTGTCGAGAAGAGGAATGTATATCGATCGATGGGAAATCACCCATATCGATCGATATGAATGTCAGGACGTGGGATGACTATGTTTCATGACCGCCAGAAGCCCTAATGCAACCCAAATTACCATAATACCCTTGGACGACCAGAAACCCTATTTTTATGTTATTCTAAGCCATTGTTGACGGCTACGCTCTTTACGCTTTTCTTTACACCTTTTTGATTCATTGTTCTAAGTTAGGAGAGAAGGGAGGAACTCCTATCAGAGTCCTCCTGGAACTCCATTGGTTTTTATATCTATTGCTTTCAGTTTTATATCTGCTCATCTATGATTTCTGTTACAATTATCATGCTTGAGTAGATCCATCTGTTAGATTTAGGGTTCTATATGGTTCTGATGAATTAGCCCCAAAATAGGATTGTTAGAGAATTGATACCCATTGATTAGAAGTATTCTTAATGCATGGTTCTAGAGTAATTAACTAGATCTTGATCTTAGGACATAAGATACTGCGAGAGTATATTTTATGCTTGATAATATTCTGATTGAGTTAGGTTTGTTAGATACGTTCGAGAGCTGCTCGACCATTCTTAATGGTAATCAACTCGCCATAGCCATCGATCGATATCGAGAGTCGAATGTCGATCGATATCGCCTCTCGACCATCGATCGATAATGCTATAAAGTGAGCGGTTGAGTCCTAGTGTATCAGCTCATCTAAACACCCTATCTATTATAGTTCACGTTCCTAAACCCTAGATCTAGCAATCATCATTCCATAAAACAACTCCTTGCCAAGCTGAACAATTATATTGTTCATCTTGTTTACTACTTTACCTGTTATTTACTGCTTTAAAACCTATTAGCCTAGCTTAATCATATAACTATTAGATCTATTAGGTTCCATAGTTCCCCGTGAATTTGATCTCTAAGTACTACAATTGAACCTCTTATTTGAGAGAGTAAATCACTTCTTAGGGTAATTTGAGTGATATAAATTTGGCGCCGTTGCCGGGGAGCTTTGATCGCCATTAGATCTTATTTAGTTAGATTTAGTCTAGGTTTTGTTACTGTTCGAAAAAACTCATAAATTTTTTTCTTCTTTTTCAGGTACATACATCTCAGTACCAGGAACAATGAAGAGAGGATTTCTAGGTCCTTCAAGGAAGGAGCCTGCCGGTTCACGCACGATCCGTAAGTCTAAGAGCGATGTATCGTTCGACACCCTCCAAGCAGCATCGATCGATAGCGTACACCAGAAATCGATCGATAAAGTACACCATCAATCGACCGATAAGCTACAAGAAGCGGTGATCGATAGAGCCAACCAACCGAAGAAAAACACTGTTCACCCGAACAATGTTCATCCGGCTACTATTCATCGCACTGTTCATCCGGCTACTATTCACTCGAAATCGATTGATACTGTTTATCCAGAATCGATCGATACTGTTCATCGAGGTACTGTTCATCACGGTACTATTCACCGTAATACTATTCATCCAGATACTGTTCATCCTGACACTATTCATCACGATAATTGTCATTATGTTTCGGAAAAAACTGTTCATTCTAGATGGATCGATACTATTCATCCGACATCGATCGACACTGTTCATCACCTGTCGATCGATACTGTTCATCACAATACTGTTCACGGTACTGTTCATGATACTATTCACGGTACTGTTCATCCTATATCGATCGACACTGTTCATCCCATATCGATCGATACTGCGCAACACCCGTCGATCGATACTGTTCATCCCGCATCGATCGACACTGTTCATCGTACTGTTCATCTCGACACTGTTCATCGTTTTGTTCATCGCGACACTGTTCATCATGGTACTTTTCGTCCGACGAATACCGACACTTGTGTGGAGTCAGAGGAGGACGAAGAACACATATTTAAGATGGATAAGAAGGATATCTGGCGAGACAAAGAAGGTCGTCCTCGCAATTACAAAAGACAATTGATTAATGCTGAAGAAGCAATAATTCCTGATGTAATTGTTGTTGCTGAGATGAATACCTTTGTTCTATCAAGCCAATGGTATGATTGGGAAAGTGAGGATCCTTTCAATGGTCTTCCTTATGAAGATCCTAGAAACCACATCAAAAATCTTGAGAATCTTGTTTCAAAGCAGAAGGAAATATCCGATGACCTCATACTCTGCAAAATTTTCCCTTATACTATCTTTGGAGATGCGTTTAGCTGGTTTAGTAAGCTGCAGCCAAGATCTCTAACCTGTTGGGAGGACATAAAAGGCGCCTTCCTAAGTAATTTTTTTAGCGAAGCTGTAGCAACTCGAAGTAGAAGGTATGATTACATGAAAGACAAGATAACTAAAGATTATGAGAAAGGAATAATAACTAGTCTTAGTCAGATTAGTATTAGCCAGATTATGGATTTTGTCTACAATGAGCAGAACGATTTTGAAACCCCTACAGCTAGTGTCAAGCAACCAGACATTCAGGTTCAACAGGCAGATGAGGGTACACAAAGGAAAGAACTGAACAGTGAACAGCTAGTCAACCCTGATACGGTTGAGGATGATGAACATCATGGATTTGGAGAGACAAGCATAGTAGAAGAAGCTGATAAGAGTGATCCGAGTTCAACATCGATCGATATTGGTATCTCAGAATCGATCGATATTGAATCTTCACATCGATCGGTACCTCTCGAAAATCTTGATGCTACTACTGAGGATTCAGAGAGTGGACGACAGAGGGCACTTAGAGACCACAACGTGCCTGAAGATTTATACGCTGAAGGGTCTGCACTGCGTCGTTCACCATCCCAGAGTTCTGTCCCTGAGCTTCATCCTGCATATATCTCTTTTGTTGGTGAGAATCCCTTTCATGGTCTTCCTCATGAAGATGCCACTAACCACTTAGAGGCATTCGAAGATCTCGCATCAACCATTCAAAGCAATGGAGTTTCTGAAGATTACTACTTTTGCAAATTATTTCCATACTCTCTTGCTGGGGATGCATGTCATTGGTTGAAGAAGTTACCACCAGCATCTCTCACTACTTGGAATGACATTAGAAATGCTTTTGTCAACCAGTTTCTCTATGAAACTGCAGCCAATCTTGAGATTGAGAGGAGATCTATGCTGGAATATATGGTGGAGGATGATGAACAATCTGAATCTGAAGAGATGAGCAGAAAAGAACAAGCCGATATTAGTGACATGAGCTCAACATCGATCGACACCCTTACCTCAACATCGATCGACCCTACAACCTCCACATCGACCGACACCATGACATCAGAATCGGTCGACATCAGCACCTCAGCATCGATCGATACAGACTTTTGTCATCGATCGATACCACTTGAAATCCCTGAAAGTTCGAGTTGTCCTCAGGACACTGCAGACTCGACACAGCAGAGTATTGATGTATCAAGTTTTTATCCTTCTCCTGATGTAGAAAAAGAGATCTTCATGGAAGATATCTTGGAACAAGAAGATTTCTTAAAGTTGGAGGATGGAGAAAAGCTTGGAAAATTGGATTCAAGTAAAGAAGTTATTATGGAATACTTCTTGGAGCTGGAGGAATGGCTTGAGAATTTGGATCAGAATCTGGAGCAGAAGCCTGATGACGAACATAATGCTAAGAGGAAAGATTTAGAGAATTCGTCAAAGGCTAGCATCGATCGACACCAACCTGATGAGATCGATCGATACCCACCCTATGTCATCGATCGACAGTCGCCATACAACATTGATCTACATACACCCGACTGCATCGGTCGACACCCACCCGATTGTATCGATCGACACCCATGTTTGGATGAACTACCAGGATATATTGTTGAGCTGGAACCGATTGAGGAGATAGTGAAAGAGTCTGAAGCCTCATACCTTGATGTCCCTAAACATCAGAGACCATCCATTTGGACAGAAGAAACTGCTGAGTTTCACAAGAAAGTGAAGATGATACATGATCCTGTGAAGATTATGGTTCCAAGAGCTGTGTTTGAAGCTGAATCTCCTATTCCACCAGATAAAAGTGTGGATTCGAGTTCTTACATTGAAGCATTGGATGATCATCAGCACGTAGAAGCTTTTCAGAGAGGGTTGAGACTTAGAGATGAAGTCAATAAAACTCTACCAGAAGAAGCATCGATCGACACGGTTCAGACAATGTCGATCGACATGAGCACTCCACCATCGATCAACATCTACCGGATACCATCGATCGACATCCTCAATCCACCATCGATCGACACCACCACTGGTTCATCGATCGATGCCAAACGAGAATCAGAGCAGAATGAGTATGAAGTGTGTGGAAATATTTTTGATGGAGATACCACCACACGTTCAAACAAGTCTGGGGGAAAGAAGATGATGAATTGGAGGAAGAGGAAAAGAACTAGAAGAGGTTCTCAGTTATCATTGATTTCTCACTTCTCAGATGATTCCAGGAAATCCAAATTGAGATTTCACAAGTCTGTGAGAAAGAAGTGGAGAAATTGGAAGAAGCGGAAACGAACCAAAGAAGGTTCTCAGTTACCATTAACTCTTTACTTCTTAGATTGTTTCAGGAAATCCAGAGTGCGCAGTAGATGCTTCTCACATCCATTTGCAAAGCTTAGAGCACTCCTTATTGCTGAGATGATAGACAAAGGAAGAAGAGTTTATGGAGGAGGCTTTCACACAAGAATGATAAAGCTTCAGAGATTGGACATTGAGACTTGTTTTGGAGCCTGTTCTCATACTCATCCGGACTAAATCAGATCTCCAAAGTCAAGCTAAATGACTATAACAAAGCGCTGAGTGGGAGGCAACCCACTGTTAGGTATGTTTTAAATTTGTTTTTATTTTCATTTATTACTGATATTTTATTTTCTAAAGATTTCAGGTATATAAAAAAAAAATGAACAGTAACGACGGTACTGTAGCAACGCACTGTAGCACGACCATCGAGCGATACTGTAGAAACAACATCGGTCGATACTGTAGCATAAAAATCGATTGATACTGTAGCAGGGTCACTGTAGCTACGATTACTGTTCAAAGTTACTGTATCTGAGACACTATTCAAAGCTACTGTAGCAGAATCACTGTTCATCGAAAAAAAATTATTACTTTAGTTAATTGGTTTTATTAGTTATATATTACTAACTTTTATACTGTTAGTGTTTTATCTATGATAGGTTATAAGAGAAGATCCAAGGAAGAAGGGTTGATATACCAAGAATCGACGATGACTACGTAGCATCGATCGACAGAGCATCACTAGCATCGATCGATCGCCACTTAACTGTGTTGATCAATAGAGCATCAAGAGTATCGATCGCCACTTAACTATGTTGGTCGACATTCATATCAACGTCAGGTATAAAGTTTCTCCTTGTTGAATATTGTCCTTATGATTTATTCTCCCACCGATCTTAGACTGTTTAGCATTGATCCCAATGTTATTCAAGTTTGGGGGAAGTCGTACTAATATTATGATTTAGTTAGCTATTTAGAAAAGGGACCCGAGTAGACGATTGCCATGATAATCGACCGATTAGAACAAGTCGATATCGATCGACAGTACACCACTTGCATCGACTTATGGTAACTCTTTTTCATTGATCAACACTTAATCTGGTCAGGTATATCGTTCTAACTTGTTAAATTGCGTATTTATGATTTATTTACACACCAAACTCCGACTGGATATACACTGGTCACAGTGTTATCCAAGTCTGAGGGAGGTTCTACTAATATTTTGCTTTAGTTTTGAAAAAAAAAAAGAAAAAAAAAACAGATCCAAGTAGACGGTTGCTCAACACATCGATCGATGAGACCATGTTGATATCGATCGACATCACTTCATAACCACAGATCGATTGTCTCTTCATTGTGTTGAATGTATGTTAGCCATCGACCAATGCGACCACGTCGATATCACTCGACAACACTTCATCAACATCGATCGATTGTAACTTCATTGTATCGATCGATACTGAGCAGGTTATCGTTCTTACTTGTTAAATTTTGTACTTCTACTTTATTATTTTTTATCTTACCACCGACTGTGTTACACTGGGGACAGTGTAATTTAAGTCTGAGGGGATTACTAACGTTTATCTACTTTTATGAGTCTTATTTAAAAATGTTTTCAAAAAGTTTTTATTGAGTCAAGAAGGGGATGATGATCTAATTTGATTTATTACCTGTCATCTAACCACTCTTTAAACCAATTTTAGATTTACTGACTGCAGAAATACTAGAGATACTAAAGTGGATCAACCTATCAACTATGTTTGCACTTGCTGAGAATGTTTGAAGGAACCAAAGCTGATCTCCAACCTAATTGAACTCAACTTTGCTTGTCTTGGGGCTTGGTATACATGGGATCAGATTCTTCAAACAAGTCTGGAAGGTAAAGCCTTGTGTAGATTTATCACCTTCTCTCTCTCTATTTCGATCCTAGATATATAGGTAGAAAAAAATTATTATTTTTATTAAAAGATATATATATATAATAAAATAAAATAAAAAAAAAGAAAAAAAAAAAAGAAAAATATATATATATATATATATATATATAGGTTTTAAGTTAGGTGGAATCCGAACAGGACTTGGTGGTTACAACCATTAAGGCTTGCTTCATAAGGACTCCAACTAAAAGAATCCGAACAGGACTTGGTGGCTACAACCATTAAGGCTTGTTTCATAAAGATTCCAACTAAAAGAATTCGAACGGGATTTGGTGGCGGCAATCATCAAGGTTCGATTCATATGAATTCTTGGATATAGGTCAAAAAGAAGTGAACAGGACTTGGTGGCAACCACCATTAAGTTTTGATTCATGGAAGCCTGTCCAATCTTGGTCAATGATCCTGCAATGAAAGCAGACTTTGACTAAGAGAGAAATAAGTAGAGAGAGAGGATAGGAACTAACTTTTACCTGCAGGTCCAGATACTTGTTTGAGAATCCTTGCATCTTGTGATCGATACTCCCAAGGTAAAGCCTACACTTTTATTTATGTTAAGAAATGAGATCAGTAGAGAGGATTGTCAGACATGATCTGTTAAGTTGTTGACTAGGTGAATTTGGTTGCTATACTAGAATATTGTATAATGTGCTTCTAATGTTAGGATATTTATGATTTGGTTTGCACTACTAGAGAGATGATGACTGAGTTTTTAAAATCTTTTTGAGTCCCAGCTGTTTTCAAACCTCTTTCAGAGAGACTGCCTGTTGGTTTTGCTTGAGGACAAGCAAAAGGGTAAGTCTGGGGGAGTTGATATACCATGATTTTGACCCACTTTTACCCATGGTATATAAGCGTTTTTACATATATTTACTATGAAATAGGGTCTATTTAGAGTATTTACAGGTTCAGGTACGTTCTGGAGAAATATGGTGTTTTTGGTGTCTTTTGGAGCCTTTTAAGTGCAGAACTGCGCAGACGCGTCAGATGTTTAGATATGGATGGAGACCTTCCCACGGTGCGATTGAGCTGATCTTTGGACACAAGATAGATCTTTGAGTTAGCTTTCCAATGCCACCGGTTTGAGGTCAATCCGACGGTTAGATCAGAAGTTATGCCCGTTTTACTGAAGAGTGGTCAGTCTGCCTCGCGAGAGAAGGCTGTCGAGAAGAGGAATGTATATCGATCGATGGGAAATCACCCATATCGATCGATATGAATGTCAGGACGTGGGATGACTATGTTTCATGACCGCCAGAAGCCCTAATGCAACCCAAATTACCATAATACCCTTGGACGACCAGAAACCCTATTTTTATGTTATTCTAAGCCATTGTTGACGGCTACGCTCTTTACGCTTTTCTTTACACCTTTTTGATTCATTGTTCTAAGTTAGGAGAGAAGGGAGGAACTCCTATCAGAGTCCTCCTGGAACTCCATTGGTTTTTATATCTATTGCTTTCAGTTTTATATCTGCTCATCTATGATTTCTGTTACAATTATCATGCTTGAGTAGATCCATCTGTTAGATTTAGGGTTCTATATGGTTCTGATGAATTAGTCCAAAAATAGGATTGTTAGAGAATTGATACCCATTGATTAGAAGTATTCTTAATGCATGGTTCTAGAGTAATTAACTAGATCTTGATCTTAGGACATAGGATACTGCGAGAGTATATTTTATGCCTGATAATATTCTAATTGAGTTAGGTTTGTTAGATACGTGCGAGAGCTGCTCGACCATTCTTAATGGTAATCAACTCGCCACAGCCATCGATCGATATCGAGAGTCGAATGTCGATCGATATCGCCTCTCGACCATCGATCGATAATGCTATAAAGTGAGCGGTTGAGTCCTAGTGTATCAGCTCATCTAAACACCCTATCTATTATAGTTCACGTTCCTAAACCCTAGATCTAGCAATCATCATTCCATAAAACAACTCCTTGCCAAGCTGAACAATTATATTATTCATCTTGTTTACTGCTTTACCTGTTATTTACTGCTTTAAAACCTATTAGCCTAGCTTAATCATATAACTATTAGATCTATTAGGTTCCATAGCTCCCCGTGAATTCGATCCCTAAGTACTACAATTGAACCTCTTATTTGAGAGAGTAAATCACTCTTTAGGGTAATTTGAGTGATATCACTCGCTCCTGAAAGCTTTTGGGTTCTCCTGATACCTCTGCCTCAGCAGACGACTTATCAGAAAGTCGTCTACTTGGTCGTCCAAGTAGACGTCTTTCCAGACGACTTATCTTTAAGTCGTCTGGTAAATATAAGTCGTCTGGAAAGTTGTCTACTTGGACGACTTTGTAGACGACTTTCCAAACGACTTATATTTACCAGACGACTTAAAAATAAGTCGTCTGGAAAGTCGTCTATTTGGACGACCAAGTCGACGACTTTCCAGACGACATGTATTTAAGTCCAGACGACAACGATACAAGATAAGCAGAAGACTTACACAGTCTTCCAGCCATTCTTTGGCTGTCCGGAGGATGTGATACCACCAAGTTGGTGATGTACGTGGTTTGTCCTCTTGCTTAGTGAAATAATGACTGCAAACAAAAAAGCAATCAGTTTTGGTAGTCTAAATCAAGCAAAAAGTAATCAGTTTTGGGTAAAGCAATCACTTACGGATCAGTTTTCAACCAATCAACGAGATCCTTCAGCTTAGCTCTTTTTACTGGCTGAAATGAACTATAGGCTGCCACTTTATCATTTTTTTTCTCTGCCGTATAAGGAGATATCAGCGTGGGAGCAGGTTTCTTCGCTCGTTCACTCATTGCACGCACAGTAGCAGTGGGAGCTGTTTTGTCCAACACAACCAGGCTCGGTACTGAAACTGGAACGCTTGCTTGTGGATCTGGAACGCTTGCTTGTGGATTTGGAACGCTTGGATCGGTGGAAGCGATGATGCTCGGTTGTTGATCGGTGGAAGCGAGGCTCGGTTGTTGATCGGTGGAAGCGAGGCTCGGTTGGTCAGTGGAAGTGACAGAAACAATCTGTTTGGAGGAGACACCATCTGCTTTATCCTCCGAGCAAGATCTTATTTACCGAGAAAGCCTCATATGTTGTATCCTCCGGCAAAATTCTCTGCAATAAAAGTTGCACATAAGTTAACCCTGGACGACTTAAATAAAAGTTGTCAGGACGACTAGTTGACACTGGACGACTTAAATGTAAGTCGTATGGACGACTAGTTGACCCTGGACGACTTAAATGTAAGTCATCTGGTCTAGACAACTTACATTTAAGTCGTCCAGGGTCAACTAGTCGTCCAGACAACTTTTATTTAAGTTGTCCCGACAACTAGTTAACCTTAGACGACTTAATTCTTGTTGGGAGAGGATTTGATACAAACCTCTTTGGCTTGAGGGGTAGTCTGTTTCGTTTGAGGAGTAGGTTGTTTCCTTTGAGGAGAAGGCTGTTTCCTTTGAGGAGAATGTTGTTTCTTTTGAGGATTAGGCTGTTTGGTAGGAGGAGTAGGCTGTTTTTTAAGAAGAGTACGCTGTTTGGATTGAGGAGTAGCCTGTTTGGGTTAAGGAGTAGCCTGTTTGGGTTAAGGAGTAGGTTGTTTCTCTTGAGGAGTAGGCTGTTTCTCTTGAAAGGTTGTCTGATTGGTTTGAGGTGTAGGCTGTTTGTTACTAATCCCGGTTTGTTTGGCCTGATTGGTGACACCAACCTTCTTCTCCACAGCTTCCACCCTATCGGACAACTTCCTAATCTCCCTGATGCACTTCGTAAACCCTTCTTTCATGCAGTCAACTACGTCCTTGAACATTTTTTCCAACTCCTGTTTGGTCATCCAACTATCCTCTTTAGGAGCCTCTTTACGAGCTTTCTTCAGAGGTCTTGGATTGTCTTCCTCCTCCTCCTCCTCCACCACCACAACCATCTTTATCTCTTTGGCTTTCTTCGATGGAGCCTCTTTAGGTTTTGTATAGACCTTAGTACCAGTGACTTCCCAGCAATCCCTGGTCCACTTCCACGGTCTCCGATCATACATGAGTTTAATGATGTTCTCCGCGGGCAGGTCCTCAACCTCAGAGTTCCATTTTGGCCACATTTCACTAATGTCCTTCTGGACAAAGTTGATCACGCGGGTCTGCAGTAAATAGAAGAATCGAGTTAGATATTTGAACAAAAAGACTAAATAGACGACTTAATTATAAGTCGTCTGGTAAGTCGTCCAGCTGGACAACATTCTAGACGACTTATTATAAGTCGTCTACTAAGTCGTCCAGCTGGACGACCTTCCAGACGACTTATTACAAGTCGTCTACTAGATCGTCCAGCTGGAAGACCTTCCAGACGACTTATTACTTATATTAAAATCGTCTACTAAGTCGTCCAGCTGGAAGGTGGTTCCGGACGTCTTAGTAGACGACTTTAATATAAGTAATAAGTCGTCTGGAAGGTCTTCCAGCTGGACGATCTAGTAGACGACTTGTAATAAGTCGTCTGGAAGGTCGTCCAGCTGGAAGACTTAGTAGACGACTTATAATAAGTCGTCTAGAAGGTCGACCAGATGGACGACTTAGTAGACGACTTTAATATAAGTCGTCTGCGCAGTCTTTTGGATTGAAGTAAATACCTGACTCAAGATAGCAGCTTTCATTGATCTGCGGCCTCTGCTGCCTCCGTAAGCCAATATCGGTGGAGACGGACTGTTGCTCTGGGACCACCAATACTAGCACCCAATTCCGGCATAGCTGTGTACACCCAGACCTGAAGAACTTGTATAAACTCATCCTTGGTTTAATAGCCAGTAATATCTTTGTTCCACAAAGCGTCCATCAGCACCTTAAACGCGACTCTCCCCCATAGATAATTCTCAAACCGATCTAAATCCATCACTAGCCTTACCAGACTAGATCGTGTAGCGGTTGAAAACTTTCTCCTTTCAATGAATTATGTGAAGATGGAAAGGTACGCGAGCCGCTTCCGATCTTTCGTGGACCAATCCCCGCATCTCTTCAGTCCTGCTATTATCTGATCAGTAGTTGGCCCAGCTTCCAGATGAACTCCCAGCATCCCCTTGAAAGAAACCATCTCTTTGGTAACTTCACATTTTGGTGTCTCAAGATCCTCGATGTACTCGCAGTTTAGACCAGTGAGGTTTTCAAACTCTAACAATGAAAACCTCAAAGTTTCTGGACCAACGAGAGACCACATCTCATACTTCTTCTTAATGTCCAGCTTGAAACTGAGCATGTGGTGAACCAGCCTTGAAGCCCAACCAAATTCCTGCTCCTTGAACTTGATGAAAACTCCCAATCTCGACTCCTTGAGCTCTTCAAATTCGTCATCAGTAAGAGCTTCCCTAAGAGCAGTATGCAACTTGTTGTTATCCGTGTGATACGAAATGCTATTGTGGGCTGGTGGCTCTTCCCCTGATGTGTATAACCTACGGGAGAGTTCTGGAATATCCATCATATTTGTCTGCAAAATAATCAAAGGCAATAATAGAAGTCAGAACACAAGCTAAATCAATCACGCCTTAATTGTTACTCCAGACGACTTAGTAGACGACTTATAATTAAGTCGTCTAGAAAGTCGTCCAACTGGACGACTTAGTAGACGACTTAATTATAAGTCGTCTGGAAAGTCTTCCAAATGGACGACTTAGTAGTCGACTTGTAATAAGTCGTTTGGAAAGTCTTCCTGCTGGACGACTTAAATTTAAGTCGTCTACTAAGTCGTCCAGTTGGAAGACTTTCCAGACGACTTATCTTACAAGTCTTCTAGTAGAAAAATTTAAAGCGGACCTGATTAGTCGCAGAAGGAGTTGGAGTACTCGTCATTGCGGTTATAAATCTGAAAAAATAAACGTGAAACGGTGAGAATTAGTAAATTGATAGAGACAATGTTTTATTTTCATCTTTTCCTCGAGATTGTTGACTTACCGGCGTTAGGGTTTATAGAGAAACGGCGCTACGGTTTACAGAGAAGAAGCGGTGGCGCTAGGGTTTAGAAGAAGCGGCGGCGCTAGGGTTTGGAGCAAGCGGCGGTGAGAACGTTGGTGAGCACGGTGGCGAGGGCGACGGTTTGTTCGGAAATAGCGGAAGCGGCGGCGCTAGGGTTTAGAGGAAGCGGCGGCACTAGGGTTAGAAGAAGCTGCGGCGAGAACGGTGAGAATGAAGTTAGATAGCCGACGTTGAGAACGATGGTTTGTTCAGAAATAGTGGGAATTCGAAATCGCCTTTGATATCGCCGGTGAGAGAGAACTGTTAGGGTTTCTGAATTTCGCGAAAAATGAACAAAAAAATCACTTTATATATTGGGTAAATAATCCGGTTAGCTTTAATAGTACATTGGTAAAATTTAAGGTTTGGTCCGGTTTAGACAACTTATTCTGGCTGATAATGTACATCAGACGACTTAATATTTAGTCGTCTGTTCACAGACGACTAAATGTTAAGTCGTCCCAAACCCTAAAATGAACCCCTAAACTAAAATGACTAAATTAACTAACTAACCACGTTATAAAATCAATTTATACTTCAATAGTGTTTACTATACACAGAAATGAACACGCTTAGGTAATTTTTAAATTTTTCAAAAACGGTTTTAATGATTTCCGAAATCTAACCTCAAGAACATATACAATACTACAACATATGTTGATGAAACATAAACTAAAGAATATCATGACGACCTACTTTCACTCATCTATGCTGAAAACAATTGAAATTTGTTATATCTTAATTTATATCTTTTAAGACATATATTAATTACATAATTCTCATTTTTCACTTATCAAAATATTTTTTACAAAATTTTTAAATTATGTTTAAGAATAACTGTCCAGACGACTTTCAGTTAAGTCGTCTGGACGAGTTATTTTTAAGTCGTCTAAACAGACGACTTGCGAAGGGTAAAAACGTAAAAAAAAATCTGTTTTTTTGTTTGGTCACAAGGAGATAGTTGTAATTTCAATAGCCTTTTAGGTTACTTTTGCCTTTGACCCAAATTGGGTTTTCTTTTGGGTTTGACTCCAAATTTTGAGTTACACTTGGCAATTCTCCCTAAAAAAATTGCCCAAGAGCCATGACAAACCATGAGCGGGCCCTGATTACTTACACGGATGGTGTTAATCTATAGTCATGAGCGGTCCATCTTGGGCTCGGGGTTGGTCGAAAGAATCATCTGACTATTTCAAAATATACTGATTATTTTTAACCAAAAAAAAAAATACTGATTACACTAGTTCCGATCTTAACATGCATCGGCTAACGCACGAACATCTTGTGGGATTTCAGAAAATTCTTCCAAGAAAGCTCACAGAAAGAAACGTCCTTTAGATTAATCGAGTGACACCGTAAAAAAAATCATACTTTGCAGAATAACTACGAAAGCGTTCTACATCAAGTCTTCACCCCCTTGTATGGGTCGTTATATCCACTAGTGCATGATTTGGGAGAGCCCAAATCATACTGCCAATTTAAGACTTACCAAAACCGTTCAAGCTTTTGTCTCTCTTGACGGTAAATGATTCCATATACCAAAGAAAGAATAACCTAATGTCATTGTCATTGCGGCTCTGTGAAAAGATCTGGATCCAATAATTCAAATAATTCTATTCGGGTACTTATTTACTACCAACTTTTTTTGATCCATTTAAAATCCAAATTGAAGAGCGTGAAATTTTGGGCATAATATTAAACTTCTATGTACATCATTACTGGTCTACAATTTCAATTCCTTTCATCTCGCCCCTAAAAGTAGTTCCAGGTTCTTTCTTTCTTTTAAATATATATAACGCTATGATATTCATTGGAATTTTATTAGCTATTATGATAATTTGAGTATTTTACTCTGCAGTATTTGAAGTAGTTCAATAGTTTGATGGACAAGTTCAGACTTGATAAATAAATAATGTATTTTGTATTAATCTTTATCTACAGAACTATAATAGTAAATTTTCTATAAATCTAGTATTTTTTGTTTGTTATCAGGATAAACATAATCACGAAGACTATGCAAACCAAACTGGTAATTTTGCGTCTAAATGAACGAAAAACGATGGTTGCTTCTTTGCATTGCGTGCAAGACTATCTGCCTTAGCATTCTGCATTCTGGAGATATGGATGAGCTCTGAATGATTGAACTTCTCTTGGGGATCTTGATATGTTCTAGGTAGCTTGCGAAGACCGGCCATTTTTCTGGTTATGAAATCAACTTCACTATCTGAGAACAATCTGTTGCAAAATTGACATAATATTACCGTAAGTTCATCATACATTTCATTGCCAAGATGAGTTGTCTCAACTTCCGAATGGAGAGTAAAAATACTGGGTGTAGTATAAATTTAACATTTTATAGCATAATAATCTTGTTTCAGTTGGATTTTAAGAAGAAAAAAAATTTGCAACAATATTTTCAAATAATAATAATATTTTCGAGAGATTCTCAAACAGTAATTTTATGCATTTCATAATATTGTCAATAAAACTATTTTTTTTTAATTTATATAAAGCGTGTTGTCAAACATGATAATAAAGTTTTAGAGCATATCAAATGCAAGTCTATTTATTTCTCTATATTTATTTTCCTCTAAATAAAGTAATTTTTGTTTTCAATGGGTTGTCTCTAAAATAGAGTTAATCCATTTCAGAGAAAAATATAAAGAAAAATTAAAATTGGGTTAGAGGTGTCTTACAAAGTGTACAGTACATAAGGATAAGTGGTGGTACTCGCTACTTGGTCCGTATTTGACTTATAAAGTCGAGTACTTGGTTATCAAGTCAAGTATCGAGTAATCTATTTAAGTTATTCGTAAATCCAAGTCAAATATCCCCTATACATTATTTGCGAAGTGATTTTGCCACATATCGTCATTACAATTATTCTCGGCTAAAAAATGATGACATGTCTACTAAAAAAAATGACGTGTATTCCGGAAAATATAATATGGAAAATTACATTTAATGTTAATTTAGTTTTTTGGTAAACTTTTAAAAATATAGCAATAACTCATATATTACATTTAGTGTCGATTTATATTATTGGAATTTTTTTTAAAATATGATAATAACTCATACATCATCTATAAATTAAATATATTCATATATAACATTTTAAATTTCGAAATATTGTTTTATTTAGTTTTCTTTTTATAACTATACAATTTATTACTAAAACTTCCAAAAATTGCTACAATTTTTTAAAAAAAATTAAATTTATAATCGTAAGATCATTAGTTTCTTATATATAAACATAAATTTTATAAGTATTTTTTAGTTTAAAGTTTTGATAATTATAAAATTTTATATCATTTTTAAAAATCTATCTAAGATTATAATTTAAATATATACATATATATTTTAAATATAATTTTAAATAAACAAATTATCTAATCTTAATTTAGTATTTAACTAAAACATATATATATATATATATATATATTAAATATTGGTAAAAAATAAAATATTTAATATTTAATAAAAATAATTCTAAATATAAGTTAAATTTAATCAAAAAAATTATGCACATGGTGCAGGGAAACACCTAGTAACTTATTAAATTTATAGTAACTACTTGGTGTTGTTTGGCTTGTTACTCGTTTTTGGTAATGAACAAAAGATACATAAGCATAGTAACAAAACTTATTTATATTTTCATTTTCATAAGTGAATCAAAAATATATGATATATTTATATAAGTATCCTGGAGTTTTTTTCTTTCTTATATATTATGTATTTTGAATTAACTAAAATATAGTAAAAACATTGAGATATTGTCTATAAAAGTATAAATAATAAAGTAATTTAGTTTTGAATCCAACGAACTAGTAAGTAATTTACGATTAACTTGAAAGTATCTTGCTGGTAATTTAGAAATAACAAAAAATAAAACAAGTCAAGTAACTTGCAAGTTTGTCATTTTTCGAAAGCGTTTGAAACTGCAAGCACTCATTTTTTGCAAATTAAGTACAAGTAAAAAAAAATTACTCACACAAAACAAGCCGAATACCAGTGTACCACGTATAGCGAAAATGCCAATTACCCAGCTTATGCCCAGCCCACCCTTAGATATTTATCCCAAAACTAGTTTAATATATACTCAAGATCAAGATGGCTCTAATGACATTAACTGACACGTTCAGCGAGAACGGTTTAACACGGCAATAGAGACCCTCGTAATTCGTAAACACAGTGAACCTTAAATCCACCCTACAAGTAAACAATTTCCAAGATAAGCCAAGACACCTGACCTGATATAGACCTGATCGACGATTTTGCACGCTTGAACATCAAGAAAGCTCAGTCTCAAACTAACAAAAGTATGCATACTTATTTGACATGAAAAGGCATCAAAATCATCAAAGTACCTGATATAGACCTAATCGACGATTTTGCACGCTTGAACATCAAGAAAGCTCAATCTCAAACTAACAAAAGTATGCATACTTATTTGACATGAAAAGGCATCAAAATCATCAAAGTACCTCAAGGAGAACATAGGAACCTCAAAATATTATCAAAACAGATCACTTATCCGACATCTTCCATGACAACATGGACCAGAGTCCGAGCCATAGTAGTTATTTCTTTTGTTTTAGCCATTTTCTTTTGGTCATGATTAGTTCTGCTTTGCTTTTGTCATTATCATTTTAAATCTTCCATTTTCTTTCTTTGAGTCTTATAATTCAATCAGAAAACATACTAATAAAGCTCTCTACAGCATTAGACTACCTATATATGTTGTCTTTCTTTATATCTCTTGTATTTTAGCATAAAATAAGAGATATTGTTTTATTTTAAGATGAGATTTCATGTAACTAACCAAGCGAGGACGGTCTAGTGGTACTTGAAGGAGCTTCGGCCCCAATACGGATCCGGGTTCGAATTCTGCTGGCCACTAAAGAATTAACATTTCAGTATCGCCAGGGACAGAGGACCGACACATGGGCCGATAAATGTAAGTTACAAACATGTGGCTAGTCTAGATCCATTTCTGTGGGGTTCAGGATACCCCTTATAATTAAAAAAAAAAAAAGAGATTTATGTAACCCAAAATTAATTTGAAATAAAAATTAAAATCTATATTATTAAATTTGAAGTACATTTTGGACATGTTTGGAAACAAATATAGTAGAATAAATGAGATATGTTTGGAAACATGAATAGTAGAGATGTAAACTTTCTTTTATTTACACATCTAACCAATGTATTTTCAATAAATTAATAATAAATGAGAACTGTTTAGAAATATGAATAACATATTTAATACTTCTTTTTATTTACACATTTAGCCATATTTCTTACAATAAATTAAACAATATACTGTCTATATCTCTTTTTATTTACAATTCTGTCACTATATTTACAATTCTTTATGGTGAAAATAAAAACAAAAAAATAAAATATAAATAGTATATTATATGGACCTCTATATTATATAAAAGAAGTTTTAAATACAGTATTATTATCTTATTTAGCTTAGTCAAATATAAAAATTTCAAGAGTTCAATTTTTAAAAACAAATATCAGAAAATTAATAATAATTCATAGAAAACTAATGCTAAAAATTAAAATTTTGAAACATGGATAAAAGTATGTCAAGAAAAAAAAAGTAATGGCTTCTGTTATTAATAAAAATTGGAAATTCATTATATTATAAAAACTATCTACTTGGATCAGTTTTAAAATATACAAAAATGGACTAATCTAATTAACTAAAACCAATTTTTTGTCTAGAATAATCATAAAATAAATTTAAAATATAATAAAAATATTTCAAATAAAAATAATAGTTTAAACTTGATTTATATCAAAAATTGATTTAACATATGCATATATTCAAAAATTTATTTTTACTAAAATATTTTCCAATAACCATTAATAAAAAAATGTTTTCGATATATATATATATATATATATATATATATATATAAGAAAAATACAACAAGAAGACCAATTTCATATACCAACTTAATTTATGGTTTTTATATTTCACATTAAATTTTAAGAATATAATATATGAGATTATTTATATGACATTTCATGTTATTAATTATTTGAAAGCATTTACTAAATGAAACCTCAAAATAAAACAAGATGAAATAACAAGTGATTATATCAACAAAATCAACAAAATCATGATACGAGTCTGAATTATCTCAACTCCTTAAAAAAATATTTTTTTTAAATAAAAACTAAATCACATAAACTAAATTTAAACTAAATTTAATATAATTATATAATTTTATTTGAAATGCACAAATGAATTTTTCTATACAGATGTGTTAAAGATATAAAATATTTTATTTGAATTAAAAAAATCAGTGTAAAATAAATTTAACATTGGGTTAAATAGATAAAATCATATTACGAGTTAGAATTATATAGAGTCTTCAAAAATTTAGTCATATTTAAAATAAATAAAAAATAAATCATAGAAGTAAATTTAAGAAAATTTTCATAAAAAAGTTAAAATATATAATTTATCAAAAATCATAACTTTTATTACGTAAAATAATTTTCCAACAAAAAATATACCCGCCCTTTTTAAGGGCGGGTCAAAATCTAGTACGAAAATGCATTAAATCATTATCTAAATTCGTAGTATATAACGATATGGGTTACCAACCTAATAACCAACAAAATGTGACATTTCCCTAGCTAAACTTAGAAGAGAAACTATCTCACATGTAGATGTCGAAGGTTTCTTCGTGAACTTCTGTTTCCTAACTTGTCTTTTAGCAGGTAAAGGGTATAATAACATGAATACATGATAAGTCCATTCATCTAGAAGACGCATGTTTTTTTAATTGCTAATATATGCAATTAAGATAATTTGTTCATCGTCAGAATATATATTAAACTAATATGAATGTATACTTACGGGATTCGAATGAGATTCCAAGAGTTTGATGATTCGGATTTTTAAATTTGGATCTTTTAAGGTTTTTACCATCTTTACCGGCAGATATTTATTCCCAACCAAAATGACAACTCTAGTACATTTTGGTTGTCTCCATTTAAAATCTAACACCATTTGGTAAAAGCTGGTGAAGACCTCCATTAATGCCTCCTTTTTCTCTCCACTACTCTCATCATGTGCACGTATATATACACACATAAGAATATTGTACCCTTACTCATCCCATCTCCAAGAAAACACCTAAACAGAGTTCACAGCCTCATACACATAGATTATACAATTTTTTAGCCGTTTGAGTATAACAATGACGAACTCGGTGGCCAATGTTGCACTACTAGGGGTTTGCCTGCAAATGATGAGCTTACTTGTGCTGCAAGTCAACGCCAGGGCTTTCCTAGTGTTTGGAGATTCCCTCGTGGACAATGGTAACAATGACTTTCTAGTGACCACTGCTCGTGCCGATAACTACCCTTACGGTATCGACTTCCCAACTCACCTTCCCACTGGCAGATTCTCCAATGGTCTTAACATTCCAGATCTCATCAGTAAGCTTTCTTAGTCTTTTAACACTTCAAATATTACCAAAAATAAAACAGTGATAAAATGATGATATTTATTATAGGTGAGCATTTGGGTCAAGCGTCTCCATTGCCTTACCTGAGTCCTATGCTGAAGAAAGACAAGCTCCTGATCGGCGCCAACTTCGCCTCCGCTGGTATCGGAATCCTTAACGATACCGGTATCCAGTTTGTAAGTTATAGTTTTACACGAGTCCCTTAATGTATCCTAGCAGCTAAGTAAAGGTACTTTTCGATAACAAGGGGTCTTCTGGTAACTTCAATGCAGTTGAACATAATTCGGATCACGAAGCAGTTAGAGTACTTCGAACAGTACAAAGTACGAGTGAGTGGATTGGTTGGAGAAGAAGAGATGGAGCGGCTCGTTAACGGAGCACTTGTTCTAATAACACTAGGAGGCAACGATTTCGTCAACAACTACTACTTGGTCCCTTTCTCCGCAAGATCTCGTCAATTCTCTCTCCCCGACTACGTTGTCTATGTCGTTTCTGAATATCGCAAAGTCTTACGGGTTTGTTTATTTACGTAGAGGCGAAAATCATCCATTAAAGTTCTCAACAAGTCTAATATACTTAAAAAATCAAATGAATTTTGAAACTGCATTGCGTCGACTTATATAAAAATTCATATTGTTTTTATAGAAAATGTATGATTTGGGTGCTCGACGTGTCCTGGTGACCGGGACAGGGCCGATGGGTTGCGTCCCGGCCGAGCTGGCTCAACGTAGCCGCAGCGGCGAGTGTTCGACGGAACTACAACGAGCCGCATCGCTATTCAACCCACAGCTTGTTCAGATGATCAACGACCTCAACAATGAAGTTGGATCTTCGGCCTTCATTGCGGCTAATACTCAACAAATGCACATGGACTTTATCAGCGACCCACAAGCATATGGTATATGTCTTTATTTCCAATTTAAACACAAGCACAGGTTAATATTTGAGGTTTAAAAGGTTGTTTAAGGGTGATATTTAGATTTGTTGGTATTGATTTATCGGTATATGGATTTGGAAACATTTTTGTTTTCTTAAGAAGGTTTAGCAATCATATTTCGAACAACAACATAGACTTTATATATATATATATATATATATATATATATATATATATATATATATATATATATATAATAGTTGGAAAAGTTTCAGTTGGGTTCGGTTTTACTAGGTATTGAATTTTAAAATAAATTAAAAAGAAAAAAATTGGGTTAATATCATATAATATTATCGTTCAAAAAAAAGTCCCTTTAAATATATTATAATTGTTGGTACATTAAATCATAAATTTAATAGAACAGGATATTTCTCAAGAACGTTTGTAATTTTTGTTTTATTTCACATCTGTAAAGTGTAAATTCAAACGCTGATTTCTTAGCCACTAGTGGTAAGATTCATTTTTGTGTGGTATCCACTCTTTTAATTTCATAAATACTGGTTAAGTGTACTTTTAGTGTTTTAATAAGTTCGGTTTTGGTTTGGTATTTATGTTCTAATTGCAGGATTCGTAACGTCGAAGGTGGCGTGTTGTGGACAAGGACCGTATAATGGGATAGGACTATGCACACCGTTATCAAATCTCTGCCCAAACAGAGATCTCTTCGCCTTTTGGGATCCTTTTCATCCATCAGAGAAAGCAAGTAGAATCATTGCTCAACAAATCCTCAACGGTTCTCCCGAGTACATGCATCCCATGAACCTCAGCACCATCCTCACCCTTGATTCCACGACTTAATCTTCTGTTCATCTCTCCAATTCCCACTCTATGTTCTCTTTTAGTTGTTTGATCGTCTCTTTAATTATGTATTTCGACATGGCTTCTTTAAATAGTTTCCATGAGTTATGTTGTGTGGTTTGTCTTCTTTATCAATAATTGAATCGCCAATTGTTACTTGAGAAGTAATCGCTGTTTCCAGCATTCTTTCGAATGTTCATATTCATCTTTTCATTTTTATTTGTATTCAAATTAAATGGTAACAGATCTTTCTTTCTTATTTTTAAACAATCAAACTATTTAATCAAATTATAAAACTTCATTAAAAGGTGTGTTTGGATAGTAGAAAATCTAAGAACCCATTAAATAGCAAAATCTCGAAGACTATAAAACAGAGTATTGAAAAAAAAAATTGAAGATCATATTGGGGAGGTCCAGGCTTGTACTACCAATCAAAATCCCTTCCTTCAAAAACTACCATTTGGACTATGTTGTGGAGGATTTGGAAAGGTCGAAATCTACTAATTTATCAGAAGTAAAAAGGGAACGGGAGATATGATATATAACATATCTTTCGGGAAGATAACAGTCGTTTCACCTAAACAAAAAGCAAAATCCAGAGCCAACTTAACTCACATGTCAAAATGGAAGCGTACACATGAAGAATACATCAAGTGTAACTGATTGTCGTTTGTGGGAATGAATACTGAATCAGAAGCAGCTTGTATCAACAAAAGTTTGAATTGAACCCTTATATATTAAAAGAAAAGCATTACTACAATTTTCTAGTACAACAAATGACATTACTACAATAATTTTAGAATTACTAAAGAATTAAGTTTGTTTATCTAAGTCGTCGACCTCACCGTGGTGAAGTCGCCGCCGGTAGGGCTGTTTTCCTTTCACGGGATCTCCTTCTCGCTCCCTCTTTCTTTGATTCACTCAGAAACACTTCCTCAACCATGGATTTGATGGAAAAAGCTTCGCCAAGTTCGTCTTCGTCGGGTCGGAACGGGCCGTCATCTCCAACTTCGGAGGCAGTTACAGAGACGGAAACCGCCGGTAAGAAGGACTCAACGCTGGTCTTCGTCCCTGACTCCAGCGCGTCCGGTTCCAACCATCCACTCACCTGGTAAGAAAACATCAGCTCCTCAACGGACCAACGTAGCAACTGCTCCGGCGGGAACTGGTGGTCTTGACTCCTTTGCAGCTGATCCGGGGAACAGCTCGAAACTTTGAAAATTTCCGAAAGGGAACCTCTTAAGGTCATCAATGGTGACAAAAATGGTTCGGTTCAAGCTCCAGCTTTGCAAGGGGCTTGGGTTAAAAAACCAAATTTGTCCGGTGCCTCAGAGTCAGCATGGCCTTCTCTGGCTGAAACCAAAATATGCAGAGTCTTCAGGAACGTGGACAGCAAAACTTCAAACCAGTTGCATTGGAGGATAATGAACGTTTTCCTTGGGCAGCAAAAATGAACCCAACTTTGAGGAACCTTTACCGAGCTTCAGAACCAGAATATCTTGATGATGGAACTCCTAAGGTAACAATTCCTCCTGAAGTTATGTTACAAGGAATTGCAAATCAAGAGCAGTATATTTTAGGACAGTTCTATAGATGCTCTCCTCCTCCTGGTGGTCTTATTTACGCTGTTTTCAACAAGTTATGGGGAAGAAAGTGTAGAATTACTATCAAGAAGCTAAGTGAAACCACTTATCTTTTTCATATCCCTGATAAATCGTCTAGGAATTGGGTTCTTCAGAGGGGCATTTGGCATGTTGATGATTGTCTGATGTTTGTTGCTCCTTGGAATCCTGAAGCTTCTTTGGATATTCCAGAGATAAAAACTATTCCTATTTGGGTGACCTTAAAGAAGATACCCAATATTCTGTACTCTATTCCGGGAATCAGTAACATTGCTTCAGGATTAGGAGCTCCAATGGCAACTCATAAGCCTTGGTTGGATCCTGTTATCATGGGAGAGGCTAAGATTATGGTAGAAGTGGAATTAAGCAAAGCTTTCCCATCTCGAGTTGCAGAAAGTGATAAATCAGGATTCATCGCCATGGTCGATTTGGAATATGCTTGGGTGCCTACTAAATGTACTAGGTGTGGACAACTGGGTCATAAGATAAAGCGTTGCCTTCAGTTGGAAAAGAATGTTTCAGTGGCGGGCGTTACGAATACTGAAATAGAATCAGAGACACAATTGGAAAGTAGTAAAGAGGAGAGTTCTACCGGTCAGAGCACAGGCTCAGGAAGTGGGGCAAATGAGAAGGTTCCTAATTTGCACACAGCTACGGACGCTTCTGTGGAATCGAACCTCTCTGAGCCAAACCAAGTCGCTATTGTGGAGTCTAACAAAATTCCAGCTACATCAAATGTATCTAAGGTCCGTTCCAATTCACTCGATCTTGAAAAATCAAGTGTCCCAAATAAGTCCACCCTTGAATCTGCTTCGAAGTTAGCTTCGCAAGGCACTAATTCAAATGTTAGTTCAATGGTTGAAGGACTTATACCATAGTGATAAGGAAAAACTTTCAGACAGCTATTTACGTTTTAACAAGTTTGCTTTCTTAAGTTACTCTGAAGGAGAGGATTTAGATTTAGAATCAGAGGATTCTGAGCCAGAAAAAGTTTCTGATACTGGGGATTTACTTTCACCTTTTGGAAAAAGAATTTTGCGGGAAAGGCTGGTTAAGCCATCTGTTAAAGCTATTGGAATGATAACACAACCTTCAGGTCGGGGACGTGGTAGCCGAGGTCGAAACCGAGGTGGCCGTGGAGACAAGGGGCGTGGAAGTAGAGGTGGTCGTGGGTAAGAATACTCATCCTCGATTCAGTGAAGTCATTCGGAGCTTGTTGCTTTGATCCTATATAATACATTTTATGTATTTCAAATTGCTTTTGTAATTTTCTTTGAAACTCTAAATGACTTAGGTCATTTCCTTAATAATAATAATAATAATAAAAGTTTGTTTATCTAAATATATATTATATTATTATTAAACTACTCATAAATTAATTATTAATTTAAAAATGATATTTTCATTCTTTCTATAAATAAAAACTACGGAATTACCTAATACAATTAAAATATATATTGCAATTAATGACTTTGAATAATAAAGATTTGGTAACAAGTTTTATATCTTTCATCAGTTTTATTTTAATTTTACATTATTAAAATAAATTATGCGATCTTATTCACCATATAATAAAAATTTATATTTTTCATACATGTTATATTTGAATTTTTACAAACTGACTTTATATTACTAGAATTGTTAAAAGTCTTAGATTTAAGAATTTTTGATCAATGCTTTAAGTTTTTGTTATAACAAAGATACAATGATCATACAATTATCATAAAACTATATGAATAAAAGTTCTCATTTGATAGATATTCATATTAAAAGTAAATATTTTAATACTATTTAAATTAAATTATATACCATATAAATAAATATTTTACTTCTTAAATTTGCATTAACAAGTATTAGGACTTAATATTTTTTGTAATTTCATTTATCAGGTTTGCCGGAGAACTCGTCATCTTTGTCGAATCTTGTCAGAAAACTCGTCAACATCGTTGATTCTTGTAGGATTTGATCACCGAAGAGAATTTGAGATATCGTTTAATTTCATGGATCTAAGATTTGAAGAAATCATGGGAAAAAGAGAATAGTTTAGGTTTAATTAGTTATAGGTATAATGATACTTTTTCTGTTAAAAATTTTAATGGTAAACTTGGTTAAGGTAGAAATAAAACATGTTACAAGAAAAGTGGTATATTTGGCAAATTCACTTTTATTTATGACACAAGGCACCACAGCAATGATTCTTAGATCACTAGAGAATTATGTTGGTTCATCTAAATATATGTTGTAAAAATTATTAGAATCATAAATTAATTATTAATTTACAAATGATATTTTAGTTCTTTCAATAAATAAAACTACAGAATTATGTTGTATGATTAAAATATATAATGCAATTAATGATTTTGAATCAAAAAATTTGGTAACAATTTTTATATCCTTCATCAATTTCTTATAAAAAATTTACATTATTAAAATAAATTATACAATCATATTCACCATAAAATAATAATTTATATTTTTCATATATGTTATATTTTGAATTTGTACAAACTACTTTAAATTACTAAAATTGTTAAAAGTCTCATATTTGTGATCAATGGTTTAAGTTTTTGTTATAACAAGTTACAAATGATCATAAAACTATATGAATAGAAATTCTCATTTAATATATATTCATATTAAAAGTATGTATATATATATATATACATCTTAATACTGTTTAATCAAATTATATAGCATATAAAATAAATATTTTAGTTCTTAAATTTGCAGTGACAAGTATTAGGACTTCATATTTTCATTTTACGATTTGCACTGAGTTTTTAAATGCAATTATAAATTATGAAACTTAATAAACGTCTACATTGAAACTTTTGTTTTCAGCAGTTTAATAATTTTGTTATAAAAAAATACAAATGATCATCAAATAATATAAGTATGAAATCTTATTTAATAGATAACCCTATTAAAAAGTATAATCTATATACATACATATATATATATATGTTAGTATCATTTAAATTTACTATGTACCATAGAAAATAGAGAAATATGACTGTTTGGATTTATGTATCATAAAAAGATTGTAAATAAAAAGAGTGGCTATTTTAATTTATGTTTTCATGCTAATTTAGTTATACATGTAATAGTTACTTGCTTCTAAATTATTTAATATTTCTGTTGTATTATTTATTATTTTATAATATGTAAAAATGTGAAATAAACAATATTAGACATAAAACAAATTTGTAAACGAAATGTTTATCCTGCACAAGGTGTAACTTAGTAGTTTTTTATTTTTTATTTGTTAAGTCCCACTTACAGTTAATTTTGATAATATATATTTTTATACAAAATATCATATATAACTTGACGTAGAATCTTTATTTTTATATTTTAAGTTTTATTGTTTATCAGTGTGATATCTATTTTATTTCAATGGTGATTTATGTATTTTTACTTTGTATTCATTACTATATTTCAAAAAACTTGTCAAAAGTAAATATTTACAAATTAATCTATTTTAGTGGTGGTATAGAAATTTTTAGTGCCATATTTGTAAAACATTGAAAAAATGCAAATCTTTAAAAAGAAGTTGTACATGCCACAATTAGGTTGATGTCATGTCAATTTTTTTCAAAGCAAAGTTTTTTTTCTTGTTGTAAATGCTAAAACGATGACACACATAATTTAAAAATCACATATAATATATAAGAGATTTTCCGGCGAACCTTGATCGTCAACTTCTTTTTTTGACGAAATCTCTGCATAAAGTTATGTTAACAATGAAAAAATCAGATGGACAGTCAGTCCCGGCGGATTTATGATGTTTTTTTGACAAGATTGGATACACCCAGTGAAATCTTAAGGTACGATATAAGCCTATTTTCCGTAATGGATATGTTAAAAATTACTTTAACCTATTGGCTGAGGTATTTAGTTTAGTGTCTAGCATGGTGCGGGTTCGAATTCTTTAAACAACCCAATTTTAGTATTCTCTAGTCTTCTGTTAAAATGATGCAACATTATTATAAAATGTAATATGTCTTCAACACTAACTTATGATACCAATGTAGATTTAAGAATTTAGAAAATTCAGATAGTTATTTTTAATTATAATCGGGCTGAAGTCCTATTCAGTAGTACAAATATCGTGTTTGTTGTATAAAGGACGATGGAAATTGTTACGGTAGTAATAAGTTTTTGTTTTCTACCAACATCCATCGATAATGTAACAACCGCACAAGTAATACAAGACTAATTTTTTTAAACTAAAATGTAACAATAGCCACCATTTTCACTGAAATGTTAGGAAGTTGTTGGTGTATCTCAGATCAAGTGCCACCACCGTTATTATTATTATTATGATAAAAACTAATATTATTTGAAAACGGAAGCATCTACATCTTTGCACAATCAGCTGGCTTAAATGAGACCGTTTTAGAAACGGTGTCGTAACCAATAAGGAAGTTAGTCTGTGATAAATTCCCGTAGATGGCCAAATCGTCGTTCCCACTGAAGGCAAAGCAGACCAAATCCTCAGAGAGTTGTACGAAGGCATTGGAGTAGTCTAACTTCACATCTGCTCCATCGAAATGCATAGTAATGACTGGGACGTTGAGCTTAGCGGTTGCGCTGTAACACAGACTCAACACGTTTTGTGGATCGTTTACTCTCTCAGCATCGATTGAGGAAGCAACAGCATCTTCGAGCTCGGAGTAAAATGCGGCTGGTACCATGGTCAGAGTTGTGCCAGAGTCGATGATGATGTTCCCCTCGCCGCTGCTTCCATGAGAATCAGATACTGATGGGTATTTGATACTCTTGCTGCCAACGCTAATGGATTCTAGGGTTAGGTAGTAGAAGGTCGCTTGCGATTTTGTGATCAGTGGAGTTGAGACTGATCCATTTCCCGACACAACCGCATTGGTTCCAAAGTTGAGCTTGCTCGTTTTGTCGTTTACTGAAGAAAGAGGGACCAAGCAGTATGAAAATTTCCCATCGATTGAATCTCCGAGTTGCGAGATGAGCGAAACCGAACCACCACCAAGTCCAACGATTCCAGAGCCCTTCTTGCTAAACGTTCCAGCGTCATTGTGGCCACATCCAATAACGAAACTTTTGAACTGCACGGGACGGTTATCAGTCGAGCCTAGCGTCAAGGTGTCGACGGCAACATTACCCTTTGTGTAAGACTTGTCCCCGTAAGACAAAACGTAAGAGCAAGTTTTGTTGTCTTCTGTCGAACAAGTGGCTTGGCCTTCAAGGGAAGTACATTGTTTTGAGGTGCAAGAAACGTCTTTGTATGTAGAAGACGCTTTAGGGTCAAAGAGAGGATCATCTTGAGCGTAACAGTCATCGCATGGCTTGCACTGAGTCCATAGGAGATCGCTTCCCGTGTCAGCGATTGCCATTATCGGGAACGGAGGGGTCCCCAGCGATATATTCATGAGATATTCACCCGTCGCTGAGGTTATCTCAGTTTGAGGTGAGTTAACTGATGCATCTTTATCATTGAAATGGACAACACGGTTTACGGATCGGTGAACAGCGTTTTTTAGACGCTGAGCAGAGGTTTCTGTCGGATTGTAGAAAGGCGATGTAGGAGAATCGCGGTGGATCAGATCCACGGTGAAACCAATTTTTGTATGAGCATTTGTGTTTGAGAGAAAGGGTGAAGAGAGTAATGATAGAGCCAAGAGAACTGAATGGAATATAGAGGCCATCGTCTTTGTATTTGAAGTGAATGATGAGTTCTTTTTTTTATCCTTTGGCAATCTAATGTATTGGTATTTATAAGGTTCGTGTGATAGTGGTAAAATTAATGGCTAGGCATACTGAGATTTTTTTGAAAAGATTTAATATAATCTACAAAATTCATTTTCCATTTAGGCCTTTAAATATAAGGCAGTGAGGAAATAAAATCAAAGAAATAAACACAAAGACTTGACCAGAGACTAAGCAGAAATTCTTACAGAAAAGATTTTCTCATTTTAATGCTCATATTTTATTTTATTTTATTTTATCTCTACTTGTTTCTTGTATCTTTTATTCTGTGTTTTTTAAATGCTAACATGTATTCCTCTTCTTTGGATCCTAATTTTTTTTTAAAACACTCAATAAATATAGTACAAAATTTGTATATATTTATGATTAACAAAAAAACTCAACATTTGAAGTATTCTGATTTGGATTCATGTACCATTTCACCTAGTATGCTTAAAGTTTTCATAAAATATTCAAAATAAACACTCATCATACGAAATAAACAAATCGACAAAACACTCAAGTTGACAAAAAAAAGACAAAACACTCAAGATTTTAAGTGTTCTAATTTGGATTCATGTACCATCTCACCTAGTATGATTTAAAAATAATTCATAAGAAAATATCATTTTTTAATTCAAATTATTTAATAAACAAAATATCCAAATAAATAAAATATTAAGTATCAGTAACTTACATTTTACTTTTGAAGCACACATTTAATTATTTTATCATTGAGTTCAAATGGTTGTATTATCTTTTCATGATTATAAACAATACAATAAGTTGACAAAAAAAATAAACAATACAATAAGATATATAATCTAACACAAGTCAACTTGTCAAAAGAGAAGTCAAGATACCTTTTTTACACATTAAATCTGAAGTTAATAATCTATTGTATAGAAAGTCAAACTCTCTCCAACTTTCTACCACTTTGGCACGTAAAAGACGTACACGTACAAAATAGAAAATTTCGCAAGAATCTATAGTGGCTAATCCCATGAAAAAATACACCACAGATTTCAAATCTATATGATAGGTAAATGAACCAAAAAAAAAGTTATAAGTTTGTATCTTTCTTCAAAAAGAAAAATTCAAGGATTTCATGAAACAAAAAGTTTCTCAATGATTTATTTCGCAGTATGGGTAATCTATATGTTAATTCCTAAAGTAGCATTCAACCCGAACCCGCAAGACATTGTGAATCGGTGACATAGATTTTTTTGTAGGAAAACATGGAGAACGTTAGTATATGTTAAAAATTTATCGAAAAAATAAGTGGTTTAATTGTTGAGAATGACTTGTTTTTTTTTATTTTTACTGTTAATCTCTTATATACTAAAAGAGAAACATTTAAAAAGTTGTAATCTTAAATTTATAATATTTACAAAAGGTCTATTGAATTGCCACTTAATTAAGATTACGTGTTTTGTCCGTACATACGCACATAATAATTTTACGAATACTCATTAGTTTATATATCACTAAATAAAATTTCCTCCAATAATTTAAATCAAACATTAAATTACTCATATATAACAAAGCTTTCATCAAAATATACTTGCTTATTACTGAGTGAAAGTTTTTAAAATACTAAAATGTTCAAAATATTTTTTAAATATCCTATTAGAAATTTTTTTGTTTAGTTATCTAATTTTTTTAATCGAAAATATTATTTTCAAATAACAACAAAATTTATTTATATAAGAATTATCTTTTTTTTTAATTATGACTTATAATAAATAAATAATTCCACAGTATGGATAATCCACATGCCAATTCCTAAATTAGCATTCAACCCGAACCGGAATATGAGACATTGTGAATCGGTGACATAGATTTTTTGTAGAAAGACATGGAAAATGTTAACATAAAAATTTATCGAAAATAACAGATTTAAGTGTTTTAATTGTTGAGAATGGCTTGTTTTTCATTTTTACTGTCAATTTAAACTAAAAGAGGCATTTCTGCTTTGAAATTGAACTAAGGTTCTCGATTAGGATTCATTCTGTGAAAAAATGGCTTAATATATGTGAATAGTATTGGATGAGGACAAGTTTAACTTAATTGGAAAAAATAGACAATCTACTTAATCAAAAAGGTGATGGCGAAGATGACAATTTTTTTTTTTGTCATCAAAGTTGTTTTTTGGGATTTCAAAGTTCATATTCAGTTTATATTTTTAGCAAAAAAAAAAAGAAACTTCAGTTTATATATGATACTCTAAGTTAGGAGTTTAATATTAATTATCTAACTAAGGGTCCTTTAGCAGTGTAAGGATTGCTTGAGTGGAAAGGTAAGTTTGTGGCATTACTCGCTGTGGCAGCAAACTCTCGTCAAGTATCTGAAACAAACTTGTATGAAACTCACTTTTTCTATCCATCAAGTAAATAATCATAGATGTCTTTTTCTTGCATAAGTCATCGCCCGTTACTCGCTGTGGCAGCAAACTCTCTTCAAGTATCTGAAACAAACTTGTATGAAACTCATTTTTTCTATCCATCCAGTAATTAACCATAGATGTCTTCTTCTTGCATAAGTCATTGCCTGTTACTCGCTGTGGCAGCAAACTCTCTTCAAGTATCTGAAACAAACTTGTATGAAACTCATATTTTCTATCCATCAAGTAATTAACCATAGATGTCTTCTTCTTGCATAAGTCATTGCATGCTACTCGCTGTGGCAGCAAACTCTATTCAAGTAAACAAAGTTGTATGAAACTCACTTATTCAAACTTTAAGTAGGAGACGTCACCATCTTATATGACAGTGGCTATGCTTCTTTTGCTATCTCCTTGCCTTTTTTTTCCAACACAAAGGGGATTAATGCCGTTTAAAAACAATGTTATGAAGCAAAGTTTTCTAAAGTTATAAAATCATCATACTATTTAATTATAAGATAAATACGCAATTAAGAAGAGATCCCACCTAAAATAATATGTGATATAATGAAACAAATTAAGAATTCTACATGATAATAATTATGAAACTGAGTGTTTTCCTGCACCATTTGCAGTAATAAGTTGTTAAATTTTAAATTATATCTAATTGAAAATTTCATTATTATTTTAGATATTATTATTCTCTCATCACTATTTTGATATAAAATTTAATTACAAAAAAATATAAAATTTAATTTAATTGAACATAAGATTAAAATAAAAGAAACATTTTTAGATAAATGTATATATCTAGACTTTCAGTTTTATATAGATTTTTTATCTATTCCTTTCATATAAATATATTAAATCAACTTTTATAAAATTAATAAATAATATTGAAATACAATTTGTATAATTATCAAAATACAACTAAACACTATTTCTAAAATTTGTATATTATAAAAGAAGCTGATATTATGACTAACGAATTATAATGTAAAAAATATATTTTAAGTAGAAAAATTGTATAATTTTAAAAAATAGAAGTAAATAATATTTCAAAATTTATAAAATATTATTGTATTTATATTATTACATTATTTATTAGATTTGAATATGTTTACATTAATGACAGTGTATAATTTATTACATATTCTAAAAGTTTACCAAAAATAATAATATGCAATGTAATTGTACACTGGATTATATTGCTATTTCTAGTGGCTACGCTTATTTTTCTATCACCTTGCCTTTTTTCCCAACACAGAAGGTGACTAATACCGTTTAAAAAAACAATCTCTTTTGTTTAACACTATATTACGAAGCCTTCTAGTCAAAGAGTTCTAAACAATAAGAACTATCAAAACAAAAGTTGAAAGCAAAGTTTTATTAATCATCATATTATTTAATAATAAGATAAATACGCAATTACAAAGAAATCCCACCTAAAATATTATGTCATATAATGAAACAAATTAAGGATTCTACATGATAATAATTATGAAATGGGATAAAAGAACAAATATAGGCTAAAATGAATCCAGCCATTATTATTGTAATAATAAAAACTAGTATAGTTTAGAGAATAAAAAGAACCAGCTACATCTTTGCACAATCAGCTGGCTTAAATGAGACCGTTTCAGAAACGGTGTCGTAACCAACAAGGAAGTTCATCTGTGCTATATTCCCGTAAATGGACAACTGGTCGTCCCCACGGAAGGCGAAACACAACAAATCCTCAGAGAGTTGTATGAAGGCATTGGAGGAGTCTAACTTCACATCTGCATCATCGAAATGCATAGTAATGACTGGGACTTTCAGCTTAGTTGCTGCGCTGTAACAGAGACTCAACACGTTTTGTGGATCGTTTATTCTCTCAGCATCGATTGAGGACGCAACCGCATCTTCGAATTCGGAGTAAAATTCGGTTGGTACGATGGTCAGAGTTGTGCCAGAGTCGATGATGATGTTCCCCCTGCCGGTTTCAACATCTGTTGCTCTTGGGTATTCGATATTCTTGCTTCCCACGCTAATGGATTCTAGGGTTAGGTAATAGAAAGTCGCTGGCGATTTTGGGTACAATGAAGTTGAAACAGCTCCATTCCCCGACACGACCGCATTGGTTCCGAAGTTGATCTTGCTCGTCGTATCGTTTTTTGAAGATAGAGGGACCAGGCAGTATGAGAATTTGCCATCGATTGACTTTCCGAGTTGAGAAATGAGCGAGACCGAACCGCCTCCAAGTCCAACGATTCCAGAGCCCTTCTTGCTAAACGTTCCAGCGTCATTGTGACCACATCCAATAACGATATTTTTGAGCTGCACGGGGCGGTTATCAGTCGAGCCAAGCGTCAAGGTGTCGGCGGCAACATTTCCCTTAGTGTAAGACTTGTCCCCGTAAGACAAAGCGTAAGAGCATCTTTTGTTGTCTTCTGTCAAACAACTGGCTTGGCTTTCAAGGGCAGTGCATTGTTTTGAGGTGCAAGAAACGTCTTTGTATGTAGAAGACGCTTTAGGGTCAAAGAGAGGATCATCTTGAGCGTAACAGTCATCGCATGGCTTGCACTGAGTCCATAGGAGATCGCTTCCCGTGTCAGCGATTGCCATTATCGGGAACGGAGGGGTCCCCAGCGATATATTCATGAGATATTCACCCGTCGCTGAGGTTATCTCAGTTTGAGGTGAGTTAACTGATGCATCTTTATCATTGAAATGGACAACACGGTTTACGGATCGGTGAACAGCGTTTTTTAGACGCTGAGCAGAGGTTTCTGTCGGATTGTAGAAAGGCGATGTAGGAGAATCGCGGTGGATCAGATCCACGGTGAAGCCAATTTTTGTATGAGCGTTTGCGTTTGAGAGAAAGGGTGAAGAGAGTAATGATAAAGCTAAGAGAACTGAAGAGAATATAGAGGCCATCATCTTTGTATTTGAAGTGAATGATGAGTTCCTTTTTATCCTTTGGCAATCTAATGTGTTGGTATTTATAACGTCGTGGGATAGTGGTAAAATTAATGCCTATGCATACTGAGATTTTTTTAAAATATTTAATATAATCTACAAAATTCATGTCCCATTTAGGCCTTTAAATATAAGGCAATGAGGAAATACAATCAAAGAAATAAACACAGCCAGACACTAAGCAGAAACTCTTACAGAAAATATTTTCTCATTTTAATGCACATATTTTATTTTATTTTTATCTTTCATTCACTACCAAGAGTGTACCATTCATCTCTACATGTTTCTTGTATCTTTTATTCTGTGATTTTTTTAAATGCTAACATGTATTCCTCCTCTCTGGATCCTAAATTATTTCTTAAAACACTCAATAAATATAAACGAAAATTTGCATACATTTATCATTAACAAAAAAACTCAACATTTGAAGTGTTCTCATTTGGATTCATGTACCATTTCACCTAGTATGAATTTAAATTTTTCCATATAAAATATCTCTTATATATTATTTGCGAAGTGATTTCGCCACATGTATTCTCCAGAATCAGTTTCACAAAATAAATGATGACATGGCACATAAAAAAATATGACATGGCACAATTCATACTAATTTATGGTAATTGTGACTATGATCTTGCCATGTCACACTTATTGATTTACATATTTAATTTAGAATACAAATAGAAGTATAAAATATAAGTAAATTTACATATTTACATATTTAGGAATATGACATGTCACGCTTATTGATTTACATATTTAATTTAGAATAGAAATAGGAATATAAAATTTAATTAAATTTACCTATTTACATATTTTCATATGTCGGCAAAAAAAACTATAGAGAATATATGAATATCATATTTGTATATTTGTATATATATATATATATCTCCTATACATTATTTGCGAAGTGATTTTGCCACATGTCGTCGTTACTATTAATCTCACCAAAAAAATAATGACATGGCTACTAAAAAATATGACATGGACAATTACATTTAATGTTAATTTATTTTTTCGTAAAATTTTTAAAATATGGCAATAACTCATATATTACATTTAGTGTCGATTTATATATTTGGAATTTTTTTTAGAATATAGTAATAACTCATATATCATCTATAAAATAAATATATTCATATATAACATTTTAAATTTTGAAATATTGTTTTATTTTTTTTTCTTTTTGTAATTATACAATTAGTATTACTAAACCTTCCAAAAATTGCTACAATTTTTTTAAAAAATTCTAATCATAAGATCATTACTTTGTTATATATATATATATATATATATATATATATATATATTGTTTAGTTTTAATTTTTTATAATTATATCATTTTATTAGTTTTATACAAATTAATTTAATATATTTAAATAATAAAAATAAATTGGAAAATATATCTATGATTATAATTTAAATTATACACATATATATTTTTAAATAAAAAAATCATTTTATCTTAATTTAGCATTTAACTAAATCATATCTATATTAAATATTGCTAAAATAATAAAATCTATAATATTTAATAAAACAATAATTTTTACATATAAATTAAATTTAAAAATTTTCTTTCTGCACATGGTGCAGGGAAACACCTAGTTAAAAATAAACACTCAGCATATAAAATAAACGAATCGACAAAACACTCAACATTTTAAGTGTTCTCATTTGGATTCATGTACCATTTCACCTAGTATGATTTTAATTTTTCATGTAAAATATAAATTTTGTAATTCAAATATATTTTATCAATAAAATTATCCAAATAAACAAAATATTAATTATCAGTATCTTACAGTTTACTTTTGAAGCACACATTTAATTAATTTTATTATGGAGTTCAATTGGTTATTATCTTTTCATGATTATAAACAATGCAATAAGATATATAATCTAGCACAAGTCAATTCGTCAAAAGAGAAGTCAAGATACCTTTTTACACATATAATCTTAAGTTAATAATCTATTTTATAGAAAGTCAAACTCTCTCCAACTTTCTACCACTTTGGCACAAAAGATTGATACGTACAAAATAGAAAATGTTTCTGCAAGAATTTATAGTGGCTAATCCCATGAAAAAATAAACCACAGATTTCAAATCTATATGATAGGTAAATGAACAAAAACAGTTTTAAGTTCGTATCTTTTTTTGAAAAAGAAAAATTCAAGGATTTCATGAAACAAAAAGTTTCTCAATGATTTATTTCGCAGTATGGATAATCCACATGTCAATTCCTAAAGTAGCATTCAACCCGAACCCGCAAGACATTGTGAATCGGTGACATAGATTTTTTGTAGAAAACATGGAAAATGTTAGTATATGTTAGAAAATTATCGAAAAAGTGTTTTAATTGCTGAGAACGGCCTGTTTTTCACTTTTACTGTCAATCTTCTATATATTTATATTAACAAAAGAAATATTAAAAAGTTGTATCTTAAGTTTGTAATAATTACAGAAAGTCTTATTGAATTGTCAGTTAATTAAGATGTCAATTTATTCTATGTGGCAGTTTAATAATCAATTAAAAAATGTTGATCCAAAATCAAATTCCTATGAAACATTATATTAACTTAAAATATTAGAAATTGTATTTTTTTCCTTAAATAAAAACTACGTAACTATCAAAAATGATTACATATTTATGTCAGTTAATGATAATAAATAATGAAGATTTGATAACAATTTTGTATCTTTCTTTATTTTTGTTTAATTTTATATTACTAAGAGAAATTCAACAGTTACATTAACCATATAATAAAAAAAAAATTCTTATATGTTATATTTTCAATTTTTAAAACAGCTATAAATTACTTTGAAAATTTTGTAATCAGTGGCTTACTTATTTTTGTTATAACAAAATACAAATGACCATAAAATTGTATTAATATGAATCTCTTATATATAAATTAAAAAAAACACTACAACATTATTTTATATCCACGTATCACCATGAGAGTGGAATTCAGAATTCTTAGAATATGTTGGTCCATCTTATATTATATTTTTATTAATCTATATTAAATTGATAAATAGTGTACAAAAATATATTCTCGCATTTACTTAAATAAAAGTTACAGAATTAACTAATATGATTAATGTATATATGACAATTAATGATTAGAAATAATATATATTTTATAAAAAAATTGTATCTTAGCTCTTTTTGTTTAATTTTACATTACTAAAAGATATTAAAAAATCACATTAACCATATAATAAAAATTTAGACTTTTTCTTATATGTTATATTTTAAATTTCTTAAAATGACTATAAATTATGATAAATTTTAAAATCTCACTTTGAAAATTTTGTGATCAATAACCTAATTTGTTTTGTTATAACAAGATACAAATTATCATAAAACAAGAAAATGTGCGGCAGCCATCAATTTAGTCGTTCAGTTGAAACTTTTCAAAAATATGTGGAAGACAAATGTCAAAGTAATTTGATTTTGGAAATAATACTAAACTGCTAGTTCTAAAACCATTAAATGGTTCTCTGTGATGTTAAAGTAAAGTATTAAAAATATTATAAAACATGTTTTAGTAATAAAAATTCAATTGAATGACCACATTATTGTTTTTATAGGTGTAAACACGGTTATAGAAATTTGAAGCTCAAATCAAACTCACCATAAATTCAAAATAATTTCAGTCCACAATTACAAATACAAATGCTCAGCCAACATATAGATGATTATATAAGGAAAACATAACTTTATGCATATTAAAAAAATTCATATATATAATTAATTTTTCAATACTATATATTTATAATTTTTATTATACAAACTCACCTTATGCAAGGCACTTCTTAGTTTAAACTTAAACAAATATTTATGCTTTGAAATTGAACTAAGGTTCTCAATTAGGGGCTTTCAAGTCAAATAATAATTCATTATGTGAAAACCAATGGCTATATATGTGAATAGTATTTTATGAGGACAATTTTAACTTAGTTGTAAAATAGACAATCTACTTAATCAAATAGGTGGCGGAGAAGATGAAAACTTTTTTTTGTCATGAAAATAAATAATTCTAATTCGTAGTATGATTTTATTTATTTAACCCGAGGTTAAACTTATTTTACACTGAATTTTTAATAATGATATTGTAAAATATTTTAGTAAAAATAAATGTTTGAATATATGCATATTTTAAATCAAACTTTGATATAAATCTACTTTAAATTTTTTATTTTGATTTAAAATATGTATATAAAATTTAAATTTTATTTTATGATTAGTTTTGACAAAAAATGTTTTTAGGTAATTAAATTAGTCAATTTTGTATATTGATATTCGTGTACACGCACACCAATTAACATAATGTGCACACTACCACAATCGAATGGTATGTCGATGTAGCACTTTAGGATCGAATCCACAGAGACCAACTATTACACTTTATTTCTATAGGATCAATACTTAGCTAAAACAATATGAAGTTTTGATTTGGTTGTAAAGTAAATCGCAAATAACAAGAATTAAACTAGGTTTCAGATTAAAGAAAAGCTAGGTTCAGGGTGATTCATTGGGATTCTTGGGATCATGAGCTACACAACTATTCAGGAAAACATTAAGATTCAATCTAGAACTTGAACAACAAGATTAGATAAACCCACTGTCGTGGTGTCTACCAATTTATCAAACAACCCTAATACCTAAACTGTCATTTGGATTAGACACTGATGACAAGCATTAAGTTCTGATTCAATTGGTTCACGATTTGCCTTAACATCAACTGTCGTTGGCTAAGGACAAATCGCCTATCTATGCTTTTTCTAGCAACCTATAACACTTTTGATGAACAGATTAAACTTAATATCAGATGCTAAATGGCCAATTTAACACAAGCAATAAGCATAACAATAGATAGAGATATCAAAGAATAACAATCCTATTTGTGTCTAGCTCATTGATCCATGATCCCTAACACCTTAAACCTAAAAAGCTACTACTCAGCCATAGACAGAGAAATCACAGAGATAACAGATGAAGAAAACATGTTGAATATCAATAGAATAAAAGAGATAGGGTTCAAGATTCTTCTCAAGAGTGTAGAAATTCTTCTCCCTTTACAAATAGCAAATCCCAACAATGGAGTCTTAGGGTCTGGTTTCTCCCTCTGAAAATAGCGTAGAATGAATAAGAAAAATAGAAAAAGAAGTTATGTGAAAGCCACAGGCGGCTGGGGAGAAAATAGGATAATTAGGGCAAATCCCGAAATAAGTGTAGTTTCTTTAAAAATCTCTGCCGCTGGAACAATCACTTGGGTGTTATGCTCGATCGGGAACAGTCATCAGACTGTTCTGCGTGAAAATCACCAAAGTGCATTGTTTTCTGCCTCTTTTGCTCCAACATGTCCATCTCATATCCAGTGCAACTCCAGACCTGTAATGACTCGAAAAGGACTAGAAAGACTCGATAAAGACTTGAAAACCAATTAGAAAACATATATACAATGATGTATAAAATACCATATATCAATTCCCCCAGACTTAGATCCTTGTTTGTCCTCGAACAAGACCAAGTATCAAGAACAGGAAGAAAGGTTTGAAAGTGTGGGAACTCTCCTATTCTCAGCAACCATACCTTAACCACCAATATCTGAACCATACAAGCAGTAAACTAGGACAGCACACCCTTACCAGAACTCCACTGACTGCTGTTCAAAAATCGGCTCCATACTCTACATCTCAAACCTGAAAAAACAACACTATCGAGACAGAACTCCATACATTCATTTAAGAGTTGCGTGAGCTTCTCATCACAGGCACTATTCAGGGTAGACGGTCTAGGTGTGGAACAGGCTATTTAAGTGTTTCAATGGTGGAGTTTCAAGTGTTTAGGGGTTACCAATTTTTTAGGTGGATGCAGGATATCGCACAAAACTGCAAGAGAGGACGGATCCATTGATGTCCACAACCCCTACTCGTTTTTGCTCTCCCTGGAACGAATGATCTGTTCTGCTCCGGATCAGTCATCAGACTGCTCTGCTCATATGTATGTTCCTCAACCCTTCATATTGATATCCACTCTTCTGCTCAACCTTTCCAATGGCTCATGTTTCCTGAATTATTCCTCTTCTCCATCACCAAATACTAAATAAAACAAAATATATATTTTTTTTTCTTTTTTCTTTTTTTTTCTTTTTTTTTCTTCTTTTTTTTCTTCTTTTTTTTCTTTGTTTTCTGATACTAGTACATAAATAGATGGTGGGTGACGAAGAAGGAGGTAACATATGATATAAAGATGCCACTGGTAGTTTTGATTCGTACCATTCTTGTTCTCCACTCCTGTTCTTGCACATGTGTTTGCTTAGGGAGTGACTGTTCCCTTAATCTGCTTGTTCTCCCTGTCTGATTGACACTTGCAGCAGTAACGAGTAAGAAGCTGCGTCGATCCTTTCCTCTCCCACCTTTTTGCACATATCTGCACATATAACACTGAAAAAAAAACAACTGCATGAAGGTGGAATAAAGGCTAAGGTGCAGGGTGGGAACTAGCTAAAGATGAGCTAGCCACTCAGGAACAACAAAAGATGGATATAAAGGATAAGAAGTCCTGAGTGTATGTCTCGTTTCCCTGATCTAGTGCCCATAACAAGAAGAATTTCAGTCAAGATTAGGTTCAAGTTAGGTGGAGTTAAGTCTACCCAGTGTAACCTGATCGGCTGAGAACTTTTGGAGAATCAAGTGAGATATGTCAGAGCGTTCCAGGTCCACATGTGTGTCTTTCGCCACTGCTAAGGTCACTGAATAAGATAACTAAAAAAACGGGGTGGTTAGTGATCAACACAGAATAAGGTCCTAATTCCCACAAAGTTTTGACTGACTCGATCATAAAAACTTACTCAAAATGACTCAAAAGGTAAATAAAAGAAAGAAACGAGTTAGTAAACGATGAAACCCTTCCCCAGACTTACTTCACAACGTCTCGGTGTGAAAATAAATCAGAGAGAAGGTGAAAACAATAATAAAAATATTTTTTTTGTTGAGATACTTACTTGGAACTGGTGATCCCCTAGACTTGTTCTGTTGCCAGATTTTCACTTGGAGCCGCCGCTCTCTCTTCTGGAGAACAGGATGCTCCGTTTCTGGAACAGTCGGGTGGAACAAGCGCCAGAATGTTCTGCTGCAGTATCTCAAATTTTTCTGCTTTTTGACCTGAGACTCAATAACTAAAACGAAAAATAAGCAAAATAAAAATAAAACCAAATTATATTTACACATACCAGTGGGTTGCCTCCCACCAAACGCTTGGTTTAAGTCACTAGCTTGACTTGGTGACAGGGATCAGTCAGGTTGAGCATCCGGGCTTGTTCCAAAACAAGCTCCACAATCAGACATGTTCAGCTTCAAAACTCTGCTCAACAACCCTTTCACAGCAGCTTCTCCTTTCTCTTTCAACTCATCAGTGAGAACAACTCTGACTTTAGAGAAAGGTTTACAGGTACCCTTACACTTTACCTTATACTCAATGGATTTCTCATCACACATGCGAGGTATCAAAGTCATTGTAGGATCATCCTTGACCCTTTTCTTCTGGACTTTCACCTTTGCATTCCCACTGAGTTTCTTGGTATCACTGTGAGGATCTCCATCCAAGACTCGTCCAATCTCACTCTCATCACCAAACTCTTTCTTTGGAAAATATTCCAGCTGTTCTCCACTAACCGTTGAGATGCTGGAGGCGTGTCGAATTTGTGATCTGGTTGGGACAGCCTTGTAGAAAACCTTCTTGTTGAGGTTGGAAAAGAAGACTCTCTTATTAGGCATGTCGACGATTGTTCCCACTGTAGCCATAAATGATCTTCCAAAAATCAAAGGCATCTCATGTTTCTTTTTCATCTCAACAACCTGAAATTCAGCATGAAGCACACAATTCCCTACTTGGACAGGAAGGTTGCGAATGGTGCCATAAGGGATTTCCGTGGAGGAGTTTGCAAACGCCAGAGTCACCTGAGAAGGCTCAACATCAGCAATGCCCAGCTTGTCTACAATCGCCTTTAAGACAAGATTCACGCATGATCCGGAGTCACAAAAAGTATCTTTAAATTCTACTCCAGAAATGGAACATGGGAAAACAAACTTTCCAGGATCATCAACCTTAGGCAATACCTTCAGTGGTGGTGGAGTTGGATAGGGAACCTTAGGAACATAGACTCGCATTGGTGGAGTCTCAGTAGATTCGCCAGGAGCAGTCACTACACAGCTAGCAGGTTGTTCTGTTCTCTTTTCTGCGCATGAGACAGTTTCAGAGAACAACTGCTCTGTTTCTTTTTTCACAGCTTTCTCACACCTATGTTCTGTTGTATTACAATGCATCACACTCTTACCACGAAGGATTTCTTGCTGTCTCTTAACAGTTTCAGAGGTTTGAGCAAGCTGACCATCAATCCTCTTTATGTGGCTGTTCACAGCGTCATATTTTGTATTCAGATCAGAGAACATGCTGTCCATCCTGGTGTTGATGTCTGTGGTAACCTGATTCAGTGCCTTGACCTGAAGTTGCTGGCTCTGGAGCATCTGCTGCATCATAGAGTTGAGATTTTTCAGCTCATCTGACGGAACAGTCGCTGGAGCAGTCTGCTGGTTGTTCTGCGACTGTTGCTGGTTGTTCTGCAACTGTTGCTGATTCAAATTCTGATTCTGAGCAACGAACTTGTTCTCTGCCTCACTGAAGATGAAGGTTTTACCCTGGAAGTTCTGCGGGAAGCCTTGCTGATACCTAGATCCTTGTGCCTGATTGTTCTGAATCTGCCCAGCAGTAGCTCCATCCATCATGAAGATTTTTCCTTGATTGTTTTTCAGCAGATGATCAATCTTGGCTGTCAGCTCATCAATCTTCTGGGTTTCGGCACTGTTCACGACCTTGGAACGATCGCTCTCATTGTTCTCATCGGCAGAACTAGCAGCCATGTTCTCAATTAACTCAAACGCTCCAGTAGTGGTCTGAGTCATGAAATCTCCATTGCTCGCAGAGTTCATAGAACTTCGGTATTTCCAGTCTACTCCATCATAGAAAATTTCCAGGAGGTAATCATCATCAAATCCATGGTGAGGGCACTCTCTGCGATAGATATTGAAACGCTCCCATGCGTCACAAAAAGGCTCATCAAGGAGCTGTCTGAATGAGGTGATCTTGTTTCTCAATGCTGCAGTTCTCGCCTTAGTGTAGAAGTGGCTCAGGAACGCTGATCGGACCTGTTCCCATGAAGTGAGAGAACCTGTAGGGAGTGAGTTCAGCCACCGTGCAGCTTTTCCATCAAGAGAGAATGGGAATAGCATGCACTTGATGTAGTCTGGTGGAACACCATTCGCGCGAGAAAAGTTGCAGACCCTCTCAAAGCTCTCAATATGCTCCACTGAAATTTCTGCAGAGAGACCAGAGAACACCTTACTCTGCACTAAAGCGATCAAAGCAGGATTGATCGCGAAGTCCTGATTGGTACAGAGTGGAGGAACAATGGCAGAGCGCGTAGTAGGAAGGTTACGCGGAAAGTTTCTCTGCCCGATGGGAACAGTCTGTGCTGCATGTTCCTGCTGCGAGAGCAGCCTGTTGAGCAGCTTGTTCTGCAGCTGCCAGCTGAGTTTGGATGGTCCGCTGCATCTGAAGCATCTGCTGTTGCATCAGTTGCATTGCTGCAGCGAGATCATCCTGTTGGCCGTGATCACCCATGCTGGTGTTGGTTGGCCTTGGTTGTTGTCTGTACTTTCTTTCTAAACCTTGCGATCTCCTGCAACAAAGAGAAAAGAGCAAGTTAGAGGTCTTAGACTAAATAAATAACCGAAAAATAAAGGTAAAAAAAGATGGTCCCCGGCAATGGCGCCAAATTGATATTCGTATACACGCACACCAATTAACCTAATGTGCACACTACCACAGTCGAATGGTATGTCGATGTAGCACTTTAGGATCGAATGAGGTATGGCTGAGAAATTACCCTCAATCTTACTGTGTTTTTGAGGCTGGAGGATGTTCGGATCACCAGAGATGTAGAGTGGTTATAAAGAAAGAGATGATGAAGCCAATGAAGCCGTTCAAATTTGTTAATGCTTTGGTGGACATGTCTGAGTTTCTTCCACTGGTAAATAACTTCTGGTCAACTACTGAGCCATTATTCGTCTCAACTTCTGCGCTGTTTCGTCTGTCAAAGAAGCTAAAAGGCCTGAAACCTATGTTAAAAGTGCTGAGTAAGGAGAAATTTGGAGACATATTTAAGAAGACCAAGGAGGCTTATAAGCAGTTATGTGAGGCCCAAATAAAGACGCTTGAAGAGCCAAATCAGAATAATATGGAAGTAGAGTCAAAAGCTTCAGATAGATGGTCTCTTCTATCTAGATTGGAGGAAAGAGTAATCAGTCAAAGAGCTAAGATTCACTGGCTTGATGTGGGGGATGGGAATAATAAGAGTTTTCACAGAGCAGCCAGAGTAAGAGAAGTTCGAAACTCGATAAGAGAGATTAAGAGACCGGATGGCACAGTTGCAGACAATCAAGAGGATATAAAGAAAGAAGCAGTGGATCATTTTTACAAGTTTTTAACTCATGTTCCGCAAGACTTGAAGGAGCTAGTGTAGAAGAACTGAAGCTATTACTGAATTACGAATGTTCAGAAGATGATCGAAGCATGTTGATTGGTGTTGTTACAGCAGAGGAAGTGAGAAAGACTTTATTTGGTATGGCTGCAGACAAATCTCCAGGACCAGATGGATACACAAGTGAGTTTTTCAAAGCTACTTGGTCTATTACTGGCTGTGATTTTGTTGCTGCTATCCAATCATTCTTTGATAAAGGATTCTTACCAAAAGGCATAAACTCCACAATATTGGCGCTAATTCCAAAGACAACCGAAGCTGTTTGTATGAAGGATTATCGTCCAATCTCGTGTTGTAATGTTCTCTATAAAGTCATATCAAAGATCTTGGCGAACCGAATGAAGAAGCTGCTGCCTCTGTTCATCTCTCTAAACCAGTCAGCCTTTGTAAAAGACAGGCTAATAATAGAGAATGTCCTGCTTGCATCTGAATTGGTAAAGAGTTATCACAAGGATTCTGTGTCTGAGAGATGTGCTATTAAGATAGACATTTCTAAAGCTTTTGACTCAGTGCAGTGGAGTTTCTTGTTATCAGTGTTGGAAGCTCTGCATTTTCCAGGAAAGTTTATTAATTGGATTAAAAAATGTATTGAGTTGGCTTCATTCTCTGTTCAAGTAAACGGGGAACTGGCGGGTTATTTCAACAGTAAAGAGGTCTACGACAAGGCTGTGCACTCTCTCCTTATTTATTCGTCATTTGTATGCAAGTTTTGTCAAAGCTTCTTGATAAGGCTGCAACAGAGAATCGAATAGGGTATCATCCTTATTGTGGAGAGCTGAAACTGACTCATATATGCTTTGCTGATGATGTGTTAGTGTTCTCTGATGGCAAGAAGAGTTCTATTGAAGGAATCTTGGAGGTTTTTAAAGAGTTTGCAATGAAGTCAGGGCTCAATATAAGTCTTGAAAAGTCAACTCTTTACTTGGCTGGAGTCAAGTCAGATGATAGTGCCTCAATTCTGGAGCAATTTCCATTTGCAGCTGGATCTTTACCAGTAAGATATCTTGGTCTTCCTTTGTTAACCAAGAAAATGACTGTTCGAGATTATAGCCATCTTATATCTAGAATCAGGGCTTGTATCTCCTCATGGACTGCTAGACATCTCACCTTTGCTGGTCGCCTTCAATTAATTGGTTCAGTTGTTTATAGCATAACCAATTTTTGGATGTCAGCTTTCAGCCTTCCTAAGATGTGCATACAGGAAATAAATAGCATTTGCTCGGCTTTCCTCTGGTCGGGTCCAAGTATGTCAACCCACAAAGCAAAAATTGCATGGAAGGATGTATGTAAACCAAGAGATGAGGGAGGGCTTGGATTAAAAGACTTATCTGAGGTAAATAAAGTTACTTATCTCAAACTTATCTGGAGTATTTTATCTGCAAAGTCTTCATTATGGGTAGAATGGATTTGGAAATATCTCATACGGAAAGGATCTTTTTGGAATATAAATGGGAAACCTAGTCTTGGGTCGTGGATTTGGAAGAAGATTCTGCGTATAAGGGGTTTGGCATTGCAGTTTACTCGAATGGAAGTAAATAGTGGCTCTGGTACATCTCTTTGGTTTGATAGATGGTCACAGCTGGGGAGTCTTTTTGATTTAACAGGGGAGAGAGGTTGTTTGAGAATGGGAATATCTATTAATGCAACTGTGGAAAGTGTAGTGCAAACCTATCGAATCAGAAGACATAGACTACAGGTGTTCCAAAATATTGAGCAGGAGATTCTTGCTCTAAGAAGACATGGTCTTAATCAATACGAGGATGTCTGTCTGTGGAAAAATGAAAATGGAGATTACAGACCAAATTTCTCCACGTCTCAAACATGGAATAGCATCAGAGTTTCTTCGCAGAAGGTTGTATGGTCAAAAGGGATCTGGTTTAGAGAAGCAACCCCAAAGTTCTCTTTTATAACCTGGGTGGCGGTCCATAATAGACTGGCTACTGGAGACAGAGTTATCAGATGGAATTCTCAAGCAGTGACCACATGCTGGCTTTGTAATTCGGTTTCGGAATCTAGAGATCATATTTTCTTTGAATGTGATTACTCTAGAGAAGTTTGGAGTGGGATTATAGGCAGTTTGTTGGATTTCAGAAGTTTATTCAGATGGTCTGAAGTTCTTCAGGTTTTGGAGCAAGGGCTGAGAGAGAAAATCCCAACTTTTCTACTGAGATATTGTTTTCAAGCAACAGTTTATGCACTCTGGTATGAAAGAAATATAAGGAGAGTGGAGGGGAAATCTCAACCTGCGAGGTGCATAATTGGAAGGCTTGACAAATTGATAAGGAACAGGATTACTTCATTGAGGAAAAAGCCGGGAGGAAAATTTGAAAAAGCTATGGTCATGTGGTTTGACAGTAGAAGATGAGAGATTTCATAAAGTTTTGTCTTAATTTTTTAACTTTTTTGTAAATTGAGGCAGATTACTTTGTAAACAGGTTTTTTTTGAATAAATTTAAAATTCTTTCAAAAAAAAAATACTTAGCTAAAACAATATGGAGTTTTGATTTGGTTGTAAAGTAAATCGCAAATAACAAGAATTAAACTAGGTTTCAGATTAAAAAAAAGCTAGGTTCAGGGTGATTCTTTGGGATACTTGGGATCATGAGCTACACAACTATTCAGGAAAACATTAAGATTCAATCTAGAACTTGAACAACAAGATTAGATAAACCCACTGTCGTGGTGTCTACCAATTTATCAAACAATCCTAATACCTAAACTGTCGTTTGGATTAGACACTGATGACAAGCATTAAGTTCAGATTCAATTGGTTCACGATTTGCCTTAACATCAACTGTCGTTGGCTAAGGACAAATCGCCTATCTATGCTTTTTCTAGCAACCTATAACACTTTTGATGAACAGATTAAAGTTAATATCAGATGCTAAATGGCCAATTTAACACAAGCAGTAAGCATAGCAATAGATAGAGATATCAAAGAATAACAATCCTATTTGTGTCTAGCTCATTGATCCATGATCCCTAACACCCTAAACCTAACAAGCGACTACTCAGCCATAGACAGAAAAATCACAGAGATAACAGATGAAGAAAACATGCTGAATATCAATAGAATAAAAGAGATAGGGTTCAAGATTCTTCTCAAGAGTGTAGAAATCCTTCGCCCTTTACAAATAGCAAATCCCAACAATGGAGTCTTAGGGTCTGGTTTCTCCCTCTGAAAATAGCGTAGAATGAATAGGAAAAATAGAAAAAGAAGTTATGTGAAAGCCACAGGCGGCTGGGGGAGAAAATAGGATAATTAGGGCAAATCCCGAAATAAGTGTAGTTTCTTTAAAAATCTCTGCCGCTGGAACAATCACTTGGGTGTTCTGCTCGATCGGGAACAGTCATCAGACTGTTCTGCGTGAAAATCACCAAAGTGCATTGTTTTCTGCCTTTTTTGCTCCAACAGGTCCATCTCCTATCCAGTGCAACTCCAGACCTGTAATGACTCGAAAAGGACTAGAAAGACTCGATAAAAACTTGAAAACCAATTAGAAAACATATATACAATGATGTATAAAACACCATATATCATATATTTTAAAACTGATCCAAGTAGATAGTTTTTATAATATAATGGATTGCCAATTTTTATTAATAACATAAGCCATTACTTTTTTCTCCTTGGCATACTTTTATCCATGTTTAAAATTTTTAATTTTTTGCATCAGTTTTCTATGAATTATAAGTAATTTTACGATATTTGTTTTTTTGAAAATTGAATTCTTGAAATTTTATATTTGACTAAACTAAATAAGGTAATAATAGTGTTTTTAAAAATTGTTTTATATAATATATTATTTATATCTTAGTTTTTGTTTTTATCTTTACCATAAAATTATAAATAAAAAGAATTGTATAGTGACAAAATTATAAATAAAAAGAAGTATAGAAAAAAAGTTGCTTAATTAATTATAAAATAATGGATAAATTTGTAAATAAAAGAAATATTAAATATGTTATTCATGTTTCTATACAATTTTCATTTGTTATTAATTTATTGAAAATACAGTGACTAAATATGTAAATAAAAGAAAATGCACATCTTTAATATTCATGTTTTCAAACATATCTCATTATTATACTATTTTTGTTTCCAAACAATTTTATTGTGTACTTCAACTTTAATAATATAGATTACTTCACATTTTTAAAAATAAAATCAAACTGTTTAAATGAAAATAAAAATAAAAATTATTTGAAAATTGATTTTTAAAAACTTTTATATATTATATACATTTCATAAATGATAAAATTATTGAAGTATAGTACTTTAATAAATAAAAATATTATTTTCAATAAATATTTAAAATTTAAAAGGGTTTTTCAAAAATTCTGAAATTCCTTTAGAGAAACAATAAAACTTGTAACAAATCTTTTTAAGATTTACTCAAATCTCGGATTTTCTTGTATTACTTAAATCTTAAATTCTCTCAAATTCTTAATTAAACAAGCACAAATGTATGAAAATTTTCGTCTAAATTCATTTGTGTTTTGAAGAAAAAAAATAGGATCTAAAGAGGCGGATAATATATGTTAGTATTTAAAGAAAACACAGGATAAAAGATACATGAAACAAGTCTATGTGAGATGAATAGTACACACTTGGTAATGAAAGATAAAATAAATATATGCATTAAAATGAGAAAATCTCTTCTATAATAGTTTCTGATCTATATAATCACAAATGAGCACTGAATCTGTAGATTATCTACTAAATGAAATTAATGAAAAAAATATCCTCTATAATAGTTTATGATCTATCAGATTCTCAGAACACAGATAGGAAATGAATTTGGTAGATTACCAATTATTTAAAGAAGAAAAATCTCAGCATGCGTTGCAATTAATTTTACCACTATCCCACGAACGTTATAAATACAAACACATTATAATGCCAAAGGGTAAGAAAACTCATTATTCACTTAAAATACTACAAGACGATGGCCTCTCTATTCTCTTCAGTTCTCTTGGCTCTATCATTACTCTCTTCACCCTTTCTCCCAAACGCAAACGCTCATACAAAACTTGGCTTCAGCGCGGATTTGATCCACCGCGAGTCTCCTAAATCGCCATTTTATAATCCGACAGAAACCACTGCTCAGCGTTTAAGAAACGCGGTTCATCGATCCGTAAACCGTGTTGTACATTTCAACGGCAAAGATGCATCAGTAGTTAACTCACCTCAAACTGAGATAACCTCAGCGACGGGTGAATATCTCATGAATGTATCGCTGGGGACTCCTCCGTTCCCGATAATGGCAATCGCTGACACTGGAAGCGATCTCCTATGGACTCAGTGCAAGCCATGCGATGACTGTTACGCTCAGGATGATCCTCTCTTTGACCCTAAAGCGTCTTCTACATACAAAGACGTTTCTTGCACCTCAAGACAATGTACTGCCCTTGAAAGCCAAGCCACTTGTTCGTCAGAAGACAACACTTGTTCTTACACTTTGTCTTACGGGGACAAGTCTTACACAAAGGGAAATGTTGCCGCCGACACCTTAACGCTTGGCTCGACTGATAACCGCCCCGTTCAGCTCAAAAACATCGTCATCGGATGTGGTCACAATAACGCTGGAACATTCAGCAAGAAGGGCTCTGGAATTGTTGGACTTGGTGGAGGTTCGGTTTCGCTCATCTCGCAACTCGGAGATTCAATCGATGGCAAATTTTCATACTGCTTGGTCCCTCTTTCTTCAGAAAACGACAAAACGAGCAAGATCAACTTTGGAACCAATGCGGTTGTGTCGGGAAATGGATCTGTCTCGACTCCACTGATCACAAAATCGCAAGCGACCTTCTATTACCTAACCCTAGAATCCGTTAGCGTGGGCAGCAAGAATATCAAATACCCATCAGTATCAGATCCTTTTGGAAGCAGCGGCAAGGGGAACATCATCATCGACTCTGGCACAACTCTGACTATGGTACCAAACTCATTTTACTCTGAGCTCGAAGATGCTGTCGCTTCCTCAATCGATGCTGAGAGAGTAAACGATCCAAAAAACATGTTGAGTCTGTGTTACAGCGCAACCGCTAAGCTGACAGTCCCTGTCATTACTATGCATTTCGATGGAGCAGATGTCAAGTTAGACTCCTCCAATGTGTTCGTACAAATCTCTGAGGATTTGGTTTGCTTCGCCTTCAAGGGGAACGACGAGTTGGCCATCTACGGGAATCTATCACAGATGAACTTCCTTGTTGGTTACGACACCGTTTCTAAAACGGTTTCATTTAAGCCAGCTGATTGTGCAAAGATGTAGATGCTTCCGCCTTGAAATTGTAATAGTTTTTATCATCATAATAATAATAACGGTTGAATTCATTTTAGCCCAATTTGTTCTTGTAAATTTCACATTTCATAATTATTAACCAACACGGCTTGGCCTAGAGGTAGTTGAGGAAGAAACTCCGATACGCTCCCCGCAGGTTCGATCCGCGTTGGCCACCGGGGCTAGCGTTAAATCGCAAGAATACGTGGGTTGCCGTCGGCCTCGTGGGATTAGTCTGGGCGAAGCCTGGGACCCCCACGGTTATAAAAAAAAAAAAAAAAAAAAAAAACATTTCATAATTATGATCATGTAGAATCCTTAATTTGTTTCATCATATGACATAATATTGTTGGCTCTCGTCTTCATTGTATTTTGCATATTTATCTTATTACTATTTAATATGAATGACTTGATAAATTTAGAATTCTTTCTTTCTAACGTTGTTTTTCTATACGGTATTTATTAATCTCCTTCTTGCTGGATAGGGCCCTAGAAAAAACAAGGAGATAGCAAAAAAAAAAAAAAAGAGCGTAGCCACTCTAGTGTCATATAATAAGATCAGGTAAGATGCAGACGTCTCCTACTTTGGGTGGGACGGTGACGGACGACACGCAAGTTTTAAGTTAAAACATAGAGTTGAATAAGAAAGTTTCATACAAGTTTATTTCAGATCCTTGAAGAGAGCTTGCTTGCACGGCAATGAACAGGCAAAGATATAGATGCTTCCGCTCCATCTTTGTTTTGAATTAATTTTAGCCTATATTTGTTCTTTTGAGTTTCGGATTTCACATGTAGAATCCTTAATTTATTTCATTATGACATAATATTATACATGGGTCCTCTTCATATTGAGTATTTATCTTACTACTATTTTTTTTTGTCAGTATCTTACTACTATTTAAATCATCAAAATGGGCTAATCCTAGCTCAGTCCATTTTTATACAAACTGTTAGGGTTAAAATAGGGATGGATTTCTATTTTTCAAGATTGGGCTAGGCTTAAAAATATTTTTAACATATCTAACTTTGATTTATGTTTTAATGTAAAAGTAAGAAAGACATATATATGTATTGATTAAATGGTATACATACAAATATTTTGTTTTTATCATTACTTAGTGTATATAAAATATTTACCGTAAACTATAAAAGTATAGCTGTGTTTGAAATTGCAAAATAACATCAAATTATTTTGAAGTGCTTAGAAATTTTAAAATGTAATTCAATGTTAATAAAATACACTGTAAAATATATTTTTTATTTTTATAATTGAAAAGAAAATATTGAATGATTTAAAATGTTAAGCAAAACAACGATTTTAAAGGGTTACTAGATTTGTTAGTTGGTGTAGGATTTCAGTTGTTTAGTTAAGTTTGGACTTATTAATTTTAATCAAGTTTAGATCATATTTAGCAATGAACAATATTTGAGATTGAGATTTAAATTTTTATAAAATAAAAAATAAATACAAAAATTGAAAATGAAAATATGAAAAATAGTTTCAAAAAGTATTTTCGAATTATCAAAAGAAAATTTGAAAAAATAAAATTAAACAATTCATTTTTTTCCAAAAAAATAAAACATTTATAAGAAAAATCGAATCTGAAACATATAATATGAAACTATATATTTTAATTTTTTTTAATATATCTAAGGTATAAAAGTGTTTTGCTCTCTTAAATGAAATATTTTGGTTATTTTTGTGTGTTATTTTGTGACAAAGAAAATGTGTATCTGAGAGAATTGCCCCACTTTTTATCACCAAAGTTTAATTTACCAATTAAATTATTATATTACTAGTAAATAGCTGTAAAATATTAAATAACGAAGAAGACTTCAATTTAATAATGCAGTGATTTATATTTTTATGTGACTTTGATGTTGTTTGGAAAAAATTACAACTCCTTAACAACAGGAAAATAGTGTAAACTCAGTGTTTTTAAACCCGACCCGGACACTGAACCGGACGACTTACCGGGTCACCGGGTCACTGGGTCAACCGTGGGTGAACCACGGGTGAACCGTAAATTAATAAATAAATTAGTTGATGTGATTTAATAGTAATGACATCTAAAAATAGCAAGATATAAAATGCATAAATATTTGAATGTCTAATGTGAATAATAAATTAAACTTCAAATTCAAAATAAACCAAAAGTAAAAAATTATTGTAATAAACTGTCAATAACAAAACAAAATTTTAAAATATAATTAATAAGTGAAAACCTAATTATTAATTGAAAACCTAGAAAACAAAACAGAATTTTAAAATATAATTAAAAAGTAAAAACTAAAAACTAAAAAAAGGAAAAAACAAAAGTTTTTATGGGTTCAACCGGTGGTTCAACCGGTCCGGGTTTCGAGTTTTAGTGGTTTTTTTTGGGTTTTTCCGGGTTTTTAAATTTTGGGTTTTTCACAAAACCCGAACCGGAATTATTCTGGGTCACCGGGTTTACCGGTTCAACCGCGGGTCCGGGTCGGGTTTCAAAACACTGTGTAAACTCCACAATCCAAATAGTTTTGTAGTTGGAAATGCGCTGAGGACCAATTATTGTTGGAAAACTGTAAAATATTTCAAAGAGTAGTCAGCAAATAACACATGATAAAGACAACAAAACGTATCAAGAATCCGCAAGAATAAAAGCATCTATCTGAAAGAAAACTTCAGCTCAAGAAAAAATGTATTACATATAAAAGCAGTAGCAGATAGTTTGCTTAAGCAGTCTTAGGCTTTGGCTTGATACGCTTCACTCTGGAGTATAAGAAGACTCCCGCTAGGGCGATCCCGGTTCCTACAGCAAAGCAAAGACAACAATAGTTAGTGAGTTCCAGAGATGGGTTCTACACCAAAAAAAAAAGACAGGATATTACCAAAAGCATTAACAGGCGAGACTGGTGTCTTGAAGAAGATAACAGAGCTCACGATGACCACCACACGCTTCACACAGTTTCCTACAGAATGTGTAACCGGTGATACTCTCGCCAGTATCATGTACGACACCTGTAATTTTGCTCCAATAAAATCAAATTCAAATTCAAGCAACGAAATCAGCAAGGGAGAAGGCGAAAAAAGGCTTTACCTGCTGGTATGCGTGGAAGCAGAGTGCAGCAATAAGAGACTTCGTGTAGATTTGTTGAACATTCACACCCTGAAACCAAGAGACTTTGTTAGGGACTGGAAAACATTTTAAAAGATGGATCTTGCAACATAGAAACAAAACTCACAACTGACTGGATGTATGAGGGAGTGAACTTGATTCCTTCGGAGAAGAAAGTCACAGGAGCCATCAAAAAGAGAGACATCAACGTTATGATAGAGAAGAGGGTGATGTTGTCCAAAGAATCCTGCAGAGAATACAACATCAAGATCCTGTATTTTCATCCACAAATACGTTTGAGTCCATTCATTCTCAGGGAACTTACATCTTTCTTGACCATGACTTTTTTGCTAAGCACGTTACGGGATTGGTTAGTCAAGTTTGAAGCCATTGCACTCAAGAATCCAGCCCTGCCACACCAGAACAATCAAACGTAGTTAGGTATTTTGCAATTATTAGCAGAAGAATAGATAACTGAACAAAGAAGCTTACCAGTTGAATGAAACCTCTGTCACTGAAGCAAGAGCAACTCCACCAACGATTGGAATAATGGAACCGATTACCCATGGAGTAGGCACCTAATAAGAAGACAAACAGATAAAAAAAAATTAAGCTTTAAGACTTAAAAAATAAAGGAAGAGCATCAGAGAAGAGAGCTGACTAACCTCTCCGAGAAACATAGCAGACAAAACAACGGAGAAGAAAGGCTCCATGGCTTTAATGGTGTGAGTAAAGGAAACAGAGACTTTCCCGAGACTCATGTTAGTGAAGAGATTACCAAGCGTGTGCACAACCGCAAGTGGCAAGATTGCCGCTAGCTATCAAAGGTAAATCAAATATCCATGAGTAAATATATAAACCTCCATAAAAAAAACAGTTAACAAAAAAAAGGAAAAAGCACCTGAGCACCAGAGATCTTGGGCCTCTTGTAAAGGTTAAGAGCCCACATGATGGTAATGAGGACACTACCGACGGCAAACTGAACTAGAGTGACAGTCATTGGAGCGTGAAGAGCTTTCAAAACCTGCAGGGAATCAAATAGAATCATCCAATCACTCAGATCTTTAACATGTACAGAAAAACAAGAAAGGCTTTCAAAATCTGGAGGAACAAGAAACTAGTATTGATTATCTCATAATCTCTAAGAATGAAACAATAATTATAACAAATCAAGAATCAAATCAGCAAGCAACGGGACGAATCTCCCTCTAGATTCAATCACTTATCGACGTTCCTGAAGCATATGGATATAGGTGTGGGATCTAGGGATCAATACCTGCTTGTTGTAGATGTTGAAGTAGATATTGAAAAGGTACCACATCGCAAACAACAAGCCAAGCTCAAGGACCTTAGTCATCTTTCCACTTCCTTCTCCTTCCTCAGCGTTCTCCGGAACCGCCGTGGCAGCGGTTTTGAAACGGTTAGTGGAGACGGAAGAAGGGAGGCCGGACCAGGCACGGAGCGGGAGCAATTCGGAAGAGGAGAGACGCCAAGATCGGCGAGGTAGAGGAGGAACGGAGACGACATTCGGTGGAGGAGAGACGTTGGAGGAGGAGGCGGTGACGACGGGATGGTGGCGGAGGGAGAGACGGCGTGGTTTGAGGAGAGGGAGGGAGGGAGAGAGGGAGAAGACGGCGGAGCTCTGCATCGTGTGTGGGAGATCTGATGTGAAGGAAGGACGTTCGTTGGAGACTCCGTCGAGTGTGGGTGGGTTGGTGGGGGCTGATGATACCAAATACTCTCTCCACGAGCAACTATTGAAAAAGGGAGGCGAGTTTTATGTAAATATATAATGGAAAAAGCAAATGAGAAAGCGTTGGTTTTTTTAACCTCACTGCAAAAGTGGAAGGAATCAATCTCTCCTCGCTTCCTTGAAAAGTCCGCCTTTTATAACTTGACTACTTTCTTCACATTTTTGCTTTACTCCTCGGATTGTTTTACCCTTTTTACCCCCTTTTTAATTATTTTTATATAATGTCCTTCGAGTTTTTAGGTATTTTTTTGTTATGCTGTCATTAATCTTTTCAATTCATTCGATTAAAAGGAACATAAAATACTTTGTCCACAAAAATAACATAAAATACAATTACACTCGTTTTTTTTATCATTATGCAATATATCCGTTTTTATTTTGTTCTACTTCTGCTTCATCTGAGAATCTCATTTGTTATGTTTACGAGTGTATAGCTTAGATGGCTGAAAAGTGAAAACACAATATTTTCCTACAAAAAAATTATTCACCTGATTTACTAAAATATACTACCTCCTTTTCCGAAAATAAGACTTTTTAGAGTTTTCATGTTTATTAAAAACATAATAAATATTTAATTTTAAATTTACTATTTATTTTTATACACTTTCTAATAACTATTCATCAATAAAATGTAATCATTTCAAATATTCACAATCAATGTTTCTTAAAAGTATACAAAGTACTTTAAAATATAAAAAATACATTTTTGTGGAACAAGAATAAAATTTAGAAAATCTTATTTTCGGAAACGGAGGTAGTAGTTACTATTTTTATCCACTGTTGACAACTCATGACCATTTAATTAGTTATTAATCCGACATATTTGATTTTTTATATTAATCAATCAAAAATATAGGATTTCTAGAAAATTTTAATAACTCATAAGGATATTAGTAATACGTCAATTTCACTTTGGGTTATAAAAAAATTTGTTTTTTTTTAAAAAAAAAAGAGATTTTCTATTTGATTATTTGATATTATGAATTGTACAGAATTCGAAATATATATATATATATATATATATATATATATATATATATATATATATATATATATATATATATATGTATATAATAACAATTAATAACAAAGTAATTTATGTAGAAAATCACTATATATTAATAATATCAAATAAGAAACCTAAAAAGAAAGATTATAGAGTACACAGTATATAACACTAACACGTAAATCATATATTTAAAATGTTTTCATCAAAAATATATTTAAAATGTTTACTAAAATATCAAAATATACATTTATATATTGAAAATAATATTGGCACAAACATGCTGGGTCAAACTTTAGTTATTTTTATGTTTAGTGCATGGAGCTATTGATTGATCTTAGACGTACAGAAATACAATATTTCATAAAAAAAATCCTTTCTGTTTTATAAAAAAATAGTTGGTGCATCTCGTTTGAAAGTATAAACTAAAGCCTTGTAAGCTTTGCAGAAAAGTGTAAGGAAAAAATGTGCTAGCATAAGTTAAATTCGTAGATATGTTAATATATGTTTTATGTCCATGTTTATCAACTAAACATTTAAACTTGATGAATTCGTATGAGTGCTTTTAGGAGGAAAAGACAAATAAATTAATTTGGATGGATAGAATTCAATTATATAAAAATGGCTAACTCTTGGTTAACCGTAGCTCTCGCTTCCCCTTCGAACCCTGTAAGTCCGGCCGGTTTCCTCAGCCGTCCCCTTCCTCCTCCGCTCCCCGACCCCCCCGATCCCCTTAATTTCCCCCCCTTCCCTCCAGCCGCTCCCCTCCCCACCATTCCCTTTCTCCCCCTTCCCAATCTCCCCTTTCCGTTCCCGTTCCCCCTTTTTCTACTGCTCCGGTCGTGAGCTCCACCACCCCTCCCCTTGCTTCCTCCTCTTCACTTTCGTCCTCCTCTACTGCCTCTCTCCTTGCTACCTACTCAAATCTCCATTTCCCTAATCCAAGTGCTTCTTTTTCGGGGAACAGTAACTCGACTACAGTAAACCCTAACCCCCTTCTTTCTAATCACCATGTAATTCACTCTGGGCTTTTGGGTGTTCATCCATCACCCTCAATTCCTCCCCATTCCTTTACCCCTACTTCAAACCCACCTGTTACTAAACCTAACCCATTCCTTAACCAAAACCGTCCCCAACCTACTACTCCGATAGCCAATGATTGGGCTTCTAAAGTAAAGAAACCAATTAACAGATCCCTGGAGAGGTTATCTCCTGTTTCACTTTCACCTGAAGGAATTCCTCGGATTATCATCCAAGAAGAAGTCTACCAAAAGGGTGCAGAACTTCATCGTGATTTCGTTGTCTGCAGGTTTTTTGGAAGACTTCCTGCTTACTCTCTCATCCAGAATGTACTGAATTACATGTGGGGAAAAAGAAAACATGTGGAAATTCATATGACTCCATCAACGAATTCTGTATTGGTAAGACTTCCGAATGAGTTCATCCGCCAGAAAGTAACGCAGAAGGGATATTGGTATGTGGATACCACCATGTTTCATGTCTCTCAATGGGCGGCTCATGCTGATGACTTCTCCCCTTCTTTGAAGCGTGTTCAACTATGGGCTCACCTGAAAGGTGTTCCTTTCGACTTAATTCACCAGCAGGGCTTGAGTCACATAGCTGGACAAATAGGTGAACCGAAAGAGACTGATGATTGGACCCTCAACCTTACCAGCATCAGTATAGCTCCTGTTAAGGTGGAAGTTGATATAACTGTTCCTCTACCGTCGGTCATTGAAGTTGGCAGGCAAAATGGATCCTTTGTCAAGGTTATGGTTGAATACCCATGGGTTCCCCCGACGTGTGCTCACTGTAAGGAGGTGGGCCATATCTCCAGAAACTGTCCGATTCTCCCCGTTCCCCCAAACCCAACCCCTCCAGCTGCGGGAAAGTCAGCTCAGAAAAAAGATCCCAAGCATGTCTGCTACTCATGTAAGCAAGTGGGGCATCTCATGCGAAATTGTCCTAAAGGTGCTCAAGAATGGACTCGAGTAAGCCACAAATCAAAGTCCAACCTCCACAAGGAGGCCCAGGAGACCGTAGCAGAACCTCCTGCTCCTTCATCTACTGATGACATTCAAGTGCAAGCTCCCCCTGGCAATTTGTCTCTGGAAACAGAAATTGTTCCTGGCTCCCCTGTTTCTTCTTCGGAAATGGTCTTAGATACTCCGGTGATGCCAGTTGAGGTCTCTGCTCTCACTTCTACCATCTCCCCCCCCCCTGATTTTGCTATGGAGGATGCTCCTGTTTCCCCGCCTCAAGACATTGTTCTTGCGTTGCCTGCCCCTTTTACCAACCGCCCTGTTATCCCAATCCCTCCGTCTCTGTTAAAAACCTCTACCTCCTCTTCTTCCACTGCCTTAAACCCTTTCACCCTTCCTTCCTCTTCATTTCCTATTACCCAATCACCAAAACCACCCCTCCCAAAATGTAACCTTCCCTTAATTTCAAACCCAAAATCACCATCTTCATCCTTTGCTATTATCACTAACCCAAATCCCTTTGCACCCTTACTTTTGGACCTAGAAACCTCTACTACAGCTCCCTCTCTTCCGATGACGACTCCCCCTGCCCTTGGGGAGACTCATCTTAACCATTAAATATGTGTACTAAAACCTTTTTTTGGAATGTCCGTGGATTTAATGATCCGGGCAAGCATAGACCTTTTGCTCAGTGGCTTTCAACCCACCAACCTATAGTCGGTGCCATTTTGGAAAGTCATATAAAAGAACCAAACCTGAACCCTCTGTTACAGCAAGTGTGCCAAGGATGGAGTTTCTTCTCGAATCATAACACTGACCATGATGGCAGAATTATTTTGATGTGGAAGTTCCCTGCCTCTCTTCAGATTGTTCATCAATCCAGCCAATCCATTACCTCATGTGTCTCTATTCCTGGAACGGCTGACTTCTTCTTTACTGCTGTCTATGCGTTCAATGGTAGAGAGGAAAGGAAATCCTTATGGGAGGATCTAAATGAGGTTCAGACAACTCTTTTTTTGGAATCAAGGAGCTGGCTTGTTGGAGGTGACATGAATCAGATTATGCACTTCTCTGAACACTCCTCCCCTTCAGTGGATCATCTTACTCCTGACATGATCGAGCTCAATGATACCTTCCAAAATCTAGGTTTGATGGACCTACGGTATCAAGGAAGCAACCATACTTGGACGAACAAAAGCCCTTCTGCCCCTGTTACGAAAAAACTGGATCGAGCCCTGGTGAATGAGACTTGGCTGGATTGTTTCCCCAACAGTAGTGCTACCTTTCTCCCATACGAGTTCTCGGATCACACCCCTTGTTTACTTGACCTCTCGACCCCCTTACCCTTCACTGGCACTAGACCTTTCAAATTCCTAAACTTCCTTTCAAACCACCCCTCTTTCCTGGATTCGGTTGAGACTGCTTGGGTTCTCTGTGGAAGTAGAGCTTCAGATCTCCATCTGTTAGCCTTCAAACTTAAACAGTTAAAGAGAGCACTAAAAACACTAAATAAAGAGAGATTTTATGATATTCAAAAGAGAGTGAGTGTTACTAATGGGTTGCTTAAAGTGTTGCAGGTTAAATCACTGGAAGATCCAACAACAGAAAATTTTGAGGCGGAGAGAACACTTCATCATAAATGGACTTTTCTCAGAGGCATTGAGGAAGCTTTCTTCAAGCAGAAATCTAGAATCAATTGGTTGCAGCTGGGAGATCAGAACACACTGTTTTTCATGAAGGTGGCTGCTGCTAGATACTCTTTTAACGCCATCAGATCACTCTTGCTGGCCAATGGAGACATTATTACTGACCCGGAGCTCATTTGCCAAACTGCTGTTAATCACTTTATGAGCATCCTAGCGCCCTCACTCTTGCCTCAGCTATCTTCTTCTTTCTCATGGTTCCTCAACCTTCAACCATTTCGCTGCTCCCAACCTCAAAAGGACTTAATGGCGGCTCCTCCTACTGCTCAGGAAATAACCTCCACCATCCACAAGCTGAATCCGAACAAATCACCAGGACCGGATGGTTTCACTTCGGCCTTCTTCAAATCAGCTTGGCCAATTGTGGGAGAGGAAACTACTGAAGCGATCAATCAGTTCTTTGTCTCAGGTTTTCTTCCAGCTTCAGCCAACTCGACGATACTGACTTTGGTCCCTAAAAAGCCAGGTGCTGCTGCAATCTCTGATTATAGGCCTATATCATGCTGTAACACCACTTACAAGGCAATATCAAAGATCCTAGTAAAGAAGCTCAAAGTCATGTTACCGGAAGTAATCCTCCCTAACCAAACGGCGTTTGTAAAGGGTCGTCTCCTCATTGAAAATACTTTGCTGGCTTCTGAGATCGTCCAAGGTTACCATCGAGAAGGAGGTCCGAAGAGGATAACTATAAAGGTCGACATAGCTAAAGCTTTTGATACCATCAGGTGGGAATTCATTTTTCAGTGTCTGCGTGGATTGGAGATTCCTGAAATTCTCATCTGTTGGATTCAAGCTTGTGTGTGCACAACATCCTTTTCAGTGGGGTTCAATGGCTCAATCCATGGATTTTTTAAGGGGAGAAGAGGTCTTCGTCAAGGTGATCCATTGTCACCATATCTGTTCGTCCTAGCCATGAACTGTCTTTCACTATCCCTTAACAAGGCAGCTCAGGAGGGTCATCTCAAATACCATGCGAAATGTGCTAGAACTGGTCTTACCCATCTCTCCTTCGCAGATGATCTTTTGATATTTTGTGATGGTAGCTTAGAATCTGTTAACTGCATTCTTGAGATCTTACAGGACTTTGAGAACAGATCAGGGCTTGGAATCAGTCTGCAAAAAACATCACTCTTCTCGGCTGGGCTCAAACCTCACAAGATGGAAACAATCTTTCAAGCAACGGGGCTGACCCCTGGAACACTACCTGTCAGATACTTGGGAGTGCCTCTCTGTACCAAAAAACTATCTCTGCTTAACTGCGCCCCATTACTGCAGGCTATCAAATCGAAATTCTTGTCGTGGACGGTTCGGGCTCTCTCATTTGCAGGCCGGCTTCAACTAATATCTACGGTGATATCTGGGATAATCAACTTCTGGACTTCAGCATACATACTGCCAAAAGCTTGCCTAGATGAGATTGACTCACTCTGCGCTAAGTTCATGTGGAAGGGAAAACTAGATGGTACTGGAGCCTCAAAGGTGGCGTGGGATAAAGTGTCATCACCGAAGAGGGAAGGAGGTCTGGGCTTAAAGAACTGGGTGGTGTGGAACCAGGCTTGTGCAATGAAACTTATCTGGTTTCTGTTCTTCAAATCAGACTCAATCTGGGCTTCTTGGTACATCACAGAGGTCCTTGATGGAGACATTAACAACTTTTGGGTCATTAACACAAAGCAAAAGAATTCTTGGTTGGCAAATCAACTATTGCTGCTGCGTGACAAGATGTACGGGTGGATAAAACTGCGAGTGGGGAATGGAGAAACATCATACTACTGGTCATCTAACTGGTCACCATTTGGGAATCTAGCAACTTACCTCAGTGGTGAGGGGTCTGGCAGGTCGGGTATACCTCATCAGACAACCTTAGCAGAACTATGGGACAATGGATCATGGATCCTTCCACCAGCAAGATCAGAGAAACATGTCAACATTCAATCTTACCTATCTACTATTGCATTGACGGACTTGAGGGATGAGTATGAGTGGGAACAAAATGGAAGGAGATCGCTCCGGTATTCTACTAGGACAACCTATGACTTGCTTAGGAATGCCCAGCCACTGGTAACTTGGCACAAAGAGGTGTGGTTCTCCTCCGCGATCCCGAAGCATTGCTTCCTTACATGGCTGTTTGTATTGGATAGATGCCCTACCAAGGACAGAATGGCAAGTTGGGGATTGAATGTCGATCAGACATGTGTGTTATGCAACACAGCTTTGAAATCACGGGATCATATGTTTTTTGATTGTTGCTTTACTAGGGACATTTGGAGTGGTCTCACTGATAGAAGCCCTCTAGCTGCACTACCGTCGGGTTGGAATGAGGTCTTGCAAGCTCTGCGATCAGGATCATTTACTAAAGAGTGGCGCCTCCTACTACTCCTTGTCTGGCAGGCTACAATTTACTATACCTGGTCGGAACGAAACTCCCGCATCCATCGATCTTCCTTCCGTTCTTCCTCGCAAGTAAGAAAAGAGATTGATTGTGTAATTCGTCGCAAGATTGCGGTTGTGCGCCTAACAAATCCCTCTTTCTCCTCCACTCTGTTTCAAGCCTGGCGAAGCTGACTCTCTCTATTTTCTGCATGGTTGCAACATAAACTCTTCTGGTTCATAACGGGGCAGGTTAGGGAACTGGGGGTTTAAAAAATTGGCCTTTGTTGGGTTCAAAATTGGTTCTTAAATATGGCTCTTTGGCCACTAAGCAATGCTGTAAACGTTTTTGGTCTCATGCTTTCAATAGAATATAATTTAGCAAAAAAAAAAAAAAAGAATTCAATTATATATAAAAAGATTTTGGCTGATAGAATAACTTAGTAAGAGAAAAACATTAGTGGATGCAAAAATATAATTCAAATAAATTATGTGCTATGAGTAATTATTTATTATCTATAGGAATTTACACTAATTTTATTTTATTTTACAGGGGGCAGATCGCTTCTTCCCAACAAACTTGACTACGCCAGTATAGCGTTGCTTAAGAATTGTATACATATGGAAATGAGAAAAGTGGGTAGGTGGTGGTGAGACATGGAACAAACCACATGGGTTGGACTTGGGGGGCCACATTCCCACCTATATTCAGAATCAAGCCCTTATTTGGTATACTATCAAACTAAAGCATCTCTTTATGTCTCTATTTTGATCGGGATATTGCAATATCTTTAGCAACTCATGTTGATCTTGATACTCATGACAAACAATATCTTTGGTTGTTTGTTATTTTATGTCTTCAGAATGTAACACAAGTCTTGATTGATGAAAACTAGGGTTCAATACATCTTTCGTTCTCTAATTTAAGATGTCTGGAAATAATTTATTTTTTCTTAAAAAGTTAGATTATTATTAATTGAAGTAGTGAATATATATTAGAACCTATTCTATTTCTCATACACATTCATATATGAATAATCCACGTAGGTCTGGCCAGAGAGATTATAAGGTTTACATTCATATATGGGTGAGAGGTAGTGTTTTTAAAACCGAACCGGCCGTCGGATAATACAAAGCAGTGTAGTATGAAGTTAATTAATCTGATATATAAAACCTTAGCCTCACCATTTTTTGACCCGAGACCAAACCCACTGGTAAATTGGCATCAAGGCTCCAATTTGCAGGCCCCCATATTGTATGAAAACCGATGTATTTTGTACAATAAATTTTTATTTGGCCCAATAAACATAATAAATGCAAAAAACGAAGCTCAATCATATTTTTTTTTCCATCAAAGTGGGCCTGAACCCAACACTCTTCTCTCTAATTTAACTAAGCTTAATCATATTAAAATGCATAAAATAAAAAATATATTATTCATAAATTAGTAGTACAACATTTACATTTTAAATCAATTTTCTGAAATTCTTATAAACTAACAAAGAGGTCACCATTTTCGATTTTGTCTCAAGCCACAATCATTCTGATTTTGTCTCAAACCTCAATCGTTTCGACTTTGTTTCAAGTCTCTATAGTTTCAAGAAGTGTTTTAAAATGTGTTAGGCGCTCATTACGTGGTAGATGAATGTATAGTGCGTAGACATATACACGGATGCCTAAAGGTAGACATATAATGACTTATTCTTTTACATTAAAAAAATTAAGACTAATATATATATATATATATATATATATATATATATATACAATAATTTTAAAAACCAATCATAAATTATACTTTACATACAGTTTTATGTATAAGTATATAGTCTCACATATTTGAAATATATAAAGATGATAAATTTAAAATGATTTTACAAACAACTTAAATAATATCTACAATCATATAAATACATCAGATAAGTAAAAACAATTTAATAATAGTATTAATAAAATTTATAATAATATTAATAGTTTATTTTTCAAATATTAATGTTTAAAAGTTGCATAGGTGTCCGTGTAAACCGTTTATTGTTCGCATAAACACTATTATGGGTCGGAATTATATAAAGCCGCATAAAACATTGTAAAAGGTGAAAACAATACGGTCGCCTACCGTATAGCGCCTATAGGCGCCTATGCGGATGTCTTGGCCGTTTTCAAAAACTTGTTTCAAACCTTCATAGTTGATAGTGTTATAAGTAATAACTAGATATTTATCTTCACAACCGTGCAGATGTTATTTTTAATTATATATATATATATATATATATAAATATATATATTAAATTGATAATAGTATACATTTTTAATTTTAATGTTTATAACTATTTCAAATATAATAACTTATAATTTACATGTTGTAAATAATCAATTGTTTAAAATTGTTACATGTATTTTTTGTCTCTTATTATATATTTATCTTATTATATTTATTTTTATTTATTAAACAAATTAATATGCGACTGATTGTAAACAATAAAAATATATTTATTAATGCATAAAAATATATAGTTCAATATTAATTATGAAATTTGGGAAAATTATGATATTGTTAAAATATTTAAATCAGATGATAAATTTTAATATGATTGATTGTGATTATATAATAGATAAAAATATAATAGAATATTTATATTTAATTTTATAAATTATAACTGAATATATTAATGTTAAATTATATTTCAAACTAACTATGAAATTAGTGTAAATATTTACATATAAGATTTGAAAAGATCTTTTTAAACAGATTTTTTTTATTTTTTTTTTGAAATGAAAAGATATCAAAATATATTTTAGTTATGTTTCCGTTTTTAAACATTATGTGCATGATAAAACATATTTGATAATTATTTTATATTTAATTTATGTTGAATTTTTATCTGCCCTTTAAATATTGCATAATAATATTTCATTGCTAATTACAAAATTAGTGAAATATATACATATATATTTTTAAAAAATAATATATTGTTAAAATATTTGGGTAGACATAATAAGTTTATTTAATATAATTTATTTGAATTGTATAATTGATAAAAAAAAGATATAATATTTTTTTCATTTGTATACAACAATTGAATATATTAGTGTATAATAATATTTCAAAACTAATAACAAAATTAGTTAAAATATTTACATATAATATTTTAAAATTAAGTTGGGTTAAAATATTTATAAACAGTTTTTCAAAATTTTTGATATATATATATATATGATTTAAATATAAGTTGAATTTCATATATTGTTATTTTTATTTATGAAATACCTAAAATATTGGGAAGTTATTGTTTTTTATAATATTAAGATTATTAATCATGGAATAATGTAGTATATTCTATTTAATATAAAGATTAACGATGATTGAAAATGTCATGTGACTAATTCTAGTTATAGTCCATTTTGTTAAAAATCACACATGAATTAGAAGTCATGACTTCTGTTTTAATATAATATATATTATTTGGATTTTATAATTGATAAAAAAGATATATTATTTTTTTTTCATTTTTATACAACAATTGAATATATTAGTGTATTATAATATTTCAAAACTAATAACAAAATTAGTTAAATATTTACATATAATTTTTGAAAATTAAGTTGTGTTAAAATATTTATAAACAGTTTTTCGAAATTTTTGATATATATATATATATATATATATATATATGATTTAAATATAAGTTGAATTTCATATATTGTTATTCTTATTTATGAAATCCCTAAAATATTGAGAAGTTATTGTTTTTTATGATATTAAGATTATTAATGATGAAATAATGTAATATATTCTATTTAATATAAAGATTAATGATGATTGAAAATGTCATGTGACTAATTCTAGTTATAGTCTATTTTATTAAAAATCACACATGAATTAGAAGTCGTGACTTCTGTTTTAATATAATAGATAACAAAAAACTGGTACGCAAATTTGAAATGTTTTATTAATTATTATTTAATAGAAAAGTACTCTTTAAATAAAATAACAATGCTACTGAATATTAAGATAAATAAAGTATAAATCATAGTAAAGTTGTATCTTACATTATCAATTCATCGGGAATACTCTATGGTCAAAAATGTTAAATTCATAGTAAAGAGTATAAGATTCACCTGATTTGTAGAGACTCATGAAAGATGAATGGACCATCAGTGAGAACAAAGATTCAATAAATCAAAATATATATGACACCTTCTGAGATGTAGCTGTAAGAAAAAGAATACATGCAAACAGGAAGGCATGGGACAAACTAAATTTAAACATAAACAGATTATTAAAGCCAGAGATAATATCTGAAATCAAAAGAGAATAAACCGGAGTAACAACCGAAAAACATGATCCCAACAATGTTTGAACCAAAAACAAACAGAATAATTAAATTATTTGAAGTTTTCATTTAGTTATACATGCATTTAATGAGACATATATGCCTCCCCAAGCTTATCCCAATCAATATATGGGACTTTGACTTTGGATAATTCTTCCTCTGCAAGGAGGAGTTTGGTTTCGAGTTTCTCTTTCTCAGCCTTGAAGTCGAAAGATTCTTTCTCAAAGTCTTCTAGTAACTCCATTTTTGCAGAAATAGAGTCTACTTCAAGTTGCGTTGAGTGCCTTAAATCTTTTGCTTCCATTTGATCCTTTACCATAAGAAGGATCGCTTTGTAATGTTCCTGAGTTGCCTTTTCCCCCTTCTTAAAACCTTCTTCTGGACTTGTTCCATAGTCTTCTTCCATTGATCGATTCATCTTCAAGTTAATCGAGCCCGCCTCTAAACCTGGCCAATAAAAATCGATTGTAAATTTAAAATTCTTATAAGAAATGATATGAGAAGGAGAGGAAACACTTACTTTTATTCTGATATTGAAGAAAAAATAAAGAGAAGGTACGATATAAATAGAGTACAAACTGTGGCTAGGTGAAATTTTACGAAAGTTTTTTTCTCTTTTTCAGTATTCATTTATGGCATTGAATATTTGATTAGAAATTGTGTGGATGTGAAATCCAATCTACCTTTTATCAAAGGAAAAATATAAATAACCTAATCTTAGTATATGTGACGTGGAAACATCATACCTTACTGATTAAGGTTTAAAAGTTTTACACCCAAGTTTGGGTTCAAATCCCAGACAATGATTTTTTTTTGCAGATTACATAGAATCTAAGTTTCAATTTTTTGAGAGAAAGATTTATTAATGTAGACTATCGAAAAAATATTTACAAAGGATCTTTAACACGGTGGAAATAAATTTAGTCACGAATAGATCTTTGTAAAATAACTCAGATGATACAGTTAAACGTAGATCTTCGTAAATGCATGTAGTATTGTCGGTTGTTGAATTATCTATATAATATTTTTCAGAATTGTAGTGTCAAAATAAATCGGTGTTTAAAAAAAAACCTAGTATACCTGACATGTAAAATTGATTTTATATAACGTGACATGTAAAATTGATAAAATGTGGTATTTTAGCAACAGAAAGAAACTATAGAAGTTATAAGATATAAAATGGGCTTTCGTTCATTTTGCAGCCCATTAGTGGCAGTGCAAAACAAAACGGTACAAAAGGTGTACCCTGCACTCTCCACCACCCGATCATTTTAATTTGAAATTAGTGACTCGTCCGCTCTCTTCTTCCACCCATTAGGAAAGAAAGAGAAGAGAAAGCGTTACTTGTTGGATCGAGAGAGAGAGAGAGGCTCACACTTCGGAAAAATGACGAAGCGGAATCTCCGATCGAAGCAGTCTACAACACTCGGTGACGACGCGGAGCTACTCTTCCAGAAGAAGATTCGAGATCTGGAGTCCGTCAACGAATCTCTCAAGGTCTTTTCTTTCTTAATGCGATTTCCTCCGATTTTTAAGATCTAGCTTCGTTTTCTAGGCTCTGTAGCAACTCCGATGATCTAGCTTTTGGTTTCGTAGCAGAATCGATTTTCACGGTTTCGCATGTGTGCAGAAAAATCTCTTCATAGATGTATTGAAAGTTCATTTGAATCAGTGGAGCTGTGTGTTTGGATTGGGTATTGTGTATTGAGCCTTTTAGAGAAGTGGCTATAGCTGAATGATTTGTTTTGAAAACTGATTGGCAGCTTAATGTGGAAGAGCTGAGGTTGAAACTAGCTGGTGTCTCTGTTAGTTCTTCTGGTGGTAGCAGAGAGTTTTCTAACAAGTCTGTTGCTATAAAAGAGGAGGTGAATCATTCATTCTTCTATTAAAAAGAGATATCTATGCACTCACATTTTGTAACTTTGATACTTGTTGTGTGTGTATAGGGTATGAGCTCAAGGAGCAAGTCTAATCCACGTTCTATGTGCTCTACAAAGAAGCATACAACTGAGAGTTGTGTAAAGCAGGTTGATAGTGAAGTCCAGAAACTCAAGGCGCAAAAGGTAACCCCATCTTGTGTTGTGGCAGATAATGTGAAAAGGAATTGCAGTGTTTTGACATTTGTGAGTGGTGAATACTCTTCAGGTTAAGTTGCAGTGCAAGATCAAGCTAGACTCTATGCAGTTCAGACTATCTAAAGCTTCACTCGAGAAGGAAACTCTTCAGGTAAAGCCAAGATACACCATTTCGTTGATTGGAATAGCCTTCTTAAGGAACCTCAGGTTTATTAATTATATCTTCTCTTCTAACAGCTCAAGAAGGAGCTAAGGAAAAGCGAGTTCGAGAAACATGTACTCTCAGCTTTGAACAGGCGCCAGAAGCAGGTATCTTTTCTGCTGGCTTTTTTTTCCTATTTCGCTGTTGCTGTGTACCGAGTCCATGCAGCTTGCTGATTCATAAATTCTTTTAAAACAGATTTTGCAGCTGAAGAACACACAGGCTTTGACAGCCCTGAAGCGCTTGAAGTTGCTTATGCAACCGAAAAAGACTTTTTCCAAGAAAAATAAAGGTCAGATAACAAGTAGCTAGTATCATTTCCTCTTTCTTCTTGTTTTTTTTTTCTCATTGGTTAAACTGTTTGATTATCTTCTTTTATTTTTCCAGGTCCACCAAAGGGAACGAGCTCGACCATTGAGGCGGGGGAAGCTAATGTATGATATGTGCTTTCAATTGTAGCTACCTATTGATTTTCATAAGTTGCCATTGTAAATGGTTTCTTTTTCTGGCTGTGTAGGAGTCTAGCAGTGAAGTTGGGCTGCTAGTGAAGCTGAACAAGATTCACTCTGGCTACGAACGGCAAATGAAAGAGTATGCTTTCAAAAGAAAGTTCATCAATGCTATTAAAATTGTCTTTTTACTGTTGTTGTCTGAAATGATGGTGTTCCTTACTTTTTTGTTATCAGAATAGCTGAAGAGGTAAAGAAGTTCAGCCTAGAGGCAAGTGTGTTGAAGGCAGAGTTCGAAGGAGAGCAAAACTCATTGTAAGTTGTTTGATAGTAACTAAAAAAATTTTGAACCCTCAAATTGTGTTCTCTAAGGTGATTTTCTTTATATATATAGCTCTCCATCATGTGACAACGGAATCAACCAAACCCCTATAGACTCGGAACTAAAGGAGCTTAAAGAGGAATTTAGCAAACTAAGTACTCTAGTCAGCCAGATGGAAATGGCCAAATCTCAATTCAGTCAAACAGATAAAGTTCAGGTTATCATCGGTGGTTTAATGTTATCTCTAGTTTACCAATTTTTTTGTGCTCTGATTTCTCAATCCTAGCTTCTTCATCAGACCGGACCTGCTGAATACTCGGTTCCCATTCATCAGACCGGACCAGCTGAATACTCTGTTCCCAGTAAGGATAACGGTGAATCGAACTTAGTACTCTCTCAGGACAGAACTCCAGTCTATGGTACCAGTGATGAATCAAGAAGCATAGAGCCATCTCAAATGAAAGAGTCGGGGGAAACGCTCTCGTCTGAGGAAGCGCATTGCAAAAAAGAGCAGATCAAAGCTGAGATGTGTTGCTCTTGCACCAAAAAATCTCTATGCAAGACGAAAAGCTGCAAATGCAGAGCAAATGGAAGTGGGTGCGGTATCTCTTGTGGCTGCATAGCTTCCAAATGTAGCAATAGAGGAGAAAAAGTAAGATCCGACAAAGCAATGCAAGCAGTAGTAGATGATGGTAAGAAGGCCGTCGGCGATAACAAAGATGCAGCAAAGAAACAACCATTGCGTGATATAGGGAATATACAAGTAAGCTTCTTAATTTTTCTTCTGATTTAGACCAAACACCGTCTTTACATGTTTTGTTATTAACTTTGAATTCTACAGGAAGCTGGAAAAGTTGGTAAGCTGAGAAAAGTGCAGAAGCCAGTTGCTAAGAAGAAATGAAATGACAGATAAAGAGAAAGCTCCAAGACTCCAGAGATATGAGAAATGGACGAAGTTAAGATTGCCAGAAGCTCGATTGGTTTTGTTTTGCTTGAGTATCTATTTTTTTTCTTCAGAACTATCATATAGTAGTTCTACATTTGGATTTTATCTCCATCGGTTAATAGTTGGCAACATTAAAAAAAATCACCAAAATATAGTTTAAAACTCTTGTATCCATATATTTTAAATTTGATCCAATATGTAGCAAAAGATTTTTTTTTTTTTTTTTTGTCAACATAGCAAAAGATTAATAAGTAAGAAAAACAAACCTATAACAAGAAAATTGAACTGAGAAATAGAAAATGTGCTTTCTCTTATTAATTTGAAACTCTATGACCTTTTTGTTTATTGCATTGCTTTGTATACACAAGAGAGAATTGTGTCTATCTAAAGAAAGAATACAAACTAGTAACTCATGTAGACTAGCTTATATAATAGACATTGAAACAAAACAAAAGAACACTTATTTTATGGAATAAGCCTAAGGTTGAGTCTTCTTAACCAGATAGAGTGAAGCATCATATGCATCACGTCGTAGGGCTGAGCTGGTCGGTTTAACACGAAATGCCGCTTGACTTCTAAGACTCTCTTATACATCTTCAAGTATCTAACAAGAGAGACACTCTCTAGAATCGTTTTGATCTCACTTATCCTAGAAACAGGGATTTGTATGGAGAAGGAGTCCCAATTAAGGACATCACTGAATGGTAATGAATAGTTATCTGATATGATCACAGGTACACAACCGGCGTATATAGCCTCTACCTCCCTTGGGCTAGCGACCTCCCAACCACTCGGGCATAGACAAAACTTGCTCATCCCCATTAGTTTTGTATAATCTTTACCAGGAGGAAGACGTTCATACACTTGTACTTGACTGTCCTTTTCTTTCCAATGTTTAAATAAGATCTTTCGGATATTACCGTGTGTTCTTCCCGCGAAAAATGCTAGTATAGATCGAACTCTCGGTGATTTTCCGAGGAAAGATGGACCCAGTTTACCTTTAGGAAGATAGATCTCCGGAATGGATACATCTAGATTCGGCCGAAATCCTTCCGAGGTGTTGGCATTGCAAAGTCCCCTTATGAATCTTTCGAACAACTTTGGGTTCCCATCGATCACGTCTGGTGCCTATACAATATTTTTGTACAGAAAAGTATAATATTGTATCAAAATATAGATTACATAAATGTGTGTGTGCTTATCATGCATATTTCATATAAACATATAGAATCAAGCTAAGAGGTGAAATTAACAACAGAAAATATATCTTATAGGAAACATACCATAGTTACAATATTATAAATTAACTATTAATTTAATCATCTCGAACCTCACATCATTTTATCTTTAAAATAGAATTTAGATATTAAAAAATATTTCATTTCTATCTATTTTCATTCTATAATGGAGTGAAAAATGAAACTACTTGATAAATAGAGTAATTAGTTTTTTTTCTCTTTACTCCATTTCATTCTAAAATAGACTAAAATAATACTCAAATTCTACTCTATTATGGAGTTATCCTATTTTGGAGAAAATGGATATGTAGTTACCCCATTAAAGAAGAAGAATACTCCCACTGTTTCATTTTAATTGTCAGATTTTGATACAAAAATTAATAAAATATTTAATTTTGTATATTTACTAGATAAAAACAATATTACTAATATAAAGTCAATAAATTTTGCACTGAATCATAAAATAATACTTACTTTGAAACGGAAAATTTTCTCTACAACGAAAAAGTAAATTGAAACGGATGGAGTAATATATTGGAAATGTTCTTATATCTCTCATTTATATTCTCATTTGTTGTATTTTTAATAAAAAATAGCCTTTTTAGTTAGTCAGGAAAAAAATAGTTAGTCCAAAATTGTATAAATATTAATTAATATACTTCCATTACTATACGATCCAATAAGTTGTATACTGCAGTCGTGTAGAGAACTATAACATTGAGGATATACTACTACATAAATATTTATATTTTTTTAGCAATTTGCAACATCTAACATAAATATAGAGCTCTTTTTTTATTTTGACAGCCATAAATAGAAAGTTCTTATTTGCAGTATATATATATATATATATATATATATATATATATATATATACACTAAAAAATATGTGTACACTCAATCAATGGTTGCAGAAAAAAAACACGTACCCAGTCATGGCATGATACCATGAAATGGTCACCTCCACGGCTTCTGTTCCAAAAGGAATACTTAGTAGCAATAACATCAACATAATCCTCTATAAGGCGGTGTAGGCGAGCCCGCGAAAATCCTTCGACAGAGGTTATGGGCTTATAGACAAAGTGGATGACTTTGGCGACGCTAAATGGAACGAAGTAAACGTGAGCATCATCAGGGTGGTCTGCCCGAAAATGGCTCCTCATAGGGCCCTCTACACACATTTCGTCCATGAATTGTCCTTCTATACCGTAAATGTCATTAACAGGACCGTCATGGAACAGTGGGGCCTCTCCCTCGGTGTATGTCCACACCTTAAAACGATTCATCATTTCCGTGTGACTCCTGATATAGTGCATATACGAGTGTGAGATCATATTACAAATTCAAAGTTGGCCTCTATTATTTAACACATATAAGGACATATATTAGCAGCCAAGAGCACCATGATACAAGTGGCTCCCACTAAGGTTAAGTAAATGCATTTCAAGAACAATTTTTAATTAATGTATTTTTCCACACAAGATGTGTAACATGATCAAACCTTTGCCACAGTAGCTTTTTAAATAATGAGCTCATGTTAAAAAGTAGTTGAATATATTTGATCTTTTTTTTAGTTCCATGAATCTTATAATATTCAATTTGCAATATTATATAAACTCTTCGATTTAACAAAGAGGAATATGAAGTCTTGCATAGAAAGCGGCATCTCACCGGAGCCGTTACATTCTAGAGTGTAAGTTGCGTAAATGTTTTTGTCTTGATGATCACTAATTTCGATGTAAAAGGTTGGAAAAATAAGAAAGCCCATGTGACTATCAAATTTGTCAGCGGTAAGCCGGTAACGACTAGACATTACGTACTTGTCAAGTATTTGTACTTGTAAATTACTAATTTAGTAAATAAGAGAAAAAAAAACTAACTGGTGAAAGGCGGCTGGGTTCTTGTAGAGAGAGCTGCTATAGTTTTGTGTAGAAGCTGCCCTCTTAATTGCGGCCCTTGCTTTCGCTAAATCTGCTTCAACTTTATTCAACCCACTTCTTTTCTGAGGACAGCAAAAAATTGAAGAAAAAAAGAATAGCACTAATGATTAGAATATTATAAAAGATTGAAGGATAAAAGATTCCTTGGTTGTTTCTTTTTTGTTTTTGGGTCAACTATCAAATGAACTTAGAAAGCAACCAAGCTCCGTTTCCTGAGAAAAATGGTTACATACCCTGTTAAAATTTGTTTTACTTGTAGGACTTGAAGGCTTCTTTGTGTTATCTTGGTCAGAGACAGAAGACGTAAAAGAGACTGAAGCAAGTGTTGAATTTGTTGTGTTGCTTTGTCTTAGAGGAGGAGGAGGAGGAGGAGGAGAGACCGAAGCAAGAGTAGTGTTTGCTGTATTCTTTTGTATGAGAAGAGACATAGGAGTTTGTGTGAGAAGAGACATAGGAGGAGGACCAGAGACCGAATCATAGGTATTGTTTGTTGAGTTGTTTTGTTCGCGAAGAGACAGAGGAGGAGCAAGAAAGGAGAAGGAGACAGAAAATTGGTTTCTGTAATCTATGAAAGGCTTGTTAGAGGGTTTTGTATAGACAAAAAGTGAAAGAGAAAAAAGAATAAGAGAGACTGAAAAAAGGGTTAACAGAGAAAGAAAGCATCTTCTTGATCTTGGGGCAGCCATGAATATGTTTTCTTTTCCTTTTTTTGTTTATTCTTTACAATCAGAAGGAGGAAGACACAAGAGTAGCCATGGATGCTTTTTTCTTCTCTTTGTTGTTTCTTGATTCTTTACTATCAAGGAAGACACAAGAGAATTTTGAAAGTGAGGAAGGAGAAAAGTCATAATGATTCTGTGTTATGTCTCTGTCATATATCATTAGTGGAAAAAAAAGAGTTTTGCTTCACCAAGCAACTTGCTGGTTTGTTTCTTTGATATTTGGTCACTTACAAATTATAAGCCTACAATTAATGCGATTATTTTTTGAAAATATAGAACTGTGAGTCATATCTGTACGTTTACATCAAGTTTACTTCTATTTTGTCTTCCTCCTCTTCTTTAATCTAATATTATATTAAACTGATGAAAATGATCACAAACTAGTTTCTTTTATTTTTCTTTAAAAAATGATAAACGCTAGCAAACAAGGAGAAAACACCACCCAAGCAAGAAAAACACGATCAAAACGTGAAACTTAGGCAGTGACCGGGTAGGGGTGTTCAATTTGATAAAATTTAACCAATTAAACCTAAACCGAACTCAAATAGAGAAAATAAGTTTTAGTTGATGATACTAAGATCAGGCGCATTGGAGGGATATAAAGGGGGTTCATGGCTCTAACTCCTAAGTCCAAACTGATTTAAAAAAATAAAAAAATAGCTTTAATACTTTGAACCGATCCTTGCTGATGAACTTGTATGAAACGGTTCAAGCTACGTCATTGCCTTCTCCTTTCCTCACAAACATCATCTTCTCACCGTTCTTCTTCTCCTCTCTCCCCAGAGCTCTGTCGTCTCTCTTCTCCCACCACCTTCCCCCATCCTCTATTCTTTATTTTCGGTTTCGGTTGTTTGATTCGAAGTCGTAGTCTTTGCTCAATCGAATTGTAAATCAGGGTTGATTAAGTCTCACGGATTAGGTTTATGTAGTGTAATTGTGATTAATCACTCAGGCGCTGTGTTATTTGCGAATTAATTCGAAGTTGCATTTGTAGATTAGGGTTTGTATCATATCTCTGATTTGTGCATTCCTTTTGAATTGATTTGTGGTGTTGTTTGTGCAGATGGAGAAAATGTTTTTTAGTTGATGATACCAAATAAACTAAATGTATGTTATTTCAAAAAATTGCATACAGTAGAACCTCTATAAATTAATAAATTTTACCGATCCCAAGTTGGGTCGGTGTTAAATATAACACAAATCGATAAAATAATAAGATAATAATATTTTTAAAACTTCTATGTAAATATATAGTCCCCTTAAAATCATAAATTAATAATCTATACATATATATATATATATATAATTTTATATTAGTACAAGCTAAATATTATATTGTTGTTTTTATATTCACAATGAAAATTCTTTATTTTCCTTGACATTTCAATATATTTTGATAATATTTAGTAAAATTATACCGAAAATCACTTAACAATTCTATGAAACATAAAATCCTACACAAAATAAGATAATAAACAATATGAAAGTCAATATTCTAAAATTTAAATAATGTATATACGGTAAAATAAAATATTTTCTTTTTTATAATTTTTTTTAAAATAGAAAAAAAATCTAAATAAAGAAACTTTTGTAAATTAATATCTCTATAAATTAATAAAATTTTAAACTCCCAACATTATTAATTTATACAGGTTTTACTGTATATGGATATGGTTTAGTATAAACCGATCATACCAATTAAACAAAAAAATCAATAAAGTAAAACAGATTAGTATACTTATATATAAAAATATATAATAAAAGTAATAATATATGCATAATTTATTTTTATTAATATAATATTAATAATTAAAGCATTTAAATTTAATAATTTGTTATTTTGTTTAAAAATAAAAAATATTTTAATTTTTTTTATTTTCATCAAATTAACCAAAACATAAATTTGTATGGCTAATGAATATTATTATCAAATTGCAAAAAAAAAATAAAAAATATATAATATAACAAAATAGCAATAAGTGAGAGAAAAAGGCCAGTATACTATTAACTAGATATGGATCCGTGCGTTGCACGGGTTTTATTTGGTGTTTTAATTTCAAAAACATATAAAAATAATTAAAATATTTTTTCATATTAGTTCTTGGATTTTCCCGTATATATTGGTCTTATTTTAGTATATTATTTTGTTTCTTACTTAAATCTGTATTGATATTCTATTTCAATAATCATGGTGTTTTAAATATTATATTAATATTTTTATTTTTAATTATTAAAAATTAATATTAGTTGTATTTATTTGAAATATATAGAACTATGAACTATCTATATTATTCATATTTTTTCAGACAAATTAAAAACAGCACAATTCAAAATATTAAAATTACACAACACCATTCAATATGTATTATTGATAGTCAGGTAAATATAAAATATATTGTTAAGCGAAACATTAAATTGTTTACTTTAGCATTCATGGTGTGACTTTAATTTTTTTTATATTATATATTACTGAAACTTTTTGATATATAATATTTTGAAATACACTTGTTGTCGTTATGTTCTAATAATCTGAAGCTAATGCAGTTGTAATGATATTTGATAGTGTGATGTATAATTGTCAGACTGGACTTGGCAAATATAGACCAAACTTTTAAGGTTTGATTTTAACTCTTGTTGTTAATCATTGAATAGGAACTTTGTATAAAAAATTAATTCATTTCAATTTGAAAGGACATTTTACATTTGCTGACATGAAATTTATTTTAGGAATAAAAATCTGTAAAAATTTGTTTTTCCACGTAACTTTCGGTTAAAATATCTACTTCAATAATCATATTACCTAGGTCAAACTATTAATAACATTGTCAATTGTAAAGTTCTTCTCTTTGATTTAAATTCCTTTATAGCATAACCTACAACTACAACATAACATTGTCAAGTCATTCTCTTATATTTAAATTCTTTAGTAGCATGACATATAATAGCATAACTAATTTGATATGTCGGTAAGAATAAACACACATAAGAATAATCACATATAAGCAAAATTGTCACATTAACTTCCCCATTAACTTACGTACAAAAACATGTACAAACGCTTAAATATAAACGTGACCATAACTAATGCACATCAGCATGACAATTAATTATTTATATCTTTTTTAAAATGATCAAGATCAGTTAAATGTAAAAATCAGGATATCTAGTTACCTCCTCAATATGCAACACCAAAAAAAAAAAATATAACACGCGAAAATGTGAAAGAACATGCAGAAAAACTCATTGAATATTTTTATTTTATCTCTTAATATGTTTGGTGTTGAAGTCTGAAAAGTGACACAATATAAGATAGCTTAATCACACACACACACACACTCACACACACACATATATATATATATATATGAATATTTGTAGTTCCTTTTAGTTTATGATTTGGAATAAGAATATTAACTATTAAAATAAAAAAGTTGATTATTCATAAAAAAATTGATCTAATATTAATCCAAATATGATCGCGACCAAAGCTCGAACCAAAATCACGTTATATAATAATGATTTTTCAAGGGAAATTATTTAAAACTACCCAACAATGCAAATACTATCTTATTTTATGAAAAAACTGACCAAAAGAAAATACTCTTACTAAATATATATATATATATATATATATATATATATATATATATATATATATATATATATATATATATATATATATATATGAATATATTACCATATAAATCGCATGTTGAATCTTTCGGTTGAGCTAAATGTTCATATTTTTGAAATCAAAATTTTTCAGGCGGTATATGAGGTAATTGTTGAACCAAACATGCAACTGATGTTCTCTCTTTCAATCTTATCTGAAATTTATAATCTGAGATTTTTTAGGTTTTATTACAATCTTGCTTATTAAAATTGCAGATTTCAATAATGGCTCATTCACGTAATCCATCTCCATACTTTTCAATAAGAAAAGGATGCACCCTTGAATGGTATTTTCATATATAATAAACAAATTATATATTTAATAATAATAAAATTATATAAGAGCTTTTTTCAAAAATAAAAAATAAAAAAATTTACCTTTTCACCGAGTAGTAGAAAATTTATTGCTATAAACTCATTGTTCTTAGTGAAATTTATTGCTTCCCACTTTCTAGTAAAACGAACTACGGTACTACGCTAAGGACGTTTTTTGTTTAACTGATCTAGTGTTAAATAATTTGCTGAAGCTATTGTTTCTTGATAACTCATGGTAACAAAATAAATTACAGTTTAGTTAAAAAATTATAATTAGGACAAACACACATAAGAAACTATAATAATAAAATTAAAATGTATTGTAATGTGACAGTGATGTTTTTGTGACAGTGGTGTTATGGTGTAGTGTCAATAACATTACACGTATTGCTATGTGACAAAACTCAGAAGTTTCGATTAAAAGAAAAACATAACTCATAAGTTTCGATTAAACCCGTGCAACTAATCGATAAAAAAAGTTTTATAGTTAAACAATATCAAACCCGTGCAACTTTATAAGAATCGATAAAAAAAAAGACAGAACTCAGAAGCATGATCACGATCAACCATAGCTTTTTAAGAAGAAAAGAATATTGAATTTTACTTGGTGATAAAATATGAAATAATTCCTAAAACTAATAACTGTCTAGTTTTGAAATAATTTTTGGTAAATTAAAATTACTATGAATTTTTTGGTAAATCGTTTTATTTTAATAAGTTTTGTTTTTCGTTTGGACATTAATATTTTTAAAAAATCGTTTTATTTTATAAGTAATTAAAAAAATTATAAAGGACAAATTAGCATAAAATATTCTTTTTTATTTTTAGGTTTATATTTTAAATAGGATAATTACAATTTGGTTTCGGAATAGGTTTTGTTAAAATTAAAACTAAAATTACTTTGACTTTTTTGAAAAATTTGTTTTATTTGAATTAAAATTATTAATCATCACTTTATTATTAAAAAATTGTTTATTTAATAAGTTTTCTTTTTTTCGTTTTGACATTTTTATTTTAAAAATCATTTTATTTTAATAATAACTTTAAAAAGATTTATAATAAGATAAAATTCTTTTTTTTTGTTTTAACTTTTTTTAGTTAGGATTTTAGTAAAGAAAAATTAGCATTATGATGTTTTAACTTTTTTAATTAGGATTTTAATAAAGAAAAATTAACATCATGAGAGATTTTTTTTTACACATGTCACAATCTTAAATAATAAATTGTCATGTGTCGCGATCGTGTTAATTAGTAACTTTGAAAACTAAGCTTTATATAATAAGATACTCAATTACTAGTATATAATGTATTATGTGTAACTTGACCAGCAAAAATATATTGTATGTAACATCTTTCATGATTTAACATCTAAAATTTTTTAATTAAAAAAAATCTTGCTGTTGAAGCAATTTTTAAAAACAGTCAACGAACATAAAAAATGTAATACTTACTGATATAGTGATATGAGTAAAAATAGTTGGGACCGAGAAAGTATTCACGAGAAAGGATTCCTTATTTGGGGCGAATATTAAAAACCACACGAGTTATATTGAAGAAAATTGATGACGAATAGTATTAGGTAAAGATAAATCCATAAACGCTAGCAGTCCGACTCTGGACCCGTTGAAAGATCTAAACACTCAAATAGACTTGACACTGACCTTGTCAATTCAAGAATACCACGCACTTGGGTCTAATTTTACAAAACTTCTTCTATGCAAGAAACATTTTAAATAGGAATACGTAACGTCATAAATATTTCTTTTATTTAAATATCTGTAAACTTTGGGATGCAATCATGTGTAGATCGAAACACAAGGGAAGGTATTATATGAAAATGTAGTCATGAACATGTTTTAGTTTGGCTTTCCAGTGTTTTGCTCCCTCGTGGAAGGAGCTCGGTCTGGCTATGGAAACCGCTGGAAAGCAGTTGTAGGCAAAATAAGAGTCAGCTTTTACAGGCAAACACAACATTTCTAAATATCTACTTCTTTTGTATCCATCGCTAAGGAAGAAAAAAAAAGAAAGAAATTGCCCTTTATTAGAGGTGCTGCCTTCATGTTAATTCCTCATATACAAAGTCGAAACTACAAAGCATGTGCATATCTTTAGATCTGGACATAAGAATTAAACAACTCTTTAGTAAAAAGGGTGAAAGAAATAACTCGCTTTGTGCACACCACATGTCTGCTTGTAGTTATTATACAGAGTTGATCAAAGCTGGATAATATACTTCACGAGAGGAAAGGCAGCCTAATTCGAAGCCTTTTCCACCTGCTTCTAGACAGGGAGGGACGCAGGCCTAGTATATGTTCTGGCATGAAGTCATGCCTCGTCAATATCCCCACTAGTGGAGGTCTCTGCAATAGCCACAAAAATAAAGATTTGCTTAACTTTGATGGTAACTGTTTCCTTAACTTATCTGTTTAAATAAGAGCTATTAGATACAGAGAACCAAGTCATGGTTCGAGTTGACTAAAGTCCCCAAAGGCTCCCCAACAAACCAACGACTTAAATTTAAAATACTCTAATCTGTTCTCCCTCGCACCTACTTAAACCTCTTTTTTTTAGTTTTCGTATATATGTATCAAGCATCTCATGTTCTAGTTAGTGCCTATCGGAATCTAATTAATTGAAAAGGAGAAACCAAGATTCCTTACATTGGAGAATTTTGGTATGACCAGTATGTGCCTTAGGCCAACTTCACGGAAGAGGACAAGAGCCTTTGCAAGTGACATCGTCTCCAAAACAGTGTAAGGAGAAGCATTAGAGAACGGATGTAGATCCAAGTACATATTCAATTCTTCCTCGCTTAACTCCACATCCTCTATTCTATCACCCCTCCCTGAACCCTTCTTCGCAAACTCATCTGCCTTGAACTGAGCAAGCGTCTTGGAGTCAAAAGCCACTGGACTAGACAAGAACACTCGTTTCTTTAGCAAAGTCAGAATATGAGCCCTGAGGATTAGACCGTAGAGAACAGGAGCTGGAGAGAGTGGTGGCCCATCAACCACAGGGAAGCCATTATGGTTTGTGGTTTTGAGAACGTGTACAATGGTCTCGATTTTCTCGATACCCTTGAAGACTTGAAGCGGCCCTGTAACTACGTCACCAACCGTAAGCTGCCTCATGTAAGGCTCCACATGGCTGTGGAGGTAAGGAAACCCTTTTATTTTCATGATGAGGTTATAGATGTTGGCATTGAAAGCATCAGCAACTGTTTTCGAAATCAAGAGGACCACCATCATCATAGGTAGTAGAAGCAGATTATTAGTCAGCTCAAGTAGAATCACACACAGAGAAACAGTCATCCTCATCGATCCGCCAAGAAAGGAAGCAGCGCCGAGCACAGCATACAGACCATCGTTCAGATTCTTCGAACCGAGCAGCATCCCTACGAACCGTCCGTAAGATGCTCCCGTTACGATAACTGGTACAAACAGCCCTGCGGGAGCAACGATGCCGTAGCTAAGGATACTGAGGAAGAAGCAGGTGATGAAGAACACGAGAACCGACAAGTAATGGAACTCGAAGTCTGTGTTTTTGCTGAAAAGGTTTTTGATGGCGTCATCGTTCGTGTTGAAAATGAGGCTGGCTAGGTCGTTGTAGTGACCGGGTGGACACTGGTACTTCTTGAAGTTGCCGGACCGGCCGATCGTAGGGCACTCCTCTAAGGCGTCTGCAGGACAAGGCTGGCATGATGCAAGAAATGGTAATCCGAAAAGAAGGCACGACGTGAAAATCGATATTGAGCAGGCGAGGATGATCTTCCATGCAACCCCTTTCCTGTACAGAACAAAAGGAAGTTATAAAATGCTTGTACTAGTCTGTATTATAACCATGTTAAAAAAAAAACAGAGCTTACTCATAAATGTAGTTGTAAACTCGAAGAACCTTCTCGAGGAGAAAGTTATAAATGCTTCCCAAAATACCACCAACAAATCCAAGGAGGAGAACAGGAAGTACATCCCCTAAATGATACGACGCATTCTCTGAATAGACATCAAACACTATCAATCCTCCTTTACCAAACAACCCGCATTTTCCACTTAAGCACACATCGATCAAAGCCCTGAGAACGATTGCCACAACAGCCGTTGAAAAGAAGATTCTCCATAAAAGTGCACTCCTCCACCAAGAAGACATCTCCTCAAGGGCGAAGAGGACACCACCTACGGGAGCACGAAAGGAGGCAGCAATACCAGCAGCTGAACCGCAAGTAACAAGATCTCTTCGGTCCCTATCGTTGTTAAAATACCGAAGCCATCTCCACGTAAGACCGTATCTTTTAGAGCCGCCCTGACCAAGAATGGAGGCAACACAAGCACCAGTGTGTACCATAGGCCCTGCTTTACCAATGAGAAGAGACCCCGACACTGCAGATATGTTCCCAATGATCTGTATTCCCAACCAAAATTAAAAGTTTTAACAATTTTCAAGCTTGAGAAAAAATATCGCTAACTGAAAAATGCTACACCACCAGTGCAGTCAGACGTGAATTCTCTTGTAAGATATAACATAGTAAAATCATCTGCTGTAAAATCGTCTATGTAATATTTCTAATATTATAATTTAAAAACGAAAGAAAATGATTTACCTTAACAACCAAAGTGCGAAATGAGAATATCTCAGGCGCATCAACACCGTTGAGATAAGCCTTGACTTCAGGGATACCGGAACCAGCGGCAGCAGGGGCAACAAAAGCGGTAATCACAGACGCAAAGAGAGTAAGAATCAGGTTTGAAACAGTGAAAACAAAGAATCCCATGCTGTACCTGTTTTTCAAACAATGTTTCAGCTCTCAATCAATTATCAACATTGCAAAGCAAACAAACTAGAGAAAAAAAAAGAAGAAGAAGCAGAGTCAGTTAGTCAGTTACCTTCCAGCTAACATCATGTTAGAAGTAACAACGAACTTAACACCGGCGAGATTCTCGACAGCGAGGTTGTTGGTGAAGCCGATGAGACTGACAATGATTCCGATGAAGAAACAGAGAAGCCATTTCATGAACACGTACTGGAAGATCTGCGTCTTGCTGCGAGCTCTCCAGTCCTGCTTGAAGAAATCATTCTCCGCGATCCTTAAAAAATCAAAAATCGCTTTAGTATTAGAAAGAAACAAGAATCATCGAAAGTGGAATTGAGGAGAAAAAGGAAGATTTGGTGTTACTCGTAATCGAGGCTTTCGACAGGGCAGAGGTTGGAACCGACGATGGCGACTTGAGAGGAAGAGTTGGTTGCGTGACGGAGGGTTGGGAGTAGCGGTACGGCCACGGAATCCTCCGTCGTGGAGTTGGGCATCTCTCTCTCTCTCAAAATAATTGGGAAGATGATTGATGTTGTTTGGGACTCTTCAGCTGTCAGAAGAGAAGAGAAAGAAGAGAAGTCAATTAGTTTTCTCCAAAAGAGGATATAATGAATTAATGATTAGTTGGACCTCTCTTTTTTCTTACTATTTTGAAAAACTTTTTTTTTTGCTAACGAGTGAAAAACTTTTTTTCTTAGAAGAACACAAACAGTCTTGAGAATTTTTGTGTCGGCCAGATATGTGTATGATGGATGGACTAAATTTTTTTATCAACTACCACTTTTGGGTAAATGTGAATGCATTTTTATCAACTACCACTATATTTTGGGCGATTATGAAATGATATTTCTTCTTCACTGAATTAAATTCCATTAAACTATCAGAATGTACAAGTTTACCAACAATATAATCAATGGGCAAATGGCAGATCAACAAATAATAATTATCCATGGCAAACTTATAAACACATTTCGACCCAAAAAAACTTATAAACACATTTTAATATCAATTTTGTACAATTTTTTTTTAAAAAATATATGGTGGACAGGTGCCCCTCTTACACTAAGCATAGATTCACCACTACATACAACAAAAACCATCAATACAAGTCCATAAAAGCAACCAAGACAAACAACAACACTGTGAAAGAGTGAAAGTTGAAACTCATTCATACACATAAGCATTAATAGTATCATTTTCTAAAACTTCTTTCAGCCAAATAGGCTAACCCAGAGTCACAGACTTGCCATCTTATACCCTCTTTAATCACACTTCTTGCAATAAAACCGTAAGAAGATTTGCATTTCTTGATTAAGTCGTCGTTGTATCTAATAATCCATGTTGTAAAAAAATCAAACCGTGTTTTAGAAAAATCAGAGATTAATCGACAATTAATCATCGATTTTTTTGTGTATAGCCGAGTAATAATGACAGATCAACTATTATCACTCTGTCTTAACCATATATGTATGTGATCCCTTTTCCAACGGCTCTTTCCTTATGTGAAAATAAAAAATAAGCTTATAGAAGATGTTAAGGTCAAGTGCGGTATGTGGCTTGCCTCTCGACATAGGTTTTTGGTGAGAGTGGTGTGGGATTGGCCGGACGGACAATAGGTCTGTACATACCAACTTCTTTTGGTCGACAAGATGATCTCCTTTGCCTTCTTTTTCATAGTCTTGTCTTTCCTTCTTCATGTCAATATGCTCCTCGAGCTTGACCATGAGAGAACCAATGAAGTTTAGAGCCATGAATTTTTTTTTTCATTAAAAAATTCCAATGATACAAAACCATTCTAAAGGAAGTCTTGATGGATAAGAGGATTAGTGTGATAAGAGATCTGTTAGTCCAAGTTTTGAATAGATGGACTCACAAACTTTGGTGATAACTAGCTTGGTGAAGATATAATCCAATTGATCTTCACTTTTGTGTTGTGTAATACGAATGATGACTCTTTCCACCACCAATTGTCGAACTTTGTGACAATCAAATGTATTGTGTTTTTTTCAGAAAAAAAATTTGAAATTTTATTTTGAAATTTAAAAATTATTTTTGAAACTATTAAAAAAACATTTGAAATTTTAAGTATTTATTTATGTATTTCTGACCTATTATTTTTTTAGAAAAAATTATATATATATCCCTGTTCAAAAACGCGGCCGAGTTGGCCGATTCCTCGCCGGTTAAACGCAAATCGGTGGTGCTCCGCCGCGATTTTGGGTTATTCGGGCAAAAATTCGGATTAGAAAAAAAAAGTACATATTTTGGCTGTTTCAGGTTCAAAGTTGGTCCTTTTAACATAGATCTACCATATTACAGATCTACCATATTACGTTGTCAACAAACAAGAATTGAAGCAAATTGTCAAAGAAAAAAATGATTTATGTTAAAAATAGAAAAGAACGGATGTAAGTTAAGGTTGGAGAGGAAACATGTTGGGAGGAAAAAGATGAAAGACAAATTACACATCTGCCCTTCATTAATGAAATGTTAAAAAAAGCTAGAAACACACTATTTTGGTATTCGAACTCGGGCCGGACATATTTTCTCAGCGATTACAACCACTAGACTATGTACAAATATAAGTTTATATCCACATCGTTAATATATATAGCTAATCACAGATATAAATGCTCAAAATTACGCTCCGATTAATCCTGTATAATCTCTGAGTAATTGATTCAACACTAGGCCTTATCCTGCCGCACGCACATCGCTTAGCGAATTTTTGAACCTTGATATATATATATATATATATATATATATATATATATATTGTTTTTAATTTAAACCCTAAATCAAGATTAATTAATCATATGGATATAATCATACAAGTATTTATTTGATTATCAAAAGTTAAAGATAAATGTGGTTTAGGTAAAGAATATGGTATTCAGAATGTTGTAGTTTTTAAACAATTTTCAATAATCAATTGTAGTTCTTGTTTCATATATGTTATTCTATTGATAAAATTTGTAAACTTACATATTTAAAATGTTTTTTTTTTAAATGTGAACTGAAAATATCTCTATAAATAAATAACTATAAATAGTACTAGATCTTTATGTGCGCTTTGCAAGGGCAGAATATTTTACAATGAAAAATTTCACTAATGACTTAACAAATATTTTGTTAATTTAAAAGGTTCGTGTATTTAATTTTTTTTTGCATTTAAATCATTTTTAGACCCTAACCCGTGATTAAACTGATTAGTCCTATGATCTGATAATTCGATTTAGGTTTTTTAAAATATCCATATATAAAGAATCAACTAACCGATTGAACCGATGTATGACCAATATGTAATTTAATTTCATCAATCCCCTTTTAATCCAAATTTTAAAGTTCATAATTTTGCCATTTATGAATTATGATTTATGAATTATGACATTTCTACAAAATTACGATAGAAAAAATAGTAAATATAAAATAACTAAGATTAATTATATGTTGTCTGAAAACATGAATAATAGTACAAAAAAATGAGAATATTGTTTGGAAACATAGATATTAATATAAATAAAGAAATATTAATGGTTTAATGTAGCTTTAACTATAAAATAGAAACGTATATTTAATTTAAAAGTTTATAAAATAAAAATTTGGTCCAACACAATGTTTTGTGTTTCTGTTTTAATAAGATAGATATTTAAGTTAATAAATTTACAAAATCTCAAAACTATTAATATGTAGTGGTATCATATTTTAAATATTAGACGATCTACAAGAGATTTCCAAAACAACCCCTCAAAACAAATTTCTTCGATGTAGTGGACCTTTTCTTTACTTTATTTTTGTAGACACCCAACCCTAATTCGTTTCATCCTCTCGTTTCTTCCCCACAACTCTCATCTCCTCGCGGCCCTAACCCTAGGCCTTCCCAATTCCCTCACCTCTTCCATATTTCGGTAATCTAATCTCTCCTTTTCTTCTTCCTTATCAACTAAAACACACCAATTGTTTTTGATTTGGCGATTCAGAAAAATCCTCGTTGAGCAGATGATAGAGTTTTTTTCGATTCGAGATATTGTCTTTGTGTTTGTGAATTGGTTTTAGGGTTTTGTGGATCTGAATCTTGTGGGATTCAATTGTTCTCTTACCCTTTTGTTTTTTTGTTTTTTAATTATTTTATCTGTTTTAGCTACTACTTTCTCCCTTTAGTAAAATGAGCAACTCTGTAATAAAAAATGAATTTGTGAATGTTAACCTCATGTAATTAGCATGAGAGTATATCTTAAACGTTGTATTAACATTAGCTTTTACTGTGCTTTTACTAAAGTGATCATCATTGTTGTCTTCTATTGGCTTACTAAGACTTAAAACAATTTTCGTGTTGTGTCTATTCTTATGTAAGTATTTTCTGCTGTTTCTTAAAATTAATTTTCGTGTTGTGTCTATTCTTATGTAAGTATTAGCATGAGAGTATAGCTTAAACGTTGTATTAACATTATCTTTTGCTGTGATTTTACTTAAGTGATCATCATTGTTGTCTTCTATTGGCTTACTAAGACTTAATACAATTTACTTGTTGTGTATAAGTATTTTCTGTTGTTTCTTCAGGATTTTTTTTGTGGGTAATGGGCAAAGGTAAGCTAATACTGATTTGTCAATCTGGCGGCAAGTTTCTGACGGACGATGATGGGACAATGACTTATACTGGAGGAGAGGCAGAAGCTATAGATATTAATCATGAAACTTCTTTTCACGACTTCAAGCTCAAACTGGCCAAACTATGGAACTTGGACTATGATTCTTTGTCCCTCAAGTATTTTCTCCCCGGAAACAGAAGAACCCTCATCACCATGAGACAAGAGAAAGACATGAAGAGGATGTATGATTTTCATCTCAGCTCCGTCAGTGCTGAGGTTTTTGTTACAGGACAAGAAGGCTTCCACTCTCAAGCACTTGTCTCACCTGCTAACTGGTATGTTCTTTTCTCTTATATGTTCTGTTCAATGGTTAGCATAATCCATTGATTAATTTTTAATTGCAGGTCTGATAATATAGCATATGGGAATGTAGCTAATGTGCCCATTGAAGTTGCCACAGAAACTCCTGGAGATAACAGCCTCGTTGATGTTGGATTGAGATCTAGAAAGGTCGCCCCCAGGTTTACTTCTGAACCCGGTGGCCTTGTTGAGATTCCTGTAACCGTATCCACTGGTCCAGTGGTACCAGCCAAATCAGCTTCGAAGAAACCCATAAGGAAAGGGAAGACGAGTCTTGGTTCCAGTAACCCTAAACTGACTCCCAGAAGCTCCAAACAATCAGTGATGGGTTCAAAAAGCTCCTCTCCAATGTCTCTGAGTGCTGTGTGTGGTGAGACAACTAGTTCCCCTGCGAGTGTCAGTAAACGAAGACGTGTCATGGAAGAACCCAGTGTCTTACTCCAGGATGGAAACGTCGGTGATACAAGGAGGAGATCGTTAAGAAACAGGGGAGAAACTCGAAAGCCTGTGATAGAAACTGATGAGGATGAATATCTCTTAAGTGAGGAAGATGATGATGATGACGATAATGCTGATGTAGATGATGACAAGGACTACTTGCAGGATATTGATGCCTATTACCCTGAAACTGAGGATGTTGACTCTGAATCCCAGATGATGAATTATGCAATCTCAGGTGTTAAAGATGGTTCTGTAGAGAGCTTAGTAGCCTCATGGAAACTTTGCATCACCGGTGTGGGTCAGGGATTCGAGAGTGTCGTTGAGTTTCGTGATGCCCTGCAGAAATACGCTGTTGCTTGCCGTTTTGGGTACAGATTAAGGAAGAACGAGTCTAACCGAGCGTGTGGGGTTTGTTTAGTTGGAGGTTGTCCTTGGAAGATTTATGCATCATGGGTACCATCAGATAGCATGTTTAGGATTAAAAAGTTTAATAGAAGACACACATGTGGGGGAGAATCTTGGAAGTCTGCACATCCGAAAAAGAACTGGGTGGTGAGTATCATCAAGGAGAGGTTGCAGGAGAATCCGAATCAGAAGACTAAGAACATCGCCGACTCCATCTTTCAAGATTTTGGTATTGAGCTGAGTTACTGCACCATTAGACGAGGCATTGATGAAGCCAAAGGAGGGCTTCACACATCATTCAAAGAGGCGTATAAGCATCTGCCTCTTTTTGTGAATAAGGTACTTGAGACAAACCCTGGAAGTATAGTTGATCTTGTGGTTGGTGAGGACAAGAGGTTTCAGCGGCTCTTTCTGTCTTTCCGGTCTTGCATACATGGGTTTCAAACTGGTTGCAGGCCACTTCTTTTCCTTGATGCCATTCCGTTTAAGTCTAGGTATCATGAAGTTTTGTTAACAGCTTCCGCCTTGGATGGAGATGATGGTGTGCTTCCAGTGGCGTTGGCTCTTGTTGATGTGGAAACTGACGAAACTTGGCGTTGGTTTCTTGAACAAGTTAAGGTAGCTCTGCCAAGTGTACGACCGCTTACGTTTGTATCTGACCGTGAGAAAGGGCTGGTGAGTACGGTGTCGGAGATTTTCGAGAACGCTCGTCATGGTTACTCCATTCATTACTTGATGGAGGATTTTATGAGAAGCCTTAAAGGTCCGTTTCTTGGCGACGGGAAGCCGTCGTTATCGTACTATCTTCTGGCTGCGGCACGTGCTGATCGACTCGATGGGTTTAAGGTATACACTGAGCAGATAAAACGAGTGTCTCCGAGGGCTTATGATTGGGTAATGGAGACTGAAGCAAAGCACTGGGCCAATGCGTTGTTTGAAGGTGAACCATACAGCCACATAACGTCAGATGTCGGAGAGATATACTCGAAATGGATTGAAGAGATTCAGGAGAGTTCCATCGTCCTGAAGCTTGTGGCATTTGTGAGTAGAGTCGTGGAGTTGGTAAACAGTAGCCAGGAGAAGTCAAGAGAGTGGTTCAGCCACCTTGTGCCGTCTAAGGAGGAGAGTCTAGTGGAAGAATGCAAGAAAGCAAGCACGCTAAAAGTTTTCTTTTGCTCGGACACTCTCTTCGAGGTGCATGATGGGTCTGTTCAGCTCGTGGACATGAGTAACCAGACTTGCAGCTGCTTCGGGTGGAAGCCCACTGGTCTTCCTTGCCAGCATGCGATTGCTGTCCTGAACACCAAAGGGAGAAATGTTTATGAATACTGTTCAAATTTCTTTACGGTTGAGAGTTACCGTTCAACGTATTCAGAAGCTCTAGGACCAGTTGCGATCGACTTAGCTTTAGTGGAGAATGAAGGGAGCAGCAAGGAAGAGGAAGACCAAGTGCTTCCGCCTCTGTTCTCGCGGGTTCAGGGAGTGGACAAGAGAATCAAAGACAGGAAAAGAGGAAGATCTGTCTGCTGTACAAAGTGTGGAGGAGTAGGACATAACAAGGCTACTTGCAAGGATGATTGATCATCTTGTGTTTGGCCTGCTTCTCGTCAATACATTTGTACATTAGGTTTGCATCTTTTCTTCATAGATTTTGTTTGGAACCGCAAGAAGATCTGGTAAGGATTCCTCTCTCCCATTACTTGCTCTCAACTTCAGTGTATAAAAGTAATAAACTCAGAAAAGTGTTATGCTTTGTGGTTATGTGTTGCTTTGGATACACTAATACCTTTTTATATTTCTAACATTTATTTGACTATTGCTAAATTTTCTTTCCTCCATTTGCATCATTACTGATGCCAGACATTATCTATAATCAATAGCTAGCTTCTGTTATTTATAAGTTACAACAAACATGTAGAAGTAAAGAGAAGTAACAAAATCTTTAAAAAAAAATGTAAAAGAAATTACAGATCTTTAAATTTAAAGTTTGGAGATGTTACATCCCAAAACACAAACTTGATTTTGATCAGTCCGTGCAGATATTTTTTTCATTCTATAAATATATCACCTATATATTAATCTTGGAACATTACAAATGTTTTGTAGCCACGTGTCTTCACTAGGATAATTCTTAGAAATACTTAGGAAAATAAGTTGGTCTATAAAAATATATATTATATTTTTTATTAAATTAATTATCACATTGATTATTAATCTGAATTTTTTTTCTTAAATAAAAGCTACATAAGTTTAATTCTGTAAATAAAAGCTATGAAATTACCTAATATGATTAACGTATATATGATAATTAATGATTATAAATCATACATATTTGATAATAAAATTTGTATCCTTTATAATTTTTTTTAATTTATATTATTAAAAAAATTAAAAATCACATTAAAAATATTAAAAATAGTTTTTTCATATATGTTATATCTTGAATTGATAAAACGTCTGCAAATTATGAAAAATGATAAGATGCTATTTTTTAGAACGGAACCCGATCCGAAACGAAATATTTCTGATATCGAATATATCCAAACCAGTTTTATATACTTAAATATATTAATTAATCTTAGAATTTAATATCTAAAAGAATGTACAAAATATATAAGATGTTATTAAGTTGTCCAAAATATTTAGAAATATATACAAATAGTTGAAAATATATGTTTAAAATAGTTAAATGATACTCAAATACCAATACTTCAATTATCTATTGATTTCTTATCTAAATATTGAAGTTAAACCAAATTTTAAGTTAAACTAGTGGTTGGCCTGTCTTACGGACGAGTGAGTTTATAATAAAATTATAACATGATTGATTTACACATCTAAACCGAGAGCATTTGAATGAATTTGGGTTTTGAGGATTCTACTATAATCAAAAAATCCCAATGTTTATCAATACGTATGGAGATACGGTGGATGTCTAAGGTTAAATTTAGGTTTTGGTATTTAGAAGAATGCGAAACGAAGACTGTAAGAAGAATGTTCTCGTAGGTTGAGCCATTGATAATAAATGAGAGATTCTGAAGAAGATGAAGTGGAGATTACATGGAGATTGTTCCCGTAAAAATTGTTCATTTTCTTACTTAAATTTTTGTTGATGTTAGAAAGTGCATCTCTTTGGGTTGGGTCAGAGTTTAGTCGTTTCTTCTTCGTTAGCTTACCGTCGATAATACATGCTCGGTTTAGTATTCAAGATCTGGTTTCTTATCATCTGACTTATATGCTCTCTATCATATTCTGAGGATGGCTCCACGGTTTACTGATTTCGTTTCGTCTACCCTTTCATGTATGTTTCATCATCTTGTTGCAATTTCATCAATGTTCACGTCTCTAATGACTCTATATTTCGCCAAATTTGTGACCCCATGTTTAAATAGTATTTTCTTCCGTGTATGGTAGATTTATAATGTTGTTTCTAGTCTCAAACTTGGCTCTCGTGTTTGGTGGTTAACTTTCATTCTCCCTTCTTCAGATTGTATGTCTTCTTCGCCTACTTTTCTTAGTATAAGTGTGAGAAGTTAGTTTCTTGGAATTTTGGTCTCTTCTATCTAGAGTTTTGTGGTTCTCCTCTGGTATATATGTTATAAATATTTTTTTTCTGAGAAATTTAAAGTATATAAAAATTTTAGTTTAAAAGAAAATTAAAAGTGTTATCTGAGTTTAAACCTAAACCGAACCGGCAGATCCGAACCGTATCAAACTCACAAAAAGTCGAAACATAATTGAACCGAACCAAACCTAACCAAATGGTATCTGAATGTTCACCCCAAATCAAATGTAAAAAAGTTCTTGATTATAAAATATGTTCTAATTGTAATATTTAAATACAATATATTTTTTAAAATTCACTCCGCGCATGCCGCTGATTATCATCTTGTTGGATATTATTACAAATGTTTTAAATATATAAATTATATTTTAGTGTTATATATTGTATAACTCTATAATAATATTCTTAATATTTTGTATTCGGTATTATTAATATGTAGTGATTTTCTTAATACACTTTACTTTGTTCTTATGTTTATTACTTAAAATATATTTTCAAGGTATATACAATAAATAACAATAAAAATTTAAAAAATAATCAATTAGAGATCTCATTCAAAATATTTTTTTTCTTTAATTTGTACATTTTGCATAGTAATTTTAAAAAATATATATTTAGAAAATATATATGTTTAAGATAATTTATATTTACGTGCTGTGTTATAAAAAATCATATAGCATTTTAGTATTTTGGGATTTATAAATAAAAACAACGTTTTGTTTAAATAATATTATCCTATTATTTCAGTAAATTGTATACATCGTAGCATCTATCATATTATTTTAGTAAATTTTATTGATATATGATATTTTGGGATGTTATGATATTAGTTTTTATTTTTATTTTGTTAAAGTTTCAAAATATTAGATTACTTTTTTATAACATATATAGTTTGTTTTTTTTTGGTGCATTTCAAAAATTTATTCTTTATTATTTATGATTGTATCTTTTGTAAAATTTGGAATATTATCATTTTTAGTTTGAATATTTATTTTTGAAATTTTTTATTTTGTTAAGAGAACTTTAGAAAATGACACAAGTATTTATGAGTTTCCAAGATTACATGAATTTTGATTTTTTTACTACATTAATAAATTATTTTATACAAAAATATATGGACTTTTGGTATTGTTTTCTATATTTGAAATTTTGGTAATTTTATCTTTTTTGTCTCAACAGTTTTTGTTATAATTAAAATAATAATAAATTTATAATTAAAATTTGATTTGTCTTTAATATTTTAAATGAATTATTAAAATTTCATAGTTTTCTAATAACATATTTTAAAATAGTATATGAACTAAAGGTTATTATATACCATTATATTTTGTATATAAGCATTTTAAACAATATATTGTTGAGTGTTTTAAAATAAATAAAAAGATAACATATAGTTGTAGATATAAAAGTTTGACCTATGTTAATAAATTTTATTTTTGTATGAAATACTATATAGTTTATGAATATTAACCCATTTTAATGATGAGTGATAATTTATTTAACTGAAACACTGTAATTTTGTTTTTTTTTTGTTAATTTACCCATTTAATATAATTTTGTCATATTTAATTCATAAATCACTTCAATTTTTATATAATATAGGATAAAATTATAAAAACATAGTATATAATTTTTATTTTCGTGTTTTAGAATAAAATTTTAATTAACATTGACTTATAAAATATTAAATTACTAATTACAAAAGTAATTGATGTGTTATTTTATAAAAAAAAATATTTAAACTTTTAGTAAAAATTTGTTAGACTCTTTCTCAAACAGATATTTTTATAATTAAAAACAAAATCAGATTTATAGTTGGTTTATTATTAATGTAAATAATCAAATACATTATGTTAACTAATTTTTAAGTGATTCTAATATGACTTGTTAATAGTAGATAAAAATATGGCTCTAAATTAATACATTAGATATATTTTGAGTTTTTTTTCTATAAAAAAGAGTAAACTACATACTATACTTCATTAAGATTTTGTACACCAAACTAGAAACTGTATTCTACTTTAACACAATATGACGGTTTACTCTGAACAATATTCTGTGCAAGTCTACATTTCGTGTAATATGAGTCTGATCACAGATATAATTCTAAATGTTCTGAATTTTATTTGCTTCGTTGAACATTTTTCAGTTATGGTTCAGGAACTATATTCACTAATTTAGAGCAATATGTTGTAAATATCATGTGTAGTTGTCCGAAGGGGTTATATATTATGCATTTCATTCCATATAAAGGATTCGAATTCGAAATATAGGTATGATGGACAACTCCTTATGTTTCTTACTTTCCATCAAACCAGCAATACCTTATAATATACTATACGATTTTTGTCTCTAAAAACCCATGTTCTTTTCAGGAACTATATTGATATAGGTGTCTCTATTTCCCCTAATGCATTTAATTAGGCCTGACCACACCACAGTTTGTGCAATCTGTGCTTCATTCCACAGCATCGAATCCGTCTCTGCTAATACAAGTGTATCATGAGGATCTCAATCAATATTTTACTAAACAATTTCTCATTTCTATCTTTCCATAAATACTATGACATCCAAGCAATTGATGATCATTTATATGTTCCTAAATTCACCAAAATAAATCATTTATATTAGCCAAGACTAAAAGCACAAGAAATCTTTAAGGGTTCGTCAGAGTTCTTGAGAACTCCCTTATTCTTACTGCAGGAGGGAACTCAAAAGACATGATTAATAGTCTATTTCGTCGTCCCATAACTTGCAGAATGTGTGTTACATTGTATCCCTTTTGATGTTAAAATATTTTTAGAAAAGCAAACACAACATTATTTGGCATCTCTTCCGTGTCACCAAAGTGGTACTGGGTGTTGGGCCTTGTCCTCAGCCCAGGTTAAGCCCTCCCGGGTGAAGTGGACCGCTGCCTAACCGGGCCCAGGCAATGACCCGCGAAGCGGGGAAGCCTGGATTATCAAAAAAAAAAAAAAAAAAAAAAAAAAAAAAAAAAAAAAAACATTATTTGGCATAACAGATGTTTTAGTTTTGGTAGACATTATTGAATTATCCATGAGTGTGCTTGTAAGAATTTGACTGATGGACCAAAAGGAATAGCATGATTTTCTCTATCCGCATATAAATGTTCAATGTGATTTCTTAAATTAACCAGATATTTTCTCAATTTTGCGAAATACCAGCCATCCTTACCTGACGTCATAAATCTAATTTATAGTATACTCTCAATATATTTGGTATTTGAAGACTCAATCAATCCATGGATTATCTGTGTATTGGATCAATATATATAGCTTATTCCCTCTACATGCAGAATTTGAATTGTTTATTTAGGTGATGGTATGTATGAATATTTTCGACATTTCATGTGATGTTTGTAAGAAATTGTTCTCAAATTTTTGAAAATGATTTCAGAACTAGAAAAAAGATATACGTCTGCATCATATCTTGAAAAATTACGATATATCAAGAAAAACTTCATAACTTTCATGATCACACATATATTCAGGACGCAGTAACACATGGGCAATTTCGATCAGCCTATTTTATCTTTACTAACACAGTGTATGTGGTTCCCAGAATTTTAACTGAGTCTATTTATATATGCTGATAACAAAAAAAATAAAATAAAAATATATTTGGACTAGATCCAGATATTCTAATCTTGCATAATCTAATCACATGGATCCCAAATAAATAGCCAACATTCTGATCCGGATCGAATCACAGACGCCAAATAAAATACCAACATTCTAATTTTAAATCCGTTTTAATATCACTTAGAGAAGACTTTTTCTTCGAAATCTTTATTTGCTTCAAAAGAGGAAGGAGGGTTTGGTTAGTAGTGCCCAAACTCTCTAAAATGAAAAATAATCCTCAACTTGGTGGAACATTGGTTAAATGTTACGGTACACCATGCTTAAGATCCAATCCATTCTGACAACACCAAAGAAAGAAGCCAATGAGAGAGCTCCACGTATGTGCAATTGTGGATGGAGACAGTTGATAAATGTGAGTGGACAATCAAATGCCTTCGTCGAGATAAATCTCTCCTCTTCAACTTTTGTGGTATCAATCATTCACTTCCCCCTCCTCTCGACTTTTTTCTCTCAGTCACGTCTCTTCCTCATCCGATCTCGATAGAGCGAAGACGTGTTTCTCTGATTGATGCTTTTATTTGTTTAATTGATGAAATCGAGGTTTGTCTGACAGGTAGAAACGGATCAAGATTTGGGGGTATGGAGATTCATCATCTTCTTTTGGTAGTCTCTGTGTTGTTGAGCTCAGTTTTAAACGGAGAAGGTGGGATCACAAGTAGCTACGTCCGCTCCGAATGGCCCGCCGTTGATATTCCACTAGACCACCACGTCTTCAAAGTCCCTAAAGGCTACAACGCTCCTCAACAAGTGAGTCCCTCATCCCTCTTTGTTTTCAGGGATTTGAATCGAGATAACTAATTAAATTAACAAACATGTGATTAATTAAATTAATTAATTTAAAATAGGTACATATAACACAAGGTGATTATGATGGAAAGGCAGTTATCATCTCTTGGGTGACTCCTGATGAGCCTGGCTCCAGCACAGTCCATTACGGCCTCGTTCAGGGCAAATACGACTTTGTGGCTCAAGGCACTTACTCGAACTACACTTTCTACAAGTACAAGTCTGGATACACCCATCACTGCCTTGTCTCTGGCCTTGAGGTGACAAACATTACCCCACATGTTGAAGTATTCATTTGAGTGTGGACATGAAAACTATATACTTTAGAAAAGTGGAATCTTTATTCAATACATTTATCTTTTGATTCTCGATGGTTATATTGCATTTAATTAATATTACCCCCTTTATCTGTCAGTATGATACAAAGTACTATTACAAGATTGAAAGTGGCGAATCTTCTAGGGAGTTTTGGTTTGTCACACCACCACATTTACATCCAGATGCTTCTTACAAGTTTGGTATCATAGGTATGTCACTTTCTCTCAAATTGGATCTTATGCTTCTGCTTATGTTCCTATTTCTTATGAGATTCATTGTATGTAGGGGACCTGGGGCAAACGTTCAACTCGTTGTCCACATTGGAATACTACATGAGGAGTGGAGCTCAAGCTGTCTTGTTTCTTGGAGATCTCTCTTACGCTGATCGATATCAGTATAACGACGTTGGTGTCAGATGGGATACTTGGGGACGTTTTGTGGAGCGTAGTACTGCTTATCAACCTTGGCTCTGGTCTGCAGGCAATCACGAAATCGATTACATGCCTTACATGGGGGAAGTGACACCTTTCAAGAATTACCTTGAGCGTTACACTACCCCATACTTGGCTTCAAAGAGTAGTGATCCTCTCTGGTATGCAGTTAGGCGTGCCTCCGCTCATATCATTGTCCTCTCCAGTTATTCTCCTTTTGGTAAACACCATCATCCTCTGCTTCTATCACTGTCATATAATTAAAAAGGTTGGTTTATGCCAGTGACTAAGAATACACTTCTGTTTCCGATGTGTTGTGTGCAGTGAAGTATACACCACAATGGAGATGGCTCGATGAAGAGTTCAAAAGAGTTGACAGGGAGAAAACTCCTTGGCTAATTGTTCTGATGCATGCCCCGATTTACAACAGTAACGAAGCACACTTCAAGGAGGGTGAAAGCATGCGAGCAGCTTTTGAGGAATGGTTTGTCGAATACAGAGTCGATGTTATCTTTGCTGGACATGTTCATGCCTACGAGAGATCGGTAACATAAACTTCATCTAACATCAACTCTCCATAGACTTGTATGCTGAGTAAAATCTTTGTTTTTATCATCAGTACCGAGTATCAAATGTGCGGTATAATGTGACGAGTGGAGATCGTTTCCCGGTTCCAGATACCTCAGCTCCTGTCTATATCACAGTTGGAGACGGTGGCAATCAAGAAGGTCTTGCGGGAAGGTGAGTGAGCCTTGGAATTTGATAAGGACAAAGCTATTCTTATTCCAGTTCATTCAAAACTGGACTAGATACAACTAAAAGACTAAGACTGGAGCCGCTGAAAGCTGATGCTCTTTTGGTTACAGGTTTAGGGAACCGCAGCCAGATTACTCTGCATTTAGAGAAGCTAGCTACGGCCACTCCACTCTGGACATAAAAAACCGAACACATGCGATATACCACTGGAACCGCAATGACGATGGGAAGAAAGTAGCAACGGATGAGTTTGTGTTATACAACCAGTACTGGTGAGTTTACTACTTTTTCACTTCTTTATTAAACCTTATAGTAGTAACTGGATAGAAGCATAGCTAAGTGAAAACAAAATTGCGCATGGATGCAGGGGAAAGAACATTAGACGGAGAAAGCTGAAGAAGCATCATATCAAGAGTGTTGTGGTTGACTGGATTGCTAGTTGATTTGCTTACTGAAGAAGTAGGCGAAGATATTCGTCCAAAATCTTTTCTCTTTTTCTCTACTACCTAAACCAGATCTTGATTACTTATTATGCTTATAATATTAATTGTGCTTATTCATCCATGAACTTTAATATTCTAATAACACAATACTCTACATAAACTGGCTAAAACATATATACTTTGACTGTAACATTGTTAGTTAAAACTGTCGACAGTTCTAGAGCCAGTGATGCTCAGAGGTTTAAGCTTAAATACATTCAAGCAAGAGCACATCAAATTGAATTAGTACAATTAGAAATCAAATATTCAGATTGCAAAACAATTATCAAAAAACTGAAAGACTAATTTTGTTGGTTGGTGAATTTTGATCGAAATTGTCTACTACCATTGCTATTTTACTATTTTTTTCCCTAAGATGCAAACATAAAAACACTGACGTAAATAATGTATAACAGGCTCAATTATTTGTGGTTAGCATTAATGCTTTCTAGGAATCGAGAATATCATCAGTTAAGAGAGTTAGTTCTCTAACAACCTCATTAATGTTCGTTCCAAAGAAGCACACAATAAAAAGGTCGTTGTGGCTTTGGTGACACCAGCAGAAGCTTTTTTCCTTTGTCGCTTTGTTTGACTCTCTAGTGGGTCTGTACAGTAACTACAGTCCCAACCAGTTTGAAACTGTTAAAACAGAAATTAAAAAAAAAAAAGTTTAAAAGAAGGGTTTGGGGATTATTCATTGCATTTATTTGGTCTATAAAGTTTCTTCTGAAACATAGGTACACTTCTTTTTTTCTAATCAAATAATTGAATGGAGATGTCTTAAGCTCCGTGTGCAGCAGCTCCCTAAGCACATGCTGGTACAACAACGCTTGGCATATGCACAAACACGATGGAGTATGGAGCTATTGTTATTGGCTCTGTCGAGTTCACATGTATCGGCTCCAGAGGAGGTATGTCACCTGCCGAACTAACCTGCAGTGCCTTACCGTTGAGTAGCATAGTCCGGCTGTGTAAATCTCCATCCTTTGCTGTCAAATGGTACTCTTCTCTTTGGGTTTCACCATTAGAAACCCAAGGAAGCTGGGAAGTCGCTGCTATTTTGCTGTGTCTTAAACTGAAAGTGTTATTTAGCTCTACTTTCGCCACAACTGTTGTAGTGTTGTCAAGGTTCATCAGTAATACTGTGATCCCTTTCTGCATGATTAAAAATTTACTTGTTACATCAGAAGAAATAATGCGTTTTTCTTGTAAGTTACATGTATTGAAACTCTGACTTACCGATTGTCTTGCACAATGGGCGTATGAACGTATCTTCTTGGTTCCTGAAAAGCTTGTGAACAATGCCTTTCTTCCCATAAGTCGTCGCCAGATCAGAGCACTGCAATTTTACAAGTAGCATCATCACTTGGTTAAAATGTTCAAATTTGTTTACAAGTTTCATCTTATATTTAGTTACCTGTAATAGTCAGGATTGGGAGTGAAATTAGTAGTATTTAGCAGACCATAGTTTCCTCCGATTAGAGACTGTCTACAATATGTTTTCGTGTCATAAACTGATGCCATACCAAGCTGCTCCAGGTACCTACAATATAATATCAATTAGAAATGTGTATTTTCTTGGAGTAAAAGTCAAGTTATATGTTTATATTCTTCTTCTGGTATGATGTCCTTTTCTTACCAGAAACTGTAAACGAAAGCATTAGAGACAAGATTACGCCCGCTGTTGTAGGCCCCACCAGCCTCGCCAACCCACGCCACAGCCTTTGTTGAGGAGTTGTTGATTATGTTCTTGAGGCTGCGGAACTCGTTTGCCTCTTGGTCAAGGTACGAAGGGTTTAGAATCTTTTCTATCAGATGCTGGTCCACTCCTAATAGTCCATCAAAAAATAGTTCTTAAAGGGTAACGAAGAAGCTGCTTAATGTGAAACCTTACCTGGACCGAGATCGTAGATGTGACGTGTAGTGGCATTGAGAGAGTCTTCAGCTTTGTTCAAGTATTCTGTGAACCAAGCAGCGTCAAAGAAACCACCAGGGCCTATCACCAGCGGCATGGGACTCACATCATTGTAAACACGGTTCACAATGTTTCGAAGAGCTATGGTGTCCGTAGCATACTGACTTGCTGCAACTCTTGTACCAACACCACTTCCACACAGCTCATTTCCTATTTTAGAAACAAAATAAATGCTTAGAAATGTAAAGATATTTGCATATTGTTATGTCAGTTGACTTACCAAGCTCCCAACCATCGACCGTGTGGTTGTTCTGTGCTATATATCGGATGAATGATTCAGCATTGGTGTAATCCCAGGCACCTACGGCTTCGCCATTAGGTTGTACGTTGCGTCCAGAGAGTGCATTCAGCCCGAAGATGACTTTAGCTCTGATGATTCAAACCACACAAGAATGTAAAAAAGGATGGAAACATAGTTGAAAAAATAAAAGAGAATTTAAAGGTTACCCGGTTTTGCTAAAAAAGTCATTAAGTTGATTCCATCGGTGCATAGAGAGGCATCCTTGTGTGTAGCCAAAGAGAAGGGAAGTGTTTTGGGTGAAAGGAAGACAAGGCTGTTTCTGATCTGGTGTCTCATATATCACCAAATCTTGTAATGTTCCTCCAATTCTTATTTTCAATGGAGCAAATTCTGTATTTTGTTATTTGAAATTGAAAAATGTCAAATTTTTGAACATTAAGGATTTTTAGAATTATCAGGAATGTGATTGTGATTACTTACCTCTGATTGCATTCTGAAAAATAGTGTTGTTCAGGTCCTGCAAAAAGATCAACATATATCCAAGTTACAATAGGCTTCATTTTCAGTACAAAAATGGCATTGGATTTGGACCTTGGTACTTAATGATATTTGACTCCACGTTCCATAAATGGTAAGAGAGCCATAAATGGAGTTTTATAATTTCTACAATTTTCTTTTCTATTTTATTCATTCCATTTCTATAAGAAACAAACAAACAAAAAAATCAATACAAAGAACAGAATAGAGACAACATCAAGATCTTAGCTAATAGCCTGCGGATATATGATTTCCAGAGACAAAGATTAATCACCCAAAAGCCCAAAAAAACATGAAAAAAACTGCAAATCCACCTGTTAAAGCTCAACTAGCTCAACATACAGAGTAAACCTCTACTAGAATAAAATAAACCTCTGATGTTTTATTTATTGGTCAAAGATTTTCAACACAAAAGGTAAAGTGTATTTGCTAAATTCGGAGTGCCTAACAAATGCATTGCTGCTAAGCCTGCTACACCGACTTAAAATACACGTGAAGTGTTTTTCTTTTTCTTTTTTAAAGAAAAACACAAGTTGCATTGTTTTCGACGGAAACAAAAGAAAAAAAAAGAAATGTAAAAGAGAGGGAGAGGAAAACCAGGTTGAGAATCGAAGCATGGTCCCAAGCACAAGTTCCGTAGTCACATTTCTGAGGCGGCCACCAATCCAAAGTGGCGCAGATGAAGTCTTCGTCTACTGTTCCCACGGCCGCTCTTCCGTACACAAACACCGTTCCTTTCTCTTCTACGGCCGAGCTTACGACGGTCTTGTCCGGAAACAGGAACACCCAGAGGAATAAAACTATCACCGATATTTGACGACAACCCATTTTTCTCTTCCTTATTTTCTCATATAAGAAAATGGGATCTGGTTTGATGTTTATATATAGAGTAAGGGGTGAACCTTAATTTCATATGGAACATCTTTATAATATAATTTTAACAATAATTAGTTTCCTTTTTTAAAAGACATCAAATCTGAAATAAATAATTCATATTAGATATCTTTTAAAAGCATAATATAATTTTGACAATATTTTGTTTATTTTTCTATAAGATATCAAATCTGAAATAACCAATTTACTTTATAAAAGTGTATCTATAGATTTACCCTAAGAGATTACATTAACCTAAGAATTATTCTTATATATATATAAGCAAATGGAAGACAGAGACCTTACTGAAAAAGTAAGATTGTTTTAATCTCTTAGTTTAAGTTATTTATGTATTTGCTTTTGTTGTTTGAGTTGTTTGCTCGACCTTTTATAAAGTAAATACATAAAAAGCTGATCTAGTTAATAAAGTATATTGAGCCAAAATATTAATAAATAATAATAAATTATACAATCTACCTGCACAACTTTGATATATTATTGCTTCTAAGTTACATGAATATTTTGCTTACATGCAAAGGGTTACACCAAATCAAACCCTCTTAATAAAGCCAAAATAGAAGGGAGATAGCCTAACCACCCTATTACGAAACATCCGAAAGGGATGCTTAATCTAATAACTACTCGTGGCCTGGTGCTGCGAGCATGTGGCAGTGTCCAATAGTCGAGTAGTTGCACCGAATCAAACCAAACAACCAGCTTTGCCTTTTTGTCTCAATTGGAACTTGTATTATAGGCATTGAAATAATTGGAACTTGTATTATAGCCAGGCCTGGCCCAGTTAAAATTGTTGCCTAAATCAAATAAAAAAATTGGCGCCCAGAAGGATCGAACCGGAAACCTTTGAAAGAAGACTGTGGTGCTGAACTATAGTCAACTTTTGTAATTATGATGCCCTTAAAAGAATGTAAAAGAGAGGAAAACCAGGTGCTCAATCACTGAACTATAATTTGTTCAGTGGTTGAGCACCACAACTTGTATTAGTTACTTGCTTACGTGTAGGTTGTTTCATCAAACGAACTCTTGTAAATTTCAGACATAAAATAAGAGATGGCCTAACCACCCAAAGATTACTAAGAGCATTTCTAAGAAATTGTATATTTACCTCCAAATCTATTCAATTAAAAAAGTCATAATTTTTTTCATGTGTGATATTTGTAAGAAGGTTTTATATTTTTATATGACCTATGTGTCTTTCAGTTTTATTACAAAATTCAAGTTCATATCAAAGTTATATAAAGACGATACTGTGATGGATCAGTTTCGATAAAAGAATTAGCATTTGTGTGTATTGATAACCCTATTTCCTTGTCTTATTTAAATATAGATGGACTCTTCTATAATGGTTTTACATAATCATATATATATATATATTGTACTTATATATATATATATTAATCACATATAAAGAATAATTTGTTCTTGAAAGAGTACAAACGAAAAGATGTGATATATATAATTGAAAGGGCACAATAAGACACGTGTGGTTATCAAAGTGTGACAAGTGACTTTTCTTGTAACTAGAAGAGTTACATTGGTGTTGGTAATGATAAAACCATCACGTACGTAAGAGAGAAAACGTGATTGGAAGGGTTTGGATTCCTTTGTCCATCAAAGGGAATCATAAAGGATTAGAGGCCAAATGGAGGAAAAAATCAGCTGAGGAATTGATTTCATTTTATCATCATTAAGCATGGATTAAAGGTCAGTGTTTCTTTCTTCTTCTCTAGAATGTGATAGGGTTGAATTATAGAAATCATTATAGAAATCATAAAAGTTATTCTTACAATATTTTTAATTAGACCATTATTTAAAATTTGATTAAATGTATTGCCTTAATGCTAATAAAATTAAATCTTTTAAACTACTTTGATCATGATATCTTTTGATGCGTCTATATATATATAATCTGTTGAAAAAGATAACAAGATTTTAACTGTCAACAACTGAATATAAATATTTTCACTAATTTCTTAATTAGTAATTAAATTTATATTATACATTAATTTTATATGTTTCTTAATTATTAATGAAATGTTATTATTCATTAATTGTTATATATTCAGTTATGTTTTATAAAATGAAAAGAATAAAATTATATCCTATTTTATAAGAATAACTATCATTTTAAAATAAAACCATTATATTGAACTAAATATGATAAAACTATTTTAAATTGATAGGTTAATATATATTATTTTCATAAATATAAAAATTTATGCTAAAAATGTAATATGTTGGTAGCAGTAATTTATTATATAAAATGAATAAACATAAAAATTGCTAAAGAAAATCTAGCACTTTAAATTACGGGTCATGATCATAATAAATTAAATACAAAATAATTTTCAAATATGTTGTTTCATGCATAAAATGGTTTAATGCATGAAACTATAATATTATTGTATCTGAAATAACTATATACACATTTAAATATGTGATGATATTAAAAATTTAATTAATTTACAGCATGAAACTATAATATTATTGTATTTGAAATAACTATATACACATTTAAATATATTAGTAATTTACAGCTTTTAAACTTTTATAATTATAAGAGAAACAATTATTTTTATAGGAAAATCCAGTTTTGATAAATATCAAAGCACAATTTTTATTTACCTAATAATAGTTTTATGAAAATTTAATTTAAGCAAAGTTATAATTGTATAAAAATCTTATAGAAATTAAATTGAACATGGTTAATTCTCAACTTTCATAGATAAAAGACATTTGTTGTATAATAAAAATAAAATCTTTTGAGAATATTTGTTTTTTGATGTAAATATAAAGAAATTTATTGGAGATGAATACATCTCTATTTTAAATATGCTCTATTTTAGAGATAAAAATACGAGAATACAATGGAGATGGTTTAAGAACATATCCAACGCTAAGATTTAGTTAATAAAAAAAGATAAGAGTTTAAAAAATAAGAAAGTAAGCCTGAATGACTAAGACCTGATTCTCTTTTACCACCTTCGAGATCTCCACTAAATATTTTGCTATTTGTTATTTTATGAGAGGCTGAATATAAATATTTTCATTATGTAATTTATGTAAAAATATATCATTATTAAATTTGTTATATACTCTAGTTAACATTTAATGTTTCCTTATTAATCTGAAAGAGATGTTAAACCTGATAAACTATTCATGGCCTGCTACTGGTGTGAGGATGTGTAGGAGACGGATTACATCACTCCACAAGGCCCATCAAATAATAAGATTTGGCTTAGCGAGTTTAGTCGCCTTCAGGTTTACTCTCCATCTCGAGTACGAGACTTGAGAGACTAAAAGGACCCATTTCCCAAAAAGCCCATTTGAAGCCTTTCGTTCGAGACCCGATCAAGAAGTCGGCCCAACAAGTCGATCGACCATTAGGGCTTACGGGACAAGGGAGCCTATAAAAGGCAACGAGCTAGCAAGATGAAGGGGATCCGAAACTTGACATACATACTGAGCGGCTAGATCTAGGGTTTCCAACCGGTTTAGATCTCATTTCCTGTTCAGTATTTTCCAGTTCTCTTGTTAAGTCTTGTAACCTTGTTCCAAATCTAATAAAACGTCTTTGTTCATCCCACTTCAAGTTTACTCACCCTAGCCAACTAAACTCTGTTCAAACAATTGGCGCCCACCGTGGGGCTAGAGCAAAGTAACGTTCCCAGATCTTGACATGGCTCAAGACGGCACTACCTCCGACGCTCCAGGCGACAAACCAACCCCTACGCCTGCAGCTCCTCCACCAGTCCATCCAGATTTCATGAGTTCCGTTCTCGCTCGACTCGCCCAGCAAGACGAAGTTCAAAGGGCTACTAACGAATGCCTCGCTGCTCTAGTCGCCGTCCTTACTGCGCCAGCTGGACAGACAAGCGACCAACCGATTCGCCGTCAGCTTTTCGCCACTAACCCTACCGCACCAGTAGGCGACCGCGCTTCTGAGGAATCAGAACCAAACGAACCCGTCGCAACGGAAGCGACGCGAGCGGGAGCGGATCTTACCAACACCCGCGAGATAGCGGAACTCAAACTCAACTTTCAACAGATGAGTTCTAAGATACACCAAGCCATCAGCGCTGCTCCGCAGATCGAAAGCGTACTCGCCGCAACTTCTAGAACGCCTTTCACCAGCGCTCTGACGGACGTTCCTCTTCGCAAGATAGAGAAGCTGCGCCTTCCAGAGTACAAACCGGGCGGCGACCCAGTGGAACACATGACGGCTTTCAACATCGCTATGGCCAGAGCTCGTTTCTCCGACGACGAAAAGGACGCTGGTTACTGTCAGCTGTTTGTCGAGACGCTTCACGAGCAGGCCTTAACCTGGTTCTGTCAGCTCGAGGAAAACTCAATCGCGAGCTTCCGCGACCTCTCAGCCGCCTTCCTCAAAACGTACATCATGTTCACGAAGCGTAGCGCAACAGCTTCAAGCCTGTGGAACCTCTCCCAAGCCAAGGATCAAAGCCTACGCGACTACATGGAAAAGTTCAAAACTGTGGTGTTAAGAGTAGCAATACCCGATGAGATCGCTATTGACGCCTTGATGAACACTCTGTGGGTTCACTCAAAGTTCCGTGAAGACCTGTACTAGAACCTGACAACCTCGCTTCAGGACGCCATCGCTCGCTCCCACAACTTCATCCGCATGGAGGAAGATACTAAGGCGATCATCAGCAAGCTGAACAACGCGGCTAAACTTGCGGCGCCTAAAAACGCTGACGCTCGCACGGAACCACGTCAGCATGCTTCTGGCGACAAGAACAGCCGTAAGAACGGTTTCATGTACATTGTCGACGAAAACAACGTTCCTGTCTCAACGCTCATGGTACGAGAAAAGGGGTGGCACAAATGGGAAAGGGAAGCGGACTCTCCGGGCGAACCCTCCAGCGCAGTTTGTTCGACGCAATCCACTCCGTTGGCCGGCCAGTCTCGAGGAACAGACCTCACCAAGCATTGCAAGTACCACGATGTAAAAGGACACGACACCTCAGAGTGTAAGTCGCTCTACGCGCAGTTTCTAGCATCCTTTTCCAGCAGCGACTTGAAGGTCGAACCTCCGAAACCAAAACCGAAGAACGGTAAAAGTTGGAGCAAAAACAAGGAAAAGAAAGCTCAACGAAAAGCCAACGGAAAGGGGCGACAAGGCGAAGGCCGCCCAAAAGTGGAAGACAAAGCCCCAAAGGACGACTGCGAAGGCGACTCCTCCGCCGATGAAGAGCAGCCAGCTAATCGAAGGCGCATAGAAGTCATCCTCTCCAAGATGGACGACTCGTCCGATGACGAGCGCGACGATTCATCCCAGCCGGAGGACCTGAGGTTCCTCCTTCTCAAACGAAAGGCTGAAGCGCGAGGCGACCATTCAGACCTCATGGCGACATTAGACGCAGCAAAGTCGAGAAGAATCTCAATAGATAGCGACACTAAGATGCCAGACGCCGTCCCCGATCTAAGGGACGTCCTCAACGCTAACTCATGCGACTTGCGCGTCAAGCTGAACCGCTCCAAGCCGACCGTACTACGTAGACGCTTAGAGCAGAACAAAGGGGGGGGGGGAGAAGCCACCACCGTCGTCCAGCAACGTCCAGTCTACCACTGACTTACGTTCCCTCCTCAACAAGAAAGCACGCCCGCCTGCGCGGATGAATGTCATTATGGGCGGTTCCCCTCCGTGTGGAAACTCGGTTCGTTCAGTGAAGGACCATCGTCGCCAAGCCGTGTCATCTCAGCGATGGCCCTCAAGACCACCGAGCCATCCCCCAATTAGCTTCTCACCGGACGACGCGCTAGGAATCCATGTGCCTCACAATGATCCTCTCCTAGTCGTCCTCGGCATCGGCGAGTACGACGTTACGAAGGTTCTCATCGATACAGGGAGTTCCGTCGATCTCATATTTCGAAAAACACTCGATAAGATGGGCATCGACATCAGCGACTTCAAGCCATCCTCTAGGACTCTAACCGGCTTCAACGGCTCTTCCGAAACCATCCTTGGGACAATCCGACTTCCTGTGCGAGCCTGCGGCGTTACTCGTACTGTCAAGGTCGCCGTTGTCAGTACTAAGGCTCCTTATCACGCCATCATGGGAACTCCCTGGATACACTCAATGCAAGCTGTCCCTTCCACCTATCATCAGTGCATCAAATTTCTGGAAGCAGATGGAACGATAAAGACTCTGCGTGGCGACCAACAAGCCGCACGCGACTTGCTAATCGCCACAGTCAAACTGCAGCGCACGCCTTCTCATGTCAATTCCATTGCTCCCCTGAGTTCTAAAGTCTGTCCGAAGAAAGAAGACGTCGTCGAGTTGCCTATCGACATCAACGATCCGAGTAGAACCGTACGCATTGGCGCTTACCTGTCCGACGACATGCGTCAATCCCTTCTTGCGTTCCTTGCAGAAAATGTGCTGACATTTGCTTGGTCGATGTCAGATATGAAAGGAATAGATCCCTCCATCACGACGCACGAACTCAACGTCGATCCGACATTCAAGCCCATCCGACAGAAGCGACGTAAGCTGGGCCCGGATAGGTCGAAAGCAGTCATCGAAGAGGTCGAAGGTCTACTCAGCGCTGGTTCCATCACAGAAGTCCGCTATCCGGAGTGGTTAGCAAACCCTATGGTCGTCAAGAAGAAGAACGGAAAGTGGCGCGTGTGCGTCGACTTTACGGACCTCAACAAGGCGTGCCCCAAGGACAACTATCCTCTCCCAAACATCGACCGACTAGTCGAGTCCACTGCGGGAAACAAAATGCTCACGTTCATGGACGCATTCTCTGGATACAACCAGATAATGATGCATCCTGACGACCGCGAGAAGACGGCCTTCATCACCGATAGAGGGACCTATTGCTACAAGGTAATGCCATTCGGACTGAAGAATGCGGGGGCGACTTACCAGCGGTTGGTCAACCGAATGTTCGCCGACAAGCTCGGTAAAACCATGGAGATATACATCGAGGACATGCTCATCAAATCCAAACATTCCGCCGACCATCTAGCCCACCTACGCGACTGCTTCTCGACCTTAAACAAGTACGGTATGAAGCTCAACCCAGCTAAGTGTACTTTCGGAGTAACTTCCGGCGAGTTCCTTGGGTACATCGTTACGCAGCGAGGCATCGAAGCAAACCCGAAACAAATCACAGCAGTCCTCGACCTTCCGAGTCCAAAGAACAGCAGAGAGGTTCAGCGCCTAACGGGGCGGATCGCCGCCCTCAACCGCTTCATTTCCAGATCAACCGATAGGTGCCTTCCATTCTATGATCTCCTTCGGGGGAATAAGAAGTTCGCCTGGGACGAGAAGTGCGAAGAGGCATTCGTGCAGCTAAAACAATACCTCACCACTCCTCCTGTACTGGCTAAGCCAGAAGTCGGTGACATTCTTTCCCTCTATGTCGTTGTTTCCTCTGCGGCGGTTAGCAGCGTCCTCATCAAGGAAGACCGGGGAGAGCAGAAGCCCATCTTCTATACGAGTTGGCGCATGACAGGACCTGAAACGAGGTACCCGACTCTGGAGATGATGGCTCTCGCCGTCGTCAAAGCAGCAAGGAAGCTCCGTCCGTACTTTCAGTCTCATTCTGTTGAGGTGCTGACAGATCAACCACTCCGCACCATTCTTCAGAACACCAACAGATCAGGCCGACTAACCAAGTGGGCTATAGAGCTTGGAGAACTCGACATTACTTACAAGAACCGCACAGCGGCGAAGTCTCAGGTCCTCGCAGACTTCTTGATCGAACTAGCTCCAGAACTCGAGCAAGACCTTTCCATCCCAAACTCAAACTGGATCCTCCACGTAGACGGGTTATCAACCAACAAAGGTTCCGGAGCTGGAGTTCAACTGCAGTCACCAACAGGCGAGTTAATCAGACAATCTTTCAGTTTTGGTTTCCCAGCATCTAACAACAAAGCTGAATACGAGTCCTTAATCGCTGGACTCCGCCTTGCGAAGGCAGTTCATGCAAAGCGATTAAGCGCGTACTGCGATTCCCAGTTAGTTGCTAGTCAGTTCAGTGGAGACTACAACGCCCACAACGACATAATGGATGCATACCTAAAGTTGGTCCAATCTCTGGCAGCAGAATTCAAATTCTTCAAACTGATCAAGGTTCCACGCGGAGAAAACGTCTGCGCTGACGCTTTAGCCGCCCTTGGTAGCAAACTCCGTGATCAGGTCAAGCGCACTATCCCAATACACCGTATCGAACGACCAAGTATTGATCCTGCGGAGGATTTAACGGTCACTATCTCATCCGTCATCGGCGCGGCGGTCTCAGGAGGCGGCGAAACAGCCTCGGATTGGAGAACATAATTCATCGACTACCTCAGCAACGGGAAACTTCCTGTCGAGAAGTGGGCTGCTAGACGACTAAAAACGCGAAGCGCACACTACGTCGTGACTAACGGTGAACTCCATCGCTGGACGGCATCCAAGGTTCTCTTGAAATGCATCGCCGGCGACGAAACGCGACGGGTCATGGCCGAAACCCATGAAGGCGCAGGGGGAAACCACTCCGGTGGATGCGCTCTAGCGCTAAAGATCAAGAATTCGGGTTTTTTTCTGGCCGACAATGAACACGGATTGCGAGCACTACGCTTGCCGCTGCGACAAATGTCAACGACATGCACCGAGTATCCATTGCCCCACCGAGATGCTGCGTACATCGACAGCGCCCTACCCGTTCATGCGATGGGCGATGGATATAATAGGTCCGCTGCCTAATTCCCGTCAACGACGTTTTGTTCTCGTCCTTACTGATTACTTCACCAAATGGATAGAGGCCGACGCCTTTGCTCAGGTTACCGACAAAGAGGTCCGCAGATTCGTCTGGAAGAACATCATTTGTCGCCACGGCCTACCGTACGAGATCGTCACCTATAATGGGTCTCAGTTCATGTCTGGCAACTTCAAGGAGTTCTGCAGGAAGTGGAACATCATATTAAGTCCCTCCACCCCTCGTTATGCCCAAGGGAACGAACAAGCCGACGAACCTTAAGAAGGGGCATTGGGCTGACGAACTCGACGGAGTTCTTTGGAGTCATCGAACCACACCACGCGGTGCGACTAAGTCTACACCCTTCTCTCTCGCCTACGGAGTCGAAGCAATGGCACCCGCCGAAGTCAACGTCACCAGCCTCCGGCGTTCAAAGATGCCTCAGCATGTTGATCTAAACCAAGACATGCTCCTCGACGCTCTAGACGAGCTGGAAGAAAGGAGAGATCAAGCCTTGCTTCGAATCCAGAACTATCAGCACCAGATCGAGTCTTATTACAACAAGAAGGTCAAAGCAAGACAACTCGATCTCGGAGACTTGGTTCTAAGAAAAGTGTTCGAGAAAACCAAGGAGACTAACGCTGGTAAGCTAGGAGCCAGATGGGAGGGACGTTATAAGATCACTAAAGTCGTTAGGCCAGGAGTTTACCGACTTGAAACGTCCACCGGAGAAGAAGTCCCGCGTGCCTGGAACTCCATCAATCTCCGACGTTTCTACTCTTAGGTACTCGAACTGCAAGCCGAGTAAAACACCAATTTATTACTTACTCGACTTTCGGTTGGGGTAGACTAGCCTTAAAAAAAAAAAAAAAAAAAAAAACCTGAGTAGATGCATCTCTAAGGTCACTTCCACTCGTCCGAGTAAATGCGCTATTTACGGCCACTTTTACTCGGTCACAATGAACTACGAATGGCTTGATCCTCTTGCGAGGTACGTAGGCAGCCTTAACAGGCGCAGCTATACCCAAAATTAAAAAAAAAATCGAGTATATGCACCTTCATTGTCACTTATACTCGTCCGAGTAGATGCGCTACTCAAAGCCACTTTTACTCGAGAAATAGGAACTATGGGTGGCTTGATCCTCCATCGAGGTACGTAGGCAGCCTCAACAGGCGCAGCCATAACAAAATCAAAGTCTAAAATTATCATTAGATTTATTGATATCTGCCTTCTCTCCACTGAACCGAACGCGGATACTCGTAATCCATAATGCGCAGCCATAACAAAATCAAAGTCCTGATCAGACACCGTGTCGCAGGATATCATAGTCGTCTGTCACCTACGCCGACACGGTGTTGACCGACTAAAAGAGTGAAATTCGAGTTCCTTTTTTGAATAATGAGTAAACAGTTTGGCCGACTAAAAGCTTGCTAATCACTAAAAACGGACCTCGAACCTTTTCTCTCTACTCATATTTTTCGAAAAAAAAAAGACTTGGAAACCTTGACAATTGAACAGAACAATACGTATAAGGACGAAAACAGTACTTCAAGAAAAACATTCTTGATACTTAAAAATAAAACATCCAAGTTCCAAAGACCGCCTAGACAGCGTCTAACCGAGAAATATGTCTAAAAATACAACAGAAGGTGGTCTAGCGAGACCAGAAACAGTTCGAAATAAAACATATATAAAGATACAACATGCAGAGATCAGGTCACCAAGCCGTCGACGTCCTTCTCTCCGGCTTCATCGTTCGGAACTGCGGAATCTGAAGCTGGTCCATCCGCAGTAGCGTCTGGGTCCTGAACAACCGTCGACAAGTCTTGCGTCCCCAAAACCTCATCGCCTCCTGAACTAAGGAAGAGTTCCCGACGCTCGAGACAACTGGGGGAACCTCGACAAGCTGATCATCTCCCTCTTCGTCTTCAGAAGAAGTATCAGACACCATAACTCTATCCTTGGAACCTGCTTCCCCGTCGAGAACAGCGCCTTCGTCGACCTCCGGATCAGGATTCTTGGGCGGTTCTATCTGCTGTTGAGAGACAGACGGCACAGTCACCGGTGGTGGAGCAGACTTACCATCGTTAGAGGTCGCAAGGGAGTCGCTGGGTGTTACTAGCAAAGAGGCACTATCTGGACCGATCAGATCAAGGTTGGAACCATAAGAGTCTAGCATCGCGGTAGACTCCACGTTCACAAACGGAGAAGGGAGAACGAGCGGCGAAAGAACAAGGTCCCTCTCAGTAAGCGGAACAAAACCTTTACTCACCATGCCGGCCTGATGAGTCTTCTCCTCCTCAACGAACAGATTCATCACATCCTGTGAGATCTCCGTCCCGCCTTCTTTGATCATCTCTAAGCACTTTCTTGTCCCGAGAGCCTGCCCGTAAAGATTCTTCTCCCGTTCGTAGTCGTCTCGGAGGGCAAGGTGATCCAGAACGCGAGCGAAACAACGGTTCGCTTTGTCAGTCATCGCGGCCTCTACTCTCGCTCTCTCCCGAGTAACCTCGAGACACTGCGAGTCCTGCAAGCGCTTCCTCTCCGATATCAACTTCCCCACGGACGCGTCCCGTTCATTCTGAAGCTCGGTTTTCTCCTTCTCAAGGACTGCATTCGCCTTCTCCAGGCGAACTTTCTCCTTAGCAAGCTCCTTCTTAGCATTGCGGTCAGCATTAAGTTTGGCCTCGAGTTCTTCGAATTTGACCCTAAGGAGTTCCTTTTCCTCGACGACCTTCTCGGTGGCCGCCTTCTGCTCCTCTCTCAATCTCTCAATGACGCTCAACCTGGTTCGAGCAAGCTTATTCGCCGCTCCGAGTTGGACCATTGTTTGCTTCAACGTGCTGTCGTACAACTCCACCAACAGATTCATGCTAGCATCACTCTGCAAAGCGCCCCTAAACCAGTAAAAAAAAGAATCCAACAAAAAAAAGGGGTTCAGTATCCTTGATGAAACAAAGAGTATTACCTGTTTACTCTTCCAAGCGGCATCAACGTATTCATTCCTGAAGAAAAGCTCTTCCACCGGCGGGAGTTCTTTCGCTCCACCACGGATCAGACTGTGTAACTCAGCACACCTAAGCGGGTCGGATATCAGGGGGACGGCTTCGTTATACGAGAAGTCCACACGATCGACGAAATCCATTCCCGGTCGCTTACCAAGGGATCCTTCAGATAGAGATCTCCTACCAGACAGGAACTTCGAAGGAACAGTTTCCTTGTCCACCATGACTTCATCTCGGGTACCATCTCCGGAATCCGCTCGCTCTTCGTCTCCGATTGGAGAAGACTCAGGAAGGACGGTGCCATCGACAGCGGATGATTCCTCAGTCTTTTTCTTTTTCTTCTTCTTTTTGGGCTGCTCGGTGGACACTGTCTCATCAACAGCACAATCCTCCGCGATTGCTTCCTTGTCGGCACCAGCTTCTCGAGACCTTTTCTTTCCTTTACCCACCTTTTTACCCTTTTTCTTGGAAGCCTTAGCGGGAGGACTTGCACCTCCAACGGGAATATCAGTATCAGCGGTTGCAGTCGTCCCGTCGACGGCTTCATTAGCTTCTTCCCCGTTCCCTTCATCCGAAACACGGGAGCTCCCACCAGCACCTTTGGAAGTCGTCTTGTTGCTCGATAACATCTGAAGTCTACCTTTCAGAAGAGAACTCAGATCTGCAACTCCATCCATCTTTCTTGCCTTGTTCAAAAGTCTCTGCTGTTTTCGAGTAAACATGTTTAACCTCGACTTCCGGGGACCAAGTACACACGGCAGTCTCGACTCCCAAACAGCTGTAAAGACGAGTAAAACACTTGCAAGTCAGCAAAACAACCATTACAAACAAACCAAGACAAAAGGGGGACGGCATATACCTCTCGCGACCCTAGCTTGCCGGCGACGTATCCACTCTCGGCTGAGATCTGGCCAGCGCAAATGGCTATGTGTTGCGATCTTCTGCGCAGCCTCAAAGAAATCCTCCGGATACGCGATCGTAGTCGGATGACGCACTGCAAAAAGAAAGAAAAGGCAGAAAAACATAAATACAAGAAGGCGATGGATAAAACTAACTGCTTGTCTCTACCAAGTGCTTTGTTCCAGAGGACCCGAAAGTCATCCCCAGGCGGTTCCTCGAAAGAGTTCTCGTCGGCCCTGATATAGAAATAAGAGCGCTGCCAGTTCTTCGTCTTGCGAGGATGACCAGTTAAGACATTGTAGCTCGAGCGTATTATCACCGAAAATATGCAGTTAGGTTCAGCCTTCGTAAAAGTCAGCTCCTCGAAGACCCGGACGCTCATGGTGACGCCTATCTCCGCAGCCATAATCATTAACATGACAGCAATACACAGCGATCCATTCAGTAACTGACTTATCGCAATATCCCGGCGAAAAGCATAAGATGTGACCAGCCGCGGGATCGGGAACCACAGTTTTGTATGATCCCCGAAGTAAGACTCATACAATGTCTGATAGCCAACTGGAGGCGACCAAGGCCGCTGTTTGGCGGAGGGAAGAACGTAGCAAGTGCCGATAATCCCGTAGCGCTTTAGCAAGCTTCTCACAGACACGTGAGTGGAACAAGTACCGAACATATTCCCCCAAGATTGTCCTTCAGCCTCTGGATCTCGCAACATCTCTGGTGGAAGCGGGTCGAGCTCTTCGAAAGTCCCATCCGGGAGGTAAACCGTCGGACGGCACTCAACCTGATCGAAAGGGATCTTTGGAAGGCTCGGTTGCGGTTCGCCTTCTCCGTCGTTCGCGTTCTCCGGTTTGCCTTCTCCGTCGTTTGCGTTCTCCGGTTCGTCTTCTCCGTCGTTTGCGTTCTCCGGTTCGCCTTCCCCGTCGTTTTCACTCTCTGACCCGTCTTCTCCGTCGTTTTCATTCTCTGACCCGTCTTCTCCGTCGTTTTCACTCTCTCCGCCATCCCTGTCACTTTCCGAACCTTCAACCTCAGAACTCGCCGCATCATCGGCGACTAGAAAATTCTGCGGCGAAGTTACACCCTCGAAACCTCTTAGGGCGTCCCGGTGAATCAAACTGAACTCGTCCAATGGACTTCCATTCGCTGTGACTCCTTTTGGACTAGGGGTAGTAACGATACCCTTCCCCTTTTCTTCCCGGGTTAGCCGACCGCGAGTAGACATCAAACCGCTTCAGAATCCCAATTTGGGAACTCACACTTAGAGAGAGAAAAAGACAAAAGTAGAGAGAAGGGAGAGAAGAGATACCTGAATCTGCAGAGAAGAATGAGAAGAATGAGGAAAAGAAAGCTATTTATAGCAAAGTCGACGACACGCTTCCCAAGCGCCATAATTAGGGTTATTAGGGCCTATTTGGGCCCGTAAAACAGTGTAATTACCCACTGATTTTCTGATCTTGGTTTGAGCTTGTCGGCAAACCGGAAATAAAATCCCGGTTTATCCAGGAATAAAATCCGTTTCAAGCTCCGGTTAGGTCGAACCAGACCGCAGATCTTCTACCAGTGACCACTTCCGATTAGCAACTCAATCAAGGACGAGTAAAACGTCTCTTCTCCTTCACCCGATCAGTGCGGACGAGTTAATCATCTTTTCTCCTTCTCCTCACTCGACGAGACGCCGTAGCAAAGCTCCTTTCACTCGTTCGGGAAAGACGTCAAAGACCGAGTCATTCATCTACTTGTCGAGGAAAGGACGAGTAAAACTCGACAAAGAGAGCTGTTGCGACTTTCATCCTACTCGACCATTACAGGCGAGTAAGGATGCTCCTCTCACCTAATCAGGAAGGACGCAAAGGCTTCCATCCTACTCGACGCAAAGGCTTCCATCCCGCATACTCGCCACAGAATGGACGAGTAAACTGACCTCTTATACTCAATCAAGACAGCCGACTAAAACAGCTTTCATCGTTCTTTGCTCCTCTTTGGACGACTAGACTCGTTCTCCCGAGCAAAAAGAGACCAAACATGCTCTCTCATATGAAGGGAGACTAAACTTGCTCTCTCACGCGACGGGAGACTAAACATGCTCTCTCATATGAAGGGAGACTGAAGTTGCTCTCTCACGCGAAGGGAGACTAAATACGCTCCCTCATACGAAGGAGACTAAACTTGCTCTCTCACGCGAAGGGAGACTAAACACGCTCTTTCATATGAAGGGAGACTAAACATGCTCTCTCATATGAAGGGAGACTAAACTTGCTCTCTCACGCGAAGGGAGACTAAACACGCTCTTTCATATGAAGGGAGACTAAACGTGCCCTCTCATACGAAGGGAGACTAAACTTGCTTTCTCATACGAGGCCAACGAAGGACGGCTAAAGTTACTCAGGTGCATGTCAAGAGTAGAAGACGCTTCCCTACTCGACAATTGCGAAGATTTCTCGCTTACCAACATCTTGTTATTCGAATTAGCCACACCCACAAATCCACTGAGGTCGACTACGACGACCACAAGTGAACTGGGGGAGACTTATTGTAGGAGACGGATTACATCCCTCCACAAGGCCCATCAAATAATAAGATTTGGCTTAGAGAGTTTAGTCGCCTTCAGGTTTACCCTCCATCTCAAGTACGAGACTTGGGAGACTAAAATGACCCATTTCCCAAAAAGCCCATTTGAAGCCTTTCGTTCGAGACCCGATCAAGAAGTCGGCCCAACAAGTCGATCGACCATTAGGGTTTACGGGACAAGGGAACCTATAAAAGGCAACGAGCTAGCAAGATGAAGGGGATCCGAAACTTGACATACATACTGAGCGGCTAGATCTAGGGTTTCCAACCGGTTTAGATCTCATTTCCTGTTCAGTATTTTCCAGTTTTCTTGTTAAGTCTTGTAACCTTGTTCCAAATCTAATAAAACGTCTTTGTTCATCCCACTTCAAGTTTACTCACCCTAGCCGACTAAACTCTGTTCAAACAGTATGGATCAATGGCTTTACGGTCCAATAATCGAGTATCGCACCAAATCAAACATAAAATACAGCACTGACTAAATTTATGTGAATTATTTTTTTGTCAACGGGATATCATACAGTCGAGGTTATATTATAAGTAGAGATGTAAATTTGGGAAAATATGTACCATTGATATTTTACTTTATTAAATTCCAAACTCGTTTATTTTTATTAAACCAATAAAAATGAGTCTAATTAAATGGATATTTGTCCACACTGCACAATAAGAACCTGTGAACAAAACTCAATAGCTGGTAATTTAAAGCATCCAGATAATTCAGGATATAACCATATTAATTTATGGAAGCTCTAAAATCATATTGTAGCTATTCTAAGTTTCTAACTCACATGACATTCTCATAATAAAATCAAGGAGATGAATACAAAGCATATATCTTTTAGCCGGAAACTATAATCGAAAAACATATGTAATCAGATAACTATAATAATAATAAAATTTTCTATTGGATTTAATATATGATTAATAGTCAGATAAAAATAATGCATTAAATTTATTATTTTTGAGTGAACCAACAAATACGACATTAATTACTTAAAAATCTTTGGTTTTAGGTTTCTGGTGTTAATCAACCATTGATTAAAAATACTAATTAGAAATAATGATACCAATATAATAGTACTAGATTTTGATTCGCGCTTTAAAAAAGTGGAATAGTATACATTGTAAAAAATTACTTATTTATGTTTGCTTTTACATTTAAATAAAATAAATTAATAATTTAGTGTCAAACGCTGATTTTTTATGTTTTAAAATGAGATTTTTGTAACCAAAATAAAACAAAAACGAAAATCAACTTGATTAAACACAAATATAGCCGAACTAAATCAAACGAATTCAAATCAAACCGATGTGGGAATCGAAATTCGCACTGTCGATTTTGATAAGTAAAAACGGAGGAAAGCCAGGTTAACCCAACTTTCCTTGAAGGCCCGGATTCTCTGCGACAGCCAACGACAAGTGACCGAACAAGTGCGGAAGATATGGAAAGATAACAAAAGACGAAAATCGTACAAAAAGGGTTTTGTTAAGAGTTGGGACTGGACCTTAAGGAAGGCTGCCTACGTACCCCTTTCGAGGATCAAGTCGGATGTAGTTCAGTTAGAAAGATTTGAACAAGAGACCGAACTGCCTGGCGGAGTTCGTCTAGTATGAGCGTTTGTCATAGAAACGGGCGTGTCGAGAATAACGCCTAGGGTTTCTATGTGTGGAACTATGAGTAAAAGGATTGTTAGTTTTTTCCGAAGGAACAGAAGTCTGCGGACAAGATGAAGGTAGAACGAGAGGCGGCCAGACGTCCTAGGCCTTGCCTTGCTAGTCTAACCACCTAAGTTCTAAGTTTCCTCAGTCTAAAATCTCGGGTCTGCTCTCTAAGTCTCTCAATAATTTTCGCTCTCTCTTTCTTCCTCTCCTAAAGCTCCTTTATATACTCCTTCTTATGACGGTCTATTCTCCTTCTGGGCCGCAAGGCGGGCTTTTTTCATTTTCGTCGGCCTTCATGTTTATCGGGAAACTTGACATCTATCCTTCCGGAAATTTAGCATTTATCTTGTTCCGTAAATCGTCGTATCTATCTTAGATAATCGTAAATGGGTCGTCCGATCGCATTTGGTCCCTTTCGGGCCGTTTCTAGGACTTCCGCTGTTTTCTACGATTTCTTCGGAAGATCTTCAATCCTTCGTAGAATTGGGATGTGTGGTGTCTTAGATAACCATCATCGTTTCATATGAATAATTTAAGATCTTCTTTTCCTTTGATATTTTACGAGTTTCCGAAGTGTTTCCGACGGTTTCTAGCTCAGAGTAAGAACGGGAGTTTTGTATGCGGAATCCCAATGATTCATTCCGCGAGGACTCGGCAAAGACTTGAAATTCAGATTACTGACGGCCGGGGCCTGGAACTTGTGCACGGAAGATTGTCGCTCGAGGACCCGAGCCAGCACGGGCGCTAGGCGCCCGGCGTCTAGAGGCAGCGCTAGGCGCCCGGCGCCTAGAGGCAGCACGGGCGCTAGGCGCCTAGAGGCAGCACGGGCGCTAGGCGCCCGGCGCCTAGAGGCAGCGCTAGGCGCCCGGCGCCTAGAGGCAGCACGGGCGCTAGGCGCCCGACGCCTAGAGGCAGCGCTAGGCGCCCGGCGCCTAGAGGCAGCGCTAGGCGCCCGGCGCCTAGAGGCAGCACGCGTAAATGGTCACTTGGAGTTTTATGACAAATCGTGGATTATCGCTTGGCCCTTAAGTGATTGGAGCGGCGATCGTTCAGCTGTTTTGTCTTGGCGTGAAGGCTGTATTCAGCCGTTTAACCAAGGAGTTGGTAAACGATCAGACTGCGATCCTTTCGCATTAAGGTCATATTGGTTCACGATTGTCCTTAACGGTGATGCCGAATTCAGGTCCGGACATTATGGAAAGACGTCGTTGGCCGAGGGCCGAATAGATTTCGTCGAGATAGACATGCCAATCATAGCGGAGTTTTCCAATTATGGGTGATGGCTTTTTGAAACGATTTTCCACTTTAGGTTTCAGTTATACGACATATGCTTCGTATAAAGTTTCCTTTGGTCTCATGAAAATTGTTTCATTTTATCCGAGGAAATAAAGTTTAAGGAATCGACAAAGAACGCGCTCGGATTCAGTTTTGGGTTATTTCCCGCTTGGACGTAATTTTCCGTATTGCGATGTCGTTTTGCATGAGACAGATCTTGGTTTTCCTTATGCTGTTTTTGTGTAACATGTTCTTGTTCTACGAAAATAATGGATGACCGGTTTCATGAAGATAGAAAATCGCAGATAGTCAAAGTAGTCTTGTTTCCGTGGTTTACACTGGAAACGTTTCCGCTTTGATTTTGTTTTTTGGCGAAAGTTGCTTCGGGTTACTCATGAAGTTTTACCGAAGGTTATTTTGTTAATTTTGTAGCTCACCGTCGTGCTATTAGTCTGACGTTGTACGAGTTTCTTGTTGCGAGATTGCAACAAGAGACGGTGTAGAGTTTTCAAGACTATGTTTGTAACGGTTTGACCATGTCGTTATGCCGCTAGCGTTTCAGACGAATCTTAGAGTGGCATTTGCCTTTTGAAAGGAATTTTTTCTTTATGAAGTAGAATGAGTATGCCAAGGATGCGTGGAGATCGTTTCTCGGTTTTTCGAGAGATTAGATCGGTTTGCACGTTATGCCTAGACAGTCAAGGAACAATAGAACGAAACTGGAAGAAAATGCCTAAGAATTAGCTTGCTAGACTATCCACCTAGGTTCTAAGTTCCCTAAATTTTACGGCAGTTTACAAGAAGTTCTCATTCCTATCCTACGAAAAGATTAAAACCTTGATAAAACTTTCAAAGTCGGCCGTACCTTAGTCTCATTGATTACTCGAGATCGCGTCATGTCCGTTCCTCTTTGTCTTTTAACGTTTCATTGTCAAAGGTCTTCGAAAAGTCTGACACTGAATCGAGAATCGATTTTTGATGAAATCCGAAGGAACAGTGCAGAATCGTTGCAGAATCGTTGAAGCAAAGGGAGGAGAAGTAGGCGAAACTCGAAGAAGGCTAAGGTGGGTAGACAAGTGAAAACGATTGGCAAGACGTCACTTGAGTGAGGCTTCTTGTTTCGTCAAGCTATGAGCGAACTGGTCAGGTCAAGAAGCTTACGATCTTGTTATGCTTTACGAATGATGTTTCGTAAAATATTGTCGAGCTTTTATTTTACGAGAGTTATTCAACAAAATGTTGTCGAGTTAATTTTACGGAAATTGTTTCGTAAAATTAGTTTGGATAATATTTGGGTCAATCTTTACGAGGATTGGCCGTGCTTGACGAATGTTTTATTGCCCGGCGACCAGCGCAGCATGGGCGCGTTAGCCGCCCGGCGCCTAGAGGCAGCACAGGCGGGCTAGGCGCCCGGCGCCTAGGGACAGCACGGGCGTGCTAGCCGCCCGGCGCCTAGGGACAGCCAGGCGTGCTAGCCGCCCGGCGCCTAGGGACAGCACGAGCGTGCTAGCCGCCCGGCGCCTAGAGACAGCACGGGCGTGCTAGCCGCCCGGCGCCTAGGGACAGCACGGGCGTGCTAGCCGCCCGGCGCCTAGGGACAGTACGGGCGTGCTAGCCGCCCGGCGCCTAAGGACAGCACGGGCGTGCTAGCCGCCCGGCGCCTAGGGACAGCACGGGCGTGCTAGTCGCCCGGGACTGTGCTTCCTCGCGGGACCTGCCTGTTTTTCTCGGTTTTTTTAAAGGTTTCTCGATCGACACTTAGTCTCTCGAGGTTTCTTTAATTGTTTTTCCGAGACTTTTGGACATCGATTTCATCATGATCCCAGCAAGGAATTGTTTCTTAGAACGTTGTTGACCTTTTATTTTACGAGAGTTGTTTCACAAAATGTTGTCGAGTTAATTTTACGGAAACTGTTTTGTAAAATGTTGTCGAGTTTAATCATGTAAAAGCTGTCTCGTGAAATATTTTCGAGAATTTATTTTACGAAAGGTTTTCCGTAAAATATTATCAAATTTTAGCATTAGAAACGCTGATTGGTAACCCGATCAGTCGTGCTTTCTGTTTCATGAGTAATCTGGGTTTTCTCTGCGATTTCCAGGAGAAGAAGTCTTTATTTTTCCGGGAAATTCTAAAAAAACATTTCCAGTCGAAACTCTGCTCGGTAATCAGACCGTCATATCAGCCTTGGGCTCGATCCTACTCTACAATCGTATGTGGGTCATTTAGCCGTGATTCAGGCCCCATTTGGGCCGTCTTGGGACTTAGACGTTTTTACGATTTTTCTTTAGAAAAAGCCGTTGATGTGACGCTGGTTTTTCCGAAAGGATTTCGATTCCCCGTATAGTTAAGGCAACTGGTGTTCAAGCTAACCATAGCCGTTGTATATGGCAGACATGAATCCGTCTCGACTACCAAGTCATTTTTTGAATTTTTCCGAGCGAGGGGGGTTGTGTGCATGGACCCGAGGACCGTGTTGCAGGAACTTGGACGGGGGCGCATGGTTGATAGGACCCAAACTTGGTCGGGATGGTCCGTTCTCGGGACGTTTGTCCGTAAGATGATAATCTTAGATAACCGTTTGCATAAGCGTTGGTCGTAGGAGCAGTCACTGCTGAAGTTGTTTTACCAGCGTCGATGTGAGCTGCGAGTTTGTCTTTCACATTTCAAGACATTGCTTTGATCAAGCGTTTTGCGGCCGTAAGAGTAAGAGTAATCCGTCCTCCCCTCCTTCTAGCGCCAAACTGTGGAAACCGAAATTCGCACTGTCATTTTTGATAAGTAAAAACGGAGGAAAGCCAAGTTAACCCAACGTACCCCTTTCGAGGATCAAGTCGGACGTAGTTCAGTTAGAAAGATTTGAACAAGAGATCGAACTGCCTGGCGGAGTTCGTCTAGTATGAGCGTTTGTCATAGAAACGGGCGTGTCAAGAATAACGTCTAGGGTTTCTATGTGTGGAACTCTGAGTAAAAGGATTGTTAGTTTCTTCCGAAGGAACAGAAGTTTGCGGACAAGATGAAGGTAGAACGAGAGGCGGCCAGACGTCCTAGGCCATGCCTTGCTAGTCTAACCACCTAAGTTCTAAGTTCCCTCAGTCTAAAATCTCGGGTCTGCTCTCTAAGTCTCTCAATGATTTTCGCTCTCTCTTTCTTCCTCTCCCAAAGCTCCTTTATATACTCCTTCTTATGACGGTCTATTCTCCTTCTGGGCCGCAAGGCGGGCTTTTTCCATTTTCGTCGGCCTTCATGTTTATCGGGAAACTTGACATTTATCCTTCCGGAAATTTAGCATTTATCTTGTTCCGTAAATCGTCGTATCTATCTTAGATAATCGTAAATGGGTCGTCCGATCGCATTTGGTCCCTTTCGGGCCGTTTCTAGGACTTCCGCTGTTTTCTACGATTTCTTCGGAAGATCTTCAATCCTTCGTAGAATTGGGATGTGTGGTGTCTTAGATAACCATCATCGTTTCGTATGAATAATTTAAGATCTTCTTTTCAGTTGATATTTTACGAGTTTCCGAAGTGTTTCTGACGGTTTCTAGCTCATAGTAAGAACGAGAGTTTTGTATGCGGAATCCCAATGATTCATTCCGCGAGGACTCGGGAAAGACTTGAAGTACAGATTACTGACGGCCGGGGCCTGGAACTTGTACACGGAAGATTGTCCCTCGAGGACCCGAGCCAGCACGGGCGCTAGGCGCCCGACGCCTAAAGGCAGCACGGGCGCTAGGCGCCCGGAGCCTAGAGGCAGCGCTAGGCGCCCGGCACCTAGAAACAGTGCTAGGCGCCCGGCGCCTAGAGGCAGCACGTGCGCTAGGCGCCCGGCGCCTAGAGGCAGCGCTAGGCGCCCGGCGCCTAGAGGCAGCACGGGCGCTAGGCGCCCGGTGCCTAGAGGCAGCACGGGCGCTAGGCGTCCGGCGCCTAGAGGCAGCACGGACGCTAGGCGCCCGGCGCCTAGAGGCAGCACGGGCGCTAGGCGCCCGGCGCCTAGAGGCAGCACATGCGTCTCGGAGAGGGCTTCGATTTGATATCTTCCTTGTTTTCTGGGTCCTCACGGTTTGAGAGAACGGGCTCTTTGAAGTTTCAAGGCGGATTCTTTGGCGTTCGGCCTGTCCAAACTTAGACTACTTTCCGTTTCTTCCGTATACTTTCGTATGGTCGTGTCATCTTAGCTACGGACCTAATGTCTCTTGGTTCTTCTTGATTGTATCATCGAAGTTTTACGACTAAATCTTATTTGGTTTTCTCGTAAAGTTTATCGTGTAAATCAAGAACGATCGACTTTAACATAGGTTCTTTAAGCTATACGACTTGTCTTGCTTTCGACGCTTGTTTTATGGAAAGTCCGCGCATGATAAATAGTTTTAGCCGTTGATTTCGAGAGAACCGTTTTTGACCCCAACAACCGAAACAAAACCAAACTAACTTTGGTTGATTTCAGTTTAAGTTTTCTTAGACTAAAACAAACCTAACTAAACTGATATTCGTCCATAAATAACAAAAAATAGACATATGATAACAAATCTAATGGAATAAAACTTGAAGGGTTAAATTACAACATAATAAGTTAAGGTATATTTTACGAAAAATCTTTAGTTTGGGGGATTTATCACTAGCTAAAACGAAATTCTGCGAAAACGATATATGTCCATAATTAACGGAACAATAGATGGATGGTAACAAAATCTAACAAAATAAAACTTTAGGGGTTAAATTACAAGATAAGAAGTTAGGGGATTTTTTACGAAAAATCTTTAGTTTGAGAGATTTATCAAATGTTTTGTTAACAGTGATAATTTTTAGTTCTGTCTCTCTAAATCAATTTCACCCCTGTGAAAGTAAATGAAATTTTTCACTCTTCTTGAATTGCCTGAAGATATTTAGGCGGTAGTGGTTGAACGTGGGGCACGTAACTCCATCTAAGATCTCTATAGCCTCAAAGCATCGTCGAGATCGATGATGGTGTTAGCAAAGCGGCGTGGGGTTTACCATTTCCTCGATGTTTTATTCGTTCCCTGGGGACTTAATATGCCTTCTGAGTTGTTGAAAGTTTGCTACGCTGAGGGAAATCCAAGCACGCTTTATATAAAAGGTGTACAGTTTTTCTACTCTTTCGACCTTCAAGAAGAAGAGCTTTCTCTCATGAAGCGTGCAGCAGATGCAGGATATGAGCATGATGTGTATACACATGCAATTACTCGAGCAATCTTTGGGGTGAATGGAAGTATTTTTTATGGTATTCAATTTGAATCTGTTGACAGGATCGGTAAACTAGTGCGCTCGGTGAAATGGGGTTGGGGTTTGTGGCATGGTGACTATTTTCGTGAGCATAGGGTTATGTTCATTTCTTTTTTATGTCATCGTTCTACAGATGCCAATGTGCAAATCTTGTGCAGCGACAATGTCACTGCTTGTGGCACATTGATGTCACTAAGGATGATAACATGTGTAACTGCTGTTTCTGGATCAAAGAGCTCGGCTTGTTCTTACGTGATTTTGAACCGATAAGTCTGTTAAGGGACACAAGAAAGTGGTGAAGATGTAATGTATCATAACTTATCTTTTTATGTTATTTGCTATGACAGTATGTATGTCGAGACTAACACTCTATGGCTAAGTTGCTGTTTTCTAATATTTGATTAAATGCTATTTAAAGGCTGAGTTAATTTTTTATTTGGCTAAGTTAAATATATCTTAAGGCTTAGTTAATGGTTCCTAAGGCTACGTAAAATCTATTTCGAGGCTGGGTTAATTGTTTCTAAGACTAAGTAAAATCTATTTAGGGCTGAGTTAACTGTTTCTAAGGCTGAGTTATTTTTTTCTTAGGCTAGGTAAATGCTATTTAAAGGCTGAATTATTTATTTTCACGGCTGAGTTAATTTAATTTCATGGTTATTAAATGATTTGATTAAAACATACTGACTTATCGAAAGATTGATTTACGGTTTCGGTAAGGTTATTGTTTACATACGACTGAATTAAACCAACCTAACAAGAAACTCTGTTAACAAAAATTTTATTGTCTCGATAGTATAAAGGTCTCGATATTAGTTTGAACCTTGACTTATTTTCACACGCCTAATAAATGAGGGCATAATTGATTAGACTAATATAATGTTAACTTCATTGTCCAGTAATTGTTTATTATTAAAATTTACATGAAACTCCAACCGTCGTGAATCATGTTTCGGCTGAGTTGGCTGAATTATAAATAAGGTACTGAGAATAATCGGACTCTCAACAGTCAATTATTACACATTTTCTCTATCACCCTAAATCAATTTCACCCTGTTAGCGTAGATGAAATTTTTTCCTCTTCTTGAATTGTCTGAAGAAATTCAGGCGGTAGTGGTTGAACGTGCGGCCCGTAACTCCATCCAAGATCTCTATGGCCTCAAAGCATCGTCGAAGTCGATGAAGGCGTTAGCAGAGCGGCGTGGGGTTTACCATTTTCTCGATGTTTTATCTGTTCCCTAGGGATTCAATATGGCTTCTGAGTTGTTGAAAGCTTGCTACGCTGAGGGAAATCCATGCACACTTTATATAAAGGGTGTACAGCTTTTCTACTCCTTCGACCTTAAAGAAGAAGAGTTTTCTCTCATGAAACGTGCAGCAGATGCAGGCTATGAGCGTGCTGTGTATACACACGCAATGACTCGAGCAATCTTTTGGGGTGAAGGGGAGTATTTATCTCTTATTCCAATAGAATCACTTGACAGGATCGGGAAACTAGTGCGATCTGTCAAATGGGCTTGGGGTTTGTGGCACACACCTGAGTTCAAAGAAAGAATGGCCATGTTCATATCACATATTTTTCCTAAGTTCTACAGTTGCCAATGCATAAATCCTGTGGAGCGACACTGTCTCTGCTTGTGGCACATTAATGTCACTACAGATGACAACATATGTCCCCACTATTTGTGGCTCATCATGCCGTCATCATCGAATACTCTTTTTTCACTTTCAAAGGATATTGTACAATTATGATGCAAGCCATAAAGTCCCATGGCTTGAAGAAACAACAGCCCAAACCATTTCCACTGATCAGCACTCGAGATTCGACACTTCGTTAAAGCTTCTCTAAGTTCATCTAACTTGGGTCCGTACCCAAGTGGCACTTTCAACAACTCCCACAATGCTTTGTAAGTCTCTGGATCAGGTTCAAAACTTTCTTTTGGCAGTGGATTTGTGTTTAAACCCGTGATCTCACCAAATTCTATTAAGCTAAACCTGAGAGGTTGATAAACAACGAGAGACCAAATCTCCTTCTTATAGACTCGCAGTTTTCTACAAAGTAGATAATGTACGGTTTTACCAGACCACACCAATTTGCTCTCAGCCAGTCTAGCAATCAATCCAACATGATACGTCTTCAGATTATCCCACACCTCTTTTCCAATTCCTTCTATAAGTTGAGGGATTTCTTTCATACGGCTATTCGTATTAATGCTTTTGTTTTCAAGAATCGAAGCCCCTTCAGGATAAAGTCTTGGAGGGTAATCCCTTACTAGATCTTCGGAAACATCCATCTGATAAAAAAACATATATAACATATCAATGATAAATCAGAAGAAAAACATAAAATAAACAAGCCACAAAAAATAACTCAGTCATTATTACTTAAATAAATCAGTCACAAAGAATACTAAATCAGTCACAATTACCTTCTATAAATCAATCGTTAAGGATCCTAAACCAGCCGTAATGAATACTAACTCAAACTCAGACAAATCATATATCTAACTCACAATATTAATTATACTCACTCAAATACTCGAAAAACTCAGAGCAAAACCTCAAAATATACCAGAGAATACGATTACGTAGATTTGAGGAGACAACCAATCTGAAGAAGAAGCTTCTGGACACGCGATTTCAGAGAAGACGCTTACGGATACTAGAGAAGACGATAACGGAGATTGTTTCAGAGAATCCGCTTTAACGAGAAGAGGTGTATTGAATACGATTTCCGAAGCAGTTATAGTTTAGTGAGAGAACAGTCTCAGAGAAGTTAACGATCGTCTTTTGATTTTCCTTCGTGTTCGGTGACGTGGTATGATTACTACTGATATGGATTTTCAAATTAAAATTAATCACAACTAAAAAAATAATAAATGGTTTAAACAGTAATTTACTAAGGTTCTAAAAACACTCTAGTCATTTTCAAAAGATTTGTATTAGTTTAGTCATTACCCAACTTTTTTGTATTAGTCTAGCAATTTTCTCTTTAATATATATATATATATATATATATATAGGAGGATTATAGTTTTGATTAAACTAATTATTAAATTAAAAGATACGAAACTACCTTAAATAAATTATTTTCTTAACTAAAAGCTACGAAATTACTTAATATGATTAACATATATATGACAATTAATGATTATATATTTATAACAATTTTTGTATCCTCTCTTTTTTTGTTTAATTTTATATTATTAAAATAAATTAAACAATCAAATTAATTATATAATAAATAAAATTATATTTTTCTTATATGTTGTATTTTGAATTTTTTAAAACGACTATAAATTACTATATGGTAAAAATCTCAATGCAACGTCGGGAGATCCATACATCTTTAGAGAGGGTTTTCAACCAGTCTTGAAACCTTTTGGTTGGACTCTTCATCATTGATGATTTCGACTTTGATGTGTTCTATTAAACGTGGGCTCTAGGATTACAAATGGAGATTCGATCCTTAGATATGTATATGGACTGTAACTAATTTTTACAGTCTATCTTTTTAAATTAAAATTTATGTAATTCACCAAAGAAACTCAATAAAAACTAAGATTCGGTAGTTCACCCTTAACCGACTCTCACCTTCTGAATGGACCTGCCGGAGATGGTATTTGACGACGGTAATGCGACAGTAATGTGGCAGAGGAACAGTGGATGGTGATAGTCCGAAAAAGCATTTGTTGAAGTGTGAGGAGTGGTTGTTCATAAAAAAAGAAGTGTGAGGAGTGAAGGAACATTTTGTTAAATAAAGTTTGTGGTTTCCATCTTCAACGAGTCCACAGTCCGCACCTCGCGGTATAACCACATCCAAAGTTTGATGGTTTGAGGGAGATAAATTTGAAAAGCTGGTGTGTAAATTTGTTATTATAAATAGGAAGGATTCAATCTAAATATCGACGATTTAGTGTTTCATAATAAATCTTTGTGTAAAAAAGAGATGTGCTTGTGGTTTGCAGGAGGAAACTAAGTGTGAGAGAGATAAACGTTTTTGAATAGTTGGGTTTATGATTTCTGTAGATACACATAAATCATTTACACAAGAATCTTGTTTCCCAACATAAACAAGCAATAGAGTAATTATTGTTTTTTACACCTATTAGTGTTGGGTTTCAGATTCACCACCATTTTGGCATTTTCTCTCCTTGTAAATTTCATGTTTAATGAGTATTTTATGTGCAAATCACTTTTAAATGTAAGTAATTATTAAGTTTTAATAATATCTTAAAATAGAAAGTAAAAAAGTTTAGATACAAAGAATACAAAGATTTTTTTTATGTTTTTCTCCAAAACATCACTAGTAAGTTTCAAAAAAATAATAAAAAAAGAAACAGTTTCAAATATTTGATTTTGACATACTTAAAATAGTAAATCTTCAACTTCTTCTCCGAAGTTTTGGCTCAACAATTATTATTTTTTCCTTTATCCTATACATAATAATCTATTTTGTATTTCAATGTTTCCTTTCACATCCTCTTCTCCCTTGATCAGATCGTAAGAAAACAAAAAAAAAATGGGAAGCGAATCAATGAGCCATCATCATCACTTATCGTTCAAAAAGAAACTCAAATCAACGCTTTGCATTGCGGGCGGATGTTTTGGAACGACCAACCATCCCCAAAGTCTCCCCGAGCAACCATCATCTCCGACGAGTCCAAACGAGACATCTACACAAAGCCCGACCAAGACCAAATCTCCTAGACTTGCTCGGACCCTGTCCAAATCGCACGAAAAATGCAAAAACTTGATCCATAGGATCGGGGAAGGTAAGCACATACGACGTCACACGGCGGATTTTCATTATGATCCTTCGAGCTATGCCCTAAACTTTGACAGGGGAGAAGAGGATGAGAATGTCAACCGTTTTCCACTTCACAATTTCTCTTCTAGGCTGCCTCATTCACCACCTTCCTCTACCGCATCGCCTGGAGGATCCTCCTTGGTCATCGATAACCTTTTGCGGTGATCATTGATTTTCCTTTTTCTTTTTTTTTTTTTTTGTGTTGTTTTTTTCTTTTAAAATCGTGGATTCCTATGTTTTCTTATATTTTAGCAACTGTACATATTTCCTATCTTTTATTTGACGTCCCAATATCATTTTTTTTTTTGGATCTAAATTACCATATTTATATCGTTAGCCTAATCGGAAAATTGTACATATAATATGTAACTTATTATCTTTATTAACTATCTCATAATCTCGTGGAGAACTTTACAGCGGCTCCTTCGTGGTCTGTTTCTAACAGGAGTCAAACAAGCGCATATCAGTCGGGACAACCATGTTATCGTCAGCTCCGCAACTCATTTAACTTTATGTTCTTCTGTTGCCCACCACATAGCTACCAAGTTTGGTTCACATGTTCTACTCGAGTCATCTCAAGAAACTGCACAAGGACCACCTCTGTTCTTGTGTTTCTTTGAAAACCCATCAAATGTAATAAAAGACCCATCACCCAAAACCGAAAACGGTCATTCCTCGTTTGCAACCACGCGTATTCCAGAGAACATTAAAGGTCAACACGAAATTGTTTCTTACAATCTCTCTGTACTCCTAAGCTGCACTGATACCGGGACGGGGACTGGAAACTGGGACGGGGACTGGAAACTGGGACGGGAGTGGGGACGGAAAATAGCAAATTTACAATTCGTAGATACGAGTATGGCATAAGAGAGACAGCAACAATACAATATAGAAATACCTATATATCAAAATATTAAAAGTCTCACATAAGATTTAACAGTTGTAAAAAAGTTAGAAAGCAACAGAGCAAACTAATATCTAGTAGTTAAATGAACAATTCGAAATAAACAATCGATACTGTTCTAACTACTAGACATACAAAGGAAAAAATATCTTCTCTGAAGATAAGAAGAGACAAGTTGTCCTGATTTTTTAGCCATGTTCAGATTTATACAACAAGTTGTTTTGATTACAAGCTCTGGTACATCCTAGTCTTTAGCAACCAGCAGAAGAATTGAATTGTAATAGTTGAGAGTAGAAGAAGTAGAAGCTTACTATAAAACACACACATATACATATATACTCAAGGCAGAGATGGAGAGAGAGAAGGCTTAGTGACCTTAAGCTCTCCACAGTCACTAATGTAAACCGTCTTGAGAGGTCTGTTCCACAACGATCTTGCGTTCTGAGCTCTTTCATCTCCCAGAAACTCTGCAAAATCGTTGAACTGTCGAATCTTCTCCGACGGCTTAAACGTTGGCACTGCAGCTATACTCGTCACCACATCCAATCCTGTACAGATATTTTTATTTTCTTTAAATTAAAAAAAATGAAAACTGAGAAAATGTGAAAAAGAATATTAATTTAATTTACCTTCAAGAACGGTTCCAAAGACAATGTTGCCACCGTCAAGCTGAGGACAAGGACCAGGTCCCGTAGTGATCAAGAACTCGACATTCCTGTACTCAGGATCGAGCCTTGTCTCATCGTCGTCGTCGTTTTCAGACAAGCAGAGAGAGACGAGTCCAGGACGAGCGTGAGGGATGAGGAACGACTTGGAATTAACAACATCGGTGTTCCGAGGCAAGCTCTTCAGAAGAGGACCGACCTCCGCCGTGTCCCGCCGCAACCCCTGTCTCCCGGCGAGGAAAAACTGGCCGGGGAAGATCTTGTGGATGGGAGTGTTCTTGTAAGATGCAGAGGAGGATGAGGAGGAAGTGCACATGAGTTTGAAAGTGGAGACGGTGAGGGGAACGTGGCGGCCGTACAGTCCGAGGACGACGCGGCCGAGAGGAGTGGAGTCGGAGCAGGGCGTGGTGGAGGAGAGTGTGGCGGAGGGGTCGGAGCGGAAGTAGGTGGGGCAGAGGGAGAAGTCGAGGAAGACGCGGTCGGTGATTGTTACGTCTGGGGAAGGAGGAGTCTGAGGGGAGGGAGGAGATACGGTGGCGATTGTGGTGGTGGATAGGAGGAGGTTGCGACGGGTGATGGAAGCGGAGAGGAAGGGAGGGATGATAATGGATGATGATGCCATTGGTGGTTGATTTGCAATTTTGCAATGTCTCTCTCTCTCTCTCTACTTTGATCTTTACTGGCTGTTTCCTACGACGCCGTTTAGACACGGTATGGTTACTGGACCGCGCCGACACGTTTCGTTCTCTATTTTTCTTTTCTAACCACATTTCTTATGGGATTCGCCTGGTTTGTATTTTAACTCTTTGGACCCGGTTCAATTTTTATTCAAATATATAAAATACTTGTAGACATCGAAAACCATTTTAAATATGAAAATAATAATAGTATTCAAATAAAAATGCAGTTATATATATTACGAATTTAGATATTGGAAAAGATCTATATGAAATTTTGATTAATCCAGATTCTACCATTGTAAATTTAATCTGAAAATTTATATATCTAAAATGTGAAATAATCTAAAAGTGTATTAAGATTCAAGTTTAGCGCAGACATTTTTATTTGTAACGAACATAATAAAATAAAATTAAATTCTTTAATTTATGAAAGTGCTATATCCAAAAACAAATTATTTATAATATGAAAATGAAATTTAATGTAAATCATATCTTGGAATATCGGCGGACCTCCAGAATAATTAAGAGCATCTCTAATGTAATATTCTATTTTTTTTCTAAAATTGAGTAAAAGTAAATATGAAGTAGAAAATACTTCAACCCTATTTCATTTCTAATTCCATAATGCAATTTACTCCATAAATGAAGTAATTTATTTTTTTGTTTATTCATTATTATAAAGAGAAAATGATATAAAGTTAAAATATTTTTAATCACTTTTACTTCATTTTAGAAAAAATGAAATATGGTTGGAGATGCCTAATATAAACCGGTTTTTATATTTTGTAATAGAAACAACGTTATACAAAAACTAGCATGATGCCTTAGCAGTCTCTCCTTCTGCAAGCCTCACTTGGTTCGAAAAGGTGTGTGCCGAGAAGAGAAGTGAGGAGGCTGGAGCTTAGCTCTTACCGCCATGGCGTCACAAAGCGAGCACCTTGTGTATCCTGCAACAAAAAGGTACAATCGAGACCATCTATATGTATATCAGGCAACACAAAATAATAACATAAAATAGTAGACACTTAAATAACCAAAAACACCAAATCCATATAATAAAATTCAAAGGTTCTTAATAGAAAAACACAACTGAAAATACCAAACGCAATCACCAAATTCAAAACAAATGAAAACATCAATAAATAAAACTATAAAGCTCTATTCAGATTCAGAGTCATTCTCTTCATAATCCAACTCTTTCTCATAGCCAACACCTTCCTTGCCTTCAATGTCATCATCTTCATCCATCAGTTCCAAATGAGAAGGTGATCGACTATAGCACTTCTTTTGAGTTGAAGAGCTTGCTATACCTTTCCTTTGATTGCTCTTAGCCGGAGTAGGCGTCTTTGCTCCTCTAGTAGGATAGCTTGGTTCTTCAGCTCCTACTACTTCACTCACCACACTCCAAGTCATGTCCTCATAATCATGGACAAAATCATCATTTTCATTGTTGGAGGATTTCCCATCCATCTTTCCCATCAGCCATTCGTTGCTATCATCTATCTCATCCAAATCAATTGGATCCCTAGCATCACTTCTCTTCATCCTAAGCTGCAAAGCACGATTGTATTTGACAAACACCATGTCATTCAATCTGCTTTGAGCCAATCAGTTCCTTCTCTTGGCATGAAGCTGTATATGATCAAATTATGTCAAACATTTGAATAAGATTGAGCTAATGTAAATGTAGAGATTATAAAAGGCTTACATGCTGAAAGACTCCCCAGTTCCTTTCATAGCCCGATGCACTGCACATTAGACTTAGGACTTTAGCAGCAAAATCTCTCAGATTATGTGATGAACTTCCGTAACTTGACCACCACATAAAAAATACACAGTCATTCTTAAACACTTCAAGATGGAAATTTAACTTGAAAAGCTGAAAACAAAAAATTCTTACCTAGCGACTTCATCTCTCTCTACCTAATAGCCATGGGCAGACCGAAGAGTCCACCAGCATTCCTAAACACCTCAAGCTCTACCATGATCCTGTCTTGAACTACACTCTCTTGAACCAACCTCGTGATGCATTGGTACACTCCAGTTTCAACTTCCTCACAACAAACATCAGCAGGATGTGCATAATGAATAGCTGGATTGAGGAAGTAGCATGCAGCATGAAGGGGGTGATGGAACTGACAGTCCCATCGGCGGTCTATCATCTCAAAGGCCTTCTTATACTTATCATTCTTTCCATTGAAACTCCTAGCAAAAGTTTATTTTGTCCTATCCATTGCAGCATAGATGTTCTCCATTGGTGGTTTCTTCTCACCATCAACCATGCAGAGCACCTTCACCTACAAACAACTTATCTTCAAAGCATAAGCTATATTCCTCCAGAAGCTGTCTTGAATAGGTTCCTCTCTCCTGAGGTGACCATCTTCTTCATATTTCCTTGCTGAAGGTAAAATTGAGTCATCGTGATGAATGAAGTGGCAAATATTGTCACAGTCGGCCTATGCAAGTTCTTATGGTTCGTGAACCTTCTCATCATGTTGACCAGAGGAACTCGGCAGTAAATGTAGGCATTGACAAACATACACTTCTTCATTCCGTTCTTCACAGCTTCTGCCTTTCCAATGTCCTCAAGCATTATATCAATATAATGGGCTGCACATGGCGTCCAAAAGAGATGTGGACGTTTGGCTTCAAGTAGTTTCCCGGCCTTCACATAGTTTGAAGCATTGTCAGTGAAAACTTGTACCACATTCATCTCTCCAACTTCCTCCACCATATCGTCAAGTAACTTGAACAGCAGTGTAGCATCCTTCACAACTTCAGAAACTTCTTTCGACCTGATGAAAACTGAGCCTTTAGGTGAGTTAACCAGAAAGTTGACAATGTTCTTCTGCACCACATAATCTCTCCATCCATCAGACATGATGGATCATCCTTTCACTGCCCACTCCCCCCTGTTATAAGCCAGCTCAGCTTGAACCTTGGCTACTTCCATTAGAAGTAAAGGGAACCAGAGCTCATACATCGAATGAGGCTTCAACCCCATACCATACTGCCCAATTATCTCTGTCATCTGCTTGACATTCTCATGTGAGGCAGCATTGAAGGAAATCCCAGCATCATAGAACCACCTTGCTATGCCTCCACACACTTTGTCTCTTAAGTCCTTGTCACAAGCTCCAAACAACCCTTTCATATCCTTTCTGCCTTTTAGGATGTCTGGAGGCATTGACATCACAAAATTGTTCAAAGGACCACGGTTCTTCCTCTTACTAGCCTTCCATATTTGCTGATCACCAGCCAAGTCCTCCACGTCGTCTTCATGCACCGCAGGTTGGTACCTCATTGATAGAGCTGCTCTTTCTCCATCTCTTTTGGCCATGTAGTTCTGCAGTTCAACTCTTACATGTTCCGGAAAAATTGGACACTTCTTGGCATTCTTGTACCAGCCAGTAAGATGTTGTTTCAACCGTGAAACTCCAGCAGTTAACACATTGTAGCAGAATATACACTTCCAGTGGTTGACGTTATTGTTAACAATGGTTCCATACTTTCTTTACGGTTCCACTTGTTGTCCTTCTCCTTGAGACCCCCCTTCTTGAGAGTCCTTAAATGACTTGATATGTTAACTTTTGTCAGTTGCCATATAATTATCTCGGCACTATATAATTGGTAACAATCTTGAATTAGCCAGGTAGATATTTAGTTGAATTAAGACCATCTCCATCCATTAGCCCCAATTAAAGGTCTTAATGGTTAAATTAAGAATAAATAATGTGATTTGGCAAGTTAATTTTCCTCCTTCAATGGGAGAACACTGCATCACCACCGTCTCGTTCCTCACTTCTGCCGCTTATCCTCCGTCACAGACACCATAACATCATTTACACGCAGACAGAATCATCGAAGTGATGATCGGAGCAAGTGACTTCCACGACTGGGCCTCCGATTTCTTCTTCTCTGCCGAAGACCAAGTCAAAATCCCTCTCTCCGCCATTGTTTTTATCCCCACTGACTTCGACACCGCCGGCGGCCGTCGACTCAGAATGAGTTATGGAGTATGTGTGGTTTCTCTTGAAGTTGATTCGTGTGAAGAACAAGAGATCGAGAGATTTGAAGGTGGAGAAGATGGAGAGACAGGATTGAGATTTCAATGGAGAGACATGATTGAGATTTCAATGGAGAATAAAAATAAAATTGATAAAGGAGAGAGAGTATTAACCTTCGGTCGAATCAAAGAGTGCCACATAGGGGTCTTTACCAAACCCAAAACCCACAGTTTAAAGAACGCTACTCTCATTTCTTTTTCTTTTTTATTTATTTTTCACTTTTTTTTTTCTCAGGATCCGTGCATAAAGAGCTTTGATGTAGCTGCTATAAAAGTCAAATATATAGTTCTAACGTTAGTTGGCCATTTTTAAAATACATTTCCATAATTAAGCTACATATAAGATGTATATTTATTTATATTAATGTATCAAGTTTTTTTTGGGGTCAAATATCAAGCTAAAATATTATAGTGTATAGTTTAAAAAAAATTCTACATAGGAATATATTTTTTTTGGCATCACATAGGAATAACTATGATCCAAAATTGTGAAATTGTTTTAATAGAGCATATATATATATATATATATATATATATATATATATATATATATATATATATATATGAATATGCTAAACCCCAAACCACCAAGGCTAAAAGTTTAGCAGGTAATTAAAATAATTAAAACTCATCTCCGTTGGATAGCCACTTGTGACCACTAGACACTGGATTGTCACTTAACACACGACCCTAGTCTGCAATACCAATACCGTATTTTCGTGTCTTCGTACATCTTCAAATGTCACTTACATGAACCATCAAGCGACGTCTCATCATATTACGGAGATATTTAAGTAGTGAGTTTAACTAAGACTTCATATAATTATTACTTCCATACTTACTATATGAATGCATATATAATTAGCACTTGGAAATAAGTACTATGTCACAGAAAAACTCCCGTGAACAATTAAGAATATTTCATAAGAGTTCACACGAGTTGGAACACTTCACTGATTTTCTAGAATAATTAGACAACATATAATCATTTGTGACTGTTCACTGCCGTTAAATTATGTTACAGTACTCATACATGATTTATTCATCCAACTATCTAAGCTTACCTTGATACGAGTTTTGAAACCGAGTCAATGAAGGCTTGAAACATATCTTGAACAATGCTTACACAAACCACAATAGAAAACGATCACTTAGGATTCACCAGAAAGTTCGCAACACTCTTGATGAGTCACTGACCTGAAACAGAACCTGATGCATACATGTTGATTAATATCGATTCAAGATTAAACAATATAAATCAGTTCAGAATAAGCTCAGTTTAATACAGCTCAGATCGGTTCAGAGCATGTTCAAATCAGTTCAGATTAAATCCGATCAATTTGTAAAATATGAGCTAATTATTACAGCAACTGATTTAAACCGAAATACATACCAAAGAAGATTAAAAAACTAATCCATGACAACAGCTTAACTGATAAACATATGATTCTAATCAAGACTTGACTGAGGCAAGAAGATTTAGCGGGAAAGGCTCAAGAAGGAGAAGAAGTTTAAAGAAGGAAGAGCCTCTCGTTCTAATAGAGTCTTTGCAGTTACTCAAATAAATAGTATACATACCCTGTAATAGAGTACATGAGAGTTTATCATTTGATTGGTCAATTGTAAGGAGAATACTTGTATTTGGAGGAATACGGTAGCTCATGATAGGGGGTGCCCTTTTGTTACATTGGAGGAGTAATATGATTGGTATCTTAACACATTTCCCTGAACTTCATCTTCTTCTCTTTGATCTTCATTTTTGGTTTATGTGATGAAGAATCAATCTGTAATGTACAACAAAAAGATTATAAAAGAATCTTAACAAAGTAAACATGTCAATTTGCTAACCACAACAAGTCGAACGTAACAATTTAAAACTAAGCCGTAAAGAACAATGGGATAAAGAGTGATAAAATATAATATGAAACACAAACCAACAAAAGAAATGAAAAAAAAGCTTGAAAGATAAGAGAATGTGTAGTTGGATTTAATACGTCCAATTAACTCCTTGACCAATCTAGTAGAGAATATGCAGAAGTTATACTTTCCTCGATGGAGTCATGAACCATTTAAATCTTTTGGGGACTACAATTTTTTTATACAATTCAACAAAGGTAAATTGAAGATTAAGATAAATAGAAATCAGTACCATTGTTGATTTAGTCTTTAGGGTTTTCTTCTCTATAGTCATACATACACGTAACACATGACATATTTATAAGTCAGGTACCCGATCAGTTCCATGTTTTATGCCGAATCCAACCGGAATCCAAAACTCATCTTACCAGGAACATGCTTTAAGCCGAATCCAAGCGGAAAGGTCAGGATTTCTTGATCAGGATGTTATGCCTATCCTGATTTGACAATTACAAATTTTATTCACATATATTTGATCATTACAATTTATATTCACATATTTGACCATTACAATTATATTTAAATAATAAAACAAATGATATTCAAATTCTTTATATATGGGAAGCAACCCAAGAAATCTTTCTAATTACACAAGAGCAAAAAAATCATTTGAATCTCTTAAAGAAAATAAATAATTGAATGTTAACTAATAGTTAAAGCCTTCAATGGAGGAATCAATATCAGACATGGTCAAAGAAGCAGTGGAAGATAAAGATGCAAGCGTAGAAATAGACGAAGACGACGAAAGCGAGTGGAGATTAGAGGAAGATGAAGACGAAGTGAGATGCAGAGCCATACTATTGCCTTCGCTCCAGGACCGTGTGATAGGGAACCAGACAACCTCGCATCTTTTGTGGCTACATGATCTTTTATGAAGCGCACAGCTGCAGTTTTTGTGGTATGGACGTCGCTCGATGGAAGAGTCACAGCTAGAGATGCATCCTTCGAAGATGTTACGGAACATCCCATCCACCGATCCAGAAGCCATCATTCACTGTGAAAGAGAATCACTGTGAAGGCGTCGTCGTTTACGAAGAGAGTTTTTATTATTGTCAAAGATGTATGAATTCTGATTTTGGGGTTAGTAATTTTTTTTATAGTCAAGAAGAAATGGTGGTTGAAGAAGTTGGCGACCGATCGTGAGAAGCGTGTGCGTGTGTGTTGTTGCTCTTTTTTCGGGTTCGTTTGACCAAACCACCTCTTAGTATTTCTGCATCTAATTTCAGTCTCTTTCTTTTGATCAAAACATTGTTGATTTTTTTTTATATAGAGCTTGGCGAAAACTAATGGTCTAAAAGTAGCCTAGTAGTAATAGAAAAAACAGATTCTGATAGTTTGATTCAGTTTAACAAATGTTCATGTTGTAAAAAAACGGTTCATATGTTTTGTAGAAAAATGTGAATTTTAATGAATAAGCGAAGCAGTATCATATTTGATTAGTAAGAAAATATTTTGAAGTATATGATAATCTGATTGGTACGAACTAAAACTTTTGGGAAATGCATATTATATTTTATAGAATTTCAAAGACAAATGTGTGCCGAAATGGAAATTAACTAATGTTATGAACTTAGAATTTATAATTTACCATCTTAATACAGTTATAAAGTAAATCATATTCTAGTAATAAGATGTTAATATATTTCATAATATATAAATTGATTTGAAAAGGTAATTTTAAATTATATTTATTAACTAAAGTGTTAAATGACAAAAATAAGTATAATACAATAGAAATGTAATATTAATACTTTTATCTCTTTACTATATCAGTAATATTGTCTTTTTATTTATCCCATATGTTTTTCATCTCCTCCTAAGTGATTTTATATTAAAAATTATATTTAGAATATATATTGTTCATTTTCATATCTGGTATTAAAATTACAAAATCTAGATCTGAAAATTTTAATATTTTAATAAAAGAGAATTTGTAGATGATATAAATACAAGATAAAATTTTCAAAATGAGATACTCTGAACTTTTATTTGTCTCGCTACGATTTTTGATATTTTATGCCACTTTTGGACATGTTTTATCCTTTTGTAGTGGGAAAATAGTATTTTAAATTTAAATAATTTCAAAAATATGAAAAATATTGAAGACATAAGTAAGACTATCTGTATATTTTAAACAAATAATTTTGTAACCATATTTTATTTTATGTCTTAGCTAAGCATATAATACTTTTTTTTTCTGGCAGTATATTTAGTTCAGAACTCGGACACAAAGTACATTACAATTACCTAACTTATAGGGGGTTTTTGGTAAGTGAATTCTCACAAATTTTCTTGCTATTAAATTTTTTTGTTATTATTGATACTTTCATTCTAACTAAATCTAGTAATATTGGGAGATGAATTTTATTCATTTTTATCCATAAGACTCAGCTTTCAAAATATCTTATGTAACTATGTGATTTTCAAAATCCATGTAATACTTTTTACCAAATATCTATTGCACTTTTAAATCAAACTTTACATGTCCAAAACTATGATTCACATTTTATACACCTTTACATTTTAAATATATAATTATACTTTTTTATCAGTTGAATATAAAGTAATATTTATAAATAATAAAATTTTGAAATAAAATTTTTCAAAATAGTTTGAATAAAAAATTTTCAAATTTCAAAAGAAAATTTGGAAAAAGCTTTGAAAAATCAATATTTTTTTATAAAACCTTGAATTTGAAAATATATAATTCAAAATTATAAAAAGGAATATTTGATTTATTTATTTGTTAATATTTATATATCTATAAAGAAAGTCTCTTAAATGAAAGTTTTTAGGTAATCCAAATTCATGAAAATCTATATCAATCTAAAGAAGTTATGTTAAGTTTATAAAAGTCAATGTATATATATTTTTACAATCCACATAACTCTTAAAATATATTACCTCATAAAATTCACAAACTCCATACAGTTCATCTCCAATAAAATACCCTTAGATTTAAAATAAACAAAATTTTCTTATTATTCCACTCCTGCTATTTTTTTCCTGTTTCATTATAACTAGATAACAGTGGTTACATCTACCTCGAATATGTGTTGTAAAGTACTATGTGGCCTAACTTAGTTTTTTTTTTTTGTATTATAAGACCATGAGCAATGAGGATGTTGAAACCCACATTCAACTGTTGAATGACATGTAGTGAGGGTGTTGAACTTTTATGTTAATATACGTGTATTGAATGGATGTTGCAAAGTTTAAGCTGTTGAAAAAAAATTTTGTGGTCCCGTAAGGGCACGTGTCGCGACATGAGTGGATGAAATTGGTGGGTGCGTGACTACATGCGCACGACTGACACGCTTATTTATTTATTTTTTAATTTTTTAAAGATTTAAATTTTGTCTTCTAATTGGTTGTGCAGATTTCCTTTTATTTTATCCACCCCTAATCATTCAAACCCATTTATTTTATGATAAAATATTTAAAAAATAAAAATTATATCAAAATTCAAGATTTTATTATCTATAAATATAGTCCACTCTCATTTCGTTTGGGTACAGAAAAAACACAATTTTTCATTATATTCAAATTTTAGTGTTTTAATCTTTTTTTTGTTAAATGGATCCCAATAATAATCTGTTTAACACTCAAAACTCTTCTAATTTTCCTTTTAATTTCCAAAATCCCAAAAATTATCAATTTCAAAACCAAACTTCCAACCAACCCCAAATTTTGCCAAACTATGGTTTCTCACCAAATTTCTTTATGCCATCACATGTTCCAAATTATCCTCCAAATTATGGTTCGATGATGCAGTATTATTCTCAAATACCTCCTCTTTCTTCTACTCCAATGGCTGATGAAAATGTTCCGAGAGCAACTGAATTCCCGAATTTTCTACTCAAATAGCTCTTGGTGGCATTATCGGTGTTAGTGAACTCATTCCAGAAAAAATGCAGATGATTCAACTCAAGCTCACCGGAGAAGCCCTAAATGGACCACCGGTCAAAATTTGGTGCTACTTAGTGGATGGATTAAATATGGAGCAGAAAACATTGTTGGTAGGAATCAAAAGAGTGAAGCATACTGGAGTAAAATTGCTGAATACTGTAATAAGCATTGCTCATTTGATCCTCCCCGTGATGGAGGTTCATGCAGAAATCATTTCAACTATAGAATAAAAAGTTGAGCAAATGGAGTGGCGCCTACGATAACGCTAGGTGTATGCAACAAAGTGGATGGTCGGAGAATGATGTCTTGGCAAAAACGCATGAATTATATTCAAGTATTAAGAATGAACATTTTAATTTAGTGTCAGAGTGGCTTGCTGTTCGTGATCAACCGCGCTATGGTAGTCAAGTAGGAGGAAATACTGGCTCTACAAGTAGTGGATTTAAGAGATCACGAGAGAGTGATGCCAGTGATTCGAACTCCGTAGGATCAAACTCTGTAGGATCAAAACCTTGTCCAATGGGGAGAGAGGCAGCAAAAAGAAAAGGCAAAAAGAAAAGCAAAGGCGCAGCTTTGGAAACGGTCAACAAAGAGTGAAATGAATACAAACAATTCAAAGAGCAAGAATTGGAATGATTGGATAAAAAAAGTCAAGACTCAAGAGGAGGCAAATCGATTGATGAAAGAAAAGACTCAAACCAAAAAAATGAAGATGTATCTCAAGCTAAGTGAAAAAGAACATCTTAATGACAAGAACAAACAATTGTTAGAGAAGTTAAGCAACGATCTATTTGGAAATTAGTTGATGTTAAATTTAAGTTCATATTTTAATAATGTATGTTTGTTTTTCTTCTTTTAATAATGTGTGTTTGTATTTTCTTCTTTAATAATGTATGTTTGTTATTTTTTTCTCTTTTCATAATGCTTGTTTGTATTATTCTTTTTAAATAATTTGTATTTGTTTTTCTCGACTTTAATAACGTGTGTCTTTTTTCACTTTAATAATTTTTGTTTGTATGCTACCCGTGACTTTCTGATTTTGTAAGAGAATCCAATGTTATCTATTATTGATGCCAATTTAATGTTTGCTTGGAATCCAGAATTTTCATCCACTCATTTTTTTTATAAATGGAAACTCATTTTCCTGTAAATGTATCAATAACACAATCTCATCTTACAAAAAATATTAATGGATCCATCAGAATTTCCTTTTGATATCGAAGTGTACAAAAAACAGTGTGAGCTTGAAGAGAGGTATATCGTACACCGGTTTAGAGAGCGCCGAGAAAAAAATGAGGATGATCATGCATCTCGTGGCAAGAGAAAATAGTTCAATAGAGATCATGAAGCATCGAATCAAAGGCTGATTGATGACTACTTTGCCAATCAGCCTACATATGATGACAGATGTTTCGTCGGCGATTCCAGATGTGAAAACATGTCTTTCTTCGGATCGTTGGAGATCTATCAAGCAGTGACAACTATTTCACCCAACGAGTCGATGCAGCAAATAAGGAAGATATTTCTCCATTAGCAAAATGCACTAGTTCCATGCAAATGTTACCGTATGGTGTTGCTGCCGATATGATTGACGAATATATCAAAATAGGAGGTACTACAGCATTGGAGTGTTTGCGCCGTTTCTGTAAAGGAATCATATGCTTGTATGAGAAAGAGTTTCTCAGAGCTCCAACTCAAGATGACTTGCAAAAAAATTTGCATGTCAGTGAGATGAGGGGGTTTCCAGGGATGTTCGGGAGTATTGATTGCATGCATTGGGAATGAAAAAATTGTCCAACAGCATGAGAATGTCAGTTTACTCAAGGAGATAAGGAAACCACCACAGTTATACTCGAAGCAGTTGCATCTCATGAACTATGGATTTGAGATGCATTTTTTTGAATGTCCAGGAACATTAAACGATATAAATGTTCTAGATCATTCGCCGGTATTCGATGATGTTGAACAAGGTAATACTCTAAAATTGTTTTTGTTTGTAAACCAACGTCCATATGACATGGCATGCTATCTAGCTGATGGTATTTATCCTTCTTATCCAACTTTCGTCAAATCAATCCGACTTCCTCAAAGTGAACCAGACAAGTTATTTGCAAAATATCAAGAAGGGTATCGGAAGGACATCGAGCATGCATTTGGAGTATTACAAGCTCTGTTTAAAATCATTCACGAACCAGCTCGCATGTGGGAGATATCGGATCTTGCTATCATCATGCGGTCATGTATCATACTGCATAATATGATTGTTGAGGATGAACAAGATACAAATGCTAAGAATTGGACCGATTATGATCAATCTGAGGCAAGTGGTTCGAGTACACCACAATCATTTTCTACTAAAGTGCTACCAGCATTTGCAAATCATGTGCGTGCTCGATCTGAATTACATGATTCAAATGTGCATTATGAATTGCAATCAGATCTAGTCAAACACACATGGGCAAAATTTGAAATGTTTCATGGTTAACTTTAAAAAAAATATGTATGTGCTTTAAGAGTTTTATTGTTGTGAGTCTAGTGTACTAATTTTTAAGTTAATTTTTTAATATGTAATTATTATATTATGAGAAAAAAAATAATATGAATTAAAGGTTGTGGGGTAGGATGTTGAATTTTTTAAAACAAACCATTATAAAGGTTTAAATTGAAGTGGGTGTTGAATAAGTGAGTTGGAAGAAAGAGAAGATGATATGGAATGTAAAATGGGAAAATGAGGGTGTTGAAAAGGGAGAGGGTGTTGAAACCATTGTTGATGGTCTAACATATTCTATCTATAACTTTAGGGTTCTAGTATACGTAGTTTATGTATTCCACCTAAATAACGAAAAAACTAGTTTTTGATCCGCGCTTTTTTTATTTTCGAACTTAGATAAAAAGTTTAAAATAAATGTTATATAAAATAGTGTATAAGTCCAAGAACACTTATCCGGAATCGAGGAACCAAACCATACCAAACTAAAAATGAAATAAAAATTTGAATAAATTTCATAAATAACAGAGTAAATTCTATATCTATAAAACAAAAAAAAATTGAAATTGAACCGAGAAACGAATGAGTATTTGAAGTTTGAAATAAAAATTATTTACTTTAAAATATATTATATGTATTTTATAAATAACTAAATATCTTATAAATACTATTTATAAATATAATAATTTTTATTCAAAATATAAGCATGTTTTCACATCAGATATGGATCCGCGGCCAAACCAGTAAACCAGTTAGCCTTATATAATTCATATATGCATATGTTCTCCGTAAAGCATTTTGTTAGATGTTCTACCAACTGATATATTTTCACAAAATTCAGATTTATGAAAATTTATTAATTAAAAATGTAGATAGAACCAAAAATGTTTTCATTAACCCGTGAACCAATACCGGTTGACCCAGTCAAAATCCATAAAAATTTTAATATGTTCTTATAAATTTATTTAGCTTTCTCATATATTATATAATAGTACATAAAACTAAAAAACCTATTTGATTCGTCATATAAGGTAAATGCATTGTATTTATGTTATGCATTTTAGTTTATAAGACTTTTAATGATTATCTAAAACCTAAATACTAGGGTAAGCCCTAAACCCTTAGATAAAGTGTTTTGCTTAAAGGTTTAGAGTTTATCCACATATTTAAGGTTTACGCAAGAATTTAGAGTTTACCTAAGGGTTTAAGGTTTTAGGATTTGGGTTTAAGATTTTGGGTTTAAGGATTAGTGCTGACTGTTTTAAATTTTGTTTTTTTTTTAAATCAAGGAATTAAGAATTATCTAAAGGCTTAGAGTTTACAAATTGTTTAGAGTTTAGAATTTAGGGTTTATTGTTTCATGTTTTCCTGACTGTATTAAAATATTTAAAAGATTTTTTTTTTTTGCAACTACTATTATTTATTATTTATTTTTACTTTTTTATTTTTTTAAATCATAATACATTTGATAATATTTTATTTTCTTTTTTTCAAATGATACTAAGTATAAAAGCGAAATCCTATTGGTTGGTGAATCCAAGAATTGCTCTTAAACTTTTATACTTTGAATAAGGTTTAGGCAGTATTTTGAAACCCGACCTGGACCCGCGGTTGAACCGGTAAATCCGATGACAAAAGATAAATCCGGTTCGGGTTTTGTTAAAAAAATAATATTTAAAAACCCAATTAAACCCGTAAAATTCCATTAAAACCCGTAACCCGGTACCAATTGAACCACTGGTTGAACCAATATATAACTTTTACTTTTTTTTTACCTTTTTAGTTATGTTTTAGAATATATTTTTTATAGATTCTAATTTTTTTAACTAATTATGTTTTAGAATCTGTTTTACTTTTAGTTTATTTTAGATTTAAAGATTGTTTTATTATATACATTAGACATTCAAAATTTATAAATTTTAAGTCTGTATATTTTTTTGTATGTCACAACTCTTCCCTTCTTACAAAAAATATTAAAATAGTCTAAACTATTTTTTATATTTGTATGTCAAATGAAAATAAAATTATAGAAACTAAAGGTTAACTATTTTCTAAATTTTTTGAAACAGAAAATACATACATATCCAAACTGCATTATATGTTTTAAAACGTTCAAAATACGTAACTTTAGTTTTTATATTTTATTTTCATAGTTAATATATTATGATATAGTAAAATTAGTTAATTTATTAACCCACGGTTCACCCGCGGTCGACCCAATGACATGGTGACCTGGAAGGTCGTCCGATTCAGTGTCCGGGTCGGGTTTAAAAACATTGTTTAGGGTATAACAATTGATAGGAATATCACTGATATATGATACATATACACATGAGTTTTTATTATATGGTATATAGTAGTATATATGAATTTATGTTTTTGATATAATAATGTGATATTGTCTGTAAAAGGGGTAAGATAGAAAAAAACGTGTTACTATATATATCTATTATATTAAATTAAAAGAGAAGTCACCAATTCAGTTTAGAGGTCAATTGTTTTAGAGTGAACCGTCTATTAGTCAATATATTATTTCATCATCATATAAAATATACTATACATCCTTGGTTTAATCGTTGCTAATCAAAACTCATACACCACTTCAAAATAAAAATAATGTTTTTCCATAGCAATGAGAAACGAAGAAGACATTGTTGAATCACTATCATCACCATAAATCTCTTTAGAACATCAGTGGAAGCTTTGATGCCCAAACCAAACCCTAATCCATAAATTGAAACAATTGTTCTTCAACTCTACTCTAGCTTCCAAATCAACTCATCCTCTTCATCCTTCGAAGCAATCTTCCCGGTAAAATCACCATTTACCCGTCTCTAATTCTCTTAGTGATAGATATGGGTTCTGAGTTGAAATTAAGATTTATGATTAGGGATTGCAGTTAAAGAGCAGCAATTATGTTCTGCTTGAATTTATGGACAGCGAGTCCACTCGCTCAACGATCTGCATCAAGTCGGCACCGTAAAGTACATCGGAGGCGTGGAAGGGTACTCAGGAACCTGGATCGGCGTTGATTGGGATCTAGAACGCGAAGAGAAATACAAGGGACCCGTTAAAAGCGTTTTCTATTTTAACGGCCGTTTGCAGACCTCTGCCTCCTTTGTTCGAGAAGCTTAGCATGGCATGACATTGCTCCAAGCGTTGGAGCTCACATACCAAACCACTTCAACTAAAGACGAAGAAGGTAAGCATTGGCTTATCCTCTCCTCTTCTCCTCGACTGTTCAGTACACATGGTTGGTTTTTGAACTAATGTTATCTCTGTTTCTTTGTTGTTGTTGTTAGATGAAATGTATGTTCTGTCTGCGAAGAACAAGCGTGTATTGATTCAGCTTTTGGGAGGTGCCAAGATCCAGGACAAGTTAGGTCCCCTTGATGAGCTTACGAGTGCTTCTCTTCCTGTTCTTGGTGTTAGCTCTCTTGGAGATACTTATTCCATTTGCTTCCGCTGTTGTTCTAGATTACAAGCTACTGGACTTGACTGGAAACTTGATCTGCGACTGGAAGGTATGTGGGCTGTTCTGTGACATAACGTCACCAAAAAATAGTCTTTTTACAGTTGATTTGAGTATTTGTTTCTGGCTTACAGGAAATCGGTGCTCTTTGTGAAGGGTGTGTACTGTTCTGTGACATAACGCCACCAAAAAATAGCAGTCGAACACAATTATTTTTCAAGTGAAGTTACCTGTCTGCCGCATTTGAAAAACATCCGTGTTTTTGGTTCTGAACAATACTGGTCTAAGCTGGACTCAGGTGATCTATGATTCTTCTCAGATGAACTAATTGATCACCAATCGTCAGTTTTTAAACTTTATGGTTTATATCATGGTAGGCTAACTCAAACCTCTTCCTCCCAAGAAGAACTTAAATCACTATATCAAATGGCCAAAGACAATCCATCTCTTAGTTGCCCAGCCCTACTCACATTTATTAATAACTAATACAAAATGTTTATATTGAATGTTTACAAGTATTGTTAAATGGAATAAAATTTCAACATATTGCTAAATTTAAAATTGTTTATTCATATTACTTATAATTTTAAATAGATTATTTACATGTAAATTTTTTCTTAAATAATATAATTAAAAATCATTTATATATTTGTTGAAATCAATATGTACTTTAAATTTGATTTTAGGATGATAAACATGTAAACTATAACATTAGTAAAATGAAAAAAAATATATACATTTGAAAATATGGTTAATGTTTAGATTTTTATTGTAAAAGTAAAATTTCGACATACATATAAAACAAAACAAACACCCGCACGGTTGTGCAGGTCGAGATCTAGTTTAATTTTGAAATATCCGTGCACAAATCATAACCGACAGATTTCAATTAATGCTTTGATATTATATATTGGATCTGTTAGGATTAAATGTATTAAAATGCAAAAATATGACTAAGATAAAGTTAGTGTAATGAAAGGGTGCAAAAACCTTTCATACGTAGATTTATTTTGACTTTTTTCACTTTTAACAAAGTAGATAAAAATTAGAGAAATTGGTGGCAGTAACCACGAATGCGGCTTATATTAGTGTGTTACCCTGCAAAGAACCAATGATTTTTCGTGGCCATTTTACCCCTATTACCTAACACTCCCACTATGTCTAGCTCATCTGTAGTGTGCAGAAGGCATTGTTCAGTACATTGGACAATGCAAAGTCTTAAAGCTTTTCAGAAGTAGACAAAAAAGTTGGAGGTTAGTGATATCGCTTATTCTCAAAGAATTGAAGAGTTCCTTTAAAATTAATTATATTTTTCCAACCACCATTTGCTTCTTTATGTCTCTAAAAAAAAATTCATTTGTCATTTCAATTCATCTGATCTCTCACCAAGAGCTACTCCTTTCTCAATTTTGATTACCACTCTAAACCCCTTTACCTTTTTTCACTTCCAATCGTATAGTGGAAGAAATGATTCTTCCCCGTAGAATGTTCGCTGTCGAAGAAAAGGGGCTTTTGAAGAGAGCCTAAAAAGTTAGAGTTCTTACACAAGTCTCGGGAAGATCTTAACCGTAAGAGAATCCATCATTATTGGGAATGTTTGGTCAGTATGTTGTTGTTCGGCTTTGAACGTTAACAAAAAAATAAGATCTCTTTCTGTTTACATGCTTTTGAAGGAGAGTCGTCTGATGAAGATCTGATTAACCGCATTGCTAGAACTTATTGTTTATATATCCAACAATTGTATTGTTTATCTTCTAAATTCTAGATTAATCGTATACATCTACCTTTTCATATAAGGAATAGATATCAAACTTAGAGTCTTCTAGTTAACTGCTATCAAATATTGCTAATTTTACCAGTTAATAAAATATTTATCATCTCAAAGACTCAAACCCATATAAAAAATAAATGCATCACATATAAATGTAGGCTTAGCTGATATTAACATATGTTGTTAACTTCTATCCAAGATGTCTCATCTATCTGCTAAATTTTAGATTAACAGCTAACAAATTTTTAAGTTACGTAAATGCATGGACTTAGCCTATACTAACTTATGTTACCGTTAACGTTCTATGTTATCTAACAATTAAGTTTTACATGTACATATTATATGAGTTCTTTGTTATCGGTTAACAAGTTAAATATATGCTACATGAATATGTTAACATGTATCTGTAATTTTTTTTGTCAGCAGTGTACTTTAATTAATAAAGCCCACACCGATAAATGCACTATATTTAGTACAAATTGGTTTACAAACGACAAACATACACTTCAAGATTAAGACTGCAAAAAAAAGTGAAATGCCCGTGTATTAAAATTGTGGTATGCATACTGTTCATGCCGTTTCTGATGTAACTCTCTAGAACATCTTAGTCTGATCATAACCGCTGGTTGAACAAGTTGTGAATGTGCTCTGCCGTTAATAATCAGCGATTATATAGTTTTTATGAGTGATTTTTTAAACAATAATAGCTTTATAAAGCCTAGCAATCTCTTTTAACAACAAATTTAATAGCTCCACTAACAACAAAGTTAACCGTTAATATATTAGATATGTAACAGAATATATTAGGTGCTATAAAATATCTTATCGTTAACGTGATATCCTCTTCTTCTTCTTCAATACATAGTTTGTTTATCAGTCCATGCTTTTACTAAATGCGTCCCTTGTCTCTTTCACTTCTGTTGAATCTTAAATTTCATTCACTCTTTCTAATAATAAGAACATAAATAACCCTAATATGTTATAAATTAATAAAGCAAGAGATAGTGTTGAGATGATGATCGTGAGGTGAGATGAAAAAGATGATATTGATTATTTATATGTGTGTGTGTGATAGTGACAAGACAGGAGAGGAGAGATTAAAGAAGAGTGTGATAACTTTCGTATCTGATTATTTTCTGATGATACAAATACAAAGAAAGAGGATGGGGTATTTATAGTACATAAGAAAAGGACACATATATTGTTTCTCATTACAAGATGACACCTACAATATGACAAGGATAGGTGTTGTTTCCCCACGTGTACCAAGCTGGACAATCACCATTATTTAACACTCCCCCTTGATTGTCCATCTTATATTACGTAGTGCCTCATTAAAAACATGATCTTGGAAAAACCCTATGGGATAAAAACCATGACAAGGAGAAAAATAGTACACTAACATAATCTCCCACTGAGAATAATAGCATTCTCTTCACAAGGCACACAAACGCCGCATTCCGATACCGTAGACGTGCTTTCGAAATGCTTGTAGTTGGAAGAGCTTTGGTGAACAAGTCAGCCGGATTTTCGCATGACTGTATATACTCAATGTTCACTTCTTTCTTTATCTCGAGCTCCCGGTTGTGCGAGAAAAATCTCGGAGGGATGTGCTTCGTTCTGTCACTCTTGATATAACCGTCATTGAGTTGAGCGAACGCAAGCTGAGTCATCTTCAAAAAAATTGTTGGCTCTTTCTTGTTAGCTATTCCGCTTGAATCTTCTATGTGGTGACTCATTGACCTGCAACCACACACATTCTCGACATGCTTCGTGAAGCGCAATAGTTTCTGCATGATTTGAAGAAGTTGCAACCAGAGTTTGCTTTTGTGACCGCCAAGAGATCGCGGTTCTACCAGTTGTAAAAACATAGCCGGTTTGCGATCGAAGCTTTATGAGGATCTGATAAGTATCCCGCATCAGCAAAACCAACTATACCAAACTCGGGTTTTCTAAAATACATTAACCCCAAATCAATCGTACCTTGAAGGTAACGGAATAAGTGCTTTAATTCCGTTCCAATGCCTGAGATTTGGAGCACAACTATATCTTGCCAGTAGATTTGTGGCGAAAGCAATATCAGGTCTTGTACAGTTTGCAAGATACAACAGCCCACCGATAGCACTCATATAAGGTACTTCAAGGACCTAATATCTTCTCGCTATCTTCACAGGGCCTAAACGGATCTCTCTCAACAACGAGAGATCTACCAACCATTGGAGTACTCAAATGAGTCGCTTTGTCCATACGAAAACATTTCAACAACCTTTTCGTATAGTTTGATTGATGCACAAATATTCCTTCTCGGAGATGCTCTATCTGGAGCCCAAGATAAAAATTTGTCTTGCCGAGATTTTGCATTTCGAACTCTTATTTCATATGAGTTCGAGCATCATCAAACTCCTTTTCGAGTTCCAATTATGTTCAGGTCATCCACATATACAGCAATGATCACAAAGCCAGATGACGATTTCTTTATAAAAACGCATGGACATATCGCATCATTCACATATCCTTTACTTAAAAGATATTCACTTAATCCGTAAAGTGATCGTTGTAACTTGACCGAAAAAATCTCCCTGGATTTTCTTTCAATGCCTCATGCATTTTTAATCCTTCAGGGAGTCTCATATATATATCATTATCCAACGATCCATACAAATAAGCAGTCACAACGTCCATGTGATGCATTTCAAGATTTTTCGATGCCGCTAGGCTCATCAAAAATCTAAACGTAATTGCATCCATTTCCGGGGAATACGTTTCCTCAAAATCAATTCCCGCTATCTGAGAAAAACCTTGGGAAACTAATCGGGCTTTATATCGTGTTACTTCATTCTTTTCATTTCTTTTTCTCACGAATACCCACTTATACCCAACAAGATTTATATTCCCAGGCGTTATGACTATAGTTCCAAAGACATTCTTTTTATTCAAGGAGAGTAACTCAATTTGAATGGCCTTTTTTCCACTCTTCCCAGTCATGTCTTTTCTGACATTCTAAAATGGACCTTGGATCAGGATCATTAATCTCATGACTGATCTCTTCGGACACAGAAAAAGAGAACATTCCATCAACATTTTTTATCTTATTTCTGATCAATAACTTTTGATCATGGGCGTAGTTGATGAAAATCTCATACTTTCCTGTTCCCTCCTTGTCATCTGGATCCCTATCTTCATTTCGTTCTTCTTGAACCTCATCTATGCATTCTTTCAGACATTTTTCAATATCAGGTTCTTCTTGAACCTTTCCACTTTGCTCAACCAATTTCTTTTTCTTTCGGGGACTTTTATCTTTAGAACCCGCTGGTCACTCCCTCTTTAACTGAACCCTAGGTTCATTCATTTTGTTTCCATCACTTTGTTCCTTAGGAACATCAACTCTTGATGGAACATTTTCAGCGGGTATACATGATTTTGTCACCCTTTTTCGTATCTGTGACGCATCAGGTAACTGGTTTGCCAAATTATGCAAATGCACAATTTTCTGAACTTCCAGCTCTCTTTGATTGGTAGGGGGATCATGGTGTAACAACGACGGTGTACACCATGTAATCTCTTTTGGAATTTCTATAAATCCTACCCCTAACGCTGGAAATTCATTCTCATTAAAATGGCAATCGGCAAATCTTGCTGTAAACATATCACCAGTTAACGGTTCTAGATACCTTATTATACTTGGTGACGTATAACCCAAATATAATCCCAATCTCCTATGTGGGCTCATTTTTGTTCTTTGTGGCGGTGCTATCGGAACATAGACCGCATACCCAAAGACACGGAGATGAGATACATCAGGCTCTTGCCCATATGCCAATTGTAATGGGGAGTACTTATGATATGCACTCGGTCTTAACCGAATCAGTGCAGCCGCATGCAATATAGCATGACCCCATACATAAATTAGGAGCTTTGTTCTTAGTACCAACGGCTTGCAATCAACTGCAACCGTTTTATCAATGACTCGGCCATGTCATTTTGTGTATGCACATGTGGAACCACATGTTCCACATCAATTCCCATTGACATTCAATAATCATCAAAGGCTTGCGATGTAAACTCACCGGCATTATCAAGCCTTACTTTCTTATTGGCATACTCTTGGAACTGCGTTCTCAGCTTTATTATCTGGGCAATAAACTTTGCGAAAGCCGTATTTCTTGTCGTCATAAGACACACATTTGACCATCTAGTAGATGCGTCAATCATTACCATGAAATACTTAAATGGCCCGCACGGTGGGTGGATCAGCCCACATATATCACCATGTATTCTTTCTAAAAACACTAGTGATTCATTGCCAACCTTTGCTGGTGATGGCCGAGTTATAAGTTTTCCTTGAGAACATGCATTACATGTAAACTCGCCCATTTGCAAAATTCGTCCGTTTTTCAACGGATGGTTATTCGAATTTTGCACTATCTTTCTCATCATGACTGAACCAGGATGTCTTAGCATCTCATGCCAGATTTTAAATGTATCAGTAAACTTCATGTTCACTACGGCATTGGACTCAGTCATGTTTATTCTCGTACAATATAGTCCAGAAGATAACATCTTTAATTCTTCCAATTAATGCAAATAAATTCAATGCCATCTCATAGTCTCAATATGATATCCATTACTTTGGATATCCTTAAAACTTAATAAGTTTCTTTGAGACTCGGGGGAATACAATGCATTACTTATTTCAAATATTGTTCCCCCTGGCATTGAGAATTTCGCTATTCCAGAGCCCATAATAATCTTTGCATTACCAGATATTTTACTTACGCTTCCAGTGTAATTTCTCATTTTGAGACTAGAGAAATATTTCTAATATTTAATAATCGTGTGCGTTGACGCACTATCCGCCAAGCACATATCTCCACCCATAGTCTCAAACTCTGGTATTTTTTTCTGAATTTAAAATATTCATAAAATATATGTATTATTAAACATTAAAATTAAAACATAACTTATATCTTACAACAAAATATATAGATACTATAATACAATACACATCATATCGATCTTATTACACATCGATATTTTCTGGTTCAACCAGAAAATCTGATACGTCGAGATGAGTATCATCGTTTAAACCATGAAAGGATGGCCCGGGTTCATCAAAGATGATGTTTGTTTCACTTCCCTTCTCTTTTTCTTTTAGGGATTTCTTATACAGATCGACCAAATGCTTTGGCGTACGACACGTACCCAATGATTTTTCATGCCGCATCTGTAGCAAACCTTATCCGTTTGCCTCTTATCATCCCGGCCCCTTTCATTCTCGTGGAAGTTCTTATCATTCTTTTCATCATATGGACAGAATCTTCTTCCTCGTCCTCTTCTACGACATGATTTCGACCACGTCCTCGTTCCCTCCTATTATCATAATTGGATGATGCAACATTCGCTTCTGGTAATGGTGCAGATCCAGTGGGACGAGCTGATGGTTTAAAGTCACGAGTTGATTATTCTCTTCCGCTACAAGGGATACTTGCATCAGCTCCGAGTAACGGGTATATCCATTCGCCCGATACTGCTGCTGCAAGACTACATTTCCAGGATGGAACGTGGAGAGATTTTTCTCGATCATATCGTAATCACTTATTTTCTCTCCACATAACATCATCATCGATGTAATTCCAAACATAGCAGAATTAAACTCACTTACACTTTTGTAGTTCTGAAACCGGAGATGGATCCACTCGTGTTTGGCTTTTGGTAAGATCACATACTTCTGGTGATCAAACCTTTCTTTTAGAGATTGCCAGAGGTCCCAAGGATCATCTTTCATAATATACTCATCTTTTAAACCATCATTAATGTGGTGTTGTAAAAATGTCATGGCTTCAGCCTTTTTCTCATCCGACACCGTTTTAGTATTATCAATGGTTTCCAAAAGCCCATTACCTCGTAAGTGCACTTTTGCACCTACTGCCCAGGTCATATAATTACTTCATGTAATATCCAGGGCACTTATTTTGAGCTTTGTTAAATTCGACATGATAACTCGTTTGGTATAAGAACGACCGGTAGAGTTTTGCAAGAGCTTCGTCGTGCAGATACATGTTATAAATTAATAAAGCAAGAGATAGTGTTGAGATGATGATCGTGAGGTGAGATGAAAAAGATGATATTGATTATTTATGTATGTGTGTGATAGTGACAAGACATGAGAGGAGAGATTAAAGAAATGTGATGACTTTCGTATCTGATTATTTTTTGATAATACAAATACAAAGAAAGAGGATGGGGTATTTATAGTACATAAGAAAAAGAACACGTATACTATGTCTCATTACAAGATGACACCTACAATATGATAAGGATAGGTGTTGTTTCCCCGTTATTTAACATAATACACATTCAATATATCATCAATTTTTTATCAATAAATATATATATGTATATATACACACATTCTTAGCATTAATCCACAATCGATTCAGTTTTCTTGAAGCTTACATCATTTGTTTGCCTCTTCTTTTTTTTCAACGATCTATTTGATTTTGTTTTGATTAAAGTAATTAGAAATATCAGAGGCTGCTACTTTTTATCCATCTGATTTTTCGGTGAAGCATCTCCTATGAACAACTCTGTGCCAAAATTGGTGTCAGTGAAAAGCAAGGGCAATTTTATCTCCCTGGCCAAAAGGATATTATTCCTCTTATCTCAATTCACGTGCATTTGACTAATTTGAGTTGAAAGTGGTGATATTCTACCTAATCACCCTAAAATTATTATATTTGGTTACTAGGTGTTTTGCCCGCACATGCGGGCATAATCGTTTTACTAATAGTTATTAATATATGTATTACTTTTAAACATCATGATAATATATTCTTTATATTCTTAATTATTTTAGTTTTTTTTCAGTTTCATCTCGATCTATGTCTCATTAACACAAAGAAAAACTATAAAAATATGAGATCATAAAGGCACAATTACATATCAAATATTCTACACAATAAAATAAATTAGGAATGCAAACTTTTAGTCTCTCTTAATCTAATTTGTCTTTTTTTTCACCAGAAACATGTATTAAACTATCAAAAACACAAAAACACATAAAATCCAAGTAATAACAACATAAATAAAAAGTACCTAAAAAATAAAGTTTGATGATAATTTAGAAAAATATTTCTTTTTCAAAACAAATTGAGATAATCACAATATTTCATTTTTTACTTGATCAATATATACATAGACTTATCTTAATATTTCATAAGTTTATTTTTAATAAAAGAAAAAAATATAAATGATATTTTATTAATATAGTTAATTTATGGTTAAATATATAATGAAAATTATAATTGTTCATCATAAATTTATCTACTTTAGTTGTTTTAGAAGTTAAACCATTAAACACATGTTCATAACATGGTTACAGAGACAACCCTCTAAATTTAATATCAAAACATATTTTTCTTATATTTCAAACAGTAATAGTTTCAAATAGTTATATTATTTAAATTAATAAATTAATGATTTAAGCTAAAAACTAATAATTTTTTTGTAAAAGTTAAATAATAATTATTATAATTATAATTATAATTCCAATTATAAATTTCGAAATATTTATATTATTTTTCTTAAAAACAAATCATAAATTTTGAAATATTTATATTATCTAAATTAATAAAAATTGATGATTTAATCTAAAAACTAATAATAATATGATAGATAAAAAAATTAGCCAAAATTATGGAGAATGTGACAAATCAGCAAAATCACTTCATAAATAATAGTATAGAAATATTTATATTATCTAAATTAATGAATTGATGATTTAATCTTAAAACTAACAATAATATGATAAATAAAAAAAATAACTAAAATTATGTAGAATGTGACAAATCAGAAAAATCACTTCATATTAATTGAATGAAGATATTCTCAATATTATTAATAAAAAATAATATTTTTAAAATATTCTCTTTCGGTCATTGGAGGTAGATATTTTGAAAATATTTTAAATAAAAAGATAATTACATTCTCAATAATATTAACAAAAATAAAAACAAACAAATATTAAAACTTTAAGCTTAAATAACAAATAAATTTTATTCCTGATGCTGAAGAATAAAATAAAAATGTAAATACCACGAAAAATCAAGTAAAAATAAATATAAATAAAATCTATATTTATTATTTATATAACTCTTTTAGTATTTTAATACTAAAATAAATTTAATAATTTTAAAAATACATGCCACTCCATATTATGTTTACAAAAAATATAAATCAATTTTTTTTATAAACTATTTTTAATATTTAGTATAGTTAGAAGTTTAATTATTATATATGTATATATACTATTAATTATAAAAATTGACAAATAAGAAAGAAAGATGATAAACACAAAATAAATACATGGAATTATCTTTTTTTTTTAATGAAAAACGTTTTCCATTTATTTTTAAGATAATTTTATAATTTTGATTTGCAATCAGTTAGATAATAAATTATTTAATTATTTATTAAAGATGTAACATTTTAATCAGTCTAATTAAAAAAAAATTATTGCTAAAATTATGGAGAATGTGACAAATTAGCAAAATCACTTCATAAATAATAGTATAAAATATTTATATTATCGAAATTAATAAATTGATGATTTAATCTTAAAACTAACAATAATATGATAAATAAACAAAATTGACTAAAACTATGGAGAATGTGACAATCAGCAAAATAACTTCATATTAACTGAATGAAGATATTCTCAATTATATTAATAAAAAATAATATTTTTAAAATATTCTCTTTCGGTCATTGGAGGTAGTTATTTTGAAAATATTTTAAAATAAAAAGATAATTGCATTCTCAATAATATTAACAAAAATAAAAACAAACAAATATTAAAAATTCCAGCTTAAATAAAAAATAAATTTTATTCCTGATGCTGAAGAATATAATAAAAATGTAAATACCACAAAAAATCAAGTAAAAATAAATATAAATAAAATCTATTGTTATTGTTTATATAACTCTTTTATTATTTTAATACTAAAATAAATTTAATAATTTTAAAAATACATGCCACTCCATATTTTGTTTACAAAAAATATAAATCAATTTTTTTATAAAACTATTTTTAATATTTAGTATAGTTAGAAGTTTAATTATTATATATGTATAGATACTACTAATTATAAAAATTGACAAATAAGAAAGAAAGATGATAAACACAAAATAAATACATGGAATTATCATTTTTTTACTGAAAAACGTTTTCCATTTATTTTTGAGATAATTTTATAATTTTAATTTGCAATCAGTTAAATATTAAATTATTTAATTATTTATTAAAGATGTAAAATTTTAATCAGTCTAATTAAAAAAAATTATTGCTAAAATTAACTACTTAGCCTAAAATCATGGAGAAGATGACAAATAATCAAATTCACTTTTCAAATAATTGTATAGATTATTTTTCTTAAATCTAAGTGAAATCTACCCTAAATTTTGCACAGTATCTTTTTTCCCATCTCTCTTTAGTTCTTTGTTTCTCTTTCTTCTTCGTCAATCTGATTAGTTATGATCGCAAATGGTTTCTTTTCGACTCCTATAACCAACGATTCTTTGGCAGTAAACACTTGGTCCCATACAAAGAAATCAACACACACAATCACGGGAATTTATAATTTTTAGTATGTTAATGGAAAAGCTTGTAGGATATAATCCAGATGAGGGCGTGAATGAGAGCGACGATCACCAAAATCAAATTCAAAACTAACATCAGAGATACAAACTTTTCATTACTAAAACCTGATGAAAATTGATATAGTAGCCAAGTTTTTAAGTTCAGCAATAAAAGTGCATCAAAAGAAAGTGTTGCATCTCAACATTACAAAATCACTCCTCACAAATTTCATTATATGTGCTCTTGACAAACAAAAATGTATATCACAATTCAAAAAACAAACAACAACACAAGTGACGACAAAAGAAAAAAAAAAACAACACAAGTATTGCAAGTACTTTTAAATAGCAAGATCCTTTTCATCCGGAACATTTAGATCACTATTTATGTGAGGTTTCATACACTCACAGTAAAACACAGTGACTACAACATAACTCAACACCACCTCAGTTCAATACACGCAAACCAGTTTCATCCCTACCACCCACCAGACACAACCACATACACCTCCACCACGACCCTGAGCTCGATTCTACATCTATCTCCTTTACCACCTTCTCCATCCAATGAACAATGAAACTCAAAAGAAACATAAACACACCCACCAAAGCCAACCCTTCTATCCTCCTCCATTTCATCAATGATGTTCACTCTTTAATGGCATCAAAACCGTATCTTTCTTCTATTACAGAGACGACAATATATGTTAGTTTATGAAGAAAATCATGAAGGAATCAAGGAGTGTTGTGGTATCCTCGTAGAAGAACCATGTGACTTTACTTATCTCCTCGATCCACAGTCTGGCCAGTGGTTGGCTTCCTGTGTCAGGGAGACCTTCAGTTCTGAAGATGTTGAACTTGTTCTCAATACAAATTCTAATCGCTTCCGTCATGATACTACTGACAGGTGTTTCACGAAGAATGACTGCTATTCTTCTAAAAGCGGTTACAAACTCCTTGAAGATTTGTAAGAGATGAACTCTCCCTTCCCAAATTTAACTCATATCGAAAAATAACTCTGGTCAAGCCATTAAAACAAACCTCTCCTAACTCAGACATTTTCTCTGGCGTGCTCTGCATGGCGGTTAAAGAAAGATTACACACTAGGGGTATATAACTTGACACAACCTGTATGTCGTGTGGGGCAGCGCCGGAGAAATTTTCCATGTTTTGTTAGGTATGCGGAGGAAGTTTGGTCTCTATCTCGTATTCCTTCTCCTACCTGTAGATACTCTCAAACATCGATGTTCTTAACCGTGGACCACCTCTTGGTGTGTACTAGGAAATCATCTCTATCACCTGAGATTTTTCTTGGCTTTCCCTGGATTCTGTGGCACATTTGGAAAGATAGGAATAGCTTTCTCTTTGATCATGTTAGAGTCGAGCCTTGCATAGTCTACACTCACTAAGCAGAAGAATCAGAGATATGGGTCAGCTGAACACTAGTGCTGTATAGAATCCCACCCCTCCAGTAGTATCTCATCATGTGGAACCTGAGAGATCTTGGTCCATACCTCCTCATGATTGTCTTAAATACAACGTTGGATCCTCTTGAAGTTCGAGTAATCAGAACGGTGGTGCTGCAGGGATTGTAAGAGATAATATAGGTGTTCCACTTTTCCACAGCAGGAGAGATTTCTCCTTTGGACGCTCTGAACTTGCATCTTCTCTAGATTTGCATGTTTGGACCCTCCTAGCACTCAGAGACTTGCGGATCAAAAGAGTGGTCATTGAGTCCTCCTGTATTGCAGCAAGAGAAGCTTTGAAACCAAGTGAGTCCCTGAGCTACAACCGCTGATTGAGGCCATTCTACAATCTATTCAGCAGTTTTAAGCCTGTATCCTTGAGCATGTGGTATCGGAGAGAAACCGAGTGGCAAAACTCATTGCGCTGAGTGTCACACAAGATCACCTGAGCAGGCGGAGCCTCCTTGAGTCTGAGTCTGATAAAGGATATTACTCCTTTATGATCGATCTAGTATTCGTGAAACACCAAATCGTAGCTCAAGAGTAATAGATCTAGTAAAGAGAAAGATCTAAATCCTCAAGAACACTTTGTAACTTCCATTAGAATTCCAGAGAACAAAGAGAATGTTTTACAACAATATTTCTGAATGAATGAATCAGAGTACGCAGACTCTGTTTTATATTTCCGTTAACCAACTGACTCAACCACTAAAATGATGACATCTGTTGATCTTCGACCTCAGTGTAACTAACTTCCAACGACCTCCTTCCTCCTCTCATATCTTCACACGTGTCGACTACTTCCCCTGTATCAAAGTCTTAGGCCTGTTGCTGCATGGTCAGCTAATTATGAGGGACATATGGTTCGACTGTCCCGGGTTCAAGACCGTATGCCCCTGTATATTAATAGTTAAAGGGTCTAAATTGTTTTATAAATACATAGTTTAAATGTACATGGTTCTGTTTATATTTTTAAAACAATAATAGATTTAAAACATTGAATAAACATAAATTCTAAAAGGTAAAAAAATAATTTTCCCTAGAGCCCCTAACAATGTTAAGCCGGCCCTGTCTTGCTGACATTTTTGTTTTTCCTGCCTGAGCATCTATTAATGTTTACCATTTTCTTTACTTATATTCTTATTGTACTCTGCTTTTCTCCCTTACAATCCTCTGTTTTGATTTGTGTGTTGTTGTTTCGGAGGTTTTGTACTCTTTCATTGATCTAATACACTCAACTTAAAACACACAAAGAGTGATCACAAGAACAGTGAAGATAAAACTATGAAGATCACATCTACCCCATCAATTGGCCCAAAATATCAATATGTAAACTAGATAAATCTGTGTCGCTAATGATTATGGACATTATATACAATGGTAGATGATAATCCTAATGTATTCCTCTCACGTATAGATTCCGTTAGGGTTAGAGAGGGTTATATTAGGTGTGCGGTTGGGTCGCTTGGTGTTCCTCCCTTGTGGTTTGATCTCAGATAGGTGGGTTTTTTTTGAAGCAAACTTAGAGATAACTTGGAAACCAAGTAATGCTAATTCTATTTGAGTTAGGATAGGAGAAAAGGAAAATATACTCTGTTAAGTAGGGAAACCAAGTAATGCTAATTCTATTTGACTTTAGATACGCGGGTTAGTTAGAACGAAATGAGTATACTCTTTCCCGCTTACTCACCTAACACCTAGAATAGTCTCTTTTGAGTTTGTTATCTTCTGTTGTTCTTTATATTCATTGTCATTAATATCAAGTTCAGTTCATGCAAAATATCTTAGAGATCCGCTGACAAAGACATTTTCCACCATTTCCTTAAAACTTACTCTATTCATATGAAAATTCTGATTGCAGATTTTAGCTCCCACACATACCATTAACTATAGATAGCAACACCTGATATATTTTAGAGTGAGCGAAATGAGAAATAAGGAAAGCAACTTCCTGTGTCAAGCTCCGAAAACTCAAAAAGTGATTTTAATATATATAAAGTGGTTATATTTCTACATGAATATGCCTGAAGAAACTTCTGAAAATAATAAGTTGCTCCTTTTTAATGTCTCCTGAAGTCGATAAGACTTCCCCCTCATCATTGAGGAGAATATTGATGTTGTTCCTTGATATCTGATATTGCACACTGTGATGGTACAATTTAAATTATGATTCCCAAATCTGAGCCACTGAATAGATGATTTATGAAATAAAACTTCTCCTCGATGTGAGATAGATGATGTCGTCTATTCAGAGTTTTCTTCTAGCCTTATAAGCAGTGGAATCATGATTAGTAAGAAGTCCCATAGTGATTTATGTTCTAAGCTCACAGTTAAAAATTTGATGGTAGACAAGAAGTCCACATGGTCTGTCAATTTATTGAAGACTAGATGATAACCCTTGCCCTACACGGGGTGAGTGACTTAAAAAAATAAAACCTAATATCTATAGATTTTAGACTGTTTAAGTCACAAATATTAAGATGTTCCGGGAGGTTTTCATATTTTCAGACCAAGAAAATCAATCTTATAAATATGATTGATTGATGTCATGTATAAACCGCAAGATGGTGTCAATTCAAATCACCTTAGAGTATCTTTTACGGAAGAAAAGTTGAAACTGAGAAATCAATTCCTTTGTATTGATGTATGGATTTTATCTCCCTGCAAAAAAAAAAAAACATCAGATAATTAATAAATAACACGTTGAAATGTACTATCATTCAAAATTTATCACTTACTTTTTCATCAAAAAACCCATCTCTACGGTCTCTCCACCAACATCCGAATATTACTTCTAAAGTCTAATGACTTTCATCCTAATTTTCAATAGAGACTTCTTTGGTTTTAAAACATAGATGAAATTCAAGCATTGCATTATGAATGATAATTTTGAATTGTTTGGGTTGTGATGGAGGTGTAAGCATAGTATTTACTAATTTGGAATATAAAGTGTAGCCAGTAAAAAATCTCTAGATATCAAATTTTACGACAAAAAATCTTGTATACAATCCCTAACCGTGTCTACTAATTTGGAAAGAAATGATTTATGTCTACAATAATAAAATAATTGTCTAATTTGCGTTAATTTATAATCATCTGATTGATAATAATTATGTCTAAAATCTCTGATTGTGCATGATCTCTAAATTAATATGCAAAAAGTAATCAAGACATAAATCAATATTGTAGTATTGTCATATTTAATTTGTTTGAAAAGATTAGTCAAACTTAATAAATTTGGAAATAAAAACATTCGACTTCCAATAAAAAGAGTATTCATAGTGGACCATTTATGTCTAATATCCCTAATTGTGCATTGTCTAATAATTTATATTTCAAAAACTAATCAAGTAAAAAAATAATATTGCATTATTGTCTTATATATATACATATATCTGTAAAAAATTAGCCGACCATAATAAATTTGGAAACAAAAACATTCGAATTTTCATGAAAAAAATTTATAGTCGACCATCAATTTTTACAAAATAAAATCAGATCATATCTTGATTCATATGGAAAAAAGAGATTAAATATTATTAGTATATATGCATTTATTGAGATGTCTTATTCTCTATATATCTTTGCTTAAGTTAAGGGATGCATCAATAATTGATGGTCGTCTAATTTGCATTAATTTGTAGTCGACTGATTGATAATACTCAGTTTTTGTAGAATCCTTAATTGATCATATCTTCAAATTTAATTGTGAATCACACATTACTGTTTTTTTCTAATTATAGTTTTTATATGTTACATGATTAGACTTCGACTTTTCAACATTTTAAAACAATATATTGGATTGTTTAGTGTCAATTTAAAATATATTGAACGTTGCAAAGAAGTACCATGTTACATGTCTTAAGATTTTTTTTTAAAAATAAATGGACCCTTTGATGACATGTGATATTACGACAAAATATACATCAACGAACCAATGAAAAATTCTCAAGTAACATGTAAGATGGACATAAAATCTGGCTATTACATAAAGAAATTATTAAAGTGTATTTTATATAAATATGTTTTCATCAAAATATATCTGATCATATCACTTATCAAGTCTTCTACATGGACGTAGATTTTGGAAAACATATACAATATGAGTGGACCATATGAAACATCATAATGTTATAAAGCTCAATAGGAAGTATATAGTCGATAATATTATAACAGTGACTATAGGAAGCTCGGTAGGAAGTATATATGTGATGTATTTCTATTGTTAAGGCCTAATGGCATATGGTGTAATAATTCTAGACGGTCCATATGATTGGAATTATTCTGTATTTTAGGAAACAATATAATTCATTTGACAATGTACTAATTCCCTTAATTATGCAGTTCGATATGTATACTCAGAAGTTATGTGAATGATTATGTTTTTAATACACTTTTAATGTATTTTATGTTTAGTAGATAGATATATAATGTTCATTTATACGAAACACTATAATACAACATAATACATATTTTCGTCCATCCTATAATTTTTTTTAAAAAAAACTAATCAAAGCATCAATTTTATATAACAGTTTAATTTATATGATTATCATTTATGAAAATTTATAAAATATACAAAGCCATGGTCCTTAATTTAAGTGATTCAATATATTTTTCCAAATATTTTAAAAATTAGATGATCAATCACAAAAAGAGGATTACCATAATCAAAAGCCTCTTAAATTGACTACACAATATGTAAAGTCATAAAGATGAAAAAAAATTATGAATTGGTGCCGATATTTTATCTCATTTTCTTTATTTCGTTGAAAGTTTTTTTTTTTGAAAAAAAAAATCGTTGAGAGTTTAATGTATTTCATATTATTATAAAAATGTTGACCATAATGTTAGTTAATATTATTGCATGGATAAGATTATGCTTGGTCGAAATATCAAGGGGATAAACTGTTTTATAAATTTTATAAATTGCTCTTGCATCATATAAACTAACATATTACGATGAAATATATCATTTTCATTGCAAACTTTATTTTCATGCATTATTTCATTTGGAGTTTAATGCATTTCATCTTATTATAAAAATGTTGACCATAAAGTTAGTTAATAATATTGGATGAATAACATTATGCTTGGTCAAAATATCAAGGGGATAAACCATTTTATAAATATTTAAATTTTCCATTTTATAAATATATAAATTGTATTTGCATTATACAAAACATCATAAACCTACGATGGGCGAACATATCATTTTATTGCAAACTTTATTTGTAGGAACTACGTGATAATATATTAACAATGAACGAATTAATATTTATGTTAATCCTATCGTTGTAAGAGAAACATGCATAGAAAATGAAACATATATTATAATAACTTTGTAGGTTTATGTGACAATGGCATAACATGTAATTAGTCTAAGCATGAAAAGGCTATTGAATAAATGATGTGAGGTGCATTGTGGTGTTGACACCTAGAAAATGACAAAGTTGTTAATCACACATGGAGGTAATATTTATTTTTAAAAGTGCTTCTCAAATAATAAGAAAGAGATCTGAAAGGGTTTTCTACTTCCGTCTTAATGTTGCTATAACCGGACCACACTTATAGTGTGATCTGAATCTCCACCAGATTCAAAGTGTTCAAAAATTTTCAAATACACTCAAAGCCAATCTTTTACCAATGGGATCAGCTACCCTTTTGTTCCAACAAGTAAAACACATGCGTAAACACAATTTAATAGCTCACAATCCGATACAAGATCCTGAAAATTTGACATTCTATCTGATTTCCCAAATAATTCTGCATACGAGAATGGGCCATAGAAAAAGTGTTATTAATTCCCAAAATGATTCACAGAACTTCCGTATGATTAAGAACTTGCACACTCATCCGAATAATACATCCAAAATTGTCTTCTAAGAATGTATCCACTTCTGAACTACCATGTGCTTATGTGGCTTATTGAAACCATACAAGTTTTAAACAAAGAAAGACATGACATAAGGTTTTTTACTTGAACTTTCAAATTCATAATCATCTTGATTTTTGTGTTGTTTCTTTGATGTTTCAGGTGCATGCCAGGAATTGGACACGATTCTTAAGATTTTATTGCATTCGACAACAATGAAATATCAAGAGTTGAAAGCGGAAACATAAAAGCAAAAAAAGAAACATGCTTTGATGGGTTATCACATTTAAGATCAGCAAGTTCAATATCACAGTCTGCATGACCAGTTTCATAATTATCTACCATAGCCGCATGGCCAGCAGAAAGGGCCACACATGTAACCTAGGATTGGAGATTTCAATTTGTAGGAGGCCTTATTCATGAAATAGAGTCCAAATCAAACCCTTTCATTTCAACTGACATGATTATGAGATCAAGCAAAATCAGTTTCATGGCTTGAATTAGGAGGATCCAAGGGACCATATTGAGAAGATCCGGGAAATATATATCCCTACACACTCCAGTGATGTTCCACCTGACTAACCAAGGTTCTTAATTTTCACATTCTCTCTAGCTGTAAGGCTCTAAAGAGGTACAAGTCTCATCCACCGGCATCGTTGAGATCCTAAGATAAGGTCAGAGGAGCTTTCTTTGGCCACTTCTACACAAAGTCAATATCTAATCAGTTGAGGAACAAGATCTCAGTATTTTAACATGGTTTAGTAGAATATTGCTTTAAGATTTGGGATCAGTTTAAGGACAAAATCACAGAATTCTCTCACCACAATTTCTCTCAAACGTTTCTGTTATACACATTCTACCAGGGCATTGGAGCTAGATATATCTGTATATCTGCAGTCCCGGATTCAGCTAGCAATGAAGATTTAGTGACCAAGTCTATTGAAGATAATTATTAGCTATTTGATAATCTCGCAACCATCAACATAAAAAAAACGTTCATAGTATGACGTGACTATTAGAGGAGCCACTTTTGAAAGTGCACATATATAGAACCTAAAAGTAATGATGGCTCATATACTAAAGAGTCAACAAGAAAAAAGAGGCAGATATTGCCAGGATGTGGTTAATATCAATACGCAAGTATGCGGAATAAGTGATTCTGATGATCATGAAGAGGTGAGAATTATGAGACTTTTGAACTTCTAGTCCGAACTTTAGGAACCATCCCAAGTTATCCTACACAAGCAAAAATGTGGAAAATTCTCAGGATCAGATCTTTCTACCACAACATCTTGTGCATCCAAAGTTTGGGTGTCCGCAGGGGGGGGGGGGGGGGGGGAGGTTACATTCAGGAAAATCAAAGTGTGAGAATCAGAGTTTCAGAGTTTCCAATATGATGCACAAACTCCACAGTAAAATGAACTTGAAGTTATGAAGCAATAACTTGTGAAGGGCCAGAAAGCTAGTGATTCTATAATGGATGAGATGTACAATGATGTCAACGATAAATTTGAATCATTGGCCACTCATGTGAAAGCAGTTGGAGTTTCAAAATTCCTAAAATGTTGAAGCCATAAAACGTGAAGCAATATGTATCCTGGAAAGATATCAATGTATCAATGTAACCTTGTCAGAACTAAGAGGGACGAAGAGGCTGAAAAGGTCATTAGTTTAAAGGAGGATGTCGTAGAAAGAGACTGGCACATGGAGAAGTATGCATCTCAATCTTCTTCTCAGCAGATTTATGTACCTAACATGCCATATCAAATTGTTCCACAACATCCGAGAGAGCCAATAAGTTAGAAGACATTGGACGGATTTTATAAAAGAGTGACAAATATTTTCTTACAATATCATTCGACAACTCTTTTGATAACTATCATTTGGGAAAGTAGTTCATAACACCCGAGAAACCATGAAGGAGATTGTGGGATTGTTTGTTAAGGCTAGGAATGCATGTTCGTCGATGAAAAAATTACCGAAGATAAATGACCATGGGAATTTATTGTTCCATGTTTGATATCAGGGGTTGAGTACATTGCTTGTCTCTTGATATTGGGCACATGATTAGTCTCATGTACAAGGACAATGTTAAGATTTTGGGTCTTTTAACATGAGTTCATAAGATGACTATGCAGCTTGTAGAAATTTGCACCAAGTCTTTACTAATTTTCTTGATGTCAAAGTGGTAAATTGTATTGACCCAAAATATATTTAGGTAGTGGAGATACGTAATAATTTTGATAGACCTTTGGTTTTTGGAAATGACGTTTCTGGCCATAGTGGTTCCAGTATTTTGTTTGCCTAAAAGCAAGATGTTGCTTGAACACATTGACAAAAATATCTACTACAAAGTTGTGCCTATACACAAAGGTATGCAATTATCCTCTTCTGTTAGTGTGATTAATGGATATATACATTTATATCATTTCTGGGAAGTTTAAGTGATAACATCACTTGTGTTAGTGTTTTTATTTTTCTTTTTGCCAAATGTTTTAACTAATCAAATTATGGGTGCGTACAATTGATCCTATTGCTTCTTCAGTGGGCTTGAGATTTTGAGGGAGTAATTTCTTTGCTACCTCTTATTACCTTGATAAAATTTTGTTGGGGTCAAAAACGGTTCTCTCGAAATCAACGGCTAAAACTATTTATCATGTGCGGACTTTCCGTAAAACAAGCGTCGAAAGCAAGACAAGTCGTATAGCTTAAAGGACCTATGTTAAAGTCGATCGTTCTTGTTTTACACGATAGAATTTACGAGAAAAACCAACTAAGATTTAGTCGTAAAACTTCGATGATACAATCAAAAAGAACCGAGAGACATTAGGTCCGTAGCTAAGATGACACGACCATACGAAAGTATACGGAAGAAACGGGAAGTAATCTAAGTTTGGACAGGCCGAACAACAAAGAATCCGCCTTGAAACTTCAAAGAGCCCGTTCTCTCAAACCGTGACGACCCAAAAAACGAGCAAGATATCAAATCGAAGCCCTCGCCGAGACGCACGTGCTGCCTCTAGGCGCCGGGCGCCTAGCGCCCGTGCTGCCTCTAGGTGCCGGGCGCCTAGCGTCCGTGCTGCCTCTAGGCGCCGGGCGCCTAGCGCCCGTGCTGCCTCTAGGCGCCGGGCGCCTAGCGCCCGTGCTGCCTCTAGGCGCCGGGCGCCTAGCGTCCGTGCTGCCTCTAGGCGCTGGGCGCCTAGCGCCCGTGCTGCCTCTAGGCGCCGGGCGCCTAGCGCCCGTGCTGCCTTTAGGCGCCGGGCGCCTAGCGCCCGTGCTGCCTCTAGGCGCCGCGCGCCTAGCGCCCGTGCTGGCTCGGGTCTTCGAGCGACAATCTTCCGTGCACAAGTCCCAGGCCCCGGCTGTCAGAAGTCTGTACTATGAGCCTTTCCCGAGTCCTCGCGGAACGAATCATTGTGATTCCGCGTACAAAACTCCCGTTCTTACTCTAAACTAAGATCGTCGGAAACACTTCGGAAACTCGTAAGATATCAACGGGAAGGAAGATATTAAATTCTTCGTACGAAACAGTGATGGTTATCTCGAGACACCACTCATCTCAACACTACGAAGGAATGAAGATCTTGCGAAGAAATCGTAGAAAACAACGGAAGTCCTAGAGACGGCCCGAAAGGGACCAAACGCGATCGGACAGTCTGTTTACGATTATCTGAGATAGATACGACGATTTACGTTTATCTTTACATAACAAGATAAATGCTAAGTTTCCCGAAGATAAATGACAAGTTTCCCGATAAACATGAAGGCCGACGAAAATGGAAAAAGCCCGCTTCGCGGCCCAAAAGGAGAATAGACCGTCATAAGAAGGAGTATATAAATGAGCTTTGGGAGAGAAGGAAAAGGAGAGCGGAAATCATTGAGAGACTTAGAGAGCAGACCCGAGATTTTAGACTGAGGGAACTTAGAACTTAGGTGGTTAGACTAGCAAGGCATGACCTAGGACGTCTGGCCGCCTCCCGTTCTACCTTCATCTTGTCCGCAGACTTCTGTTCCTTCGGAAGAAACTAACAATCCTTTTACTCAGAGTTCCGCACATAGAAACCCTAGGCGTTATTCTCGACACGCCCGTTTCTATGACAAACGCTCGTACTAGACGAACTCCGCCAGGCAGTTCGATCTCTTGTTCAAATCTTTCTAACTGAACTACGTCCGACTTGATCCTCGAAAGGGGTACGTAGGCAGCCTTTTTCAAGGTCCAGTCCCAACTCTTAACAAAACCCCTTTTGTACGATTTTCGTCTATTGATTATCTTTCCATATTTTCCGCACTTGTTCGGTCACTTGTCGTTGGCTGTCGCAGAGAATCCGGGCCTTCAGGGAAAGTTGGGTTAACTTGGCTTTCCTCCCTTTTTTACTTAATCAAAATCGACAGTGCAAATTTCGGTTCCCAAAGTTTGGCGCTAGAAGGAGGGGAGGACGGATTACTCTTACTCTTACGGCCGCAAAACGCTTGATCAAAGCAATGTCTGGAAATATGAAAGACAAACTCGCACCTCACATCGACGCTGGCAAAACAACTTCAGCAGTGACTGCTCCTACGACCAACGCTTATGCAAACGGTTATCTAAGATTATCATCTTACGGACAAACGTCCCGAGAACGGACCATCCCGACCAAGTTCGGGTCCTATCAACCATGCACCCCCGTCCAAGTTCCTGCAACAAGGTCCTCGGGTCCATGGACACAACCCCCCTCGTCTGGGATTATCGAAGAAAGACTTCGGGAAAATTCATAAAAAGACTTGGTAGTGGAGACGGATTCCTGCCTGCCATATAAAACGATTATGGTTAGCTTGAACACCAGTTGCCTTAACTATACGGGGAATCGAAATCCTTTCGGAAAAACCAGCGTCACATCAACGACTTTTTCTAAAGAAAAATCGTAAAAACGTCTAAGTCCCGAAACGGTCCAAAAAGGGGTCCGAATCACGGCTAAACGACCCACATACGATTTTAGACTAGGATCGAGTAGAGTCTCGAATGGAAATGTTTTTTAGAATTTCCCGGAAAAATAAAGACTTGTTCTCCTGGAAATCGCGGAGAAACCCCAGATTACTCGTGAAACAGAAAGAACGACTGATCGGGTTACCAATCAGCGTTTATAATGTTAAAATTCGATAACGTTTTACGGAACACCTTTCGTAAAATAAATCCTCGAAAATATTTCACGAGACACCTTTTGCATGATTAAACTCGACAACGTTTTACAAAACAGTTTTCGTAAAATTAACTCGACAACATTTTGCAAAATAACTCTCGACAACGTTCTAAGAAACAATTCCTTGCTGGGATCATGATGAAATTAATGTCCAAAAGTCTCAGAAAAACAATTAAAGAAACCTCGAGAGACTAAGTGTCGATCAAGAAACCTCTAAAAAACCGAGACAAACAGGCAGGTCCCGCGAGGAAGCACAGTCCCGGGCGGCTAGGCACGCCCGTGCTGTCCCTAGGCGCCGGGCGGCTAGCACGCTCGTGCTGTCCCTAGGCGCCGGGCGGCTAGCACGCGCGTGCTGTCCCTAGGCGCCGGGCGGCTAGCACGCCCGTGCTGTCCCTAGGCGCCGGGTGGCTAGCACGCCCGTGCTGTCCCTAGGCGCCGGGCGGCTAGCACGCCCGTGCTGTCCCTAGGCGCCGGGCGGCTTCGCCCGTGCTGTCCCTAGGCGCCGGGCGGCTAGCACGCCTGTGCTGTCCCTAGGCGCCGGGCGGCTAGCACGACCGTGCTGCCTCTAGGCGCCGGGCGGCTAACGCGCCCGTGCTGCGCTGGTCGCCGGGCAACAAAACATTCGTCAAGCAAGGCCAATCCTCGTAAAGATTGACCCAACGACTATCCAAACCAATTTTACAAAACAGTTTCCGTAAAGTTAACTCGACAACATTTTGTTGAATAACTCTCGTTAAATAAAAGCTCGACAATATTTTACGAAACATCATTCGTAAAGTATAACAAGATCGTAAGCTTCTTGACCTGACCAGTTTGCTCATAGCTTGACGAAACAAGAAGCCTCACTCAAGTGACGTCTTGCCAATCATTTTCACTTGTCCGCCCACCTTAGCCTTCTTCGAGTTATCTCTTACTTCTCCTCCCTTTGTTTCAACGGTTCTGCATTGTTCCTTCTGGTACTAGGTAACCAGCAGTACGAAGAAATGAGGACATGAACTTAGGCGTTAATATCTCTCTCTCATATCGATATTTTCGCCAAGATTTCATCGAAAATCGATTCTCGATTCAGTATCAGAATCTTCGAAGTCCAATGAAACGTTAGAAGACAAAGAGGAACGGACATGAGGCAATCTCGAGTAATCAATGAGATTAAGGTACGTCCGACTTAGAAAATTTTATCAAGGTTTTAATTTTTTCGTAGGAAAGGAATGAGAACGTCTTGTAAACTGCCGTAAAATTTAGGGAACTTAGAACCTAGGTGGATAGTCTAGCAAGCTAAGTCTTAGGCATTTTCTTCCAGTTTCGTTCTATTGTTCCTTGACTGTCTAGGCAGAACGCGCAAACCGATCTAATCTCTCGGAAAACCGAGAAACGATCGCCACGCATGTAACACCCCCGAACCGTCCTAGACATAGGTCGATCCACCGGCCAACAATCAAACAAGAACATGACCGATGAACCAACCAACACTAGGAATTGGAGATGAAAAGCCAACCGGCCAGCCAACAATCAAACAAGAACATGACTGACCGTCCAACCCAACACCATGGTCCGGAAGCGCTACATGACGGGTTAGGAACGATCCGGTCAGAGTCGCAGAATTTACTCCGCAACTTAGACCAGTTCATCCACTAACTCGTCCCGCGAACTCAAGGAGTAAGGCTTTGCAACCCGTACCAAGAGTTAACATTGTCCGTTAGATCGAGGCCTAAGGCTTTTCAACCCGTACGATGACCTAACGTTGTGTTAGACCGGACTAGTCACATATCAGAGTACTCATGATGCGCATATAAAACCAATACTTTATTAATTCAAAGAAATATCCATACATAGATATAAATCAAGACCGGTCCCGGCCTAACGCCAAAATCGAGTCAACTAAACGCAAATCTAAAATACCGTTTACAAAAGGCATGAAAATCTACTCCGGTGGTCCTAACGTCCAGCTCCAAGCTACACGGTCATCCTACACTAACGCTACCTGCAAAAAGGGACAACGGAGTTGGGTGAGTAACCTAATGTTACTCAGTGAGCTGGTTACCTCTACCCAAACCTATAAACTAGCCCAGACAACCCAAAATAACAAGCAATCTATCTTATCATGCAATCAATCAAATCCAACATTAAATAACCAAACCGTTACTAAGTTAGATATGGCCTCCTGCCGTTATCTAACTTCAAGTAACAGGAACCTGCATACAAACAAGTCAGCAACCAATCCCTAGTTAACCATATATATGCCTGAGTTCAATACTCATGTAGTGTTAGACACTTAGACTATACAAGTATCATTAACCAGTCGATCAACAATCAGACAAGAACATGATCGGCTAACCAATGATACCGCATAGCTTCAATATCCACCACCCTTCACAAGCAATCACCCAAACAATATACAATCAGCTTCGGGTCTACACTAACCAAAGAGACACCAAGCCGAATCTGGTACCATATCCAGAATTCGAACTCAATGTTAGAAACCTGCAAGCAAATCAATCAACCACAACCACAAAAACAAGATGCTATCTAACTATGACTCGATTTAACTAAACACGACACTCTAACACAACACAACACTCTAACCCGGGGTATGGTGACTTCGTGTTCCTCCTTAATATCGGCAATATCCTATCTCCCTACCACAAAGGCCAGATGAAGGAAATTTCAACCGACCGCGGCCCACAGTCCTTCGGGTCACCGCGCGACAGCCCACAGTCCTTCGGGTCACTGTCACATTACACCGTCGTGTAATCACTCAGCCCTAGGCCATGATCCCGTCTCTCTGAGTCTTCCCGATCCAGCGAATAAGGGGTTTTCTTAAACCCGCTGGGTACGAGGTTGAGGAAACACTAATCATCCCTAAACAAGCCTAGTATGGACGGGTTACGCACATACTGTCGGCACACTCATACAACACAGACACAAGCTAGAACCTAACCTAAAGATAATGTCCTAGACTCTATCAAGACTCTCTACTCTACAACACTAACAACAATATCATAACTAAACAAATCAACTGGTTAGTCACTTCCTTACCTAGAGCTGACTAACCTCAAACAACAATCAATAACTCAATCAAACTGTTACCCAGATAGTTAAGCCTCCTGCTGATAAACTATCCTTAAAGATAACATGAACCTGCACTCAATCAAATCAACACACAAGAATAGAAAACATGATGCATCCTAGCCCTAGTCCTAATCAGGTTATTAACTCAGTCTTAATTCCGTTCTATCTCAACTTAGCCCTCGCTAAGCTGAGTCCAATTCATAAACAAAATAACCCTAAGGACTCTAACAAGCAATAATGTGATCATTCTAATCTATAATCTATATGCAGACTCGATCTATCCTAAGTTCCAAGTGGAACTCAAACAAAACCAACTCACAAAACTACCCTAAATTCCAAGTGGAATTCAAACAAGCCAACTCACAGTGTTCTTTGCCGATAAGCAGCTGGTTGATCGGAGAGGACTTAGCCAAAACCCAATGGACGACTTGAATGGACTGGACTGGACTGATCTTGACTTGGACATAACCTCCTCTGATACTGGTCTGGACTGAACTCAACTTGAACATAATCTCCCCTAGCTTCTGGACAGTTCTTCGAACTTTCGGTACTTCAGAACTTCGACTGATCTGAACCCGTGGAACTAAACTGATCTTGGAAAGCACCTCCACTTGATCATGAAAGAAAATAACTCCCTTGGACGAGATGATATGGGCAGAACCTTCCCCAGACAGTCATTCAAAATCAGTAGAGAAACTGATCTCGAAACTCTCTAAAACCCTCGAAAAAGATCGGAACCTCTTACTTTTTTTTTCTACTTTCTCTCTCTCTCTAACCACGTTTTGGAGTGACTTTTGTGTGTGAATGATGAATGAAAACGAGCAGAGGGTTGGGTATTTATAGAATACCTCAGCGAATCAGATCGAAGTTAGTGGCAGCACGTGTGTCAGCTCGCATGTCTCCGGTTGCATGCACGGCGGCACCTCGTGCTCCACATGTCCTTCAGCATGGACCAAACTCATGCAAAGTGACACCTCTTCTCCTGCCTGGACGACCAGATGCCCATCAGAATGGATAGAGTGCATGCGTCGCGACACACCGCTCCCTGTGTGTCGATCAGCATGCTCTGGTTGCAGATATCGCGACACTTCGTGCTTTAACATGTCATGCTGTATGTTCTGCTCTCATGCACGGTGACACCTCAAGATTCTCTTGACACTCAGCTGGTTGTAAGGTTGACACCACGTTCTTATCCCTTAGATCGAGCCACCTCGAGCTTCTCGGTCGATTTGCGCGATTTCGGTCTTTCTGATGAATTTTCGTCCTGCGATCAATCCCGAATATTTTTTTCCGCTCCCGTTCTGATTCTCTAAATGTTTTTAATAAACTCCAGATGAATACTGAGATCCTCTAAAAATATTTCCCGGACCTCCGGCTTCCTCCAGAAATTTCGTAAAACCGAAATTAGGGTTTTTGTCCAACTTCGGGTTTTCCCGTCATGCTTGCTTCCCGTCGTGCTTACTCCTGTCGTGCTTACTCCCGTCTTGCTTCGAACTTATAATATCTCTAAAATAATATTCTGATGATAGATGTGAAGTTTTGCAGAAAACTTCGTCGCTAAAAAACGTCGGGTTTCTGAAACGTCGAGCTTTTAAACCGTTGTGCTTCCAAAAATGTGATTCTTCTAAAATCTTCGTCTGATCAATCTAATACTCTTCTAGGAAATGTAGAGCAGCTTACGTCGTCTCATGGTTCACTCACGATCCATTCTTCGACCATATCTTACTTCGAACTTCTCGGTTGGCCCGTACCGCCTGTGGTTCGATCATCAAGTTGATGCTCGACCAATCTTCTGTCTTCTCCGAACCATGCCAAGTTTTGTATGACCAAAACTCAACATTCTTCCAAATATATAGTCTCCTAAAAGCTTGGCTCGATATCCCGACCTTGACTTCCTCAACCATTTTACCCCGAAGGACGGGTTATCACATTCTTCCCCCCTTAATAGAATTCGTCCTCGAATTCTTAGTTGTCCAATGGCTCAGCTTCACAACCGGTCCCTTCTCTTGATCAAAATTTCTCCTTGGATCACTTTGTCTCGCGGTCTTGATCACTTGATGTGCTTCTTTATCGGTTTGCCCTTGGTTTCCTTCTTTTGGTTTCTTTGGTCTCCACCCAAACTTCTGGTTCTGAACTCACTCCATCTTGATACATCTCATAGCATTCCCTTTGGCTTGAAACCCCTCCTTTCTTCACTTCTTGGTTTCTCATGCTCCTCCCATGTTGAACTCATCTCCATATCACTTTACTCCTCAAGGTCTCCACACTTGTCTTCGTAATTTTTTTCAGTTGAATGATTGTTGGATCATGATCGTCGCTCTGCAGTAATACTCTCAACTCTCTTTCCTCTAATGCTGATGAAGTCCTTTCCACTGAAGTCTCGTTCCCACTTGTCCAGTCCATACCACCGTCCAGTCCCTCTGAACCTGTCATCACTCTTTCTCTTTGGGTTTTTGGCCTTGAACTCTCTACACTTTAAGGTTTCCACCATTAAAGTGCCGATCAACGAACACACTTACAAGCTGCAACTCAAAAGAACACTCACACGCAAGTTAGTTAACTAACTAACAAGCAAACAAACCGCAAAGCTAACCAAACAACCTAGAAATGCTAACCAGCAACCTAACGGTTCTATCTAAGCAACCTATAGCAATTCTAGACTCCACTATCTAATCCTAAAACTATAAATCTTACCGCTGGACGTGACCGGATTCCCTAATGCCTCTTTTTGACTCGATAAAAATATTTGAAAACCGATTAAATCATGAGTTCCGGAAGCATGGACGTAACCATGCTCTGATACCACATCTGTAACACCCCCGAACCGTCCTAGACATAGGTCGATCCACCGGCCAACAATCCAACAAGAACATGACCGATGAACCAACCAACACCAGGGATTGGAGATGAAAAGCCAACCGGCCAGCCAACAATCAAACAAGAACATGACTGACCGTCCAACCCAACACCATGGTCCGGAAGCGCTACATGACGGGTTAGGAACGATCCGGTCAGAGTCGCAGAATTTACTCCGCAACTTAGACCAGTTCATCCACTAACTCGTCCCGCTAACTCAAGGAGTAAGGCTTTGCAACCCGTACCAAGAGTTAACATTGTCCGTTAGATCGAGGCCTAAGGCTTTTCAACCCGTACGATGACCTAACGTTGTGTTAGACCGGACTAGTCACATATCAGAGTACTCATGATGCGCATATAAAACCAATACATTATTAATTCAAAGAAATATCCATACATAGATATAAATCAAGACCGGTCCCGGCCTAACGCCAAAATCGAGTCAACTAAACGCAAATCTAAAATACCGTTTACAAAAGGCATGAAAATCTACTCCGGTGGTCCTAACGTCCAGCTCCAAGCTACACGGTCATCCTACACTAACGCTACCTGCAAAAAGGGACAACGGAGTTGGGTGAGTAACCTAATGTTACTCAGTGAGCTGGTTACCTCTACCCAAACCTATAAACTAGCCCAGACAACCCAAAATAACAAGCAATCTATCTTATCATGCAATCAATCAAATCCAACATTAAATAACCAAACCGTTACTAAGTTAGATATGGCCTCCTGCCGTTATCTAACTTCAAGTAACAGGAACCTGCATACAAACAAGTCAGCAACCAATCCCTAGTTAACCATATATATGCCTGAGTTCAATACTCATGTAGTGTTAGACACTTAGACTATACAAGTATCATTAACCAGTCGATCAACAATCAGACAAGAACATGATCGGCTAACCAATGATACCGCATAGCTTCAATATCCACCACCCTTCACAAGCAATCACCCAAACAATATACAATCAGCTTCGGGTCTACACTAACCAAAGAGACACCAAGCCGAATCTGGTACCATATCCAGAATTCGAACTCAATGTTAGAAACCTGCAAGCAAATCAATCAACCACAACCACAAAAACAAGATGCTATCTAACTATGACTCGATTTAACTAAACACGACACTCTAACACAACACAACACTCTAACCCGGGGTATGGTGACTTCGTGTTCCTCCTTAACATCGGCAATATCCTATCTCCCTACCACAAAGGCCAGATGAAGGAAATTTCAACCGACCGCGGCCCACAGTCCTTCGGGTCACCGCGCGACAGCCCACAGTCCTTCGGGTCACTGTCACATTACACCGTCGTGTAATCACTCAGCCCTAGGCCATGATCCCGTCTCTCTGAGTCTTCCCGATCCAGCGAATAAGGGGTTTTCTTAAACCCGCTGGGTACAAGGTTGAGGAAACACTAATCATCCCTAAACAAGCCTGGTATGGACGGGTTACGCACATACTGTCGGCACACTCATACAACACAGACACAAGCTAGAACCTAACCTAAAGATAATGTCCTAGACTCTATCAAGAGACTCTACTCTACAACACTAACAACAATATCATAACTAAACAAATCAACTGGTTAGTCACTTCCTTACCTAGAGCTGACTAACCTCAAACAACAATCAATAACTCAATCAAACTGTTACCCAGATAGTTAAGCCTCCTGCTGATAAACTATCCTTAAAGATAACATGAACCTGCACTCAATCAAATCAACACACAAGAATAGAAAACATGATGCATCCTAGCCCTAGTCCTAATCAGGTTATTAACTCAGTCTTAATTCCGTTCTATCTCAACTTAGCCCTCGCTAAGCTGAGTCCAATTCATAAACAAAATAACCCTAAGGACTCTAACAAGCAATAATGTGATCATTCTAATCTATAATCTATATGCAGACTCGATCTATCCTAAGTTCCAAGTGGAACTCAAACAAAACCAACTCACAAAACTACCCTAAATTCCAAGTGGAATTCAAACAAGCCAACTCACAGTGTTCTTTGCCGATAAGCAGCTGGTTGATCGGAGAGGACTTAGCCAAAACCCAATGGACGACTTGAATGGACTGGACTGGACTGATCTTGACTTGGACATAACCTCCTCTGATACTGGTCTGGACTGAACTCAACTTGAACATAATCTCCCCTAGCTTCTGGACAGTTCTTCGGACTTTCGGTACTTCAGAACTTCGACTGATCTGAACCCGTGGAACTAAACTGATCTTGGAAAGCACCTCCACTTGATCATGAAAGAAAATAACTCCCTTGGACGAGATGATATGGGCAGAACCTTCCCCAGACAGTCATTCAAAATCAGTAGAGAAACTGATCTCGAAACTCTCTAAAACCCTCGAAAAAGATCGGAACCTCTTACTTTTTTTTTCTACTTTCTCTCTCTCTCTAACCACGTTTTGGAGTGACTTTTGTGTGTGAATGATGAATGAAAACGAGCAGAGGGGTTGGGTATTTATAGAATACCTCAGCGAATCAGATCGAAGTTAGTGGCAGCACGTGTGTCGGCTCGCATGTCTCCGGTTGCATGCACGGCGGCACCTCGTGCTCCACATGTCCTTCAGCATGGACCAAACTCATGCAAAGTGACACCTCTTCTCCTGCCTGGACGACCAGATGCCCATCAGAATGGATAGAGTGCATGCGTCGCGACACACCGCTCCCTGTGTGTCGATCAGCATGCTCTGGTTGCAGATATCGCGACACTTCGTGCTTTAACATGTCATGCTGTATGTTCTGCTCTCATGCACGGTGACACCTCAAGATTCTCTTGACACTCAGCTGGTTGTAAGGTTGACACCACGTTCTTATCCCTTAGATCGAGCCACCTCGAGCTTCTCGGTCGATTTGCGCGATTTCGGTCTTTCTGATGAATTTTCGTCCCGCGATCAATCCCGAATATTTTTTTCCGCTCCCGTTCTGATTCTCTAAATGTTTTTAATAAACTCCAGATGAATACTGAGATCCTCTAAAAATATTTCCCGGACCTCCGGCTTCCTCCAGAAATTTCGTAAAACCGAAATTAGGGTTTTTGTCCAACTTCGGGTTTTCCCGTCATGCTTGCTTCCCGTCGTGCTTACTCCTGTCGTGCTTACTCCCGTCCTGCTTCGAACTTATAATATCTCTAAAATAATATTCTGATGATAGATGTGAAGTTTTGCAGAAAACTTCGTCGCTAAAAAACGTCGGGTTTCTGAAACGTCGAGCTTTTAAACCGTTGTGCTTCCAAAAATGTGATTCTTCTAAAATCTTCGTCTGATCAATCTAAGACTCTTCTAGGAAATGTAGAGCAGCTTACGTCGTCTCATGGTTCACTCACGATCCATTCTTCGACCATATCTTACTTCGAACTTCTCGGTTGGCCCGTACCGCCTGTGGTTCGATCATCAAGTTGATGCTCGACCAATCTTCTGTCTTCTCCGAACCATGCCAAGTTTTGTATGACCAAAACTCAACATTCTTCCAAATATATAGTCTCCTAAAAGCTTGGCTCGATATCCCGACCTTGACTTCCTCAACCATTTTACCCCGAAGGACGGGTTATCACATTCTTCCCCCCTTAATAGAATTCGTCCTCGAATTCTTAGTTGTCCAATGGCTCAGCTTCACAACCGGTCCCTTCTCTTGATCAAAATTTCTCCTTGGATCACTTTGTCTCGCGGTCTTGATCACTTGATGTGCTTCTTTATCGGTTTGCCCTTGGTTTCCTTCTTTTGGTTTCTTTGGTCTCCACCCAAACTTCTGGTTCTGAACTCAGTCCATCTTGATACATCTCATAGCATTCCCTTTGGCTTGAAACCCCTCCTTTCTTCACTTCTTGGTTTCTCATGCTCCTCCCATGTTGAACTCATCTCCATATCACTTTACTCCTCAAGGTCTCCACACTTGTCTTCGTAATTTTTTTCAGTTGAATGATTGTTGGATCATGATCGTCGCTCTGCAGTAATACTCTCAACTCTCTTTCCTCTCATGCTGATGAAGTCCTTTCCACTGAAGTCTCGTTCCCACTTGTCCAGTCCATACCACCGTCCAGTCCCTCTGAACCTGTCATCACTCTTTCTCTTTGGGTTTTTGGCCTTGAACTCTCTACACTTTAAGGTTTCCACCATTAAAGTGCCGATCAACGAACACACTTACAAGCTGCAACTCAAAAGAACACTCACACGCAAGTTAGTTAACTAACTAACAAGCAAACAAACCGCAAAGCTAACCAAACAACCTAGAAATGCTAACCAGCAACCTAACGGTTCTATCTAAGCAACCTATAGCAATTCTAGACTCCACTATCTAATCCTAAAACTATAAATCTTACCGCTGGACGTGACCGGATTCCCTAATGCCTTTTGCGACTCTTTTTGACTCGATAAAAATATTTGAAAACCGATTAAATCATGAGTTCCGGAAGCATGGACGTAACCATGCTCTGATACCACATCTGTAACACCCCCGAACCGTCCTAGACATAGGTCGATCCACCGGCCAACAATCCAACAAGAACATGACCGATGAACCAACCAACACCAGGGATTGGAGATGAAAAGCCAACCGGCCAGCCAACAATCAAACAAGAACATGACTGACCGTCCAACCCAACACCATGGTCCGGAAGCGCTACATGACGGGTTAGGAACGATCCGGTCAGAGTCGCAGAATTTACTCCGCAACTTAGACCAGTTCATCCACTAACTCGTCCCGCTAACTCAAGGAGTAAGGCTTTGCAACCCGTACCAAGAGTTAACATTGTCCGTTAGATCGAGGCCTAAGGCTTTTCAACCCGTACGATGACCTAACGTTGTGTTAGACCGGACTACTCACATATCAGAGTACTCATGATGCGCATATAAAACCAATACTTTATTAATTCAAAGAAATATCCATACATAGATATAAATCAAGACCGGTCCCGGCCTAACGCCAAAATCAAGTCAACTAAACGCAAATCTAAAATACCGTCTACAAAAGGCATGAAAATCTACTCCGGTGGTCCTAACGTCCAGCTCCAAGCTACACGGTCATCCTACACTAACGCTACCTGCAAAAAGGGACAACGGAGTTGGGTGAGTAACCTAATGTTACTCAGTGAGCTGGTTACCTCTACCCAAACCTAGAAACTAGCCCAGACAACCCAAAATAACAAGCAATCTATCTTATCATGCAATCAATCAAATCCAACATTAAATAACCAAACCGTTACTAAGTTAGATATGGCCTCCTGCCATTATCTAACTTCAAGTAACAGGAACCTGCATACAAACAAGTCAGCAACCAATCCCTAGTTAACCATATATATGCCTGAGTTCAATACTCATGTAGTGTTAGACACTTAGACTATACAAGTATCATTAACCAGTCGATCAACAATCAGACAAGAACATGATCGGCTAACCAATGATACCGCATAGCTTCAATATCCACCACCCTTCACAAGCAATCACCCAAACAATATACAATCAGCTTCGGGTCTACACTAACCAAAGAGACACCAAGCCAAATCTGGTACCATATCCAGAATTCGAACTCAATGTTAGAAACCTGCAAGCAAATCAATCAACCACAACCACAAAAACAAGATGCTATCTAACTATGACTCGATTTAACTAAACACGACACTCTAACACAACACAACACTCTAACCCGGGGTATGGTGACTTCGTGTTCCTCCTCAACATCGGCAATATCCTATCTCCCTACCACAAAGGCCAGAAGAAGGAACTTTCAACCGACCGCGGTCCACAGTCCTTCGGGTCACCGCGCGACAGCCCACAGTCCTTCGGGTCACTGTCACATTACACCGTCGTGTAATCACTCAGCCCTAGGCCATGATCCCGTCTCTCTGAGTCTTCCCGATCCAGCGAATAAGGGGTTTCCTTAAACCCGCTGGGTACGAGGTTGAGGAAACACTAATCATCCCTAAACAAGCCTAGTATGGGCGGGTTACGCACATACTGTCGGCACACTCACACAACACAGACACAAGCTAGAACCTAACCTAAAGATAAAGTCCTAGACTCTATCAAGACTCTCTACTCTACAACACTAACAACATTATCATAACTAAACAAATCAACTGCTTAGTCACTCCCTTACCTAGAGCTGACTAACCTCAAACAACAATCAATAACTCAATCAAACTGTTACCCAGATAGTTCAGCCTCCTGCTGATAAGCTATCCTTAAAGATAACAGGAACCTGCACTCAATCAAATCAACACACAAGAATAGAAAACATGATGCATCCCAGCCCTAGTCCTAATCAGGTTATTAACTCAGTCTTAATTCCGTTCTATCTCAACTTAGCCCTCGCTAAGCTGAGTCCAATTCATAAACAAAATAACCCTAAGGACTCTATCAAGCAATAACGTGATCATTCTAATCTATAATCTATATGCAGACTCGATCTATCCTAAGTTCCAAGTGGAACTCAAACAAAACCAACTCACAAAACTACCCTAAATTCCAAGTGGAGTTCAAACAAGCCAACTCACAGTGTTCTTTGCCGATAAGCAGCTGGTTGATCGGAGAGGACTTAGCCAAAACCCAATGGACGACTTGAATGGACTGGACTGGAATGATCTTGACTTGGACAGAACCTCCCCTGATACTGGTCTGGACTGAACTCAACTTGAACAGAATTCCCCTAGCTTCTGGACAGTTCTTCGGACTTTCGGTACTTCAGAACTTCGACTGATCTGAACCCGTGGAACTAAACTGATCTTGGACAGCACCTCCACTTGATCATGAAAGAAAATAACTCCCTTGGACGAGATGATATGGGCAGAACCTTCTCCAGACAGTCATTCAAAATCAGTAGAGAAACTGATCTCGAAACTCTCTAAAACCCTCGAAAAAGATCAGAACCTCTTACTTCTTTTTTCTACTTTCTCTCTCTCTCTAACCACGTTTTGGAGTGACTTTTGTGTGTGAATGATGAATGAAAACGAGCAGAGGGGTTGGGTATTTATAGAATACCTCAGCGAATCAGATCGAAGTTAGTGGCAGCACGTGTGTTGGCTCGCATGTCTCCGGTTGCATGCACGGCGGCACCTCGTGCTCCACATGTCCTTCAGCATGGACCAAACTCATGCAAAGTGACACCTCTTCTCCTGCCTGGACGACCAGATGCCCATCAGAATGGATAGAGTGCATGCGTCGCGACACACCGCTCCCTGTGTGTCGATCAGCATGCTCTAGTTGCAGATATCGCGACACTTCGTGCTTCAACATGTCATGCTGCATGTTCTGCTCTCATGCACGGTGACACCTCAAGCTTCTCTTGACACTCAGCTGGTTGTAAGGTTGACACCACGTTCTTATCCCTTAGATCGAGCCACCTCGAGCTTCTCGGTCGATTTGCGCGATTTCGGTCTTTCTGATGAATTTTCGTCCCGCGATCAATCCCGAATATTTTTCCGCTCCCGTTCTGATTCTCTAAATGTTTTTAATAAACTCCAGATGAATACTGAGATCCTCTAAAAATATTTCCCGAGCCTCCGGCTTCCTCCAGAAATTTCGTAAAACCGAAATTAGGGTTTTTGTCCAACTTCGGGTTTTCCCGTCGTGCTTGCTTCCCGTCGTGCTTACTCCTGTCGTGCTTACTCCCGTCCTGCTTCGAACTTATAATATCTATAAAATAATATTCTGATGATAGATGTGAAGTTTTGCAGAAAACTTCGTCGCTAAGAAACGTCGGGTTTCTGAAACGTCGAGCTTTTAAACCGTCGTGCTTCCAAAAATGTGATTCTTCTAAAATCTTCGTCTGATCAATCTAAGACTCTTCTAGGAAATGTAGAGCAGCTTACGTCGTCTCATGGTTCACTCACGATCCATTCTTCGACCATATCTTACTTCGAACTTCTCGGTTGGCCCGTACCGCCTGTGGTTCGATCATCAGGTTGATGCTCGACCAATCTTCTGTCTTCTCCGAACCATGCCAAGTTTTGTATGACCAAAACTGAACATTCTTCCAAATATATAGTCTCCTAAAAGCTTGGCTCGATATCCCGACCTTGACTTCCTCGACCATTTTACCCCGAAGGGCGGGTTATCACAACGCATCCTTGGCATACTCATTCTACTTCATAAAGAAAAAAATCATTTCAAAAGGCAAACGGCACTCTAAGATTCGTCCGAAACGCTAGCGGCATAACAGCATGGTCAAACCGCTACAAACATAGTCTTGAAAACTCTACACCGTCTCTTGTTGCAATCTCGCGACAAGAAACTCGTACAACGTCAGACTAATAGCACGACGGTGAGCTACAAAATTAACGGAATAACCTTCGGTAAAACTCCATAAGTAATTCGAAGCAACTTTCACCAAAAGACGAAATCAAAGCGGAAACATTTCCCGTGTAACCCATAACTCGGAAAACTCCGCTAAGATTTGCATGTCTATCTCAACGAACGCTATTCGGCCATCGGCCGACTACGCCTTTTCATAAAGCCCGAACCTGAATTCGGCATCACCATTAAGGACAATCGTGAACCAATATGACCTTAATGCGAGAGGATCGCAGTCTGATCGTTTACCAACTCCTTGGTTAAACGGCTGAACATAGCCTTCACGCCAAGACAAAATAGCTGAACGATCGCCGCTCCAATCACTTAAGGGCCAGACGATAATCCACGATTTGTTATAAAACTCCAAGTGACCATTTACGTGAGCACTCTGTCGCATAGCCCAAAAGCGGAAATCATGCGATGAATTTCTCGTAATAAAATCAGTCCTAACAGCCATACGGTTAACGGAAAAATTTGAACTTAACATCGACTGATTAAGTTCTATACGTCCCGTAAACAAAGCATGAAAAGAAACACTTGTGACAAAGCTCCAAGAGTTATACGAGTCGTCTTTAAAATCCCGGAAGGCCAACACTTCGCGAAGCAAAGAGAAGGTAGACGCTTCTCCCTGGGTCAAATATACGCGACCCCTGGTCCTAATTCCTCGATCAAAATTTTATAACTTGCACGTCCAAACTGAAACAACAGTTTCTGACTACAGACATTCGCAAAATATCTCCAAGCCCGCGAACATTTGAAGTGCGGCACAAGGGAAAATTAACTCGTACACATTTGAAATGTGTATGCTTGTATAATCCCACGTTTTTTTTGAAGAAATCGGATTTCTGAAACTCTTTACAAGCACAGAAACCGAATTTTCGAAACTCTTCGCAAACAAACTCGCCAATCGCTAAACGGCCTCAACAATGGATCCAGTATTCACCAAATAAATCATAAACTATCGCCCGGAAACATTCCGCGATTTCTAAAAGCCCATAGTCCTTTATGGCATAAGAAAAACAAACTTCAAAGCACTGCGAGACGTCGCTTCGTGCCTGAACATTCGTTTTTCGATTAAAACCTTCATACGCCTTCTAAACGGCATCATATCGTTGTTGCTGATCATAACAAACGAACTCTAACGTCCTAAACAGACAAGCCACCTAAGGGTAGGCTCTTTTACATCCGACAAGGATCCCATAGCGCGCTATACAAAAAATCCAAATTTGGTTCAGCACTTCGTAAAGGAAGTAGCTCGATTCGTGCCCAGACAAATCATATAAGCCGATACCACTTCGCGGATTTTAAAACAGTACGAATCAGGTTAAAATCACAAACAGGAAAAACGAAAGCCGATTTGTCATCGCACAGCCTCAGTCTGAGATTAAACCTAGGTCTTGCCTTAAACCCAGCCTTGCTGGTATCTTAACATCTCATAGGCAAAGCGTCAACGACGCGAGATCCCAAAACTTGTCTCCTCATTCAAGTCTGTACGTTTCCACGAATTTTCGCGTAAATCGTAAACCGCAGGAAAATCTCGCTTTGTACAAACGACGGATACGGTGATCATCAGGGAGGCAGGAATGAGACGACAACTCACACCCTGTCCCTCTAACTTCGATTTACAGAAGTTCTGAAAACGCAACATTAATATTTTATAAAGATTGAGCCGCAGAGTTCAACAGATGCCCTGAAAAAGGCCGGGATTCGAAGCCACCAACGGCCAGTCCCACAAATGTACATCATGGCCCCTTAACGGCCGAAAAAACAATCAAAATAAAAATCTCTGAAGGGATTGATAAACCTAGACGCTCCCCGGAGCATCACCTTCATCCTCAAAACTCACCCAAAGTAGGAACGGTCTCACCGTCGCCTCCATTGGTCGCACCACCGCTGCATGTCTCATATGCGCCGGCTTCACGATCCTTGACTGCGTAGTCCTGGTCCTCCGAACCCTTCGAATCCGGGACAAGGGTGCACACGGGTTTCAGACCAGCGAGAATCGAGTCGAAGTCCTCTCCGTCAAACTTGCGAGTCCCCGTCTCCTCAAGACACTGAATCTTCTCTTGAAGACGACGGACTTGCGAAGACATATGTTCTTCTCTTTCTTCACATTGAGCAACGAACTCACGGTCTTTCCGACGTCACGTTCAAGATCGCCAATCAAAGGTGATGTGGATGTCCGCAATGAAATATTCTTAGCCACAAATTTCGATTTTCAACTCATAATCTTCCGCCCGCAAGATCGTCTCCGCGCCTTACAGGCTGGGGGGCTAACTATTGGGGTCAAAAACGGTTCTCTCGAAATCAACGGCTAAAACTATTTATCATGCGCGGACTTTCCGCAAAACAAGCGTCGAAAGCAAGACAAGTCGTATAGCTTAATAGGACCTATGTTAAAGTCGATCGTTCTTGTTTTACACGATAGACTTTACGAGAAAAACCAACTAAGATTTAGTCGTAAAACTTCGATGATACAATCAAGAAGAACCGAGATACATTAGGTCCGTAGCTAAGATGACACGACCATACAAAAGTCTACGGAAGAAACGGGAAGTAATCTAAGTTTGGACAGGCCGAACAACAAAGAATCCGCCTTGAAACTTCAAAGAGCACGTTCTCTCAAACCGTGAGGACCTAGAAAACGAGCAAGATATCAAATCGAAGCCCTAGCCGAGACGCACGTGCTGCCTCTAGGCGCCGGGCGCCCGTGCTGCCTCTAGGCGCCGGGCGCCTAGCGCCTAGCGCCCGTGCTGCCTCTAGGCGTCGGGCGCCTAGCGTCCGTGCTGCCTCTAGGCGCCGGGCGCCTAGCGCCCGTGCTGCCTCTAGGCGCCGGGCGCCTAGCGTCCGTGCTGCCTCTAGGCGCCGGGCGCATAGCGCCCGTGCTGCCTCTAGGCGCCGGGCGCCTAGCGCCCGTGCTGCCTCTAGGCGCCGGGCGCCTAGCGCCCGTGCTGCCTGTAGGCGCCGGGCGCCTAGCGCCCGTGCTGCCTCTAGGCGCCGGGCGCCTAGCGCCTGTGCTGCCTCTAGGCGCCGGGCGCCTAGCGCCCGTGCTGGCTCGGGTCTTCGAGCGACAATCTTCCGTGCACAAGTCCCAGGCCCCGGCCGTCAGAAGTCTGTACTTTGAGTCTTTCCCGAGTCCTCGCGGAACGAATCATTGTGATTATGCGTACAAAACTCCCGTTCTTACTCCAAACTAAGATTGTCGGAAACACTTCGGAAACTCGTAAGATATCAACAGGAAGGAAGATATTAAATTCTTCGTACGAAACAGTGATGGTTATCTCGAGACACCACTCATCTCAACACTACGAAGGAATGAAGATCTTCCGAAGAAATCGTAGAAAACAACGAAAGTCCTAGAGACGGCCTGAAAGAGACCAAACGCGATCGGACAGTCTGTTTACGATTATCTGAGATAGATACGACGATTTACGTTTATCTTTACATAACAAGATAATTGCTAAGTTTCCCGAAGATAAATGACAAGTTTCCCGATAAACATGAAGGCCGATCGCGGCCCAAAAGGAGAATAGACCGTCATAAGAAGAAGTATATAAAGGAGCTTTGGGAGAGAAGGAAAAGGAGAGCGAAAATCATTGAGAGACTTAGAGAGCAGACCCGAGATTTTAGACTGAGGGAACTTAGAACTTAGGTGGTTAGACTAGCAAGGCATGACCTAGGACGTCTGGCCGCCTCTCGTTCTACCTTCATCTTGTCCGCAGACTTCTGTTCCTTCGGAAGAAACTAACAATCCTTTTACTCAGAGTTCCGCACATAGAAACCCTAGGCGTTATTCTCGACACGCCCGTTTCTATGACAAACGCTCGTACTAGACGAACTCCGCCAGGCAGTTCGATCTCTTGTTCAAATCTTTCTAACTGAACTACGTCCGACTTGATCCTCGAAAGGGGTAAGTAGGCAGCCTTTCTCAAGGTCCAGTCCCAACTCTTAACAAAACCCCTTTTGTACGATTTTGGTCTATTGATTATCTTTCCATATTTTTCGCACTTGTTCGGTCACTTGTCGTTGGCTGTCGCAGAGAATCCGGGCCTTCAGGGAAAGTTGGGTTAACTTGGCTTTCCTTCGTTTTTTACTTAATCAAAATCGACAGTGCGAATTTCGGTTCCCACAAATTTCCTATAGAAGATTGAATGAAGCTTTCCTTCAGTGGCCGGCTAGAAAGTTTTCTTAGGCTTCTTCGTAGGTGGATGTATGTAGTCTATAATTTCATTGAAGGCACTAGTGTTTTTTATAAGGATCTTGCAGTGTTGTTTCGATGTGGACTGATGACAGTGATGAGGTAGATTGTGAATCTGTTGGTTATTGCCTATACATGTGTGGATCGTGTAAAATTATATGTATTTTTGGGTAAATTTTAATCAAAGATGCAAATTATGGGAGAATTGACCTCTCTAGCATTAGTTGTAATGTCCGTTTTGTGACTTTACTATTAATGAAAGTGATAAAAATGCATTAATTTTAATTAAGTAGAAGATCCATAGACTCTACCTTTGACATCTCTTACGAAATACTATTGTCTTGTCGTTTATCGAAAGACATAACTATCTAATTATGAGGCGGGCTGGTCCATGTCCTCTCTATAACAATATTATAATACACTTAGAAACATAATTTATTGATATTAAAGAGTTTTTGGTATTATTAGAAGATACGACTTTGACTCGACATGTTTCCGGTAACTTGTTAAAATTATTAGTCAAAACTTATTTCCGAATAAATAATAATGTACTATTTTGTTTCACCTATAAATACTAATACATATCACACTAATGGGAATGTAAAAAGTTTATCAAAGATCTAATAAGAAAACAACCTTTTTCGAACAGAAATAAATAAAGATCCAGTTCCTACCAATTCAATGATGGGCAGTGATCAAATCATGCATGCACAACCTAAATTTATAGGTATAAGTGAATAACTCTTTGGTTTGCATTTGGTTTTTGATTGATAAAAAATATTCATCAATAATATTTTGTCTTTTTGTGTAGCTACTGAGGGAACCAATAGCTATTTGTATGATCAATTATGGAAGTTATGTGCTGGTTCTCTATTTGATCTTCCAAAAGTTGGAGAAAAAATATATTATTTTTCTCAAGGGCATATAGAGCAGGCAATATATTTTTTTTTACAAAATTATTATTTTCTCTCACATATGTTTTGATTTGAATAACTTACTAAACTATTTGATGGTATACCAGCTAGTTACATCTACAAACGATGAACTATGTCAATTAAAACCTGCCTTTAATATTCCTCCAAAAGTACTCTGCAATGTGTTTAGTATAAAGCTTAAGGTATGATTACTTAATTATTTATGTTTATTATTTATTAAATGCACATGAGCTATACTGGCGTATTGTAAATGATATTGCTTTGGGTATATTTTTATATATGGTGTTAGGTAGAAACTACTACCGAGGAAATTTATGCAGAAATTTCTTTGTTGCCTGATACATCTGTGAGTGGCAAAATAATATCTTATCTCTTTAATAACTTAATTGATGGTATTCTTAATATATGTTTTTAATTAATATTATTTATTTTTATTTTATAGGAAATCGAAATTCCAACTCCTAAACATGAAAACAACATACAAAACATTAAATATTTTACTAAGGTGTTAAGTGCATCAGATGCCAGTAAAAAGGGTAGTTTTGTTTTGAATAAAAGACATGCCATTGAATGTCTTCCTCCACTGGTATTAACAATGACTTACATTGACTCAAATTGTAAATTTCTGTATGACATTTTTTATCAAATATTTTTTAGGATACATCTCACCTAACTCCAAGTCAAGAGATAAGTGCTAAAGATATTCATGGTCGTGAATGGAAATTTAAACACACTTTAAGAGGTAACAAATATTTATTGATATCAAAATCTACGAGTAGTGATTACTGATATTTATTTTTTTACAAACAATCAACTAGGTACACCACAAAGACATTTTTTCACATCTGGTTGGAATGAGTTCGCAAAAGAAAAAGACTTGGTTGGTGGAGACTCTTTTCTATTCCTTCGGTAATTTTTTTTCATTTTACATCTCATTTTTATATTGCACTTTTGATTTTAACTTTTTTTTTATCACAGAGGAGAGAATGGAGAATCACGGGTTGGAATCAGAAAAGCAGCTCATCATCAACAAGAAAACATACCATCATCACTAATTTCAAAGGAGAGTATGCACCATGGTATAGTTGCTACTGCATTGAATGCTATTAAAAGGAAATGTGTGTTTGTTGTGTTCTATAAGCCAAGGTAAATAAAATATTTTGTTACTTAATTAGACATCATGAAAATAATTTATTCAATAAACACATTCTTATCTATTAGATTTTATGATATCAGGTCAAGCCAATTCCTTGTCAACTTCCATAAATTTATAGATGGAGTGAATAAGAAATTTAGTATAGGCTCTAGATTTTTGATGAAGTTTGAAGGACGAGATTTTAATGAAATAAGGTATATCTTGCATGTTATTTTACTTTTTCTTTTTGAAATATGATTTCTTACACAAATGATTTTACCACACTAGATATTATGGAACAATAGTAAAAGTGGGAGATTTCTCCGCTCATTGGAATGATTCAGAATGGCGAAGTCTAGAGGTAAGATATTAGTACTATTTTATTATTTTTCTTTTTTTGTCATCTCCAATCTTCGAAGATTAATTGATAGTCGAGTCTGAGTCGGTCCAAACAAACGCTCTGTCCAGCTGGGTCTGATCTATATGGAAAAAAGAGTACCGCTAATTCTTGCCTCCTTAGCGAGAGATTTTGCTCGCATATTCCTAGTCTTGAGTATGTGAGATATGCTGAAATCTGAGAACCCATTTTTGAGAAGACGGAAAGACACAACCTCGGAAGCAAAAGTCGGCCCATCGGTCGGGTTATCTAACATTTCCACCAAAATATAACAGTCTGTCTCCATGTGAATTGTGGTGCAATGTAGCTCTCTCAAGCATGAAATCGCCCTCATAAGTCCTTCCATCTCGGCATGGAGAGCTGAAACGCTCTTTCGACATCCTTGTAGTCCAAATTTCTCGACAACCATTTGATACTTGTATAATCACCCTAAAAAACAGACTGTGCCATTATCAATCCATGAGGCATCTATTTGACATGTCGGGCGTTGGAGATTCCAGAGGGTAGTGGAGATAACCAGCCGGGCAGATAGGTTATCCTCCTCCTCTTCGTCCTCGGGTAAGTTTGCTCTTCTCCAGCACTCGGCTTCTGTGGAAGCTAGTTGAAGAGTGTCAAACGGTGGTATCTCCTTTCCATTGACAAGTTTGTAATTTCGTGCCTTCCAAGTGTATCATAGTATCTAGGGGTATGTCTCAATAAGTGGTTCCATAAAGGCCATGTTTTCCTTCCTCCAGAAGAGGAGGCTCATGTTTTGATAAACATATGTACTCGGGAAGTAACCTGGAAGGGGATAGTCCGATAAAGCCCACCCCATGAGGGCGCAAGGGGGGATATTCAAAAAGAAGATGGTAATGGTTTCCTCAGGGTCACCGCATCTAGGACAGCTCATATCAGTTCCAAGGTGTCTATAGACGAGTCTCTCGGCCGTTCAATGCATCATGTCAACGCTTGCCACATAAAATATCTCATCTTCCCAGGGGCAGGGATACTCCACATGGGGTTATGTTAACCTGTGTTACTCGGTTGTAAAATGTGGGCTTCAAAATCTCTCACTTTAGTCGATTGTCACCGGTTATATCCTGATTTCACAGAATAAACTCCCGAGTTAGTATAGTTCCACGCATACCCATCCATAGACCATGTATTACTTGGTCGCAACTTGAGGATTAGGAGGATATCCTCAGGATGAAAGTGCTCCAATAGAAGATTAGTATCTTAATATATTGTATCACGCCTAATGAAAGAGTGAACAAGGAACTTCGGGTGTCTATACTTAACGCGATTTGATGGTCCCGGTGGCTGTGCATGATTGTTTGGAATCCATGGTTCGGTCCAAACACATGTGTTAAAGCCGGCTCCTACAGTCTTACGTATCCCTGATTTTACTAGCGGTTTTGCTGCCATTATGCTATGGAAACCGTAGGAATGTGAGTAGACCTTGCGATCTTCCAAAGGGTTTGATCGATTATAATATCTTCCTCTTTAAACTCGGGCAAGTAGGGAGTTTGGGAATTGTATCAATCTCCAAAGCTGTTTTGCTAATAAAGCTATATTAAAATCATGTAAGTCTAAGAAGCCTAGTCCACCCTGATCATGTGGGACACAAATCTTGTCCCAGGCGATCCAGTGTAATACGCGGTTGTTTTGGCTCGAGCTCCACCAAAAATTTGAGATAGCACTCTTAAGTTTATCTACAATATCTTGTGGATGCAAGTAACACAACATACTAAATGTCGGAACAGCCTGCACCACTGATTTTATTTGCACCTCTTTTCCCCCTTTCAAATGTAATCTAGCCGACCACGAGGTTACACATCTGTTGAGGTGATCTTGTACATATGCGAAAACTTTCATCTTTGAACTATAAATATGCTCAGGCAATCTAAGATATTTGCCCATCACTCCTTCAGTGGTGATCCCAAGAACACGTTTAATATCTTGCTTAATATTATGATCAACTTTGTTCCCAATGGTGATGGAGGACTTAGACGCGTTAAGTTTTTATCCCGAAGCGTTTCCATAGGATTCCAAAATATCAAGAATTTCTTTACACTGTCTCACATCCGCCTTACAAAAAAGAGGGTATCATCCGGAAATAGGAGGTGTGGCTGGCGCGGGCAACACGAAGTCCTAGGATGCGCTTCTCCTCCTCCGCTCCTTGAAGGAGGGAGATCAGAGCTTCAGTGCACAATATGAAGAGGAAGGGGGATAACGGAACACCTTGCCTCAACCATCTCGTGGGTGTAATTTTTCCCTTACGTTCTCCATTAATGATCTGGTAGGAAAACGATGTAACACAAAACATCAAAAGATCGACCAATTTTTATGCAAAACCCAGCGAAAGCATCCAGGTTCGAATAAAACTCCATTCAATCCTGTCATATGCTTTACTCACGTCCGTCTTGATGGCCATGAATTCTTCTCGAGCCATGATATTCTTCTGAAGAGCATGGAAATTCTCTTGTGCTAGCAAAAATATTGCATGTGATCAGCCTGCGTGCTACGAAAGCTGATTGGGTCTCTGAACTCAGAGAAACCTCTTGAGCCGTTTAGATAACAATTTGGAGATGATCTTGTGACTGACGTTGCATAGACTAATAGGACGAAACTCAGTCATCTCTCTCGGTCTTTCCTTCTTTGGGATAAAGAAAAATTTGGTCTGGTTCAATCTCGGGGCAAAGCATCCATCAATATAGAAATCTTTCACTAGTTGGACAATATCTTTTTGCATAACTTGCCAAAATCTCTGAAAAGTCTACTCGTCATGCCATCTGGACCTGGAGCTTTATCCGGGTTTATATCAAAGAGGGCTTTCTTGATTTCCTACTCTGCTGGTTCTTCTGACAAAATGTCATTTGCAGATACTAGAACTTTATTTTTGATGTAACGTCGGGAGGTATCCATGTCAGTGGGTACTGATGTAGAGAAGAGTTCTTGGAAACAGTCCACATCCACCGTATCTATTCCAAAATCACTCTCAACTATCCTGCCCTCTTTATCTTTGATACAAGTGACTATATTCCGTGCCCGCCTTTGTTTTGTGGTCACATGGTGAAATTTTGTATTTCTATCTGCTCTATGCCATTTCATCCTACTTTTCTGCTTCTAGTATTCATCCTCTTCCCTAAAACCTTTAGTAAGTTGGGATCTGAGATCTTCCATTTCCTCAAGAGTTGTGTGGTAATCATCTTGAGCTAGATCAATCTTGTTTTCAAGCTTCTCAATTAGCTTTGCCGAATTTCTCGGGTTATTCTTTTTCCAAGAGATTATATTACGTCGACACAAGACCACTTTATGGTGAAAATCCATATCATCGACTTCACTGAAAGGGCCCCAACCTGAGACAATTGCCTCTTTAAAGCCGGGTCTCTCCAAGCATCTTTTATCAAATCTAAAGCTCTTCCTCGATTTTCTGTACATAGATTGTGTATGTGCTAAAAACAGTCTATGGTCCGATCCCCAAAGCTGCAAAACTTCCACGTTTGAAGCCGGGAAAAGCAAGTGCCATTGTTCATTTGCAACTGCTCTGTCTAGTTTATATTTCACCTTTCCCAAGCGTCTTTTCTCCACCTACGAGAAAGAGTTTCCTTTATATGGGAAACCTATCATCCCGCAGTTATCTAACATGGTACAAATAGGAATGAAAGTGTTCTCTGGTCTCCTCCTCCCTCTTCTGTTTTCGTAATTCGACGTAATCTTGTTGAAGTCACCAATCATAAAACATGCTTGACTCCGGTTTAAATTCATTTGTGTTAGCCGTTCCCAAACTAAATCACGATTTTTAATAATCGGATCACCATAAACAAAGTCATATAGATAGCATGCCCTTCAAAAGTAGATCTGATATCAATCATATGTTTATCCTAATACAAAATAGAAACAATTGGATCATCCATGGAAAAGATAGTTAAACCCCCGCTACTACCACATTGGTCGACAGTGTAGACACGGTCATAACCAAATGAAACTTGCACATCTTGCAAAAAGGATCGATCATTTTTTTGTCTCCGATAAAAATAAAAACATAGGTAAGAAATAGTGATAAAGTTCATTGACATGTTCCTTCATCAAAAAGAACCAGCTCCTTGACATTTTCAAGTGATGGTGTTCATCATGGGGCTTTCGGTGGCCTGCCCGTAGCCACTTTGGAGTTGATTGACTTGTGTGTTGCTGCCCCACATGCTTTCTTCTGGTCAACCGATAAATATGGGCCAGATTGGCCTGCTTTTGTTCCACTAGGCCCATGTTCTGCTCCACAAGCCTTAGGAGACCCAATCCCTGCCATCGGGTTCGTTTGTCTCAAAGAAACACCCATCGCCAAAGGCTACGCCCTACTTTCTTCTTCTTCGTCGATTACACAGAGTCATGTCTCACTGGAGAGGATGAAACCTTTCCTGGCGAGTATGTGGTATTTTTATCCAGAGCCATGCTAGCCATCTCACCCAATATAGCTCCATCTCCAATTGTTCCCACAATCACCGAGCAGGATTTCCCAAATCCAGAAAATTCAATTGGGAAACTCTTTTGTTACTCTTTCTAAAGCTCCGAATCAAGTCTGTATCTTCCTCTCCAAAATCGTGTCCATCTGCATCACCAAAATAATTTTCATCATCCAACCATTCTTCCTCTTCTAGAATTCTTTCAGTGAGAGGCAACCCCCTGTTTTCAAGATTAGTTGTAGTCTGTTGATGTTCATGGGGATTCTTCTCCTCTTCAATCAGAGTTCCTTCCTCTTCTAAGGTCATTCATACCAAATTTGAGGGTTTACTTTCGCTGGTGATCCTTTTAGGGGATTAGTACTAGTTTTACTTTAATTATATTGTTTTAGAATATATTTTTAAAAGTAATAAATAATATCCTAATTTTATTTTATAGGTACAATGGGATGGAACTGCAACAATTCCAAGACCTGATAAGGTATCTCCATGGGAGATTGAACTTTTAACAAATTCATCAAACATTCTCAAATCAGATTCTCTAAAGCATAAACGTCAAAGCGAATTACATGAGTTTGGTAAGTTAACGCTTCTCAATAAGTTAAAACTTCTTTGTAAATTAGTCATCATTCTTTTTAACACCTTGTGTTATTTATTCTTATAGGTTCAAATATGTGGGTTCCTACATTGACCCAAGGCCAAGAAGTTGGACATTCAAGCAAACAATCTTCAGTGAGTTACTCATTCCCTACAATGTCCAAACCAAACTATAATGAGCAAATGGTTCAAGCAATGAAAGAAACGTCAACCACCAACGTGGCTACTAGCTACAGACTGTTTGGAGTTGATCTAACAATTCCCACAAAAATAAAGGATCCCGTAAAACCAACTGACTCATATAAAAAGTCCAAGATTTCTAAAATCGTCGAAGAAGAAAAGGTTGACCACATCCAAAGAAGAAGTCATACTAAGGTATAAAATATACCACTATCTTCTTGTTTTTTTACTTATTAGGCACATTAAAATTATGTATTAAGGTACAACTAATACATGATTTTTCATTTTAAAAATATTGTTTATTATATAATTGCATTTAGGAGTGAGTGTTTGCATCCATAGTTTTATTCTGATCTTATTTAATAAAAAATGTATATTTGTAAAAGATTATATGGCTATAAATTTCATATATTTTGTATTGATATTGTTCAGGTTCATATGGAAGGGACCATGGAAAGAACTGTGGACTTAACTGTTTTTGATGGATACAATCAGTTGATCGATGAACTAGAAAGACTCTTTGATATCAAAGGCACGTTGCATATGCACAATCAATGGAAAATAGTTTTCATAAACTCTGATGGAGATATGATGCTTCTTGGAGATGATCCATGGCTGTAAGTTTTTGGTTTTGCTTTTTTTTTTCTTAATATTTGGGAAACTTAAGAAGCAGTTTTAATTTTATGTAGCAAGTTTTTCAATACGGCAAAGGAAATATTCATATGGTCGAAAACCGGTGCCAAGACAGGGAATGAAGATAACAAATTCTCTGGAGGTGACATGTTAACAACAACAATCTTACCACCAGATGTCAACAACAATTAAAGATAATTTTTTTCATAAAGTAAAACTTGCCTATTTTATAAGATACTAAAGATAAGACTTGGAAATGTGTGTGACTTAAAACTTATAAGTCTATTATGGAGTTTCTCTGGATTTGACAATTGATGTTTTGTCTAGCGGCTGAAATATTTATATAAAACAAACTACATCTTTCGTTTTTTATTTTATTTTTAATATTTTCTTAACATGTTGGGAATTATGGGTGTATGTCATATGTGTGTGGTCTTAGATAAGTGTGCTTGAAGATATAATTTTCCTACAGGGGTTGAGACAGCTGCTGCAAAGACAGTAGCATCTATTGCTCCTGGTGGAAGTATTGTAAAGTAATCAATGATTCATCAAAATTGTAGGAAATTGGGGCCCTTTCTCTGCATATCTCGGGTAATCTCTAATGTAAATTTGAGAAAGCAAGGAAAGAGTTACGAGAATTTTGTTTGCAAGATTTCATGGTGAATTTCTGGATACAGGCATGATTATTGGCATTCTCAATAATATTTGGAGTTACTCAGGTCTGAGAATGTTTTTCCAATGTCTAGGGCCTTTAACCATTTTACTCAGAGTTACCATCCCACAAACTCGAGCTCGACAGTTAGCGAGAAGTGTTTGGATCGTAGCCAGATCTAAAATGTGTGTAGCACCATGGTCACCTAAATTCTCACCATAGGAACCTCAAATAACCTGAGTTGTGGTGCGAGTGGAGCTTAGAAGGGAATCTTATCTCCTATTCCATAAGGAACGTCTAGGTCAACTAGCCACAACATTTTGAAAGCCAAACTCTCTTACACCTGAGACGGAAAGAAAATAAAAGTTTGTGGTCAAACAATGTGGGCTCATGCACGTGGATCTCCACTCCGAGCTACCAAAGATGGTCGTCTCTGGTTTTTCAAATGTACTAGAGGTGGGTATCTCTGTTGCCTATTGATGGCTTCCGAGGAAATGTGATTATTTTAGTAAATTTGGACATGATCCTAGGAGATTCTCTGCTAAACCTCTCGACTCTACTCGACAGACTAGTACTTCCAGGAGATCAAAGAGTAGAGAAAAAAAGTCTCAAGAGGCAGTCGAGGTCAGGAAGATTTGTAACTTATATAAGGAAGCCAACACCCTAGAGTGCATCATGGAGTGGACAACATGGAAACACTACAAGAATATAAAGGTACTGTGACAAAAAATTTCGTCACAATAAAAAAAATCCGTAACAATATAGTTATTGTTACGTTTTGGTTACCAATTTTAATGGTTGCAATAAGTGTGTCACAAATGCTTAATGTAACAAAAAATGTCACAATATTTGTGACTAATATATTTGTAACAAACTTGTCACAGCTAGTTACGTTATATGTTAGAAACAACACGGTTACAATTCCTCACATATTAAATTGTCTCAATTTGGTTGTAGTTTGTGACAATTATAATGTGGCAAGAATGTTACAATTTGTTACATATTAAATTGTCTCAGTTCGTTGTAATTTGTGACTGACTACAATGTGAAAAAATGTTATTTGTAGTAACGGATCCATTGTCTCAAAATATTTAATAAATAAAATTAATATAATTAATTATAATATAACAGATCCGAATGATGCACTTTTTATTTTATTAATACAAATTTATAAAATTAATTACTAAAATATAATTAATTATATGCAATATTTAAAATTACTATTAAAATTAAATCTAAAACTCAGTACATACGAAATAAAATTGATTTACCAATTTGGTTTATAAATTAAAACCAATTTACAATTTTTTTTGGTTGAAGCAACTTACAGATTAAAATTGGTTTATAAAGCTAAACCAAAATAAAAAAGATTAAAATCTAAACCTAATTGATTAGCCTGCATCTTCTTCTCAGCAACTCTTCGATTTGTCTCCAAAGGCATAACTCCTTGCACATAAGCGATTCATCATACCTCCCACTCATCCTCAGACCATCGCTGTAGTGAACAAGTAGACATCAGGAGAAACTGCTCTTCTTACTTCTGCTCCTCTTCTTCTTCCTCCTCTCCCTTTTTAAATCTACACAGATTTAGGAAAAACTTTTCTGTGAAAATAATTGCAAAACTACAGAGATGAAAGAGCCATAATTAAGATGAACCGATTCATGGATTCTCACAATCTGAACAGTCATGCCGGAGCCAAAACGGACGCTGTGATGGTACACCGGAACACCGTCGTGTTTCCACCTCTCATGCTGGTTCATCCTTCTCATGTTCTCCTTCACCCCTTCGATTCTTTAACATGCACCAAAATCAAAGCAACAGAAAAGAGAGACAATGAGAAAGTGAATAATTAGTATATCTTAAAAGGAGAAGGAGGATTCGTTTCTCACCACAACCATTGACAGAGCCAGTAGCAAAGCTGGAGAGAAATGGGAGCAGAGATCGCTAAGAGAATGAAGAGGCTAGCAGTAAAGAAAGCTTAAGAATGAAATTAAATAACATAATCTGTCGAAAGATATGCGGTTCTGTTTGGTAAAAAAAGATATGCAGATCTGTTTGGTAAAAAAAAAAGATATGCAGATCTGAAAAAAGGATCAAATTCTGGAATGGCACAAAAGGAGTCAAAAAAAATCTGGATTGGACCTTCTATTTTTTTCCTTTAAAAACTGAATTAAAAATAATTCGAAAATAGGAGAAAAGACTGTAAAAATTAAGAAGTTCAACTTATTTACAAACCCAACCACTGAAACCCATCAACCCGACCCGACCCGAATTTGTAATCCTAAATCCCTAATTTCTTATTTTCAATATCCCGACACTTTTAAAACCAACAACGATCTCATCTCTCAATTCCTTTTGGTGGTTCTTCACCATCTCATCTCTCAATCTCTCATCTCAAATCCCTCTAATTAGTATTCAAACTCAGATTCAAGCATCAATCATCTTGAATTGGATCTCCATTTTCAATTCTGTGTGCGCATTGAACCATGCCGCCAAAAACAAGACTCGCTGTGAAGAGGAAGAAAAGACCGCCGGAGAAGAAGGACTCACCGGCGGCGAAGAAGACATGTGCGACGGAGAAGAAGAAGAACGCCGCCGCTGTAAAGAGAAGAGAATTGGAGGCGAGAAGGAAGAGAGACGCCGTGAAAAGAAACAGAGAGACGGCCAAGAAGAAAAAGAGTGAGGCCGCAGAGAAGAAAAGGAAACGAGACAGTGGTGTCGATGGTGAGTCTTCGTCGAATCCAAACAAGAGGGCTTGGAACCGCGTAAGAGAAACCGCAGCATCGCCACCGGTACATCAAGGCCATCGTTCCCCGGCACCATCAGACGAATTTCCTTCTCAGACCGACAGGGAACCGGCTGATAGGGACGGTACACCAAGCCCAGTGGTTCCGTGTGAGCCACAAAAATTAACCAGTCATAGTGAGGCCGAGAATCCAGTGCAATCTCCAATAACCTCACTTTCAGTTTCAGGCTCTTTCACAAAGAGTACTTCTCATGGTTTAGACAAAGAAGATAAGGAGACTGGATCTAACAACAGAGACTCACCCCCACCAGAGGCTGCCATTGACAATGAAGCACAAAGAATGGTAAACAATTCAATTTAAAATGGTTTTGATTGAGTAATTGAACTGGTAATTCAACTACACATCTTATACGTAGTTTGACAAGTATGACTAGAGAAATATAATTTTTTGTAACTAGGACAACTCATCTAGTGTATTATGTATAACTGGTTTAACTGGTTATTTATTCAGTGTATTTTTTTGTTTTAATTTGTGTTTTCAGGTTGGGGAGGAGAATATGGCCATAGAACCAATGAGACCTGTTGGTTTTTTCTTCAAGCCGAGCAAGTATGGGACGATTTGTAAGCTCTCCTCAAGGTGCCACCAATATGATTTTCTACTGAAAATTGATGATTTTGAGGAGTCAGAGAAGAGTTGGTTTAAGAATCACCCTCAGTTCAAGCATTTATTTCACATGGATTGTACCGAACATAGAAAGGTTCAGGGACTGTGGATGTTACTACTTCGTTGTTTGCATACGAAAAAGGATCGACAAGCTTGGTTTGGAGTAAACGGTGTTCCAGTTAGATACTCCATCAGAGAACATGCCCTCCTCTCTGGTTTACACTGTGGAGCATACCCTGAAAACTATCCGAACATCAAGAAGATGAAGTTTGCGAGCGGAGGGAAGATGAAGTTTGCGACCAAGCATTTTAAGCACCTGCAAAAGAAGACTACAGAAAATGGGAAGAAACAGGGTCTCAAAGTGACAGCAACAGATGTCTTAAATAAGCTTCAGAAGATGAAGGCTGAGGAGGGTAGTGATGAGCGTCTGAAGATGGCGGTTCTTTACTTTTTGACCAGAGTAATAAGAGGAAGGTCAAGAAATGTGTACTTCATAGAGCCTTTTATTCTCCAGGCGGTAGATGATCTGGATTTCTGCATCAAGTTTCCATGGGGCCGTTATACATTTGATTATTGCATGAAGGAGATTGTTCGCTTGAGGGATCATTTCGAAATGAAAGAGCTCGAAGATAATATGCAGTGGACATTTCCTGGGTTTATCAACCCTTTGGAGGTATATCACTTGTATTTTCCATAAGCATATATATTATTATATAACTAATATGATTGTGTAAAATGATGTGCAGATATTGGCGTTTGAATATCCCAGCTCTTAGGGAAAGATTCAGAGACCCTGTTCCAAACTGTCTCTCAAATTGCCCAAGAATGTGTAAGTGGTAGTACAAGAAGACTGGGACAACAGGATTTGCATTGGATGAGATTTATCGTGCGCTTGGAGACACAAAGGTAGAAGCTTTTATTTTTGAAGTGTTGTTTATGTCTTTTTCTTCACATTCAAACTTAATTTAAAGTGTGATTTATTGTTGGTCATATTTCAGGTGATTTTAAGTACTCTGAAACCACAAGGAGATGAACTAGACCTCTTGTATGAAATCATGGATGAAGGGAGTGTGGAAGATGTGGAGCTGCTAGATGATTCAGATAAGCAAGACATAGCTGTTGATGGTTGGAACCAGATCCTTATAGAACCGGAAGGAAAAATATTTTGGGAAGATCTATTTGAGATGGATGTGAGAACCCGGCCTACCACACAACAACAATCCGAGCCTCATGGTATGTTCGAAGGAGAGGAGGAAGAAAGGGTGTGTGAGGAACCCGAGGCACGAGGCGAGGCAGATCGTGAGAGTGTAAAAGAGTTGGAATTGAGATTAAACAAGAGAATGGACGACGGATTTGCATTGAGGGACGAAACAATTCGTCTTCTGGCAGCAAGAGTAAAGGAGTTGGAACAAGACAAGATTCAAAGAGAAAATTGGTCATTCCAGTTGCTGAATTTGAAACTGGTAACGCTTCAGGAGGCAAAGAAAGAGGTAGCTGGTTTTGAAATTATCTTTTTTATGTCAAATTTGCATTGATTTGTTCTTATGATGTCGTAGATATTATGGGTAATGATGGCGAGGCAGTGGCTCAGAGGAATGGCGAAGCAGTGGCTCAGAAAGATGGCGAGGCAGTGGTTCTGAAGGATGGTGAGGCAGAGACTGAGAAGGATGGTGAGGCAGTGGAAGAGTCTTTACACACTGAAGGTATTTGTTGTTGGGTTTTTTATGTTAGATTTGCTTCTGTGATATAAATTTGGTGTTTTAAGCTGCTTTTGTTGTAATTTGTTTTGTTGTAGATGCTGAGGGTGTGGAAGAGACTGCGAAAAAGGCTGACAAGGAAAGTGAGGAAGCTGAGAAGGAGGGCGAGACAGAGGCTGACAAGATGATGTTAGGTAAGGATCTGTTGTAGTTTTTTTTTTATATAAAATTTAATTTGTTATTTTATCTTGTAGATGATGATGCAGAGGACTCGCCATCTACACTTGAAGTGATGGCAGAAGCTGCAGAGAAACTCGAGAAAGAAGCTGCAGAGAAGGCTGCTGCAGAAAAGGCTGCTGCTGAGTTAGCTGCTGCTGAAAAGGCAGCTACTGATAAGGAAAAAGTTGGTGATGAGGAAGAGACAAGGCCGAAAAGGGCCCATAAACCTTCTCGTCCGCTCAGGTCTCCGTATCAGCCAAACTAATAGCTATTTGGAATAGCTTTTAAAAACTTAAAACTTATGTTACAACTAAAACTTATGTGTGACTTATGTTTCTTTTGATGCTAAACGTATGACTTATGTTTCTTATGTGTTAAAAACTTATGAATTATGTGGATGGTTGTGTTGTGTCATGTTAAGACAGGTATTATGGAATAAATAATAAAATAGGTACATCCAGACAATAATATGTAAAAATGGTACAACTAGTACAACTACTAAATAACATTAGAATATTTAAAACGTGATTGCAAATTTAAAACATGTTGCACATTTAAAATGATCTGAACATTTAAAATGTTTTTGTTAAACATAGTTGTACTAGTTTATTAGTTGTACAGGTTTCTACATAGTTGTACTTTGGCAGTGAAATCGGAAAATATTAGTTGTACCGTATTAAAAATACAATTATCTTAGTTGTACTACTTCATTATGATTACATGTCGTTGTCCGGATACAATAATATCATAAATACTGTTAAAATACTTGTCATGTATGTTTTGAAAAAAATATGTGAACAAACAAGTTAACAACTCTTAAAAGTATAAGATAGATCATGCAAACTTATGTGATAGTGTTAGAAATAAATAAAAAAATAGAAAACACAAATAGCATATCGAAACACTTATCAATTTCACCATTTGATTGTTTTATTAATATGGAATACCTAAAAAAATATTTAAATTTCAATACCTGTATAATTGTACTGGTCATAAACTAGACATAGTTATTCTAGTTATACCAGTAAAACTTATTTTAGTTTTACTAGTTGTACCAGTATGACAACACAGAAACATAATTTTTATGTTATATAAAGTTTTACCAGATGTACATGTACTACCTGATAGAAATAATACAACACATAAATAAGTTACACAACACATAAATAAGTTCCACAACACATAAATAAGTTTCACAACACATAAATAAGTTCCACAACACATAAGTAAGTTACATAACACATAAGTAAGACTCATTCATCATTTTTTTCGTTACCACTTCCTTCGTTGTCACCTCCCTCGTCTCCATTTCCTTCGCAGCCACTTCCATCACTGCCATTTCCCTCACTGCTACTGCTGTCACTGCCATCACTGCTACTTTCTTCGTTTTCACCAATCAATGGAGGAAACTTCTTCTTTTTTTTCCTCCGATAATCTCCGGCAAATGGGAATCTAGTAACTTGTAGTCTTCCTTGTTTTTTGTCCACATAAGGAGGGAAGACAACCTGAGATCGGATTTCCTCAGGAATTTCAGAACTTTCCCATGTTGAATGATGAGGCACTGGATATACTGTCCTGTAATATGCTAAAGTTCACTGCTCCATCCAGTAATACTTAGAACAATAATGTTCAGCCATTTCTCCACGCGCCATGATGGCAGCAAGTGCATGCACACAAGGATAGCGATCAATATCAAAATACCTACAATAGCATGTCCTGTTGCTCAAATCAACAAAATAACCATGACCGTCCTTGCCAACCACATTGTAGTGACCTTCAAATCTATTTAGCTCGGTCACCGTGAGCTTTCTTGCCTTAGAATATATGTGATGCAATATCCCATGCACATGCGGGGCTAATATCTGCCTCTCTGGTACGCGTAAAGATTCTAGACGGTATTTGTTAAACCATTCTACTATCTTTTCCACGATCACATCAAGCATTGGCAACAACGCATATTTCCTTGGTTCCTTCAAAACACCATTGATAGATTCAACAGTGTTGGTTGTGTCTATGTTGTACCTTTCTCCCGGAAATTTACATCTTGCCCATTTGGTTTCATGAACACTGTCATCTAGATACTCGGCCGCTTGAGGATACATGCTCCTGAAATCATTGTAGCATTTTCTGAACTCCACCTCACAGTAAATACCAGCAATTTTTCTGAATTTTTTCGCAACTCCTTTCTTGTTAACATTGCTGCATGCCCCGCTGACATTATTAGACAAGTGATAATTGCAATATCCATGGATCGCCAACGGGTATACCTCGTGTACTTTCTTGATGATGCTTTGGTTTCTATCAGTACAAAATACAAGCTGAGGATCATCTGGTATCAAAGTTTTTAATATAGTCAAAAACCACTCCCAGCTTGCATTTTTCTCACCATCTACTACCGCAAAAGCAAGGGGATAATGATGATGATCTGGATCCTGCGCAGTGGCAATGAGAAGAACTCCTTTGTACACACCCTTCAGGTGAGTTCCATCCATTATTATCACTTGCCTCATCGCCTTGAACCCTTCGATGCAAGCTCCGAGCGCAAAAAACATATACTTAAACTGGTTCTTCTCATCCACTTCTAATCGTGTAATGGTATCAGGATTCATCCTTTGTAACATGTACAAGTAAGATGGCAGCCTAGCAAAACTCTCCTCCGGGTTACCACGCAAATCACTCAAAGCTTTATTTTTCCCTCTCAAAGCCGTAGAATATGAAACCGTAACACCCACTCTATTCTTCACCAAATGTATGAGAGTCTTGGGATTCGGAGTCTTGTATTTGCCGGGATAATCAGAGTGAACCACTGATGCGACCAAGCTTGGTGTGCCTCTTTTCTTCTTCTTCATGACACTTGCATCTCCCCGAGAGCATGTATGCATCTTTCTATACGTTCTGATAGAATAAAAAGAAGAGTTCTTCAGCTTTGCAGCTCGTAAATACCATCTGCATCCAGCCCCACGACATTTCAATATGGAAACCTGAGGATTCGACTTCTTTATATCAACCTCAAAGCAATTTGAATGCACACCTTTGTCCACTAAATCTCTCACCTCTTCTCTAGTCGCAAATTCTTGATGCAAACTCATATCAATGCCATCATCCCACTCTGAATTGACAATTGGAGGTTTAACTGCTGTAACAGCCGGCAACTCCTCCCTATCATCCATTTCATCACTTTCTTCATTGATTTTCTCAGGCTGAAAATCATCCTCCTGAATATGAGGAACAAATTCCAACTCCACAGCTCCAACCATGCCATCACTAGCTCTGGCATCACTCATATTTTCCTCATTCACAGAAAACATCTCGTTACTCTGATTTTCTGAGACGATTTTGGTTAGCTCCACATGCAAGACACTACGTCGATTCTTCTTATCTACCATCATTAAATATCCTAAAACATCTTCATCATCCAAGATATAACAAGGATTATTATTATTCAAGACCAGCGGAAAGTAACTCAGTTGAAGCTTGCTCGCAGCTACATCAATCTTCATTTTTTTGCCTATTCTATCAACCAAGTGAGAATAAGTAATCTCCTCATAACTTCCTTTCATCACTAATGTAGAAATATGTCTGTCTACACCATGTTCAAAATGTATCACCACAGACCCATTACTATCCATAGTTCCTGAAAATGAGTAAAACCCAACAATAGCAATTAGTAGTTATACAAGTTATATGAGTTATACGGTTGCAAAATATATCAGTTATACTAATTTTACCAGTTTGACTGGTTTACATATCTTAGTAATGATTTTTTTTCTTCAACAAATTCATGTTTTATACTCTAACAAGATTATATCTAACCTTATAGTCTGACTAATACGGTTAACATACATTTTATATGACTAAACCAAACAAACAACAATAAAAACATAAAATCCACAAAGAAGAGAGAGAGGAAGAGAGTTTACACTTACCAATATTTCAGAACCAAGGACGACGCAAATGGGATATTTCACGGCGTCCTAACCTGTAGAAAGACCCTAAGAAACAGAGGTGAAGGTTTCTGGGTGAAGACTAGAAGAAGAGAGTTTTGGTTGGTGAAGTGAATGAATTTTCGTAGTAATGAGCATGGTTGAGGAAGAAATGAAGAAGAAGAGAGAGAAGGGAATCTGGTTGGTGAAATTCGATGGCCAAGATTAAAACATACTCATAAGATCTGATGGCTAAGGAGTAAGGTTCATTAATGGCATTGTTGTAAATATTTCATTCTTCAAAATCGGATGGCTCAGATTAAAACGTAAGTGATCTGATCTAATGGTTCATACTGAGCTTTCATTAAGGACAAAATCGTAATTTACACATATTTGTCCTACAATAGATCAGTTTTGGTGGCTGCAGATTTTTTAAGTGTCCTTTGTCCCATAAAAGATCAGCGTCCCTGAAAAAATGAATAACTTTGCTCCGTTGATTTAGTCTCATACGACGGTCAAAAACTCGATCCTTGTGCTTGTGAATTAGCCAATAAGAAATTTTCTTTTAGTTATTTTACTTTATTTTCTTTTCATGACAGAGCAAGTTTTATTTTGGGTGTATAGCAGTAGAATTGTTGATTACAGTAGAACATCTATAAAATAATATTTGATAAATTAATATACATTAAAAATATCTATAAATTAGTATCTCGATAAATTAATATTTCTCTAAATTAAAATTTTGGTGTCGTCCCAGTATTATTAATTTATAGAGGTTTCACTGTACATCTCTTCTATACAACGAATGAATTTTTGTTTCTGATCTTTCTTTAAATTGTTAAAGTTTATTATAAATTTTATTAAATTCTAAGTTTATTTCATTTAAAGTAAATGAAAAAAAATTAGAGAGAAAATTTATGATATAGAATTTGGAGTTTGAAGAAAAGGGTTTGGACTTTAAATTTAAATACGAAATTTTGGTTTTATAAATAAGATTTGAATTTCTTAAAAAATATTGGATATTAATTTAGGTGTATTATAGTAATTTTGAAATTATATGCTAAGGTTAAGGTTTATTTTTGGTGACTTACAGGTTGGGTGTTTGAGGTTTACTCTAAGAGTATGAGATAATGTTTTGGAAACACTAAATTTGAGAAATTTAACATTGAAGGTTAAACTCTGATAATATAAGAGTTTTGAAGTTTGTGCGAAGAGTTTAGAGTTTAAAAATCCATTTAGGGTTTATAAATTTTTTTGTTTGACTTCTTTTATATGAACTTCTCACAAATATATAGTTGTTTTATCGTCATAAATGGAGACATATTCTTTAGTCATATATCAGTCACAATGATTACAATAAATATAGTCACAATTTTGTCACATATTTTGTCTCGTTTATTTCCGTCATATTAATGTCACTAAACGTGACAAAAGTTGGCTACAAAAAAAATCGGTCACAGTATTGTGACCAATTAGCTATTTTTTTTGACATATAATATTAGTTGCAAATTAGTGTCGATTAAGTCACAAATTTGTGAACAAAAATATTAGTCTCAAATATTCGTAACAATGTCCCCTTTTTTTGTAGTGAAATCTTAGAGATACTGGAATGGGAATGAATAAAGATCTAGAAGAAACAAATCATTAATCCACTATCTCTAGTGATAGAAACACAGAGGGTGAAGATCTGTCTTCTGCTTCAGAAGGGGAGCAAAAAGTGTGTGTTTTCGGAAATGTGTACTGAGGGTGATACGGGATTGCATCAATAATTACACTTATAGTCTCAGACTCTGTTCAAATAGAGCATGGAACACCATGGTGTACTGATCGTAACAAAAGTGACACTAAAGTAGTGACAGCTCTTAGTTGATCTCCTTGGACATGGAATGATGTGCTTCCATAGTTACGGTTATGCATCAATGTAACACATTAATTGCAGGATCTTCAGGGTAACATGAAGATCAGAATCCATCCCTTTCTTCTTTGTTTCTAACCGAAAGAGTAGCCGTAAGGTCAGACGTAATCAAGTGTTAAATATGTTTTCTGCATGGAATGTAAGAGAACTCAACAGTGAAGGATGCCACACTACAGTCAAGGAGTGTGTAGATAGCAACATACCTTCTTTTGGAGCGTATTTAAAAACACATATACAACCTCTAATACAAGATGGATAATAAAAGCTTTTACTCGTGGTTGGAAATATTTTGCAAATTGGGATCAACATCACATTTAAAGGATCCTTGTTAGCAGTCCAAATATAATAACAACAATCTACATGTCTACTTCTCAAGCGGTTACTTGTGGTTTCCTTCTTCCTTTTGTACACTATCAGTGTGACTGTAACTTCTTTTTATGGATCCAGTGATGTGGAATCAAGGCAAGTTCTATGGTAAGAGCTAAAAAATCTGAATTCTATCATGCCAGTTTTGTCTCATCCTTGGGTTGTTATCGGGGATATCAATCAAATCATTCGGACTAGCTATCATTCTCAATCCAAGGACCAGGATATGGATACAAGTGGTATAATGAATATGAATTTAACAATGTAAGATGCATAAATTTTCAAAGCTAAATGTAAGGGGATCTCTTTTAAGTGTTGGAACAATGAGGAAGCAAATCCAATATCTAAAAAGATCGATTAATGCTCATCGACCAGACTTGAGATTAGCGCTTTCCAGGCAGCTATGCTGATGGTTGCTATCTGCACGGGAAGAGCTCCAAAGCCTCTCAAGTTTTTTACTCATATAATAGATCACCCGCTCTTCAATGAAACAGTGAAGTCTCGTGTCAGCCGGATTCGATTATTTTGGAACTTATCAGTTTAAGTTGGTAAGGTCTTTGAAAATTCCAAAGAAGGATTTGAAGAGGACAAATCAGATATATCTTACCGGTTTGAAGATCAGAAAAATATTGTTTGCAAGGAATTCCAAAGACGCCTATCAACCTATCTGGACGGTGAAATATCTTATTTGGACCATTTGGTGTGGGAACCGAAATTCGCACCGTCAAATGTTACTAAGTAAAATCGTAGGAAAACTAAGTTGACCTAGTTTTCCCCGAGGATCCCGGCTATCTGCTGGGCCACGCACGACAAAGTTAAAAAAAAAAGGCTAAGTTGAAAGTAAATGCGTAAAATAAGAGAGCACAAAAGAAAGAATTTTATTTCCGAATTTGCGGATAGCGTTGGAACAATAGGTCGAGATCGCGGCCGTAAGAGCTGTCGATCGTCGCTAGTCTCAAAACCCTAGATCTAACCTAATTGAGTCGCAGCTCGCTAAAAAGGAAATAAACGCCTAAGTTCTAAATTGCTCTGAGAGTGGTTTTTCTTGTGATTTTCGGATCCCCCTTCCTCTGCTCCTAGACTTGCTTATATACTCCCATATGACGGTCTATTCCTGACGGGCCGGCGCGAGCTGGGCTTTTTCCATTTTCGTCGTCCTTCATGTTTATCGGGAAACTTGACATTTATCCTCTAGGAAACTTGACGTTTATCTTTTGGAAATTTGACATTTATCTTGTTTAGGAAGATAATCGCAAACTGTCGTATCTATCTTTTTTAGAAAATCGTAAAATGGTTATCCGATCATGTTTGGTCCCCGTTGGGCCGTATCTCGGATTTCCGTTATTTTTACGATTTCCTCGAGAGAACGTTCCTACTCGGACATTGGATCTTTCAGAAGACCTTCGGCTCTTTTATGCAGCAAATGGTGTTTTTAGATAATCGTTGCCGCTTTCTACGAAGTTCTCCCATCCATTGACGTCTTACGGGTTTTCCGAAGGCTAGGAGAAAGAAAAGGAGTTTGGTTTGCGGGATTTCAGAAAGTCGCAAAACTTCGATTTCTGGCGGTTTGAGAGCTTGGAACTTACGCACGAAGACTAGCCGTCCGATAACTCGAGCTAGCATGGCGCTAGGCGCCCGGCGCCTAGAGGCAGCACGGGAGCTAGGCGCCCGGCGCCTAGAGACAGCACGGGCGCCAGGCGCCCGGCGCCTAGAGGCAGCACGGGCGCCAGGCGCCCGGCGCCTAGAGGCAGCACGGGCGCTAGGCGCCCGGCGCCTAGAGGCAGCACGGGCGCTAGGCGCCCGGCGCCTAGAGGCAGCACGGGCGCTAGGCGCCCGGCGCCTAGAGGCAGCGCGGGCGCTAGGCGCCCGGCGCCTAGAGGCAGCGCGGGCGCTAGGCGCCCGGCGCCTAGAGGCAACGCGGGCGCTAGGCGCCCGGCGCCTAGAGGCAGCACGGGCGCTAGGCGCCCGGCGCCTAGAGGCAGCACGGGCGCTAGGCGCCCGGCGCCTAGAGGCAACGCGGGCGCTAGGCGCCCGGCGCCTAGAGGCAACGCGGGCGCTAGGCGCCCGGCGCCTAGAGGCAGCACGGGCACTAGGCGCCCGGCGCCTAGAGGCAGCACGGGCGCTAGGCGACCCTTAGGAGGTTGCGTGACTTTATGTTTTTCGGGATCGGCCGTTGGTGGCCTTTGAATCCTTATTATGAATGCTTTTATTAATTATGTGTTTTGATTTATACTTTCGCCAAGTGTAGAGGACTTTGAATACGCGTAGTCACTTCGTATCCGAGCTCTTTTTTTGTCGCTTAACCTGCAGGTTACTTTGTAGCGAACGTTAGGTTTGTAAGCGATAAGAGGCAAGTTTTGGGATCTCGTATGCTGGATACTTATGCCTATGAGATATTTTAGATACCAGCAAGGCTGGGTTTAGGGCAAGACCTAGGTCTAGTTTCGGACTGAAGCTATGCGATGATAAATCGGCTTTTCGTTTTGCTTGTTTGCGATTTCGACCTGACTCGTACCGTTTTAGAATCCGCGAAGTGCTTATCGGCTTATACGATTCGTTTGGGTACGAGTCGAGCTACTTCCTTTACGAAGAGCTAACCAAAATTTGGATTTCTTGTATAGCGCGCTATGATATCCTTGTCGGATGCAAAAGGACTTCATTGGAAGCCAGACTACGAATTTGATTTGAGTGAAACGTTTCTATGTTTTTCCGTCGGGGCCAATCGACGGAATGGGATTTTTAGAGTCGCGGAAAGACTGTTTGATAGAGTTTTTTGGAGGAGAGTAGAGAATCGAAACTGGTCAGGAACTTGCGACGTCTCGCGTTCCTTAAAGATACGATTTTCGTTTTCCGTAATATTTGTGCCTTTGATAAGCGTTCGAATTTAAGACTGTAAAAAGTTTCAAGAATGTAGAATACATGTAGAGAATATTTTTGCGGGAGTAAAAGATTATTCATTCCCATCTTCCCCCCACCTTTTTGGTGGGGGGGATAGCTGAACTCGTCGGGTTTCGACGAGCTGCCTACGTACCTCTTGCGAGGATCAAGCCATCTCGTAGTTCTGCTTATATCGCGGATGTTATTACTCCACGACTTCCGGCGCTTCGACTGTCTTCGCTAAGTCGGTGGCCGCGTCGGGAGTTGGGTCATTCGTTCCGTCGGCGTGGGCTCGAGGATTTGCTTATCATCCTGAGTTGTGGCCTTTTTGGACAAATCCGAGTCGTCCTTTTATGCAGCAAATGGTGTTTTTAGATAATCGTTGCCGCTTTCTACGAAGTTCTCCCATCCATTGACGTCTTACGGGTTTTCCGAAGGCTAGGAGAAAGAAAAGGAGTTTGGTTTGCGGGATTTCAGAAAGTCGCAAAACTTCGATTTCTGGCGGTTTGAGAGCTTGGAACTTACGCACGAAGACTAGCCGTCCGATAACTCGAGCTAGCATGGCGCTAGGCGCCCGGCGCCTAGAGGCAGCACGGGAGCTAGGCGCCCGGCGCCTAGAGACAGCACGGGCGCCAGGCGCCCGGCGCCTAGAGGCAGCACGGGCGCCAGGCGCCCGGCGCCTAGAGGCAGCACGGGCGCTAGGCGCCCGGCGCCTAGAGGCAGCACGGGCGCTAGGCGCCCGGCGCCTAGAGGCAGCACGGGCGCTAGGCGCCCGGCGCCTAGAGGCAGCGCGGGCGCTAGGCGCCCGGCGCCTAGAGGCAGCGCGGGCGCTAGGCGCCCGGCGCCTAGAGGCAACGCGGGCGCTAGGCGCCCGGCGCCTAGAGGCAGCACGGGCGCTAGGCGCCCGGCGCCTAGAGGCAGCACGGGCGCTAGGCGCCCGGCGCCTAGAGGCAACGCGGGCGCTAGGCGCCCGGCGCCTAGAGGCAACGCGGGCGCTAGGCGCCCGGCGCCTAGAGGCAGCACGGGCACTAGGCGCCCGGCGCCTAGAGGCAGCACGGGCGCTAGGCGACCGGCGCCTAGAGGCAGCACGGGCGCTAGGCGCCCGGCGCCTAGAGGCAGCACGGGCGCTAGGCGCCCGGCGCCTAGAGGCAGCACGGGCGCTAGGCGCCCGGCGCCTAGAGGCAGCACGGGCGCTAGGCGCCCGGCGCCTAGAGGCAGCTTCGGGCGCTAGGCGCCCGGCGCCTAGAGGCAGCTTCGGGCGCTAGGCGCCCGGCGCCTAGAGGCAGCTTCGGGCGCTAGGCGCCCGGCGCCTAGAGGCAGCTCGGGCGCTAGGCACCCGGCGTCTAGAGGCAGCACGGGCGCTAGGCGCCCGGCGCCTAGAGGCAGCACGGGCGCTAGGCGCCCGGCGCCTAGAGGCAGCACGGGCGCTAGGCGCCCGGCGCCTAGAGGCAACGCGGGCGCTAGGCGCCTGGCGCCTAGAGGCTGCACGGGCGCTAGGCGCCCGGCGCCTAGAGGCAGCACGGGCGCTAGGCGCCCGGCGCCTAGAGGCAGCCCAGGGTCGTCGCTCGTTTCTTTCGGCTCGTGCGAGTTTTTGCGTTCTTTTAACTTCCCGGAGATTTTTATCGTGTAGAGAATGTTTCTAATCGTTGATTTCGGAATGTCTTAACATTTTCCCGAGTTTTCTAGAATGAAACTTATTCTCCTAATGCTTCTCTAACATCTTTCGTATTTTGTCCGAACTTTTCGGACATCGATTTCGTCTTGACCGATTTTGACCCCAACAGTTAGCCCCCCAGCTAGCTAGGAGCCGTAGCGGTCGTAGGTCCTAGCTTGCTGTATGGTTTGTGAGGAAAGTATGGAGACGAAATCGTACCGAAGGTCGGGGTAAATAGTAAAATTCATGCCTATAAAGACTTGTGAATCCTTTACCATTCTTATTTCACCCAAGAATCCTAAGTTAATTTCTCCCTCAAAGATTCTCTCTCTACCTTTAAGAAAAGAATGACTTCAAGGTCAAAATCCTCGAGGAGACAGTCTCGCTCTCCTTCGGACAGTTTCCACGCCGAGGAGGAAGCTCCGAAGCCCGAGGTTTCAGAGGTTGAGAGGAACGTGTACTGTGACGCTGTCTTTGGTTCTGATCCCCCTCTTCATGTGATTCCGATTCCCCGGCGTCCTGTGAAGGCGCGTGTGGAAGCTGATTCGCCGAGCGAGGTATCCCCCGAGTATCTTGGAATTCTTCGAAAGTTCTACAACGTTCCGGAGAAAGTCGTGTTTCGCATTCCCCTTGGGGATGAGAGTCCGGAGCGCACTCCGGAGGGTTACTTTACTTGTTACGAGGCATTCCTGACGCAATGTCGATTATGGTTCCCGATCCCTGGGGTCATCGTCCAAGCTCTCGATCGTTTCGGAATCTCAATCAGCCAGTTGAACGTGCCGGCTCTAGAGAGCTGGCTTGGCGTTGTGATTCTGAGCTACGAGTTAGGAATGGATCTTAGCCCTTCGGACTTTGAAGGGCTGTGGCTTTCCAAGAGCGTGAAAACCAATGGAATATTTGCCATGAAATCGAGGACTGATCACTCGGTAATTTGTGGGTTTACCTCGCATGTTAAGGATTTCGTTGATCGTTTTTTTTTTTGTGAGGATAGATGGAGAATCTGTCAAGGAGAGCTTTCTTCATCTATTCCCGACGGAGTGGTTGTACCGACGTGGTAAGATTATAGTAAATTTGATTTTTTTTTTTTTTTTTTTTTTTTTTTTTTTTTTTAGAAATCGAAAGTCGAACTCTGAATGCATATGCGCATTTTTTTTTATTGTAGAGAATAGGTGTCTCACGCACATCCCTTCCGATCTTACCGTCAAGAGAGACATATTCAGGTCAAGGGCCTGTTCCTGGGATTCTTTCGATCTCGACCGGATTCGGAAGGCGGTCGCGCTTCACCGATCGCGAGGCGGTACGCGACCTCTCATCAATGATGGATCCTTCGTGTTTGCTCCTTCGAGGCGAAGGGGGAAATCTTCGAAGGGCAAAGGGATCGCTTTCGAGGCCTCGTCGGAAAACAACGAGCCATCGAGGCACGATCCCGACTTTGTCGCAGAGAGCGGGGGTGCTTCCGGTCCGAACCCTCCTCCAAACGACTTCTTTGATGAGCTCCCCCGGCTTTTACCCGTGACGAGTCTTTGGACAATGAGGAGAGGGACAAGGTGACAGCGGAAGGCGCTCGTTTGGTCAACGAGGTTTGTTTCCGACACTTAAGCAAATTCTTCCTATCCTTTTGCTTGACCTTGACTTTTTTGCAGGCCGTGAGAGTATGGAATGCGTCAATCGACGGAAGTTTCCGCACTGCTCGATTGGCCCGCTTCAAAGCGGAGGAGACCGAAAGGGAGTTTGCCAAGTATCGGTTGGAGGTTGAGGAGCGAAACCGTCGGCAAGCCGAGGTCCAGGCTCGAGCCCTCGTCCGTGCAGAGAGGAGAGGACGGAGAAGAGCTGCCGCCGAAATGAATCGACGGGCGGAAATATTTTCTACCGAATTTGGGGCGTACAAAGAGGCTCAGGACTTCTTAGGTGATTTCCGCGAGTGTCGCGGTTCGGTGGGTACTCTTCACAAGGTGCAGCGTGAGGGTTTCTCGCTTTCCAGCGAACTTGCCGCGATGGATGGTTCGATGAGAGTATGCGCTAACGCCGAATCCTCCGTTCCTCCGATCGAAGGAAGAATTCGAGAATTGTGGAATCCTATTCAAGTCTCGGAAGATACAGCGGATGCCGGCGCAGATGCGAATGCAGGTGACGGGGGCGAAGAGGTCGACCAGCCCGATTCCTCGTATGGAATAACTTTTTCTGATTGTCTTGCATTTGATTATAATTTGTAATAAGCCAAGTAGGGCTGTTTGTATGTGTTGCGACCCTTAGGAGGTTGCGTGACTTTATGTTTTTCGGGATCGGCCGTTGGTGGCCTTTGAATCCTTATTATGAATGCTTTTATTAATTATGTGTTTTGATTTATACTTTCGCCAAGTGTAGAGGACTTTGAATACGCGTAGTCACTTCGTATCCGAGCTCTTTTTTTGTCGCTTAACCTGCAGGTTACTTTGTAGCGAACGTTAGGTTTGTAAGCGATAAGAGGCAAGTTTTGGGATCTCGTATGCTGGATACTTATGCCTATGAGATATTTTAGATACCAGCAAGGCTGGGTTTAGGGCAAGACCTAGGTCTAGTTTCGGACTGAAGCTATGCGATGATAAATCGGCTTTTCGTTTTGCTTGTTTGCGATTTCGACCTGACTCGTACCGTTTTAGAATCCGCGAAGTGCTTATCGGCTTATACGATTCGTTTGGGTACGAGTCGAGCTACTTCCTTTACGAAGAGCTAACCAAAATTTGGATTTCTTGTATAGCGCGCTATGATATCCTTGTCGGATGCAAAAGGACTTCATTGGAAGCCAGACTACGAATTTGATTTGAGTGAAACGTTTCTATGTTTTTCCGTCGGGGCCAATCGACGGAATGGGATTTTTAGAGTCGCGGAAAGACTGTTTGATAGAGTTTTTTGGAGGAGAGTAGAGAATCGAAACTGGTCAGGAACTTGCGACGTCTCGCGTTCCTTAAAGATACGATTTTCGTTTTCCGTAATATTTGTGCCTTTGATAAGCGTTCGAATTTAAGACTGTAAAAAGTTTCAAGAATGTAGAATACATGTAGAGAATATTTTTGCGGGAGTAAAAGATTATTCATTCCCATCTTCCCCCCACCTTTTTGGTGGGGGGGATAGCTGAACTCGTCGGGTTTCGACGAGCTGCCTACGTACCTCTTGCGAGGATCAAGCCATCTCGTAGTTCTGCTTATATCGCGGATGTTATTACTCCACGACTTCCGGCGCTTCGACTGTCTTCGCTAAGTCGGTGGCCGCGTCGGGAGTTGGGTCATTCGTTCCGTCGGCGTGGGCTCGAGGATTTGCTTATCATCCTGAGTTGTGGCCTTTTTGGACAAATCCGAGTCGTCCTTTTATGCAGCAAATGGTGTTTTTAGATAATCGTTGCCGCTTTCTACGAAGTTCTCCCATCCATTGACGTCTTACGGGTTTTCCGAAGGCTAGGAGAAAGAAAAGGAGTTTGGTTTGCGGGATTTCAGAAAGTCGCAAAACTTCGATTTCTGGCGGTTTGAGAGCTTGGAACTTACGCACGAAGACTAGCCGTCCGATAACTCGAGCTAGCATGGCGCTAGGCGCCCGGCGCCTAGAGGCAGCACGGGAGCTAGGCGCCCGGCGCCTAGAGACAGCACGGGCGCCAGGCGCCCGGCGCCTAGAGGCAGCACGGGCGCCAGGCGCCCGGCGCCTAGAGGCAGCACGGGCGCTAGGCGCCCGGCGCCTAGAGGCAGCACGGGCGCTAGGCGCCCGGCGCCTAGAGGCAGCACGGGCGCTAGGCGCCCGGCGCCTAGAGGCAGCGCGGGCGCTAGGCGCCCGGCGCCTAGAGGCAGCGCGGGCGCTAGGCGCCCGGCGCCTAGAGGCAACGCGGGCGCTAGGCGCCCGGCGCCTAGAGGCAGCACGGGCGCTAGGCGCCCGGCGCCTAGAGGCAGCACGGGCGCTAGGCGCCCGGCGCCTAGAGGCAACGCGGGCGCTAGGCGCCCGGCGCCTAGAGGCAACGCGGGCGCTAGGCGCCCGGCGCCTAGAGGCAGCACGGGCACTAGGCGCCCGGCGCCTAGAGGCAGCACGGGCGCTAGGCGACCGGCGCCTAGAGGCAGCACGGGCGCTAGGCGCCCGGCGCCTAGAGGCAGCACGGGCGCTAGGCGCCCGGCGCCTAGAGGCAGCACGGGCGCTAGGCGCCCGGCGCCTAGAGGCAGCACGGGCGCTAGGCGCCCGGCGCCTAGAGGCAGCTTCGGGCGCTAGGCGCCCGGCGCCTAGAGGCAGCTTCGGGCGCTAGGCGCCCGGCGCCTAGAGGCAGCTTCGGGCGCTAGGCGCCCGGCGCCTAGAGGCAGCTCGGGCGCTAGGCACCCGGCGTCTAGAGGCAGCACGGGCGCTAGGCGCCCGGCGCCTAGAGGCAGCACGGGCGCTAGGCGCCCGGCGCCTAGAGGCAACGCGGGCGCTAGGCGCCTGGCGCCTAGAGGCTGCACGGGCGCTAGGCGCCCGGCGCCTAGAGGCAGCACGGGCGCTAGGCGCCCGGCGCCTAGAGGCAGCCCAGGGTCGTCGCTCGTTTCTTTCGGCTCGTGCGAGTTTTTGCGTTCTTTTAACTTCCCGGAGATTTTTATCGTGTAGAGAATGTTTCTAATCGTTGATTTCGGAATGTCTTAACATTTTCCCGAGTTTTCTAGAATGAAACTTATTCTCCTAATGCTTCTCTAACATCTTTCGTATTTTGTCCGAACTTTTCGGACATCGATTTCGTCTTGACCGATTTTGACCCCAACAGTTAGCCCCCCAGCTAGCTAGGAGCCGTAGCGGTCGTAGGTCCTAGCTTGCTGTATGGTTTGTGAGGAAAGTATGGAGACGAAATCGTACCGAAGGTCGGGGTAAATAGTAAAATTCATGCCTATAAAGACTTGTGAATCCTTTACCATTCTTATTTCACCCAAGAATCCTAAGTTAATTTCTCCCTCAAAGATTCTCTCTCTACCTTTAAGAAAAGAATGACTTCAAGGTCAAAATCCTCGAGGAGACAGTCTCGCTCTCCTTCGGACAGTTTCCACGCCGAGGAGGAAGCTCCGAAGCCCGAGGTTTCAGAGGTTGAGAGGAACGTGTACTGTGACGCTGTCTTTGGTTCTGATCCCCCTCTTCATGTGATTCCGATTCCCCGGCGTCCTGTGAAGGCGCGTGTGGAAGCTGATTCGCCGAGCGAGGTATCCCCCGAGTATCTTGGAATTCTTCGAAAGTTCTACAACGTTCCGGAGAAAGTCGTGTTTCGCATTCCCCTTGGGGATGAGAGTCCGGAGCGCACTCCGGAGGGTTACTTTACTTGTTACGAGGCATTCCTGACGCAATGTCGATTATGGTTCCCGATCCCTGGGGTCATCGTCCAAGCTCTCGATCGTTTCGGAATCTCAATCAGCCAGTTGAACGTGCCGGCTCTAGAGAGCTGGCTTGGCGTTGTGATTCTGAGCTACGAGTTAGGAATGGATCTTAGCCCTTCGGACTTTGAAGGGCTGTGGCTTTCCAAGAGCGTGAAAACCAATGGAATATTTGCCATGAAATCGAGGACTGATCACTCGGTAATTTGTGGGTTTACCTCGCATGTTAAGGATTTCGTTGATCGTTTTTTTTTTTGTGAGGATAGATGGAGAATCTGTCAAGGAGAGCTTTCTTCATCTATTCCCGACGGAGTGGTTGTACCGACGTGGTAAGATTATAGTAAATTTGATTTTTTTTTTTTTTTTTTTTTTTTTTTTTTTTTTTTTAGAAATCGAAAGTCGAACTCTGAATGCATATGCGCATTTTTTTTTATTGTAGAGAATAGGTGTCTCACGCACATCCCTTCCGATCTTACCGTCAAGAGAGACATATTCAGGTCAAGGGCCTGTTCCTGGGATTCTTTCGATCTCGACCGGATTCGGAAGGCGGTCGCGCTTCACCGATCGCGAGGCGGTACGCGACCTCTCATCAATGATGGATCCTTCGTGTTTGCTCCTTCGAGGCGAAGGGGGAAATCTTCGAAGGGCAAAGGGATCGCTTTCGAGGCCTCGTCGGAAAACAACGAGCCATCGAGGCACGATCCCGACTTTGTCGCAGAGAGCGGGGGTGCTTCCGGTCCGAACCCTCCTCCAAACGACTTCTTTGATGAGCTCCCCCGGCTTTTACCCGTGACGAGTCTTTGGACAATGAGGAGAGGGACAAGGTGACAGCGGAAGGCGCTCGTTTGGTCAACGAGGTTTGTTTCCGACACTTAAGCAAATTCTTCCTATCCTTTTGCTTGACCTTGACTTTTTTGCAGGCCGTGAGAGTATGGAATGCGTCAATCGACGGAAGTTTCCGCACTGCTCGATTGGCCCGCTTCAAAGCGGAGGAGACCGAAAGGGAGTTTGCCAAGTATCGGTTGGAGGTTGAGGAGCGAAACCGTCGGCAAGCCGAGGTCCAGGCTCGAGCCCTCGTCCGTGCAGAGAGGAGAGGACGGAGAAGAGCTGCCGCCGAAATGAATCGACGGGCGGAAATATTTTCTACCGAATTTGGGGCGTACAAAGAGGCTCAGGACTTCTTAGGTGATTTCCGCGAGTGTCGCGGTTCGGTGGGTACTCTTCACAAGGTGCAGCGTGAGGGTTTCTCGCTTTCCAGCGAACTTGCCGCGATGGATGGTTCGATGAGAGTATGCGCTAACGCCGAATCCTCCGTTCCTCCGATCGAAGGAAGAATTCGAGAATTGTGGAATCCTATTCAAGTCTCGGAAGATACAGCGGATGCCGGCGCAGATGCGAATGCAGGTGACGGGGGCGAAGAGGTCGACCAGCCCGATTCCTCGTATGGAATAACTTTTTCTGATTGTCTTGCATTTGATTATAATTTGTAATAAGCCAAGTAGGGCTGTTTGTATGTGTTGCGACCCTTAGGAGGTTGCGTGACTTTATGTTTTTCGGGATCGGCCGTTGGTGGCCTTTGAATCCTTATTATGAATGCTTTTATTAATTATGTGTTTTGATTTATACTTTCGCCAAGTGTAGAGGACTTTGAATACGCGTAGTCACTTCGTATCCGAGCTCTTTTTTTGTCGCTTAACCTGCAGGTTACTTTGTAGCGAACGTTAGGTTTGTAAGCGATAAGAGGCAAGTTTTGGGATCTCGTATGCTGGATACTTATGCCTATGAGATATTTTAGATACCAGCAAGGCTGGGTTTAGGGCAAGACCTAGGTCTAGTTTCGGACTGAAGCTATGCGATGATAAATCGGCTTTTCGTTTTGCTTGTTTGCGATTTCGACCTGACTCGTACCGTTTTAGAATCCGCGAAGTGCTTATCGGCTTATACGATTCGTTTGGGTACGAGTCGAGCTACTTCCTTTACGAAGAGCTAACCAAAATTTGGATTTCTTGTATAGCGCGCTATGATATCCTTGTCGGATGCAAAAGGACTTCATTGGAAGCCAGACTACGAATTTGATTTGAGTGAAACGTTTCTATGTTTTTCCGTCGGGGCCAATCGACGGAATGGGATTTTTAGAGTCGCGGAAAGACTGTTTGATAGAGTTTTTTGGAGGAGAGTAGAGAATCGAAACTGGTCAGGAACTTGCGACGTCTCGCGTTCCTTAAAGATACGATTTTCGTTTTCCGTAATATTTGTGCCTTTGATAAGCGTTCGAATTTAAGACTGTAAAAAGTTTCAAGAATGTAGAATACATGTAGAGAATATTTTTGCGGGAGTAAAAGATTATTCATTCCCATCTTCCCCCCACCTTTTTGGTGGGGGGGATAGCTGAACTCGTCGGGTTTCGACGAGCTGCCTACGTACCTCTTGCGAGGATCAAGCCATCTCGTAGTTCTGCTTATATCGCGGATGTTATTACTCCACGACTTCCGGCGCTTCGACTGTCTTCGCTAAGTCGGTGGCCGCGTCGGGAGTTGGGTCATTCGTTCCGTCGGCGTGGGCTCGAGGATTTGCTTATCATCCTGAGTTGTGGCCTTTTTGAACAAATCCGAGTCGTCCTTTGCCGAGTTCTCGGAGATACTCGGATGCTTCTTAGTTCGCTTTAGGTTAGCCGCTGGGGCGTTCCGATTGCTGCGCAATTTATGTTCAGCCAGGAAGCAGAGTCGCGACTGTTTTTGACTTCCCCAGATGACCGCCGTTCCAGTTGGTGTTGGAAACTTGACGCCGAGATGGTAAGTGGACGGGACTGCCTTCATGGCGTTTATCCAATGAGTCCCCATTATGGCGTTGTAGATAGCCGGGTTATCCACTACCGCGAATTCGACGATCTTTGTTACTTCTTTCGCCATGACTGGGAGCCTGATCTTTCCGAGGGTCATGGAGGTGACGCCCGAGAATCCGGTCAACGGTCTCGGTTCTGGGATGACTTCTCCGAGGGGTATGTTCATCCTTTGGAGAGTATCGCGGAACATGATGTTGACCGTGCTTCCTGTGTCGATGAGGATGCGGCCGACTTCGAGATCTTGAATCACCAAGTAGATGACCAGAGGATCGTAGTGGGGTTTATCGAGTCCGGCCGTATCCTGTTCCTCGAAGACGATCGCGTGATTGGGAACGTCGTCTTCTGGGCACCATCCGGGACTTGTTTCGGCTTTCCGTCCATAGGCTTTGATTGACGAAACAGAGTCCTGGTAGAAGTGCGATCCTCCGATGATCATGTTGATCCTCTGGCGATTGTTGTTGTTTCCTTCGCCATCTTGCCTTTGTCCGCGTTTTTTGCCCGATTGAGTTCCAGGAGCGTTATTCTCGGGATTGGCTCCGTCGGTCTTCGGCGGACGGTCGGAATCTAAGAGCAGGTCTTTCACGCTTCTCACCGTTGCTAGCTCGCCGGCGAGCAGCTTTGTAATGAGTCTTGCGCCGAGAACTTTGCAATTGGCGGTAGAGTGACCTCTCGTCTTGTGGAACTCGCAGCTGGAGTTGTCCTTGTACGAGTTCCGCGTCCAAGTGTTTCCGGCGGTCCTCCCTTGCTCGGAGTTGACAGCGTAATTATGCTCGCCTTGGACGTCTTCCCCCTCGTGATGGACGTACTTGTCGTTATGAGGTTTTCTTCTTGCCGGATGCTTTCTGCGGTCCTTGCTTTTGCGCCAGGACTTTCATCTCTTCTTCCATGATGATGAAATCCGTCGCCTTGTGGAGAGTGTCCTGGATGGTGCGCGGTCTCTCCAGAGAAATCCACTTTCGGAATTTCGACTTGTACCAGAGGTTTTTCCTCAGGGCGTCGATGGCGACTCTATCGCTGAGGCCTGTTACCCTGGACATTACGAGTTTGAACCTCTTTATGTAGTCGCGGAGCGGCTCGTCTTCCTTTTGAATGAGGCTCCAAAGGTCTACATCGGAAGTTTCCCTGTCCATGAACATGGAAAACTGCTTTAGAAAGGCTGAAGCTAGCTGGCAAAAACTTCCGATGGAGTTTCTTTTCAAGCGTGAGAACCACTCGAGCGCAGCACCTCTGAGGTTCTCGACGAACAGGAGGCAGCAGCCGACGTCTTTTTCCCGCTCTGGAAGTTTAGACCTGGCCATCGCAATCTGAAAGGATTGCAGGTGTGCCTTCAGGTCTGTGGTTCCGTCGTAGGTGGGAAGCTTTATTTTACCGGGATCCGAGACTCGTGCGTCTGTGATTCGAGACGTGAACGGAGTCTTCCTCGATTCTTCGAGGAGCAGGTCGATCTCGGGAGCGGTGCTGGTTGCGTGGTGAATCTGTGATTTTACCGCTTTCACCTCGGCTGCAGTCTTCGCGATGTATTCGCGTAAATCGTGGATCTCATTGGCGCCGTTTGCGCTTCTTTGTCTACGCTGGCTGTGATAGGCCCGAGTCTGGTCTTCGGCTAGCCTCTCTTGTTCTGACCAGTAGAGGTCTTCCTCTTCTTCCGTCATCGGTTTCTCGAAGGCTGCCGCCAGTCGAGCCGACTGACTTCAGGTCCTTCTGTGGTGGACGTCGGCGTCTTCGTCGGACGGATCTGATTGGTCGCTGATATCCAGATTGATTCTTTCGACGTCGACTCATTCGTTTTCCCTCGCGGGAGGTGGAAGGTTATCCGTCGTTTTCTTCTGCCCCGCCGGAGTGGTATCGTCAGGGATGAGTTCCGGGGATTCTCTCGGGGCGTCTTTTTCTTTGTCTCCGGAAGTTCCGAAGTCAAGTCTCCTGACACGCCTCACCTTAGTGGATCCGCGCTGGAGTTTGCTTTTCGCTGTTAAGGTGCTGACCTGTTTAGCGAGCGAAGCCATTAGCTTCTCTTGTTCTTCCGACCGTTTCTGGGCGGTGGCGAACAGTTCATTCACCTGGTCCAGCATCGCGGTGTTTGCCTCGGCAGTGACCGTCGATATGTTTCCAGCGGGAGTCTTCTCAGCGTTGGCATCGGCGGCTGGTCCGTCGTGCGTTGGCTTGTCTTTTTCCGCGTTAGCAGACATGTTTAACTGGGCGTGCGTAGTTGCGAGAAAGATAATTCCGTGTACCTCCCTCCTTCTAGCGCCAAACTGTGGGAACCGAAATTCGCACCGTCAAATGTTACTAAGTAAAATCGTAGGAAAACTAAGTTGACCTAGTTTTCCCCGAGGATCCCGGCTATCTGCTGGGCCACGCACGACAAAGTTAAAAAAAAAGGCTAAGTTGAAAGTAAATGCGTAAAATAAGAGAGCAAAAAAGAAAGAATTTTATTTCCAAATTTGCGGAGAGCGTTGGAACAATAGGTCGAGATCGCGGCCGTAAGAGTTGTCGATCGTCGCTAGTCTCAAAACCCTAGATCTAACCTAATTGAGTCGCAGCTCGCTAAAAAGGAAATAAACGCCTAAGTTCTAAATTTCTTTGAGAGTGGTTTTTCTTGTGATTTTCGGATCCCCCTTCCTCTGCTCCTAGATTTGCTTATATACTCCCATATGACGGTCTATTCCTGACGGGCCGGCGCGAGCTGGGCTTTTTCCATTTTCGTCGTCCTTCATGTTTATCGGGAAACTTGACATTTATCCTCTAGGAAACTTGACGTTTATCTTTTGGAAATTTGACATTTATCTTGTTTAGGAAGATAATCGCAAACTGACGTATCTATCATTTTTAGAAAATCGTAAAATGGTTATCCGATCATGTTTGGTCCCCGTTGGGCCGTATCTCGGATTTCCGTTATTTTTACGTTTTCCCCGAGAGAACGTTCCTACTCGGACATTGGATCTTTCGGAAGACCTTCGGCTCTTTTATGCGGCAAATGGTGTTTTTAGATAACCGTTGCCGCTTTCTACAAAGTTCTCCCATCCATTGACGTCTTACGGGTTTTCCGAAGGCTAGGAGAAAGAAAAGGAGTTTGGTTTGCGGGATTTCAGAAAGTCGCAAAACTTCGATTTCTGGCGGTTTGAGAGCTTGGAACTTACGCACGAAGACTAGCCGTCCGATAACTCGAGCTAGCAGGGCGCCTAGCGCCCGGCGCCTAGAGGCAGCGCGGGCGCTAGGCGCCCGGCGCCTAGAGGCAGCGCGGGCGCTAGGCGCCCGGCGCCTAGAGGCAGCACGGGCGCTAGGCGCCCGGCGCCTAGAGGCAGCACGGGCGCTAGGCGCCCGGCGCCTAGAGGCAACGCAGGCGCTAGGCGCCCGGCGCCTAGAGGCAGCACGGGCGCTAGGCGCCCGGCGCCTAGAGGCAGCACGGGCGCTAGGCGCCCTGCGCCTAGAGGCAGCACGGGCGCTAGGCGCCCGGCGCCTAGAGGCAGCACGGGCGCTAGGCGCCCGGCGCCTAGAGGCAGCTTCGGGCGCTAGGCGCCCGGCGCCTAGAGGCAGCGCGGGCGCTAGGCGCCCGGGGCCTAGAGGCAACGCGGGCGCTAGGCGCCCGGCGCCTAGAGGCAGCACGGGCGCTAGGCGCCCGGCGCCTAGAGGCAGCCCAGGGTCGTCGCTCGTTTCTTTCGGCTCGTGCGAGTTTTTGCGTTCTTTTTACTTCCCGGAGATTTTTATCGTGTAGAGAATGTTTCTAATCGTTGATTTCGGAATGTCTTAACATTTTCTCGAGTTTTCTAGAATGAAACTTATTCTCCTAATGCTTCTCTAACATCTTTCGTATTTTGTCCGAACTTTTCGGACATCGATTTCGTCTTGACCGATTTTGACCCCAACATTTGGCAAAAACGGAATGACATACTCTTGTTAAGGCAAAAGAGAAGTTTTGTCATCAATGATCCAAAAACAGTGCTTTCTATCACAAAATGGTGGATCAACATGCAGCTCATAACCACATTATTTTCTGGTTTCTCATGCTAGAAGTTTGGTATGTGGCATGTATGAGTTGCAAGCTCATATGGCTGACTGTTTCTCAGGTATCTTGGGAGGTTGAGCACTGGCTTTGGCTTGTTTAAACACTGAGCTGGAAAATCTTCTTCCATATTTTGTTGTTATTCTAGCCAGATAGATTACTTTCAAAGACCGGTTCTCAAAGAGGAAATAACTAAAATAGTCTTCTCAATGCCTATGGATAAGTGATCGGGACCAGATGGGTATAATTTTGAGTTTCTCAGAGCTTCTTGGAGAATTATCAGTAGAGATGTGATTGAACCAATAAAAGAGTGTTTCTGGAATGGTTGTTTGCTTAAGGATTTGAATAGCAGAACTCTGGTTCTTAGACCAAAGTCGACATAAGGTTGTTCCCTAGAGGACTACCCCCCCCCAATCAGTTGGTGCAATGTGGTTTATAAGATTAGCTGACGCTAAACCCAAGGATTCACCAAATGACGAGATTATCCCTGACGAGTTTTTAACCTAGTAGAGATATACTTATTACTGCCAATTGTTTTTGACATAAGAAAGCTTTTTTCAGACTTTTGTTCTTCACACCTTGTTCTCCATACTTTGTTCTCTATCTCTATCTATGCCGTTTTCTTATTTGATTTCTGCTATGAATTGCTTAGCTATGTCTGAGTAGTTCTTCTATTAGATCCAGGGTTCAAATAGATTAGAGGGATTAGCCCCAAACTGTAGATCTGCTAGGTTGTGATATGAATTGTTAGGTTATTTCTAATGCTTGTTCTAGCCTTGCTAACTAGGACTTGAATCTAGGATATTGCATGTTCCAAGCATCCTTGGAAATCCAACCTCGAAACCTAAACCTATCAAGATGTTAGTACTAGAGTAGTGCGAGAGCTGATCTAGGAAGGCAGTGAGATATATCAAACTTGCGCCTCTGCCTAGCTAGAAGCGTATCGATCGATATACTCTATCGACTTCCGATCGATATCGTGAAAGGTTAATCGATCGATATCCACCTGTGATCATCGTTCGACACTTTATTGTGTCAATAAACGAGAGTTGAGACATGAGATTTAAGTTAGTTAACCAGTGAAATAATGTGAGAGACTGATCACTGAGTTAAGCGATTGAGCTCTAGATTATCACGCAAGCAACCAATAAAACGTCTATAGGATTTAAAATCTCCAATACCTGAATCGTAGCCCTGAGTCTAATACCTTTTCCAATAAGTTACAACCCCTAATCATCTTTTTAGACGAGCAATAACCTTGCTCATTAGAATTGCTATTTACATTTAAAACCTTTCCCAAACCAAAACCTTAGAATTAATAGATAACTAGATTTAATAGGTTTCCTAGCTCCTTGTGGATTCGATCCCTAAGTACTACGACTGAACGTCTTTTGATGAGCATAATTCACTCTTTAGAATAATTTGAGTGGTATCACTATGTTGAAGGTTGACATCAGGAATGCCTTTGATACTGTCACATGGGATTTCCTATGAAAAGTTATTGAAGTACATGCATTTCCGCCTCTTTCTAAACATGGATCACAAAATGAATCTCATCTCCATGCTTCTCGGTTACATTGAATGGAGAATTGACTGGATTCTTTGGAAGTAAAAACAGGTTGAGACAACATGAATCAATATCTCCTTATCTCTTCATAATAGCCATGGAGGTCCTCTCAAATCTCCATAAATGGGGTAAGGCATTGACAGATTATATAGTTCACCCAAAGTGTTATGAACCTTTAGTTTCACACCTCTTGTTTACGGATGATTTATTGGTATGGATCCCAACACTTCTTGTCTAGTATTTAGAAGGTGATGAATGAGTTCAAGCTCTTCGTTAGGATAGACATAAACCCAAATAAATAAAAGTTTTTATTTGAGGGATTATAGGACATAGAGCAGGAGGGTTGGAATAAAATTGGGAGTGTTTCCAACAAGATATATGAGCTTGTTGGGAATAAAATTGAGAATAAAACCAGGTCACATCATACAAGCAACTTTGCAACCTTTTGAGAGAAAATCACATCAGACTCAATTTCAGGACTATGAAATATTTGTATTTTTGCATGAAAAAAACAAACTTATCACCTCAATTTTTTATAGAAATGTAAATTTATGGAGCTCTCTCTCTCTCTCTCTCTCTCTCTCTCTCTCTCTCTCTCTCTCTCTCTCTCTCTCTCTCTCTCTCTCTCTCTCTCTCTCTCTCTCTCTCTCTCTCTCTCTCTCTCTCTCTCTCTCTCTCTCTCTCTCTCTCTCTCTCTCTCTCTCTCTCTCTCTCTCTCTCTCTCTCTCTCCCTCCCTCTCCCTCCCTCTCCCTCCCTCTCCCTCCCTCTCCCTCCCTCTCCCTCCCTCTCCCTCCCTCTCCCTCTCCCTCTCTCTCTCTCTCCCTCTCCCTCTCCCCCTCCCTCTCCCCCTCCCTCTCCCTCTCCCTCTCCCTCTCCCTCTCCCTCTCCCTCTCTCTCTCTCTCTCTCTCTCTCTCTCCCTCTCTCTCTCTCTCTCTCTCTCTCTCTCTCTCTCTCTCTCTCTCTCTCTATCTCTCTCTCTCTCTCCCTCTCTCTATCTCTCTCTCTCTATCACTCTCTCTCCCTCTCTCTCTCTCTCTCTCTCTCTCTCTCTCTCTCTCTCTCTCTCTCTCTCTCTCTCTCTCTCTCTCTCTCTCTCTCTCTCTCTCTCTCTCTCTCTCTCTCTCTCTCTCTCTCTCTCTCTCTCTCTCTCTCTCTCTCTCTCTCTCTCTCTCTCTCTCTCTCTCTCTCTCTCTCTCTCTCTCTCTCTCTCTCTCTCTCTCTCTCTCTCTCGCTCTCTCTCTCTCTCTCTCTCTCTCTCTCGATCTCTCTCTCGATCTCTCTCTCGATCCAGCAAGTAACGGTTGTGTTATTCGTTATCAAAAGTTTATAGGCTCAATAGTTTGACAAACTAATACCTAAAGTAAAAAGCACTAATAGAGTTCCAGGACTGGACTGGAGTGGTCAATAATACTCCTTTCGACTTAATAATATATACGCCAAACATACAAACAAAAAAAAATATTACAAAAAAATCAATAACATTTGTTGTAGGTTGGAAACCAGTCTATGCTTCTGATGCAAATCATTAAATATAATTCAACCAAGTATCTCTCATAAATCTGATTCTCTGATTAGTTAACCCTTTTTATATACTATCAAAACATTACTATACGCTAAACAGTGAAAAACGATGAAATTGAAGCATCAGTGAAAAACGGTTCTTTGGATTATACCTTGGGGGGTCATGGTGGAACTGAAACAAGGCATGGATATCTCTCTGATCTTGGCTTAGACGGGGAAGATTGTTAACTCGGTAATGTGGAGAGTACAAGGATGAGGAGGGACGGATGTGTGAAGAAGACGAGACATTTGTTTCGTAAAATCACAATGTTTGCGAAATAGAGAGAGAGAGAGAGAGAGAGAGAGAGAGAGAGAGAGAGAGAGAGAGAGAGAGAGAGAGAGAGAGAGAGAGAGAGAGAGAGAGAGAGAGAGAGAGAGAGAGAGGTATCAGCAGAACCCACAAGCTTTCAGGAGCGAGCATATAGATGCTTGGATTAATGTGCTGAGGCAGAGGTATCAGCAGAACCCACAAGCTTTCAGGAGTGAGCGAATGTGCTTTTTGGATCACAACTTTTCCCAGTCTTGGAGAGAACAGTATCACGTCTTCAAAGCCACGGAACCTGATCACAAAGGTTTAGGGAGAGCTCTGTTAGGGTATTTTCTGGTACAAGTGATTCGTGCTCAGCCTACGGAATGATAGGAGGAAGGAGACAAGTAGTCGTAGTGCTTTCTCCTGCTTCAGTGGATGATGAACCAAGAGATCCTGCTTTTAGGATACTGCCATAAGGGTATGGGCCAGCATACGTCGTCAAGGTCTTCGTTTTAGCAAGGGATATTGATCGTTAGGCAAGGGATGCCTATCTGTGGCAAGGGCCACAAGGTCCATGATGAGGGCTGCAAGGTCTGTAATGAAGGCCGCAAGGTCTTCATGATGTATAGTAGATGGTTCCTGGTTCTGAAGATGTCTCCTGTGTTCCAAGTCGTGGGACCATGGAATGATTGGGGATTTATAGCTGCATCCTACAGTGAGGATTGCCTACGTACCCCTCGGAAGGGGATCAAGCCATTCGTAGTTCATATATTGGGGGCCCGTAGCCTAGATGGGCACGTAGCCTAGTGGGCACGTGGCCTAGTGGAGGCGCGGAGCCTGGTGAAGGCACAATGCCTAAGGGACACGTGGCTCTGTAGTTGATAGGAGTCATCTGTTATGGAAGGAACGTGGCTGGAATAGATGTTGGGATCATCGGGATGCTGCAGTGAGCATGGAGCTTCGGTATGCTTCATGGAGCATGGAGTGTCCCTGCTGATGAGTTGGAGATCGTAGCCTGGATGAATATGTAGAGTTGTAGGCATGCTATAATGAGCTTAGGACGCCATCTTGCTGGTTGTAATCTCCTGGATTCGTCTTCCATAGATATGTCGGTGGAAATAGTCTTTTAGGTCACTTCTTGTCTTGGTAGCCGTCGGATTGACTGTGGGGTTTCTGTCTTCTGTAGATGAATGTCTTCTTCTTATAGTGGACGTGCAATAATGGTTATAGAGCATCATCTAGCTGGTAGATCTCGTCAGGATCGACCAGTCGCCGGCGTCTCGAAGAGGATGGTCTTCTCGGTCTCAAATATTGTATAAGCGGCTGTCGGGTTTTCCACTATGTGTCTCGACGTCTCCCCCCCCCCCCTTTCTAGGGTTTATTAACCCTATATTTATAGTATAGGTCGTGCCTCCTCTCCAAGATTTGGAAATATTCAATATATCTTTGGATAATAGAATATTTCTAATTTTATTAAAGGCGGCTTGATATCTTGGGAAACTTCCTCTTTCTTCTCTTGAATTAAAGGAAGTTCATCCATATTATGAGAAATATGGATGTTTACCTTTATCTTGAGATATTTTCCTTTTTACTCAGAGGCAGGGGTTGGACCCAGGCAGGGGTCGGACCCTGGGTCCTTCTTCGGAGATAAGTCTGGAAATCGAGGATCCCTTCGGAGGCTGGAGAAAACTTAAGCCTTGGATATTTTTCCCCAACAGTTTGCCCCTTATTCCTTGATTGTCTCATGGGAATCAAGGGATAACATGTGATCCTTGACCTTGATAGTCTTTTATTGAGCTGGAGAAGGGTTGGAACCTTATCGTGAAACGTGGAGTTGCTTGGACTGATGTAGATAGACTTTCAGACGTGCTTCAATGGATGTTTTCTTGATCTGAGTGATGAGGATGGCTCGTCCATTAGGCAGATCCACCGTCTTCGGGCGTCGAGGCGTACCCGAGGTGTTTGTGATGCTCCTGGAACCTGGAGGATGCTGGGTGGATTTTTCGTCCAACGGCCTGGAGGCTGAATGGACCTTTCGTCCAAGGACCAGGAGGCTGGATGGACCTTTCGTCCAAGGACCTGGAGGTCTTATAACTCGGGAGTCATTTAGGACCCGGATCTTGTTACCACGTCGCTGGTCATGGGACTTGGACCTTATCAGACCGCAAAGACTTCGTGTCATCTTGGGAAAGGATGGATGTCCGGATGGTAAAGTAGATTTCTAGGAAGGACTGGACCCTTGGGAGGATATCAGAGTCTAGAACCTGTTCATGTTGACACAGCGTTGACCAAGGGGTTCAGAGCGGGTCGCAAGGACTTCTTGCTGTTTTTGAAGTGGAAGGACGCTTCGACGATCAAGCATGTTTCTAGGAGGGGTCGGACCCTTAGAAGGATGCCAGAGTCTAGGACCTTGGCCCTGTTAAAGAATTGACTGAAACCTGAAACCATTGAAGAAGCGTTAGATCTTGTAATCCAGTATTAAAAACTTGAGTTTTTAGTTTTAGGAATGTAAGATCTTTGCTTAGAACCCTGGAGTTCTAGCCTGATTTGAACCCTGAGGTTCTTGGGCCATGGAACTCGTAAGTTCTCAAAGCCTTGAACCCTGAGGTTTCTTACCTAGGCCCTAAGGCCGTTTTATTGAGCCCGGAGGTCTGCTCATCGAACCCTGAGGTTTCTGAGTCTTTTGGGTTTAATCTCTTAGTCCTAGGACCATGATTAAACCTGGTTGATACCTCGAACCCGGAGGTCGATACCTTTGAATCCTAAGATCTTTGGTAAACCCGAAGGTTAGTATCAGGACTTGGAAGTCCTTGAACCCGAAGGTCCTTTAGACTCAAAAGTCTTTGATCCACCCTTAAGTGATCTTTTTGAATCCGGAGATTCCTTATAGGCTCGGAGGCTGTACCGAACTCGAGGGTTCTTTATAGGCCCGAAGGCTCTATGGACCCTAAGGTCGTATTAAACCCGGAGGCTTATAGACCCTGAGGTCTCAATGAACCCGGAGGTTCGAGGACCCTGAGGTCTCAATGAACCCAGATGTTCGAGGACCCTGAGGTCTCAGTGAACCCGGAGGTTCGAGGACCCTGAGGTCTCAATGAACCCAGATGTTCAAGGACCCTGAGGTCTCAGTGAACCCGGAGGTTCGAAGACCCTGAGGTCTCAATGAACCCAGATGTTCGAGGACCCTGAGGTCTCAGTGAACCCGGAGGTTCGAGGACCCTGAGGTCTCAGTGAACCCGGAGGTTCGAGGACCCTGAGGTCTTAATTGAATCTTGAGATTCTAGACCCGGAGGTCGTATTGAACCCTGAGGTTCTTGACCCGGAGGCCTTATTGAATCTGGAGATTCTAGACCCGGAGGTCGTATTGAACCCTGAGGTTCTTGACCCGGAGGCCTTAATAGAATCCGAAGATTCTAGACCCGGAGGTCGTATTGAACCTTGAGGTTCTTGACCCGGAGACCTTAATGGAATCCGAAGATTCTGGACCCTGAGGTCTTCTGGAACCCTGAGGTTCTTGACCCGGAGGCCTTGGACCCTGAGGTTCTCTGGACCCCTAGGTCTAAGGAACCATGAAGTTCTAGGGACCCTTAGGTCTTAGGAACCATGAAGTTCTTTGGACCCTTAGGTCTATGGAACCTTGAGGTTCTAGGGACCCTAGGTCTTGGGAACCCTGAAGTTCTTTGGACATTAGGTCTTTGGACCCGAAGGTCTTTGGACCCAAAGGTCTTTGGACCTGAAGGTCTTTGGACCCGAAGGTCTTTGGACCTTAGGTCTTTGGACCCGAAGGTCTTTGGACCCGAAGGTCTGTGGATCCGAAGGTCTCTGGACCCGAAGGTCTTTGGACCCGAAGGTCTTTGGACTCGAAGGTCTATGGACCCGAAGGTCTTTGGACCCGAAGGTCTATGGACCCGAAGGTCTATGGACTCGAAGGTCTTTGGACCCGAAGGTCTTTGGACCCGAAGGTCTCTGGACCCGAAGGTCTTTGGACCCGAAGGTCTTTGGACTCGAAGGTCTATGGACCCGAAGGTCTTTGGACCCGAAGGTCTATGGACCCGAAGGTCTATGGACCCGAAGGTCTTTGGACCCGAAGGTCTTTGGACCCGAAGGTCTCTGGACTTTTATGCTTTTGGGGAGTCTTTTTGATCGCTCTCTGCTGCCCGGAGGCGAGCCACTCTCGATCTAAATTGAGAAATCGCACTGTGCTACCCGTGGGCATAGGCCATTCTCGAAAATCTCAATGATGCACTCTACCTTTCTGCAGAAAGGTCACTCTCAGACTTACTGTGGTCTGGGGTGGGTCCCCCCGCAAGGTTCTGTCAACCCAGACACACTACCTTCCACGTCTGGATAGGTATTAAATTGTTTGTGCTTAACCGGTTATTTGCACTTTGCTCCCTGCATATCAGCCGCCAGAATCTGATTACAGTACTTGGCTGTGTACGTCATGCCCCCAGCGTGCGTTTAGCTTATAGCGTTTTTCACGAGGGTTTGAGTGGCACTAGTACGTGGTCCCCGCATAATTCTTGGCTATAGGCCTTTACGCGGGGCCCTATCGTGCAGACATCGGCTCAGGGCTGATCAGACCTCTTCCATATCTGTCTGCACCTATGGTGAGTAGCCTCACCAGCATAAATATATAATAGTATTAATAGTAATATAAATATGATAGAATTTGAGGTGCAAGTTGGGTAGGACCTTGTCGTTGTTGTCTTGCAGCTTATAGGCTCTTATCCTTTGCACCTCAGTTACCTTATGAGGGCCCTCTCGTACAGGGGGAGTTTTCCGGCTGATTTGTCCTTTTTGTGGTCGCAGACTCGCCTTAGGACCCAGACTCCTTTCTGGAAGGTTCTGAACATGACCTTTTTGCTGTGCGCGTAATATAGGGTTCGCCAGGATCGGAGGTCCCTTGGGGCCTGATCCAGCTAGTATGCCCCTATATTTATTTTTGTGGATGTCCCACTTCTTTGCAGTTGCATAGGTTCGCTCCTTGTACAAACTCTGAGTTTGGATACAGTACTTTGCGATTGCACTTACGTCTCCTAGTGTTAGAGATGGAAGCTGGTCAGGGCCGGATCTTTGGAGTCGGAATCGGAACTTTGGAGTTGGAGTCGGAACTTCGGAACTTCAGAGTTGGAGCCGGAGCTTTGAAGTTGGAGTCGGAACTTCGGAACTTCAGAGTTGGAGCCGGGGCTTCTTCACGTGGGTATTTGAATATCGAGGTCCTGCTCGAACGAATCTGAAGACCTGGATTTTGTTTACCCCCGACTGTTTGCCCCTTATCTTTCGATTTCATTGGTGAAGTCGGGAGATAACATGTTTGCTTTGGTAAGCCGGAGTTGGTCTATCTCTTGAGGCTTGTTGTGAGCTGGACGTCGCTTCTCAAATGCTCCATTTCTAGGGTTCTTCTTAGGCGTGGGCCGTGTTTGAACCCGGGGGAGAGTCGTCTTCCTTAGAGTAGACCGGGGTCTACAGTAGGTATCTATAGGCACTGGACCTGTCTGGAGATGATATTGTAGGGTTCGGGACCCTGATCTTTTATCTCGGTGGACGAGTAGATTTGCTTTCAGGCCCATGTGGATCTCTTCTAGTGATGTAAGGTTTGATGGAGACGGACTTGTTGATGCTTCGGCGAGCGTTGACATTCATCCGTTGGATACATGATCCTTGGACCTGTAGCAGGGCCTTTGGAGGAACGGAGGCCTTATTCTCTCATTTCTTGGGGTGACGAGCTCCTTTATTGGTGTAAGGTCTTGGTGGAACGTGGCCTTCAAGTAGTCTTGTTGTTTGGTTGGCAAAGACCACTGGTGTCTGATGCAGGTGACCTGCTGCCCCTTCGGAAGAGGGAATTCTTGATCCCAGGCAGGAAGGATCCGTCTTTTTAGAGCAGGGCCTTGGTGGTATATAGCCACGTTTTTGCCAGATCCGAATGGTGTATAACCAGGTCAAGCAGGGATTACTTGATTTACCTCAGTAAGTATGTCCTTGGTTATGCCCCCAATGATTGGATGTTGGCTGGAGCGTGATCTTCTGAAGGGCATACATCCTGGAGAAGAAATATTATCCTGCCCATGTTTTCCTCTCTCTTTGCTTGGTTTCTTGAGGACGTACCCTGATCCTGGGCAGGAGGAGTTGTTGGGCCGTAGAGATATGTTGAATGGGAACTCGTAGTTCCTGCTGATTCCTCTTTGTAACTGCATTGGCTTCGGAGGGTCTTCGGGTTTTGCATTTGAGGATCTGGGGACTGTAAAGGATTCTTTAATGCCCCAGAGTTTAACTCTTGTTCCGCTATCTCAAGCCCGGAGGATGAATTGACTTAACGCAATATCACGCTCTGTCCACTAGAGTTGGACCTCTCTCGATGTTGGATGGATGAAGGATAAAGTTGAGACTGCACCTGTCACCTTTTATGAAACCGTTCGAAACCTGGTCCTTCTCGAAACCCGATGACTATGGAGATATCCTCTTGGAGCTTGTAGGTTATCAGATTCTTCCTCTTGAAACATGGAGGTTCGTGGGCTTCATCCCCCTGAAACTCATAGGTTGTGGAATTGACTCTATTGGCGCCCGGAAGCTCTGGCATATGTCCTTCTGAAAGCAGGGGGCGGTAGGACATATCCTCTTTAAATCTGGAGGTTAGAGGTGAAGTAGTAATACTGAGTCGTCCTTGAGCTTGAATAGCGGGGTCCTAGATAAAAATTGACCCGAGGCAGGAATGGACAGGTCTGGAGCAGGACCCTTTGTTTGGATGGATTAGCCAGCTGAGAATGCTTCTTCGCATGGATTAGTATCTTTTACTGCAGATTAGGACGTGGTTAATCCATTCCTTCTGTTGACCTTTCGTGCGTATTGCTTCGCTCCTATTCGTTGGATCTCCTTGTTTTGTAGGTGTCGTGATGTGACTTCTCCTAGCTGCTCTCTGCTCCCACTTGGATGAGCCACTCTCAGCGTTTTCTGGATGTCACTTAACGGCTCGTCGCTTTGTCTTGGATCCTCCTTGTTGTGGGCAAGCCAACGAGACTTGTTGATGCGTGTTGCCCCTTGGGTTAACACTCATTTCATTTGCCCCAACTTTTCTCGTGGTCGCGTCTTCTTTTAGAGGTTCAAGAAGACATGTTGCCTTTGGAAATCTTGAGAGGCATGTGGCTTTAGCTTCTTTTAGAAGTACATCAGGGTACATCACCAGGAAAATAGGTAGTAAGGTGATCGGAGCTTGCTTTCTTGTAAGGTGAACAGCTGTAGACCCGGAACCTATATTAGGACCTGAGTCCAGAATCTGGAAGCTGGGATCCAGGACCTGGAAGTTCGGATGTCTCCTTTGGCTGAGGAGTAGCGGGAACGGGAGTTATCCTACTTCTTTTACACGGTTCTGAATGAGTGGAGGATACGACGACCATCAAGCTGTGATGTTGAACTAGCTTTTCCTCTGGATCCTTGGCAGGAGGCAAAGCGGCGGTTTGCCCAGCGCTTGGGCAAGGTTCCTCATGCTTTTGGCTGGTTCGTAGCATTTTCGCAGGAACTCCGTGGAATTCACCGAATACTGAAAGGCGTTCTCTAGCTATTCTACCACCTAGATGCTAGAACCTAGAAAGAAGGATGGTTCCATGTTACCTTTTAGTGGTCGCACGGTATGCATGAAGTACTCCTGGGAACTCTTCTTCTGGCTCCTCCTTTGGGATTCGTCAATGTGTCAACTCGGATGGAAGGCGTTGTGCCCTTCTTGAGTACCTTTCCCCTCGTAACATGGGATGGAGTTATGATCGTGGATGCGTTCCTGGGGTCTAGATCCCGCTTGATTGTTTCCAGTGGGTTGCACGTCGATATTTGATGTTGATGAGGACTGCTCCTAGTCGGGATCGCTGTGTCCAAAGGTTGCAGGGACCAAAGACTGTGGAGGTCGGTTCTTTGGTTGGGACCTGAAACCAGCAAAGACCAAAGACTGTAAAGGTCGGATCTTTGGTTGGGACCTGGAACCAGCAAGGACCAAAGACTGTAGAGGCCTGATTTGTGGTTTAGGTCCAAGATTTGCAGGGAATAATAGGACCTCATAGGTGGTTCCTTCATATAACCTTGCTGCTGCTGTTATCATAGTGATGTCCTTTGTAGGAGAGGTGTTTCCAGCCGTATGGGCCACGAATATGATGAGAAGAGGTCGTTTCTTGCCCCCAGATGGCTGGGGTGGAGACCTTTTGCAGGGATGAGTGAAATATCCCTTCCGCCTATCACCATCGTCACGTAGTTTAGTACTGCCCCTCCTTCTAGCGCCAAACTGTTAGGGTATTTTCTGGTACAAGTGATTCGTGCTCAGCCTACGGAATGATAGGAGGAAGGAGACAAGTAGTCGTAGTGCTTTCTCCTGCTTCAGTGGATGATGAACCAAGAGATCCTGCTTTTAGGATACTGCCATAAGGGTATGGGCCAGCATACGTCGTTAAGGTCTTCGTTTTAGCAAGGGATATTGATCGTTAGGCAAGGGATGCCTATCTGTGGCAAGGGCCACAAGGTCCATGATGAGGGCCGCAAGGTCTGTAATGAAGGCCGCAAGGTCTTCATGATGTATAGTAGATGGTTCATGGTTCTGAAGATGTCTCCTGGGTTCCAAGTCGTGGGACCATGGAATGATTGGGGATTTATAGCTGCATCCTACAGTGAGGATTGCCTACGTACCCCTCAGAAGGGGATCAAGCCATTCGTAGTTCATATATTGGGGGCGCGTAGCCTAGATGGGCACGTAGCCTAGTGGGCACGTGGCCTAGTGGAGGCGCGGAGCCTGGTGAAGGCACAATGCCTAAGGGACACGTGGCTCTGTAGTTGATAGGAGTCATCTGTTATGGAAGGAACGTGGCTGGAATAGATGTTGGGATCATCGGGATGCTGCAGTGAGCATGGAGCTTCGGTATGCTTCATGGAGCATGGAGTGTCCCTGCTGATGAGTTGGAGATCGTAGCCTGGATGAATATGTAGAGTTGTAGGCATGCTATCATGAGCTTAGGACGCCATCTTGCTGGTTGTAATCTCCTGGATTCGTCTTCCATAGATATGTCGGTGGAAATAGTCTTTTAGGTCACTTCTTGTCTTGGTAGCCGTCGGATTGATTGTGGGGTTTCTGTCTTCTGTAGATGAATGTCTTCTTCGTATAGTGGACGTGCAATAATGGTTATAGAGCATCATCTAGCTGGTAGATCTCGTCAGGATCGACCAGTCGCCGGCGTCTCGAAGAGGATGGTCTTCTCGGTCTCAAATATTGTATAAGCGGCTGTCGGGTTTTCCTCTCTGTGTCTGGACGTCTCCCCCCCTTTCTAGGGTTTATTAACCCTATATTTATAGTATAGGTCGTGTCTCCTCTCCAAGATTTGGAAATATTCAATATATCTTTGGATAATAGAATATTTCCAATTTTATTAAAGGCGGCTTGATATCTTGGGAAACTTCCTCTTTCTTCTCTTGAATTAAAGGAAGTTCATCCATATTATGAGAAATATGGATGTTTACCTTTATCTTGAGATATTTTCCTTTTTACTCAGAGGCAGGGGTGTTGGGGTCAAAAACGGTTCTCTCGAAATCAACGGCTAAAACTATTTATCATGCGCGGACTTTCCATAAAACAAGCGTCGAAAGCAAGACAAGTCGTATAGCTTAAAGAACCTATGTTAAAGTCGATCGTTCTTGATTTACACGATAAACTTTACGAGAAAACCAAATAAGATTTAGTCGTAAAACTTCGATGATACAATCAAGAAGAACCGAGAGACGTTAGGTCCGCAGCTAAGATGACACGACCATACGAAAGTATACGGAAGAAACGGGAAGTAATCTATGTTTGGACAGGCTGAACGACAAAGAATTCGCCTTGAAACTTCAAAGAGCCCGTTCTCTCAAACCGTGAGGACCCAGAAAACGAGTAAGATATCAAATCGAAGCCCTCGCCGAGACGCACGTGCTAATGCCCATGCTGCCTCTAGGCGCCGGGCGCCTAGCGCCCGTGCTGCCTCTAGGCGCCGGGCGCCTAGCGCCCGTGCTGCCTCTAGGCGCCGGGCGCCTAGCGCCCGTGCTGCCTCTAGGCGCCGGGCGCCTAGCGCCCGTGCTGCCTCTAGGCGCCGGGCGCCTAGCGCCCGTGCTGCCTCTAGGCGCCGGGCGCCTAGCGCCCGTGCTGCCTCTAGGCGCCGGGCGCCTAGCGCCCGTGCTGCCTCTAGGCGCCGGGCGCCTAGCGCCCGTGCTGCCTCTAGGCGCCGGGCGCCTAGCGCCCGTGCTGCCTCTAGGCGCCGGGCGCCTAGCGCCCGTGCTGCCTCTAGGCGCCGGGCGCCTAGCGCCCGTGCTGCCTCTAGGCGCCGGGCGCCTAGCGCCCGTGCTGCCTCTAGGCGCCGGGCGCCTAGCGCCCGTGCTGCCTCTAGGCGCCGGGCGCCTAGCGCCCGTGCTGCCTCTAGGCGCCGGGCGCCTAGCGCCCGTGATGCCTCTAGGCGCCGGGCGCCTAGCGCCCGTGCTGCCTCTAGGCGCCGGGCGCCTAGCGTCCGTGCTGCCTCTAGGCGTCGGGCGCCTAGCGCCCGTGCTGGTCCTAGCCGCCCGTGATGGTCCTAGCCGTCGGGAAACTTCAAAGAGCCCGTTCTCTCAAACCGTGAGGACCCAGAAAACGAGTAAGATATCAAATCGAAGCCCTCGCCGAGACGCACGTGATGCCTCTAGGCGCCGGGCGCCTAGCGCCCGTGCTGCCTCTAGGCGCCGGGCGCCTAGCGCCCGTGCTGCCTCTAGGCGACGGGCGCCTAGCGCCCGTGCTGCCTCTAGGCGCCGAGCGCCTAGCGCCCGTGCTGCCTCTAGGCGCCGGGCGCTCCCGTGCTGCCTTTAGGCGCCGGGCGCCTAGCGCCCGTGCTGGCTCGGGTCTTCGAGCGACAATCTTCCGTGTACAAGTCCCAGGCCCCGGCCGTCAGAAGTCTGTACTTTGAATCTTTCCCGAGTCCTCGCGGAATGAATCATTGAGATTCCGCGTACAAAACTCTCGTCCTTACTCCAAACTAAGATCGTCGGAAACACTTCGGAAACTCGTAAGGTATCAACGGAAAGGAAGATCTTAAATTCTTCGTACGAAACAGTGATGGTTATCCTAAGACACCACTCATCTCAACTCTACGAACGAATGAAGATCTTCCGAAGAAATCGTAAAAAACAGCGGAAGTCCTAGAGACGGCCCGAAAGGGACCAAACGCGATCGGACAGTCCGTTTACGATTATCTGAGATAGATACGACGATTTACGTTTATCTTTACATAACAAGATAAATGCTAAATTTCCAAAAGGATAAATGTCAAGTTTCCCGAAGATAAATGTCAAGTTTCCCGATAAACATGAAGGCCGACGAAAATGGAAAAAGCCCGCTTCGCGGCCCAAAAGGAGAATAGACCGTCATAAGAAGGAGTATATAAAGGAGCTTTGGGAGAGAAGGAAAGGCAGAGCAAAAAATCCTAGAGAGAAAGCAAAGCCGAGATTGGAGACCCAGAGAGCTCCTGTTAGCTTAAGAACTTAGAATTGAGGCGGTAGACTAGCAAAGCAGGACCTAGAACATCCGGCCGCCTCTCGTTCTATTTTCATCTTGTCCGCAGACCCTTATTTCTCGCGGAAGGATCTACCAATCCTTTTACTTAGAGTTCCGCACATAGAAACCCTAGGCATTATTCTCGACATGTCCGTTTCTATGACAAACGCTCATACTAGACGAACTCCGCCAGGCAGTTCGATCTCTTGTTCAAACCCTTCCAACTGAACTACGTCCGACTTGATCCTCGAAAGGGGTACGTAGGCAACCTTCCTTAAGGTCCAGTCCCAACTCTTAACAAAACCATTTTTGTACGATTTACGATCTTCGTTATCTTTCCATATCTTCCGCACTTGTTCGGTCACTTGTCGTTGGCTGTCGCAGAGAATCCGGGCCTTCAGGGAAGGTCGGGTTAACTTGGCTTTCCTCCGTATTTTACTTATCAAAATCGACAGTGCGAATTTCGGTTCCCACAGTTTGGCGCTAGAAGGAGGGGAGGACGGATTACTCTTACTCTTACGGCCGCAAAACGCTTGATCAAAGCAATGTCTGGAAATGTGAAAGACAAACTCGCAGCTCACATCGATGCTGGTAAAACAACTTCAGCAGTGACTGCTCCAACGAACAACGCTTATGCAAACGGTTACCGAAGATTATGATCTTGCGGACAAACGTCCCGAGAACGGACCATCCTGACCAAGTTCGGGTCCCATCAACCATGCGCCCCCGTCCAAATTTCCTGCAACACGGTCCTCAGGTCCATGAACACAACCCCCCTCGCTCGGAAAATTCAAAAAATGACTTGGTAGTCGAGACGGATTCCTGCCTGCCGTATACAACGGCCATGGTTAGCTTGAACACCAGTTGCCTTAACTATACGGGGAATCAAAATCCTTTCGGAAAAACCAGCGTCACATCAACGGCTTTTTCTAAAGAAAAATCGTAAAAACGTCTAAGTCCCTAGACGGCCCAAAAGGGGCCCGAATCACGGCTAAACGACCCACATACGATTTTAGAATAGGATCAAGCCCAAGGCTGATATGACGGTCTGATTATCGAGCAGAGTTTCGACTGGGAATGTCTTTTAGAATTTCCCGGAAAAAATAAAGACTTGTTCTCCTGGAAATCGCGGAGAAACCCCGGATTACCAATCAGCGTTTCTAATGTTAAAATTCGAAAACGTTTTACGAAGCACCTTTCGTAAAATAAATCCTCGAAAGTATCTCGCGAGACACCTTTTGCATGATTAAACTCGACAACATTTTACAAAACAGTTTTCGTAAAATTAACTCGATAACATTTTACAAAATAACTCTCGTAAAATAGAAGGTCAGCAACATTCTAGGAAGCAACTCCTTGTTGGGATCATGATGAAATCGATGTCCAAAAGTCTCGGAAAAACAATTAGAGAAAACCTCGAGAGACTAAGTGTCGATCGAGAAACCTTTAAAAAAAAAACCGGGAAAAACAGGCAGTTCCCGCGAGGAAGCACAGTCCCGGGCGGCTAGCACGCCCGTGCTGCCTCTAGGCGCCGGGCGCCTAGCGCCCGTGCTGCCTCTAGGCGCCGGGCGCCTAGCGCCCGTGCTGCCTCTAGGCGCCGGGCGCCTAGCGCCCGTGCTGCCTGTAGGCGCCGGGCGGCTAGGACGCCTGTGCTGTCTCTAGGCGCCGGGCGGCTAACGCGCCCGCGCTGCGCTGGTCGCCGGACAACAAAACATTCGGCAAACGCGGCAAACCCTCGCAAAACCATCCTTGACGATAGTCCAACCAAATACTTTGCACCTTTCGTAAAATAATCCTAGACAATACTTCACGAGAAAGCTTCTGCACGATTAAACTCGACAACATTTTACGAAACAGTTTCCGTAAAATTAACTCGACAACATTTTGTTGAATAACTCTCGTGAAATAAAAGCTCGGCAATATTTTACGAAACATGACTCGTGAAGTATAACAAGATCGCAAGCTTCTTGACCTGACCAGTTCGCTCATAGCTTGACGAAACAAGAAGCCCCACTCAAGTGACATCTTGCCGTTCGTTTTCACCTGTCTACCCGCCTTAGCCTTCTTCGAGTTTTGCCTACTTCTCCTCCCTTTGCTTCAACGATTCTGCAACGATTCTGCACTGTTCCTTTGGGTTTCATCAAAAATCGATTCTCGATTCAGTGTCAGACTTTTCGAAGACCTTTGACAATGAAACGTTAGAAGACAAAGAGGAACGGACATGAGGCAATCTCGAGTAATCAACGAGACTAAGGTACGTCCGACTTAGAAAATTTTATCAAGGTTTTAATTTTTTCGTAGGAAAGGAATGAGAACGTCTTGTAAACTGCCGTAAAATTTAGGGAACTTAGAACCTAGGTGGATAGTCTAGCAAGCTAAGTCTTAGGCATTTTCTTCCAGTTTCGTTCTATTGTTCCTTGACTGTCTAGGCAGAACGCGCAAACCGATCTAATCTCTCGGAAAACCGAGAAACGATCGCCACGCATCCCTGGCATACTCATTCTACTTCATAAAGAAAAAATTCCTTTCAAAAGGCAAATGGCACTCTAAGATTCGTCTGAAACGCTAGCGGCATAACGGCGTGGTCAAACCGTTACAAACATAGTCTTGAAAACTCTACACCGTCTCTTGTTGCAATCTCGCGACAAGAAACTCGTACAACGTCAGACTGATAGCACGACGGTGAGCTACAAAATTAACGGAATAACCTTCGGTGAAACTCCATGAGTAATTCGAAGCAACTTTCGCCAAAAGACGAAATCAAAGCGGAAACATTTCCCGTGTAACCCATAACTCGGAAAACTCCGCTAAGATTTGCATGTCTATCTCAACGAACGCTATTCGGCCATCGGCCGACTACGCCTTTCCATAAAGCCCGAACCTGAATTCGGCACCACCATTAAGGACAATCGTGAACCAATATGACCTTAATGCGAAAGGATCGCAGTCTGATCGTTTACCAACTCCTTGGTTAAACGGCTGAACATAGCCTTCACCCCAAGACAAAACAGCTGAACGATCGCCGCTCCAATCACTTAAGGGCCAGACGATAATCCACGATTTGTCATAAAACTCCAAGTGACCATTTACGTGAGCAACTCTGTCGCATAGCCCAAAAGCGGAAATCATGCGATAAATTTCTCGTAATAATATCAGTCCTAACAGCCATACGGTTAACGGAAAAATCTGAACTTAACATCGACTGATTAAGTTCTATACGCCCCGTAAACAAAGCATGAGAAGAAACACTCGTGACAAAGCTCCAAGAGTTATACGAGTCGTCCTTAAAATCCCGGAAGGCTAACACTTCGCGAAACAAAGCGAAGGTAGACGCTTCTCCCTGGGTCAAATATACGCGACCCCTGGTCCTAATCCCTCGTCCAAACTGAAACAACAGTTTCTGACTACGGACATTCGCAAAACATCTCCAAGCCCGCGAACATTTGAAATGCGGCACAAGGGAAAATTGACTCGTACGCATTTGGAATGCGTATACTCATATATTCCCACGATTTCAAAGAAACCGGATTTTCGAAACTCTTTACAAACACAGAGACCGAATTTTCGAACTCTTCGTAAACAAACTCGCCAATCGCTAAACGGCCTCAACAATGGATCAAGTATCCACCAAATAAATCGTAAACTATCGCCCGGAAACATTCCGCGATTTCTAAAAAGCCCATAGTCCTTATGGCATAAGAAAAACAAACTTCAAAGCACTGCGAGACGTCGCTTCGTGCCTGAACATTCGTTTTTCGATTAAAATCTTCATACGCCTTCTAAACGGCATCATATCGTTGTTGCTGATCACAACAAACGAACTCTAACGTCCTAAACAGACAAGCCACCTAAGGGTAGGCTCTTTTACATCCGACAAGGATCCCATAGCGCGCTATACAAAAACTCCAAATTTGGTTCAGCACTTCGTAAAGGAAGTAGCTCGATTCGTGCCCAGACAAATCATATAAGCCGATACCGCTTCGCGGATTTTAAAACGGTACGAATCAGGTTAAAATCACAAACAGGCAAAACGAAAGCCGATTTGTCATCGCACAGCCTTAGTCTGAGAGTAAACCTAGGTCTTGCCCTAAACCCAGCCTTGCTGGTATCTTAACATCTCATAGGCAAAGCGTCAACGACGCGAGATCCCAAAACTTGTCTCTTCACTCAAGTCCGTACGTTTCCACGAATTTTCGCGTAAATCGTAAACCGCAGGAAAATCTCGCTTTGTACAAATGACGGATACGGTGATCATCAGGGAGGCAGGAATGAGACGACAACTCACACCCTGTCCCTCTAACTTCGATAGACAGAAGTTCTGAAAACGCAACATTAATATTTTATAAAGATTGAGCCGCAGAGTTCAACAGATGCCCTGAAAAAGGCCGGGATTCGAAGCCACCAACGGCCAGTCCCACAAGTGTACATCATGGCTTCTTAACGGCCGAAACACAATCAAAATAAAAATCTCTGAAAGGTTGATAAACCTAGACGCTCCCCGGAGCATCACCTTCATCCTCAAAACTCACCCAAAGTAGGAACGGTCTCACCGTCGCCTCCATTGGTCGCACCACCGCTGCATGCGCCGGCTTCACGATCCTTGACTGCGTAGTCCTGGTCCTCCGAGCCCTCCGAATCCGGGACAAGGGTGCACACGGGTTTCAGACCAGCGAGAATCGAGTCGAAAACCTCTCCGTCAAACTTGCGAGTCCCCGTCTCCTCAAGACTCTGAATCATCTCTTGAAGACGACGGACTTTCGAGGACATATGTTCTTCTCTTTCTTCACATTGAGCAATGAACTCACGGTCTTTCCGACGTCACGTTCAAAATCGCCAATCAAAGGTGATGTGGATGTCCGCAATGAAATATTCTTAGCCACAAATTTCGACTTTCAACTCATAATCTTCCGCCCGCAAGATCGTCTCCGCGTCTTACAGGCTGGGGGGCTAACTGTTGGGGTCAAAAACGGTTCTCTCGAAATCAACGGCTAAAACTATTTATCATGCGCGGACTTTCCATAAAACAAGCGTCGAAAGCAAGACAAGTCGTATAGCTTAAAGAACCTATGTTAAAGTCGATCGTTCTTGATTTACACGATAAACTTTACGAGAAAACCAAATAAGATTTAGTCGTAAAACTTCGATGATACAATCAAGAAGAACCGAGAGACGTTAGGTCCGCAGCTAAGATGACACGACCATACGAAAGTATACGGAAGAAACGGGAAGTAATCTATGTTTGGACAGGCTGAACGACAAAGAATTCGCCTTGAAACTTCAAAGAGCCCGTTCTCTCAAACCGTGAGGACCCAGAAAACGAGTAAGATATCAAATCGAAGCCCTCGCCGAGACGCACGTGCTAATGCCCATGCTGCCTCTAGGCGCCGGGCGCCTAGCGCCCGTGCTGCCTCTAGGCGCCGGGCGCATAGCGCCCGTGCTGCCTCTAGGCGCCGGGCGCCTAGCGCCCGTGCTGCCTCTAGGCGCCGGGCGCCTAGCGCCCGTGCTGCCTCTAGGCGCCGGGCGCCTAGCGCCCGTGCTGCCTCTAGGCGCCGGGCGCCTAGCGCCCGTGCTGCCTCTAGGCGCCGGGCGCCTAGCGCCCGTGCTGCCTCTAGGCGCCGGGCGCCTAGCGCCCGTGCTGCCTCTAGGCGCCGGGCGCCTAGCGCCCGTGCTGCCTCTAGGCGCCGGGCGCCTAGCGCCCGTGCTGCCTCTAGGCGCCGGGCGCCTAGCGCCCGTGCTGCCTCTAGGCGCCGGGCGCCTAGCGCCCGTGCTGCCTCTAGGCGCCGGGCGCCTAGCGCCCGTGATGCCTCTAGGCGCCGGGCGCCTAGCGCCCGTGCTGCCTCTAGGCGCCGGGCGCCTAGCGTCCGTGCTGCCTCTAGGCGTCGGGCGCCTAGCGCCCGTGCTGGTCCTAGCCGCCCGTGATGGTCCTAGCCGTCGGGAAACTTCAAAGAGCCCGTTCTCTCAAACCGTGAGGACCCAGAAAACGAGTAAGATATCAAATCGAAGCCCTCGCCGAGACGCACGTGATGCCTCTAGGCGCCGGGCGCCTAGCGCCCGTGCTGCCTCTAGGCGCCGGGCGCCTAGCGCCCGTGCTGCCTCTAGGCGACGGGCGCCTAGCGCCCGTGCTGCCTCTAGGCGCCGGGCGCCTAGCGCCCGTGCTGCCTCTAGGCGCCGGGCGCCTAGCGCCCGTGCTGCCTCTAGGCGCCGGGCGCCTAGCGCCCGTGCTGCCTTTAGGCGCCGGGCGCCTAGCGCCCGTGCTGGCTCGGGTCTTCGAGCGACAATCTTCCGTGTACAAGTCCCAGGCCCCGGCCGTCAGAAGTCTGTACTTTGAATCTTTCCCGAGTCCTCGCGGAATGAATCATTGAGATTCCGCGTACAAAACTCTCGTCCTTACTCCAAACTAAGATCGTCGGAAACACTTCGGAAACTCGTAAGGTATCAACGGAAAGGAAGATCTTAAATTCTTTGTACGAAACAGTGATGGTTATCCTAAGACACCACTCATCTCAACTCTACGAACGAATGAAGATCTTCCGAAGAAATCGTAAAAAACAGCGGAAGTCCTAGAGACGGCCCGAAAGGGACCAAACGCGATCGGACAGTCCGTTTACGATTATCTGAGATAGATACGACGATTTACGTTTATCTTTACATAACAAGATAAATGCTAAATTTCCAAAAGGATAAATGTCAAGTTTCCCGAAGATAAATGTCAAGTTTCCCGATAAACATGAAGGCCGACGAAAATGGAAAAAGCCCGCTTCGCGGCCCAAAAGGAGAATAGACCGTCATAAGAAGGAGTATATAAAGGAGCTTTGGGAGAGAAGGAAAGGCAGAGCAAAAAATCCTAGAGAGAAAGCAAAGCCGAGATTGGAGACCCAGAGAGCTCCTGTTAGCTTAAGAACTTAGAATTGAGGCGGTAGACTAGCAAGGCAGGACCTAGAACATCCGGCCGCCTCTCGTTCTATTTTCATCTTGTCCGCAGACCCTTATTTCTCGCGGAAGGATCTATCAATCCTTTTACTTAGAGTTCCGCACATAGAAACCCTAGGCATTATTCTCGACATGTCCGTTTCTATGACAAACGCTCATACTAGACGAACTCCGCCAGGCAGTTCGATCTCTTGTTCAAACCCTTCCAACTGAACTACGTCCGACTTGATCCTCGAAAGGGGTACGTAGGCAACCTTCCTTAAGGTCCAGTCCCAACTCTTAACAAAACCATTTTTGTACGATTTACGATCTTCGTTATCTTTCCATATCTTCCGCACTTGTTCGGTCACTTGTCGTTGGCTGTCGCAGAGAATCCGGGCCTTCAGGGAAGGTCGGGTTAACTTGGCTTTCCTCCGTATTTTACTTATCAAAATCGACAGTGCGAATTTCGGTTCCCACAAGGGGTTGGACCCAGGCAGGGGTCGGACCCTGGGTCCTTCTTCGGAGATAAGTCTGGAAATCGAGGATCCCTTCGGAGGCTGGAGAAAACTTAAGCCTTGGATATTTTTCCCCAACAAGCTCTACCTGGTGGGGCGTGGAATTTTTATGACGGATCAATACCTACATTTCGCCAATCAATGAAGAAGTGGGGGGAGGACGTTGATGATATCTATGCGCCAGTGAACTTGAACAACAAGCATTGGGTTGCTATTTGGATATCGATCCCTAAGAGGCACATAGTCGTCTGGGACAGCATACCTTCAATGTCGGTACCAGAAGCATGGGATGAGATAATGCAGCCTTTTTGGAGATGGTCCCTTATCTGCTTGTTGAGTGCGCTCCCAACGAAGAAATACGGGTCGCACGCGGGTTGGAGCCATACACCTATGAGAGACCGGTGAAAGGAATACCCTTGGCCAACAATGGTGATTGTGGCGTGTACGCTCTAAAGTACATTGAATGTCATGCTCTTGGGGTCACCTTTAACCCTAAAGACTTTGCTAGGGCCAACGTGAAGGCTATGAGGGATTGTATGGCGGTGGATATATGGACGGAGCTTCTTGATCAGCATTTGAAAGAAAATGTGGATGGTGATAGATTTGTGGGCATGTATGATTAGCTGTATAGATTTGAACTCTTGTATAGATTTGAACTCTTGTATAGCTTGAACTTCTCTGTTGTATATATTTGAATTTGTATTTGAACTTGTCTTCCCTTGTATATATTTGAACTTGTCTTCCATTGTATATATTTGAACTTGTCTTCCCTTGTATATATTTGTAAATTTATAAGTCGTCTGCAAGGTTTTCCAGCTGGACGACTTACAAATAAGTCGTCTGGAGGGTTTGGACGACTTATTTGTAAGTCGTCTGGAAGGTTTTCCAGCTGGACGACTTACAAATAAGTCGTCTGGAAGGTTTTCCAGCTGGACGACTTACAAATAAGTCGTCTGGAAGGTTTTCCAGCTGGACGACTTACAAATAAGTCGTCTCAATTTTACACTTGAAGGGATAGTAGAAGGTAGTCTAAAAATAAAATACACTGGACGACTTAGAAGAAGGTCGTCTAAAAATAAAATACACTGGACGACTTATATATAAGTCGTCTGGACGGGTAATCAAGACTGGACGACTAAATTTTATAAAATACACTGGACTTCTAAATGTTATAAAATAAACTTGAAAGGATAGTAGAAGGTAGTCTAAAAATAAAAATACACTGGACGACTTAGTAGAAGGTCGTCTAAAAATAAAACATTCTCGTTCCTCAACATGTTGTGACACGATAGGATATATATTCTCTGAGTTTCCTGCATACAGATAATTCTTTGAGTACAGTGGACATACAAGTGTGGAGATATGCAAACCAACTTTATTTCCAGCAGCTATAGCATGAGAGCAAGGTATTTTCTCCACTCCATAGACACCACAATCACACTTTGCATGTTCCAAATCAACCACACAGTCCATTTTGCCACCTTTGACAAAGTACTTCCATCCATTAATTGGTTGGACCGTCATCGTATCCGCTATCTCTGTTCGAACATCAAGCAAGTATTCAACACCCCGGCTATGTGGAGTTGTGAGACTCAAAGCATCTTGTCTCCTTTTCACATACCATTTTCCTAACTTCTGCCTTATGAACTCCAGCAGGAACGTAATCGGAAATCCTCTTGCTCGCTTCAGTGCGGAATTAATAGATTCAGCGATGTTGCTTGTTTTTATGTTGAACATGTTCCCCTTACAATAAACCTTTGACCATAGGCTGGCGTCGGCATTCTCCAAATACGTTGCAAGTTCCGGGTTTGCACTCCGTATCTCAGCCATGTACCGGTCAAAATCGTAAACCGTGTGAGCATAAGCAGCCCCTTTCACCAAGTACATGAGATGTTTCCCTTTAAACTTTTTGACAATGTTATCTTGAAGGTGATAATAACATATTCCTCGGGTTGCCCAAGGAAACACCTTATCACACGCACTTTTAATGGCCGAGTTCCGGTCGGAGACTATCACCAGAGGCTTGTCATGAGATATACAAGTAGCCAATTTTGTGAAAAACCATTCCCAAGGAGGTTCATCTTCAGCATCCACGATCCCAAAAGCCAATGGGAATATCTGAAAATTGCCATCTTGTGCGGCTGCAACTAACATAATACCTCCATACTTTCCACTTAGGTGAGTTCCATCCACCACAATGACCCTTCTCTGATACTTAAAACCTGTGATAGAAGCTCCAAAAGAGAGAAATAGATACTTGAATCTTTTAACAGAATCAAGTTCTATAGCCGTGACAAAATTAGGATTTGCAATGGAGATTTGCTCGAGATATGATGCCAGACGCGAATACCCTTCTTCTGCTGATCCTCTCACCAATGTTTGTGCATATAACAATGCTATGTATGAAGTGGTGTAATCAAGCTCCATGCCAAACATGTTCTTCATTGCATCAGTGATATGCTGCGGAGTAATCCCATCAATGATCCCAACATGATCAATGAAAAGACTACCAACATACTTCGGAGTACAGTGTGTCCGCTGAGCGATTCGTTCTCCCACTGAGCATAAATGTTTTTCCACATACTTTGTTACCCAAAACGTGTTTGTCCCATGTTTCACACTCGCTCTGATCTTCCATCCACAACCGCTAACCCGACATCTTGCCACAAGGAGAGTTTTCGTTGATTTGTATATTCTGAAAGAAAACCTACCCCTCACTGCTGCCAACCGCAGCTCTGAAAGCAGTGCATCCTTGCTATCAAAACTCTGGTTGACATAGATACTGGTACCATCTGATTTTTCCTCCTTCAATAGCTTTTGTCTTAGCATATGTCTTTTCGATTTCTTCAAAACAAACATTATCATCATCTTCCTCATCCTCATCTTGAACCTTTCCATAAAGACTGTAATCCCCACCATTCTGATCTGTTTCACCAACAATAGAGTTATCAGCATCCTCCTCCCCATTTTCTTCCTCCCCATCCTCCTCCCCATTTTCCTCATTATCACCAACATCTTCTTCCCATTCATCAGCTTCATCATTATCACCAACATCTTCTTCCCATTCACCAGCTTCATCATCACCAACATCTTCTTCCCATTCACCAGCTTCATCATTATCCCTTTCCTCTGAAACCGTTTCCACCTTGCTGCGGCTTGATACGCAAAGACATACTCTATGCGTTTTGAGTATCTCGAGCAAGTTTCGAACTTGTCTATCACTTGTAACATGAATGGGAGGACTGCCTGGAGCCATCATCATTTCTGCTGGTAATGAGTAGCTAATCTCCACAGTCACTGTTCTCATGTCCAGGTTATAATCTTCTTGAGCCATTGCAACAAGTTCAACATGTGTTGAATCTTCATTCAATAAAAACAATCTTGCTCCTTTGAGATCATCAACCACAAAATCCCAAAGGCAATCTCTCAACAACCATTCTCCATACACTGCATGTAACTGAAAAATCATCTGCAAATATTCAAAATAAAACACATTAGTAAACCTAGAGAAAATGAAGAAGTTCAATAAACATTGCCGCAGGCGACTTAGAATTAAGTCGTCCAGAAGACTTAAAGGTAAGTCGTCTAAAGAGGTCACTTTTGCAATTGAAAATGAAAAGGGACGGCTTAATACTAAGTCGTCCGGCTTTGTTTGTTAAAAAAAAACTTCAGACGACTTATATAAAAGTCGTCTATGAGAAACGGGTTAGTTTTGCATTTGACCGAATCGTGTCAGATCTTTGACTATTTCTGGACGACTTATAATTTAGTCGTCTCTGGGAAAATTAAAATTTCAATATTTTATTCAAACTAGACGACTTAAACGTAAGTCGTCCTAGGTTAGTTTTGTAATTGAAAAATAAAAATTGAAATTTAACTTTCTCCAGACGACTTAAATGAAAATCGTCCAGCTCTAGACGACTTAAATGAAAGTCGTCCAGATAGACGACTTAACTTAAGGTCGTCCGGTTTAAGCAAGGTTTGACCAGAAAATTTGGAAATATTCTGGACGACTTTGCTTTCCCCGGACGACTTTAAATTAAGTCTTCTGGTGGGACGACTTTCATTTAAGTCGTCTTGAGAAAGTTAAATTTCAATTTATATTTTTCAATTACAAAACTAACCTAGGACGACTTACGTTTAAGTCGTCTAGTTTAATAAAATATTGAAATTTTAACTTTCCCAGAGACGACTGAATTATAAGTCGTCCAGAAATAGTCAAAGATCTGACACGATTCGGTCAAATGCAAAACTAACCCGTTTCTCGTAGACGACTTATATATAAGTCGTCCGGAGTTTTTTTTTTTTAACAAACAAAGCTGGACGACTTAGTTTAAGTCGTCCGTTTGACCAGAAGACTTATCAGTAAGTCTTCTACATACAGATGACTTACTAGTAAGTCTTCTACGCGAACAGATCTTGAAAAAAATTCAAATTTGTACCTTAAAATAGGTGAGATGACTTCGTTTGCACACATGGTCTTCTCCAACCACCCAGAACCTCAAACGAAAGCAACCATAAGTCAAAACGAAAGAAATATGGCTCTGTCAACCATAAAATATTTTGAATCAAAAGCTTGAGTTTTTTGGATGAATATGGAGAGAAAGTGAAAAAAATGTTGTTTTTAGTTCATAACAATTGAGGCAGAGAGAGTGTAAAGAGATTTATGTGCATTAAAGGGCATTAAAAGCTCCAAACAGTTAGTACAAGGTTGTTGGAACTATTCATGAAAGTGGCACTATTGTAAATATTTGAAGAATATGACGTTGAGACAGTAAAGAAACTTTTTTCGAATAAAAAAAAGTTAATGGCATTTTCGTATATTAAATGCAAGTGTGGGGTGAAAATCTCAAAAAGAAATGAGTCAAAAGAAAATGTTAGTTTTCTGTTTGACTCCAAGTTTTGAGTCAATTTTGCAAAAAGCCCTACTTTAAAATATAATATATTTGACAATTTATTATACTAAACTATAATTATTATCTAATATAACAGATAAATATAATATAAGTAATAGAAAAATATTTTTTAATTATATAATAAATTAAATATAAAAAATAAATAAATTAAGGTAATATTGATATTAACCACTCTAACTTTTAACGTGAGATTTTATAATATAAATTATTATTTTCAGATAATAACACTATATATCTAATAATTCTTACTTTTCAAAATATATAATTGACTAATATAACATATAAATATATAAAATTATAAGTAATTAACTAATATAACATATAAATATAATATTAGTTAAATAAATTTGTTTTTAATCATATATAAGTAGAATCAATAGTAACCAAATATAACAGATAAGTGTAAAATAACGGATAAATAAATTTACTAAATAAAAACCAATTTAAAAATAATATATAAATAAAATTACTAATTAAAATTATTTAAAACATTGACAAATAAGCAAAAAAATCTAAAACTATGGAGACGTTAACACATAAGCGAAATTACTTTATAAATAATAGTGCAGATAGATAGATTTGTCTTTCATCAACAAAAGCTGATTAAATTTTAGATATATATTGTGGAAAATTTTCTTCAATCTTCCAATATGTATAACATTTAACCAAAAAAAATATAAAACGGACATATAATAATATATTTAAATTCGAAGGGTTGTGGTTGTGAGAAAGACTCCAGTTCTGCCCAAAATATATGTGGTGGCCGTTAAATGAGAGATTCTGTATTTGATCAAAGAGAGAAGAGAGGAGGAGAGAGAGAGGCTTTAACAATGGCGTCTCTTTCTCTCTGCTCCGCTCACTGTTCTTCAACTCCGTCTCGCTCCTCTCTTCCCACTTCATCGCTTTCTCCTCCTCCTCCTCTGTCTCTCTTCCCATCACCGATCATCCGTCCCAATAGTAGTAGTATCGTCTTCACCGTCACCCCACGCCAGATTCCTCAATCCTTCCCTACATCCACTTCTCTGGTACTTACCTCGATCCAGTTAATCAACTCAATTTCATGGCATAATTATATAAATGTGGATTTTATAGGTAAGGTGTTGTGTAAAGGAGCCATTGAAGGTGATGATTTCGGGTGCACCAGCTTCAGGCAAAGGCACTCAATGCGAGCTCATCGTTCAAAAGGTAAAGCATGCTACTAAGAACGGGTTTAGAGTCTAATCGCACTTGTTACCACAACGCTGTGTGTGTTTGGTTAGTTGACAGTATGTTCTGTCCTGGTAGCTTCTCTCTTTAGTGGCGGGACTATTCATAATCAGTTCAAATTATTTAGGATACTGAAAACAATGCACATAAAAAAAACGCCTAATGTGCATCTTTAAATATTTTCTTGAATATTGAGCTGCAACATGCAGTTTGGTTTGGTGCACATATCAACGGGGGATCTCTTGAGGGCAGAGGTGTCATCTGGGACAGAGATTGGGAAGAAAGCAAAAGAGTTCATGAACTCTGGTAGTTTGGTTCCCGATGAGATTGTAATAGCGGTATATAACTTATTACCTGATTCACACATGTATTGTTTTACTATTATATGTTGGATATCATATCTTCAACACTTTTTTTTTCTAGATGGTGGCTGGAAGATTATCACGTGAAGATGCTAAAAAGCATGGATGGCTTCTTGATGGATTTCCACGGACTTTTGCTCAGGCACAAAGTCTGGACAAACTAAACGTCAAACCGGACATTTTCCTCTTATTAGATGTACCTGAAAAAAACCACTCTCCTCAATTATTGTTAAAAGGCAATAACACATGTTCACTATCAATGGGTATGTTTATTTGGTTAATAACAGGTTCCTGAGGAAATTCTAATCGAGAGATGTGTTGGTAGAAGGTTGGATCCAGTGACTGGAAAAATTTATCATATTAAAAGTTACCCTCCTGAATCAGACGAGGTTAAAGAAAGACTGGTTATACGCCCTGATGATACAGAAAAGAAGGTTTTTTGCCTTTGCTTTCTCAATATTTAAGCCTTTCACTACAAACTCACGAGGTTGTTTTTGTTTAAGGTAAAAGCACGTCTGCAGATATACAAACAAAACTCGGAAGCTATTATTTCCGTTTACTCAGATGTTATGGTCAAGGTAGTGGACTATTTTGTTTCTTTCTCATTTTTTTGGTTCAATAAAGTATTAGGATCTTATTAGTGATCTTCTTTTTGTTTGTTTGGTATCATCTCTTTTGAATACAGATTGATGCAAACAGGCCAAGAGAAATGGTTTTCGAGGAGACCAAGACTCTTCTGTCTCAGATAAACCTCAATAGAATGATAAAGACTGGCAAGTAGTCACTTTTATATAAATAATGTTTTTATTGTGCCGTTGTTGAATCAGACCTTATTAACTATAGACTCTTAGATACGTTTGATAGTCAAACATTACATTTTAGGACTAAACTACTCCTTCTGTGTCTTGTTTTCATGCAAGCGATGCTAATTATTAAACAGGTGCTTGCAGATAAAGCATCTCCTGTTCAGGTCCTTGAATAATATTTGTTTTTTTGTTACGCTGGAGATGATCTTATTTATCTAATATTTTTTGTTTCTTTTCTGTTTCAGGATAACTGGAGAGGAATACCGACGAGATTGAATAACATTCCTCATTCGAGAGACATCAGATCTTATTTTTATGAAGATGTTCTGCAAGCCACAGTTAGGTCGATCAAAGATGGAAACACTCGTCTTCGGGTGAGGATAATCCTCAGAAATCTATTGACAATGTTAAGTTTGTTTTCATTATTTCACAATTGACTGAACTGATGCTGTTACAAATGAATAGGTAGACATAAATATCCCTGAGCTAAATCCTGAAATGGTAAGTTATTCCTTTCACTAGCTGTGTTATATAGTTTCTGAAGCCTCATTAATTTTATTAAACAATCATGAGCTATTTGTGATATACGTAGGATGTTTACCGGATAGGAACCTTGATGGAACTGGTGCGAACTCTAGCTTTATCATTCGCTGATGATGGAAAAAGAGTGAAGGTAAGACATGGTTTTTTGAAGACTTGAAATCATTTGTTGATGAAGCTTCTTTCCTCTTTCAGGTTTGTGTTCAGGGGTCAATGGGGGAAGGTGCACTCGCTGGGATGCCACTGCAGTTGGCAGGCACTCGAAAGATTTTAGAATATATGGACTGGGGTGATGATGCAACTTTGGGAACTTTCGTCAAGCTCGGTGCAATTGGTAACATCCGAAACTGAGTGTACTTTTCAACATAAAACCATGCTTAAACACACAAGAGAATCTTACAAAAACTGCGCCAATTTGTTGTGTAGAAACTTTTCATGCATAATTAAGTTGGTTACTATTAATACATATTATTCTTCTATTGATTCTCAGGTGGTAAAGAAGTTGATGAAGAAGACGACATATTCATCTTAGTGGCTCCACAAAATGCCGTTGGAAACTGTATCATAGATGTAAGGAGCTTAGAACTTCTAGGCATTTTTCTTCACTTGAACGACCTATAAAAATATACATGTGGTTAGGATCTACAAGCAATGACTACTGCTGCTGGTAAAAGGCCAGTTGTACTTATCAATCCTCGCCTCAAGGTACACACTTTCTGCTTTCACTTTTTTGATAAAGAGACTTATCTGGTTAAATACCACTATTCTTGTCGTTATTATTCAGGACTTACCCGCTTCAAGTGGCATAATGCAAGTAAGCACACACATTGATTTACAGAACCATCCTGAAAAGAAGGTTAGGTTTCTTATCATTATTTATTTCTGTGTCTCAGACAATGGGCAGGGAAAAAAGGCTGGAATACGCCTTAACATTTGACAACTGCTATGTATTTCGGCTACTTTATTATGCTGGAACACAGTACCCGATTATGGGCGCTCTAAGGTACTTTGGGATGTGAATATCAAGAAAAAGCACGAAAATCGCGTCTGAATCTTTTACACTGAATATGGTCAGGATGTCTTATCCTTACCGGTATGAGCTTTACAAGAGGGTGAACGAGGAGAACGGGAAGGAAAAGTATGTATTGATTTCAACATACTCTGAAAGGCCAACTCCTGACCAAATCAACGATGCCTTCTCTGGAAAATCTCGGTAAATATTATTGTTTACCAATGGTGCTTGCTTCATAACTCGCTGTTCGGTTTATTAATTATAACTAGGAAAGATTTTTCCACATTCAGGGAGGAAAGCAAGAAGCCTTCAGGAATCTGGTAAGGAAATACTTCCACATTGCTTAGATAAAGATTCATGTATGTGTGCTTGAAGCTGAATGTGAGGAATACTTGCAGGGGGTTCCTAGGCAGCGGATTTTTCTAGAGAAGGGGAAGCTAAAGTTGTGATACTACTTTTGGCCCATTTCAGTAGGTCTCCATGTTTTGATGATCTCAATGTAGGGCACATTAAATATTGTAATTATTAAGTCTCACACAACCAAAGAGTAACGTGAACTTAGTCTACAAGTTTTCAGAACCACCCCAACTATGTTGATAAGTTTTCACTTAGGTCATGTTCATATTTTGCACTGTAGACTACAATAATCCAGGAAGTGGGAAGATTTATGTATAGTTTACTGAGAAGAATATGATTCTGTTTCGGATTGTCAATGCACATATATGTTCTCGGGTGAATGATTGGAATCTGGCTTCAGCATTGGCTCTGCCTGACTGCTCAACCACGCCATTGTGGGAGGATCTTAAAGCTGTTCCTTAAAGCTGTTGACTTGTTGCCAATTCAGATTGATTCACAAGGTTATAATAGATATGGCTAGTTTTAGCTGAAAAGCTAACTTGGAAAAACCATTGGTACAGGATATATATCGTGTGGTTCAAAGGTGGAAACTGTGGTGAGCTGCTACCACCAAAGTGTAATGTGTGTCAGAATTGAGAGCACCAAGGAACTGGCTGTTTAGCAAAGAGTCTGACTATTTTACAAAAGGATGAAGCCAAGGAAAGTACAAGTCGCAAATGTTTTCTCTTATGGCCCATCCTCCTTGTCTTGAACTCACAGTCTCCAGTTACAATGAGGATCATCACTCGTTAATTTGGACATTTCCTAGCCATATGTCCTCTTCCCTAACCGTTAAAACATGTGATAGCATTAGGCTAACCGCAGCCATGACATCTGCTTTGAAACTACTTTAGTCCACCGTCGTTTCCCTTTTGGGGTTTAGGCTTCTTGCTCTTCGTTGGTGTTTGAATACATGTTGATTTAGCTCCACTAGTGGTAGCTACTTTTCAAAGTCATAGTAGGAATTGTCTCTTCGGTTCTGTAGCTATGAGTCAGGCCGTTCAGGAGCTGTGCTACGAAGTGCCTCCATAATTCTTACGCCTACTGTCAGCCTGAAACCATACCGAGGGACCCATGCTGCCACCAATAAATGTGCATACTCAAGCAACACCATGTTAGATCTTTCAGCATCCATGTTTAAGGTGAGTTTGGTCTCAAGAGAGGTAAACAATACTAAAAATGGGTTGAACAAAGGTATTTATTAGATTTCGGAGTGAGGTTACAAAGGTGGAAAAGTAGGAAAACAAGCCGGAGCTCGGAGAGCTTTTAACCGAAAAAGTACAGAGTAAACGGAGAACTGGTTGTACGGAAATAAACCCTAATCTGCCGCCTAGTCTGTGTGTCTAAGTGTTGATGCCTTCTCCTTTGCTTTCTCCTCTCCTTTTATACTCCCTGCTCGGATGACTTGACCTAGTCTCTCCCGCTAATTGATTGGGCCTTGTCGGCCTGTCGGGCTTGACGTCTCGTTGCGGGCTGCCTCTTCCGAGCTGCTGAGCTGATCAACTGTCGTCCGATATTTGTTCGGCTGAAAGCAGTCCACAGTCGAGCCGTAAGCGCCGAACTGCGGCTTCTCGGCTACAAGCTGGTTTGTCAACTTGGTTGGGCTTTTGTTCGATGGGCTTTTAGGATGGGTGCAATCTATCCCAAACAGTAAGCCCCCCTCCCTAGTTTATTGATGACCTGAATGATCAGTCGTCAATGAATTTGGTTTCATTAGCTCGGAGAACAAAAGCATATACCGAGCATCTCGAAGCGCCCCTTAAGGTTGGCATTCCGATCGTTACCAAAGAAATGAAGCTTATATTCGATGGGTAATGAATCGGCGCGATTGCAAATCCTCCAGGAAATATGATCTAGGAATGAACTGGAGCAGTTGAGGAATTAAGGATCGCGACCGAGGAAACGAACCGGTGCGGTTACGCGACACGCGCCAACAGTAATCAGACCCATTTAGGCCTCTTTAGGCGTAATTATGACGCCTTGATCCGAGAGCCCGTCTCCTCTTATAAATATCCCTCCAGTTTCTCATTTTCCTCATTTCTCTCCGCGTCTAAAAGGTATTTTCTCTCTCTATTTTCCTTCTCTCTCTTAATCTTTGCTTTAAGATTCCGATTATCCGAGATGTCGTCTTCTCGACGTTTGTCGTGGGAGCAAAAAGGAAAACATGGCTTCTGTTCGGAGTTCTTCCGAGGATCCCGCGGAAGAGATTCGTCACGAAGCCATGATGGATACTCCAAACATGGATTTGTCTCAGCGTTTGCTTGTTGCAGACGTGGAAACTCTATTCCGAGGAGATGGTGATGGTCAAGATGCGGTCGATGCCACGATGATCCCGAGGAGTTTTTATCCTGGGAACCTATTTTCCGACGAGGGGCCTTTAGAGAGGTCAAGGGTCCGCCCGTCTATTGTGGTTGGTCAGGATTGGGCGATGTCGAAGAGAACCGATCAACGACCAACTCGGTGGAAGCGCTTCTCCGAAATCAAAGTGCAGTTGGAGTGATTTTCATTATTCTGAGGAAAAATCAGAGACCTAGGTCTCCTCCGAGAGGATACCAATGCGTCTACGAATCCTACTTCCAAAGCGACACGAAGCTTTGGTTCCCGATTCCTCGAATCGTCATTGCATATGCCTTTCGGAGAGGGGTCGCTCTGAGCCAACTCATCACTGTGCGATCCGTTTGATGGTCGCGATGTCTGTTGTCGCGGCAGAAGCCGGTACATCGTTGAGCGTCAGGGCCTTCGAGGAGCTGACGTCGGTCTCCATCTCGGGAAATGGCATTATCTCGACGAGACAGCGACCAAGTTATAATGTGATTGCTGGGGGTCCGTCGAAGACCACAGATTGGCAAAGACATTACTTCTACATAAAGTCCAACTGATCGGCGTTCGAGGAACCGCCAAGTTCCAAATATCGCATTTTGTGGAATGCGGATTTTGGTACAGCTACTAACTCATAAACTTCCATTACGCGGATCCATCTGACCTTATATTTTTCTTTGTTTCTTTGTTTGTGTGCAGTTGCTCACTTGAACGTTTCCACCTACTCGGAAGATTGGGAGAACCGGGCCCGAACAGTCACTCTGCAAAAACAGGATCACTGGGACAACTTTACTCGGAAGAGAATCCAGAGAGCAGTCGATCGGATTGCCAATCGTAAGTTTCCCATTCCTCGTATTCTCGCTTATGGGTTAAAGATGTCGGACTGATGGTTTTACTTCCTTTTGCAGAGGATTGGATCTCCAATTCCGTCCCTTATACCAAGAATCCGGCGAACAGGAGACTATCCATTTTTACTCCGGACGAGCGAAGGGAAGTAAATTGTGCCAGAAGGATGAAGGAACTTCCCGATCTTAGCAAGATCATTGCCGCCAAAACGAGCGCCAAGAAGACGAAGCCCGGAGGTGGCGCTAGATCGGCGGAGGCGCAAGATGCCGCGGCTGCTTCCGCGACGACCAAAGGGTCTCTCCTGGTGGAACCTCTAAGAAGATTTCTTCTAAAAAGAAGAAGAAAACGACCGTCTCTTTGGAGAGAGATGATGAGGAAGAGGTCCCCGAGCAACGGGAGGATGTGGAAGAACTCCCCGAGGAGACCACTACAGAACGTCCTTTCAAAAAGAAGGACAAGAAGAAAAAGAGGAAGCGGACAGACGCCGACGCTGGGACGTTAACCATAGCTGTTCCGGACGCCAAAGATCCGTCTGTGGAGGAGGTCCCTCTGAGAAAAAGGAGGAGGAAAGCTGGCGAGGCGATTCGCGAATCTTCCGTTGGTGAAGACGAGCTTCATATCCTCGCCCCGAGGACTTCATCTGAGACTCGGGTTTCGGACGACGTCGATAACCAAACATTGGCTGATCGGGTCAGAGAACTAAAGGAGCGGTTGGTTGGTAAGGATTTGTCTGAAGCTCTGACCAATGAGCACGCTACTGCGGAGGAGTCGGGAGGACTGGTTTCCCCCATAGGACAAGGAGGCCCGATGCTCGAAGAACGGAGGAACCTTTCACGAGAGGGACCGGAGGTTCAGGTTTCCGATCGTCTCGGGAGGACTTCCTCGGACAAGTTTCACTTCGACTTCAACCGAGAACTCCCCCTTTCGTTCTACCCGGAGGATTGCGGACGCTTAATGCTGTCGCTCAAGGGCGGTCCCAATCAGATGTCGGCTGCGAAGGATCTGATCTTCAGAGATGAATACGAGCAAGCCTCTAGTTCGTCCGTGAAGGTAACCAGTTGCTCTTTTGCTTCTTATTTTCATAAGTGATGTTTCTTAAATTCTTTTCTGATTCCGAGCAGAATCACGGTGACTGGAACATACTCATCAGGAAGTACAATTCTGCTCTGAAGGATGCCCGGGAGCAAATTCGCAATGGTGAGGTGGAGAGGAAAAGAGTCGAGGTGGAGCACAAGGAAGCTCTCTGGGTCATTACTCGGGAGAAAGAGGAGGCGGTTGACCGGGCTAAGGAGATCAGGCAAGAGTTCAATGAGACGAGGACTTACGACTTAGCCGAACTGGAAATGTGCAAGAGCTCGCTAAAGGATCCGGAGCTGGTCGTCGATAACCTTCGAAAGGAGAACTCGGAGCTCAAAAGAGCCAAGGCTGTTGCTTCATTGAGGCACGCGGAGGAGGCTGCTCGGCTTTGATCATCTCGTAGACATGAGGTTACTCACGAGAGAATCCGCGTGATGATCGCGATGATGGCTAAGGCCGAGAAGTGCTTTCACCAAATCCGTCTCTGCGAGGCTCAGAGGAACAGATATGATGATGCTCGGTGTTTGTACAGCCAGGCTTTTGGAACGCGGAAGTGCCTTGAGCAGGTTAAGGACTCGGGAATAGATATTCCTCAGGAGATCATCAACACATATGCCGAACAAGAAGCACATTTCAAAGCTGAGGTGACTCGTCTGGAGGTGAAGGAGATCCCGGAGGACTTCCTGCGCCTTTCTCTTTTGGTGCTAGAGTCGCAGTTTTTAGTTGAAGATATTTGGAAGCAGATCAACCCCTATGGGTCGAACATTCACTTGATCGACTCGGGGGCTGCTGAAGCTCTTAGGACTCCTCGCGTTGAAAGGGTTCCCCATGCCGAGGACCTTGTTGATGGTCGCGTCCTCTCAGTTGGATCTTCCAGTCAACAGCCCGGTCAAGAACCGATCCCCGAAGCTCAAGTCAATCCAGAAGAGGCTCCTCAAGCAGATCGGGTTGCAATGCCCACAATCGTCTTGTCTGACTCTCCTTCCAGAGCCGCTCTCAAGGCTGCTGGTTTAACAGGTTCCAGTACCGGCCAACAATGAACACAGATTCCGAGACGGGATCCAAGGCCGAATGAGAGAAATCGACACATGAACTTGAGAAGGGATCTACACATCGCGCCGAAGAGGGCGGTCCGGAGCCCTTGCCCGCTCAGGCGCAGGGAACAGATGTTGGAACGTCGGAGCAACCGTCCCGAGCAAAGGGAGGAGGCTGATGGAAGAAAGGACCTTCCTGTTCTCGATAACTAGGTCCTTTAATTGTTGTTATCTCGAGTCCTTTCCTTTTTTTATGTGTGTTTGCTTGGATGGGTTTTGTTGTTGTAATGACTTAGGGATTTTCTCTCTCTATGTTTCTTTCAAACCTTTTGGAATGTTTGCCCGGGTGGGCTTTATTATCTTTTGGAAACTCGGGGTTATCCCCTTTTTTACTTTGCTTAAATTACTTTGCATATCTCTCTTTTTAGGCATAGCTGCTCTAAGTACATTACGGTTGGTCGTAATGACTTGATTGAATTTTTAGGATGACTCTTCACTTTGCTAGTTCATTCGATTAATCGTATGAGACTTAATGGAATAAGCAACGGTAAGAATTTGACTGATAAATTTTACAAGGAAAATGTATTCAAACGCTACACAGTGAATGAGAGAAATTTGGTCGGCCAACCCTTTGTTCTTCATTCGTGATAAGGTTTAAAAATTTCCTGATGAGTCGGTCAATGCAGGTTGAATCGGTGACACGGATCTCTGTTTCCCTTTACCCGAAATCTGATCAGGATTCGTGCAACTGATCGGGACGAGTACCTGTGTGCCGCTTGTTAGGTAAGGGGCTGGCATCGTTTGCTCAGGGCAATCTCCGTATTATTTGTTTTGCTAAAACAAACGGGATGAGTTACCGAGTCCAAATTTTGGTTTTTGTGTTTGTTGGGGCTGGACCCCGTAAAGGAGATGCCTACGTACCTCCGAAAAGGATCAAGCCTTTCGTAGTTCGGTGTGTCCGAGCAAAAGTGACGTAGGTCATTTGCTCGGACGTGTAGAAGTGACCGTAGGGTGCATCTACTCAGTGTTTTTTTTTTTTTTTTTTTTTTTTTACGAGCAAACTGTGACATAGGTCATTTGCTCGGTAGATAAGTATTGACTCGTTTTTACGAATGGAAACAACGAAGATGCATTGAGTTCCAAGCTCGTGGGACTGCCTCTCCGCGGGAAGTTTCAAGTCGATAAACTCCTGGTTTGACGACTTGGGTGATCTTGTAAGGTCCTTCCCAGTTCGCCCCGAGCTTTCCAGCATTTAGCTCCTTAGTGTTCTCGAAGACTTTTCATAGGACTAAGTCTCCGAGTTTGAGGGGTCTTGCTCGGACCTTCTTGTTGTAATAACTTTCGATCTGGTTCTGGTAATTCTGGATTCGGAGTTGAGCTTGATCTCGCTTTTCCTCGAGCTCATCGAGGGCATCCAGCAGCATCTCGCGGTTGAGCTCGGCGTACTGGGGCATCTTTGCTCGGCGAAGACTTGTAACGTTGACTTCTGCGGGAGCCATTGCCTCCATTCCGTAAGCAAGGGAAAAGGGGGTGGATTTGGTCGCGCCTCGTGGGGTTGTTCGGTGCGACCAAAGGACACCGTCGAGTTCGTCGGCCCAATGTCCCTTCTTTAGATCGAGACGTTTCTTGATTCCATCAATGATGATCTTGTTCGACGACTCGGCCTGCCCATTCCCCTGGGGATATCTCGGCGTTGATGTGCTTAGCCTGATATCCCACTTGCTGCAAAAGTCCTTGAATCCTCCTGAGATGAACTGAGAACCATTGTCAGTCACGATCTCGTAAGGCAAACCATGACGACAAATTATGTTTTTCCAAACAAAACCGCGAACTTCCTTCTCGGTGACTTGAGCAAAGGCTTCGGCCTCAATCCACTTGGTAAAATAGTCGGTTAGGACTAGAACAAAACGACGCTGGCGAGAGTTCGGCATCGGCCCGATGATGTCCATTCCCCATCGCATGAATGGGTACGGAGCCGCTGAGGTTCTTAGTAGCTCAGTAGGGCTGTGGATGCTCGAAGCATCCTTTGGCATTTTTCGCACTTCCGAGCATATGCTTCGCAATCTGTGTTCATTGTTGGCGAAAAGTATCATACGTTTCGGATCTTTAGGGCGAGTGCTCGAGCTCTGGAGTGGTTTCCACCTGCTCCTTCGTGGGTTTCTGCCATGACCAACCTCGTCTGTTCGCCGTAGATACACTTGAGCAGGACTTTACTGGCTGTTACTCGGTGGAGTTCTCCTTCCATGATGACATAGTGTGCACTACGTCTTTTGAGGCGTCTCGCGGCCCATTTATCAGTCGGAAGTGTTCCGTTTGTGAGATACTCGATGAATTCTGCTCTCCAGTCATTTGATAGTTGATCTTGATCGGTCATCTCGACATCGCCGCTAGTGTCAGACTGGGACGTTGTCTCGGAAACCGGAGTGACAAAGTCCGTGGCCTCCGCCGAGATGTCGATGCTCGGCTTCTCAATCTGATGAATCGGGATCGTCCTTTTTACTTGGTCACGAAGCTTGCTTCCAAGTGCTGCCAATGCGTCGGCGCAGGCGTTCTCTCCGCGTGGAACCTTTGTTAGCTCAAAAAATTCGAACTCCTTTGCCAGTGCTTGGACAACTCGAAAGTAAGCGTCCATCCTATCGATCCGTGCAACATACTCCCCGCTGAATTGACTTGCGACGAGTTGTGAGTCACAGTACGCGCTTAGTCGTTTGGCCTTAACCGATTTCGCGAGACGGAGTCCCGCGATGAGTGACTCGTACTCTGCTTCGTTGTTTGATGCCGGGAAACCGAAGCTGAATGATTGTCTGATGAGTTCCCCTGTCGGAGACTGTAATTATACTCCTGCTCCTGAACCTTTGTTCGTCGAGGAACCATCGACGTGGAGAATCCAATTTGCATCTGGTACTTCAAGATCTTGGGCCAACTCGGGAGATAATTTCACAAGAAAATCTGCGAGAACTTGAGCTTTGGCGGCTGTTCGACATTTGTAAGTGATGTCGAGCTCACCAAGCTCTATCGCCCATTTGGTTAGTCGGCCTGCTCTATTTGTGTTTTGAAACATGGTTCGTAGCGGTTGATCGGTGAGAACTTCCACTGAGTGAGACTGAAAGTAGGGACAAAGTTTCCTCGCCAACTCAACAACTGCTAAGGCCATCTTCTCGAGTGTCGGATACCTGGTTACAGGTCTGGTAATCCGCCTGCTCATGTAAAATACTGGCTTTTGCTCTCCGCGATCTTCCTTGATCAACACACTGCTAATTGCGGCAGATGATACTGCGATGTAAAGAGACAAGACGTCGCCTACGTCTGGCTTGGCCAAGATCGGAGGTGTGGTCAAGTACTGTTTGAGCTGATTGAATGCTTCCTCGCACTTGTCATCCCAAAGGAATTTCTTGTTCCCTCGGAGAAGATCGTAGAAGGGAAGATATTTTTCGGTTGATCGGGAAATAAACCTGTTGAACGCTGCAATCCTACCGGTCAGTCGCTGGACTTCTCGACAATTTTTCGGGCTCAGAAGATCAAGAACGGCTGAAATCTGCTTCGGGTTTGCTTCGATTCCTCTCTGTGTTACGATGTAACCAAGGAATTCTCCGGACGAGACCCCAAAGGTACATTTGGCCGGATTAAGCATCATCTTGCACGCATTAAGGATATCGAAACATTCCTTCAGGTGAGCCAGATGATCGTCTGCTCGGAAAGATTTGACCAGCATGTCGTCGATGTAGATTTCCATCGTCTTCCCGAGCTGTTTGGCGAACATACGGTTGACCAAACGCTGATACGTTGCGCCAGCATTCTTCAACCCGAAAGGCATTACCTTGTAAAAGTAGGTTCCTCGATCAGTGATGAACGAGGTCTTTTCTCGGTCGTCGGGATGCATCATTATCTTAATGTATCCCGAGAAGGCGTCCATAAAGGTAAGCATTTCATTTCCGGCAGTCGACTCGACTAATCGGTCGATGTTCGGCAACAGATAGCTGTCTTTCGGGCAAGCTTTGTTGAGATCCGTGAAATCGACACACATGTGCCACTTGCCATTTTTTTTTTCACGACGACCGGATTGGTTAACCATTCCGGGTATCTGACTTCAGTAATTGATCATGCGTTGAGTAGGCGTTCAACTTCCTCAACGACCGCCTTCGATCTCTCGGGACCCAACTTTTGCCTTTTCTAACGAATAGGCTTGATGTTTGGATCTACATTCAATTTGTGGGTCGTGATCGAGGGATCAATTCCTTGCATGTCGGACATCGACCATGCGAAGGTTGATAGATTCTGCTTTAGAAAATCAATAATCTTGAGCTTCATTTCGTCGGAAAGGTACGCACCCCCTCGCAGAACTTTGCTCTGATCCGAGTCGTCCACCAGCACCTCGAGTACTTCTTCCTTCTGAGGGCACACCTTGCTTATAGGTGGTGATACTGAGTTGACGAGAGATTGTGAGTGCTGTAGCTTAACGGTTGCAATCAGGAGATTTCGGGCTGCACGTTGGTCACTTCGTATAGACTTGATGGTTCCGTCAATTCCCGAGAACTTGACACATTGAAGATACGTGGATGCGATTGCTCGCATTGAGTGTAGCCACGGGGTCCCGAGAATCACGTGATAAGGAGTCTTTGTGCTGACTACTGAGAACTTGACCACTCTAGTCACTCCCTCCGCTTGGACCGATAGACGGATGGTCCCGAGGGTTACCTCGGAGGAACCGTTGAAGCGTGTGAGCGTTCTTGATGATGGTTTCACGTCCTTCAGATTGATTCCCATCTTCACTAGAGTCTCTTGAAAAATGATATCCACCGAACTACCGTTATCGATTAGTACCTTAGTGACGTCGTACTTATTGATTGCTAGGACGACGACGAGGAGTGAATCGTTGTGAGGCAAGCTTACTCCGAACAAATCGCCGGAGAGAAAGAGATCTTGGGATCGTTGGGAGGTTTCTGTGGCCAACGCTGAGACGTTTCTTCTTGTCGGCGATGACCCTTCACAGACCGCACCGAGTCTCCGCAGGGCGGTGATCCGCCCATGATTACGTTGATTCGTGGTCTTGTGCTTGACTGCTTCTTGAGGAAGACGTCGCAAAGATCTTTACTCTCCTCTGGTTGGTCGGCTTTTTTACGGTTCAGCTTCGCACGTAAGTCGCCTACTCTGGCGTTCAATCGCTCTCGCAGATCAGAAACGGGAGCTTCGTCGGGGAACGTGTGCTTCAACCTTTTAGCGTCAAACTTCGACCTGAGATCGGAAGCACCAGGGGATTTTCCGATCTCCTGGGTTGCCTTTCTCTTAAGGAATTCTCGCAAGTCCGACGCTCGAGAACTTCTTCGGTGCTGCTCTCGTCGTCAGATGATGACTCGGGTTGGGCGCGAATAACTTCGATCCTTTGCCTGACCGCTGGTTGATCTTCATATGCCGAGACGTCGTCATCGTCGTCTCGCTGAGGCGCCTGCTCGGAGTCCTTCGGTTTTGGGTTATCCTGCTTAGGCTTTCCTTGGTTCTTCTGCTGGTTCTTTCTATCTTTGTTCCTGCTCCAGCTGCTCTCGCTCTTAGGCTTTGGAGAGGGGATCTTAAGTTCACCGCTTTCGATCGAGGAGAGGAACTGTGCAAAGAGTGTCTTGCATTCCGAGGTATTGTGGCCCTTAACTCCGTGAAGCTTACACGAGTTTTGGATGATCCAGCCACAGCATCGACTTGAGCTGGTGCGGTGGCTGCCGTTGCTCGGGGTGTTTCATCCGGGGAATCCGTTTCTTGGTGAAACGTGTTCCACTTCTCCCCGTTTTCATCGACCACGTAAAGGAGACTGTTCTTTTGGTTGTGTTTGTTTGAGGCAGCGTGCTGACGAGATTCGACGTAAGTGATGGCGGCGTTTTTGGTCGCCGACTGCTTCGCAGCATTGTGCTTGCTCAGGATGGCCTTGGTGTCTTCTTCCATACAGATGAAGTTATGGGACCGAGCAATGGCATCTTGCAGAGATAGGGTAGGGCTCCGGTAGAGGTCTTCTCGGAACTTGCAGTCTACCTGGAGGGTATTCATCAACGCGTCGATAGCAATGTTATTGGGATGTTGATTCTTGATACGATCGACTTGAAACGCTCCATGTAGTCGCAGAGGCTCTGATCCTTCTTTTGCTTCAAGTTCCAGAGACTTGAAGCTGTGGCCTCACGCTTGGTAAACATAATGTAAGTCTTGAGGAAAGCCGAGGAAAGCTCCTTGAAGCTGCTGATCGAATCCTCCTCGAGTCCGGAGAACCACGTCAGGACTTGTTCGTTCAGCGTCTCGACGAAGAGTTGGCAATAGCCGGCGTCCTTCTCTTCTGAAGATAGCCGAGCTCTCGCCATGGCGATGTTGAAGGCTGTTAGGTGCTCGACCGGATCTCCACCGGGCTTGTAATCGGGTAGACGCAACTTATCCATCTTTCTGAGCTTGACTCTGGTTAGCTCCTTAGTGAATGGAGTCCGCGAAGTCGAGGCGATGACGCTGTCTATCTCGGGGGATGCGCTTGTTGCCTGATGAATCCTCGAGCTCATTTGTTGAAGGTTCAACTTCAGCTCTGCGATTTCTAGGATGGTCGCTTGGTCGGAAGTCGCCGGGGAAGTGTCGGCTGCTAGGGTTCCGACTTGCTCGACTTCGTTTGCGGCTATACCGTCCACCGGAGTAGGAGGGTTTGTATCGAAGAGATGTCGTCGAAACGGAAGGCCGCTAGTAGGCGGTATGCTGAGGGCAGCAACGATGGCGGCAAGCCGCTCATTCGTTGCTTTCTGGATATCTTCCTGCTGAGCGAGTCGGGCCATGACCGAGCTCATGAAATCCGACGAGAGAAGGGGAGGAGGCGGAGGAGGCGTGAGTTCCGGCTCCTCTCCTGAGGAACCAGGGTTCGCACCTGTGGACGTCATCCCGAACTGGAAACACTGAATATGTTCAGCCCCACGGTGGGCGCCAATTGTTTAAAGTGAGATTGGTCTCAAGAGAGGTAAACAATACTAAATATAGGTTGAACAAAGGTATTTATTAGATTTCGGAGTGAGGTTACAAATGTGGAGAAGTAGGAAAACAAGCCAGAGCTCGGAGAGCTTTTAACCGGAAAAGTACAGAGTAAACGGAGAACTGGTTGTACAGAAATAAACCATAATCTGCCGCCTAGTTTGTGTGTCTAAGTGTCGATGCCTTCTCCTTTGCTTTCTCCTCTCCTTTTATACTCCCTGCTCGGATGACTTGACCTAGTCTCCCTCGCTAATTGATTAGGCCTTGTCGGCCTGTCGGGCTTGACGTCTCGTTGCGGGCTGCCTCTTCCGAGCTGCTGAGCCGATCAACTGTTGTCCGATATTTGTTCGGCTGAAAGCAGTCCACAGTCGAGCCGTAAGCGCCGAACTGCGGTTTTTCGGCTACAAGCTGGTTTGTCAATTTGGTTGGGCTTTTGTTCGATGGGCTTTGAGGATGGGTGCAATCCATCCCCAACAATCCATACTAAATTATTGTTCTCCCCTGCTTACGTCTTCTCTAGTGATGGTGATGGTGATCAGGCGATCAGCTAGACATTCCGCCATGACGACTCCACAAGATGTGCCTCTCGATGGTGGCAGTAGAAGGAAAAAGAGAGCAATGTGAACAGCTGTTTAAAAAAGCTTTAGCATTTGGGAGATTATTAAGTAAAATGAATCTCTATTCATTTGGTTCTACGAGCAGTCACTATTGAAAAAGGATACTTATTTGTATCTTTAAATTTGAAAAGAAAACATTGAATATTGTTAAAAGATATTGAATAGAACAGATTAAAGAAATTTACGTATACTAATTCTATAAGACATTTGTGTTTGGTGTTTCAGCAGTTGTTTAGTGTGTTTCGAAGATAGATCTTTTGTTAGAAGTTTTCATAAGCTATTTGTAAATAGCAATTCTTTTTCTCCATGATGAATAATAACTTTAACATTTCATCAAAAAAATCAAAAGATATTTTTGTTTTGGATAGTTCAATTTATATCTTTATAAACTTCTTTTGTTGGATAGTTTATTTTATATATCACAAATCTATTTATTAAATAATTGTAATTAAATAAACTAATCTATTTATTAATTTGTTTTGGATAGTTCAATTTATATATCACAAATTTAGACATAACTAATATAAAGAATTAATGTATACAAATATAAAAGAGAAAAATTTGTAATTTATTAATTTTTAATAAAATATTTATTTTCATGTATATATATAAATTAAGGATATAATTTTCATTTATTTATTTAATGAAACATATTTTAGCCATTTTTTACTTATTGCGAGAATTATTTTTACAATTAATTATCATTGATTTAATAATTTATATTTTATATAGTTTAAAATATATCGTAAATTTTAAGAGTTTTTATTTTGTGTATATCTCTGAATTTAATTTTATAATCTAAAAATTAATAAATAGATTAGTTTATTTAATTACGTTTAGTATTTAATTAAATATTTAGTAATTTTATTATACATTATCTAATTTGAAATTAAATTAAAATTAATTCATAATAAATATTTAATAATTAATTAAAGAATTATTTAACGATTTAGATAATTTTATAAAATTTAACATGTTTAAAATTTGTATTTTATATTTCTTTACAGGATAATATAACAAGATTTATATAGATTTAAATCTTCCAAAAAAATTATAAAATATTTTTAGTTATATTCCTTAAAATTATAACTATTAAAAGAAACCTTTTGAAGCTCCTGAGAGCGTCCACATCAGCGAAAAAAACTTCTCTTGAAAGATGCCACGTGGCATTGGTATTAAAAAATAAAGATAAACAAAAATTAAATATATAGTATAAGGAATAATAAGTAAATATACCATATTAGAAACATAAATATTACATTAAATATCTATCGTAATATTACCATTTATATATAAAAGTAAAGAGGTTAGAATAAGTAATTATACAATATATTTAATAAAGAAAAATAAGTAAATATAAAATATAAAATATAAAAAAAATAGATGAAACATCTATCTGAAAAATATATAGTAAAATAATAATAAGTAAATATACTATATAAGAAATAAAATATTACTTTAAAAATCTATTATAATATTAGAATGAGTAATTATAACTATTAAAAGGAACCTTTTGAAGCTTCTGAGAGCGTACATATCACCGAAAAAAAACTTCTCTTGAAAGATGCCACGTGACATTGGTATTAAAAAATAAAAGATAAACAAAAATTAAATATATAGTATAAGGAATAATAAGTAAATATAACATATTAGAAACATAAATATTACATTAAATATCTATCGTAATATTACCATTTATATATAAAAGTAAAGAGATTAGAATAAGTAATTATACAATATATTTAATAAAGAAAAATCAGTAAATATAAAATATAAAATATAAAAACAATTAGATGAAACATCTATCTGAAAAATATATAGTAAAATAATAATAAGTAAATATACTATATAAGAAATAAAATATTACTTTAAAAATCTATTATAATATTAGAATGAGTAATTGTGTAAAAATCATAAGTAAATATACAATTAAAAAACTACATTAAACAATTATCTGAAAAATAAAATAAATAATAAGTAAATATAAAATGATAAGTAAATATATGATATAATAAAAATAAATAATAAGTAAATATATAATGTATAAGAATTAGAAATATTACATTAAACATCTAACATAATATTATCTTTTTTTACATCCTAATAGTATTTTTTACAGATATCTGAAAAATGTACAATAAAATAAACAATAAATAAATATACAATATAATATATATATATATATATATATATATATATATATATTAATTATATTAAAATTTTATTTTTATATTAGAATAAGTAAATATACAATATAAGAAAAAAATAAATATACAGTACAAGAAATAAAAAATATTAGATTAAAATTTTACATAATATTATCATCTGATATAAAATCAAAGAGTTAGAATAAGTAAATATGCACTATAAGAATAAAAAAAATATACAATATAAGAAATAGAAAAAACTAAATAAAACATCTATCTGAAAATGTATAATAAAGTTAATAATAAGTAACATTAAACATCTATTACAATATTATAATAAGTAAATATAAAATATAAGAGAAATCAGTAATAAGTAAATATACAATATAATAAATAGAAAACTACATTAAACATATATCTGAAAAATGTGTAAGAAAATATATAATAATAAATGTAAAATATTAGAAACAGAAATATTACATTAAAAATTTATCGTCATATTACAATTTGATATAAAAGCAAAACATTTAGAATTAGAAAATATACAATATAAGAAAAAATAAGTAATAAGTAAATATATAATATAAGAAATGAAAAAAATACATTAAACATCTATCTGAGAAATGTGTAGTTTTACATTTTTATTATTTCCAAATATTTTATGTGATGTCACCCACTTATTTCGCACTCAAGCACATCGCTATAAGTATCTCTGCAATGTAAGAACACATATAGTGACTCATTTTACAGAAAAAGCTATCGAAGGTGAAATAGTCACATGTACACATATTGGTGAAAGAGTCTCACTCTCAATAATCATTTTATGTTCAATAGTTTCATACCATCCTTTCATACTTAAGAAAATACCGTTTCCAATAAGAGTATGCTTTGCAATGACCATAAACAAAAGCCAAGAAAAAATCTTGAAATCAGTTATTTTATTTTTTCCCAAACAAGTTTTCAGTCATAGTCAGCTATATGTTTCTCTTGAACGACATCACCTAGAGACTTAAGCATCTTACAAGAAAAAAAATACTCTGCAACTAGAGTGAATAACATTGCCTACAAAGAAATCTTCAACAACATTTTTTAGTAATAAGGTCCGCAAATCATATACAAATATATTTAAATATTATACATGTCTATTCGCTATACAAGTTTCTAAATCTAAAAAAAAAATAAAGAGTAAAATCAAACCAACAAGAAATATGAGAAAAAGACAAATGTCGAGTTGAGAAGCGATGAAGGAAATCTTCTTTTATATAGAAAAAAATAATTAGATAAGCTCACATGTAGATACTGAAAAACCAATTCATAGAATTTATAGAAAGTGTTACCCATATGGCTTCATTACTCATAATCTATTCATATCCATGCATGAGTGTCCCACACATTCTACAGGAAAATGTACAAATGCAAAAAAAAAAACATATCCATCATTCAATCTTGCGGTTATAGCGTTGCAAGAGTAAAGAAAATATAGACTAGAGACTGCATTTTGAATAAAAATATATGGTTTCTAAATTAGTAAGATGGAGATATTGGCAAGAGAAATACTATGGGAATATTACCATGCACATGATTGTTTTAAGTCCTCTCCTTTCAGCTCATAACACAAATGAGCATGAACCATTCTCTCCTATGAAAAAGAAAACATAACGAGTTACAACTATTTTGGAATGACGAGAAGTAGTATTGAACAATAGCTAAGAAACCAAGTCTAGATCTATCATAAACAAACACACTAGCTATAATCACATGCAAGCAACACTAAGACACAACCAAATCTATCATTAACAATCGCAACACAAAGAGTCGGAAACACAACTAAATCTATCAAAATCAAACACTACAATGATTAATATTACAAGTTAAAGAGTATCATATTGATCTTTAAGATGTACATATAGCAGGATCTCATAAGCAACAAGCAGTCGTATTGCCGTGACAAAATGAAAAAGAGCCTACTGCTACAAAGCATAATTTTTAAAGTGACAAAATAACATGACGCTGACAAAGAGCAAAGTTGATAACCACAAAATAAGTTATAAATGGAGTATGCAGCAAAATTTACCACGAAAAAATCATAGTACAAAACAGCCACAAATGTGTAAAAATAAATCTGCTAGAAATATAGTCAATTGATGATAAAGATTTATACTTTAGACATCGCTAAACACAAAGATCTAATTTTATAGTATGTATGGCAACTAACTTAGTCCAAACTAAATATCATAGAAACTCATCAACTGATTCAGATAATTATCCCAACTTTGGTTATACAAAAGAGAAGTCAAGATAACAAGTACGAAAAAGAAATAAACTGATCGTCATAACTGATAAAAGAAAAAATGATCAACGTTGAGAGCGAGGAAAATGGTGAAGGAGAAGAGAAAAATATGCGATGAAACCGCTTGAAACGACTTCCAAACTTTTCTCCAACTCACTATTCTTCTCTGCACCAATATTTATTTACCTTTAAGTCCATAAATCAATTAGAGAAACTGATTGTGTGAAACTGGAGATCTTTTGCGGAAAAATTCAAGAGGCAAACACGTTAGAGAATATAAAAGAGTTTGTTCTTGAATAAAAAGGTTTTTCAAACCGACATATTCCACTACAAAAACAGATGATGACAAGCTTAGTTTACGATAATATCATTTTACTTTTTGTGTGTGATTGTGTATAAAAGTGAAGAAAAGTTTTGAAATTTTAACATTAGATTTAGATTAAGGCTACAACTATTAGTTAGATGTTTATTTGCTAAAAATAATTGAAGTGAAATATTGATAGAAGCTAGATTAGAACAAAAATTTTAAAACATTATATTTTATAATTTTTAAAATAAATACACAAATTTGACATGATAATATATATAAAAAAAATAACCTAAAAATTAGTAAAACAATTTGTATATATTTTAATTATTTTTATATTTTTTGTATAGGGCGGGTTTAATTCTAGTATATTTAAATAGTTAGTTTAATCAGTTGAATAGTCTGACAGTCGGCAAATGCAGACATTAATATTGAGCTGACGTGGCTGATTCTCAGTGGATGCTCGTATGGTACGATAGGAATCCATGAACCTACCCGACCTCCTCCATAATTGAGAGAGCCAAAAAGCAGAATCTCATTCCTACACTACTCTGTCGACACGAAGAAGAAAAAGAAGAAGAATCAAACAACTACCTGAATCGTTGCACTCGGATCAAGGCGATGACATCGCCTGGGTCGAAGAAAGTTGTTCCCGCCGACGGATCCGAGAAGGATCATTCCGGGAACCTGGGAAGAACCGGAGGAGATCTGAATGATAGTGGAAGCAGCAGCGGTGGTGGTGGTGGAGAAGGAGGAGGAACGTTTGAGTATTTCGGATCGGTGTATCATTTGGGGTCGAACAAGATCGGGCACGAGTACTGCCATCTCCGTTTCCTTTTCATTAGAGGCAAATACGTCGAGATGTACAAACGGGATCCTCACGAGAACCCTGACATTGTATGATCCTTCTCCTTTCAGTCTTTTGATTCTATCCTTCTCCTTGGATTATTTGTGCTTGTCTTGTTCTGAATTGTTTAAGAATCTAAGTCCTTAATTAGCTTTGGATCATTTGTCTTACTTTTTAAGAGTTTCATTCGTATTTATTATCTCACTGTATGGTCTCTAGAGTTAATACCGCCATGTAATTGATAATCTATGTGTCATTAACTAGTCAGTTTCTGAGCTAAATGTGCATTATTATTAATTAATTATTATTATTTTGTGGAGACAGATAGAGTTCAACCTCTTGTTATTTTGAGATTTTCTTATGGAATTGAAGCTGGCCACATTAATCATGCTTTTGAATTTGATTTTATTACTAATAAATTGATTCATTCTGCGATATATGATTGCCGTACTCAGCGTTGGTTTAGTCTCTATCTTTGTCCCTTGTATAATTCGTAATGGGTATTAACAACTAGATGTAAATTTTGGTATTCTATTATATCCATGTTATCATTTTGTTCGTCTAGAAACCCATAAGGCGTGGTGTCATAGGGCCTACGATGATGGTTGAAGAGCTAGGACGTCGCAAAGTTAATCACGGGGTAATGCTTTCTAATGTCTGCTTCTCTAGTCAATTGCAGTTTCTGTAGAATACAGATCAGAATCAAAGTAAGTAATACAAGCATCCTGTCTGACTTCTTTATATCTTGTAGGATGTCTACGTCATTAGGTTCTCTAACCGGTTGGACGAGAGGAAAAAAGGAGAAGTAAGTGAAGATTTCCCTCTTTGCAATAGCCTTGTGTTGGCAGAAACGTTGGTAACTGAATCTTTCTTAGGAGATGGGCACTAGACTTGAAGCTCGCTACTAGTTTGTTTAGGAAGGCCTATGACATTTATGTGTGTATTCTTTTGCACACTTGCATGAACCAAACGGTTGTATGTAGAGTAAATGTCTTCGAAGTTCATTTCAACTTATAAAGTTAGATTGTTTCTGAAAAGTATGTTTGCCAGATCCACTTGCATCATGTAAATTTTTTTTCTTCTCTAAACTGTACTTTAGATTGCTTGTGCTACCGCTGGAGAAGCCATGAAATGGGTTGAGGCTTTTGACCAAGCAAAACAACAGGTACTTAGACGACTGATCTGAAGTTTTGTAGCATCATGTAATGTGTTGAAGTTTTGTAGTTTATATAGCACACATTCGGCTACTTTTTTCAGTGTTCATCTTGTTTATTGTTATTTGATATTTTTCTCTATTCTGATTACTTCCTTTTCTGGTTTGGAAGGCTGAATATGCACTATCCAAAGGGGGAAGCACAAGAACAAAATTGAGCATGGAGGCAAAGTATGTTATAAGTATCATAATGCTCTGATTATATTTTTAGTAGCTATTTAGTTCATGTTTTGTGGCCCTATATTTACATTTTTTCTAGAGAGGATCGCTCCAATAGAAAATGTCTCACACTGATATATTCTTAACCAGATCTAAGCGTTATAAATAGTAGAAGTCCACTGCTACTTTAAGATTTCTGAATAATTCTCTATTTTCTTTGAAGCATTGATCTTGAAGGACATCGACCTCGAGTAAGGCGTTATGCTTATGGGTTAAAAAAGCTTATCCGAATTGGGCAAGGTAATATGCTGCATTTCAGTTTTTGGGCAGCAGTTAAATGTTGCTATCATTTTTCTGGGGTCAAATTTTATTTTATTCTTCTACACTTGCTAATTCTGGATGCTTTAGGACTGTGTGTGTAATTGTCAAAAGTTCATTGGTTGGCATCGACTGTATAGTTCTGGGTGTTGAAATCCGCACTGAGTATCGTGCTCCCTGAAGATTGCATTTATTTCTTCATAAAGATAGATAAACATTGGATTCAAACATATGCTCTCCTGTATATAACTGAAATTGTAGTCCTATGGCTCTAGAGTCTCGAATTATAGTCCTGAGTTCCACAGTTATGGTCCCTAAATATAGTTTAATTTAATTTCATAAATGTTTTATCTAGTCATTATTCGTGTTCAAGGCATAGGTTTCTCCTGAACGTTACTTTTTTTTCAAAACAAAGATGTATTTTCTGTTTGTCAAAAATAGGTGTGAACATGTTCTTAATTTACAGGCCCGGAGACTCTTTTGAGGCAATCCTCTACCTTGGTTAATGATGTCAGGGGTGATAGTTTCTATGGGGGTGGAGACAATGGAGATGCAATCGAGGCTCATGAATGGAAATGTGTTCGTACTATCAATGGTATGCTTGGCGGTAATCTGTATAGTTTTGTTATCAAACAACTGCACCTACAAAATATTCACATGCAGAACCAAAATTGAGATCGTTCTTATGGTTTCCTTGCTTTTTGATAATAACTTTCAGTTAAATCTTTTCTGTATATGGTTTGCAGGTGTTAGGATTTTTGAAGATGTGGCTAACGTCAAGGTATTTTCACTTTATGTAGACAGAATAAAAAACTAAAACCAGTGACATAAGAGATTGGTCGATGGGTTACAAAAGGAAGTCATAGTCTTAGAGATGTAGATAGTGTTTTGAAGGTAGTATGGCTGTGTACATATCAGTTCATTTGGACCTAACTTCCATGAAAGAGTGCATGTTGCAGAACAGTCTGAGCTTAAGAAAACTTTTAAAAATGGGAAAATTAAGCTGGTCCGACTTAGCACCACTTAGAATGAGTTAGGAGTGGGTTTGATTGGAAGTTCGATTCCAACACTGTTGTTGAGTTAGAATCCCATGTTGGCCAAGTTTGGTATTGGGTTATAGTTCGTTAATGAATGGGCATTATGCCCTTGCAAGTTAGCTGTCAGTGACGTCTTTCCTTGTTTGTGATGATATAGAAAAGTCAATTGGTTAATCAGTGTCAAGACTTATTAGTTCTTGGAGTCTTTTGGATATTTTGTCAATCAGGTATAACATTAATGTATCCCGAGAGCAATGAAAAGTGAACTATCTTATTTTCTGTATTCATTAGAATATTTGCAGTTGCGCTCATATTAAATCTTATTAGCAAGGACACAAGTAGAATTTAGATCTTATAACTAAATGTTTTCAACGCCAGAACCTATGGCACCAGAATAATTTATGCTAAGGTGACAACTAGCTTTTTGTTTTTTGCAATTTGTAGTGCACTGTAAAGAACTGTAAATTCGTTGAGATTGTTGGAATGCTTAGAATACTTCTCAGATTTGTAAAACTGCTTTTTCTTTAGGCTGGTAGAGGATTTCTTGTGAAAGCAGTTGCGGTGGTTGAAGCTAGTGCGGATGCTGTGTTCGAAGTGATTTCGAAGCTTGACAAACACCAAAGATACGAGTAAGATCATTTTCTTAAAGTTATAAGTATCATTTGACACTTAGATGTTTCTAATTATCAACACAGGTGGGATACAGTAACAGGTGATTCGGAATTGATAGACTCATACGAGGGCCACTATGATGTCATTTACTGCGTATATGATCCTAAGCATCTTTCACGGTATGTTCTTCAACTGAAAGTTCTGGCTATCCTTAATGTTACACTGATCGGTCTGTATTCTCTAGTGAGAAGGATGTATTTATTTTAATGTATTGTTATCTTTCCTCTTTGAGGTCTGTATCACTTAATTCAATGGGTAGATTTACACTTGAATTAAATAGTATATTTTTCAGATGGCAATCAAAGAGAGATTTTATCTTCTCTAGACAGTGGGTTCGTGGGCAAGATGGAACATATAGTAAGTCTTACTCTTCAAAATAATGGATCTTATATTTCTGATGATATCTGTATCGCCTATGCACACAAGTGGATATTGATTTAAACCCTGAAACGTTTAGTTGTCAATTGTGTTATACTAGCTCAAAATTTTCTAGGTTAACATTATTCTTCAATTGCTGAACTAAATACATAAAACGTCAATTCCCACCTATTGAACTCTTTCCATCTGTTGCAAGATCAAACGCAAAACAGAGAATAGTAACGAAAAGGAGAATCAATAATGTATTGTTTATTTCTTTCTCTGTGAGCTGTAGGGAGGATATCAATAGTTATCATGTAAATAAGCTAAAGAAACCTACATCTAAAATCTGAACTTCACAGTTACAGATTTTTATAAATATCTGTTACCACTGCCGTCTCGAAATCTTAGTTATTCATCCTTCTCACTGTATCTTTTTGTACTCATGCGACCTAGAGTCTAATTGAATTCATTATCATTCTTTTGAAAACAGCTATCCATATGATCGACCTACTCTCTTATTCTGTAACTTTGTATGCAGCAATCTTACAGTTTCCAGCAGTGCATAAGAAGCGGCCTCCAAAGTCCGGATATCGCCGCACAGATATAACTCGTAAGACATTTTCTCGTGATAGCATTTCTCTATGTAGCATTGCCTACTTTGCTATGCTGCATGTCAAGATAACTTCTTCTTTAAGACATTTCTACCCAATTGTACTTAAATAGCCAGAGGTTTTTGGTCCTTCTTTAAGACCTTGCATCTCTCTTCGTTCCTGTTGATTGCAGCATCGACTTGGGAAATTAGAAACTTGAAAAAGAGATCAGATGCAGAACCTCCAAGTTGTCTTGTAACACACATGCTAGAAATCCACTCTAAACGTTGGTGCAAATGGAAGAGAACTAGCTACTCAAAGTTTGAGAAGACCATTCCATATGCATTACTCCTTCAAGTAGCAGGTTAACCCTATCTTCTCCCGAGTCCTGTTTTAGAGTATGATCACTAAAAATTAGTAGGAAGTCGAGATTTATTTTTCTGTTGCATCATTAATATTAATTGAGGGATGCAGACTCATGTGAGCACATCCAAAGATTTATCAGTAGTATGATGTAGATTAGCAATCACAATCCGCATGTGTTGGGATAAAAGTTACGACATATCATGTGTTTCTCTGTTTGCAACTAATGTGTAAGCTTTTCTTTTTTGGAGCATAGAAATACAATTAAGTTGGAATGCTGTTTGTGATAACTGCCTGACCTCTGGTCCACATTAGAGATGTCACAAGTTCCACATGGGTTCTATCTCAATCTCTTGTTAATTGTATATCAGGTCTGAAAGAGTACATTGGAGCAAATCCGGCCTTCAAGTATGAAGCCTCCTCTAGTGTTGTACAGTCCAAGTTACCAGATATTCCGAGTGGTGAATATGTAGATGAGGAAATGGATGAGCAGTTTTATGATGCCACAGACTCATCATCTGACGAGGAGGAAAGCGATGAAGATGATGAGGAGCAGGACAAAAAGGTAACTTGGTTTTGCTTTCTTCTCGTCCATTTATAATATTTTATTCACATTTGGATAAAAAAAGATAAATACTTCTGAAGAACTCTCTAGCTTAGATGAGTCTCACAGTCACAGCCGAGACTTCATCACTGCATATACTTATAACTAGGTGTTTTCCTGCACCATGTGCAGTAAAAAAAATTAAAATATATTTTTAATAAATACATTATAAATTATGTTTAAAACAAAAATTTTATTTTTCTTATCACTATTTTAATACAATTTTTTAATTGAACATAAAATTAATATACAACTATTTTTGTTTATTTTAAATTATATTTAAGAATATGCATGTATATATTTAAAATTATAATCTTAGATAAATTTTTCTTTCTATTTATTAATTAAATATATTAAAAAATTGTAGTAGAAAATTTATAATTATAAGAAATTAAAATTAGATAATATTTATCAAAAATTAATGATTTTACGATTAAATTTTATTAATTTTCAAAAAAAAGAATACATTTTTGAAAGAAAATTGTAATAAAATTGTATAATTTTAAAATATATAATTAAATGATATTTTCGAAATTTTTAATGCCATATTTGAATATATTTATTTTAATGATGATTTATGAGTTATTACCATATTTTAAAAATATTTCCAAAAATATAGATCGACACTAAATGTAATATATGAGTTATTACCATATTCTATAAATATTTCCACAAATATATATATTTACATTAAATACAATTATCCATGTCATATTTTATTATAGGCCATGTTATCAATTTTATTAGACATGTCATCATTTTTGTCCATGTCATATTTAATTATAGGCCATGTCATCAATTGAAGTAGACATGTCACCATTTTTTTTGTGAAACTAATTATAGAGAGGACATATGGCAAAATCACTTCGCAAATATACACTAGGGGATGCAAAACACTCTAGAGCAAGGACATAAGGAAATGCAACTTCTAAATAATTTCTCAAGTCAGGAAATAGTGAGGGATGCCCCGCCAGGCATAATCTAGAATTTAATGTTCATATTAAGTATTTGTTAATCTGTTGTTTCCATGTTCAAATAGGAGATAAAAGTCAAACTCAAGAATGTTTCATGGGCAATCGCCAGCCTATCTTTGAAGCAGCCTAAAGGTTCTCTCTTTACATAATTTTGTCTAGTCCATTAATCATATCAACGGCTTCATAAGTTGTGTTACAGATTAGAATTTACAACCCCCCCCCCTTTTTATTTTGTTTTTCAAATCCGATTTTGTTGATATATCGGCTCTATTTTGACATCAGCTCCAGGCGCAAGTAATGTATTAGACACTAGTGTTGATCCAGTGAATATCGATCCAAGTCAGATCCAAGGATCCCTGCGCAAAGGAGATGGTGATAAGGACTCAAATTGCTGGAATTCTCCTAGTGGCATGGGGTTTATGATCAGGGGAAAGACATACCTGAAAGATAATGCAAAGGTAATTTAAAATTCTTGCATCTTCATCAATATGTCAACAGTTGATGTTCCCGTTGCACTCATATATTTCCATAATGTTATTCTTTCATCTGCATGTATCTAGTTTCCAAATTGATATCTGGTTCTGAAAAATTGAGCTCCTGAATTGAATTATCTGAAAAAACTGTCTTCATTGAGGTTCCCTCTATGTTATAATAAAATTGTATGAAAAAAAATTCAAGGTGATGGGTGGGCAGCCCCTTCTGACACTTGTATCAGTGGACTGGCTTAAAGTTGATAAAGCTGTAGACAACATCGCTCTGCATCCGAAATGTCTTGTCCAGGTACCTCAGTTTTATGATGAACCTCATCGCACGAGGCATTGTGTCATGCCAATGCATTATTTAAGAATTTATTTAATTTTCTCCTCTTTACCTTGTGGCTAAGACTACTGGTACTTTCTTCGTTAAAGAGTTCGAAAAGAGAAGCAACATACAAATTTTGTGTTTATACATACTCTTCCGTGGTTGAAGGAGCCTGATTTAGAAGTTTTTTTTTTACGTATTTTGTAGTCAGAACCGGGGAAAAAGCTGCCATTCATTCTAGTCATCAATCTTCAGGTGTGAATACTATATGCAACATAAACACTATATATCTATCAGTCTTTTCTTTTCCCTCAAGTTTTTTCGTATATGAGTATGTCTGAGCTAAACCTCTTTGTTTACTCCTAAGTCACAATAGGTCACACGTACGTATATACCTACAAGTTTATAGATAGTATTGTGGAACTTTCTTTCGCATTACAGGTACCAGCAAAACCGAACTATTGTTTGGTCATGTATTATGCTGCGGATCGACCTGTAAACGAGTCTTCCTCGCTGGGAAAATTTGTAAATGGGAGTGACAGTTACCGCGATTCAAGATTTAAGTTGATTCCAAGTATTGTTCAGGCAAGGAAACTCTGCTCTTTTTGGTTGTTAATTTTGATAGCATATTAACAGTGATGGTGAATAATCACAGGGATATTGGATGGTCAAGCGGGCTGTTGGAACAAAAGCCTGCTTGCTTGGTAAAGCTGTAACGTGCAAGTACCTGAGGAAGGATAATTTTCTGGAGGTATATTAGTTTTTATTTCCTCTCTAATTCTTTGATCGCTGATAAAATGGAAGTATTAAATGATGGAATTGTAGATTGATGTAGATATTGGATCATCGGCTGTTGCCCGGAGCGTTATTGGTCTGGTACTTGGTTACGTCACTAGCCTCATTGTTGATCTAGCCATCTTGATTGAGGTTAGTTTGCTGGTACACTTTATCATATCTGAAAAGGAAAGTTACGAATTAGACATCTTTCTTCAACTACCAAATGCAAATGCAGGGAAAAGAGGAAACGGAGTTGCCAGAGTATATTCTTGGGACGGTTCGGCTTAACCGAATAGAGCTAGATTCTGCCGTTTCTTTTGAGGTTTGAGACTTGACTACGTAAATTCTTTTTTAATCTAATTGCAACAATCCAATTGTTGTTCATAGTCTCAATTGAATTTGTTAACACGATGCAGGAATGAAGAACAGCCAATCCTAAAACATGTGTCTTATGGATCACTGCTACTACCCTTTGGCGAAATATAGACAGACAACGACAAAGGGGATAACAAAAAATACTTAAGATTTTTGTTTCTTCCAAACTTGTGGATTGGATCAGCAAAATTGAATTCAGGGAATATAAAGCCTTCACTTTGACTCTTTATTAAACCTTTCTTAATAAAAAAAATACATATATTTTTTTACGTGAAATTCTTTTGGATAGCCTTCTAGTTTATTTTCACAAAAATAGTACTCAAAGAGTAAAAATAACCAAAATATATTTTATTCAAGGATAAAATATATGCATTTATACGCCTACATAAAGAGTTATATCTCACCGTTCTTGCAGTTGAAATTTATCAATATCCATATATTCTATTGGAAGACCATGTTGAAAGATTATGATTGTTCTTTTCTTCACGTTTATTGCCATTCCAGTTCAGTGTTTGTTAATTTCCCAGGTGTAGCACCATAGATAACTTCTATATCTTCCACTATGATAGCTCAAGGAAGGCAAGGTGAGCCTGGAAGGGAATGAATCTCCAATTATATTCTATAATGTGTAACAAACCAAAGGAAAGTTTGTTAGAGCACTTTTAGTGGGAAGCTCTTCCCATAATCAATCAAAATATTATTAAGAAAACAAAAAGTATGAGAGCAAATTGTAGATAATCGTCTCTGTAGACTTTCAAAGACACTTTTTTTTTGTACCTGACTTTCAAAGACACTTGAGAAAGTAACTCTACAGATGTCTTTGTTGTAGTGGTACAATAGAATTTTAAACATTTAATTAACAAAAAGCAAATCATCTTAATAGACTAACCAGTGCTGATGCTCTTAATGTCTGGAATACCTTAAATATTTAGCAACGCTTTCAGAAACGAAAATACTATAATACTTGAACACGAACAATAAAAAAGATATCCACAAGGTATGACATTAGCAGTGTGTCATGTCATTTCAAAGTTTCTTGACGTTTGTAACACTCCTAGGAGTCCATCGTCATTTATATTTATCAGAACATGACCTTATTGCAGGGAATATTTAGCAAATTTTCCCTAATACAAAAAAGAAGTTTATAAAATATTGTATACTTGAAGAATCTACGCCTAAGGGGACTAACCATTTTCATTATATCTTCTACAACATTTTGGATAGTATTTTCAAAACCAAATGTGTCCTCAAGAATCCAATATTCAATCGCATACAGATACATCCACACACAGACACAGACGTAATGTACTAGTTACTCAACAAACATACAAAAAAGAATCTCTCTAGCTATAATCACCTCACAACATATACTTGTATATATAGATTGTACACAAAACACATACATCAGTATCATATCTTACATAAGACTAGAATATGGATTGTAACCTCCTTGAACCGAGCCATACGGTTGGTGTGGATTACCATTCGAGACAAACGGGTTGCCGAAGGGATTATTCATGTTCTGTTGTTGTTGTTGCTGCTGCTGCTGATAAGGCTGCATAGGTCCCAACATCATCCCTGAGTTCTGATGCTGAAATCCGTACGGCTGGTGATATTGATTCGCCATTTGAACAGGAGGAGGAGCTGAGAGTCCATTAGATGCAAAGAAAGGCTGGTGCATCATGGGACCGTTATGAACTGGATGCTGTTGCTCCCATGGATTGTGGCTCCTGTTTTGCTGTTGACTCACTCTGATTGCATCCTCGTATAGGCTGTCAAGTGTCAGCTTGTCCAATCCACCCGCCTTTGATACATGAAGAAATTTAATGTCAACTTTTTTAAAATGATTAAATAAGACAGAGAGAGAGAGAGGGAGGAGTTATATATTTACCAATTTGCTATTAGCAGCAGCAACTTCATTTGAGCTTGGGGCAGTCACAAGTGCCAATTCCCAGCCAGACGAATTTCCATTTGTGAAATCAGTTGTAGAAACTGGTTGCTCAACTGGAGAAGAAACACATATATGTGATGAGAGAAAGTATATACATATTCATGATAACTTTCTTGAACAAATATTAAAATTGGTTTTACCGGTAACAGGGACAATAGCCAAAGCCAAAGCATTCTTCTCTTCAAGTTCAGAGACCACAGGAGCTGGATCATCCATTGACTAGACACAGAAAGCTATCAAGTCAGTAGCAAATCCAAGAAAAAAAAAAGTCCAAGATTGTAGTTAGCAAATGGACGAACCAGTAAATCAGGTTGTTTCTCAACAGGGACAGGCTTCTCTGCTTCTGCTTCTACTTTAACCGGAGGTTCAGGTGATTCCGGTTTCTCTTCAACTTCTTTTAGTGGCTTTTCGTACTCTATGGCCAAGATCTCTTTGGGAGCTGCAAGCTTCTCCATTACCTATCATTACCGTTCGTTAACGTAAGCGTTAATAGCAGCTTAGTGGGTCAAAAACCAAGAAACTAACAAAGAAACATTCTTGTAGTACCTGTTCCTTCTTGGCACCTGCTGCTAATGGTGCTTCTTTCACATAATCTTCCATTGCTTGTAGAAAAGAAGTGGGAGGCTTCAATACAACGAAATAATATATGAGTGAAGATTAGACAAAAGGTAGCACAAAAAATATTCCAACACATGTATGAAAGAACCAACCTGCTCAATCTTGACAAACCTATCTCCACGTCCAACATAAACACTTTTGCAGACTTCGTAAAATTCAGAAAGCCTCTCTGCCTGAAAGACAAACCAATCAATAAAGTGGTTCTTATGCGTAGAAGGAGAAGCCACCATATATCAAGTAGCTGAGTTTGTTTGCGTGTACCTGTTTTACAGCCCTTCTGTACATATCCAACGCCTTAAGAGCATCGTTCCGTTGCATCTCAAAGAACTGTCAACAAGGAAACTGTCGGCAAAGGCCTAACATATATGTACAAACTTGAAGATTTAGCGTACCTTATCAACCAAATTGTCAATTCCATCTGTCAGTGCTTGGTAGATTTTAGTGCTCTCCGTTACAACCTAAGTTGGTGAGTAGAATCATAAATGCTGCTACCCAAATATAATCCACAAGTAAGCAATGTTAACTTCCTTTAATCATCATACCATTGAGAGTGCCAATTGTATAATATGGTTTTGAACTGCTGCCCCTTCAGGCTGCAAAGATAACACACCACTTGTGTAATAAGTGCCAAGGAGATACAAAACAAAATCACATTAACAACAGAATCAACTGAAAAGACTAGTCAAGTTTGAAAGATTGGAGATGTCACCTACCTGACAATCAAGAACACGGAAAAGAAGTTCTTGTAGTGCTGGTAGTTGTTCAAGCAAATCAGGAGTGTCCAACTCTTTGGTTCGCTGTATTTATTAAGCAGCACATGCTTATAAGCTTATGATTTCTACAAGGAAAGCAAAACATTGAGATCTCGGAGTTGGAAACAGAAACTTACTGGTGGGTCAATCTCAACATCGTACTTGAGAACACGGAAACACTCTAGTCGCTCCTCTAAGAATAGAGCATAGAAACGGACCCAAGCAGAGTAAACCCATGCTGAAAAATTGGGTGTAAAGAAAAAGATAGGTAAACCCCAAAATAGCTTGCTCTCTAATACAAAAGATAGACAACTAGTAGTACCATTGGGACTCGAATCATCTTTAAAATGAGACATGTTAAGCATATGAGTCCTGCTTCTGCTATAATTAATTACTTCCTCATGAAACGTCTGGTCCACTTCCCTCAAGGCACGGTGAATAACTATCAGAGTTTTCAGTGCTACCTGAAAATAAATAAAAAACAATCATCAGCAGAAGTTTTAAAGCAGCTCTTACAGATTTAACAAACTAACAATGATAGACAAAATAACAGCAGAGAAGAAGAGCAGTACCGCCCAGTTATGTGTTTTTGATAAGCGCCTAGCAAGAGCATGGATGCAATATGCAACATCTGCACGAGGCCTTGTTGCAGAAATAGCCATGAAAATAGCTGCACCGACAACAACGAACTAACTTGTTTTAAACACACTTCTGGTATAGAGAGAGAGATCAATTAGGACACTAACCTCTGATGTATCTTTCTTTAGAAGGACGCTCCACATGATTAGTAGCTTTCACAATAGCAATATCCAATTCCTGAAATAAATAAAAAAACACATCATTAACACAATTGCTAAGAAAAAAAAAGAGAATTTCTTCTTCTTTAGTTTACCTTGTAACCACTATTGACTTTTGCTAATGAAACTGTGGTTGTATCTTTGATAGCTCCTAGATACCTTCTTAAACTGCTCTGTGATCCTGACATTTCGTTTGACGATAAACCCTGCAAATAAAGTTCAAACCTTTAAACGTTAAACTGCATCAAGAATCCCTAAAAATCTCAACTTTAAACTTCAAATCACAGAACAAAGAAAACCCAATCAGAATCAAGTCAAGAAAGAACAAAGAATCGAGAGATCTCTAAGAATTAGACAAAATCAGAAGAAGACAGACCTGATCAATCAAGGTTTCTTGCAAATCTCAAGAAAAAAACAGCAAAATTTCAAGAAGATAGAACCGCCTCTTTAATTTTATAAAGGGGTTTGGAAGCTGGACAAAGACATAAGAATATAAAGATGGAATCGAATCGAGAGACAGAGAGAGAGGTACAGAGTCAAGAGTCTTCTTCGTTGGATGTTTCGTGGAGAGAGAGAACAAAAAGTGTTAGCGAAAATGAGGTAAGAGCTAACGTGGTTTGCTTTAATTTGGTTTATTATTGCCCCCCGGCGGCGACTAATATTCTATTTGTTTTTTTTTAACAAAAACAAAAAAAGACATCTTTATTATTAGAAAGGTCCATCGCTTGACTTTAATGTATGAATCTTCTGCTAATTATTCGGCATTAATTAAAACTCATTGTATTAAGCATGGTATTAGCGTTTAGTTTCGTATTTGTATGATTAATTTATTATTATTATTATTACTCTGAAAATTAAAAGTAAACCAAAATTGACCAAATCCTAACGTTCACCCAAATTCTCTTCGGGATAGGAAAACGTTTCCTGATATAGGTTTTTTAAATTCGTGATCTTTTTGTCGGTAACTTGATTCCAATCTTCACTATAAACTAACTTCAATAAATGTTGGTTTTGCTTTGGTTCTTGATTCCAACTCATCAATTGGTGATATGACGACATGGGTTGACAGAAGCCACAAAATTATTAATAAGACATGTAAATAGGGGAAATATGATGATGCTTGATGAGAAGGTTCTACAAAAACAACAGCAGAGTTGGATGAAACGATTTGATGATTAGAGACAATCATAATGCTGACAGATCTCTCTCATTGTATAGACTTGCGAGAATTTGCTGTTCTTTTGCAATCTTATATGTTAGTATCATGTGAGAAAGATCTACAACTACAATCATTGTGCCTAGACTTTGATACATATGCCTTTCCGCTCTGGTGATAATGTTACTTCATTTTTCTTTCAATTACCAGGAGGTTCGAATCGAAACCCTAATCCTTCAGTCATGAAACTACAGCAAGTAATATCAATTTAGTCTCATCGATCATATGAACGGAACTCTGACACAATGATCAATATCCTTTCCAGTTGAGCTAATGACTTCTATTCGTGTTACTTCATTTCAAGAATCTTAATGATAGTTTTTAAGTCTCTGCCACGTCGGATCAGGATTTAGATTTACACTCCCCAACACCAACCAATTTAATGATACAATTAGTTTTGTGTATGAAAAATGTTTTATTATTCCGACCAGCCTATGATCTTATTGTAAGCTCTATATTCCTCTGAGCCGTCTTTTTTTACAAACATAATAGTACGTGCAGATGTATTTGTCTGTCAAAAGAACATTATCATGTAATGTTTTTTTAGCAACAAACATTATCATGTAATGTAATGTAATGTAAAAAAAAAATTATCATGTAATGTATTTATTTTAAGGACTTTTTAGTGATCTCTCTCTACTGTCATGTAATGAGCATATTTTTTCAATAAATTATAATTTTGGGAAAAATGAACAAGTAAATTAAACTATCGTCTCTTTATTATAAAATCAAATTTTGTCACTTTTAGATTTTCATTACTCTTCTTGTAAATAAAAATTTATATTAATATATTTACAATGCAAAAAACTAAGAAAAATATAAAACATGAAGTCAAGCATGTGCATAGATGAAAAATATTTTTGGATTGAAAAAATATTTGAAATAGTAAGTTCAAAAATAGGCTAAATGTGTTACAATATCAAATCTACCATCTATGACGACTTAGAATATGCATTTTACCTAAGACACAATGATCTATCCAACGTAGAATGCACAATACACCTAAAACATTTCGACCTATTAAAGCAGAAAAAAAAATCCACATTTCCTTCTAGATTATAAGCATTCTCATATCTATCTCCGCAGAACATAATTTCTTCACAACTTTCCTTTATCAACGATCTCTGTTTTCAAACATCTACTACTTCATCTTTTTCTAACTTTGGTAGAATGTAAGTCTTACTAGATTTGTAAACAAAATCCGAAAATCTAACAAAAACGGTTACCAAATATTCCCTAGGATCTATTAAATCTTTTTTTTTCCTTTTTAAATTGTTTTCCCTAAACTTAAGTTTTCTTCGTTAACATAAGCATATTTTTGTTAGATATGTTTTCACATAAGGAATCATACATATGAGATCCAATTTGACTGATAACCATATTAGCTAGAGTTCATATGTACGTAGTAGGTTACTTGAGGTGGAAGAAAAGTCTATCAGACTAAGACGCAAATACCGTTCAGCTAGTGGAACACAATGACATCGCACAAGTGAACAACATGTCCTACTCTGAGAATTAATTTTAATTACCAGTCAATGAGATTACAAGTAAATGATTCACGTAATCACATTGTCCATTATTGCTAAATGTTTTTCTGGGAAGCTCTTTTCCAATAAGGTAATGTAGTGAAACATCTGAGTGAAACTGTGAGACCTTCATCAAAAATAATTCAAACAAGAAGCACTGCCATTCATCGTTCCAAACCTGACTTGCTCTTGCAGGCAAAAGTGATGTCCAAAAGTGATGGAGAAAGATGGGAAGAGTCGGAAGCGAGGGTTTTATTTTTTGAAACTTCTTACGCACACCTTTTTTTACTTTTTATTTTATTCAGCTACAATGGCAAGATACTGTGATTGGGGTAACATGTCTTTTGATTTATTTCTATGCTCTTACAAAAAATGATGAAAAACAAGATTTCCAGTTGTTAAAATGAAAGTTTACCAAAGCTAGCAACATTAATCTAGATAATCAGACATTAAGATGAGGCTGTGATCAAAGCCAGCAACTGCTTGAAGAACACAACCCTCAACGTCCTCCAGAAACATTGGTTCAGGTTCATCAACCGAGCTTCCTAAACCGAGTCTACCATTCTCTTTCGCATCCCCAAACCCAAGCTTCTCCTTTCACAAGGAATGCACACACCCTCCTGATACATAATCTGGAGTTTCTTCATCTAAACCCTCTACTTCTCTTGGCAGCTCTTCTGGCTTTCCCCTACCAAACTGCTGGCTCCGGTTTCAACCCCATGATGAGACAACTCTCCTTGTGTTGGAATCTGACTGAACATTGCAGATCGCTAGAGGATGACCAAGACCAGCTGCTATTGAAACCCGAGACCCGGTTATATCAACAGGTGACATTCCTAGGTCTTGCTTACACCTATGACCCAACTGACCACACACATTTCTCCCAGAGCTCAAAAGAGTGTCATCATAAGTCATAACAAAGGACTAACGAGTGATCAGACCCGCAAGCAATATCTTCTACCTTCACACCACATAATTCTAAGGGGAGAAGACAATAGTTAGTTTGTTCCTTATTTCCAAATTTCCCATGATTTATTTATAGCAACTTCGACATCTATTGTGTAACAATAAAAACTATTAAATTTGAAAAACTCAAATAAACCGTACTACTGTATAAGAAGAAGTTAACCTATAACATTTGAAGGCATATATGTTTTTTTTGTATTTTACGGTATTAAAAAGGCAATTAATTCACTGTACTTAAAATTTCAAAGAGAGATGTTTTGCTACTTTTAACTAGATCTTATAATCATATATTTACAAATGTATATTGTTCTTTTTTTGTTAAAACCATTGTTTTACTCCAAAAAGAAATATGCTACATATGTATATAATTCATTTGATTTTTTTTGTTTTTCAAATCAAATAGTTTTTATTTATTTTTTTTTGAAATGTGAATAATTATCAACAAAAAGAATGGTATACATAAACTGGCATAACTAATTCGGTCTATTCTCTTGGCAGATATCTCTTACTAGGCCTTAAAAACCAGAATATCGGTATGCAATAACATAGCAAACTCATGAAATGCATTTCACTTTTGCTCTCAGTGATTCGGGAGTAATGACATATATGACCATATAAGGCCTCCACCTGCTAAGTCTGCATCTTTAGACGAGCAATGATTCAATTTTCCATTTCTTTTCTGATTAAGCGAGCTAAGAGTGAATAGAGTGGTGTGGCTTCAGATGCATTTGATCGTTCTGTTCCCTACATGCCCAATAGATTGTTGCTCGGAACACCATCCTCAAAAGAATATTATCCAGTTTTGATAGTCGAACTATGGAGAGAGTTTACAGTGAGCGTCCAGGAAGGATTTATTCGAGCTTTTTGTGAACAAAGCAGAGTAAGTGCTATGTCGAGAAGGAATAGTGCTATATCCCAAAATAATTTTCATTGATAGTAGTGGATTTTTGTTATCAATAAAAGTTATGAATAAAGGTTAATGGTGTGAATTTTGAATATACATATAAGTTATAGAAACAGAATGTGCTATTTATGAAACGAGGTAGAAATAACATCATATATATATATATGTGTGTGTGTGTGTGTGTGTGTGGACTGTGTAAATTCATGAATATATTGATCTTAACAAGTATACTAGCGAGAGCACACCACAACACACCAAAGATATGTATTTTCAATTGCATACAATAAGCGTTAACTATGATTTTTGTCTGTCACAAGAACATTATCATGAAATGTTTTTTTTTAACAACAAACATTATCATGTAATGTATTTATTTTTACAAGGAATTATTAGTGATCTCTACAGTTATGCAATGAACATATTTTTTTCAATAAATTATAAAGATTTATTTATAGCAACTTCAACACTTATCGTGTAACACGGGTATGAATGGTGACCAAGGAACATAGATGAATAATATATTCCTTAACATTTCTGAAAAAAATTATCATTCATGAGAAATAGTTTTTCTTTCTTGTTCCCTACCATTCCTTTTTTTTGTAGAGTAATAAATAGGAAAATCATTTCTTATCAAATTTGGTATGGAATAACAATTCCTTTTCATTCCTGCAATTTTATTTCTCATTGTTTCTTTCCTATTCGTTCCTTATGTTCTTAGAGTGTTCATCAGTCGGACTTATAAAAAAGTGGTATTGATAGTACATTATTATAGCGTTGTTTTATGAACTACTATGAAAAAATCAAATGTTTTGGCGGTTTAGATTAATAGCAGTTCAATAACGCTATCGTGAAAAATTAGTGAGCGGGAATAGATAAATATTAGTATTGCCAATCTTTAGGTGAAAATAAAACATGCGCCAACACATAATTGTTCCTTTTATTCGATATCACATTATGATAACATTGTTTTAAGTACTGCAATGAAAAATCAATTTATAATCTTTGGAATCTTAAACCCTAAACTCTAAACATAAAACCTTAAAACTCTAATATTATCATATTATAACCCGAAATCATAAACTTCAATTCAAAATTATTTCTTTTAATCTTAATATTTAACTTCCATAACACAAATCTTAAATCGTTACTCAAACTCAAACTCTATACACTAAACTCTACACCCTATACACTAAACTCTAAACTCTAAACTCTACACATACACCTTATACTAAAATCTACACCCTATACACTAAACACTAAACTCTGCACCCTATAAATATAAACACTAACAAATTTTGTAAAACAAATCTTATACCCCAAAGTTTTACTCAAAACACTCTAACATAAATATTAATCTTAAAATTTTATTCAATAATCTAAGTTTACTCTAAATCTCAAACCCCATACTCCAAATCTTATATCATAACACTAAATGTAGTTACTATTAACTACATAAATTTGATATTCTAAAACTAACCCATAACACTATCTTTCAATCCCTAAACTCTAAACTTATACTCTATATCCACAGCATAATCTTAATATTAATCTTATGTTTTCAAACTTAGACACCAAAACTCTATTTCTTTAACCCTTAACTTAATTTTTTAACTCTGAATTGTAGTTTTAAAATTTAAACCTAAACCCTATGCTATATATCATAAACCCTAAACTCTATTTTATACCCAAATATCAATCACAAAAATTAACTTTTTACGAAAATAATGAATTTAAATCTATAAAATTTGTATTGTGAATTATAAAAAAAATTATATTCTCTCAGAATATTTTTTTTGGTTACGAAAATATAATACAAATTTAGGTTTTTTTTTAAGATTTGGTTTAGTGTAAACCAATTTGGGCAGATGTGTGTTGGTTTATTTTTTTCAATTCTAGTTTAGTATTGTAAAACAATATTTATTTGTAATTTCATTTTAATATATAAATGAATAAATTTTATTTATTTTCAGTTATAAATAAATTTTGGATGAATATTAATTTGTATTTAATTATAACGTTACCCAATAATAGAAGACTATGAAAAATGATATTACATAGTTTAGAGTCAGTAGCATTTATAAAACTGTAATGATATAGTAAATACCTATTATAGCTCGGCTAGACATAACTGTTTCAACAATGCTAAAGATGACATATCATAGTTTTTTTCTTACGCTAAAAAAAGCCATTTTTTTGTAATGACTAAAAACTATTAAATTTGAAAAAAAAAACTCAAATGAATTGTACTACAACTGTATAAGAACTTAACCTATAACATTTATATGTATATCTATATACTTTTTTGTATTTTACAGTATTAAAAGCCTATCAATCCACTATAGATGAAATTTTGAAGAGAGATGCATTGCTACTTTTAATTAAATCTTACAATCATATATTGACATATGTATATAGTTCATTTGGTCTTTGCAAATAAAATAGTTTTCTTTGATAGTATTGGATAATATTTATTGTTGTTATGAATAAAACTTAATGGTGTGAATTTTGAAATTAATATACAAAGAAGTTATAAAAACTGAATGTACTATTTATAAAAGGAGGTATAAATATCATACGTATATAATATATATGTGTGTGTGGATTGTGTAAATTCATGAATATATTGATAGTAACAAGACTGAATACTAGCGAGTACATCATAATATTTTAAAAAAACTAGATTATGACCCCGCCCTTTCAAAATGGTAGATATATTGAAAATTTTAGTATTTATTTTAAATTCTTTTGTAATCATATTTGTGTTTAATATTAATTTAATTTGATAGAATAATCCCTTAAGTAAATGAATATATGGTCGAACATAACATTTATAAATAGGTCATCATAATATTTTAATAGAATGTATCATCTAGCCTAAGAATACATGTAAAACAATGCCCAAACATACAACACACCATAGATATGTCTTTCTAATTGCAGCCAATATTTTTGTTTGCAGAGTAACAAACATAATTAATATTGGTGGTTGAGGCCACTTCAAAAATGGAATGATTACCATCGTAGCAGTTGCCACTTTTGCAAAGAGTGATTGGACAACATAAATTATTTCATCTTATTCTGCTTGTTTATGTAGACCTATTAAGTCATATAGAGTCCATATGTATGCAAACATAAATAAGTCTTCAAAACTGATAACCTCTTTCTAGAGATGAAATTGGTCAGTGATATGCAGGGAAGAGGCTAGAAGTTTTGTCTACTGGGTGAACTTTTGATGATAAAAGAATCAAAGGCATAATTAAGAACTGAACTCTGGTTATTATGGGTGCATATCTTATCATTTACAATATTTTCTAATAAATTTTACATGATTACTCTCACAAAAATGAAAATATAAATAACACTACGGTTGCACTTGCACCACCCATAACATATACGGTGGCTTTGCCCCTGGTGATATGCATATATTCTTATCAAAAAAATGCTCACAAAAAGAGGGATTATGCATCTTAGATCAATGCAACATGCTGGTTCCCTTTATATTTTGATTATTGAACATGTTTCGGAGCTATAATGTGTGACAGTGCTTGCGGAAGCAAACAACCTAACATCTTAGTCTCCCATAAAAAAACATCTATATCGTTGTCAAATGGACATTCAATCATTCCATATCATGTGACAAACACCTCCAAACTCTTAGTGATTCAATTTTAGGCGTGCCAGGCCTAAGAAATATTGGTCAAGAAGTCTAAAATGTTTTTGGTCTTTTGTTAAGCTGTAAATATACTAAGATATGTGGTTGTAGATTGTAGAAATACGGTTGTAAACATTTGAACTTTGGTCTACACTCACATTAACAATAAATTTACCATTTGAGCTACTTGATATATTTCTGTTCAAATATATCTATTAGTTGGCCCTGAAACATATGTTTCATGGACTTCTATTCAGGTCCAGCCCTGATTGTACGTCATTGTTATTATTTTTAGCTTGGAACATTAATAAATTCATTAATCAACAATAACCTAACAAACAAATCTACTCATACATGATAGTAAGTAAATAAGCAAAGAACATACGTAAATGAAGTTATAAACATATTGTATATTGAAGGAGATACATGTATATTAATCTTGTATTTGAGTTTCTTAGAATCAAGATCAAATGAAAATTATGATAAAATATGAATGAATTGTTCAAAATAACTAAGGACTAGCGATAATATTTTCGTATCCATAACTATTAGCTATTTAAATGGCGACATATGACATTATGACTATTTTTTTAGTTTTGCAGCTAAATCCTTAGTGGCGGTCTCTAGCTAATATAGCTACAAATGAGATATGGAGGTGTGTAATAACATATTAGCTAAGAATAATTTATCGCCTAAATAATTTTTGTTAGCAACAAACATCTATGGATACCTTATTAAATGGCAACGATAGTTTAGGATCCCAAATACGTCGTTACATAGATATAATTTAGAAACATTAAAGACACATATACATCTAAGAATATATAATTTAGGGTATATAAACTCACATTTGTAAGGTATTTCATGTATCACTTAAAAACTCCAAATTATTGCTTTATATTAAAATATAAAATATAATTGCTATTAAACAGTACAAAATAACATCAAACTCATGATCTATGGTTAGATTTTAAGTCATAGGGTTTGGATATTTAGTGTATAAAGGTATATGATATCTAGGGTATAGGAGATTTAACAATAAATGTAAGTAAACGAAAACTATCTTCTCGTATTTCTTATTGGTTAATCAATGATGATGATCACAATTTAATTTATTTTTGATAGTTAATATAACTAAATATAAACAGACATCCTAGTAAACTCTTCCAAAGAGAAGTTTTTTTGTATATGGTGGTGTTCAGCTCAGTTTGCTCATCTCTTCGAGATTTGCCACTGGCAGACTGCAAATCCTTTTTGCTGAGCTTGAACTCTTGATCGGAAATTGTTTAACTGCTGATAAAGCTTAGCTTCCGGACAGCGTTGGAATTTTTTAGGTGGACGATATAAGAAATTTATTGTATATTTCATAATTCTCTTCCCGGGTTTGGTGCTTTATAGTTTTGCTGCAAAATAGAGATTGGTCTAAAATTCCTTGAAATGGATCTTTGAAAATATGTTGTTCTAGTGGTTTATGTTTCTTTTGAAATATAATAGTTAATGTAGACGTGTCCAGGAAGAGTACTTGAGAGGAGGGGATGTGTGTATTCAATCTAAAGTTTTAGGTGATTTGATTTTTAATGAGATTTATATTGTTTCAATAAATTACAGAGATGAAGGTGATTTTTTGTTAAGCAAATCTAGAATATCACCTCAAATCATGAGATTTGATTTTTAATTTTTTTAACTAAGAAAATCCACCCAAACACTCTAAAATCACTTGAAAACTCAAATATTTCTAATAACAGTCAAGTTCAGAAAACTTTATGAAATGTCAAGTTCAGTAACAATGGATATTAAATGAGCTTTTAAAATTCATGTTTGAATAATTGTGTATTTCTCATTTTAATACAAATCACCACCCCTTTAGTATTAGTTTTTTTTAGTATTTCTTAGTTATAAGAGTTTGATTTGGTAGTAGAAGCAGAGTTATTTGAGAAGTATGTTTAGGAGATCTAGCTATTGTATAAAATCTAAGAGATTATTTAGTATTAAAAAAAACATAGACACATTTAGATATTTTTTTCTCTTGTTCCTTTAAAGCTTGAGTTTCAACAACAAGTGGTATCGATGTCATAACACAAGTCTGGTACGGGAGTAAAGAGGAGTGAGAAAGATTCTAGTGTTCCAAAGTTTGATGATGATTATGAGTATTGAGATATGCTCATGGAGAACTTTCTCAGGTCCAAGGAGTTGTGGGATCAAAACACGCATCAAAAGACCAGAAAGGAATGTGATCATTATGGGGGCATGAAGAAGTGAACTTGCACAGTTAACGCTAAAAGATCTTAAGGTCAATAATTATCTATTTCCCTTCATAGATAGGAGCATTCTCAAGAAAATTCTAGTCTTAGAAACCTCCAAGGATCTTTGGAAATCCATGAAGAGAAAGTATCAAGGCAAAAAGAGGGTACAAAGCGATCAACTTCAAAGGTTAAGAAGAACTTTGGAAGTTCTTGAAATGAGAGAAAAGGAAGATCACATAAAACTTTTCAATTGTGATCTTTGTGGTGAGTGATATGCACAGGAGATATGATCCAAGATAGTTGAGAAGATTCTAAGGATGTTGGTAGAAAAGTTCACATATGCAGTATATGCCATCGAAGAAAAATGATATTAAAGAGCTTACTATGGATGGGCTTCGAATCTCACTAATGGTTCACAAACAAAAAATAATTAGACATGTAAATGAAAAGCATGCTTTGAAGATAGAAGGAAGTTGGAGATCATATAATGGAAGAGGCATAAAAGGATTTCAAACTTGAGGCAAAGGAGGATTCCAATCTCGAGCAAGAGAAGGATGCCAAGGAAAGGGTCGACGCTATATAAGCTTCAACAAGAAGACAGTTGAATTCTACAAATCCCACAAGAAATGGCACGTCAAGTATGAGTTTCCAGACTGGGAAAGAAACACCAAATATAGAGAATTGGAGGAAGATATATTGCTTATGGCACACATTGATATGAACAACAACGAGGATGAACATGCAGTGGCGGACCCATCAATAATATTTACCTGTGTTAGATTTTTTTTTTAAAATCACAACATAAATGTAAGATGGAGCATCGAACTTGAGTATAAGGGTGTCAAAACCTTAGAAAATATCATATGGACTTATGATTATATACAACTTTCTATACCATAATTTTTTTTATTATTATTTTTCTTGTTTCAACTGACACTATTAGTCCCTTATTGAGTCCACCTTTCAGGGCATGCCTGGTTCTTGATTCTGGATGCATCAACCACATGTGTGGGACAACACACCAAAGAAATGATTTACAACTTGATTGTTGCTTTCCTCCTCCACTCCCAGTCCACTGAAAGCATGATATTCCTGAAACGAAAAAACCACGCATCTGTATTTTAGAGGTTATCAACTCCTTATACAATAATTTATATACAAGCCTTCCTATAAAATTTATACTATTCTTGTGAATCATTATAATATGTGTGAAAACAGGGTCTTTCTTCACTTCCTCGTATTTTTCGGACATAGCTTTCTTCTGTATTGCGAGAAGTGTCATGCAGTAGCTATTGTTGATCTTCTTAACCTGAGGTTGAAAACCCTCTGCATATAGAAGCTTAGAAAACTCCATCTATACGAACAACCCCAAAATTAACCATACAATTAAGAAAGCTAATGAACAACAATAACCAATGCCAAGAATAACCAATAATAACCGCTGCCAAATTTTTTCATCCAACAAATATAACCAATAACCATCAACATAAACAATAACACAAGAAGTAGAAAAAAGAAGACACAAAGATAACAAACACAAAAGAGAACAAAACCAAGTCAAAGAAATTTTTCTTCACAGTTTAAGACAAACACACAAGAAAACAAACTACTAGATATGAACCAATCTCTTCATAGTTTCAAAAGAAAACCCAAGACAACAAAAACAAGACACAAACCCAAACCTAACCAATCTTTTCACAAAATCGATTCACCGACATGTATGGTAACAACAAAACAAAAATACAAACACATATAACAAACACAAATTAATTTGCTTCTCTTAGATTAACCACAATTTAATAACATGCAAAGAAAATGAAAACAAATATGCAAAGAGCAATGAGATTATCAAACACAAGGATTCATAGCATGAAAGCAAGAGTTATGTTTCATTGGTTTGTGCTGCAACAGTGGATGCATTGTTGTTATTTTCTTCCCACTTGTGGTAGCTGGAAAAGAAATGTGATAGTAGTTTCAAGTACGAACAATGAGATTATAAAACACAAGGTTTCAAAGCATGAAAGCAAGAGTTATGTTTCACTGGTTTGTGCTGTAACAGTGGATGCATTGTTGTTATTTTCTCCCCACTTGTGGTAGCTGGGAAAGAAGTGCGATAGTAGTTGCAAGTACGAAATTGTATTCAAATACTCAATACTTACCGGTATTGCAAGGTTTTACCGCCAGGATTATGACCTATCTGCCATGTTTGCAAAATGTCTACCCCTTTTGTTTGCACGATTTGTGATCATATCAACAGTTTTTCGAAGCTTGTCTACAAGTTAGACTGTCAGGAACTCCATCACCTTCTTTCAAAGAGTTGATCATTTGATGTTCACCAAATCTTATTTGCTATTCTATCCATTGTCTTTTACTTTGATGCTTTATATGCTCACTTTATGTGCTGTTATATTTATCGTATGGTAAACACTTTGGCTTGTGATGCCTTCTTATGTTGTAACACCTCCTCCTCTAATGGAGTTTGAAAATTTTAAATAAATGAAGTAAAGTTTGAATAAAAAAAACTACAAAATGTATAGTTCAACTTGAGCCAGAGAATATGGATCTTTAAGGAGAGAACTCTAGCTTAGAAGCAGCTGGTAGAGTGGGTCAGAGGTTGAACTTGAGTTTAACTTGTGATGCTTTCTTATGTTGTAACACCTCCTCCTCTAATGAACTTTGAAAATTTTAAATTAATTAAGTAAAGTTTGAATAAAAAACTACAAAAAGTCTAGCTCAACTTGAGCAGAGAACATGGATCTTCAAGGAGAGAACTCTGGCTTAGAAGCAGCCGGCAGAGTGGGTCAGAGGTTGAACTTGAGTTTGACCATGAAAACTCTAGATAATCCTAATACCCTTAATTAGAAATTTCATTTTTTTACCCATTCCTATTTTCCATTATTACCAATTGATACCCATCAAGGTTCTTTATAATTTTCAAGCTCGATAGAATCTCCATCAACTATTGTGATGAGAGATTCAACATCAAAATTGTCCTCTTCAACATCAGTATCTTCAATTATATCTTCATAACAAACCTTCTTGCGCTCTTACATCTTTCATTACTGTCTCGACCAAATTAGGTGATATATTTATTGTTTATTAAAGTGATAAATTGTTGGTGTATCTTCATCGTTTTTATTGTCATGTTCCTCTTCTTCTTATGAATGATGATTGTCTTGATCAACAGTGTGATCACAGAAGGTTAGTTAGTTTTTCCGCCCAAGTGGTCTGCACCGAAATTCATATTAGTGTTCAACAAAAGATTAATGTCAAATACTAAATTTGCTGATTCTTTTTCGGCGTGAGTTTCTTTTCCTCTATGTAACACATCCACATCATTATAAGGCTGCCCTACAAATTATTATATACTTAGAAAATAGTATGGAATAAGTTATTTTCAAATGTACGTAATTCACTTACTCTTAGTGTATGGTGTGATTCTTATTGACATGCATGCTCTATGACACGTGGTTATTCACTGGTTGGCTCACTGAATTTGGGAGTTCTCCATCGTTATGGAAGACAAAAAAAAACAAGTTGTTTTCAGATGGTCCACTGAGTCTGAATATAGGGACATGGCTGATACTGTAACTACACAATCTTCTTTCAGCTATTGGTGTCGACTGTACAACTGTTATTTCTTTGCATTTTGAAAGTCTATCTTCAATTCATTTTTCTGCAAAACCAATATTTGATATGGACAGTTATTTCATAGGGACAAACTCATTTGTGGTGCCATTGTCACTTAGCATAGTTCAAATAATTTTCAGTTTGCAGATATATTGACTAAGGTATTGGGACACATAATTTGAATATTTTCTTCTCAAGCTGAATGCTTGTAACATTCAAGACCCATGTTGAGGGGATAGGGAATACTGGGCCTGGGTGGTAATGTTAAGATTAACTTCTTACTTATAATCGGGGTCATGTGAATATCATCGTTTTGATAATTGCTTATAAGACTGTGTAGTGAGCTAAGAGAGTAAAATAATCTTTACAGCTTTTAAGATTCTTGACATGAAATGTAAAGCTTAGGCTCGACTGGCTTACCTAGCCTAAATGCTATATGATCATCTGAGGATGTCCATGCCAATGGTGAATAAGAAAAACAACACAAGTGTTACAAAATTTAAGAGCTGGATTAGATGGAAATATCGGCGTTTTCTTGTTGATAATTTCCTTAAGACACAGCCTAAGACGATCACAAAGTTGTATGAATTTCTGACTTACACAAGTAGTAAGATTTGATAAGTGAAAAGAGTACTTCACAGGGACGTAAACCAGAAAGGAAAAAAACGAGCACTGCTGGAAAAAAAATATTTACGTAATTATCTATGTGGACCACAGTGGAGTGGACGAATGCTAATTCTGATCAATTTAACTCTTAACAAAGTTAACCTACAGCTGACAACAAAACATATGGATTTGAGTTAAAGTGGCTACTTAGATTTTAAATACATTAAATAGAGTTTTTTTCACTAACACTGATACTCATGGTTTTTTTATTAAGTTCAAGGAGTTCCATCTCCATACATCCTCTTATTTGTGCTAGTTTTTAGTAAAAACCCACTATCTTTTAACTATTTGATGTTTATCGAAACTCTTTAAAAAAGACTTAAAACTGAGGTGTAACGCTTGAGTAGTTTAACGCATCATTCATGTGTCTGAATTTTCGGAAACGGATGACTATTGTTATGGAACTCAGAGGAGAATGATTTAGTTTGTAACACTCTCAGACCTCTCTCACTCGTGTGTTTATATTCAAGTAAGAAAAGAGAGAAAACAGATACACAAGATTTGGTAACCCAGTATCAACGCATCGGTGTGATGACGTCTACTCTGGGCCGGATTCAATCCAGGCAGTATATTAATCAGGAGATGGTGTTTTCTTACAGCTCAAGAACAAAGCAACAAACTCTCTTAAGCTCTCAAATGTATCAACTCTCACCCCAACGTAAAGAAGACATGAATACAAGGTTTTATAGTAAAATCCTAAGTAAAGTGAAGTCTCTGTCGCGACCAGAAGCTTCACTTTCCTCTTTCCCTTCTCTACCAAGCTCTGGTTTAATCCTGCAATATCAGCTTCAACTGAACCGAACTTAACCGCTTCTCAATTCAACCACAAATCAGTTTCAAACCGAAACATCTCTGAACTTGAATCACAAGAAAGCATAAAGCTTCAACATTCTCCACCTTGATTCAAGTTTCATCTCCTTCTCAACATACTACACATACTTAGGACTTAACCTCCGGCAGTGACGACTCTTCGTCTCAGTTGGTCAGCTTTAGAAGATCTAAAGCTGCAACAAACTTGTTCACAGGGACAGACTTGGTTAGAATGTCCGCTGGGTTCCTTGAAGTGTGTATCTTGCTCACTTCAACCTCACCATCTTCAATGATATCTTTGATGAAATGATACTTCCTTGCTACATGTTTTGTCCTTTCATGAAACGTATTGTTCTTGGACAAACATATAGCTGATTGTGAATCACACCAGACTGTTGCTTTCTCTTGTTTGAACCCCATATCACTGATCAAACCCTTTATCCAGATTGCCTCTTTCACAGCTTCTGATAATGCAACATATTCAGCCTCTGTAGTTGATAGTGCTACAACAGACTGAAACTCACAGCATTACCTCCCACTGTAAACACGTACCCACTGGTTGATCTACTTTTGTCCAAATCTCCAGCAAAATCTGAATCACAATACCTTTGTACTCTGAACTCTTTACTCTTCGTAAACACCAAGCTCAGATCAGACGAACCTTTAAAATATCTGAGCAACCATTTTACTGCTTCCCAATGTAACTCTCCAGGCTTGCTCATGAACCTACTGATCAACCCAATAGCATAAGACAAGACTGGTCTTGTTCCCACCATTGCATACATAAGGCTTTCCACTGCGCTTGAGTATGGAAACCTTTCTGTATCAATACATTCTGAAACATCCTTAACTGCAGATAACTTAAAGTGTCCTCCAATTGGTGTGTTCACTGTCTTAGCCTCGTGCATGTTAAACCTCCGAACCAACTTGGACAAGTAGTTCGACTGAGACAAGTACAGAACACCTTCTTTTATGTCTCTCTTGATTTCAATGCCCAAGATCCGACTTGCAGCACCCATATCCTTCATTTCAAACTCTGAACCCAGCACTGCCTTAAGCTTAACTATTTCTGCCATTTATTTTGCAGCTAGAAGCATATCATCCACATACAGTAGCAAATACACCCAGCCGCTCTCAACCCTCTTCACATAAACATAGGAATCTTGTTCACTTCTCAGAAAATTCTGCTTCTTCATGAACTGATGAAATCTCTTGTTCCAAAGCATTGGTGACTGTTTTAAGCCATAAAGAGATTTCTTTAGCAAACAGACCTGATCCTTTTCTTTATTCACCTCAAATCCGTCAGGTTGTTCCATATACAGCTCCTGATCAAGAGTTCCATGTAGAAATGCAGTTTTTACATCCATCTGTTCAAGCTCCAAATCTTGATTCACAACTACAGACATCAAAATCCTTATGGAGACATGTTTAACCACTGGTGCAAAGACTTCTTGATAGTCTATGCCCTCTCTCTGTGTACACCCACGAGCAACCAATCTTGATTTATACCTCTCAGGTTCAACTCCAGGGATACCAGACTTCTTCTTGTACAGCCACCTGCAACTGATGACTTTCTTTCCTTTTGGTCGATCAACAATATCCCAGGTGTGGTTTCTTTCCAAAGAATTCATTTCTTCACCCATTGATCCGTTCCACTTAACCCAATCTTTTGATAACTTTGCCTCATGATAGCATCTTGGTTCCTCAATTTCCATATCTTCTGATGCAAGGAGTGCAAATGCTACCATACTGTAATCAGTGAACCTCGTTGGTGGAGCAGTAACACGTCTAGCTCTGTATCTGGCTAACTGATAACCAGCAAGTTCAGCTTCCTCATCATTCTGATCTTCTGTTGCATCGATGAACTCTTCATCAGACTCGCTAGAACTCTCCATATCAGCTCCACCTTCAGCTGAATGCTCTGTATTTGACTGGTGTTGCTCAGCTTCGTTCTCTGGCCTGACATCAACACAGATCTCAACTCTGCTTGAACCACTTGACCCTCCCGTCTCAGGGTTCCCTTTCATGTTCTTCTTCTTCTCAGACTTCACATCTTTGTACATTAGATCTTCTTGAAACACGACGTTTCTGCTGATCACACTCTTCTCTTCTTCCAACAACCAAACCTTGTATCCTTTTGTGCCTGGTGGATAACCCACGAAAACTCCTTTCAATGCTCTTGGTTTCAGTTTCCCTTGATCATGGTGAACAAAGCAAACTGAACCAAACTTTCTCATATGCTTGTATCCTGGTTTTCGGTTTAGCCACAGTTCTCCTGGTACGTTGTGATCGATTGCAGAGCTTGGAGAGCGGTTGATCACATAAGCTGCTGTAAAAGCGGCTTCTGCCCAAAACTCTTCTCCAAGACCTGATTCATTTAGCATACATCTCACCTTTTCCATCAGCGTGCGATTCATCCTCTCCGCAACACCATTTTGTTGTGGTGTGTAAGTACAAGTGCGATGTCTCTCTATGCCGTGTTCTCTGCAATGATTATCAAACTTTGTGTTGCAGAATTCCAAGCCATTGTCAGTTTTCAGAACCTTCACCTTCTTGTTCATCTGATTCTCCACAAGGCTCTTCCATTCACAGAACTTGTCAAATGTCTCATCTTTAGTCTTCAAGAACATCAACCACACCTTCCTTGTCTTATCATCAATGATGGATAAGAAGTATTGTTTTCCAGACAGTGAAGGTGTAGTATTTTATGATCCCCACAGATCAGCATGCACGTAACCAAGAGCATCTTTCGTGTCATGCCTTCCAAGATTAAAGCTCAGCTTCTTAGATTTTCCCATTACGCAATGTTCACAGAATTTGAGCTCTTTAACCTCGTTTCTGTTGATCAGCCCTTTTTCAGTCAAGATCTTCATGTTGTTGATACTCATATGCCCGAGCCTGCTATGCCACAAAGTTGTCTTGTCTGACTTGTTCAGCTCAGCATTGCAGGTCTCTTGCACAACGGTTTCTCCATCCAGAATATACAGACCATTTACCATATTACCACGAAGCGCTGTCTTGTTCTGTTTGAAGTACCTGACTTTACCATCTTTGCCTTCATGCTCATAACCAAGCTTATCAAGGGTTCTAGTGGAGATGAGATTTCTTCTCAGGTTAGGCACATATCTGATATTCTTCAGCATCGTGATCGTACCTCTGTGTGTGTTGATTCTGATTGTCCCTTGTCCCTGTGACTGAACTGTGTGATCATCATCCAACAAAATAGTCGTACCTCCATTATCATGTAGATCAACAAACCAGTCTCTACGCGTTGTCATGTGAAACGTACAACCTGAATCCAACACCCAAACATCTTTTGCTTGATCAGTCATGCTCAGTGCCTCAGCTTCAATCAACTTTTCAGTGATAACTCCTGCCTCTCCCTGACCCTCTGTTCCGTACTTCTTCTTTCTTGCATAACAGTCTTTCTTTGTGTGTCCTTCTTTATTGCAAAACCAGCAAGTAACCCTTGATCTTGAGTTTGATCTGCCTCTTCCCTTCCCATTTGATTCCTTGGGTCCTTTAGAGGAAGATCTTCCTCTCTCTCTTGTGTACAAGCTTGCTCCGGAATTTTTATGATCCTTAGCAGCTTCTTGGATCTCTCTTTCTCTAGATCGTACAGCTGACACGACTTCCTCCATAGTTAGAGAATCTCTTTCATACTTTAGAGTATGCTTGAGCTGATCATAGCTCGACGACAGAGACGTCAAGAACAAGATTGCTTGAACTTCATCTGAAACCTTCACATCCAAACTTCCAAGCTCAGCAACTATCTTGAGAAAGTCATCTACGTTCCTGTCTACACTCAACGACTCATCCATTTTGAACGTGTAGAACTTAAGCTGCAGATGTATACGGTTAGGTAGGGACCTTTCCATGTACAGCCTGTTCAACAAAGACCACATCTCTGCAGCAGTAACACAATGCTCAATCTTTCTCACCACATGGTCACCAAGACCTGTTATCATCAACCCCATAGCTTTCTCAGATTTTTCTTCCTTTATGGGATCTGGGACTGTCTTCGTCAAAGGCTCTGAAGGATCTACAGCTTCACCTTCAGCAGGCCTTTTCTATTCACTCCTGGTGAGAGGAACTTCTATCTCCAACTTGTGGTATGTGACTATGTCTTTCAGACCAAGCACACGAAAATGAGCCATCATTCTCGTCTTCCACATACTGAAATCTCCAGTACCATCGAATCTGTCGATCTTCAGCCTCGAAACCCCTACAAGATCTTCAGACATCTTTTAACCAACAAACTACTACTCCTCCTTGCGTAAAGGTCACGCCTTTAAGACAAAGCTTCAAACTTTCTCAACCAGATGCCAAGAACCCAGAAAGTTGGAACTTTTATGATGAAACTTGATGTATTTCCACCAAAGGTTACACCTTTCTTCTCAAAGCTTCAACCTTTACTCTTCTCTTCAACAAAGCTTGAAACTTTTTTATTTTTCTTCAAAGATTTAAGCTTTCCTCGAGATCCTGAACTCTGATACCACTTGTTATGGAACTCAGAGGAGAATGATTTATTTTGTAACACTCTCAGACCTCTCTCACTCGTGTGTTTATATTCAAGTAAGAAAAGAGAGAAAACAGAGATACAAGATTTGGTAACCCAGTATCAACGCATCGGTGTGATGACGTCTACTCTGAAGCCGGATTCAATCTAGGCAGTATATTAATCAGGAGATGGTGTTTTCTTACAGCTCAAGAACAGAGCAACAAACTCTCTCAAGCTCTCAAATGTCTCAACTCTCACCCCAATGTAAAGAAGACATGAATACAAGGTTTTATAGTAAAACCCTAAGTAAAGTGAAGTCTCTGTCGCGACCAGAAGCTTCACTTTCCTCTTTCCCTTCTCTACCAAGCTCTGGTTTAATCTCTGCAATACCAACTTTAACTGAACCGAACTTAACCGCTTCTCAATTCAACCACAAATCAGTTTCAAACCGAAACATCTCTGAATTTGAATCACAAGAAAGCATAAAGCTTCAACAACTATAAACGTTTAGTACGACTGACACAATGACTACAATTTCAAGTGTGTTTGAAAAATATCAGCGAATGATGGATATTACACAAGAGAAGATACCAAGCTATCAAGTTATATACTCCAAAAAAATTAAACCGACAACAGTAAACAAGACCTCAATTTCAAGTGTTATTGAGTTTTTTTTCAAGAAGGTATATTTTAATATATTTTTTAAATGGCTTCTTCAGTTAAGGTTTGACGCATTTCAAAGCTGTAGAAAATGTTTTCTATGACATGATCACTAGCAGGTTGAAACAAAAGAAACTATCAACCCAGGAAATCACTTGCTTTTATGTTTTGCTAAAGCTATCTAGACCTATATGCAGATATCAGGGTTTAGGAGTTTTGTGAATTCAGTTAAACCTACCATTGGCAATCCATCAAGTTTGAGTTTAATAAAAACATTAACAAAAAACGGTTCCATGAATATCCAGAAACTTTGTAACAAAAGAAAAACCTTCTGCCTATTAAAGAAGTTTAAATAGATATTACACACAAAACAAGCTAAACCCACATGTCCCTCTCCAATTTCTTCAATGTACCCAACCCCAAAAAATTAAATATATTCTCAATTTTACAACGAAGAGCGAAGAGGGATAGCTGAGTCTTGTCTAGCTAGATAGCTCTGATCCTCTTGCCTTTTTCGAGGGTGAATCGAAAAGTCCAGGCCCCGTTGGCTGCAATCCTGTCTGAGCATCTGGGGATACGAACCCGAGTGGATTTGCTGAAAAGAAACAAAACAACCAAAATGCTAAGCAAAGTTCCTTAAGTACATTGCCTGAGACTATCACAAAAAAATCAAGATGAAGCTGCTGAAGAGAACTAAGTGGTTTGTAAGGTTTTCTAACTCACACAAGTAGTAATATTCGAATGAAAAAAAGAAAATAATAATAAAGGATGTTGGTTTAACCGATATTTCCTTATAAAAACTCTCAGCAAAACTTACCTAGCAGTTGATAAAGAACAAGTCAGGTGGGGTGGGGGGGGGGAACATACCTTCAATGGCTACAGGGGTGTCGCTTGGTTCCACTGGCCGAGTTGGGCGCTTCCTTACATAGTTTTCCTGCAGAGGTTTCGGGATTTGGAATGAAAACTGTGAAAGCTTCACTCCTTCTCTTATGTATTCCGGGTTCTCATTCAAGAACCTGCAAGCCAGTAAATGAGCTTATCATTATTCTGCTATCTACATGATACCAACAACAACATTAGTAAATCATAAAGCTAACACAAAACTAACTTTTGGACTTCCACATTCGATCGAAGCTTCTTTCCTGAAGGAGTAACATAATATCTGAAAGAAAAAAAAAAAGAGAATTATAAATAAAGCTGCAAGAGTAATCTGTGACATAAACAAGAAGAGAGAAGAAACGTACACATCAGCAAATTTGGTACCACCTTCACCTCTAATCCGGAGCTGGCGTTGCCAGCCCGCCGGTGGGCGAGAGATACTAGGCCTATCGATAGCCCAGACACGGGTACCATCTTGAGAGATATCTTCAGGGACATCACAAGACACATTGGGCTTCCACTCGCAAGCCGTCTCGCAGTAAAACGGCTTTTCGAGAATCTGTTCCCTTATCTCTTCGTACTTCTCCATCGTAGGCATTACCCTCCACTTGAAACAAGTCGCACACTGGACCGTGAAAGCCCCAATGGAAGGACACTGTGATTTGTGTTGCTGAGATTGGTTATTAGGTTCTTCTTCAGTATTATCATTCCCCTTGGGCTCATAAAGAACCAACTGATTCACGCTCGCAGAGGACGGGGCAACACTTCCTTCCTCCTGTACACTGTTTGGTTCCTTTCCATGGCAGGAGGCCTCCGACGACATAACTCAAATACAGAACCACCCTCCTGTAATAAAAAAGAGTTCACATCATGCAAGCAACAGCTCATTCGTTAGAAACCCTAGCATGAACAGATTCATTCAAGATTACAATCAAAACCAAATGTAAATGGAACCAACAAGAGAGACAAGATCCGTATACATATCATTGAATCGTTAAGGAGAAGAAGAAGAAGAAGAAGAAGGATCATTACACGAAAAGAAGATGGGGTTTCAGAGAGAATCCGCGAAGGCTCCTCCCTCTACAGATTTTTTGATAATCCGACAATCTCAGGGAACCAATTCGAACAAGAGCTGGGTGCTTTTTAGATTTGTTGGGTGCTGTTGTCGAGACATAAATAAGAAGAGAGAGTAACTATAAAAATGATTTCATTCCGTTTTTGCATAAATATGTTAGCTTAAAAAGACATGTTATAGTCAATATTTTTGATAATATCCCCTCTTTAAAAAGATTTGTTAGCATAAAAGGATTATGTTTCTTCTAGATCATTGTATAAAACTTGCAGTCCACCTGTTTTTTTAAATATTTTTAGACAAAATAAAGTGATATCTTTGACTACCTATTTCAATTGCAATTTTTAAGGCTAAATATTATAATTCTCTTTTCATAAATATTTTCTAAGAGGTAGTTTGAATTTATGGTTGTAAAGTAAACCATTGCTAGTTTGTGTTCATTTTTTTTTCGAAATCTCTCGTGTATGTTGAACATCCTTTTGGAAATGGCAAGTTATATTTTAGGACTGATTTTGCTTCCATTGTAGTGATATTGGATAAGAACCGATAATCTTGAAAATATACTTATTTAATTTTGCAGTTCAACCTTGTTTAATGATAGCTTAAGTAAAGTTTACTCGAAATGAAACCAGAAAAAAATAATGGAATAAAAATACCTATATATATGAGAATTGTTATTTATTTTCATTAGTTGTATTTGAAGTCCACATGCTATTATTGGAACGAGAACACCTAATATATCTTATTTCGAAAAAAATAGTAAAGTATAAGTTATACCATATAACTAATAAATCATATCAATGACACTTGTCATTACTAATCTATTGTGCAAAAGATCAGTAGTTTTTTTACTCTTCTATAACATAATATTTTTCAAATAAGTTTTAACACAATAAAGTGCTAAAAAGACTACTTATTTTTACTACACTATGTCTCCGATTCAAAAATATAAAAAAATTGGGAAAAAACTATTTCACATGGATAATTTTTTGTTTTTCTGTTCACTTTTTATTATTTAATAATAGTGAATTGTAAAATTAAAAAACTTATTAGTTTATTGAGTTACTATTAGTTTAACTTTATATTTATGATACAAATTTAACGTGTCTTCTTAGTATATGTGAAAAAATGAAAAAATAATATCTTTACGGAATGGAGTGAAAGAGATTTTTGTTGGCTAAAAAATAATAATTTGCTATCCGAACAATTAATTTTTGTAACTCATTATTTAGGTCAATCACAGTGGAAACCAAAAGTTCCGAATCTATTTGAACAATGTATAATGCTTGACAGATCATTTTTTTAGAAAACATATGGCCACTCTTTCAAATAACTTAAAATCTTATTCATATCTCATACGAATATAAACCTTTTTTTAACAAATTTGAATAGAATAGACAACAATAAATGAACCCTATGTGTTTGACTCCCATTGACTGTGTTTGGGGATTTCATGAACTGAGTTATTTTTACAAAAGATCCTTCTAGCTCTGTTCTTTTCTCTTCACATGGAGGCATGCATGAATTCAAGGATTTTCTTCTAATGAGTGATCTATTTGAATTACCTAACTGCGGAAATTATGTTATTTGGTCAAATGAACATACTAGTAGGAAGCTAGACATAATTTTTACTAATTATGTTTATTTCACTAAGTTACTTGAATCCATTGGGATCTTTGGCAAGCCCGGAATTTTGTATCACAACTCATGTTATGTGTTTTTGGATCAGTTAAGGCCTAAACATAAAAGTCTTTTTAAATTTTGTGTGCATCTATAAATAACCACCCTGATTTTCAGAACTGAAAAATGGCTACTAGAAAGAGCTTTATTTCTTTGATTCAAAACAGTAAAGAATTATCAAGAAATTAAAACAACTCAAGAAGATCATTCACTATTTCATCCATCAGAACTTTCCCAAGTAGAGCTTCGCATGCATGAGTTGATCATCTGCCAACACAATTCTATTTATTTTCCCTCACCCCAGGCTGATGAGGCTGAGGCAACGGCAAGAGGTAAATGGAAAATCCTTAAAGGCTTAAAGACTCTTTCCTAAGGATTCAATGGACGGTTGTTGATGATGCAAATGCTGACATTTTACCATATGATACTAAAGCTCAGCTAGATCAAAATCAGATAACTATGTTATGGGATGATGATGATGGGATTATTGTCTCGCTAGAGGATATTAAGCAGCATGTGTGGACTACTATAAGAGACTGGTTGGAGCTTTGGTCATTCCATCCTCTTCAACCATCCATGAGATTGCAGATATTAGCACTCAAAAGTTCTCATCTGACGACATTTCTCTTTTCTCAGCTCCTCCCTCATCACAAGACATCCAACATGCATTATTATCCTTGCGAAATAATAAATGCTCCATCCAGATGGATATTTGAGAGAGTTTTTCCCAGCGCACTTGCTTGCGATAAGAAGACATATTATTGATAGTGTCAATGAATTTTTATCTTTGGGATCTCTACATCATGAATGAAATTTTAAAAAATTTAACTTTGGTGCCAAAGAAAGCTACTGCTACTCATATATCAATTTTCTTTTTTTTTTTTGCGTATTGCTTGTTGTAACTCAATTTATAAAGTGGCCTAGAAGCTTCTTGAAAACAAATTAAAAACTGTTCTCATGCGCCTGATATTGAGTAATCAATCTACTTTTCATCTTTGGACGGATTAGTGCTGAGAATGTGTTTCTTATCATATGATTGTTGTATATATATTATTAGAAATCAATTTCCAAAATATGCATGCTAAAGGTAGATCTCAATAAATCATTTGGTAAGTGTAGCAGGAGAGAGACCAGAGGATAGACACATCACATTCTATTTCCAGGTTAGAGGGTAAAGAGCTTCATTCATCCAAACCCAATAAAGATACCTTAGTTCTTTACTCAAATTAGCTTCCCACAAAAACACTTGTTTGCTCTGAAAGGCAGCTCTGAGTTAACTTCCTTAAGTAATTTGGTTAACGACACCATATTTGACTACTTTAAACAACCATCCATATCGACCTCCAAGCTAGGGACACCTCCTCTCAAATAACCAAAGAAACGTGTACACTGCCTCCTCATACACATCTAATCACACTACTCGGAATCGACTACGATACTCCTTCAATTCTTTTTCATCTTTTTTGTTCTTAGTTACCACATCATGCTTGTCTGAGTGACTTAACTCCCGACTCTCTGACAATGGTACACCGTTTCTCAGAAGCATAAAAAGGCAAGGGACCAAGTCAACCTTCTAATCGAAGAAGAAAGGCTTCGAGCCTAGATACATCAGCCCATCCGTAAAAACGTGTTTACATTGATAGACCGACTGACTTACCCACAAGAATAAAGATTATGGGCCCTTTTACCCCTCTTTCCTTGCAAATGGAACATTCAAGGAAGAATTTTTTGTAAAGAGTCCTAAACAATAGGCTATATCATTTCATATACGGGATAGTCATTCATCAACGCTGGAAACTAATCTCTTTAGTTTTCTTCTTGATCCGCATAAAAGGACACCCGCTCCATTATTAGCATGAGACAGTGATCTATAACATTGGACATGAGCTTGATGTTCTGGAAAACCCACAAGTTAACCAGAACAACATTAAAAGTTAGAGTTTCGTTGACGGTTTAAAAACCTTAGTAAAGGAAAATTTATTTAGTTTAACTTTGAAGAGGAAACTATTATTATGATGGAATATGAAAGTTTGGAGAATCACTGCTTCATATGTTTCCACCTCTCCCACCAAAGCAAACACTACCTCTCAAAAGCACTTTAATACAAATTGAAAGGAAGAACCAAGACAAATGGGTTTAAAGGACAACCTATGATCATCAAGAAGAGCCTCTTCAATTAGGATTTCCTGTCTCCCACTGGATTTGGACAAACCTGATAAAAAAATTCCACCATAGAATGGATAAACCTGGGAATAACTTTAGGGCCAGAATAGGCATTGAGCAGATAAGGAACCCTCTGCCAGCAAGAAATGTTCTCTCTGATGAATCTAGTTTGAGAGCCTCCAGAAGGAATCATAGGAGAAACCACAAGAGGCGGAGTTTTAACCTCCTCACAATATGTTAAATATAAGGAAATGCTGCCAAACAGATCGTACCAGGAAAGAACATTCTTGGCACAAAAAGAGATGAGAAAAGGGAAGGAAAATCTACAAGAGACGTTCTACCTAGAGAAGAAAGTCCTCAACCACAGGCCCTGTTCTCTCCCAACAAATCACCTACAAGGATATCGTAAATCAATCTCAGAACCAACCACTAGTCAGACATTTACCTTCCGTAAATAAAATAATGGAAAATCTTTAAGAGGTCACAATCCAATAACTGAGTTGTGCAGATCCCACAGAAGCTACAGCGAGAAAACAAAGAGTCTTGCTAGGTGAGCCAAGAGGTCAGATGGAAGAAACAACATAAAGTATGATGGCTACATCAAAATATGTCCCTGGAAATGGGATTCTTTAAGGAACTTAGCCGGAGACACAATCTTCATGCACTATCCAAGTAATTCTTATGTTACTTCCTAGCAATTAAATGCAAAACACAGCTATAAATTGGAGCAACATAATGGAGGATACTTCTCCCACAAGATAGTAAGATAGAGAAGTCGGCCTGCTAAGTTTAAATCCACTATTTTCAGTTCTAAGAACCACAGAGGAACCAACTCTAGAAAGTATAACTGTACCTATCTTAAGTCCAACAATCTCCATGACGAGGCAATGCATCATTAGGAAGAAACCAAAGCCAAACCGTCCAAGCATAGAATCAGATAGATGGAGAAGCGGGGACCTCCAATCCTCAAAACCAACCAAGATTACAACTGTTTTCCCCAATGTCAAAGAAGAGTAAGTATTTTTATGAGTCCAGCCACAGTTCCTTAGTCATAGCAAGCTTGAACTATTGTGGGACGGACAATCTCATAATAGTCCAGCAGCAAAAGGATTTTTGTATAGTAAAATTTCCTAACATACTCTTTCTCATGGAAACCAGAATCAAGATGCAGTGGTGATCAAAGAACTAGAAAGTCTTCACTTGAAGAAACACTGCATTGTCTCCCCTCATACTAAGGGAGGTGGTGGCCTTTACCTGGAATGAAAAATATATTTTGAGATCACTATTCTAGCCACAACCATAAACTACATTGATACAACAATTCTATTCAGGGGAGTATCTTTCTACGCAACTTTCACATACAGATAAACAAATCATACAAAGAGACAATAAATATATATGGAACAAGAAGATGAATATGGTTGTTTCCCTAGAGGAACCATAGTTTGACTTTATTCCACATGGTTGTGGAGTAACGATTGCTTGTTTGTGTAAATTGTGTTCATCGTTTGCTTCGAAATCTCTCGTGTATGTAGAACATCTTTTCGGATATGGAACAAGTTTCATTTTAGGACCGATTTTGCTTCCATTGTGGTGATATTGGATGGGAACCATAAATCTTGACAATATAGTGATTTTTATCATGCAGTTTAACTTTATTCAATGATAGCTTAACTAAAGTTTACTGGAAACAAATAGAAAAAGATAATGAAGTAAAAATACCTATCTATATATGAGAATTATTATTTTATTTTCATTAACTGTATTTGAAGTTCATATGCTTTTAATGGAATGAAAACACCTAGTATATCTTATTTCTAAACAAACAACTTTGGTATAACTAATGAATCATCAATGACGCTTGTTCTTACTAATTTCTGGTGCAGATCATTAGTTTTCTTTTACTCATCTATATCCCAATATTTTTCAAATCTGTTTCTATAAAATAAAGTTATAAAAGGACTACAAATTTTCACTACAATATGTACTATCTCTGTTTCACAAATACAAACATTTTGGGGAAAACTGTTCCACAAAGATAAATTTCTCTTTTTCTGTAAATTTTTAATTATTTAATAGTAGTGAATTTTAAACTTGAAAAACTTAATTGAGATTATTGTGTTACTATTGTTTAACTTTTAATATAGTTTATTATCACATGATATATTTATGGTTTGAAGGAAGTATATTTTGTTGGCTAAAATACAATAACTTGTTACCCGAACAATTAATTTTTGTAACTCATATTAGGTCAATCACAACATGGAAAACAAAAATTTCAAATCTATTTGAACAAGGTATATACCAGCAATTAGGCACTCATTCAAATAACTTAAAATCTTATTCATATCTAATACTGATATTAACTATTTTAAACAAATCCGAATAAGAAGCTGAAACCAAAAATGAAACCCTAAAAACTTAAAATATGTGTTTGACACCCGTAGTATTTTGAGAGATTTCAACTAGGTTATTTTTACAAAGAATCACTCTAGGTCTGCTCCTTTCTCTTCATACAAGCATGCATGAATTCAAGGATTTTCTTCTAAGGAGTGATCTATTTGACTTTGTTAAACCGACATATTAGTAAGAAACTATACAAAATTATTACTAATGATGTTTGTTTAACAAATTTTCTAGAATCTACTGGGGTCCTTTGCAAGTCCAGAATTTCAGATCATAGCCAATGTTATGTGTTTTTGAATCAGCTAAGGCCTAAGGAAAAAAAACTATTTTAAGTTTATATGCATCTAACAACCACCCTGATTTTGCAGAACTGATAAGTGCTGCTGGAAAGAGCTTCCTTTGGTTCAAAACAATTAAGTATTAGCAACAAGCTAAAGAGGTTCAAAAGGATTATTATCTATTTCGTCCTTCAAAACTTTTCACAAATGGAGCTCCGCATGCATGAGGCTTTCCAAGAGCTAAAACCATCTACCAACACATTCTCTTTTTTTCCCTCGCCACAGGCTGCTAAATCTGAGGCGATGGCAAGAGGTATATGTCTAATCCTTGCAAAATCTGAAGACTCTTTCCTATTTCCTAAGGCAATGCTCAAGAATTCAGTGGACGCTTGATGGTGATGCAAATACTTGCATTTTACCACATGCAGGGCCGGACCTGGGCCAAGCCCATTAAAACATATGTTTCAGGCCCTCGTTTCATAGGCCCTCAAATTGAGAAAAAATCCACTTACATATATGTAATATAAGATTATAATTTAAACACATCGGGCTTAATAAGCACAAAAAAAACAAAATTAAAAATCCTCATGTTTAACATTTCTTTCTTTTTTCTAGACACATACACCTCTTTTTTTTTTGTTAAAATACAAGTTCTTTTTTTTCCAGTAAACCACAACCTGTAAATTATGAACACAACTTCACTAATATTTTTAACATAATCGATAGATCCTCATTTTCAGTTTTGTTTCAAACCCCCAAAATTTCAGGGTCGGTTCTGACCACATGACAACTAAAGCTTGGCAAGATCAGAATCAAATAGCTATGTTGTTGGAAGATGAGGATTGGGTTACTGAATTGATAGAGGATATATATCAAGCAGCATCTTGTGGAATATTATAAAGAGACTGGTTGGAGGTTCGGTCATTCCATCCTATGCAACCGTCCAAGAGATTGCAGACATTTTCGTACAAAAGTTCTTAGATGACAACATTTAAAATATGGGTAAATGTGTAACTGTGCTCAGTTTCAAAAAAAAAAACATTTGGTAAATGTGTCTTTGAAACCCAGCTCATATTCTTATGAAAATCTGGGTGACTCTCTTCAATGAACTTCTCCATGTAGTTACTTCAGTCCAAATTGATAAATAACAAAATAACCCTTTTAAATATAACTGGTCTTTTTAAAAAATTACTACCATATAAATTATATATTGCACAAAAAATCACATTTCTTATATAAAATACAAAATATTTTTTTGGCAAATCAAACAAAATTACATTTTCGACAAAACCTTAAAAGTTACATTTCTCTTTTAAATCTTAAAGTCTAATGTACTCGCAAAAAGCGCAAAAATCACATTTATTTTCAAAACTGTAAAATTATTATTTTCATCAAATCTGTAACTGTATTTTCTCATCAATATCGTAAAATTGAATATTCCATCAAATCCGTCAAAACAATATTTTCTGCAAAATTCGCAAAAATGTAATTTTCCTGTCCAAACTACAAAATCACATTTTTGGGAAAAACTATCAAAACTAAATTTTCCAACCAAAATTTCAAAACAATAATTTTCCTTTGAAACGCCAAAATAACATTTACCCAAATCCCAAAATATGCATATTCCCATCAAAACTGTAAACCAAATTTTACTAGTAAGTTGCAAATATTATACGTTTTGCCAACCACAAAAAATTGTAAGCAAAAGGCTAATTTAAAAAATAGTAATTTAGTTGTGTATATTTAGATCAATAATAAAAATAATATGACTAAGTTTCTATTAAAATGTTATTAAATCAAATAAGAGTATTTGAATATTTTTTATTAAGCTCCTTTAGATAGTTATAAAATGTACATCAAATAAGCAAATAAACAAAAAGTCATTGAGATATTTCATCCAGATAAACCATTTGGATAGACAAAAGAACAGTTCCAAACAACATCCAAATGACTCATATGGATCATCTATAGATTATTTAGATGGGGATGGCAAATGAACTAACGAACAACAGTTAGCTTGCATCTCAAGTTGTTGATGTATCAGTGTGAGTGTATAATGTTTTAGGTTTTCGATCGGAGAAGATTCCAGCCAGATGTAAGTTCTTACAAACCGACGACATGAAACTTTTAAAAGCTATTGTGGATTCATTTCTTTACTTTTCTTAGGGGTTTTAGATGTAGAAAACCAAATTGACATTCTCGTAAACAGAAAAAAAAAATGTATATATTCTGAAGTGTACAAGGGTGAAGTGTTACATCATAGGAAACCCCGACATCATATAATGAGATAACTCAGTTAAAATGTTCGGTATATAAAATTTGTTGATCATGACCAAAAAAGTTTAGCTTCCTCTCCATGTACATGTTCTTACTTTGATGTTTTTCCCTTTGGATGTTTTCTTCAATATGAAATTTTTCTGTGGGTACTTGAGGTATCAGATCCATAATGATGTAGCTGTGGACCAGTCATAATCTCCTGCAAAGGGAAAATATAGCTTTAGAAACCAAAAGTATCTTCAAAAATAATTCTTATAAAAAAGCGTTTCGTAGATTCATACATGTAATGAAGTCGTGGACACTGGACTTTGGATGTGGATATTATTCCGGTTCCTGGTAGGTCGTTGGCTTCCGCCAAAGTTAGTAGTGGGCAGCATGCTTTCTTCAGCTAGTGTCCTGAGTCTGTTAAGCTCAGGCAAAACAACACTCCCCAAGTCAGGTCTGTCTTTGCGTCTTAATTCAGCACACTGTAGAGCAAGTTTGGCTGCAACCAAGGCCTCTTCGACTGGCCAGTCAGGGACAGCAGGGTCTAACATCTCAGCTAAATTTCCGTTTTCGATTGCTCTCTCGACATGATAAGTCAAACCCATTGGTGGCTTAGCAGTAAGTATTTGCAAAAGCATAATCCCAAACGAGTAAATGTCTGATTTAGTCCCCAACATGCCGGTCTTCTGGTATTCTGGATCAATGTAACAGAACGTTCCAGCTGTAGACGTCATTCTATATTGAGTTACAGTGTCAGCAACCGAAGGAGGGACAAGCCTTGCCAAGCCAACATCAGAAATCTTGCTGACGTAATGCTGGTCAAGTAAAATGTTTCCCGGTTTAAGGTCACGGTGCACCAAAGGCTCCGGTTTCATCTGGTGGAGGAAATGAAGAGCGGTTGCGATTTCAGCTGCTATGCGAAATCTTAGCTGCCAAGAAAGGACCGGTGAGTTTCCTTTTCTGAAAAGACAGTCATCTAAGCTACCATTTGCCATGTATTCGTAGACTAAACATCCGTATTCCGGACAGGCTCCAAGTAGGAGAACCATGTTTGGATGTCTCATACAGGTTAATACTTCAACCTCTTGCTGGAACTGAGACCTTCCTTGTGCCGCGTCTGGTCTTAGAACTTTTATTGCCACTTGAGTATAATCTAGTGTTCCCTTGTAAACAGGGCCATATCCTCCTTCTCCAACTTTGCGACCCGGCGAGAAATCTTCAGTGGCTACTTCAATCTCCTCAATTGTATATTTTCTATACCTCAATTCAGTTGTTGGTTTCACTAAAGACTTGTTGTTATTTTCCTCAATAATATGCTTTGTCTTTTGAGCTTCAAGTTCTGCTATTCTGTGAGCTGCCACTGCAGTTTCAATGGCTGCTCTGCTCTTTTCTTTCTCACTCTCAGCCATTGCCATAGCTGCTTCCTTGGCAAGTCTCACCTCTTCTAGTTTATGTTCCTTATCTGCTTTCCACTTGTGTAACTCAGTAGCCTGAATAGAGACGAATCAGATTATGAATAAGTTGGTGTGAGATTGATAAATATATATATATATATATATGTTTTTGGTAATTTAAAACTAAAACATACCGTCTTTTTAGCAGAGATGGCTTCCTTGCAGGCACTGTTATACATGTCCATTGTATGCTTTAGCTCCATTTTCAGCCTTCTCATCTCAGCTTCAATCTCATCCTGTCAAAATTTTTGATTAATTAAGGGAAACAAGAATAGATATAAAGACTGTTCTCATGCAAAATGCGCGTGCTTACTTGGGTCGATAGGGAACATGAAGTTCTCCCAGAGCTTGAAGAGAATGCTGTATATGAAGAGCCAAGATCTATGGACTGCTTATCTGAAGAAGAGAAACTAATACGGTTTTCTTCATAATCAGAGCCAGAGGTGAGTGAGAGGCGGGGAAAATCAAGATGGTCATCAAAGGAAGGGAACATAAGATCAACGCTTGGTCTTCCACTGCTCACAAATGATATGTCGGAGTCTGTCATTGAGGGCTGGTATCTGCCTTCGTATCCTCTTCTCATAAAGGGAGACCTATTCAGTCAACATTGTTGGTGGTTGTCTTAAGGTTAATGACTTTTTCTTTTAATGGAAAAGAATGAAACAAGCTATATATAGGTAAGAAAATATACTTGATCTCGATCTGGATCTCGTCATGTGTTCTTTGCATTGTATGTTGCCTCCTTTCAACTGTGATATCGAAAGCCATTTGATCAGTAAGGTTAAATCTATTTGATTTTAATTAGAACAGCAAACTTAGTAACATATATATATACCATTCGTATTATTGGTTCGAGCATGCCGGGGAAGTGAAGATCTTGCCGACTTCACGGAGGAGACTTTCCCTTTAGAGATTGCATATACAGTACAGAAACTCGGCGCCTTTTTCATGACTGTGTTTGAAACATCCGCTGCTTTGAACCTCAAGAGATTCATCTTGGATGCACCGAGTACTAGAGTCTCTATTGCATTCTTTTGAACATAATCAAGTATTCCTTTAGCCGCACTTATGTCCTCCACAATCACATCTTGGCAGAGGACCTGTTGTTACAAGAACAAGAAGAATTCAGTTAATAAATGAAAAGATAATATATATCTTATGAAAAAAAAAAGATTAGCAAAAGAGGCCTCACGTCTTTTCTAGCACAGTAGCAGCGGAATGGAAGAAACAATTCTGGCCCGTCATCGCCTGACCTATTCGGGTAAGACCCTGAAATTAACAACAACAACATTCATTCAACTCTATGAAACAAGGCATCAATGAAAATTATTTTTCTAGTGTAATGTTTGAAAGAAGAAACAAAAGGGTTTAACGATCATTCATACCTGAAGATGGAAGAGAAGGGAACTGTTTGATTTTGACATGAAGAAGAGTAAGAGTATTATGGCCTTTGCTAACGAGGTTGTCTACTGTCCATTTCAATGCGTTCTGACTCTCTTTGTCTCTGTCAATGGCCAATGTAATGTTTTCTTCTCTTCTCTCGCCGCTTCTCAACATTATTTTTCACTTCCCTTGTGTATGGTTGGGTTCTGCAACAAGACAGATACTTGATGGGTTTATATATAAATTGCAACTATGTTTGAAAATATGCTAATTTTAGGAAACACATCCAGACAACTCTCTTTCTATACAAAGAGTGAGTGGGTGCATTTTTCATTCTAGATACACAATTCCTGATGTTACAGAAGTTGTTGCTTCTCTGGGTTTGACCAGATACCAACAAATAATATCTGAAAATGAAACAAACTTGTTCTTTTACTTCAAAACCTGATTCAGACGTGTTGACTAAAAAACAGACAAGGAGAGAGAGACAGAATGAAGGGATCAAGTGTTCTGTTGATTAGAAGATGAAACAGAAAATTAAAAAAAGGAGAATTGAGTAATGTTGTTGTATGATGTAATCTTAAAAGCACATCACAGGTCAGCAATTCAAGTTTCACCACAAACCTATTTTTAGAATGCTGGTTTTGATGCAAATCCTTGTCTTTACCATTCATTTCGTCGTCTCATCATCTGTGTCTTCCAACTCAAGCTGTAACATTGTATTTCTGCCTCTTCTTCTTCTCTCAAGAAGGCGGAGGCGCGCGCCTCTAATGCAGGTGCGTTCCCCCAAAAGCCATTCGACGCCATGACGGTACCAGCAGTGTCTCTCCTCCTCTTGCTTTCCCTCCTATTCACACCCATCATCCATGGTCTTTCGGATTCCGAAGCTATCCTCAAGTTCAAGAAATCTTTAGTTGTTGGCAAGCCAAATGCATTGGCCTCATGGGATGATAAAACTCCTTCCTGCACTTGGGCTGGTGTCTTGTGCAACCGAGGCTCTGTCTGGGGTCTGCAAATGGAGAATCTGGAGCTTTCCGGTTCTATAGACATCGATGCATTGGCGGGTTTGACATCGTTGAGGACTTTAAGCTTCATGAATAACAAGTTTGGAGGACCGTTCCCAGAGTTCAAGAAACTATCTGCTCTCAAGTCGCTTTACCTGTCCAAAAATCAATTCGAAGGAGAGATACCAAGCAATGCTTTTGAAGGTATGGGATGGTTGAAGAAGGTTCATCTTGCGCAAAACAAGTTCACCGGTCAAATTCCAATGTCCATAGCCACACTGCCAAAGCTTTTGGAACTGAGACTTGATGAGAACCAATTCACTGGAACAATACCAGAGTTTGAACATAAGCTCCACGTGTTAAACCTTTCAAACAATGCATTAACAGGTCATATCCCTGAGAGTCTCAGCGTGATGGATCCAAAGATGTTCCAAGGTAACAAAGGCTTATGTGGAAAACCTCTGGAAACAGTGTGTGATACACCTATCAATGAACTCCCTCCACAGCTTGAGGCAGGACCAAAATCATCATCATCAAGGACACCTCTCTTCATAATGGCAGTGGTCACGGTGCTGACAATAGTCATAGTACTTGGAGTCATCATCTTGGTTAACCGAAAAAACAGGAATAAACAACCACCTTTGGGATTGGAAACTAGACCATCAAGTCTACAGAAGAAGACTGGGATCAGAGAAGCGGACCAAGGCAAACCTAGCCATGGGAATGGCTCGCGCCGGGCTAGGAAGGTGGATACAGCAGGTGGAGTGGAGGACACAAAGCTTTCGTTCTTGAGGGAAGATAGGGAAAGATTTGAGCTCCAAGATTTGTTGAAGGCTTCGGCGGAGATACTTGGAAGTGGATGTTTTGGAGCATCCTACAAAGCTGTGCTATCAAGTGGAGCATCGATGGTTGTTAAGAGGTTCAAGCAGATGAATAATGCAGGGAGGGAAGAGTTTCAAGAGCACATGAATAGACTTGGGAGGTTAAGACACAATAATCTGCTTTCCATTGTTGCTTACTACTACAGAAAAGAAGAAAAGCTATTGGTGTGTGATTTTGCTGAGAGAGGAAGTTTGGCTGTTAATCTTCATGGTAAGAATTTATTTTTACTTTTATTCTAAAGTTTTTATTGTTGCTTAAGGAGTCAAATCTTTTTGGTGTGTTATAAATTAGGTAATCAGTCGTTAGGAGAACCAAGTTTGGATTGGCCAACAAGATTGAAGATTGTGAAAGGAGTTGCCAGGGGACTGTTTTATCTCCACCAAGATCTACCTGGCCTAATGGCTCCACATGGTCATCTCAAATCCTCCAATGTTCTCCTCACCAAAAACTTTGAACCTCTTCTCACAGACTATGGCTTAGTCCCTATGATCAACCAGGTGAAGGCACAAGAACACATGGTGGCCTATAAATCCCCAGAGTATTTGCAACATCGACGTATCACCAAGAAAACAGATGTATGGGGGCTTGGCATACTCATTTTGGAGATCCTAACTGGAAAATTCCCAGCCAATTTCTTGCAAAATGGTAACAAGAGTGAGGAGGACTTAGTAAGTTGGGTGAACTTGCGTTTTCAAGGGGTATGGGCGCCGGGTTTGTTTGATAAAGAGATGGGCAAGACAAGCCACTGTGAAGGACAGATTGTCAGTCTCTTGAAGGTCGGCTTGAGCTGTTGTGAACCGGACGTGGAGAAAAGGTTGGAGATAGGAGAGGCTGTGGAGAAGATTGAGGAGTTGAGAGAGCAACAAGAGGATAGTGACGACTTCTACTCAACGTATGTGAGTGAAACTGATGGAAGGTCATCTAAAGGAATGTCAACCGAGAGCATCAACATGTAGTAAACAAGTGACAGTCGCTTTCGTGCTGTGTAAAAAAATGAAAATCAAAAGATTTGTGGAAATTTCTACCTGTGGAACTGCAAGCTGGATCTGTGTTATTATAGCGTAATGTATCTTGCAACAAGCGTGATACAAAAATGTATGAGTATTACACTTGATCATGACATGACTTCTTTGATATTCATCATATATGGCAAGGCATGTAAATATACGTACTCATTGTCCAGACTGGGAAAAATAACTAAATTTGCAATCAGTAACCATGAGATATCAGTACAACTTTGTTTTTGACAAGAAGAGGACCTCACACCTAAACCAACACACATCTCATTATCATCCGATGTGTGATAGTAAAAATGTATTAAATGCTACTCTCAAGAAATGAGAGAAGTTAGAGGGTCAAAGTCAACATAACCAACATCGAAGAGACAGAGACCTTCCGATGGAGCAGGCGGAGCTGTGGCTCGACTGCATGAAGCTTCTACAAGTTTTAACAATGCATCATTTTCCGCGCCAGCAGCAGCTTCTCGGATTGATGTTGCTACAAGAACTCGAACCATCTGAAATCCGTTTTGGTAGACTTTTTAGGCAATGCAGCAAATGAGATGAGACTAATATATATAAGGCTTAGAGAAAATTACCTTCCGGAGAAATCGGTTAGCGACAAGCTCAATGCACATCACTCTTCTTCCTTCCACATAGTCCTGTTACAAGATGGCATTATTAATCTCATGTTGGAAGCATAATGTACTAACTAATCACACCTATAGAATATAAAACTTACAGGAGAGGACAATCTAATCTCGGCTGCCCGTGCATGATACATGAAGCATTCTGTAGGTGGACCTCTGCAAACGTCCACAGAACACAAGTAAGATACAGACTAGAACTGTTGCGATGCTAAAAACCCAGTAACAGTGAGCTCTTACTCGTTTCTTGCAGCTTTTAAATCACGCGCAAACGTTTTGTAGGATAGTAGTTTTCCTTGAAGCTGCTGTAATAGTTGATCAACCTTGCTTACACTGAAGTCACTTGGTTTCGCTACTACTTCAACACCGTTCACATTTTCGGTTTCATCAATTTCAAGCTCATCTTCCTCGGTATTCTCTTCAGTTAAGAGCCCATTTCTTTGCTTTCCATGGTTTTCATCAAAGATAAAGTTCTCACGATCTTTGCCGCTCCCGCACGCATGATCCAAGGGAAAGATATACAAGTAGCGCCTCCATTTCGCAGAAAAATTCGGATGAAATGTTCGGGAAACCTGTAGTTTCAATGCACAGGTCCAAAAATGTGATTAAAGAACTTTCTTGTCTTTGCTAGAAAAAAAAAAGAAAAAAGAAAGAAAACTATCATGAACGAAATGTATACCTTAGAGACGGACACAACCCTTAGTTTCCCAGAAGCATCTTTATTGATAGCATCTTCTATAGCAATAGGTTCAATGTCTTTTCTCCAGGTATCTAGGAGAAAATAATAAAATTAGACAATCATCCCGCAGAACACAAATGCAAATGATCTCCTCTTACTTATTAAAACTAGATTGTGAAGAATGACTTACAGAAAGAACAAACTTGATTAAGAGCAGAGACTCCTTTGTCGGTTCTTCCGGCAACAAGTACACGTCCTTCTAATGGTTTACAATGTTTCTTCAGCTGTTGGGCTTTCCTTTCATCCACAAATTCCCCGAGAGACTTCTCTACTACACTTTAAAAACCACAACAGTCAAATTTTCAGGAACAAAGGAGACTTAAGTAACATTTGATGCTTTTTGCTTCTAAAGCCTGAAAAAGATGAAGATGGCTCCTTACCTTTGAACAGTGTGTAAGTCAGGCTGTTTCTGCCATCCATCAAAGGAAGCTCCATTGTATGAAAGGAGTATCTTGAAGTTTTCTCTTTCCCACCTCCCCATCCTCCCATCTTTTCTAGTACAAGTCTCCATCTCAGTTTCAAGAGGCATCATCCCTTCGCTTTCCCCATCATTATGTGCCAATATTTTCTCAAGGAGGAAGGAACAAAGGTTAATTAATTTCAATTCATCTTTAACATATACTAATAACTGTTGCTAATAGCTAAAAGATACCAACTTTGGGTTTAAACAAGTTCAGGACTGAAAGCTTCCCTGCCACTGCATTTGAATAGAAATCAAGAACATGTTGCCATGGCCTATCATACATAAACCTGAACGTCTCTCTGCCAAAGAAACAAGAACATGTTTTCTCAATTCATTGTCTTCCTTTATTGTAATTAATAACCAAAAGAAGATGCAATAACCCTAAACTGGTAACTAACTCAGAAACGATCTTGTCTCACAAGATAATGATATAATTCAAACCTGGTGTTCCAGCGAGCTTTGCTGCAGGCATCTCCGTGGTGGTAATGAGCGTAGACTCTGCTCGCCATCACCAATTATTGAATGACCTAAGTAACCTAGCCATGGCACAAGATTGGTGTTAGTGACGACGACTCACTCTTTGGGTTTTGTTGTTGGGCTTTTATACAATCAATGGTGACGGGCTGACTCGGCCCTTTCTAGCCCCCAAACCGGCAAACCCTATAAATAGTTTTGTCCAACCCGGTCCCCGAAAATATTTGGGGTCTGGACTTTTTAATATAACTAGATTTTAACCGCTAGATCAAGCGGGTGTCGATTTTTTTTTTATCTTTTATCTTTATCTAGAGTAAATATTATACATGATTTAAAATGCATGTACTAATATAATATTTTGAAATATAACAATGTGTTTAATTACATCAATTTTATTTTTGCATTCTATGACTAATATTTATTAGATATCATATACACAGAATTAAAATTTGTAAAAATGTATAAAATATCTAAAAATCAATTTTCTGAATTAAAAAGTAGGAAAATAAAATGAGTTTTAAAATTCTATCAAATTTGGAAATATATAGAAATCGAGATTTAAATTTGTAAGAAAATAAATGAAAATATAAATTTGATGCATGTTTGTATTTTGTAAATAAATGTTTATTTTGTCTAAGTGATAATATATATTTTAAATTTTTTCCTGTGTTAAATAATTACTTAATAATATTGATAAGCCTAATATTTTGATAGTTTATGGCTTTTAGTTTTCTTTTGTCTTGTAAATCGTCAATTGTATGACCACCATTTTTAGAATATGATCCATGCATCCATACAAATGTTTTTTTGTGGACCAAATTTTTTGACAATGTCTAATGTACATGGTAAGTTGGTAAATAATTATAATGGTGTTTGTAATATATTTATATTGGTAAAGAAGAAGAGTTTGTTAAAAAAAAAGAAGAAGAATAAAGTGAGTTGTGGGGGAGAATGAGACAAAATGTTAACTTATATTGCTACATAAATATTTTGTGTATATTATTGATGTTCATTACTATTTATAATATTAATATAAAATAGGTAAGTTAAAAGATTTATATTGAATTTATTGTGAATTTAATTTAGGAATTTTTTTATTAATTTTGAGAAAGACATGGAAAACATAGAATTAGGAGTAATTAGCTTCATTAATTTTGGAAAAGACAAAGATTACATAAAAATAGATTCATTCAATTACTTCAGATGCATTAAGTTGTAAATATTTTGCAATTCTAAGATTTGTTTTAAAATGTACTTCTATTTTAATAAGATAGATAGGAAAAAACCACTGGATTTCTATGGACCTTATGGGGATTCACTAAAAACGTTTTGTTGGCATACAAAATGACCCCCAAAAATAAAACACTTTTTATGGCAAATTGTATCAAGGTGCATAGCTGTTAAAAAGAATTTCAAAGTAAGAGGGATGCAAGGGGCATATGCTGTAATATATGTGGAAAGGAAAAGGAATCAATAAACAATGTGTTCTTTGAATGTCTTCCACTTAGGTAAATGTGAGTGTTATCTAAAATCCCAACGCACCCAAAAGTTTTTTCAAAGAGATATTTGTTTACAAATATGGATCATCTATTTTGGAGAGTCGTACCAAAGATGGATGATCATCAATTTGTTTGGATATTATGGTATATTTAGAAAACGAGAAATAATAAAGTTTTCAGTAATTTGGATATGGACCCTCGAGATACACTTACAGTGGGAAACATAATTATTGATGTGGGCTGAGGCACATGATTTATCTTTAAATTGGACAGTACAAACAAAAGCACGAAATAGCCCAACAATTCCAGGAAGATGGTGTTTTACAGACGGATCTTGGAAAAATAAAGATACTTTTTCGGGACAAGGTTGTTATAGTACACTGGAAGGTTTTGAAGGACTTATGGGAGCAAGAAATGTCCGAGCTACTCTATCGCCTCTCCATGCGGAGGTGGAGACTTTTATATGGGCAGTGGAGTGTATTAGAAATATACGTCAGTTTCAGGTCACGTTTGCAACGGATTATACTCAGTTGGTGAAGATGGTGTCGGAACCAGAAGAGTAGCCAGCGTTTACAAGTTATTTGGAAGAGATTAAGCGTTTACAAGGAAGTTTCCAGAATTCACAGATCATTCATGTACCTAAGATGAAGAATACAAGGGCAGATCGTCTAGCACCTTGTGTCAGACAACAATCGGTTTTCGTCGTACACGTGGATACCTTTTGCAATTTGGTTTATAGAGACTACATAAATCTATATTCGTTTGATGACAAAAAAAAATTAATAAGATGGATAGCTAGATATGTGGTGTGTGTGGTACTTCTACCAATTTTTCGTCAACTATTTATTTAAGCTTATATCAAGTGGTGGTCAGACGGGCTGATATTCCGAAGAGCACCACTAGCTACGTGATACTTCCACCATTTTAAAACCTTAAAATCTGTAAAAAAAATAATCAATTCAAGCTTATCATTTTACAAATGTGAAGCTAGTCAATTTTTTTTTTATTTGACAAAAATGAAATTTTCATATGTTTTGATTGATATTCTTTTATAAGCAAAATTTTTATAAGATTTAAATAATCAATCAAATGTTCTAAATGGAAACAAAGAAATTTAAGAGTACAAAAATTATGTTAAACAAAGTATAACACCTTGAAATTTGGGTTTGGCCAAAACATGTTTTTCTAAAAAAAGAATCACATATGTCGAACGTAAAATATAATTCACGTAAAGATTAAATAGTAAAATACATCCAGAGCTTCCACATTTGTTTTGTTAGTTCTTTGATCAAGAATATTGAAATAATATCTCAATATCTGATTACAGTTTTAGAACAAGAATTGTTCTAATACAAAAATAATACTATTTAAACTAAATGTGAAGTTTTAGCTTTCTCGAACAGACCTAATCCAAACGAGTTTAATGTCAGTTGGGTGTAACCTGAAAAATCCAACTCTTGGGATTGTAGAAATAAATTCAGACATAGTATATTTTTTTGCATCAAATGGCTATTCAATTACTCAAGCTTGAGGTGGTCTGAGAATCCAGACCGGAATAGAACAACCAAAGTAACAAAGAGATCTATGAAAAGTACGAGCAGTCCTAGCTAATGAATCAGCTATAGAATTCTAAGATCTATGTCTAGCTATAGACATAGTACATTGCAAGAGAACATAAGGTTTACAACAACATATTGTTTACTAGTTTGTGGTTAACAATATGTTACTACATGAATGCGTGTTATAACGTGGTCTTTATCATAACTTAGAATCGAGAAAAAAAATTTATATTTGTAATTACCGTCATTTTTCATCGTTTTTGTGGTGATAATTTACCGGGACAGGTGGTTTTAGCTTCGATTCTTTGAGGTGGGGTTGTGGTACGGATCAAGATAGGCTGTCTTTCTCGAGATCACATGAAAGATAATAATCCTTGCGAGAATGAATCAAAGGATTCAAAATCCGCCAAGGCGTGTGAGATGATGTGGGACACAAGAGGGAATAGACGTACGTCTGATACTCTTAATTTTCCTTCTCTGGTTATGACACACTAAAGAGATTAGACCTTGTTTTGTTGGATATTTCACACCAACAATTAAGAGAAAACTCAACATAAAAATGTTGATTGATTCATTGATTGACTGCCAAAAACGTGACTACATATGTTTAAAAGCATAAAACTGAAAACCATAAACAAAAACCAAAGTGGTTAATGAAAACCAGATCCTAATCCTATTGATAATTGGTTCAAAATAACCAAACTTAATCATAATTAGTTTACCCTTAATAAATTAATAAATAACTGGAAATAAACCATCTTGGACGTGCCTAATCTTCTTGGTTCAATCATAATCCAAGTTGTCTTGTCTTTCCACTTTTTGGCCTTATAAAAAACATGTTTCGAACAATTCTTGTTGGACTCAATCCATCTTTTCCAGGTCTGACCAAGTACTTCCATAAGCTCATTTTATTGATAAAAATGCTTTGGATGTTTCATTTAAAGCTCAGGTTCTTCATCTTCTATTTTTATCTCATTTCTCGTCCATGTCGATTTGAACAGTCCATTCCTCAATAATACCAGATCACCCATTTCATTTCCTGTCCAGCGTCTTCCCATCCATTACCTGGTCAATCAGATTGCATACAAGTCATCCATGCTGGCCCGTAGTCATTCCAAGTGTCATAAAGGCCTTAGAAAGGCCCATGGTCATTTCTCGGTCCAATACTTCATGAATAAGGCTAATAAGCTCTCCAATGAGATCATTAAGCTGTGATATGGCCAATTTTATTTCTAGGATGTGCATTGGCTTCCAGAACATGAATTTGAAGCTGATCCAGGTTGCACCATTCTCTCCTTCCTTAAAAGGATTTGTCCTCAAATCCAGTTTCTCATGGATGAATAAACTGTCCAATCTCAGCATCTTTGTTTCTCTTTAGACCAGGGTGTTGTTAAATATTTTGTGCACGTTTATATCCCCTCCAGGCCCAAACACAAGCCCTTGTTAAGCCTTCACATGTCCTAGATGCTTCGTTGGACTATGCTCCCTATAAGCAACACTTAGAGCAAGCAATTTATGCTCCTTGTTTAGCTCAGATCTGATGGCTTCTGATTGAGTTTCTCTCCACTGATACCCAGCACAAGCCTTGATCTTATAATTCTTGGCACATGATATCAAATTAGACATACCAGAAACTAGCATTAGTTATCTCTCTTCATGCAATAACCCTTCCAAATCAAGCTTCAATGCTGCTGCTATTTGAATCAGATTGTAGATGATGCTTTTATTTAAACACAAGCCTCCTCCTGGTTCAAAAACAATCTGTTAGAACCCTTTGGAAACCCACAGATGGTCAACAAAGCTGAATTGAAAATATATCATAGATCTGATCAGTAAATCACAAGTTAGAGTCTTAATACTTTCTCCTTGATCAGCCAAAGCAAGCACCAAATCCAGGGCTGTAGATGTCTCTTCAAGTACTCCCTCTTCTTTTTTTTGTTGGACCAGGAACGAGATAACACATAACTGATAATCTTTTCTCTTTTTTTCAGATGGTTGTCCACGTTTTCTGTTTGATAAAGAGGTTGTTGATTCAGATTCAAAATCTTGTTCTCTCTCACCCTGTTTTGCTGCAGTTTCTGGATCTGGATCAAAGTCTCCATAGAAGGGTGGAATCTGGATCTGTTTTTTTTTTTCTTCTTTGCAATTCCCTTGCTGATTTACGCTCAGACATCTCTTCATGATTTCTTTTGGATTCAAACGAAGTCATAGGAGACTGCTGATATGATAGATTTTGTGATCATCAGTTAAAAAGTAAAACCATATATAACCTTCTTGCGGCTCTGATACCACTTGGTACGACCCTGAATAGGGTGTCTTTCCCTACAGCACTTGAAGAGGGATAATCCTTGCGAGAATGAATCAGAAGACTCAAAATTCTCCAAGGCGTGTGTAGAGGGTGGATCAGTCCATCCTCTCGAAGCCCATTGAACAAAAGCCCACACTCAACAAAGAGTAGATCGGCTTGACGCCAGCTCGAATAAACGGCTCTTCGCGCCGTTTATCGAGCATTCGTAGCCGACCGACTCACGGCTCGGCGAGGGCCGACTACAATTAACAGCACCAAACTCGGGCTTCTCGGCCCAACGACGATAAGGCCCACGAGATGAGGCGCGCGCTAGGTCATGGAAAAAGGTAGGAAGGACTATAAAAGGGGAGAGACGGGATAACGAACAGGGGATCGACAATCACGACGGCTAGACTAGGGTTTTACACCATTCACTTTGTTTAGCTGTATTCCTGACATTGTTGTCCGTTCTCTCTTCTCTGTAAACCGACCAAACACTTTTCCGACCATCAATAAGACGTCTTTGCTTAATCCCACCTCTCATTTTCATTACCGTTTTACGATCAAACAGTTGGCGCCCACCGTGGGGCATCTAGCAAAGTAACGCCGACAGCGATGGCGACTAGCCGACAAGGCTCCCCGGGAGATGATAGAGAATCTCCCAACGACACACCGGCTCCTGTGAGTCCAGTACAACCTCTCGCTTCGGTGACGGCAACCCCCTTACCGCCACCTCCCGTGTCTATCGACACCATCATGGCTCGTCTTGCAGAACATGACGCCGCCCAGAAAGCGGCGACAGAACAGATCGCAGCTCTGGCCAAAATCCTTGGTCCCCTAGCCGCAAACATGGAGACCTCAAACGTCCAGTTCCGCCGGCGACTCTTCAACACCGACGGTACAATCCCTGACACTTCCAACGCACCAGAGCCGGTCTTCGCACTACAAAACGACGGAACGGTACGTCCCCCGCCGAATACGGGAGGGCAAACATCCGGCGGGATGTCTCCAAACACTCAGGGAGGTCTCGACGTCCAGACTATAAACGAACTGGCCGCCTTGAAGCAATCAGTTTTTGAGATAAACTCTAGGATCCACCACGTGACGACGTCCGCCCCGCAGATTGAACGCGTCCTCGCCGAATCTCTAAGAACTCCGTTCTCTGAGAAAATAACTAGGGTTAAACTCCGAAAGATGGAAAAGCTCCGCCTTCCCGAGTTCGACGGTCTCTCGGATCCTTCCGTCCACGTAACATCTTTCAATATCGCGATGCGACGAGCAAATTTCTCAGACGAAGAGAAGGATGCTGGCTTTTGCCAACTTTTCGTCGAAACTCTCAAAGGGCCAGCTCTGACATGGTTCACAGGCCTCAAGGAGAACACAGTAGAATGTTTTCACGACCTCTCGACGGAGTTCCTGAAGAACTACATTATGTTTTCCGAACAAGAAACTACTGCCTCCGACTTATGGAATCTCACCCACGCCAACGGCCAGTCTCTACGTGATTTCATGGAAAAATTCAAGGCCGTGGTCTCGAAAGTCGATGTTCCGGATCACATAGCAGTGGAATCGTTGATGAATACCCTTCACACCAAGTCGAAGTTCCGCGACGACCTCTACAGGCACCGCACGAGATCATTATCGGACGCAATCGCCCGGTCACACAACTTTATTCGTATGGAGGAAGACACGAAGGCCAAAATCGCAAAGGAAGCAGCGGGGAAACAGTCGTCGCAAAGAGCAAACGACAATCGATCCGAGCCCCGACAGCACGGAAGTAGCGGAAAGCCCAACCCTTCGCGAGGATACGTAAGCAATGTTGATGAGCCTTCGAACTCAGCAACCGTTAACCACGCGAAAGAATGGAGTCATTGGGACCGAGACACCGCACAAAAATCCCCGAAATCATCCGAACCTACGGATTCCGGATCTTCCGAACCCGAGAAGTGGTGCGCTTACCATAAAGTTCGGTCTCACGATACAAAAGAATGCAAAGTGGTCTTCGGGCAGTTCCTCGAGTCACTCGACAGTGGTAAGCTCAGCATCGAGCCACCACCGGCGAAGCAAAAGGGGAACAAGAGCTGGAGCAGAAACAAAGAAAAGAAAAATCAGAAAGCCGTAGCGGCAACGTCCCAGAAGGAATCAGGAGCGAAGAATACACAGAACGCACCTGAGGACAAGGATGACGATGGCGAGGACTCGTCTGAAGAGGACCAGCCTAGGCATCGACGACGAGTCGACGTCATACTCTCCAAACCGGACGACTTGTCTGATGACGATATTGCTCCAGCCGATGGGTACACATCCGACAGTCAGAAGCTGTCCCTGAACTCAACCGATTTAAGAAATCTCCTACGATCAAAAGCAACCGCAGTCGTCTCGGAGAATAATTCCAACTCCGCTATGACTGACGAATCGCCAAAAGACCAAACGACAGCTCAGCGAGCGACGGACCTTCGCGATCATCTCAACTCTAAGAATGACGACCTCCGGATCTCGCTCAACCGTTCAAAGGCATCCGACCTAAGGCGACACCTCGAAAATCTGAAGCGCCATCCTGCTCCCGATCCCATCAAGAGCTTCACCGACCTTCGGGAACAGTTAGAATCCTCCCGCTGCAAGCGAATTCGGCGTATCAACGTAATAATGGGAGGATTGCCACCAGGCGGAGATTCGATCCGTGCGGTGAAACAGTACAGCCGACAAGCGGCCTCTTCTCAAAAATGGCCGACACAAGTCGAAGATGATCACTCGATCACTTTTTCGGCTGCGGATACTCGTGGAGTCCACATGCCACACAACGATCCGCTTCTTGTCGACATCGGTATCGGCGATTGCGAGGTAACGAAAGTCCTCATCGATACTGGCAGCTCGGTCGACCTTATCTTCAGAGACACTCTCGACAAGATGGGAGTCGACCTTCGCGACATGAAACCATCCTCGCGAACTCTCACAGGATTCAACGGAGCTTCGGAACAAATGATCGGAACAATACGACTTCCGGTTCACGCCGAGGGCGTCACGAGAACAGTAAAGTTTGCCGTGGTTCGAGCCAAAGCCGCGTACAACGCGATCCTTGGAACTCCCTGGCTTCACTCGATGAAAGCCATACCTTCCACCTATCATCAGTGCATGAAATTCCCAGGGAAGGACGGTACCATCAAAACCATCCGCGGCGACCAAAAGGCTGCGAGGGAATTACTCGTTGCCGCAGTAAAGCAGCAGCACTCCCTTTCTGTCATCAACTCGGTATCTTCCAAACACATTCAGAAAATCTACCCACAAAAGGAAGAAGTCAGAGAGATCTCCATCGACGAATCCGATCCATCGAAGGTCGTCCGAGTAGGTGCGTTCCTATCCGATGAGATGCAGCGAACCATCGTTTCTTTCCTCCGAGATAACTCCGCGACCTTCGCTTGGGCTACCTCGGATATGAAAGGAATCGATCCATCCGTCACAACGCATGAGTTAAACGTGGATCCGACCTTCAAACCAATCCGCCAAAAGAGACGAAAGCTCGGACCCGAGCGATCGAAAGCAGTAAACGACGAGGTCGACCGACTCCTCGAAGCAGGTTTCATTAAAGAAGTACGCTACCCCGAATGGCTAGCAAATCCTGTCGTCGTCAAGAAGAAGAACGGGAAGTGGCGCATTTGTGTAGACTTCACCGATCTTAACAAAGCATGCCCCAAGGACAGTTACCCACTTCCCCATATCGACCGACTTGTCGAATCAACAGCTGGTAACGAGCTCCTGACATTTATGGACGCTTTCTCGGGTTATAACCAGATACTTATGCACCCCGACGACCGCGAGAAAACGGCGTTTATAACGGACAGAGGAACGTACTGTTATCGCGTAATGCCGTTCGGTTTGAAGAACGCCGGCGCAACCTACCAACGTCTCGTTAACCGAATGTTCGCAGATAAGCTCGGTACCACCATGGAAGTCTATATAGACGATATGTTGGTCAAATCACTTCATGCCAAAGATCATCTCAACCATCTCCAAGACTGCTTCTCGAAGTTGAATGAGTACGGAATGAAACTTAACCCCGCCAAGTGCACCTTCGGCGTTACCTCGGGAGAGTTCTTGGGCTATATCGTCACGCAGCGAGGAATCGAAGCAAATCCCAAGCAGATTTCAGCTATCCTGGATTTACCGAGCCCGAAGAATGGCCGCGAAGTACAACGACTTACCGGACGAATCGCTGCACTTAACAGGTTCATCTCGCGATCAACCGACAAGTGCTTACCTTTCTACGAACTCTTGCGCGGAAACAAGCGTTTTGTCTGGGACGAAAAGTGCGAAGAGGCATTCAATCACCTCAAGCACTACCTCACAACCCCACCCGTGTTGTCGAAACCTGAGCCCGGCGATGTGTTATATTTATACATCGCCGTTACTTCATCAGCAGTCAGTAGCGTCTTGATCCGAGAAGACCGTGGCGAGCAGAAGCCGATATTCTACACAAGTAAGCGTATGACGGAGCCCGAAACTCGGTACCCAACGCTAGAAAAAATGGCACTCGCCGTCGTCACGTCAGCAAGAAAACTCAGGCCGTACTTCCAATCACATACGATTGAAGTCCTCTCGAATCAACCACTCCGAACGGTGATGCAGAACACGAATCAGTCCGGCAGATTGACGAAATGGGCAATGGAGCTAAGCGAGCACGACATCGTATACAAAAACCGAACGGCGGCCAAATCCCAGGTTCTCGCAGACTTCATCATAGAACTTACGCCAGAACTCGAACAGGACCTAATCCTACCAAGCCTAAACTGGATTCTTCACGTTGATGGGTCATCAACGAACAAAGGTTCGGGAGCAGGCGTACAGCTACAGTCACCAACTGGCGAGCTTATCCGGCAATCGTTTAGTTTCGGCTTCCCGGCGTCCAACAACGAAGCGGAGTATGAATCCCTGATAGCGGGACTCCGACTCGCAAGAGCAGTCAAGGCCAAAAGACTCAGCGCCTTCTGCGACTCTCAGCTCGTGGTCAGCCAGTTTCTCGGAGACTACGACGTCAGAAACGAACGAATGGACGCCTACCTCAAGATAGTCCAAGATCTCTCTAAGGAGTTCGAATTCTTCGAACTCACGAAAGTTCCCCGAGGAGAGAATGTGTGCGCCGACGCACTCGCGGCACTCGGAAGCAAACTACACGATCAAGTGGAAAGAACCATACCAATCCACAAGATCGAGAAACCAAGCATTAATCCTTCCGAAGAGCCGAAGGATGTCGTCGGAACGATCAGCGGCTCAATGGAAATCAGTGACGAGCAGACGGTCGATTGGCGGCAACAGTTTATCGACTACTTATCCGATGGAAAACTCCCATCCGATAAATGGGAAGCCCGACGATTAAAGCGGCGCAGCACCAATTACGTTTATACGGAAGGAGAGCTTCACCGATGGACCGCAACCAAAGTATTGCTGAAGTGCATTGCGGGAGAACAAACGAGACTCGTGATGGCCGAAACACACGAAGGCGCAGCTGGCAATCACTCGGGTGGACGAGCCCTCGCACTAAAAATAAAAAAGCTCGGCTTCTTCTGGCCTACAATGAATGCAGATTGCGACTCATACGCTCGTCGATGCGAGAAGTGTCAACGACATGCCGGAACAATACACAGCCCGACAGAACTGCTCCATACGCTAACGGCACCCTATCCGTTTATGCGATGGGGAATGGACATAATCGGACCCATGACTAATTCCAGACAAAAGAAGTACATCTTGGTGTTAACCGACTACTTCACAAAATGGGTCGAAGCCGAGTCTTACTCCCGAATCACAGACAACGAGGTCCAGCAATTCGTTTGGAAGAACGTCATATGCCGACACGGACTTCCATACGAAATTGTGACGGATAACGGCTCTCAGTTCATCTCCCACAAGTTCAAGGAGTTCTGCGAGCGATGGAAGATACGTCTCAACATGTCAACCCCGAGGAACCCGCAGAGCAACGGTCAAGCCGAGTCAACGAACAAAATCATCATCGATGGTTTGAAAAAGAGACTCGACTTGAAGAAGGGATGCTGGGCCGACGAACTGGACGGCGTCCTATGGTCCCATCGAACTACTCCTCGAAGCGCGACCAAAGCAACCCCTTTCTCCCTCGCTTACGGAACCGAAGCAATGGCACCAGCTGAAGTGAACGTTACGAGCTTCCGTCGTTCGAGAATGCCAAAAAACGAAGATTTGAATCGTAGTATGCTTCTCGACGCCCTCGACGACATAGAGGAGAGGCGCGACCAAGCTTTACTCCGGATCCAAAACTACCAACACCAGATCGAGGGATACTATAACAAGAAGGTCAAGTCCCGACCACTCGAACTCGGCGACCTTGTCCTCCGAAAAGTGTTCGAAAACACCAAGGAGTGGAAAGCTGGGAAATTAGGAGCAAACTGGGAAGGGCCATACAAGATTACGGAAGTCATCAAACCAGGAGTCTATCGCCTCCAAACTTCAAGCGGAGAAGCGGTCCCGAGACCTTGGAACTCGAAACATCTCAAACTCTTCTTCGAATAACGCGAGTGACCGTTCACTCGCCCAAAAAAAAAAAAAAAAAAAAAAAAAAAAAAAAAAAAAAAAAAAAAAAAAAAAAAAAAAAAAAAAAACCGAGTGAATGATCACCCGATCACGTTCACTCGCCAAAAAAAAAAAAAAAAAAAAAAAAAAAAAAAAAAAAAAAAAAAAAAAAAACCGAGTGAATGATCACCCGATCACGTTCACTCGCCCGAACAGGTGATCACAACGATCACTCCTGTTCGGCAAAACGAACTACGAACGGCTTGATCCTCAACAGAGGTACGTAGGCAGCCCTCTCGGGTCCAGCTGTAACCCCAAAAAAAAAAAATATATATATATATATGTTAACGAATAAATGAAGCGATATCTACGTGAGGACGCCCCGGCTACTCAGACAAGCGTACTGATACTCGTCCTCTCGCCGAGCTTATCCTGATCAGAGAAGCTCGCAAGGATCCCACCGTATCATCGCAAAAGATTAACGCGGTCGAAATGACAATTCCTCGCCATATCAAATTCACCAAGTAAGGCTCGGCCGGCCGAAGACTCGGGGATACTTTGATACTGACGACGAACCGTTTTCATTTCTTTTAAGTTGCAACAAGTGTGTAATAGCAGAAGGAATGTTTCAGTCTTAAGTATTTGAAAAATAAACTTATAGATTCGAATCCCCCTTTTTTACCGACAAGGCGCTATTAAACACACGAGTTAATCACTACGATAAAAACAGCTCCGCTCTAAAACGATAATCTAGATTTGAATCGGAATAACGATCAGATCTGCGATTACTTCAACAAAATAAACATAAAGTTCTACGTGATAAATAGAATAAAACGGAACGAAGTCCGCAACAACGTATTCGCGTTAACACAAAAGAGAAGTCAATATTACAAACCCAAAGGCACGAAGCCGAAACAAAGAAGGAAAACATAATATGGGAAGAAACGAAAATGCCTAAGCCTCCGGATCCGCTGCATCATCCTTTGGCGACGAGCCCACTCCATCCGCAGCCGTCTCCTCGCCTTGGTTCGAAGGAACCTCTTCGTTCTCTTCATGCGGAGTCTCGCCTTCACCATCGAGTCCTCGACCCTCTCCCTCCGCCGGAGCATCCTGGTTGCCAGATGGCGGGACATCGTTCCCAGAAGGCGGAATATCATGAGGAGCAGACGGAGTGCGGAGATCCGCGATAGCATTCGCGTCAATAAGGTCGGCGTTGGAACCAAACTCGTTAAGTTCGGTCCTCAACCTCTCGTCGACAAACTGGGAAGGCATCACCAAGGGAGATAGAGTAAGATCCGTCTCAGGAATTTCACCAACATCGAGGTCCCGGGACTGTTCCTCGAACTGCCTTTCCCGATCGGCGAACAGATCGATCGTGTCCTGCGGGATGTCGCGTCCGGCGGTCTTGAGCGCCTCGAGACACTTTCTCGTTCCGAACGCTTGGCTGTGCAGTAGACGCGCCGTTTCGTAGGGACCGCGACGACTCTGGTAATCGCTGATGTTGCTGAAGCGACGATGGCACTTAGCAACCATAGCGGTCTCAACCTTGACGCGCTCCCGGGTCACTTCCAGAACGCGAGACCTCCTAAGGCGGTTAAGTTCGCGGGCGTGCTCTTCGGCCTTCAGTCTCGCCGCCTCCTTCAGCTCTTTTACTTCCCGATCCAATTCCGAAACCTTCGAGCAGGCGGCCTCCAAGTCGGCCTCCGCCTCGTCCGCTCTTTCCTTCTGAATCTTCCTCCGAGCTATGGCTCGTTCCCTCTTATCAGCCATAGTCTCGTATGCTTCCTCTAGCTCAGCCTTCTTCCGGCGAAAGGTCTTGCCCCGAGCAACCAGCTTCTTCTTCAGCAATTTCTGTTCGGCAAGCGACTCCTTCAACGCCGTGTCGTATTTCTCAATAACGCCGTTCATGTCACCGTCGCCCTGAAAAGGAATCACAAATGAATAACGAATGCTCGATAAACAGCCCACAAAACGAAGTGAAGAGGTCCTTACCAGAAGTTTGGTCCTCGCAGCGTTGGCATACTCACTTCTGAAGACCAAATCCTTCGCCAACGGAAGGGAAGGGGGCGCGCTCCTGAATTGACTCACAAGCTCGGCGCATCTCAGAGGGGCATAGATAAGGGGAACCGGCTCGTCGTAGTTAAAGATAACTTGGTCGGGAAATATTTCCCTCCTGACCTTCGTCATAGCCGGACCCTCGTCATTCGCCCGGCTGCCGGTGGAAGTCGAAGCACCCTGAGCGGAGCTCGGTGGCTGGACAGGTCCGGAAGCTCCTACCGAAGAGGCATCTTTAGAAGCCTTCTTCGTCTTCGCCGCCTTTTTAGGCTTCGCAACCTTCTTCTTTTCTTTCTTCTTCTTGGGTCTCGCGGACGCCGGAAGATCCTCCGGATTCTCGTTCCCGGTGGGAATCGGATCAAAAGAGGGATCAACTTCCTCACGGACTTGATCTGCGACTTCGTCGACAATCGGATCCGCAGGGTCATCTCCCTCCCCGACTGGAGAGCTGCGGTCAGCTGAAACTCTCTTACTCCTCTTTGGAGAAGAAGCTCCATCATCATCCGACAAATCGACGACGTTAGCCTCGTCGTCGACGGTCCTACGGTCCTCGTTGACCGGAGACTCGGAACGAACTCTCTTTCTTCCTGTCTCTCTCCTCGATGATCCCGTAGCGTCGGCAGCTGGGGAAGCCCGGGGAGACGCAACGGGAGACGTACCAACATTCCCCGCATCGTCAGAGGGATTAGCCGAGCGAGGTTTCGGTCGATTCAGCTGGGAAGCAACCATGGCACTCAAATCTGGAAGGCCCCTCATTTTTCTTCGGGTGTTAATGGCGCTCTGTTCGACCGGGTCGAATAGGGATATCCGACGTTTCGTAGTGTTTGGTGATGGGATGTAAATCGAACTCCAATCTCCTGAAAAATCATCAGAGTCGAGAAAGTAATAAATACGGGGAGGAGCGAAATCACCAAAAGAAGTATCAAGGCCGAAACTCACTTCTGGATATGCGCTCGCGACACCGCTTGATCCGCTCTCTCGTAATGTTCTTCCAATGCTCTTGATCGAGCCGCGCTACCGCACGAGCGTTCTCAAGGAACTCTTCCGGATAATCGCGAGAGGTCGGATGATCACCTGCAACCGAAAAGCATAAAAATGTAAACAAGTTAAAACGAGAGCAGACGCAGTAGGGATTCTAAAAATCTACCAAGTATAGCATTCCACGACACTCGGTAATCATCGTTGGGAGGCTCCTCAAAGGCATACTCATCAGACTTGATGAAGAAGTAGTATCTTTGCCAATCGGTGGTTTTGCTCGGATAACCCCCAATCACATTGTAACTTGGACGAATCTTGATTGACCAAAGTCCTTCGTCCTGAGGACTCACGGATGTAAGCTCTTCGAAAACTCGAATGCTCAGAGTGACGTCGATCTCAGCAGCCAAAACCATCAAGGCAACCCCGAGACGCCACGCGCCGTTCAACATCTGACTAATCGCTCCGCCGCGTCGTCTCGCATACGCTGTAACCAGACGGGGGATCGGAAACCAGAGCTTCGTGTCGTCTTGAAAATAAGACTCGTAAACACACTGGTAGCCGTGCGGAGGCGCCCATGGTCTCTGGTCCTTCCTAGGAATCAGGAACGTCACGCCGACTCCGTCATACCGCTCTAAAAGCCTCTTGACACTGTCCACTGTGGATAATGTCTTGTAAACGTTCTTCCACGATTGTCCCCTCTCATCGACGGGCCGGAACGCTTCTGGTGATAAAGCCGGGAGTTCTTCGAATATACCTCCAGGGTAATAGCATATAGGGACATAATCCCTAATCGGAGATTCGGGTTCCTCCGCCTCTTGGTCATCACCAGGCGAAGGTCGCGACCTTGCAGATTCTTCTTCTCGACGGAGTCTCGCCGAATCAGAGACCAGAATCCTCTGAGAAACGTCCAGACTTTCAGTATCCATCATGGCTTCCCGATGGATCGATTCGGGATCATTAGCCGGATTAGACGAAGACGCGGGCGCCTTCCCTTTCTCTTTACGAGATAGCCTTCTACCGGACGACATATCGCTATATATTCTACAAACAACAACTAGAGAGAGAAGTGGAGGAAGAGAGAGAAGTACCTGAGTGCGCGAAGAAGAATGAAAGAGAGCGGAGGGGAGAGTACTATTTATAGGAAAGAAGGAACGCATATTCTTCGAGGCGTAATCATTACCCTTTTTGGGCTTATTTAGGCCCAAAAATGGTTCACCGACCCGAAGAAAAACGGCGCGTCGTTCCAACTTCCCGGACAAATCAGTCAAATCCCCGAAACGTTCCGACTTCCCTCTGACTCAGCGGTCAAATCAAAGCATCGATTCAACTTCCGACAAAATGGATAAACTAATGCACCGATCAAGTCTCACGAAAACCGATCATATTGGCTACCGTCTCTCGGTATCGCCCAGAAAACCAGATCCCAGCAGACGGATAAAATGACGAACCGTCTCTCGGAAAGGCGACGAAGTGCGGGTTTTAGTTCTTCAAGGCTACCCATTCTCTCAAAATTCATCGCGCACGACTTACCGTAGCGCACCGATGAACTGGGGGGACTTACTGTAGAGGGTGGATCAGTCCATCCTCTCGAAGCCCATTGAACAAAAGCCCACACTCAACAAAGAGTAGATCGGCTTGACGCCAGCTTGAATAAACGGCTCTTCGCGCCGTTTATCGAGCATTCGTAGCCGACCGACTCACGGCTCGGCGAGGGCCGACTACAATTAACAGCACCAAACTCGGGCTTCTCGGCCCAACGACGATAAGGCCCACGAGATGAGGCGCGCGCTAGGTCATGGAAAAAGGTAGGAAGGACTATAAAAGGGGAGAGACGGGATAACGAACAGGGGATCGACAATCACGACGGCTAGACTAGGGTTTTACACCATTCACTTTGTTTAGCTGTATTCCTGACATTGTTGTCCGTTCTCTCTTCTCTGTAAACCGACCAAACACTTTTCCGACCATCAATAAGACGTCTTTGCTTAATCCCACCTCTCATTTTCATTACCGTTTTACGATCAAACAGCGTGTGGGATGAATTGGGACACAAGAGGGATGGCTGTACTCCCTATACTCTTCTCCTTCTCTGGATATGACACACCAAAGAGATTTAACCTTGTTTTGCTGGATACTAGGTGTTTTGTCCGCACATGTGAGCCTAAGCATTTTATAATTATTTATTAATAAATTTACTACTAATTAAAAATTATAAAAATAAACTATTATTTATGTTTTTGTTTTCTATCATGATTTTTTTATAAATTTTTATATATAATATTCATAATTAATAAATAGATTTTAGAAAATATTTAATATTTTCTTTTGAATTATATTAAACTAAGATTTTGCTTACTTAGTATTTGGTTATATTTTTTTTTTGTTTTTAACTTTTTATTAAAATGTATTTCGGATAATAACACAATATATATAATTATTATCTTTCTACTTTAATATATATTTTTATATTTCTGATAACTCTTATTATTAAAATTTTTAATCAATTATATATTCAAAATAATTTAATTTCGCTTTTATTTTTGACTAATATATATTTTTTATTATATTTAACGATATAAACCATTCTAACTTTTAACGTGAGAACTCCGTTCCCAAAAATCACTTTGCAAATAATACTATAGATTACATACCAACAGTTCACAACTTAACACACAAAAGAAAATAAAAATATTGATTGATTCATTGATTGACTTCCAAAGTCGTGGCTACATATGTTTAAAAGCATAAAACTAAAAACCCTAAACCAAAACCAAAGTGGTTTAAAATAACCATACTTAATCCTAATTTATTTACACTTAATAAATTCATAAAAAAAAACTAAAAAATAAATCATCTTGAACGTGTCTAATCTTCTTGGGCCAATCATAACCAAAGCTGGCTTGTATTTCCACTTTTTTGGCTGATAAATTCATGTCTTGAACAACTCTTGCTTTGGGCTCAATCCATCTTTTCTAGGTCCGACCAAGTACCTCCACAAGCTCATTTTATTGATAAAAAATGCTCTTGGTGTTCCATTTTCAGCTCAGGTTTTTCATCTTCTTTCGAACTCATTTCTCGACAAGTCGGTTGAATAGTCCATTTCTCGACAATACCAGATCATCCATTTCATTTCCCGTCCAACCTGCTTCCTCCCATCCATTACTTGGTCAATCAGATTGCATACAGGTCGCATTGGGTTGACATCTAAGTTTTGACCCTACTGGACATGCAGATCTTGTACATTTACAAATAATTGTCAATGTTATATTGTTTAAATAGCATGATGATTATGTTCTCAGCATTATAGATAAAAGGTTTGCACTATTTCACTAATTTACTCTTATTGAATTAACCCAAACTTCAGAAAAAATTACTCACAAACAATGAAATATAATAATGTTATAATGGGATTTCTTATTTGCTTTTAATTAGTTTGTAAATCTTTAAACAAATGATAAATTGAAACAATGGAGAAATGGGAAATTGAAAAAATGATGAAATTTTTAAAATTATTCATTGGTTTAGAAATGATTGGAGTTGTGTGGATGAGATTGTTTAAACCATATGTATCAACTATATCACAATTTTCCATTTCTTCAAACAACTAAAAAAATTTAAGAAAATTTTTATGCTTCTGAAAAAGAATCAAACCACATACAAATATGAGAAAATGTCGATGGATACTGATTAAAATAAATAAAAATGGATGAGAAAACCTTAATAAAGAGATCAGATGGAGCAAATTGAATATTAGTTAGTATGGTTAAAAATGTTGTTTTGAACTCTTCAAAAAGTGCTTCAATAGTTTTGAGTGTCTCAAAATGTAAATATGAGTTATAAACGACCAGAATATAACAACCAATAAAACACAACTCTAGCTAAAGAGTCTGAAATTTCATTTTGCGCACGTGGGATATGAGAGATCTTGAAATTCGGGAAGCATATTAGCAGAGTCGGTATCTTCTTCAATTATGTGGCGAAGCTTTGCCAATCATGAGGGTCCTTTATCATCGCAATCAAATCTTTGCAATCTGTCCCAAAGCTCTAATATGTTGAATGCTGCAGTATACTTTCTATCGTCTATCACAATGCTTTCACTTCTGAATGCAAAGTAGTCTCTTGCCTTATGTCCCCATAAGTTGAGCCTTTTTCAAAGTATCCATCCAAACTCACCAATACCTGCTGAACGGAACTGCGGAAGTCTATGATTCGTCTATCATATAAATATTACTCAAACTTAAGACTTGGCGCTCCTTCATACCATGCTCTTGTGGAATTGGTGTATCTACTCATTTAGTTAATGTAGCAATGGAGTGGTTTACACTAGAAATGTTGAAATTAAATAGGCATAGATTTTAAATAGGATAAATTCCAGTTGGATGGATATTTAATATAATTTTTATGACAAAATAAAATAAAGAAAAGACATAAGAAGTCTATTCTTATCTCTCAGTCCCTCGCTGCTAAGGAGAGGCTCACATATCATTCACTTTGTATTATATCACAATAGTGTGGTCCTATAAAGTTTGTATATGCAAGTTGCTCAACTAAATATATCTCTCCCCCTCTCCCACAATTCTCTTATGTTGAATTCGTGAGTAGATAATAGAGAAGGAGAACATGAAGATCCTGGTTATATTTTTCCACAGCTTTCTTGAACTTTGTTTTTCATTTCCCTTCTTTTAAGGATGTAATAACTAAAGAAACTTATTTAACATTCAATACTCTAGAAACAAAAAACAAAGCTCAAGAAAGCTGTGGGAAAACATGACAATTCAGGGTTTTCTTCATTGATTCAAGTGTCAGGTTGTTTTAAAGGCACTAGTTATATCATAAGTTGAAGGTATGTTTACGCTTACCCTTTTCCTCTAAATTAAACACAACTTTTATGAACACGAGTGTTATATATGTGGATCGTAACTTGGTAACTTAAAGTAGGATCTGTTTACTGGAAAGCAGATAAGAGATTATATATTTGTCTCAAATGAAGGATAGATATATATGGGCATCTGAATATTTTGTACTGACAATTCCCAAATTCTATACAGCTTCTCATTTCCCGTAAACCTTTTTCTTATTTTTGAAAGTGAATGTATAATTTATTTAAATAAAAGCATTTTCACTACTATTGCAGCCAATTGTTATTTTTGTACATTTTCCGATTTTGAGCTTGAGTTTGGGGTTAATTCTTTCTGAAGATTTCTAGTCAGGGCGCTGATTATTTGTCTTTCTTATTATTATTCTAGGTTTCCCTCTAAACCGTCGTGATATCGAAACTCTTTAAAATGTCTATATGAAATCGAGGAACGAAGGTTCTCTGAATTTTGTTTTTGGAGTTGATCTGAATTGCTTTTATCAACAAAGAAGAAGATAAAAGCTTCCTGGGTTTCCTGTTCTGTATAGATGAGCTTTGTACATTTCTGTTGATAAAAGTTTTATCTGACGTCATCCTAACCACTCCACCTCATACGTTATGTATGATGGTTACTGCTTTTGGGGTCAATTTTATATGTATGCACATGTCCCCCATGTGATTGTCTTTTCATTTACATATAAATCGTATTGGTTGATGTAGAAAAAATAAAGCGTCGTTGTATATATTAATAGTATAAGCCCGGATGCTTTTTATTATTCCCATATGATATTCTTTTTCAATAATCTGGAGGTATCCAAACTTTGAGCCCGATTAATCTCTTGGGGATTGGTCCACTGGCGACAGGTAAATCCAGTTGATCTACCTTAGAGTTAGATATCAATATCATATGGCCACTCAGATAAGTAAAATTAAGACGCTTAACACTTTTCCGAACTTTCCATATCATTCAACCTCACTTGTGTGTTTCACATATGATACTTGCACACCATCCAAACTGTGTATACCTCATATGATACTTGGACATCATCAGAACTGTGTGTAAGTACCTCATGCAAACGTGTGATCATATGTAGATTCGTACATAAATACATACGTTATATGTGCATGAATTACAATTGACATAGATACACTAAGACATGGTCCTTTCACGAAGAGAAGGAATTGTCAGTGTAATCTAAACTTGAACTTGTTTTTCCTTTAATCAAACTAACACGGAAAATTTCAAAAACATACCCTATTTTTATTTTATATTTTTTTTTTGATATCTGAACGTTTTTACTATCTATCTTTATCTATCTTATTAAAGATGAAGTACACTTTAGAGTTGTTTAGAAACATATATAACACTATACTAAAAAAATAATATGTTTAACTTGAATCATACATCATTATGGTCTAAAATACAATTAATGTTTATTCTTAGGTTTTATATGATCTATCTTATTAAAACTGAAGTACACTTTAGAGTTATTTGGAAACAAAAATAGTAGTAAAAAAATATAATAATGTTTGGAAACATATATAACACTATACTAAAAAAATGGGCTTAACTTGAATCATAGATCATTATAACTCAAAATACAATTAATATTTATTCTAAGGCTTTATATGATTGTTATTAATTTGTTAAAGAAAATTATTAAAATTATTTATAGTTTCATTTTAAGGGTTTTTTGAATAAATAAAAAACAAAATATAATCTATATTTTAATTAAATATATATATATTGTAAACTATATATAATATATATTTCATATTGTTACTTTCTGTTTTCATATATTTTAAATATCTTTCCCAAAATTTCTTGATATATAATTTAAAAAATATATTATAATTATAAGCTATTCACTCATGATTTATTATGTGCATTAAAGAATGATACATTATTATTAAGTTAAAAATATTAAATTACATAAAGTATATATATATATATATATATATATATAATTTTTTAAAAAAAAAAAATCTTACTGCAGTGTTTATGATTTGCATTATTTTACGAACGCTCCTATTATACAACATAAAATACATAACATGAACAATAAAAAAATAGTAAAACTGCAATCGTAAAATTTTAAATTTCTAAAGTTTGTATATACTAGTTATATATTGTAAAATATGCACCCGCACAAGATCTAGTTTAGTTTAAAATTTTAATTAAGTATTTTTTTGTATCCAATTTTTTTACTACCCAATGTAATACCTTATTTATAAAATTATGCTCATTTTAATATTCAGATTTTTTTTCTTTTAATTAAAACCATTAAAATTTTTAAATGACATAAAAATCTCCAAATTTTAAAAAAAAAAATTAAATTTTTTTTATTATATTTCAATTTTCGGAATTAAATTTAACTTAATATGGATAAAATCTAATATCCATAAAGAAAAAAAATGAATGAAAAAAAAACTTCGATTCATATTTAAGAAAATAAAAAAATTTGATACTAAAATTTAAAACTTTTATTTTTAAATTAAGATTATTCACATGTTAATTATTTTTATTTCTAAAACTTAAAATACACTTGGAAGGTTTCAGATAATTTTAAAAATCTTTTGAAACCTATAATTTTTTTTGATTAAAATGAGAAACTTTTGAGTATTAAAATACACATTTTAGAAGACTACAATCCCTCTCTTTCTTAAATAGTGTCATTTTAGCTTTTTTCTCGTTACTACAAAAAATGTTATTTTATAATTTCAATGCAATGTAAACTAATTTTCATCTTAATCTTATTTTTAAATTGCATTAGTCTTATAAATCAGATTATTTATCTTAAGTACTATTAGTTAAATAGATGGAATTACTAAAAACATAAATGAATTTCAATTATTTTTTAATATGTGTAAAAAGTGTCTAAGTGACATCTTTTTATGAAAAGGAATGAGTTTTAAAGAAATATAATAATTAGGTAGAGTATTAAACTGGATAGTGAAAATTTTTGAGTATTACAAACCCTTTTTTGAACACCCTAGAAAAATTTAGTACAATTATATTTATGAAATTTTCCCGGATAACATCATTTTCTTTGTTTAAAAAAAACATCCTTTCTTATTTGCAAAAAAAAAATATCCTTTCTTTTTTTTTATCTTAAACTGCTTTCATATTCAGTTTCATGGAATCTTCTAAACTAAATTGTTCATGTTCGATGACCGTCGGTGGAATTTTTATATGTTCTTTTTGTATACCATGCCATCTAATTTTGTTTCATTTCTTAAATGATTTTTTCCAGTATAGTTTTGTTCGTTCACAAAACCAATTTATATATTTCTTTGTCGCTTTAAATTCTGAGATTAATTAAGTACTCCAATTTTGGTAACAAAATACTTCATCAACGAATTTATTGTTGCAATATACCATATATATCCTACTTTATTAGTTATAATTCTTTTACTTTGTACTGAAACGTTAAATTTATTTATCAGCGAACAAATGTTACAAGTTCGTAGATTTAGGAATTGAACAAGTCTTTTGGTCAAATGAGAACAAGTCTTCAAACTTACAATTTGAAGCTGGTTTTCCAGTTACTTACTTTATATCATGCAACTTTAGAACATCCGAGGAGCTGAGATGCTTAGTGAACAGATCAGCTGATCTCCTATAAATGTTTATTTTCTTTTTGGTAAAACTATAAATGTTTATTTGTAGTACTACAGTCAAAACCTTTTTTTTATTGAAAAACTACAGTCAAAACTTACATAAAACTATGTATTTAAAACCTGTCTGACCACTTCCTAACCACTGAAACATCAAAGAAGCCAACACTGTAAACTAATACCATTTGTTTTAAGAGAATTACTCATTGCTTGAAACATTCTCCGACAAAATATACAAGGAACAACAAGAAGATGTTGAAATAAGTATAGTAAACAATTAAAAATATATTAGGGCAAAAACTGATAAGTTCAACATGAGGCATGAGTAGTATATTTTTTTAACAGTTACATCGTACTTGATTCCGAGATTGTTTCTTACACATGTGTAAAAAGGAATACTGATAATAACTGATGAATGAGATCTGAATTGTGTATAGTGATTATGAATTATTCAAAATGGTAAAGGGCTTTTGTCCTTTTATTTATTTATGATAAAACCAGATCTGAGGGTGATTGCATTGTTGTGGGTCTTGTTTGGTTTTCACTGATTCCAAAACATTTTGACGTGGAAATTGTTTGATTCGCTAATAGAACAGGATATGTGAAGGAGAGAGAAGATGGCCAACGCCTTGAAAGTGAAGCTTTTGTCAGTTAATGATCAGTAAGGGAACCTATAGATTCCGATTTCCTTCTTGGATCGACGTGACATTTACATTATTCAATTATTATAATTTTTTTGTAACTGCACTTTATTCAATTATTCATTTAGAACGTTGATGTTTCTCAAATAAAAAGAAAAACGTTGGTGTTCCTTTCGAGTGTTACTTACGGAAGGTGGTTGGGAATTCATATGTAACACAATAAGAAATAACTAGAGCTTGGTCTATATATTCGCACGGATGTGTGTTTTTATATAATAGACATGTAAACTTTTTCACAACACTGTGTTAATAGACATGTAAAATGTTTCACAACACTGTGTAAAAAAAATTCACAACACAAGAATATATTAATTTGTACAAATATACATCTGTACAGGTGTTTATTTGTTTTGTAATTATGTATAACATCTATGACAGATTGAAGATTTCTAATCATCTGCGTAGGCCTGGGATTTCGGGTATTCGGTTCGGTTTCGAGTAAGACCCGATTGGGTATGAGTATTTCGGTTATTTAAATATGTATTCAATAGGTACTTCTAAGACTTACGGTTCCATTTCGGTTCGGTACCGACTAGTTTCGGGTCGGATCGGTTTTTCAATAACAGTAATCATATTCAATCCGAACAATTTGATTACTAAACGGTTCGGATAAAATAGTACCCGCAATCTCAACCGAAACAAAATGGTACAAATCGATTCGGTTAACATAGTACCCGATATCATAATAGTACTCTAACTAAATATGATTTTCAAATCAAACTCATTAACTTAAATGTCAAAGACAAAGTACTTGAAGACTTAAAACAAGAACACAAACTGAAAATGAAAAACAGAAAATAGAACATAGTTTGAAACAAGAACACAAACTGAAAATGAAAGACAAAGTACTTGAAGACTTAAACAAGAAAACCAAACTGAAAATGAAAATGTGACAGTCACAGAGTCACTCTCACTCGTCCATACTCAACAATACACCCCTTATTCCACATTGCATCCAATTTCAAACGCTAGGGAACAACAAAACATATAATTGTTTTAAACTTCAAGTATCAAGATCATAAAGAGTTCAAAAGAGGAGAATCATACCTCTGAGAAGATCATCTTGTTGCTCCACATCTAAGAGTATCTGCTCTATTGTAACAATATATTTCTCATTTATGTGAATCTCGAATTTCAACCATTGTTGTGTGCACACCAATACCTCGACCATAAAGTGTGTCAAGCAGCTTCTATATGGGTCTAAGACTCTCCCACTAGTGCTAAATGCACTTTCTGATGCTATAGATGATGCTTGAACCGCAAGAATATCAGCAGCTATCTGAGACAAGATCGGGAATTTCACATTGTTTCTTCTCCACCATGATAAAACATCATACTCGGTTCGAAGTCCATTAGAACCTTTGTAACCTCTACTTTCTCTTTCAAATACACTTCTAACGCATTACTAGAATCTTGTGTACTTGTTTCTTCGACAAGCTCCTCGTACATATTATCCATTCTTTCATACTCGATCCCATTGCCTACAATTTGACTCTAGAGAACTGCAGCACCACCACTGCCTTGCGAGTGCGACTATGAACATAATCCTCCTTGAGACTGTGAACCACCTGATCCCCCACCACTTGTGTTGTATCCAACACTGTATTCATCATGTAAGCGCTTCAAGATATCTATAATTGATTCAGAAAGCAGAGTATACTCGATGCTTTCTTTTCCATATTTAGAGCTTCTCAAAGTTCATCTTCTTTCTAGGGTTAGAAACAGAGGCAAAGATCAAAATCTTATTCATCTTACACTTCAACTTACTGCTCTCAGTCTCAGATAGTTCCGTAAATAGATCCCAATACTTCCTTAGTTTCCCCATCATCGTCAAAGCCTTCAACTGTAGTATGTGATCAGCACCTGCTAGAATAAGTTATCTACTGATCCATAATCACAATCATAATCGATATAATACCAAAAATGTATCAAACTATTGCAAAAGAAATCTTGTTTACCTCTGAATGAATTATCGAAGATGCAGACAGTGGAGAGAAAAGACGAGTTTTGCTTACTAATTGATTCCAGCTTTGAAGATTTATTATAAAATCGGTTGCTTTATTGGTATAGAGAAGAGACCTTTACGATTCTCGAATGCTATAGCCTATAGAGAAAACGAATCGAAAAACGAAAAGCTAGGGCTCATATTTTGGGAAATTGGGGATTGTCTCGAGACTAATAATCATGCCTAACGGTTATGTCAGGGTTATTAAATTCGGGTTATATTGGGTACCCGTTTTGGATCAGGTAAAAACCGCTACCGACCCGAAACCCACGGCTTTTATAATATTATCCATCGGTTAAATTTGACTATACCGTAACCGAGCCAAACCGGTCAAAATCGGATCGATTCCGGTTCGGGTATTAGGTTATGGATAAAAATCTCAGGCCTATCTCTGTGATTTGTCGGTTACACATGTTGTGGTTGGATATTTAACCAATCACAGTGATACGGCTTGTCAGATTTTTGTCAGTTAATAATTTTAATTACATTAACCATTTATATATATATACTTAAACACACTTATGTTTTAATAAAATAAATAAATATGTTTCTAAGTTTTTTATATGCCAAATAAATTCAATTTCTTCGTTTATTAATCATCAATCATTTCATATAATTAATTTATTTTTAATAAAAAAAATTAGTTTAACTTTTGTAAGCGAAATGAAAAACATATACATGAATATATAATGCTTAAAGTTTGTATACCACATTTTAAATAAATCTATTTAATTTTATTGTAAGAATATGTTAAGAGTGTATATATTCTTGCGATACCATAATAAGTATAAGGTCACATTCCATTTTTAAATAAACAAAATTGTAAGCATATTGGTATGTAGGTTATTCTTTTTTATTTATCTTCAACTTTAAAAAAAAACTCATACAGACTCTGTAAACTACACTGGTAGCTCTGTATCCATGTAAACGACGAAAGACGGTTGAATCCTGAAACATTGTCCTAGACTATTCGCTCGTGGTACATGAATAATCTCAGAACTGAAGAATCTTTCTTGCAAAGTCTTGATATCTTCTAAATAACTTGAAAAGGTAAGCCATTCTTGTGGTTCTGAAACCATATTCATCAACTGAGAACAATCTGTTGCAAAAGTGGCCCGATACTGACGCAAAATTCCTCATACACTCTATTGCCCAAAATAATGTCTTCACCTCCGAGTGAAGAGGAGAAAGACAAGTCCGAACATTCTTTTCTCCCATCAAACCATCAAAAAAATTTAGAGTAATATACCATCTTTGTCCGGAAAAGAATTCATTATCTTTCCAAAAACCATCTGTAAAACACCACCGCCCGGGAATTGACGGTAGATTTAAAACCTCTACCTCTTGTGCTTCTCTCTGTGTGATCGAGTCTTGTCCTTCCGCCCAAAGTGTTGATTCTGTTTGAGTGTTTCCCTAGGGTCAAGGTCTAAATTACTAAAGACCTTATTATTTCTTTCTTTCCAAATGTCCCATAAAATCCATGCAAATTGATGACCGTCCAATTTTGGTTGAACTCTCCAAAATAGGTGATCCATATTTGTGAAAAGAGACTCCGTGAGGAAGATAGCCGGATTTGATGGTATCTGTGAGAGTGCCCAAACCTGACGCGCTAGAGGACATTCAAAAAACACATGGTTAATCGATTCCTCTGAAGCTCCACATTTAGCGCAACATAGATCTCCTTGTAGCCCTCTCGCATGGAAATTAATCTTTACTGCTATACACCTTGACACAAATTTTCATAAAAAATGTTTGACCTTTGGTGGGCACCGTACTTTCCAGCAATACGCTTTCAGTATATCACATGTGGGCCAAAAAATTGCAGTTGGTTTTTACTTGTCCGGGTAAACTCTTTCTATTTGGTAACCGGATTTAACTGTGTATTTCCCTTTTTGTTTGAAGTGCCATCCATCCCTGTCCAACATATAAGTCTTGCCTAGTGGTATACCCTCGATTATTTTTATATCCCGAGGATCCACTAAGGCCAGAATCGCCTGTAATTTCAAGTTCGCGAAGCTGAATTAATGAGAGAGTCAACTGTGAGATCTGGGTAACTGTTGTTTTGATTGTTATTTGCTGATCCTGGACGAGTATATAGGTTATTCAATCCACAATTTGGTTAGATCTCAAAAGTGAATAATGGTAATTACTTCCAAATAATCGTAGTTTATTTACTAAATAATATTTTGTTAAGATACAACCAATTTGATATATTTTGCAGTGATATTATTAAAAATGGTTTAAATCTTAGAGACACAAGTTGTAAATAATAAAATGAAAGAAGGGTAATTTTTCGAATGAACATCAGTTTTGAACGGAGTCATATTTTCTAGAGAAAAAAACAAATTACTTTGATTTTAATATAAAAGAAAAAATAAGATGTAAAAAAAAATGGTGGTATGCCTTATTCTGCAAATAAGAAAAATCTATTGAAAACAATCTTCCGGAAAATGGTTACAGGACAATTCACTAGGCATTAAGATAATTTGAAGAACTTCAGGATCGAATAAGTGATTCACTAGGATTTTAGATCTCAAAACAAAGAAAAACATGTCACATCCCGGTCCAGAGCCTAATCAATAATGAAGAGGCCTGTCATCATTTGCCTATGTCGAACAAACTCTAGGATTTTCTCCTTTCTATCTTCTTTAAAATGAGGTAGCCCTTAGGTATATTTCTACATATATAAACCTAACGAAACCTAGTCGACTGAATAGATAATAGACATCAACGAAGTAGAAGCCGCTGAAGCCACCGCGAGTCACTGGAGCACCGCCGTCGACCGTGTAATTGAACCGGAGAGGAGATCTCGCCATGTTTGAGTCCATTCTCGTCATTTTTTTCAGTCTTATACTCTTTTTCTTATATATTCATCTACTGATGAGGGTAAGGAAACCCTAATCCCTCTCCAGGGTTCCCTAATCCAGGGTTTGAGTAGAAACCAACTCATGTACTTATAGATATGGTTCCGAGGAGCTGTAAAACGCATATCTACATTGGTTCATATCTCATCTCGCAGATATAAGCTAACATGAGGGTTTGTTGTAATCTCTAACTCCTTATATAATTATCATACCATGGTACAAGTGTTTATGTGGATCATTCATACCTACATGTATCTATATATAAGCATACATGTAGTTGTTTCCATACATATAAACATAATTTAACATAATTACATATATAATTATACATAATTATATATATATATATATATATATATATATATATATATATATATATATATATATATATATATATATATATATATATATATATATATATATATATATATATATATCTTGATGTTTGAAAGAAATATATCTACTGCTAGGTTGTTAAAAAAAATATAGTTGAATTGTTTGAGGAATTGTATATGATGATTGCATTGTTTGGGATATGGCATGTGTGGGTTGTGTAAAGAAGTAAGACAAGGGTTTGAGGCCTATGTGTGTTGGTGCAATGTGTTTGAGATTTTTCGATATTTGCATTGTTTCTTGTCGTTCATGCGGGGACCGAATGAGGTGGCATGATTCATAGCCAGAATGGGAAAGCAGGCATGCATGTGTGTGGAATTGAGAGTTTGGTGGTGGATCATGCGTGACCGGTGTCGTTAACATGATTGGGTGAAGGCGTTGATCTCACTAGAACCAAATTAGGCAGTGAGCTCTCACGCGATAACATGAGGAACACAGGGACCGAATGAGGTGGTGTGGTGTCATGTTGGCATCGCCAGGGTTTATCCTTGTTTATTGTTTTTTGCTATAGGTTTATTAGATGATATAGTTAGACACTTGTGCTATGTTGTTTGATGACTGCTGGTGATTTATGGACTCCTAGAGCTTTTTCACTGAGTATTTTGTTGAAATTTTCACCCTCTTTCTATTTAAGGTGAGTTCGATGTAGTGTAGGCGTAGTCGTCTCAGTGTGGTGCTGAATTTTTGGGTTGTGATTTTTCGTTAAGTTATTTCATTTTAAGATCTTGTTAGTTTGATTTAATTGTTTCCCATTTGTTTTAATACAGTTTTTAAGAATTTTGGAGTCAATCAGTGGGAATAAGATTTGCATTGGCCATTTTAAGAGTTTCTTGTGAGTGAAGGCAATGTGAATACATGTTGTCTCAATTAAGTAAGAGGTGGACATGACAAGATGTATCATAGCTTAGGTAAGGGCCCCGGTCCTAACCCATGAGGCTGTAGAGAGGGAAACGCCTTTTGTCCGGTTATATCATTATAAGTCTAAACATCTTTGAAAAGTTTTTGAGTTTATAAAGATATTTTTGGTTCTTCAAAAAGAAAAGGGGGCTTTAAAAAAAAAGCAATCTAGAACACCATCGAGACCACTCATATGCTTTTCAAACTCATTCTTTCATCGCTTTTATATAGGAAAATATCTTTACTTTAGTTTTTGTGAACCATTTGTCTCCAAACGGACAGAGACCACATGAACCAAGTTGCTGCAGTCTATCAGATTGTATGAGGATGGCGTTGAACTAAGAGGAAATGTAATGGATATATAGTTAAACCGCTACAAATATGATCTTAGGAATTGATTGGTTGATTTATCACAAGGATGTGATGGAGGCGCATGTCTACATCCCAAAGACAGAAGGAAAACTTTTTTTTCAAGGGACAAAGAAATGTATGGGAATTATGATTATATCGATGATGCAAGCAGAAGAGTTACTGGAGGAAGGAAGTGAAGCTTATCTCTCCACTATCAACACCAAAGCGTCAGATAAGGAAAATAACTTAGACATTATTCTGGAGGTGTTGTAGCCGAGTATACCGATGTGTTTTACCCCTTGACATGACCGCCTCCAACGCAACGTGATGCATTTACATAGAATGAAAGCTCAGTACGACACTAGTGTCAAAGGCACCATATTTTTGGCACCAGCAAAAATGGCTGAATTAAAGAAACCGCTGGAGGATTTAGTTGGTAATGGATTCATTAGACTAAGTAGCTTACCTTTGGGAGAACCTGTCATATTTGTACAGAAGAAAGACAGAAGTTTCAGACTTTGCATCGACTATTAAGATGAGAAAAAAATGAAAAAAAGTAATGATTAAAAACAAGCACCCTCTGGGTTATTCTACCAAGTTGCGGTAAACAAAAGAAAGTCTTCTATTGAGCTAAAGCAACATCATGGGAGATATAGTCGTGACAACTAACAAGCCGAAGGAAAGTGGTCCTTAACCTATGCAATGCCCAATGCTCATTACCACATATTACACATTATGGGTTATGCAGATGTATGGGAGACCGTAGATCCATGAATGGATGAAAGTGAGAAGAATGATATGCCTAGGGCTCTTTTCTTTAAACCCATACCGAAATCTTTGATTCTACAAGTTGGAAATCTTGAAACCTGAAAAGCAGTCTGGAAAGCGATAAAATCAAGACTTGTGAGAGCTGATAGAGTAAAAGAAAAAATAGTACAAACCTTAGTGGCTGATTTTGATAGAATGAGGATGAAGGAAACTGACACGATTGACAACTTTTTGATAAGCTTTCTGAATTGTCCTCCAAATCAGCCTCCTTTGGAAGAGTATTGAAGAATCAAATATCCTTAGGAAATTTCTTAACAACCAAAAACGAAATAAATAAGAACATACCATTGCTATTCTTGAACAAGTTCTTGACCCTCAACAAAAAGAAGCTTAGAAACCATCGTAGGAAGACAAAAAACTTATGAATAAAGAAATTATGATGAAGAAGAACAACAAGAAGAGCACGGAAAGCTTATGTATGCTAACATGGACTTGCAATATTGTCGTGAGAAATATAAGTCAGGTAGAGGCAGAGGTCAGGGGTCAGGGTGGATGGTTCTTCAATCGAGGAAGAGGACGTGGTCACTACAACTATCAACAATATGGAGTCAATAGACAAGAAAGAGATAAATCTAACGTTGTTTGTTTTCTGTGTGATAAACATGACATTATGCATCCATTTAATCTGATAAGTTGCTTAAGCTCCAAGAAACACATGAAAACAAAGTAGATGGCTCCAAGAAGACTATGCATTGATGATGCATGAGATAGTATATCTCAATGAAAAGAACGTCACACCAAGAAAGTTTAAGACATGTGAAGGTGAAGATAATGTATGGTATTTAGACAATGGAGCGAGTAATCATATGACTGGAAACCGTGCTAATTGCTCTAGGATTGACGAAAGAGTCAGAGGAAAGGTAAGGTTTGGTGAGAACTCACACATAAACATAAAAGAAAAGGGTTCTGTCTTCTTCATTGGCAAGAAAAGTGAGAAAAATATCTTAACTGGTGTGTATTTTATATATACCAGACCTTGGAAGATATATTATAAGCCTTGGACAAGCCACATAGTCAGGATTTAATGTTTGTATGAAAGAAGATTATTTGATGCTATATGATTGAGATGGGAGATTATTAGTAAGAGCAAGGAGATTTACAAATCGGCTATACAAAGTAACAATGGAGGTAGATAACAGTGTCTACAACTCATACATCTAAACGAATCAACCAAATGGCATGCATGACTAGGACTAGGACATCTCAGCAGAGAAACCATGAAGACGATGAGTAACAAAGAATTATTTATCCGCCTGCCAAGTATTGCCATCAAAAAGGGGACGTGTGGTTCTTACTTGTTCAGGAAGTAAGTACAAAAAGTTTTGCCCTCAAGAAACCTCGTTTTACTCCACAAGAATACTTGAGCTCATACACGGAGACCTACGTGACCCTATTACACCATCCATGCGTGCACAAAACATATATGTAATTGTATTGATCGATGATTGATATCACTCAAATTACCCTAAGGAGTGACTTTACTCTCTCAAATAAGAGATTCAGTTGTAGTATTTAAGGATCGAAATCACAAGAAGCTATGGAACCTAATAGATCTAATAGTTATATGATTAAGCTAGGCTAATAGTTTTAAAGTAGTAAATAAATATATCAAAACAATTGAGCGAGGTAGTTGCTCGATAGATTGAGAGTTGTTTGATGGAATGATGGTTGCTAGATCTAGGGTTTAGGGTTTAGACCGTTGGATCTAACCGTTGGATTGACCTCAGACCGGTGGCATTGGAAAGCTAACTCAAAGCTGTTTCTTGTGTCTAATAATAATATCAATCGCACGTAGTAAAGTCTCCATCCATAGCTATAAATTGGACGTGTCTGTACAACTCTGCATCTCAAAAAGCTCCAAGAGACACCAAAATCACCACTATCCTCTAAATTGTCCATGAATCTATTAATACTTTAAATAGACGCTATATTGTTGTAAATATTTATTAAAACACCTATATTCCAGTGCTAAAAGTGGGTAAAATCTATGGTCTATCAATGATCACTCTCGATATATGTGGTATGTTCTCATGACAGAAACGAGTGAGGCTTATATGGAGTTCAAGAATTTTAAGGCATTGGTCGAACAAGTAACCTTAGCCACCATATGAAGATAATTCATAATTGGTCTGCAATAGCTTTGACTAAAGATCCAGTATTCCATGGATGCATCAAACGTATATGCACAAGGTATCATTTCATAAGAGAATGTGTTGAGAAATAACAAGTGAATGTAGAACATATTGCAAGAAGCAAACAGAAGGCTGATATTTCATCAGAGGCACTATGAAAAATTAATTTAAAGAGATAAGAAATCGCATTAGGATTCAATATTTGTCGAGAAGGTTCAAACATAAGGAGGACAATGTTGACTTAAGATTGAAGATAACTGGTGTTGGAAATTATTCTCATTCTACCGAGACATGGTCTATAGAGAAAAATAATTATATTCCACTATATAAGGAGATGTTATATTGTTGCATAACTTACAGGTTTGAGAGAGCTTAGTTTTGAGTGATTTTGTAAAGCAATAAAGATTGATTTGTTATCAATCAAGAGTGTAATTCAATAGTTTCTTCTTCTCTTCTCAAAAACAAGGTGAGGAACTTGCAAAAGAACTAGTGGAAGCTGGAACTAACGTCTCTATGTCAAAGGAACAATTTGGTAATACATTCACAGCTCTCAACATTGTATGCTCTCAGCTGTTTTTTATTTTATTTTATTCACATTTGTCAAGGTTAAATAATTGATGTTCATTGGTCTCCTGCAAGCGGTTTTCCTTGCTGAAGCTTTGCCTTTTTGTTGAGATCAGTTCCTTGATTTTCTGTGAAAAGTCAATGATTTTATCTTAGTACGAATGTCTTTTGTCATGCGTGTAAGAACAACAATATGCTATACCTGCAACCTGCCTATTCTGAAATGCCATGAGAAGAGAGATGGGGAATCAGTCAGTGTGTATTCTGTGAAAAGTCAAAGATTTTATCTTAGTACGAATGTCTTTTCTCATGCGTGTAAGAACAACAATATGCTATACCTGCAACCTGCCTATTCTTAAATGCCATGATAAGAGAGATGGGGAATCAGTCAGTGTGTATTCTAGAATACAAGTTAATTGTTGACTGCAAATCTTACAAAGCTATAATCTGATGGGGAAGGATGGACTTTTAGTTTGATGCTAGGTTCTCAACTCTTACTTGTATGATTTACTGTGGCATAATTGATTATTTTATATTCTCATTGCATGCATTCTCTCCATAGATGTTTATGTTTCTTCATGTATCTCAAGTAATAATTTTACAGGTGGTGTTTGACTATATTGTCAAAGCTTTTGTAACACGAGGAAAATGGAAGCTCAATGTAACGTTCTTCAAATCAGGTATCAAAAACACCTCCCTTTATTAGCATCTCGGTGGCCTCAGACGCTTTGAAGTCTGATTAACAGCTGCTGAAAGTGGTTTGTTTGAGCAAAAGCTAGACTATGAGGACAAAGTTCTAGCTGCTGAGAAACGAAGTTGGCCATATTCCAGCAAATTACAATCTTCTCAAAACATTAAACAAATGAAGCCAGTTGACATGAAGCTTGAGATGCAGCTTTGAGCTTTACAAGGTCCAGTTCTTGCTTCTTACGAAAAACTTGAAACTGGTAAAGTGTGATGTTAAACATGCGAACAATGCTCAGAAAAGGGACGCTCTCTATGGCTTCCTCTTGAAATCTCAGCTTGAGTATTCTCATGGGTATCATCAAAAAGCTATGAAGCTTGGAAAGTATCAAGCCGCCTCAGGAATCTTCAACAGCAACCTTGGTTTTATATACTATCAGCTTGGAAAGTATCAAGCCGCCTCTATGGTGTACAAAAACGCTCTAAGGAGCTGTCCATCACTAAGAACGGAAAATTCTCTCTCATAGGATAAGTCTTTGTTAATCACATACAACTGCGGTGTTCTTTATTTACCCTTTGGAAACCGCTACTTGCGGCTCAATGCTTCTGTATAGCTGAATGCTGTATACTGGCTTTACAAAAGGGTCTTTTGGAAGAGAAAAACACAATCAGATCAAAGAGAGGGGATTCATACAACTGGCATGGGTCTGTCTCTCGAATGGTATGTATCTTCCTAATGGGTCTATCTTGAATGACTCTAAATCAGATCTTGAAGAAGCTCGTGAGGCACTTTTCGCAAATCTTTCTGCTCTGTTTGCAGCACAATGACATTGCGACCAGGCCAAACTTTTCATAACACACGGATTAGCTGCTTAACTAACAATGTAAGAGTCACAGCAGTCAACATCGATATTATGTTGGGACACGACTCACAAGATGCCATTGTTTGGTTAAAACAGTGTATCCATGTGAGCTTTGTCCCAGTGAGTGCCTCGTAAATGATTTGTGATTTGTCCATGGTTTAGAAATTATTTCCTTCTATAAATATAAGAGAAGTATTTTTTTTTAACATGTATTGAAATAACACCTGCTTTTTTTTTACTTAGATAGACTTGGAGAAGTAAGCACAGCCCTCTGCAAGTTGTTTCAGATCAGACCCTTTATAATAAATTCAAGGTTGTTTGTTTTAATTGATAGATCTCAAACAAGAAAGGGTTTCTTGATAACAGGAGGTTGCAAGATGCATATTTTCAAATGTTTTCTTTAGTGTTTGCAGTAGTCGATGGTGAACATCATTGTCCTAGAATGCCAATTCTAAAAAAAAACATAATTGTCTTAATTGTTCATGAAAAATAATGTGAAATAATAGAAGAAGATGGTAGTGATTTGCTGTTTGTGCCCATCTTAACCTTGTCGCTATAGTTTCTTTCCAAATAATTTTGTTTTGGTAGCTATAGCCATCATAGTCCTAGTTTTTGTCATAAAATAAAATTTCTTTTTTTTTCGATTGGAAAAAATGAAAAGATTAATCAAATTTTATTTGAGGAACTGAAAATAAAAATATGGATTTTTTTATTTAAAAATTCATTTTTTGATGAAGAATTTATAGGACAAGAGTGGAACCCAGCTTTTAATAATTTGAAAAAAAAATTAATTCAACCAGTATAAAATCTGAAGAACAGAGAGAACTAGCCATATCTTTTTCACTCAACATTGTTACAAATTGGAGCAAACAAATTAATTTTACACAGTATTAAAAGAATATATATAAAGTATTAATATTTTCGCAGATTTCTTTCAGCTTTTGTGAAATGCAATAAATGTTAACGTGTACTTTTAGTTTGTGTAATTCTATACTAATAAGAATTGAGGAAACAATAAGCAAAGAGCTGTCAATTGGGCTAATAAGAAAATTAAAATGGAGATAACCTTATCTTTGATCCAAAAAAAACGATAACCTTATCTAAAGAATCATACTTCCAAGCTTGGAAACTGCCACGTAAGACTCATATATCCCACTCCTCATATGATCATATCTTTATGTTTCTTCTCATAGACCAAACTCACATTGCCAAACAAACGCGAACAGATAGAAGAGGAGAGAGAACGAGATGGCTTCTACCTCCGCGGTGTCATTGTTCATGCCGTTCAACCAAAACCGAACGTCGTCGACGGCAAAAACCATTGCCTTACTCAAGCCATTATCGCCTTTGAAGTCATCTATAGCGTCATCCTCCTCCGTAGCCATGCCTTCACGGAGGTTTCAAGTGAATGCATCGAACCTGAAGATGGACAAGGCCGTGAGCGGCTTAGCAGCAGCAGCTCTCACCGTTTCAATGGTGATCCCTGAGGTGGCTGAAGCCGCAGGCTCAGGAATCTCTCCTTCTCTCAAGAACTTCCTGCTTAGCATTGCCGCGGGAGGAGTGGTGCTGACGGTCATCATCGGTGTTGTTGTCGGGGTCTCCAACTTTGATCCTGTTAAGAGAGGCTAGGGAAGAGAGATATCTGTCTATCATTATAGTATGGTAATGCTGTTAGAAAAAAAAAATTATAGTATGGTAATGAGATGTGATCGTACGTGTAATGTTTCCGCATTGTACTTTTGCATTCTTCTTCTATCTTATAGTGACGATTCGCCATTGGTCTCAAGATAACATTTTCTAATCTCCAGAACTTATAAATATTAGAATAACATGAGAAAAAAATATTCACTATAATACTGTCCCAAAAGAGAATCACCCCCATGTAGTAAACCAAACACGCAAAAAGGCTTCTTTAAGCCAATGGGGTTTCACAGTTTCAGGGTAATCTGTGGCCGTGTGGAGCTTCCCGGAACAGGTGTGTGGTTAACATCTTCCTTTGGAGCATGGATGATCACAACATCAGGCAACGGCGGTACAACTAAGAGAGTTTATATACATTGATACCATACAATATTTTAGCATTCTAAGCTGAAGAAATCAAATCATTTCAACTTTCAAGTAATAAGGTAAGAAACAGCCTGACAATTTCAAGAATTTGGTTACCAAAAGATCATGGTCAATATTTTAGCATCCTGAGCTATAAAGAAGTTTGTAAATTTCAAACCCAAGATCTATTTGTGCTTTAAGATCATACTCTCTAAGTAAATTCTAGATGACTCACCCGTAATACATATATTATTTCTAATATATGTATTATATTAGTAAATATTATAAATTATTTTTTATATATACTAAATTACATATTAAGATGACAACTAGATTCTCACCCGCCCTTAAAAAAAGCGGGTATATATATATATATATACATTTTAGAAATTTAATTTTAAGATTTATGTTTTTTAATCACATTTTGTTGTTCTTTGTAATCATTTCAATAGTATTAATACAGAACCACTCTTTTCTATCACCTCTATTATTTACAGGAATGTTAATTTTGTGCCACTGGACCTCACACAATTATATAGATGATTGAATAAATAAATCTAAAATTAATTAAAAGTATTAGCAGTTACGTAGTTTTCTACGGGCAAGGGAGTTGCATTTTATTTGCAACTGGCAGGACCCGCTTCAGTCTATTATTTTCATTTTATTTTTCGTGCAGTTATATTAGTTATCTTTCCCTACTGCATTTCTAGAATTTAAATTAGTTGCAGTCAGTGGCGGATCCAGAAATATTTTTAATCGGGGGCACAATATAATTATAAACTAATTAATTTTTAATAAAAATTCTATACAATATACAATAAAAATAAATAACAAAATTTGCTTAAAGTATTATACTACATTTAAATTTGGTGCCATGACATTATAAACAAAACTAGTCATAAACTATTTTGATTTTAATATTTCTTTTTTTCAAAAATTAATTTAGGTGTCTTATTGTCAAAATAGTTTATGGGAAAGTATAAAGTATTTTTGAACTAATGATGTGAAACAATTTTTATATTATATATGACTTAGGTAGATTGCTTAAATGATATGAAAAGATTATAATTAGTTTGAAAAACAAATAAATGATCTAAGGATAAAAAAAAGAAAGACAAGTGATATAAATGAAATTAGTAATAAATTAAATGTAGGAAAGGAAGCTGTCTTTATTTTTTTTTTACAATATTAAATGGGACTCACATGAGAATATAGAGTAAAAGGAAGAAATAGTAAAAATGGGTAAAATAGAAGTTGCTAACAAGAGACATCGAACCTAGCTCCATAACATTGTGGGGCACTATTAGCCACTGGGCTACTTAAGTCATATTGTTAAGCCATGATGCAAAAATATTATAAATGTAGTAGGGGGCACGTGAACCCATATCTTATAACGTGCATCCGCCCCTGGTTGCAGTTATAGTTTATTTTATGCAGTTATATTTAAATCGGACTCAACTATTATCAATGCGACATGTTCCTGTTTTAATAGTATTTTGATACAAAAGATGAATTTTAATAGTCAACTTCTTGTATTGATCATTGTTGTGTGCAAGTGATATGGTAAAAACCACCAATCTTCGCTAATTACTATCATTGTTGGAGCTGCCGCCTTTTCTTTTTATTTTATTTCATTCTTCTGATATAATATATATTAGGATAAGATCCGTGTCTTGCGCGGGATGAAGTTGTTATTTTCATTATGTTTTAGAGAATCAAACAATACTTCGTTTTGATTTGGACTGGAGTGTTTAATCCGGGTATCGGTTTGGTTTCGGTTCTGTTTTTCGGTTTTTGTGTTTCGGTTAGTAAAATATAACTAATATTCTAAATTCATATTTACTTCGCTTTGGTTCGGTTTATATACCGTCACTTTTCGTTTTATTCGATTTTATACCAAAAACATAATTATTTAGTTTGAGATCATATTATATACTATACGAATTTTAGAGTCACGTTGTCAAAAAAACAATTTATTAAAAATATTATATATTTAAATAAAATAATAAAAAACCAAAACAAAGAACGATTCAATCATCTAATAAAATAATCAAACCTCTAAATTTTGAAAAAAAAAAGAAGAAGCACAAAAGAATAGTTTTTCTATTCTTCCATATTTAGTGTTCATCAAATTTATTTGTTTTTGATTGAACATAACTCTGTTTGTTTAAAGATAAAAAAAAAAAGTTGTAAAGAATTTCAACTAATTGTTTTCCATCAAATTTATAATTTTTACTTCAATTTAGTTAATGTTAAAATAAAGCAAAAAGATCAAAAAAGAAGATTAAGAAAATAAGAAGCCTTATTTGTAGTGAATTCTTACTTAATTATAATTAAAGTGATTAACAAATTATAATTATAGTTCAACTTATATAACAAATAGATATTCATGCGTTGTTATAAATATATACATATTTACATGATTCTACTTTTGATCGGTTTTGTTCGGTTTAATTGGTTTATAAACCAAACTATATCCAAATCCTACGATTTTTATAAAATCACATCCATTCGGTTTGTATTGTATATTCCAAAATAAAACCATATTATCTATTTCTGTTTGGTTTGGGCGACCCAAACTAAAGTTTCCATCTCAGCATGGAGAGTAGATAGGCTCGCCTGAACATTCCTTGCTCCCATCAAACCATCAAAACCTTTCAAAGTACTATACCAACCTTGTCCAAAAAAACAATCATTTTCTTTCCACGAACCATCTGTAAGACACCATCTTCTTCATCTGGTTGGTATAGTACTTTTTAAATTCATATAGTGTAAACACATTTCTTAGAATGCTTCTCTTTAATATATAAGGAATATTAAAAAATCCAGTGTTGATAGTTCTATGTAATAACTATTAGATATATTGCATCAGTATAACTTTCCAATATCAGAAATAAATAGAGAATATGTTAATAATAAAAATATTGACAACTTATATATGGTAAAAAAAAACTAATTACTAAAAATTTTACGCAAGGTTTAAAATTCTTTAGTCTAAAGTAAAAATTTCACAGCATGCTTTGTATTACCTTCCTCAGTCGACTACATTAAATATTTTCTATACTCATTTCTGTTTAAATACGATTTGGTTACTTATATAAGCTTCCTACTCAAGCTAAAAATCATCTAATTAGTTAACAAAATATTTGTTTACTATTTATTAACATACATTTCAAAAGACAATTATAAAGATATGTCAAATTAGTTTAGACTAAATCAGTTTTGTACTTTGGATTAGACTAAATCATTTTGACTTCGTTATATGGTTTGGATTATATATAGTTATAGAGTGCGGCTCAAAATTCACCCGTTCAACAACGACATGCGACCATCGGCTTTTCTATTACTTTTTTTTTAATATCTAAAAAATTATTTTTTTTCAAAATGACTAAAAAGAAAAAAAAAATATAGTAAACATCCAAACACCCAACAGCTTATTATTTTTAACTTAATTAACATGTCTAAGTTTATAACTTATAAATAAAGAGTAAAGTACAGCCAAAAAAACCATGCATGCGTACGTCATTGTCAACATGAATCCAACACTTGAAGGTTCGTTTTGCTATATGCCCACAACCATAGATACATACATTTAATTCATTTCGTTTTATATCTGTTTGCTCATCTGCATGGGTAGATACATTTAATTCATTTCTCTTGGCAACCTGTTTTTTAATATTGACTTATTAGCATCGCAGAACCTGTGGCAAGATCTTCGCTTGGGTGCTCGACAATTTCTCCTTCTATTTAGTCACCGGCTTCTTGTATGTCTTCATACACTTGATATTGGTTGTTACTTGAGTCTACAATTGTCACAAAGACATTGAGAGAGCTATGGAAACCACTTCCTTAGCGGGAGAATCTTTCTTATTAATACCATGCGTTTTAAAGGTTAACAGAAGAATCTGATGTCAAGAGTTTTTATAGCTAGCGCAAGCTAATGGTCATATACCAAAACTATTTTTAAGTACTGGCCCGTGAAATGTCAAAATTAGAAACGTGTTTTGTTAATTATGTAAAATTCCTAGTCATAGATTTAACCCATTGCACAATATTGGAATGACAAAGAGTAGAAACATATTGTTTTTGAAAAGAATACAAAGGAAAATAAATGTTTATGTAAAGCAGATGATAATATAGACGAACTAAGCCAAAGATTTACCGAAGTTGTTTTAACAAAAGGATCATTTTGTTGGTAAAAACTCAAAACCATCATGATTATGCGCACGAAAATTAAGCATGCAATACTGCTTGGAGCCGTTCCAAGCTCCGGATGACCTAACAATTACAGCTAAACAACCAAATATTTATTTCTTAAAAAACAGAGAAAGAGCAGAGTCAAATGCTGCAGAGAATATGAAATAGACCAACCCACTTGACAATATAACCAACTGCACTCAGGACCGGCTCAATATTACCGAGGGCCCTTGGGCAAGAAAAATTAAGGACCCTATAGTTAGTTAGTTTCATAAGTAAGAACTTTTGACTTAAGCATTAGAAGCTACATGCATTCTGTTTGTGTATTTTAACTAGAGAAGTAGAAATGTCATGTTTTTATGCTGTCCACATCTAGATCAAATGTGTGAAACTTCAAAATCAAGACCCCTAGTTAGAGCAGGCCCCGGGGCGGTCGCACTGGCCGCCCTCCCTATTGAACCGCATAAGTAAATAGTATCAAAAAAAAATAGTATCAAAAAAAATGTATATTGAAAAATGAAAACACACAAGCATGATATTATTGTCATTGTTACATAATATACAAATAATATCATAGTATAACCCTTGTTATGATTACTTGGGATTTTTACTTTTGTGATTGTCATGTAGTCTAGTTTCTCATACCGTTTTTTACAAAAAATTTCATTTAACACAATACTAGAAGAATATATAAAATATAATTATTTTCGCAGTTTTCTTTTAATTTTTGTAAACTGCAATAAATGTTCATGTGTACTTTTTTTTGTGCGACTCTATTCTACACCAATAAGAATCAGAAAGAAAGCAACGAGCTATGACTGGGCTAACAAGAAAATTAATATGAACTATATAGCCCAAGGTTTCTTTAGTTACAAAAAAAATGCGTCAATCCATCAACATCCCATGCCTGTTCATTCAAGTGGTACATCAATCTGGTATCGTAACCTTTTACTTGTTCATCTGCACTGATTGCACAAAATGCTATTTCTCCAAACCCCTGTCTGAATCTCAGGAAAAAGAATGAAGTTAATAAGCACGCCAAGACTGTAATCACGCTAAGCCAAAATATGTTTCATATGTTTTGTATGAGAAAAATAGAAAATGGAGTGGACCATTTCGTATAACAAAGTAGATAGTAAATAAAATATTTCGTAGCAGCAAGATGTTTAGCATAAGCAAAATAGGAAATATTATTGTGAGGAGCTCTAATAACATGACTCGTCAGCGTATATATTTTCAGAATAATGTGAGGCTGCCACGTGTCAAACGTAGTGTGAAAGCATTTAATGATAATGCTTTTCTTTTAATATATAAGGGATGATCGGAACGGAAAGAGTTATGTTTCATGTATCTAATCTTTACAACAATAAATAGTATCAAAAAAAATGTATATTAAAAAATGAAAACACACAAGCATGATATTATTGTCATTGTTACATAATATACAAATAATATCATAGTATAACCCTTGTTATGATTACTTGGGATTTTTACTTTTGTGATTGTCATGTAGTCTAGTTTCTCATACCGTTTTTTACACAAAATTTCATTTAACACAATACTAGAAGAATATATAAAATATAATTATTTTCGCAGTTTTCTTTTAATTTTTGTAAACTGCAATAAATGTTCATGTGTACTTTTTTTTGTGCGACTCTAGTCTACACCAATAAGAATCAGAAAGAAAGCAACGAGCTATGACTGGGCTAACAAGAAAATTAATATGAACTATATAGCCCAAGGTTTCTTTAGTTACAAAGCTCACGGGGTAGTCGGTGTGATTCATAATTGGGTTTTGCCAAGTAATTATATCCCAAGGTAGCACTATGCATATTAACCAGAACCAAAATCCGAGTCGGAACCGAACCAAAATAGACTATTTGGTTCGGTTTTGGTTATGCCATATATATCCATCGAGTTTAATAGTCTTTACCCATGGGTATCAGTTTGGTTCCAATCGGATTACTCGACTAAAAATACATACCTTCCAAAATATAAGTTAAAATTTCGTGAACAAAATTTGAACCCGGTTAGGTACTAAGAGCATCATTATCGCAATTGGCTCTTAACCTTTTTTTTATTTTTTTTTCTGATTTAAAAAAAACACCCAATCGCGTACCGCCACGTGTCAGTGGAGTTTGCACACAGTACAAGAAACAACTCTTGCGGAAGAGGAGAGACGTGAAAGTTTAAAAAGAAATGTGGATCCCACCTAAGTCTCAATGCATAAAATCCCTCCTAAGAGACATGGATGAGGATGCTTTAAAAGCATGTTTATTGCTAAAACCTTTTAAATGTCTCTTTAAGGGATCAAATGCTGGTATGGGACAAAGGGGGTCAAAAAAATCTAGAATGGACCACCTCTATTTTTAATTAAAAATAAATTAAAATAAATCCAAATTGGAGGAAAAGACCATAAGACCTACAAACTTAAACATATTTACTAGTTTATGCCATAACTATCCTACTCAGATTTGATCCTGACCCAAAACCCGATCCAAATTTAATCATAATCTTCTTCTTCTTCTTTTGTTCTCCATTAATATTCTTCTACCTTAAAAAAATAAAGTTTTTCTTTAATAATCCACCAAATTTCTCTTTATTATATCAAATCGATCAACCCATAGTCATGCTCAATCAGTTATATCTTATCTAGAATCAAATATCATCTTTTACCTTCAAGATTCAAGATAAAGAAGAACACATAGTATTACTAATACAACTAGTACAACTCCAACTAGTACAACTCAAATCTGTACAACTAGTACAACTACATTGAGTATAACTAGTATAAATAGTCTGAGTATAACCATTATAATTGATACAAGCTATAACTAGTACAACTTTGCATTTAAGATAGTGATTTTTATTTTTTGTTTTCAGCGTGTGAAGAAGATAAAAAAGGATGATATAGAACCAAGAAGATGTATTGGTCTAATCTTTCCTGCATGCATGTATCAAATACATGAATAATATAGTTTTAATAATATTCGATTTAAATAATGATTTGTTTTAAGTTTTACTAGTTATACTAGTTGTACTATTTTTGAAAAAAAAAAATCATCTTCATCTTTTTGCTATCAAGACTAAAAAGGTAGACACTGAGCCAGAAAAAAAATTCAACCATGGTTTCAAATACACGAGTCACCGGAAAAGAAGAAAGAGGAGTGTCGGCGATGAGTAAGAGTGACTCACCGGCGATGAACAAAAGTGACTCTACAGTGAAAAAGAGAGATGATGCAATGAAGAAGAAAAGTACACAATGAAGAAGAAGAAGAAAGATATAGCAAAAAAAGAGTGAAGTCATGACGAAGAAGGGGAAGGTCGATGGTAGTGTCCACGATCGTCCTCGCCAAATCTAACCAAGTAGGTTTGAAACCACGAGAGAGAAACCACATCTCCATTTGGTAAATAAAACAAAATATCGAAAACTCTCAATTAAAATAAACGATTTTTTTCACCATTAACCAATTAAGATGTTTGTTTGTTTATTTCATATGGAAAACATAATTTATTTGACGTGTTAGTTATATTAATTGTATATTATACATGAATAGTATAATTTATATACCAATTATATCAGTTATACTAGTTATATCATTTGTTCCCATATTTAGTTGTACAAGTTATATTAGTTACACACATAAAAATAAAAGAGAAATTGTGTGGCCATGATCGAATAAGGGAAAAATAATCTAGGGTTGAGAGAAAGAGGAAGTGGATCCCAGCCGAAAGAGAGAAAGAGAGAAGAAATATTGTGTGGTTTAGATTATAGGAGGTGAGATGATATAATGGTTGAGAATCTATTTTCAACAAGGATAATATAGTTATTTACAATAAATAAAATAACAAGTAGTTGTACCAGTTTTTTAGTTGTATTGACTGTACATAGTTGTACTAGTTTTTGAGTTGTACCTATTTGTGCATAGTTGTACTTTGGCAGTGAAATCGTAAATATCAGTTGTACCACATAATAAATACAATTACATCAGTTACAATGAAATCATCAATTTCGTAAAAATACATTTCATGTATGTTTTCCAAAAATTAAGTGGACAAACAAGTTAACAAACCTTAAAAGTATAAGGTAGATCATGTAAGCTTGTGGAATTCTGTAATAATTTTCAAAAAAAAAAAGTTTCTAAAATTTCAAATAAATTAAGAAAAACTTATGTTTACATAAAAACTAAATTATTTGATTTTTTTCTCATATAGAATACCAAATTGGTTTTGTCAAATTTATGTAATGTCAAAGTTGTACCTGTTATACCAGTAATACTTGTTTAATATATGATAAAAATGATATCAATTGTTTATGTCTTGGTTTAGAGATTGTACCAATATTTTCACTTCATAGCTTTACAATAAATATGTTCAATATTTGTTTATCACAATAATATTACTAATATAGTTGATAAATCTCAAATAAAATATATGAAATTTTGTCATCATATACAAATTAGGATATGTGTTCGTTTATTTCACATATAAAACATGATTTACTATACATGTTAATTATAGTAGCTACATATTATATATATAGATTATAGCATTTATATGCCAGTTATAATTTTTTTAACATGTTCAGTTGTACGAGTTATACTAGTTATACCCGGTCCAATTATAGAATGAGATAAGGAAGAACATATGGCTCTAACTGAAGAAAGAATTAATAATCATGTGGTTGAGATTAAGAGGGAAGAGAGAGAATGAGATATAGATGTAATCGTGTTGCTAAGATCAAATCATTGACAATATGATCTAATGGTTATGGTTGATATTTCATAAATGACATTTTCGTAAATATCATATTTTCTTCTTTCCTTATGATCTGACGGTTCTGATATAAAGAAAAAAAATTGAATGGCTCATATTGTTCTTTCACTAATGGCAATATTGTAATTTTATAATTACTGTATTGTCCCATGTAGATCAGTTTTGGTGGTTGTAGAATTTTGTTTTTAACATATTTGTTCCATAACAGATTAAAGTCCATAACGTCATCTCTTAAGTGGACCTTACGAAGAAAAAATTAAGTGGACCAAAGAGAAGAGAAACATAAAAAGAGAGAGATGGAAACAAAAGATGAAAAGTAAGGGAAGTAATAATCTTTCTAGTGGTTAATTAAAGTAAACCCCTTCTCTTTTTTTTCTTTTCTTTTAATTACAAAATACCATAAGTAACCCACTTAAGCTACTGCAATAAACATGCTCTAAGAGTGTGAAAAGAATGTTACCACCAAGCCATTATAACTTTTGTGTATTCTCTTATATCATAGATATATAGTATTTTTATATTAAAATACTTTAAAAATAAACACTTTAGTGTTTCGAACTCTTGTTGTATTGTCAATTGGAGACAAGTGTATAGTATAACCACTAAACCACTTCGATTAACATGTTATATATATTTGATTTACAAATTGAATGGGTATCTAGAACCGATGAAACCCAAACCAAAACAGAACTGAAATTTCATTAGTATCTATTGGATATAGGAATTATCTATCTAATAGATTATCTGGAACTGAACAATAGGGCTGAGTATTTTATCCATTAAATTTGGTTTGATGTGTTATTTGTTTTGATTTGATCCAAAAATTCCAGATATCTGTAACTTTTCGAAGCAAATCAAATACTAAAAATCAATACCGTTAAAATCAAAGCAAATCAAAACATATGAGATATCTGTAAATATTCGTAAATATCTGCAAATATTTATTTATTTTTGGATATTTATTTTTTCAAATATTCATATTTATGGAAGCAAAGCAAAACAAAAAATTAGATATATGTAACATACGAAGCAAATCACAAATACTTTCAAAAACCCGAATATCTGATCCGTGCCCAAACCTACTAAACAAGTCCTACCCAAAACAGAATTGAATACCCGATTGCTCAAAGGTAGTCCAAGAGCTTGTATTTTGGGTCTTTGTTTAAATATCAATACTATTAAAAGGGGATCATTTCCATATTATACTCTTAATGAAATGTTCAAATTTTCCAAAAATACCATGAATGATATTACTAACTAAAAAATTCATTAATGGTATTGTTGTCTTTTGGTTTTATTACCTATTTCTTATTCTAGCACATGTTTCTAAATAAATTAGATATGACACAAATCTGTTAATTAATTAAATTATTTATGTTTTTATATAATCAATTTCATATTCCATAATTTTTTAATATTAATAACATAAATTAATGTCTGCAATGATTTTAAAATGTTGATATTAAAATTGGGATTTTGTAACTACACGAGAATAAAACTTAAACAAAAATATTATTGGCCACTTTATATAATAGTCCAAATATGAATTTTGGATACAACAATTGTTTAACTTATTTACATACATAAAATGGATGTGTGACATATTTTAAATTTTGTCATACTGTACACACTATAGCAAACTCGCATAATTGAAACTTGATCATGTCACAATCTACTTTATTAAAATGGAAAGACTCTAAATAAATCTACTTATACAAAGTTGTTTGGACTATTTCCTTTGACTTAACTTTTATTGGCCTTACCTCATATATTTGTAACAATATATTAGTTAATACAATATATTTATCCGAATTTTATTCTTTCCCTTAACAATATGCGTGAAATTTTTAATTAATAGCATTAGTTTGTTACCGAAATTAAAAGAAATTAAATTATGGTAACTTTCCTAAAACGTTAGAGTCAAAAGAGTGGGAATCAAATTAATATCGTTAGTGCACCCTCTTGTGCTATTCCCATATATGCAGCATGTTCATAAATGATATTTTGTTGTTTATACTTCTTGATTAAAATGAACTGCATATTTAATTTAGTACAATATAATATATATATATATATATATATATATATATATATATATATATATATATATATAATATTTAGTACAATATAATATAATATATATATATAATCTTTCCATGATGATGAAAGATGGACGTCTAATACTATATTAATCCAACTAAAAATATGTTTCAGAATTTTATTTAAATTTTTTATTATTATTACTCTGTGTTTTATATAAGAAACTTCTTCTATAAATTAACTTTATGCACATAATCTACAATATTTATATATTCATACATATTACCATATCATTTTACATTATATAGTTTCAAATATTTACAACGTAAAATTTAATAAAAATAGTTTGGCAAATCATATGTTAAAACGAAATTATATATATTACGTCAAATTAATTTTTTTTAAAATAACATAATAAAAATAATTATTAAGAAAAATAAAGAAGTTTTGAAAACATACACTACAAGAAAACACTGGCTTTACAACGAAGTTTTACAACGAAAATAATTGCTCGTAAATTTACAAGTAGACTACGTCGACGTTACGACAAAAAGCAGTTTCGTCATAAAGCGGATGTAATATTACAAGGAATCCGTTTTGTCGTAAAGTAGTTGTAAAGTTACAACGTGTTTACGTGGAAAATTAAATTCCACGTAAACGATTTGTAATTTAACAAGGACTTTACGACGAATCATGTTTCCTTATCTTTCCTCTTAAAGACGTTGTAATGTTACAAGGATTTTATGAGGAACCATATTTCCTTATATTTCCTCGTAAAGGCGTTGTAATTTAAGAAGTATTTTACAACGAATCGGGTTACCGTTAGACTTGGTCGAAACGTGTATTAATTGTGCTTGATATCTAACTGAATTCCTTGTAAAGTGGATGTAAATTCCTTGTAAAAAAGTTGTAAATTCGTAGTAATACATTGCGTTGTAAAATACTTGTTAAACTTTTACCTACCAAACTCGAAAATCTTCTATATATATATGTCATTTCTCAATGCTAAAAACACACCAACAAATATAAGAAAAAAGAAAAACTGAAAAACACAAATAGAAAAAAATGGCTGATGGATGCAATATCTACGAGATAAGGAGTTGGATGTATTCACATAAAGATTCCGCCGGAAGAGTGACAGATGTTTTGCCCTTGTCGAAAATGCAAGATTTCAAAATTTGCACTTAGTGAAACTCTTTGGAAGCATTTAGTAAATAGATGATTCACACTGCATTACTATATTGTATCAACATGGAGAGGGTTATAGTGGAAATGAAGCTAGTAGTAGTAATAATCATTTTAAGAATCCTGAATGAAGAATCAAATCAGAATGAGCAGATGATAGATCATGATAGGATTCAAAACATGATTACTGATGCATTTTTAGAAACAACTACAACAATAGCTCATGAAACTGGGAATGTATAAAAACCTAATTTGGATGCAAAAAGGTGTTATAAAATGCTAGATGCTGCAAATCACCCAATCTACACTGGTTGTAGAGAAGGTCTCTCTAAATTGTCTCTAGCAGCTAGGATGATGAATATTAAAACGGATCATAATCTATCTGAGAATTGCATGGATGCTTGGGCGGAGTTGTTGAAAGAGTAGTTGCCAGAAGACAATTTGTCGGCTGAATCTTATTATGAGATTCAGAAATTGGTTTATAGTCTGGGATTGCCTTCGGAGATGATATATGTTTGCATCGACAACTGCATGATCTACTGGAAGGACGATGAGAACCTGGAAGAGTGTCGATTCTGCAAGAAACCATGATTCAAACCGCAAGGACGTGGAAGGAATATGGTACCGTACCAAAGGATGTGGTACCTACCAATTAAAGACAAGTTAAAAAGATTATATTAATCTGAGAGAACTGCTGCATCGATGAGGTGGCATGCTGAACATGTCCAGAAGGAATGTGAGATCGCTCATTCCATCAGATGCAAGAGCGTGGAAACATCTCAACAAGGTATGCCCAGATTTCGCTAACAATATTCAGAATGTCTATCTTGGGTTAAGCATTGATGGATTTAGTCCATTCGGAATGTCTGGGAGGCAATATTCTTTGTGACCAGTCATTCTTACGCCATATAACTTGCCGTCGGACATGTGTATGGAAGAAGAATTTATATTCTTAACCATATTAATTCCTGGGCCGAAGCATCCAAAATGGCCGCTTGATGTTTTTCTCCAACCATTGATACAAGAGCTACAAGAGTTGTGGTCGGAAGGGGTGAGAACGTATGATTGTTCCATGAAAAACAATTTTACGATGCGAGCAGTTCTACTGTGGACGATTAGTGACTTTTCTGCTTATGGGATGTTGTCTGGGTGGACAACTCATGGAAGATTATGTTGTCCAATTTTTCGTGGATCGACATATGCTTTTCAACTGAAGAATGGTAGAAAGAGTTGTTGGTTTGATTGTCATCGTCGATTTCTTCCCATCTCCAACCCGTACCGAAGAAATAAAACATTGTTTAGATACAAAAAAGTTGTGAGAGATAGTCCTCATCCATATCTCACCAGGCAACAGATCCTAGCAGAAATTGATTATTATGGAGCTTAGGAAACCGTGCCGTGTGGAGGAAACTGGCATGTTCAGAGAAATATGTCTGATGGGTATGGGGTCTCTCACAATTGGCATAAGAAGAGTATATTTTGGGATATGCCTTACTGGAAGAATCTTTTTTTACGCCATAACTTAGATGTGATGCACATAGAGAAGAACTTTTTTGACAACATCATGAATACAATATTGAACATCCCAGGAAAGACAAAAGATAACAAAAAGTCAAGGATGTGTAATTCTATCTGCTGGAGAAGTGAGTTACATATCAAGAGCAATGGCAGCGTTCATGTTCCCATATTCCGGTTGTCGTCAGTAGCGAAAACAACTTTGTTTGATTGCGTCTCATTAGAAGTTAAGTTCCCTGATGGTTATGTTTCAAATCTGTCAAGATGTGTTGAACGTGGTCAAAAGTTTTCCAGAATGAAGAGTCATGATTGTCATGTGTTTATGCAACGACTACTTCCATTCGCTTTTGCTGAGCTCCTTCCAACAAATGTACATAAAGCACTTGCAGGTAAATATTAATTTATAATATATTACATATGTTTATAAAATGTTATTAATTGTGTTATATTTGCAACATACAGCAATTGGAGCATTTTTCAGAGATCTTAGCACACGTACGTTCAAGGAAGAAGTCATCGAACAACTTTAGGAGAACATTCCCATCATATTGTGCAACCTGGAGAAGATATTTCCTCCATCATTTTTTGATGTGATGTAACATCTAGTTATTCATCTCCCGTAAGAAGCATTACTTCGTGGACATGTTCACAACGGATGGATGTATCCATATGAGAGATACACGAAACATTTGAAGAGAAAAACTAAAATCTAACTTCACGTCTTACTACTTTGCTCCAACCGTCCGTACAAGGAAAAGGGTAACTAGAAGATATGATGATGGTGGAGTACCTTCGTCATATGCCGTAGACGGTGTTTCTGACATTTTCTGTCAAATTGGACGATTTAGTGGTAAGCTGAAAGAAGTCTGGTGGTCTAGTGAAAAGGATAAGCATAGTTCCCACACATATATTACGCTCAACTGCGGAGATGCAATGACGTCTTCAATTGAAAGGTAAATTTTTTGTCTATGTTAATTAATTTTATTGTTGTTAATTATATGATATGATATATTTTTTTAATTTGCAGCATGTTTGTATCTCAAGTTGAAGAAGCAATACCGGGATTATCTGCAACTGAAGTGGAATGAAGAAAAGAAAAGCACTTTGTCAAGTGGTTAAAATTACAGGTATTATATTTGATTAAAATGAAGCAATATTTGGTACTATTCTAACGGTTGTGTATTTTGTAGGTTGAGTATGATGATCCATATTACCATGTTTGGTTTCACTAATTGGTCCAAGGTCATGTAGCAAAGGTCACCACATCACATATGTACTTCACACGAGGTTTTACCTTTCACACATACGAGTATGGAAGACATCGGGTAACAAGTAACTACGGAATATGTGTGAAAGGCGAAACAGACTTTTACGGGATCTTGCAGGAGATTATTGAAGTGGAATTTCCAGGGCTATTGAAGCTAAAATGTGTCATCTTCAAATGTGAATGGTTTGATCCCGTTGAGAATCGAGATGTTCGATTTAACAAATTTGGTGTTGTGGATGTCAACTCTGGGAGAAGATACAATAAATTCGAGTCTTTCATCTTAGCTTCCCAGGCTGAACAAGTTAGCTTTCTTCATACTCTCGCCTTCAAAGTTCTGGGATTAATTGGTTGGCTACTATCAAAATTACACCTCGTGGACGAATTGTTGCTGGAGAAGAACCACCATTGCAAGAAGAAGATGCTATTAATGAAGTTGAGGTTCCTGACCAACAACTTGATGAAATTCTTCTGATCGACCCAAATAACCATCAATATGAAGATCTTCCCGAAGATGCGACAGATGAAGCACGTGAAGACGAGTTCGATTGTAGTGACGACAATGACTGTTCTAATGTTGATGAGAACTCAAACGATTCAGAATGATGTAATATATGTAACAAATATTGTTTTTATCTTTCCATAATATTGTACCCAATGTGTTTTTAATTGCTTAAGTGAGATCCTTAATGTATAATATATATTTCTTAAGGTAAAAAATATCTATTTGTTAAGGTAAAAAAAAATATTTTGTTGAAGTTAAGAGTTTTAGTTGGATAAAGACGATGAAAGTATGAATGAGTGATAATGGTAAAGATGATAACTTTGGGGTTTAGGGATTTGATTTTCGGGGTTTCATACATTCCTTGTAAATTCGTTGTAAATTAACACGGGCCTGGTAAGTCGTAACATAAAATACTATTTCCATGTAACTTCGTCGTAAAATAAAATACTAATTCCTAGTAACTTCGTCGTAAATGAAAAAACACGGGCCTGGTAACTTCGTCGTAAACCAAAACACGGGTCTGGTAACTTCGTCGTAAACCAAAACACGGGCCTGGTAACTTCGTCGTAACATTATGACGTGGTTACGAGGAAACCGTTTTTATATATATGGGAGAAGTCTTTCAGACGAGCATTGCTCGTATCTTCCTCCCTAACTCCTCTCCCCCTCTAAGGTAACTTTCTCTCTCTATCTTTTTTTTATAGTTTAGGTGGTTAGTTTAGGTGATTAATTTAGGGAATTAGTTTAGGTGCTGAGTTAACGGAATTAGTTTAGGTGATTAGTTTAGAAAATTGTTTTAAACATTTCGTTTTGGATATATATTAATTTATTTTTTAAAAATTTTCTAGATGGCTCCTAGGCCGAGACCAGCAGCTCCTGCACCTACGAATGCTGACTTATTTGGCGATGGATCTACCTCTAGCGGTCCATCATCTTCTTCCGGGACAGTTCCGGACTCTCACACATCTCGGAGAGTTTCTTCGACCCCTTCTCCTCATCCAGCTCAGATGCCTCCCCCACCAGCTCCACTTGTGGCCACGGATCAGCCTGCCCCACCGGCTGCAGTTCATCCCGATTTGCGGGTGCCAGCTCATGCACCATTCGCAAGATACACCGTCGAGGATTTGCTTGCCCAGCCCGGACGAGAGGGTTTACACGTTCTGGACCGTGATAGACCCCTGGGTACTTATTGGTAAGTACTTAAAATTATTAATTTAAAATTTAAAATCTTTAATCAATTTTCTTAACAAATTTGTTATATTTGCAGGTTTGCGGCTAACAACAAAGTTAGTCGGAGCGTTTCAGAGACGATGAAGGGATATTATGACGGCCCTTATCCCAACTGGACGTCTACTCCCGATCACGTCAAGACGATGTGGTTTAAATGTTTTGCGGTAATTTAATATATACATATTATTAATATTTATATTGTTAATTAATTAATTATTATTTTTTCTAATCTTTTAAATTGTTTGTTTTTTTCAGCAAAGGTGGAACTGGTCTATCGGAATCACCCAGAGGGTGAAGAGCGAATTTATTGCAAAGGCGAAAACTCGTCTTTGCAACACCATCTCTGATTGGAAGGACAAGTGGGAGATTTACGGCTATGAGGGGAAGCCGAGCGGGGTCACAAAGGAAGCATGGGATGGTCTCATCGCCTATTAGAACGAACCCAGCTCCATCCGCAAAGCCAACTCCTGCTCCGCTTCCCGAAGAACGAGGGATAAAGATGGCCATTTGCCCATGGTTCATAGAACCGGCCAAAAACCCCATGCCGGAATTTGTCTCGAAGCTGTAAGTTTTATTTAAACTTATAATTTTCATTATTAGAAACTTGTATTTATTAATTATATTTAATTTATTTTTTATTTTTGTTTATTAATTGGAGAAGACGGGAGTTTTGCCATCTCTCTCGGACTTATTCAAGATGACTCACGCCTCACCAGATGGGATTTTTGTTGATCCTGCATCCGAGAAACTCTTCAACGCTGTGGCGTCTCGGGTAGAAGAGCGAGAGACGCAACTTACCCAACAGTCTGCAGATGGATTACCCGTCAAGTTGTCAACCGAAGAGGTCGACCGGATCTTCGAGGAGGTAAAATTTAATAATTTATATTTTTTTATTATTAACTCTAAATAGGTTTTTATATATATACATATAGGTGACTCTTAGAAAGAAGGGAATGACGGTCGGAATAGGTTCCGTTAACAAAGTTGCAAGGGCGATTTCGTCATACTATTCGAGACGGGACCAGGACAACGAGCGCATGCATGCTCGTATGGATACCCAACAGCAGCGTTTGGACTCTCGAGAGAGTTTGCTGGATGTGATGGCGGTGGGAAATCCAACTTTGCAAACAGCTTTGGCGGCGAGACGAGCAGCTCTCGGGATGAGCCGGCCGGATCCCGAAGCAGGAACATCTACAGACCCGAACCCCTCAGCCAACTACTTCGATGACGATGATGTTGGCCTTAATTAGTTTTTTTTTTTTAATTTCTTTTGTTTTGTATAAAAAATTTAAATTCTATTTAATTAATGAATTTATAGTTTTTTAAAAAAAATATTTGGTTTCATATTTATTTTTTTCAAATATTTTAAATTTGATAATTATTTTTTTATAAAAAAATTATAATTATTATAATTAATTAATATTTTAAATATTGAGATGTAAATTCGTTGTAAAATTCCACGTTTAGTCCTCGTAACGTTTACGTGAAATTTACATGGAATCTTTGTAAAGTCCTTGTAAATTTTACATCGACTTTACGACGAAACCTTATGTGTCTATTACAACAAACTGTTACGTGGTATTTACATCGTGATATACGAGGACATTACGACGAATTGTTTTCTTCCGCTTTACGAGGAAATGACTTTCTCGTAAACATAACTAGGACTTTACGACGAAACCTCCGTCACGACGAGCGTTAAACAACGAAACGTGTATCGATGTTAATTCGTCGTAAAGCCATGTTACGACGAATTTACAACGAATACCGCCCTCGTAAAAAATATGTTTTCTTGTAGTGATACAAATATATTCTATTGAATTTGCTAAAGATTACCAAGTAAATCTTAATCCATATCAATTTAACAAATGTAACTCTTATAATATACACAAAAATATATTGAGAGAATATGGCAGGGTATTCAGATACTCGGGCCAAGTACTTTTAATCTGAATTTTTTGGGTTCTAAACATTTGGAACCAATAGATATTTGAATATTTTTAATTAGGGCTTAGGTTGGTTTCATGTCCGGGTCGGTTCAGAATAATAATTCATATAAATGTAACATACATGTAATAATTGGGTACATATCAGGTTTAGGTTGGTTCAGATATTACCTGAAAAATTAGAAGTACCTGAAAACTTTAAAATAATTTGAAACTTGAAAATAACTAAAAACCCCAACAAATACCCAAAACATATTTAGATACCCAAAAAGATTTGAAATTCTTCCCGAAATATAACCCGAAAACCAAAAATACCAAAAATATATATTCAATTTTTTTGAAATTTTACATGAAATCTTAATATAACTGAAAAATCGATATAATTATTTGTTTTGATAATTAATATACATATCACTAAATTTAATAAAAATTATTGCTAATTACACTATAAACACACACAAATTCATTATCTTAATTCTATAATGTAAAACACATGAATTCATCTTCAATTATACTGTTAATCTAATTGACAAGTATTTTAGTAAATCTAAACCGACTATATACAAGTAACTGGATCTAAAGTCTCAAACGAATATGAAAACACAAAGAAAACGTTATTTCAACCTCAAACATTAGAATAGAACATCATTTAAATAACTTATAACTAATAAATGGTTAAGAATTATTTCAATTTTAACGAATTTACAACAAAAAAATATCTGCGCTTAAGCGCAGATCAAAATCTAGTTTATATAATTAAAATGAAGAATTATCAATATTTATATTAAAAACAACAAAAAAATACCCATCCTTAAAATCAATATTTATATTAAAAAACAACAACAAAAAAGTACATGTTTATTCAAAGAGGGATCAGAATCTAGTTTAATTATTAAGAAAGTAAGTTAAAAAATAAATTTAAAATGAGGATAACCTTATCTAAAGAATCATACTTCAAGCCCAAAAACTGCCACGTAAGAGTCATATCTCCCACTCCTCATATGACCATATCTTATTCTTCTCATAGACCAAACTCACATTGCCAAACAAACGCGAACAGATAGAAGAGGAGAGAGAACGAGATGGCTTCTACCTCCGCCGTGTCATTGTTCATGCCGCTCAGCCAAAACCGATCCTCGTCGTCGGCAAAAACCATTGCCCTACTCAAGCCATTATCGCCTTTGAAGCCATCTAAGACGTCATCCTCCTCCTTAGCCATGCCTTCACGGAGGTTTCAGGTGAATGCATCGAACCTGAAGATGGACAAGGCCGTGAGCGGCTTAGCAGCAGCAGCTCTCACCGTTTCAATGGTGATCCCTGAGGTGGCTGAAGCCGCAGGCTCAGGAATCTCTCCTTCTCTCCAGAACTTCTTGCTTAGCATAGCCGCGGGAGGAGTGGTGCTCACGGTCATCATCGGTGTGGTTGTTGGTGTCTCCAACTTTGATCCTGTTAAGAGAGGCTTATAAAGGACGAGAGATATCTGTCTGTCATTGTAGTATGGTAATAATCTGTGAGTTCATGTAATGTTTCAGCAATGTACTTTTGCAGTCTTCTACTATCTTATATTTGACGATTCACCATTAGTCTCAAGATTACATTTCCAGAACTTATAATATATTAGCATATCAAGATTACTAATAATGTTCCAAAAGAGAACATCACCCCCAGCAGTAAAATAAACACGCACAAAGGCTTCTAATGTCAGCCAGTCTTGCAATCTTAGTGAACCCGGCTCTCCCATCTAAAACTTTCAACTATAAAATTTATTAATAGATGTACTACAACTCAATATTTATGAATCATAAGAATGAGAAGTTTTGCGAGTCGTTCTGGGACTAGGAAAGGATCTTGAAGAGAACCACTTGTCCCAAAATCCTACTGAAGAAGTTTTCTTTGCTGAAACCAAGATCTCAAGGGATGCATTTTGAACGCATTTTGAACGAGCTGGAAGACGGACAGTAATTTATTTGGTTCTTTTGGACTAGATAGGGTAACCCTCATGTTAAACTTAAAACTCTGATATGGGCGATGAAAAATGTACTTCAAGTAGAATTTATCCTAATGATTTTGAACTAAATAGTCTTCAGCTGGTCAAAAATAATTGAATATGAAGAAGAATGAATTTGTAAATATATGTCCTTTGTTTGTTGAATAGATTAACTTTATATGTTCATTATAATTTTGGGATCTTGTCAAACTATTATCTCGAACAAGAGTTTCAGAGAGAATATCTCATTAAATAAATTTAAGAAATGTATAACAAATTTAGACCAATTCATTTATCACAAGTTTATTTTAATTTAGAAGCTTATGATAAGCTTGAATTTAATCTTGTATCAGAGCCACACAGTATTGAATCATTGGATATTATTCTCATAATTATCACACTTAAACATGAGAGAAAATGTTAATGAATGAATGAAAGTCAGACATTGGAAAATTGAATAAATAATTAACTAATATATAAAGAGACAAAATCAATTCAGTTATTGCTAATTAATTTTTTAAGTTGGAAATCCATAAAATCACCTGAAAGTTAACAGTTACCTACTTAGTAGTCTAAAATATTTGATAGTCCATTTCGAGTGACTTTCAAACCTCAAGAGAGGGACTTAAGTGAAAATCTAAGACATCCTAGAAGTTTGTCATTTCACGCCCACTGAACTTTAACCTAAGCTCCACTTAACAAAAATATTTCTCTTTTGGCCATTGAGTTCCAACCTGAATATCCACTTTACCTGTAATTACTAACATGTCTTAATCTCCCTCCTTGATCATACACCATGTCAATCTCATTCCTTAATTCATTCATTATCTCTGATTTATTCAATAAAGGTGTTCTGAGTTTTGGAAAATAATAAATTCAGCATGGTGTGCTTGGTTTAACTTTTAAAATGAACTAACATTCAAACCAAGGTCCAATCAATCCTCATGTAACTGGTTAGATTATTCTTGCGCCCTGAAAAAATTACTAAAAAATTGCAAAAATATCGATCTCTCTAAGTAACCTTTATCATACCAACAAATAATGAAATAAAAATGAAATTAGGAGAGAGATAAGAGTTTTTGATTGGAAATTTATCAAGAAACTCAAGAAAACTTTCCTAGGCATGTGTCTTTCATTAATTGGCTTATTTTTCTTTTTCAATATTAAGTTTAATAGATATATATTTTAATCCGCACTTTAAAAGTCTGAGATTATTATTGTCACAAAATTTTAGTTAATTTTGTTTTATTAAATTTTTAATATAAACAAGTTGATGTTTAAAACTCTTTCTTATTTGATTAATACATTGCATATTCGATGTCAGGACCTGTTAAAATCTATAATTGTAAATATATATATATATATATATATATATATATATATATATCAAGTATAACCCAATCCACTATATCATCAAATGCTATAAATATTAATAAATGTTTAATATTTTATTTTACTTATATATATTGATGTTATTGTAATATCTATTAAAAATATTCTTTGAATTAATTTATTGCCATTGATTAAATATTAGATTTATAATATGTGCACAATATAAATTAAAATTAAAATTGTTTATTTAATAATATAAATTATCGAAATTTTGGTATTCTGTGTGTACAGTTAATTTAATTTAATTATAAAATTTACAAATTAATTAATGGATTAAGTTATTTAAGTATAATTATTAGTTAATGTGATAACTGAGTATTTTTTATATATAAAATGCCCAAAATTTTATTTTATGTATATTATTCGAAATTAAATTGATATTATTTTATAATAATTTTTAAAAAGTAGTCACGAAATTATTTTTTATTTTAGATGTTTTAAAGGTTTGATACTATTAAATATAACTATATCTTAATTTATGTGTGAAAAATATAGTAAGATCAATTATTGGGTGCAGAAAAATGATCTATTATTGCAATCTTAGAAAAATAAATATCTTTTTGGTTATTTCCTTTTAGAAATATTTATATATTTTTATAGATGAATATGCCTTTAATTAATTGTTAAGAAAAATATTATAAACTACAGTGGCATTTCTGTACATAAGGTTATTTTCATAGTTTTGTTTTTGTTTAAATAGTATTAGTTATATTATATTAAAATAGAATTGTTATTTTTGTTTGAGAGTATCTTAACAATTAGCAAGGAGGATGCTCTTATTACCATTTAGTTCAGTTAGTATGGTCGCTTACAAGCTAGAATGCGACTGGGAATGATTACTTTCACAAGCATTCTCAGTCATGCCTAATTTTCTTTTTTTTAGTCATGCCTAATTTGTTATACGATAATGATCAAGGTCGTTTTAGGAACTATACAGTTAGGGACTTAGCACGTAAGACTAGACTAGTAAATCATGGTGTGAAGTGGGAAAAGAATTGAAACTTCAAAGTGTGTATGACAGAGGATTTGGAAAGCGACTGATGTAACGGACATTGCAACAACTCCCTATAAAGATACTTGGTTTAACACAGAAACATAATCTATTCTCAACACAACGCTAAAGGCAATTCTACCAACTATACACCAACAAGAGAGAGTATGAGAAAGTTTGCAAGTAGTAGTGTGAAGAAAGAGTTAAACAGAGGAGCTTGGACTGAGCAAGAAGACAAGATCCTTAAAGATTATGTCATGATCAATGGCGAAGGAAAATGGAGCACACTCCCTAACCAAGCTGGTACATATCGATGCATCTTTTTTTTTTCAAATGATTGTAAGATTATATCAAGATGCTTACAATCATTGTTTCCGCAAACATAAAGGTCTCAAGAGGTGTGGGAAAAGCTGCAGACTTCGGTGGAAGAACTACTTGAGACCAGGCATAAAGCGCGGAAACATCTCATCTGATGAAGAGGAACTCATAATCCGCCTCCATAATCTCCTTGGAAACAGGTTACTAACGTTTGGTTTCGCCAAAATACATAACATTCTCTTCCTTTTTTTTTGAAAATAGTTAGCGGCGTAACGCAGATGGGCGTTGATAGCTGGGAGGCTTCCAGGGCGAACAGACAATGAAATAAAGAACCACTGGAACTCATACCTCCGCAAAACACTTCCAAAATCACAAACCAACCAACAGAAAAATCGAAAACATTCCAACAACAACATGAATAAAGTATGTGCTATACGTCCAAAGGCGATTAGGTTCCCAAAGGCTCTGACAATTCAGAAGCAGAGTAGTATTGGTTGCACCAGTCTTCTTACTGTGAAGGAAAACGTGATGGATCATGAAGCTGGTTCTCCTTCGTTGTTGGGAGATCATAAAACCGATTTCGATAAAATCCAGGCTGATTTTATCTTCTCTGATTTGATGGACTTTGATGGTTTGGGTTGCGGAAATGTAATGTCTCTTGTTTCATCTGAGGAGGTGTTGGGAGATTATGTCCTTACTGATGCTTCTTGTCAGGGTAATCTTGATCTCAATAGACCTTTCACTTCTTGTCTTCAAGATGATTGTCTCTGGGACTTTAATTGTTAGACCCTATCATAAATCTTTATCTATTACGTCTACCTGTGTACGATCAAAAGTACATACTCATATTTTGTTTGAACGCTTCTAATTACTAGTTATTTCTAATTTTGCTGTACTTTTCTTTTGATTATCAGTTTTGCAAATATTTGTGATAATTCTAGTATTATGGAAATGCTTTTGTTTGTCTTTTTCAAATATAAATAACTCATGATAGTAAAAGATCGCAAATACGCAATGGCGAAATGCATTTTGTGATAGCGTACATGTTTAATTTTTGTATATCATGCATGCCGCAAATAATAAGAGATTTTAGTATAGCCTAACTACTGCTTAACCACCCCCTACCAATGAAACTTTTTTTTTTTGGTAAAACGTTAAGATCCTACCAATGAAACTTTACCAGTGTTACTGTTCTTGGTACATACAAACCGACTTTACAATACTGTATAACGAAATTTGACTTTAATAATTAATACATCCATATCCATTTATAGGCAGACACGGTCATAACAGTAACGAGTTTTAAAAAAAAAACATTCTTGGAATCATCGTATATATCAAAAGTTGGTGTTAAGCCGTTGAGGTGATTTCCCGTCTACCAATCTTGAAAGTCGGATTTGCAAATAGTTAAAGATCGAGACGTACGTACCCCGGTGAAACCTACTTCACAACTGATTGAATGGATTTTCTTCAAATGGTCTCTAGACTTGGGAAGCGTTTTCGGCCTAAGCAAGCAAATGTTCTCGTTATTTTATTGCCGAGCGTCATTTTGGTTTAGATCGTAGAAGCGACTACTTCTCGTTTGATGAAATGAAAAAAAATGGCGCATGTGATGAAAAGAAAAATAACAAGAAAACGAGTTTGGTGATCAGTCAATTCAAAGTCTTCACACCAAACCTTTACTTTACGCATTTAAATTGGTAAAATTTTAACTAAGCCAGGGTTCCATTATATCTTGGCCTATCATATTCAACTTTATTGATCACCCCACCTAACGTTGTTCATATATATGTTTAATTTCAGATGCATTTTCTGTTTGTTTTGTTATGTTCCTTTATTCTTATGGTTCAGCTCGAATATTATATTTTTTTGAGCAAAAATATTATATATAATTATATTTTCAGCGAAACTACAAACCCAATTTATCTAGATATTTTACGATCTAATCATTCATAATCTTCTATATTTTGAACACCAACAGAAGTCATCCATCACTATCTCAACCACAGGCGGCCAGCGTCCGGGACGAACTTAAACCGATTGTTATTAGTCCCAAGTCCCAACATAATATCTTACTCCCTCCATTCCTAAATGATTGATGTTCTGGAAAAAAATTTGTTTCAAAATGATTGATTTTTTTTTTCAATGTATGTTTTAATGAAAATTGTAAGTTTAAAAAAATAGTGTTTATTGAATTTCCATTGGCTAAAAACTATGGAAAATTGTTATTTACAAAAAAATGCATTTATAATCAAATTTTAATGAATTTTCTTAATATATGTGAAAATTTTAAAACATCAATCTTTAAAAAAACAGAGGAGTAAATTTTAATAAATATTTAAAATATTTAAATTTTAGTTTAATATACTACCGCTTTGCGATTCTTCTTCAAAACTATAGAGTTATCTTACTAGAATTATAATTTCCTTAATATTTCACATTTGTTCTTTTCTGTGTTTATTTTGATCTTAATAGCGAGTAGAATAACGGTTATTTTTGTTCGACCAGTAATTAACACACATGTCGTGGATTATATTAATCCTAGACATTTGTTCAGTAAACATTTAATTTATACAAAGCATAAAAAATATTGTTATTTGAAAACAGATTACAAAGAGAATTAAAATAGTTTGAATATTTTCTTATAGCAAATATTATGCTTGGTAGTTTGTGGAAAAATTTCATTCTGTTTTGAACTTCCCAAGATTTCATTAAATTTATAAAAAACGCGGCCGCAGTCTATAACAATTTCCAGGACTTTCAAAACAACCAAAGAAAATGAGGGCTTGAATCGAATTTAAGTATTTTTTAGAACAAAAGGAATTATAGTGATCATGAAACGCGCAAAACTAAACCAATTGTACTTTTGGAATGTCCCAATAACTTAACAAAATAGCATTTAACTTTAATCAATTAAACCAATAAGTGATAAAAGGGTGCACAAAATTGATGGTTTCAAGTGATTATATAGCTAAACTTATAAATTATAATTAAGAAAAAAGATATTTTTAATGAAACACAAAACTTTGTAGAGTTACAAGGGAAAACCACTCAAACAATGCAAGAAAATAGCCATATTGCATCTAATATCAGTCTCGAACACACTTGTGTCTTCTCTTCAGACACTAAATCGACTTCTTCTTGAATCATCCTGCATATATATATATAAACCACAATTTTAAAAGGCACAAACAAAAGGACGATTGATTAGCTTCTACGTGGGGGAAGTAATAATTACATGGTTAGTGAAAGATATCTTGTCTGTGACATCAAGTATCTCCTTCCACTTCTTCCCAATACCCATCTAGGTTTACAATGACAAACAACAAAGTGTAGTAGTTACATCAGACAAGTTCATAAACCAATCTAAATATACAGTATATTAGTAATCTCAGCAGATGGATAGATTCAACAACCATCTTCCACATATTAACATGTTCTGAACTGATTTCCTTTGGCAAATATAGCTTATGAATATATTACATATATAAGATGAGACAAAACTTAAATGTAGATAGGGAGAAGAGAAGAATGATACCAGAACAGCTTCATTAGATTTAGTCCTAGTCCACAAGGAGAGCTTGTCTTGCTTCTGGCGGACACTAGCAACAACACCACAAATCTCATCTGACTCATCAAACTGCTCTCCAACTAAAGCCATCAACTGCCAAACACAACAAGAGATACATTATTAATTATATTATTGTCACAAAAACAGAAGAGTAAAAGGGTCTGAAGAAGAAGAGTACAGTTTCAAGCCAAGCCTTGTCTAAGGCTTGCTTCCTGTTGTTGGTAACAACATAAGTCCACTTTCCTCCGTTAGCACACTCAGGATCCTCCCACTTTGGCTCAACACCAGCTTTGAACATGTGAATGTCAGCATTGGGTGTCAATCTGCTAGGAACGAATAAACTCTCGTGCAAACTGCAACAATAGGAATCAAATAGTATATATAAATTTACAGAGATCGAAGAAGAAGAAGAAGGAGGAAGAAGACAAACCCCCAGAAATCTTCGACGGTGTCGAAGGTACATGCTTTACGGAGGGAAGCTCCCCATGCGGCGCCTTGCTTTGGTTTGGATTGGTTATCGAACCAGAAACTCCACTTTCTTTCGAGCTTGTGAGGAGGCTGCTGCTGCTTCTCCGTTGATTCAATCGCCGTTACCTCCGCCGCCGCAAGGGCTTCGTTCACATCCTCTGTCGCCATATTCTTCTTTGCAGAAGTGAAAATGATTTTTTGGAACGTTACTTTAAAGACCCGTTTTGGGTCTGATTTGGGCCGGCCCGATAAAGCCCTTTTTAAAACTTTTCTTCCGTTTGTTTAAACTTTTGGTAGAATATACACAAACAATTTATGTATTATATTTCTACCTTAATATAAAAAAAATATTGGAACTTCAGAAACTTTTGGATTCTCAAAAATCTTTCATTTCTTTGAATGCTATGGGTTTGTGAAGGTACCATTATTTCTTACTACATGTGAGCTTTACATCGATTTCTTCGACTTAGACCTTGACCATCTCTCAAATTTTCTACACTTTAGGATTATTTATCATTTTTAGTTCTTTCTACAAACGTCTTGATGCATAAACTAAATTCAAATAGATTAAATTTAGGTTCAAGTACAGCACACTAGTCAGCTAATAAGTTATTACATGTTCAATACTTAACCTAATCTACCCAAATTCATCACTCTTCTTCTAACCTTAGTCTTGTGATCAAGCAATTGACCGTCACAGCTTTGATCCTTTTGTGTATCTATAAAGGATGTATAAGAAACATAATTATTTAGTGAGAGTGGTCGTCCCGTCTCACTTATCTTCAGGATAACAATTGTACCAAGAAATGTAAATTCAATCAGCTGACACAACAGTTACAAGCCAATGATCCATCTCACTATCCAGTCTTGCCTTAGCAAGCCATCAAGCTATAAGTGCATAAACTCATCCAGATGCATCAAAAGAAGGAACATATTACTTGGTGTAAGATGGTAGCCTGACAATAATAATAAGAAAAATCAGGGAAATGACCATCATAAGCAAAATCAGGGAGATGACCAAAATCTCGGAATAAATTAAAAGCATATTTTGAGTGAAGTCTATTTGGTTTTTGAAAATAAGAAACTTCATCTGAAATCTGCTAATTAATTAATTTTACTATTTTATGTTTCAACATTTCTTTCAATTTCAAACTGATTTTAGTGGACTTCATGTGACACTCAAATACTTCATGAAACATTTAGAAAGACTTTAGGTGAAATCTACTCATAGTAGACATCACATAAGTCTTTTATGAAAAGTCAAATTTTATAAAATTTTGGTCAAATGTAAAACTAACTTTGATTTAATAGACATTGGACTGCAGTCTACTGAAGATTTTTTTTTTTTTTTACAAATGAAACTTATTAGAATTGACATGAAATCTGCTTAGAAAAACTCACAAAATAGTCAGCATCAAAAGTAACTTATGCATTAATGAGAAGACTTCACCTTACATCTCATTCGTGAAACATCTTCTTAATAAATAAAGTAGACTTGGCTATCTCCATAGAGGAATCATGCCACGTGGCCGCTTAGTTTTTCAACCAGAAATCGTAATGGGCTGTGTCTATGTTGTCCAATTGTTAAAAATGAATTTATCTTTAAGACCCATGTGATTGAATCCCCCATCTCTTTCTCCTAATTGTGTCTTATTGAGTTTCTGCGATGACTACCGCCTCTTCAACGCCTTGCCGGTAACGCCTCTTACCGTCTTCAATTGATACTTTAACTCCTGTACATTATTGTACTTAATCGTACCTCCCCACTACTTCCTCTTCAATTCTATCTCACAGCCTTTTACAATACTAAATTGCTGTATATATTTTCCTTGCAGCTTCTCCTCGCTTAATATATCTCCTTGCAGGTATAACTATAGCTCTGTTCTTTTAGTAGACACAGCTATGTCGAATTCACAGCTTCTTTTCAGCGAGTTCAAGGCAGGCCGGTCGTCAGACTGTTTTAATTCCTGTTTTACGTTTCTGTCGACATGGTTTTTGGGTTGATTAGAAGGTACTTGATTTGTGATTTATTAAATTTCTGCTAAAGCTAAGAATGAGTTTGAACTTACGTTTAAAAACAGAACTGAGATCTAATGTTCTGATTCCTTTCGTTGATCGCAGAAAACTTTGATTCGGGCCTCCATTAGCGAAGGGGCACTCTATGAGCTTACTGTCTTCGATTTATTCTTATTACTGGCTTATGGATTTTTTTTTAAAAAAAGGTAATTTTCTTCTGCACAAACAGCCACACTAAGCTCTTACATATTAGAGTCCCCGATAATATTCCTCTCGGTAAAACATTCAAATCATTTTTACCATAACCTCCTGGTTGTTTTGTTTGTTGTTGTTGAAATGACATGAAACCTCTTTGTTTTTTATATTTTGCTATCAATTGTTTCACATATGCACATTCTTTGAATCAACCATGCGTCAATAAAAAGCTTTCACTTTTAATTGATATGTCAGGTAAATTTTTGCAGGTTGAATAAGATTTTCCGAAAAGCTGTGTCTTCAACACTCTTTGTCAAGTGTACGTATTTTGAAACCTTCACATGTCTGGCATTCTTCTGTTTTAAGTTATCCTTATTGTTCTTGATGAGCCACTCATATAAGCATTTTGACTGGGTTTTGTATCTAACTGGATTCAGGCCGGTTTTGGATTTGGTATTCGTCTAGCAGAGATGGTGTACTATCTGCGTTATTTATGTCATGTTGGTGTTTGATCTTGGCAGGGAAATTGAGCAATCGTAGAAGTTCAGTTAGCAGAATATAGATATCATGCTTTTGATGAGTTAACTGTTCCCATCTTATAAACAAGAATCTGATTCTAACCGGTGGGTTTCTGACTGAGTTTGTGATACTTGGATTATTAGTGAAGCTGCAAAGTTAAGATAACGAAGCGCTAACCAATTCAGTTGTGAAGGTATTCCTTATCTTTATATTTCTTCATGACTTGCCATCCGAATCCCTTTGCTTATTAGAGTTTAGATGGATCTTGATTAAACTTACGAATTACGATCAGAGCACCTTATGGGGAAGTCAAGCATGTTCAAGTGTCGGCAAGAGGTTGCTGAATATACTCAGAATAATTTCAGACTTTAAACAAGAGCTTACTGAATATGTTACTGACATTAATTTTGTTTGAAAAGGGTTCCTCCCCTCCTCTTTCCTGTTAGTTTTAGAGATTTGAATCAACCTGTGCAGCAAATAATCAAGTTAGCGATGTATGAGTAACTCACTGTTGCTTTTGTGTTTCTTAACATGGATTGGTTATTGCTTCAGTGCATATTAGCTTTCAGTCTCTTCATCTTTTTGTTTCTTTGGGATCTAAAATATCGGTAAAATATATGTTTGTTACAGATGTGACCAGAGTTTTGTGCTCTATCTAACTATACCATTTGTTTCCACCACCCTTTATGTATTTGCAAATGCACTTTCTGAAATAATGCATTACAAATTCATTATAAGACGTGAGATTGTTTTAGATAACTTATGTGTCAGATATATATTGACCATTTATTTATCTGAAATACTTACTGACATCTTCATTTATCTTTTGCTCAATTATAGGCTAATTCGTAACTGTTAATATATATGAGTTAGATTGTTTAATTTGTTATAAATGACTACAATTATGAAAGGAAATCGACTGATTATGAGAGGAAGACCTTCACTAAATTATATCTGCGGTATTTTTTGTTTGATTGTATCTGCCATATAACTAAATTTGCATAAGTTATGATCCGTAATCAAAAGCACCAACTCAATTTGCACAATGTTGTTTGGTGATATCAATTTTACAGCATTATTTTTGTTTGATTTTAAGCTTTATAGAGTATTTGTTAACTTGCCGAGTGACATTTTAGGTGTTAATTACTGGAAAGGAACAATATTACTACATGAACAATATTGCAAAGAAAATTCAGAACAAAAAGAAGAGAAAATCCATTTGTGATATTTTTTCCACATTTTATCAACGACAGTAAAGGAATGAATCTTACAGATACTTTTATGTTTTAGTCACCAACCTCAAGCTCAAGCCAGAAAACAAAATGATGGAACCATATCCAATGAATTAAACACAATCAAACGTGACTAAAGAATAATCTTTAAAAAAAATTAGATGTAAAAAACATTAATGAAAATTAATGAAAATAGAGAATGTGACTCAAAATACATGACATGATCTAGAAATACAAAAAAAAAAAATTAAAACCACAAAATTCATGGACTTCTTCCTTTTTCGTGACTCACATTTCAAGTTGAGGAAAACTAATATAAACTGATGAAAAACCAAACATTAATATATAATAAAATCTAGATTTTTTTAAAAAGTTGGTAAGTAAATAATATTTTTAGTAAATTTACCTAAGATATAGAAAAATCAAACAAACACAACACTAATGAACTACAATAATAAAAATGAAATAATGTAGAAGAAATAATTGCAGAAAATCTGAAATATACCACATTGATATAAAATAGAAAATTTTCTACATAAAATTAAAAAGAAAATATAAATTCTTCATATATTTGCTATATTTTTTCCTAAATACAAAAAATAGTATTTAAATCATTAAGAATATATATTATTGTACAAAATCCGTACGCGCCGGCAAACCACTAGTATCTGATAAATTCAATAATCATATGTATAATGAGACATTTTTTCTCTTCTTAAGGTGTCCACATCAGATTTTAATAAATGTTTGTGGAACTCATCTTTATATTTTTGTTTTAACATAGTATGTATTCATATTATTATCACTAAATATCATTTAGTGTAGTGGTTTATGTATCATTAAAGAGACTCACAACCCGGGTTTGAATAGAGAACATGGGTATTTTGCAGTTTTTTATGATTAAATTTAATGAAAGCAATTATGATTTTTACAAGTCGTCTTTCTCTTTAGACTTTTGACTTTCTGCAATATTGACTCCGACAGCTCAAGAGTTATACATCAGTATCTTTGTTTTTTGTCATCTTCATGAAAACTTCATGAATTTTTAAATATACTACTCGATTATAGGATGAAATGAGTGAAAAATTAAGTTTTTAAGAATTTCGGTTTTTGGACTGAGCCAGTTTAAATCGTCATCGTTGGTGTCCGAATTACGTTTTTCGGTGATTTTACGGCTCTCGGCAGTGAGTTTTCGAACGTGATTATGTAATGAATTAATGATTGTTGGGTCATTTTAAATTAACTTGCGGCCTATGGCACTCAGTTTCTACATAACATTTAAAAGGTGAGGCTGATGCGTTAGACATACCCAAAAAGCTTCGTAATCGTCTATTTTTTGCAATGTGTCTGAATATGGCCTAGGGTTCTCCCAATTCGCCGCTTAACTCTCACTTCCAATGATCAACCATTACACTCTAAATCGCTCTATTCAGTGTCATATATCATTGAAACTCTTTAAATTGATATAATTTCATAGTCCTACTGAAAACTTGATTAGTATTACTTTTATATGTTCTTTGTTCTACTTTCTGAAGTTGTCCGCTGAGACATGTACGCCATAGAGGGATTCACTAATTTCTCATACTTCAAATTTGAATTAGAACACACTGGTAGTTTCAAGGGGTAGGCAAACCAAATTGTTTACACAGCTGATAACTACAGGAAAAACCAATGAAAAAAAAACTCAGCTTTTTGGACGGACCGAGAGAGTTCGAATAGATCTGAGAGGAGCTCATGAAGATTCATTTTTTATTTCTGTTAAAAAATCTCGCCTACACTTTTTTTTCTGGGTATGTATATATTATTGCTCTATGTTTAATAAAGGGTTTTACTGTTGTGTGGAGTTTCTAAATTGAGATAGATTTTTTTTTATATTTACACAGCTTGCAGATTTACTGGATAACTAATGCGGATGTCAATTAGTCAGCGTATCAGATGTTGAATCTCAGTGGATATATGGTCTATGTCTGACATATTCTTGAAAAAAATATTGCTAGATGTCAAATTCATGAACACAAATCGAAAATTCTTTTAGACATTCACAACACTGCGCTTGCGCTGAGCTATATCCCTAGTTAAATGAATTATCTAGTTATATTAAGAGTTCCTGTTTAGCTTTTCTAAGAACCCATACATTTTAATTAGCCCGAATAAAACTTAACCACTCGCTAATAACCAAATATCATCACACATTAGAAAATTGAATGAAAATATGATTTTGAAAAAAAAAAAAACATTGAAAGTATTTGGGATGAAAAAGAGATTAAATGCAAGTTAAATGATTTTTTTTATGCAAGAAAGAAGAGACTAAGTTGTAAGAAATTGAATTAAAATGCATTTAGAGTTTGGTTTTTGTTTTTTTCATAGTAGTTGGTGATATTGATGACAATAATATTTTTGTAACTAAGTGAAAATATAGGCTTTTTGTGCATATCGATGTATTTCAAGAAAAAGAAGAAAACATATAATAAGATTTTCATGAATAATTCTATACTATTAAAAGCATAATTCCTATTAAGATGATACATGAATTTGATCCTTGATCACACAATAGTCTGGAAATACGAGAGAGAACCCTAGACGACTGTGAGAACCGTGCGCCGCACGACTTTGTCGCCGGCGTGATGGCAGCAATCGTCCCCGGGGGCCCAGACCTCCCCCAAACCCCACCTAAGGTCTACACAAACCCAGCCCCGTTTCCCTCTGCTCACAAAGCCCTCTATTCCGCCGTCGCATCTGACCAAACTGAACCATCGATCCACTTCTCTCCTGCAGTTGAGATGCAGGAAGGTGTTGCAGTCGTTGATCTTCCAGAGAAAGTAACACTAGATTCCAAACCCTTATGGGCGTCCTATGTTGTTGGCCACTTCATTGGAGACGCCCCCCACATAGGTAAAGTGCACGCTACGGTAAACCGTCTTTGGACAACAAAGGAGAAGCCATCCATGATTGATGCTCAGTTCATTGCTCCAAAGACAGCCCTGTTTCGCATTGAAGACCAGCAGATGAAAAGCAGAGTCCTCCGCCGCCACTTCTGGCACATAGCTGACGTCCCACTCGTTGTTCAGGAATGGACACCAGACACTGAATCAACGAAACCGGACCTTACGGCCATTCCCCTCTGGGTTGACCTGAAAGGAGTCCCTGGGCATTTATTCTCACACGTTGGACTCACGTTCTTCGGTGACACAATTGGGAAAACAGCAAAGCTTCATCCTAATACAGTTAGATGTACTCGCCTGGATGTTGCTCGCCTCCTTGTCGTCATGAATTTGGAGAAACCACTACCGGACAGTATCTCGATCAGAGGTACATCTACGACAATCCATGTCAGTTACCCTTGGCTACCACCCCGTTGTTCCCTGTGTCACCAATGGGGGCACACCGATAAAGAGTGTGGAAAGACAAAGGAAACAAAGACTGCTCGTCAAGGGAAAACAGAAATAAAATCCTCGAAAGGAAAAACTTCTGAAGCCGATGATGAGACTGGATCAAAAACTCAGGAAAGCAGGAATGATAGGGATAAGGAAAACTCTGGGTGCAACGAGGATCAATCTGCAGACTCCAAAGATAAGCCCCCAGAAATAACAGTGCCATCACAAAGCAGCAATGAGACAGGATGGAAGCTCGTGGGTAATGGGAAGTCCTCTCCACGGCGTGAAAACTTGCAAATCCCCTCTGAAACAGAACATACAGGCTCACCCTCACGATTCCATCTTCTTAATGATGTCGAAGAAGGTGAAGTCGAAGATAGTAGCTCTGGAGAGGAAGAGACGGAGGAACCTGTTGCAGCTAAACAAGCAGAAACATCTCCTCAAAAATCTCCTGACAAGACAAAGAAAAAGAAAAAAAACAAGCTGGACGCAACTCAACAGATGCCTCAACCAGACCAAAAGAAAACTGCGAAACAAAACAAACCCAAACCCGCCTCCTCACGGAGGCACTAAATGATGATATCTCTTTTTGCGTGGAATACCCGGGGCTTCAACAAAAAGCGCAAACACTTGTCATTTAGTTCTTGGATTCGCTCTGCATCACCGTCGTTTGGATGCTTAATTGAAACTCGTGTTCAAGAAAGCAACTGTGATGGTATTCTCACTGCAACTCTTCCTGGGTGGCAGTATCTTCACAACTACGATCATCATCGTCTGGGTAAAATCTGGGTGGTATGGTCCGATAACGTTAATGTTACTCTCCTTTACAAAAGTTCTCAAGTCATTACGGTTTGGGTAACTTCGACTACTGGCGAGCAGTTCATCTGCTCTTGTATCTACGCATCAAACTTTCCGAATGAAAGACGTGCGCTCTGGTCGGATCTCATCAGTAATAATGCTCAGTTTGCTTCTCATGGGGTGCCTTGGATCATCATGGGTGATTTTAATGAGACGCTTTCTTCATCAGAACATTCCACAGGTCTTGATCCTCGTAGTCAAAGTGGGATGAGGGATTTTCAAGCTGCTGTCGCGACCTGTGACCTCACAGACTTGGTCTCCGTGGGATCGGAGTTCACCTGGACAAACAGCCAACCAGTAAATCCCATTGCAAAGAAACTCGACCGAGTCCTTGTTAATGCAGCCTGGATCTCTCAGTATTCTCAGTCCTACGCCTCCTTTGAAGCGTCTGGTGTCTCAGACCATGTACGCTGTAAAGTCCTTCTCGAAACACCAACTCTGAGCAAAAAGAGACCTTTTAAATTCTTCAACTTTCTTGCGGAGCACCCAGACTTCGCCACGATAGTTGCTGAATCATGGAACTCAGCAGAGCCTTTGTATCACTCGCGATCTGCTCTGTTTTTGTTCCACAAAAAGCTGAAGCAGCTGAAGCCTGCCATCAGACTGCTAAATAAAACTCGTTTTGGGAATATACCACTCAGAGCTAAGGAAGCTTTCAAGAACCTCTGTGATATGCAAGAACAAGCTCTCTCAGCTCCGACCACTACCTCTTTCAGTAGTGTTGCAACAGCGATGGAGATCTGGAATCATTGGGCAGGCATTGAAGAGCGCTTCTACTTACAGAAATCCCGCATAACCTGGCTCAGATATGGGGATCAGAACACTATTTTCTTCCATAAAAATAGTGCAAACTCGAACATCCTTCAATGCCATCAGAAAGCTGATTTTGCAGAGTGGAGAAATTATCACAGACCCAACTGCGATCAAGACAGCAGCAGCAACGTATTTTGCAAATTTTCTTGGCCCTCCCCCGAGTCCTGAGTCTACTGAGACGCTCATCGACTTGTCAGACCTGTTAGAATACCGCTGCCCTGACCATACTGCTGCTCTTTTGACGCATCCTATTTCAGAAGCTGAGATAAAGAATGTCCTGTTTTCAATGCCTTCCAACAAAGCACCCGGTCCTGATGGCTACCCGGCAGAGTTCTATCGTGCAGCATGGCCTATCATCAGTCGTGATTTCACTGTTGCTGTTCAGTCTTTCTTCCTCTACGGTTTCCTTCCGAAGGGAGTTAATGCCACAACCTTGGCGCTAATACCTAAAGTGCAGGGCGCAGAAACACTTAAAGACTTCCGGCCAATTTCTTGCTGCAACATTCTCTACAAAGTGATTTCCAAGGTTCTCGCCAACCGTATCAAAGTGCTTCTTCCTGAGCTCATTGAACCAAACCAATGTGCCTTTGTTAAGGGACGTCTTCTCCTTGAAAATGTTCTGCTGGCCACTGAATTAGTTAAGAACTATCACAAAGATTCTATCAGCCCTCGCAGTGTTCTAAAGCTAGACATCTCTAAAGCTTTTGACTCTGTTAAATGGTCTTTCATCCTCGACACTCTGCGCGCCATGAATATTCCGGATCAGTTTGTGCATTGGATTCATGTCTGCCTTTCTACTGCAGCTTTCTCTGTATCAGTAAATGGGGAACTTGAGGGGTTTTTTCCAAGTACAAGAGGTCTGAGGCAAGGCTGTGCTCTCTCCCCTTACCTCTTTGTCATAGCCATAAATGTACTGTCTCGTCTTCTAAATAAAGCAGCAGTAACAGGACGTATTGGGTACCATCCTACATGCTCTGAGGTAAACCTTACTCATTTGAGCTTTGCGGACGATATCATGGTTTTCACTGATGGTGATCCAGCCTCACTACGGGGTATTTTTGATACACTTGCTGAGTTTGCAGAGATTTCAGGGCTTGTAATAAACCCTGCAAAGTCCTCAATTTTTATGGCAGGAAGAATTATACAGGACTTTCGAACAGAGGTTACTCGGTTTGGCATTCCGGTTGACAAACTCCCAGTTCGGTACTTGGGCCTACCACTTACAACAAAATCGATGACCCGGGCGGATTACGAACCTCTTATCGACAAGATCAGATCACGGTTCCTCTCTTGGTCGAGCCGAGCACTGTCTTATGCAGGTCGGCTGCAGCTCATCAACTCTGTTATTATCAGCATCACCAATTTCTGGTGCTCTGTTTTCCGCTTACCTAAGGACTGTCTGGCAACAATAGAGAGTATGTGCAGTGCATTCCTCTGGTCTGGCTCACCGCTATCAAACACAAGGGCTAAAGTAGCCTGGCTGGATATATGCAAACCTAAATCTGAAGGAGGACTTGGCATACGGCGAATGACTGACTCATCGCGGGTATTTGCTCTCAGTTTAATATGGCGTTTACTTACGCAATCCGGCTCACTATGGGTTGCTTGGACAAAACGGAACCTGCTACGTCATAGATGCTTTTGGGATGTCACAGATACAGGTGCTGGCTCGTGGATATGGCGGAAACTCCTTAAACTCCGGCGACAAGCTGCTTCTTTTCTGCGATCGGAAATTGGTAATGGGAGGAACACTTTATTCTGGTTTGACAATTGGTTGGACATGGGGATGCTACTCGACGTAGCAGGAGACACAGGAACGCAACTTCTTGGTATTACTCGCTATGCAACTGTCGCTGATGTAACCACGTCTGGACAATGGAGCATTAGACGATGTCGTAGCTATCACCTACGGGCCATGATAGCTCGCATCCACGATGTTCCAGCTCCGGTAGTGGGTGCAGAAAGGGACAGGCTGCTATGGCGTCATGCGGAGAATGACTACAAGGCATGGTTCTCCTCATCTCGAACTTGGGATCAGATACGGGACAGAAGCCCTACGGTGACCTGGAGTGAGTTAGTTTGGTTCCCACAAGCTATACCTCGCTTCTCTTTCATCACATGGCTTGCTGTTCGAAATCGTTTGTCTACGGGAGATCGTACCCAAGCCTGGGGCGAGCATCAACACTGTCGTCTCTGTGGTGAGCCACAGGAAACGCGCGATCACATTTTCTTCGCATGTCCGTACACATATACTGTATGGACGGAAACGGTAGGAACTTTACTTCCTAGGCCGAGCCCAGACTGGAACTTCACCATCACGATGCTCCTCTCTCGACGTCGAACACCTACTGTACTCTGCCTCCTTCGCCTCTCCTTCCAAGCTGTGATCCACAGTGTATGGAGAGAACGAAACAGTCGCAAGCACAACGGTGTCTCCCGCTCACCCCAAGACCTTATACGACAAATAGACAAGATGATCAGGAACAGGGTCACCTCTCTGCGCAACAACAACATAGCTTTCTACCACACCATGAAGATGGAGTGGATGGGAAGAATCACATAGACTGTCGTTTACCATTTCTCCGCTTTAATGTCTTTCCCTAAGTTTTCAAATTCTTTCGTATTGTAAACTTTTTTCTTTTGTTGATAAATAAATTTAACATTTCAACAAAAAAATAATTCCTATTAAGATCCTGTCCATATTTTTTCAATTCATTTACAAAAGGATGTCATTCCTTTTTCTATGGTTAATCAACAACATTAACTTCCTAAACATCAATTTATAATAATACATATATGTATTATTCCGTTTCTTACAGAATCAAAACTAACCACAGAAATAATCAGTTTTAGAAATCAAATTTTAACAATAAACACATAATCAAAATTTTATATATATACTAGAGGCTTATCCGCGCTTCGCGCGGAATATTGTTCAAGTGTTGTGAATATTGTTCAAGTGTTGTTAACTATGATTTTTTGGATGATGTAATTATGTGATTGTTTTTATTAATTAAATACATTATGTTAATTATCTGGTGTTTTAAATGTGTTATGTAGTAATAGATAATCAGTTAATATATTTAGTGTTTAGCTTTTCAATAATGTGTTGTTGTGTATATAGTAGTACTTTTTAGTGGAGAATTGGTTTAACTCAAGGAGGGGCTGAGCCAGCAGCCTATGATATAAAGTATATTGAAGCCTTTGATATAAAGCATATTGAATTTTAATAAATTTGTTTAATTGATCTAAGATTAACAATTTAGCAATAAAATTTGTATTTTATGTTTTTTTTAATTATTTGAACATTTAAGATGTTTTGTGCCGTCTCCCCATATTTTGATATTGAACGGTCACCATCTATGTATTTCGTTTACCATTTTGGTGTGATTTATTTCTCACCATCACTGGAAAAAGACTCACCACCATTCTCTTGTTCTTCCTCACATTTTTTCATGTGAGATTATATGATATTTGTTATAGATCGGATTTATAAGTTCTTAGTTATGCGGTTGTTTATAACGGCATTGTAAGCTGTTCCAGTCAATATTGGCTGCTTCCCTCTTCCTTAAATTTCAACTGATGTTAGGAACTGCATCTCCTTGGGTTGGATCTGAGTTTAGTCGTCTTTGATGTTGTTATCATCGTCGTTGGTTTTACTGTCAATAGTCTATGCTTGTCTTAGTTTTCAAAATTGGGATTCTGGTGATCTAACTTGTATGTTCTCGTTCGTTGCTCAAGGAAGGCTCCACGGTTTATCGATTCCATTTCATCTACCATTTTCTCTCTGTTTTTTCATCTCGTTGCAGTTTTCATTGCTGTCCGCGTCTCTTGTGATTCTCTCTTTCGCCATCTGTTCGCATCTCTTGTGGCTCTCTCTTTCGCCATGCTTGCCAATCTAGGTTTGGATAGTGTTTTCCTCTGTGTATGATTTGTAGGTTTCGAAGGTTGTTTCTAGTCTCAAGTTTGTGCTCTGCTTTAGCGGTAGTTGGCTTCCATTCTTTCTCCCTCGGGTTGTTTTTTTTTTCTTTCCTTGCTTCCTTTAGTATAAGTGTGCGGAGCTAATCTCCTGGAGCTTTGGTCCATTCTATCCAGAGCTTTGTGGTTTTTTGTTGGCACGAGCTTTTTGTTTATTTTTGTTTAGTTTGTGAGGTGATTCTTACTTCTTAGTTGGCAGTTGTGCTTATGGTGCATTAGGAAATTGTCCTCCTGCTTCGTAGCGATTTTGGTCTTCTACTGATAATTCTTTATGTAACATGTTTTCTTATTTTTTGTGTTAGTCTTTGATCGCACTTTTTTGTGTTCGAGAGATTGCTTTGCTTCAAAGTTTATCTTTCAACCATTCTATCCAGAGCTTTGTGGTTCTTTGTTGGCATGAGTTTTTTGTTTAGTTTGTGAGGTGCTTCTTACTTCTTAGTTGATAGTTGTGCTTACAGTGCATTAAGAAAGTGTCCTCTTAATTACTTCGTAGCAATTTTGGTCTTCTGTTGATTATTCTTTATGTAACATGTTTTCTTATTTTTTGGTGTTAGTCTTTGATCGCACTTTTTTTGTGTTCGAGAGATTGCTTTATTTCAAAGTTTATCTTTCAACTATTTTCTGAATTTTGTTTGTTCTGGGTGTGACACTCAATATTAAACCGAGGTAAGTTAGTCTTTGTTCTTGATTTTCTTTCAGTTTTAAACTTCTATTGAGTTAGTGTTACTTCGACAGTTTGATTTTATTTGTGATTATGGGGTTTTGTGTTTAGATTATGTGTTGTAATCTAGTTTATTTTTTTAGTTTAGTTAATATTAAAATTAAATATATAATTTGTAAATAAATAAATTGAAAATAGTAAAATAATAAAATAGCGAAGGTTTATGTTATTTTTTAGTTGTGAATGAATTAAATAATTAAAATATATTTATATTACTTTACTTATTTTTTAATTCTTCATGTATTTTTGTGACTGATAAAATAGATTATAATACTTCAAATGATGATGATTATTGTGAGAAGGATTAAATAGTGCATAATTAAAAAATGGTGAACCAAATTGTAGTAATATAAAAGATGAAGGAGCTAAAATGTAAAAAGAAATAAAAAAGAGACACATGTCACCAAACCCCCCTTCCACATGTCACATGAAGAGAGAAAAATCTATTTTATATATATAGATTTTTGAAAATCACTAAAACTTGGCAAGTAACATGATACCTTATATGATATTTTTGAATCCCCAATGACCACTAAAATCAAAACACGATCAGTTTTCAATTAGTATTACCTCCATTTATGATTTTTTTTTCACTAATATGGACCCAAATTTTAAAATTACATTGATACTATATCACTATATATGATACTAATAATAGTGTCAATGAGTTTCAAAAAAAAAAAACATTAATTGAAAATATTTTAAATTAAAAAATATTTATTATTTATAATAATAAGTTTAGTTAAATAAAATACGTGTCAACGGAAAAAGAATCATGCTATTTCAAAGCACGGAACAAAAAATTTTAAATAAATAATTACTTAAAATGTAGGTCTTAATCATTTTAAATTCTAAATTTTAGTTCACATATGAAAATAATTATATTAAATTTTGCATGTATTTACATAACCATAAACACTTAAAATAAATAAAGTATATAAGTTTGTTACATAAAAATATTTGATATTTAAACTAAAAGTAGTCTCACGCTTTAAACGCGCAGATCAAAATTTAGTATTATGTTAAGGTGAAATGTCAGAAAAATAAATAGAGGTTAGTTTTGTGTGACCAAGAATTTTAGGTTATAAAATAATTCTTTAATTAATAATGCTTGAAATACACCATTTTCTATCTTTATCTCCATAAACTGTAAAATTAATCTGCCAAATTGATATGCTCAAATTAATTTCAATCAACTCTCTCAAAATATAGGTTTCGTGTGGTACTTGATGATCAAATCCACATGGAGTGCGGATCACACATTAGACTTTAGTTTTAAGCTAAGCTAAGCTAGAAATGTGAAAATAAGTAAATAAACAATAGATCCAAGGTTTCATACAAGGGGAAAAGTGCTAGATTCGAGGATATCAAACATGCAATCCGAACTGCAATCAATAGATCCTAAGGGTTTTTATTGCTCGATTCTAGAACCTGAGAAATAAGTTATCCTACTCTCGGTGTGATAAACTGTCAGATGTCTAACTCTAATCAAATACCAACTCTTGTTGTGTAATCGATGAATCAATCAAGCATTAAATCAGATTTGACGTTTTTAATTAAAGTTCTAGATCAATTCTTGTTGCGAATAAGTATGTAGTCCAGCAAGATTCAGTTCTGTTAATTGCTTACTCTCTTGTCTCTTAAATGTCCCATGATTCTAGGTTCTAGTTAGTTACTCTAGAAAGTAATATTTAAAGCAATGCTGGTGTAGAAAGTAATGAATAACACTAGCAATCAATCAATAGCTCATCACAAATCCTAGAAAAGTTTATATATCTAACAGGTAGATTATGATCATGCATTACATAACAATATTCTAAATAAACTGCATAGAATATATATAGTAATAAATACTTGAGTTCCAGTCAATCTCTGAAGGAATCAATGATCTCGTCTCCAAATCTATCTAAGATTAAAAATAAAGCGTAGCCTAAAGAGTGGCTGGAAAAAAAACATACTAAATATTGGTTAAAAACACGTTCAAGGGTTTCTTCGCAAATATCGGTACTTTTTAGGCTAAAGTGAATTTCTTGAGATTTGAGTAGGCTTGCTCGATCATCATGGATGTCAACCGATACTAAGGAGGTGTCGATTGACACTTTCTTCAAATGACGACTATGACTTCAAATTCTCGGCTTCAATTCTACAAATTCTCCAAATAGTTTTATAATCTCCAGAATACTTCAAAATGCTCCAAAATTTGCTGGAAACTATAGAGATTCTAAAGAAGATTCCAAACATAATATAAAAACTCTAAAACTAGAACTATACCATGGTTAAATCCCTAAAACCCAAGATATGAACTTGCCAGACTTATCATTTTCTTACACTCAAGCAAAACATAGAATATACATGTGGAATAGGTTTGAAAACATATGAACTCACTTTTCTTTAGAACGCCATTATAACAACTATACTATTGCAAACCATCAAATCATTACCAACTTTAGAAGATATTTCCATGTAATTAAAGTTGGTTTCTTATTTAATTTTTATTACTCATTTATTTTATAGTTACCTTTTACTTTTAATTTTTGTTAAAAATAAGTTTATTTCATTCTTTTAATTTTCTTTTTTCTTTTCTCTCTATTCATTTATTATTAATTTCGACGGTATGCAAACCCAAATATTCTCGTCTTTTCTTTTAGGAGATGATTGGCCTCTAGATGCTGTAGAAAACCATTTTTATAAAGCAATCATGCTTTAGATCTTAAAAATAAAGCTACAACAAAAAAACTTAAAAAAGGAAATATGTTAGCTTTAGAAATCAATTTTTCTACAGTTTTTATTTAGTGCTTTCGATTGCCTTGAAAAAAAATCTACAGCAAAAAAAAAATATAACCATAGCCAAAAAACTTACGGACTAATTTTTAGAAAAAAAACATAAAGCCATGGCCTTTTCCAATCAACCCCTTAGTGTCTGTCTGGTTTGTACTTTGTATCATCAACCAAAAACGAATACCGTATTCAAGCAATAATAATTAAAAGCGTACAAGTATGAATACTGAAGTTGACAGGCACAACGACATCTTATCTGCAAAGACAAAGCGTTTACCAAAAAAATTGTTTGCACCACTCGTAGAGCACACCCCTATCCCTTTGGCAAAAGCCACTTCACTCAATCCCCTCTTTAAATAAAAATGTAATTCTATTTATTTTATTTTTATTTTTCTGAAAAAAAATTCATATTCTAAGGTTTCTCTATTCATATTTGTCAAGTCTTTCTTTGCCATTTGTTGCAAACACTTAAGTCTCTTGAATCAGAGCAAGTCTTCTTCAAGTTCCCAGGTACTTCAACGGTTTCCGCAATACTCTTTTTACCTTTTCCAGCATTTGATACGATTTTGTTACTGGATTTGGAAACCCATTTGTTTCTTGTAAGACAATCTCCAAGTAAACTAATGTAATAAATAGTTGAAGTCTGTCTGTCTTTGCCAATTAGCCTTCCAAAAGGTTGCTCCCAGTAGATCTCGGGTCCACCACTTACTAATTAATCCACACTTCTCTACTTTTGAACTACTATCAACAAGGATCATCACACTTTGTGGTATTTTAATTGGATCTCTTTGTCTTTTCCCGCTTGACTTAAATATATTTTGGTTAAAATCAATCACCTTTTAGTGAATTCGGTTTAGTTTAATCGGTCTTGGACAAGAATCTGGATGTTTCAGAACAAGAAGCACAAATCTTGATGCAAAGTTGTAGATTCTTGAGCTGGGTTTAAATACTTCTTTATTTGACCAGGGATCCAATCTTTAAACAAAATGGCGCAAATCTTGGCAGCTTCTCCAACATGTCAAATGAAATTGACTAAACCGAGCTCCATTGCATCTTCAAAGTTATGGAGCTCGGTTGTGTTGAAACAGAAGAAACAGAGCAGCAGCAAACTAAGAAGCTTTAAAGTGATGGCTCTCCAATCTGATAACAGTACAATCAATAGAGTTGAGAGTCTTCTCAATTTAGACACCAAACCTTTCACTGACCGGATCATCGCTGAGTACATTTGGTATTATATATACCTCGCTAAGTCTCATATCAAACATCTGGTATGAGGTTTTAATGATTTTTCCATTTATTTAAATAGGATTGGAGGGTCCGGAATTGACCTTAGGAGCAAGTCAAGGGTATGATACTCTAATAGACTTTGTAGTGACTTTATGATGCTAGTATATTAATGGATGGTTTCTTCAAAATTGAAGACTCTTGAAAAGCCTGTGGAGGATCCTTCTGAGCTTCCCAAGTGGAACTATGATGGTTCCAGTACCGGACAAGCACCTGGTGAAGATAGTGAAGTGATTCTATAGTAAGATATTTGCCCAAGGCACTAGACATTTTTTGATATTATTTTTCAATCTCATCATAAATTCGCTTCATTTTGTTGTTATTCAGTCCGCAAGCTATATTCAGAGATCCTTTCCGTGGAGGCAATAACATACTGGTATGTACCATTGAGTTTGATTCTATAAGTAACATTTTTTTTTTGTAGTCACACACTAAGTATTGAGCTATTATTATGCAAAGGTTATCTGTGATACTTACACACCAGCTGGTGAGCCAATTCCAACAAACAAACGTGCCAGAGCTGCTGATATTTTCAGTAACAAGAAGGTCAATGAAGAGTTGCCATGGTATGTCATAACCCAAAAATCTCATATAATGAGGCCGGTTGGTTTGATTGTAGCTGTAGAAAATTTTCTGTAGGATTTAGACTGTAGAATTTTTGATGTAATGTATCTAGTGTATCTGTAGAAATTTAATGAGAGAAATGATAAAAAAAAATATATTCATATATCAGTATTTTGAAAAGAAGATAAATTCCTACAGCCTTTTTTATTTGCTTTAGTAAATAAGGTTTCTACAACATTTTTATTTTATTTTATTGACTTTAGCATTAAAAATTACTTAAAGCATAATTGGTAACTTAAATGGTTGTAGATAGAAATTAAAACTAAAATCACTAGTTACAACCCAACCACTCTTCCTCAATATATTGGCTTACCTCCAATTCCATTTACTTGAGTAATTATCACACCGACAAATAAAAATTCCAATTACTTAGAATTTGGTGCTTATATATGTCTAAATACTCTCTCGTGATCTCAGGTTTGGAATTGAACAAGAGTACACTTTACTTCAGCCAAACGTAAACTGGCCTTTGGGTTGGCCCGTTGGAGCGTATCCTGGTCCTCAGGTAACAAACAAGTCAAGCTATAAAAGTATGTTTTGTGTTGGTTTACAAAAAATAAAGTAAGCAACCTTTTTTCTTGGTGTCAGGGTCCTTACTACTGTGGAGTTGGAGCTGAAAAGTCATGGGGACGTGACATTTCAGATGCTCATTACAAAGCTTGTTTATATGCTGGAATTAACATCAGTGGTACTAATGGTGAAGTTATGCCAGGACAGGTCTCTTTTTCTCAAAGAAGCTTCTGATAATAAATTCAACTATTATATATATATATATTTTATATCAAAAAATGTATTATTGTTTTTATGTTTGCAATGTTGCCAACAAATATTTGTTCAGTGGGAATTCCAAGTTGGCCCGAGCGTAGGAATCGAAGCAGGTGATCATGTGTGGTGTGCAAGATACCTTCTTGAGGTAATTAATCAAATGTCTCTTTTGTTGTGATTAGTGAGTGAGAATGTGAGAGTTAATTAAGTTATATTAACTGTTGTTTACCTTTCTGTAGAGAATCACAGAACAAGCTGGTGTTGTCTTAACACTTGATCCTAAACCCATAGAGGGTGACTGGAACGGTGCTGGTTGCCATACCAATTACAGTACTAAAAGCATGAGAGAGGAAGGAGGATTTGACGTGATTAAAAAGGCCATCTTGAACCTCTCGCTTCGTCACATGGAGCACATCAGTGCATACGGTGAAGGCAATGAGAGAAGGTTGACCGGAAAGCATGAGACAGCTAGTATCGACCAATTCTCATGGGTATGCATATATGCAATACGAGTCTGAAACATTTCACTTTTTAAGTCTCAGTAGTTTTGTACCTCTTCTCAATTTGCTTTAAACTTCAACCTGGCAGGGCGTGGCTAACCGTGGATGCTCAATTCGTGTGGGACGTGATACCGAGAAGAAAGGAAAAGGTATGCTGGAGTGGTAACACATTTGTGTTTTCTTTTTATGCTATGTATAGCTAATATATATCGTTGTGCCTTGGAATATATACATAGGTTACTTGGAAGATCGACGTCCAGCATCAAACATGGACCCATACATTGTGACTTCACTCTTGGCAGAGACCACACTTCTCTGGGAGCCGACCCTTGAGGCTGAAGCACTTGCAGCTCAAAAGCTTTCTTTGAAGGTTTAAATTAGCCGAAGCTATCATAAATCCGACGAACTACTGTAGTCTTGCCGGGATAATAAATGCTGTTTAAAATATTGGTTCCGATAAGACATTCTTTTTTTTCTTTTTCATTTACGTTGTGAAACAAACTCAAAACTTAATGATGGGCGATATGTTTTAATAAATTTTGATTTTGATTTTGATTTTGTTTCAGTTAAATATGTTAAAATGGTAAAAATAACTTGTTAATTAACATAATGAATCAATAAATTTAAATAAAATAAAATAAATTTTAAATAAAATTTGAACCATTTAATCATTAACAAAAATTTTGTTTGATTGGTATTACTTTAGTTTTTGTTTTATTAATGCACAATTACAGTTAATTTTGAATATATATATGTCAAATTTGATATATATATATATATATAATTGATGTAAAATATTTGTTGGCAATTATATTTAGTTTATATATATATATATTTAATGGTGATATATAAGAAATTGCTTGTTGGCATATTCTAAAAGTTCTTGCCAAAAATAAATATTTATACAGAAAATTTATTTCAATGATGATGTAAGAGTTATTAGTCATTAATATATTTCAGACGAACATTGCCAAAAATATGTACTTTTTATAAAAATTGTATATGTCACACTTAAGTTGTTGTCTAGTGACATATCTCAAAAATATGTCACCATTTTTGTTGAGAATGAATAATGAGATGATATATATCAAATTGACTTCACTAGTAATTTTTAGGAGATGGACAAAGAGTTAGTTAGTTAGATATTGATAAAGTTAGTCGATTGAGTTTTGTTTTATATATCTTATCCGCCGATACATTCGACTCCAGTAAAAATACACTTGGTGATATTGTTTTAACTTTTGTTTGAAGAGCTACTACATTGTTTAATCCGAGTTTGAAATGATTATCAAGTAAACTGTTTGAGCCGGATCTCAAATCCATATTTTCCATATAATTGTGATTTTGTGTCAAGTAAGTCTCAAACACTGAAGAAATTGTTTTAATAAATTTCGAGGACTTACATGCCCACTTTACATTCGTACGGACGAGTAGTTGAGCTGTTCACCTGCAAAATCGGAAAACATTTGGAGGAGGGGAGGTGTATTGAACTAAGTGTTTTAAGATATTGTGGGATTAATTAATCTCCTCTGTTATTTAACTAATGATTTAAAAATAATAATTCAAATCACCTGTTATTCAATATGAAATTTGTGAAGAGTTATTAAATGTCACTTCAAATTTCCTGTTATTCAACTAATCATTTGTAAAAATTATACCAAATCCACTGTTATTCAATGTTAACCAACAACTTGAAAGGACAATTTGTGAATAAGATTTGAGGAGAGTTTACGCCAGTTTTTAGTTGAAAACAATTCCTATAAAATTAAATCTCTAGAGGTGTGATTTGAAGATAATTGAAAAAAAAATCGTGGAAAATAATGTTGTTTTTTTTGCTCCTCCGCTTGAGAGCTCTTGTAAGCTGCTGAAGCCTGAGACACCCTTTCTGGTTTCAACTTCGTCACCTTCATTAGTATAGATGGTGGATGAATCTCAGTTCTTTCCCGACTCTTGCTCATACATGCTTCCGTAGCCCTTAAGCCTCTCTGAAACCTGAATCAGTGATTTCATCCCAGAACTTCAATTCGATCAAGTAAGCCACCGGCGCGAACGGGACGGAGAAAGTGAGGGTGAGTCCTTGGCTCTAGTTTGGTTTATCTCTTTGCAGTAGAAATGTTGATTGATTCAAGCTGGTGCGCCTTGGATCGCTGTTTTGAAAATTGACAGTCTTGATAAGTTGAATTAGTGATAAAGTGATGAACTTTATGATTGTCAGATTTCATTAACATTTGACGGTCCATTAAGCGTGCAGACTAACTGTCTTGCTAAAGGGACAAGTTCTGGATTTCATACACACAGCATTATATGATGCACAAGATGGCTACTTCCCACAACATTCACGTTTTGTTGTAGTCTTGGAGAGAAGTATTGGGTTCAACCAGCATGAAGGTAAATTGGTTGCCTAGTTTTCTCTCTTTATCAAGGGAGGAAGGTTTTACATGAAGTTTTGTTGACTAGTTTTCTCTTTTTATGCAGGGAGGAAAGCTTAGGTGTACGTAGTTGACTATTTTTCTCTTTATCGGAGCTTTGTGAAATTTCATGTCCAACTATTTATTTTAATTAGTACGACATTGTCTATTTTAGACCCGAAGGCAAGATCCACATGGATTTACTTTAGGACTCTTTTCTAAAAGACCTCGTACTAATAGAGTTTGACATATCTTTATATATTAGACATTCCTTGTCTAATTCTTCAATGTGGGACTTAGTTTGATATCTCACATCTCGTGTCCCACAATTGACTTCCAGGATCTTTTGACTTGATCTCTGACACACACCTCCCAATCCTAACTCGATGGGTACCCGTTCATATCTCGAAGGATATTTTGGTCTCCTTACAGATTTCTCGTCAACCAGGCTCTGATACCAGTTATTAGAATTGTGAAATCCCATGTCCTATGATCTTGTCTAAATGGACTCTAGAGGAAGAAAATTTAGGGATGGAAGAGATAATAACCATTCCTATGTGGATTATCATGAAAAATGTTCCGCATAGGATGTCCTCTTATAATGGACTTGGATTCATCGCAAGCGCAGTGGGGAAACCAAAGCGTCTGCACCCTGATACACTCTTGTTCAACAGCTTTGAAGAAGCAAACGTTTTCTGTGGAAGCTAACATGACAAAAGAGTTGCCTACCATCACCACTTTAAATCAAAGCTTGGGATAAATGCGAATATGGAATTTATTTACCCATGGCTGCTAGACAGATGTTCCATCTGTTCCAAATGGGTCATCTACACAAAACTTGTCGATCTAAAGTGAAGATACTCACCAAAGATAAGACCATAACAAAGGATTGTGAAGAGGCTACAAGACAAAAGGAAAATAAGAAGGTGGGGACCCGAAACACCAATGAAGAGGTTGATATTGGGGACAGTACGGAGAACATGGGGTCTTATTGGAAGCACTTATGATATATCTTGGATATGATCCATTTTCATCCATGGTATATATATATATTTTTTCTATATATACCTATTTATATATAATAGAATTGCCTCTTTCCAGGTGAAGCCACGTAAGCGTCCATGTCACAAATTAGTGTTCTGTGAAGCCGACAAGTGTCCCGTCGTTTAAAACTCACCGTTTATTTTATATGGTGTTTGATGGGCTTAAATCATGGGATTCTAAGTTGAGGAGGGCACCTTCGTCATCGAATCATTAACCTACGTGACTCTCACCGCACTACAAGAAAACATGGGGATACTAACGGACGAATTTGTCAGAATGTCGTCGGAATAGACATATTTTGATGAATTTCTGACGAAACAGTCCGTCGATATCATTTCATCGGAAAAAGAATTTCGTCGGAATTTCGTCAGACATACCGACGAATTTCTGACAAATACCGAGAAACTCCATTATGACGAACTTCCGACCACATTCCAATAACAGCTCCGGCAACAGTGGTCATTGGAAATCAGAAAATACCGAATTTCCAATTTTTAATATAAAATTAAATTTTGCATTTTTAAATATTTTTTATTATAGAATAAAATTTTGCAATTTTAAAAATTTATTTAAAATAAATCTGAAATTGAAAACTAATAATATTATATAATTTAAATTCATAGAAACCGAAATAGAAAAAAAAACATTCTGAAAGTTTTAAAATACAGAAAAAACTAAGAACTCGAAGAAAACAAACGGTTTAGCTTCTCAATTATCTCGGCGTTGGTCTTCTTTTGCGATGCCAGCTCAGCAAGGATAGTGGCATTCTCAGCTTGGATTGTGGCATTCGCCGAAAGGATAGTGGCGTGCTGCTGCTCCAATGCCACAATCCGTTCATCTTTGTCATGTAGCTCCTCGAGAATCATGGGATCGGCATACGGAGCTTGCGAAGAAGATGCTGGATAAGAAGAAGCACGGGGGGCCAACCCAACTAAACGGCCTCTTTTCGTTTTAGGAACGGCCTACAAAAATATTTAAAGTTAGTAAACTACATTATAAAATAAATATATTAAACAATTACCTTTTCAACCATCTCATTTATCTGCAATCGAGACAAGTTGGTTGAAGCTCCTGTAGAATTGCTATCATCAGAGAGAGGCTGAGACTGAGATGCTATTTCAGTTTCCACCAAATCAACGACACCTTTGATCACGGGGTCTTGAATTTGACCCGTCTTCTTGTTAGTGTGAGCCACCTTGATGAGTTAGAAACGATCAACGAGATTACCGTCATTCGTTTCGATCTAAAAAACCGCCATTATTAGCCAAGAAATATATAAAATATTTCTTTATATAAATATAAAGATAAATAATTAAAAAAATTCACAAGTTCATCCTCCTTAGAAGACATAGAGCAAGCGCCGAGGTTGTGCACATACATACCTTTTCCTCCACGATCGCTCTTACGATTCTCGGAGTTCCTCTCAGACGTCTATGCAGTTTCGTCCTTCTCCCAATGAACAATTAACTGCTCCCAGACCGTCCCGTTGATGAACCGTGGCCTCTTGTTTTTCTGCGAAACTGTCTTCCACGCGTTCATCTGCTTTGTATAAGAGTCCATGGCCTTTTCGTTGAATTTCTTACGAAATATTTCCGTCTGATCGGGGTGCCAGTTGAACTCTTGCTACAAAACACACATAATTTAATAGTAGATATATTAAAAAAAATGTAAATACTTTAAAAAAATGAAGAGTTACTACTGCAAACTGACGAAACCACAACTCTCGTTCGTCGTAAGGGATCACACTCCACTTTGAATATCCAAAATGGAGCATGGAATACCTCATCTGGTTGATGCTCCTGCTAAAGTCATTTCTCGACTTGTTGAACCTTAAAAAAAAGCAAGTTAGCAAGTTAATTAATGAAAAAACATAATGCTACAAAAAATAAAAATACTAACCAAGTGCTATGTCTCCGTTGCGGGTTGGGATGGAGAACCGGAGATGCTCTCGACCTGGTTGTTGAACCAATATTTCAATTGGCATGACCCCCGGATCCTGTTTAGCAGGAGGGGGAGGGGCAGCGGGAGCGGGAATATATGCGGGAACCGAGTTTTGTTTGTGAGACGATTCCGATGCACGGGAAGTGCTCACCGTCGAAGACGGGCTGCGGGGCGGGCTACATCCTCGGACCTTAAAAGATACAAAAATTATAAAAATTGTTATTATACATGATTTATATATATGTATAAAAAGTTATAAGAATATTAAAAACTTAAATCTATATATGTATAAGAATTAGAAAAATTTTTAAAATTTTTATTATACATGATTTATTTATATATATATATATATATATTTATTTATATATATGTATAAAACAATAAAAATTTTAATTTTTTTTATTAAAAAACTAAAACAATAATCCAAACAACAATCCTAACTTATAGATCCTAAACTATCCATCAAACAACCTAAAATCCGAACATCTAAGTTCATAAACCCTAAGAAATTGAATTATACAAAGGTTTTATAGATTCTTACATGATTTTAGAAGTGGAGAAGAGATGTGAGCTTGGGTAGAGGATTCGCCGGGGTTTGGTGAGCGGAAATTGCCTCTGTCACCGTCAATAGAGAGAGAAACCGGAGAGAATTGAGAGAGAAAGCGGCAGATAAAACAAAGAAGGAAGAAGAAGTGTTTTATATTTAATGATTCCGACGGACACGGGTTCGTCGGTATTCCGTCGAAATCATTAAATATATTAAAATTTTCGGTTCTTGAAAATTTTCACGCGATTTGCTTTCCCGAGTAGTGATATTCCGACGGGACCAGAGTCCGTTAGTATTTTCCGACGGAATACTGACGAACTATTCCGACGGATTTCCGACGACTTAGTGTTAGGGTTTGGTTTCAAGTTTCTAAATGCTAAATCCAAATCTTTAATAATATATATAGTATTTGCATAAAGATTTAACAATAAAAATGTTTTTATAACACGATTTTACACAAAAATATTTTTTGTAGTGTAAGATTACAAATATGATTTATAAGTATATGAATGTTAAAATGAGATGTTGTGTATCATACATAAATATTTTAATGAGATGTTATATTTGAATAGTTTCGATCTAATACTATACTAAACACTTATTATGTGTTATTTTCATAGTTTTGACATCTAAATTTATAGATTTTTTGTTTGAAATTGTTTAGAAACAAATGTCCTCGGTAATTCGTCGGTATATTCCGACGAATCACCAAGGATATGTCCAGACCGTAATTCGTCGGTATATTCCGACGAATTACCCAGGACATATCCAAACTTCAATGAAACCTTCTATCGTCGTTATGTCATCGGTATTCTGCGAGAGAATTTTGACGGACCAGAAAAAGAACAAAATAATATGAATCTTCTGAATCTTCATCAAGCTCCCCAACCCCAGCTTCTGGCTCCGAATGTACAACATCATCAAGTCCAAACTCAGTAAAATTCTCAACGAGTTTAACATCTGCCAAATCTTCAACTGCTTGGACCTTGCTGGTAGACTTTGGTTGCATTGGTTCATTAGTTTATATTAAATTTAAACTACTCATTTGCATAGGGTAATATGATATATGACTCACATGACTACGGAACCACGTAGCAAATCCGTTATCTCTAAGTTGTTGAAGCTCATCTTCTGTTGCATGCCTGTGAGTCATACGCAACTCCGCCATATAAACACTATATACAAATTTTTTATCAATATGAAATAAATTTATTGAATATTAATCTGACAATGTAAATGAATAAATATTTTTCCTCTCATATTGTATAACATCTTCACAGTTGATGAGCAAATATGTTTGCCAATGAGCGCGCTTAGTGTCCGTAAGTCTCCGTTTCGTGAATTTTCCACTAAGTTGTCCTATTTCCTTGAACATGTTTGGGACATTAACATGATATGTTGCTCTCTCCCCTCTGTCATCATGCCGAGCAGGTCTTCGGTGTGTTGTATGTACTTCTGGAGAAAAATATTTTTCAGCAAAGATTGCAGTTTCTTTATTGATCACCTGTGTCACTATAGATCATTCCACCCCACTTAAATTTTTGACCATCTTCTCCAGATGATGCATATAACGCTTACAAATATACATCCATCTGTACTGCACAAGACCACGAAGTTCCAATTCTCTTGCGAGATGAATAACAAAATGTTCCATTACATCAAAGAATGATAGAGGAAAATGTTCCATTACATCAAAGAATGATAGAGGAAATATCTTCTCCAGGTTTCACATGTTGACTGGTGTGTTTGTCTTCAAATTATTAATATCCTCTTCAGTCACTACTATGCTGCATAAGTCACGGAAGAAAACACTTATCCCTACATAGATAAAACACATAATTTTTATAAGTATTAATTAAGTTTATATAAGCATAATTGTTAAATATAAAAATAAATTAAATTGTAAAAATATAAGAGACCTGCAATTGCTTCATGAACATTACACGACAATAATGCTGAAAAAGCAAACAGAAGGAGGCGTTGCATATTACATGACAATCATGACTCTTCAGGACAATAAACTTTCTTTCGCTTCTATCAACGCAGTTCCCCAAATTTGATGCATATCCGTCAGGAAATTTCACTTTATCTTTAATACAATCAAAGAACTCTTCTTTTCTAGCACCATCCAGCCGACAAATGGGAAAAGGGGCTGTATCTTTCTCATCAACGTGAAGTTCAGAACGATCACATATATCGACTAAATCCAACCTTGACTTCAAGTTATCATTCGTTTTACCTTGGATGTTAAGGATTGCGTTCATCAGATTGTCGAAGAAGTTCTTCTCAATATGAATGACATCTAAATTATGCCGCAATAGATGACTTTCCCAATATGGCAGATCCCGGAAAATACTTTTTTTGTGCCAGTTATTTAGCTCTCCAACCGCACTGACTCGAATGTTTTCATGTCCACCTACATCTGGCATCCTTTCTGCATCAAAATCCCTAAACTGCTTCAACAAATCTTCCCCACTAACTTCTTCAGGTGGACCATCAAACACCTGCTTGTTCTTCGTAAACGAAGTCTTACTCCTGCAGTATGGATGATCAGGTGGTAGAAATCGTTTGTGACAGTCAATCCAACAAGTTTTTCTTCTACTCTTTAGTTGTAAAGCATCTGTGTCATCTTGACAATATGGACATGATAGCCTCCCATGTGTTGTCCATCCAGATAACATACCATATGCTGGTAAGTCACTTATTGTCCACATAAGTACTGTCCGCATATGAAAGTTTTATTTGCATGAAACATCATATGTCTGAAAACCATGCGCCCATAGTTGTTACAACTCGTATATCAGTGGTTGAAGAAACACATCAAATGATATTTTAGGATGATCTGGCCCGGCGACGAGAATTGAGAGGAACAAAAACTCTCATCGCATGCACAAGCTCAGCGGTAAGTTGTACGGTGTCACAATAACTGGCCATAGAGAATACTGTCTTCCATGCTTTCCAAATGGGCTAAAACCATCAGTAGATAATCCAAGATAAACATTTATTTTCTCTTCCGCAAATTCTGGATATGTTGACTGGAAATGTTTCCAAGCCTTCGCATCTGAAAGATGTCTAATCTCACCATTTGTGGAATGCTATGCATGCTATCTCATTGCTTTTTTGTGCCCTCACACTGATACAACCTCTTCAATATTTCCGTCAAAGAAAAATACCACATTCTTTTGAACGGGATCGGAACTCTTCCCCTCGTCTCCTGATAACGAGGTTTCCCACAAAATTTGCATACATTCTGTGTCTCATCCGCTCTCCAATAGATCATGCAATTGTCAATACATACATCTATCACTCCGTACGGTAGTTGAAGACCAGCAACAAGTTTCTGAACCTCGTAATATGAACCCGGTGGAAGATTATCCTCAGGTAGAATGCCTTTGACAAAATCAGTAATCGCATCCATACATTCTTCAGCCAAATTTTAGTCTGTCTTAATACCCATTAATCTAGTTGCAGATGATAAGGTTGAATGACCATCTCTACAATTTTGATACAAAGGTTGTTTTCCTGCATCCAACATGTCAAAAAATCTCTTAGATTCGGGATTTGGTTCTTTCCCTCTATAATGATCATGTACCATCTGCTCAGTACCTACACCATAATCTATATCTGTTCTAGATTCTTCTAACCTAATATCAGGCTGAAGTTCACTAACAGGCTGAGGTTCGCTAGTACTACCATATTCATAACCAGTTTTCCCATGAAGGTATCAAACTTTATGATTACGTGAAAACCCTTTCATATACAAATGAGTTAAAACATCAAATTCTTTTATAATCTTATTATTATTGTAAGTAGAGCAGAGACATCTTAACATACCACTTTTTTGCATCCGGTTGCTGTTGAACAAGCATCATGAATTCTCCAATCCCTTGAATGTATTCTTCCGTAAGCAAATTGGTGTTGGATCCAAATGAGGTTTATCCATCCATGAAAGATAATAAACTCCTGAAGACATGATTTTCACGGAATTGTTATGATTAAAGAGAATGAAGAGAGAATGAGGACTGAATGAGACAACACCACAATTTCTCTCAAACTTTTCTGTTATACACATTCTGCCAGGGCATTGGAGCTAGATATATATGTATATCTGCAGTCTCCGGATTCAGCTAGCAATGAAGATTTAATGACCAAGTCTATTGAAGATTATTATTAGCTATTTGATAATCTCGCAACCATCAACATAAAAAAATGTTCATAGTATGACGTGACTATTAGAGGAGCCACTTTTGAAAGTGCACATATATCTAATCTAAAAGTAATGATGGCTCATATACTAAAGAGTCAACAAGCAAAAAGAGGCAGCTATTGACATGATGTGGTTAACATCAATACGCAAGTATGCGGAATAAGTGATATTGATGATCATGAAGAGGTGAGAATTATGAGATTTTTGAACTTTTAGTCCGAACTTTAGGAATCATCCCAAGTTATCCTACACAAAAAAAAATGTGGAAAATCCTCAGGATCAGATCTTTCTACCACAACATCTTGTGCATGCAAAGTTTGGGTCTCCGGGGGGGGGGGGGGGTTACTTTCAGGAAAATCAAAGCGTGAGAATCAGAGTTTCAGTGTTTCCAATATGATGCACAAACTCCACAGTAAAATAAACTTGAAGTTATGAAGCAATAACTTGTGAAGGGCAATAAAGCTAGTGATTCTATAATGGATGAGATGTACAGTGATCTCAACGATAAATTTGAATCATTGGCCACTCATGTGAAAGCAGTTGGAGTTTCAAAATTCCTAAAATGTTGAAGCCATAAAACTTGAAGCAATATGTATCCTGAAAACATATCAATGTATCTATGTAACCTTGTCAGAACTAAGAGGGACGAAGAGGCTGAAAATATCATTAGTATAAAGGAGGATATCGTGGAAAGAGATTGGCACATGTAGAAGTATGCATCTCAATCTTCTCATCAGCATATTTATGTACCTAACATGCCATATCCGATTGTTCCACAACATCCGAGAGAGCCAATAAGTTAGAAGACATTGGACGGATTTTATAAAAGAGTGTGACAAATATTTTCTTACCATATCATTTGACAACTCTTTTGATAACTACCATTTGGGAAAGTAGTTCATAACACGAGAGAAACCATGAAGGAGATTGTGGGATTGTTTGTTGAGGCTAGGAATGCATGTTCGTCGATGAGAAAATTACCGAAGATAAACGACCATGGGAATTTGTTGTTCCATGTTTGATATCAGGGGTTGAGTACATTGCTTGTCTCTTGATATTGGGCACATGATTAGTCTCATGTACAAGGAAAATGTTGAGATTTTGGGTCTCTTAACATGAGTGCATAAGATGACTATGCAGCTTATAGACATTTCCACCAAGTCTTTAATAATTTTCTTGATGTCAAAGTGGTAAATTGTATTGACCCAAAATATTTTTAGGTAGTGGAGATACGTAATTTTTTTGATAGACCTTTGATTTTTGGAAATGACGTTTCTGGCCATAATGGTTCTAGTATTTTGTTTGCCTAAAAGCAAGATGTTGTTTGCACACATTAACAAAAATATTTACTACAAAGTTGTGCGTATACACAAAGGTATGCATTTATCCTCTTCTGTTAGTGTGATTAATGGATATATACATTTATATCATTTCTGGGAAGTTTAAGTGATAACATCACTTGTGTTAGTGTTTTTATTTTTCTTTTTCTTTTTGCCAAATGTTTTAACTAATCAAATTCGGGGTGCGTACAATTGATCCTATTGCTTCTTCAGTGGGCTTGATATTTTAAGGGAGTAATTTCTTTGCTACCTCTTATTACCTTGATAAAATTTCTTATAGAAGATTGAATGAAGCTTTCCTTCAGTGGCCGGCTAGAAAGTTTTCTTAGGTTTCTTCAAAGGTGGATGTATGTAGTCTATAATTTCATTGAAGGCACTAGTGTTTTTTATAAGGAGCTTGCAGTGTTGTTTGATGTGGACCGATGACAGTGATGAGGTAGATTGTGAATCTGTTGGTTATTGCCTATACATGTGTGGATCGTGTAAAATTATATGTATTTTTGGGTAAATTTTAATCAAAGATGCAAATTATGGGAGAATTGACCTCACTAACATTACTTGTAATGCCCGTTTTGTGATTTTACTGTTAATGAAAGTGATAAAAATGCATTAATTTTTAATTAAGTAGAAGATCCATAGACTCTACCTTTGACTTCTCTTACGGAATACTATTGTCTTGTCGTTTATCGAAGGCATAACTATCTAATTATGAGGCGGGCTGGTCCATGTCCTCTCTATAACAATATTGTAGTGCACTTAGAAACATAATTTATTGATATTAAAGAGTTTTTGGTATTATTAGAAGATACGACTTTGACTCGACATGTTTCCAGTAACTTGTTAAAATTATTAGTCAAAACTCATATCCGAATAAATAATAATGTACTATTTTGTTTCACCTATAAATACTGATACATATCACACTAATGGGAATGTAAAAAGTTATCAAAGATCTAATAAAAAAAAAACTTGTTCGAACAGAAATAAATAACGATCCAGTTCTTACCAATTCAATGATGGGCAGTGATCCAATCATGCATGCACAACCTAAATTTATAGGTATAAGTGAATACCTCTTTGGTTTGAATTTGGCTTTTGATTGATAAAAAATATTTATCAATAATAATTTGTCTGTTTGTGTAGCTACTGAGGGAACCAATAGCTATTTGGATGATCAATTATGGAAGTTATGTGCTGGTTCTCTATTTGATCTTCCAAAAGTTGGAGAAAAAATATATTATTTTTCTCAAGGGCATATAGAGCAGGCAATATATATATATATATATATATATATATATATATATATATATATATATATATATATATATATTTTACAAAATTCTTAGTTTGTTTCACATATGTTTTGATTTGCAAGACTTACTAAGCTATTTGATGGTATTACCAGCTAGTTCCATCTATAAACGACGAGCTATGTCAATTAAAACCTGTCTTTAATATTCCTCCAAAAGTACTCTGCAATGTGTTTAGTATCAAGCTTAAGGTATGATTACTTAATTATTTATGTTTATTATTCATTAAATGCACATGAGCTATACTGGCGTATTGTAAATGATATTGCTTTGGGTATATTTTTATATATGGTGTTAGGTAGAGACTACTACCGAGGAAATCTATGCAGAAATTTCTTTGTTGCCTGATACATCTGTGAGTGACAAAATAATGTTTTATCTCTTTAATAACTTATTTGCTGGTATTCTTAATATATATTTTTAATTAATATTCTGTATTTTTATTTTATAGGAAATCAAAATTCCAAATCCTAAACATGAAAACAACATACAAAACATTAACTATTTTACTAAGGTGTTAAGTGCATCTGATGCCAGTAAAAAGGGTAGTTTTGTTTTGAATAAAAGACATGCCATTGAATGTCTTCCTCCACTGGTATTAACAATGACTTACATTGACTCAAATTGTAAATTTCTGTATGACATTTTTTATCAAATATTTTTAGGATACATCTCACCTAACTCCAAATCAAGAGATAAGTGCTAAAGATATTCATGGTCGTGAATGGAAGTTTAAACACACTTTAAGAGGTAACAAATATTTATTGATATCAAAATCTACGAGTAGTGATTACTAATTTTTATTTTCTTACAAACAATCAACTAGGTACACCACAAAGATATTTTTTCACATCTGGTTGGAATGAGTTCACAAAAGAAAAAGATTTGGTTGCTGGAGACTCTTTTCTATTCCTTCGGTAAATTATTTTCATTTTACATCTCATTTTCTTATTACACTGTGGGTTTTAACTAATTTTTTTTTTATCACAGAGGAGAGAATGGGGAATCACGGGTTGGAATCAGAAAAGCAGCTCATCATCAACAAGAAAACATACCATCATCACTAATTTCAAAGGAGAGTATGCACCATGGTATAGTTGCTACTGCATTGAATGCTATTAAAAGGAAATGTATGTTTGTTGTGTTCTATAAGCCAAGGTAAATAAAATATTTTGTTACTTTATTAGACATCATGAAAATAGTTTATTCAATAAACACATTCTTATCTATTAGATTTTATGATATCAGGTCGAGTCAATTCCTTGTCAACTTCCATAAATTTATAGATGGAGTGAATAAGAAATTTAGTATAGGCTCTAGATTTTTGATGAAGTTTGAAGGACGAGATTTTAATGAAATAAGGTATATATTGCATGTTATTTTACTTTTTTTTTGAAATATGATGGCTTACACAAATTATTTTATTACTCTAGATATTATGGAACAATAGTAAAAGTGGGAGATTTCTCCGCTCATTGGAGTGATTCAGAATGGCGAAGTCTAGAGGTAAGATTAGTACTATTTTATTATTATTTTTATTTTGTCGTCTCCCATCTTCAAAAATTAATTGATAGTCGAGTCTGATCTATATGGGAAAAAGAGTACCGATAATTTTTGCCTCCTTAGCGAGAGATTTTGCTCGCATATTCCTAGTCCTGGGTATGTGGGATATGCTGAAATCCGAGAACCCGTTTTTGAGAAGACAGAAAGACACAACCTCGGAAGCAAAAGCCGGCCAATCGGCCGGGTTTTCTAACATTTTCACCAAAATAGAACAATCCGTCTCCATGTGAATTGTGGTGCAATGTAGCTCTCTCAAGCATGACATCGCCTACATAAGTCCTTCCATCTCAGCATGGGGAGCTGAAACACTCTTTCGACATCCTTGTAGTACAAATTTCTCGACTCCCATTTGATACTTGTAGAATCACCCTAAACAACTGATTGTGCCATTATCGATCCATGAGGAATCTATTTGACATGTTGGGCGTTGGGGGTTCCAAGGGGTAGTGGAGACAACCAGCCGGGACGATATGTTCTCCTCCTCCTCTTCGCCCTCGGGTAAGTTTGCTCTTTTCCAGCACTCGGCTTCTATGGAAGATAGTTGAAGAGTGTCAAACGGTGGTATCTCCTTTCCATTGATAAGTTTGTCATTTCGTGCCTTCCAAGTGTACCATAGTATCCAGGGGTATGTCTCAATAAGTGGTTCCATAAAGGCCATGTTTTCCTTCCTCCAAAAGAGGAGGCTCATGTTTTGATAAACATATGTCCTCGGGAAGTAACCTGGAAGGGGATAGTCCGATAAAGCCCACACCTTGAGGGCGCAAGGGGGGGGGGATATTCAAAAAGAAGATGGTAATGGTTTCTCAAGGTCACCGCATCTAGGACAGCTCATATCAGTTCCAAGGTGTCTATAGGCGAGTCTCTCGGACGTTCAATGCATCATGTCAACGCTTGCCACATAAAATGTCTCATCTTCCCATGGCAGGGATACTCCACATGTGGTTCTGTAAACCCGTGATAATCGATTGTACAATGTGGGCTTCAAAATCTCTCACTTTAGTCTATTGTCACCGGTTATATCCTGATTTCACGGAATAAACTCCCAAGTTAGTATAGTTCCACGCATACCCATCCATAGACCATGTATTACTTGGTCGCAACTTGAGGATTAGGAGGATATCCTCAGGATGAAAGTGCTCCAATAGAAGATTAGTATCTTAATCTCTTGTGTCACACCTAATGAAAGAGTGAACAAGGAGCTTCGGGTGTCTATACTTAACGCTATTCGATGGAGGTTATCATCCGGAAATAGGAGGTGTGAGATCCTGGGGCTGGTGCGGGCAACACGAAGTCCTAGGATGCGCTTCTCTTCCTCTGCTCCTTGAAGGTGGGAGATCAGAGCTTCAGTGCACAATATGAAGAGGAAGTGGGATAACGGATCACCCTGCCTCAACCCTCTTGTGGGTGTAATTTTTCCCCTAGGTTCTCCATTAATGATCACATGGTAGGAAAACGATGTAACACAAAACATCAAAAGATCGACCAATTTTTATGCAAAACCCAACCAAAGCATCCACGTTCGAATAAAACTCCATTCAATCATGTCATATGCTTTACTCAAGTCCGTTTTGATGGCCATGAATTCTTCTCGAGCCCTAATATTCGTCTGAAGAGCATGGAAATTCTCTTGTGCTAGCAAAATATTGCATGTGATCAGCCTGCGTGCTACGAAAGCTGATTGGGTCTCTGAAATCAGGTCAGGGAGAAACCTCTTGAGCCGTTTAGATAACAATTTGGAGATGATCTTGTGACTGACGTTGCATAGACTAATAGGACATAACTCAGTCATCTCTCTCAGTATTTCCTTCTTTGGGATCAAGCAAAATTTGGCCTGGTTCAATCTCGGGGCTAAGCATCCATAAATAAAGAAATCTTTCACTAGTCGGATAATATATTTTTACATAACTTGCCAAAATCTCTGAAAAGTCTACTCGTCATGCCATACAGACCTGGAGCTTTATTGTGGGAACCGAAATTCGCACTGTCGATTTTGATTAAGTAAAAACGGAGGAAAGCCAAGTTAACCCAACTTTCCCTGAAGGCCCGGATTCTCTGCGACAGCCAACGACAAGTGACCGAACAAGTGCGGAAGATATGGAAAGATAACAAGAGATCAAAATCGTACAAAAAGGGTTTTGTTAAGAGTTGGGACTGGACCTTAAGGAAGGCTGCCTACGTACCCCTTTCGAGGATCAAGTCAGACGTAGTTCAGTTGGAAGGGTTTGAACAAGAGATCGAACTGCCTGGCGGAGTTCGTCTAGTATGAGCGTTAGTCATAGAAACGGGCATGTCGAGAATAATGCCTAGGGTTTCTATGTGCGGAACTCTAAGTAAAAGGATTGGTAGATCCTTCCGCGAGAAATAAGGGTCTGCGGACAAAATGAAAATAGAACGAGAGGCGGCCGGACGTTCTAGGTCGTGCCTTGCTAGTCTACCGCCTAAATTCTAAGTTCTTAAGCTAACATGAGCTCTCTAGGTCTCCAATCTCGGATTTGATTTCTCTCTAGGATTTTTGCTCTCCTTTTCTTCTCTCCCAAAGCTCCTTTATATACTCCTTCTTATGACGGTCTACTCTCCTTTTGGGCCGCGAAGCGGGCTTTTTCCATTTTCGTCGGCCTTCATGTTTATCGGGAAACTTGACATTTATCTTCGGGAAACTTGACATTTATCCTTTTGGAAATTTAGCATTTATCTTGTTATGTAAAGATAAACGTAAATCGTCGTATCTATCTCAGATAATTGTAAACGGACTTTCCGATTGCGTTTGGTCTCTTTCGGGCCGTCCCTAGGACTTCCGCTGTTTTTTACGATTTCTTCGGAAGATCTTCATTCCTTCGTAGAGTTGAGATGAGTGGTGTCTTAGGATAACCATCACTGTTTCGTCCGAAGAATTTAAGATCTTCCTTTCCGTTGATACCTTACGAGTTTCCGAAGTGTTTCCGACGATCTTAGTTTGGAGTAAGAACGAGAGTTTTGTACGCGGAATCTCAATGATTCATTCCGCGAGGACTCGGGAAAGATTCAAAGTACAGACTTCTGACGGCCGGGGCCTGGGACTTGTGCACGGAAGATTGTCGCTCGAAGACCCGAGCCAGCACCTAGAGGCAGCACGGGCGCTAGGCGCCCGGCGCCTAGAGGCAGCACGGGCGCTAGGCGCCCGGCGCCTAGAGGCAGCACGGGCGCTAGGCGCCCGGCGCCTAGAGGCAGCACGGGCGCTAGGCGCCCGGCGCCTAGAGGCAGCACGGGCGCTAGGCGCCCGGCGCCTAGAGGCAGCACGGGCGCTAGGCGCCCGGCGCCTAGAGGCAGCACGGGCGCTAGGCGCCCGGCGCCTAGAGGCAGCACGGGCGCTAGGCGCCCGGCGCCTAGAGGCAGCACGGGCGCTAGGCGCCCGGCGCCTAGAGGCAGCACGGGCGCTAGGCGCCCGGCGCCTAGAGGCAGCACGGGCGCTAGGCGCCCGGCGCCTAGAGGCAGCACGGGCGCTAGGCGCCCGGCGCCTAGAGGCAGCACGGGCGCTAGGCGCCCGGCGCCTAGAGGCAGCACGGGCGCTAGGCGCCCGGCGCCTAGAGGCAGCACGGGCGCTAGGCGCCCGGCGCCTAGAGGCAGCACGGGCGCTAGGCGCCCGGCGCCTAGAGGCAGCACGGGCGCTAGGCGCCCGGCGCCTAGAGGCAGCACGGGCGCTAGGCGCCCGGCGCCTAGAGGCAGCACGGGCGCTAGGCGCCCGGCGCCTAGAGGCAGCACGGGCGCTAGGCGCCCGGCGCCTAGGGGCAGCACGGGCGCTAGGCGCCCGGCGCCTAGAGGCATCACGTGCGTCTCGGCGAGGGCTTCGATTTGATATCTTACTCGTTTTCTGGGTCCTCACGGTTTGAGAGAACGGGCTCTTTGAAGTTTCCCGGCGGCTAGGACCATCACGGGCGGCTAGGACAAGCACGGGCGCTAGGCGCCCGACGCCTAGAGGCAGCACGGGCGCTAGGCGCCCGGCGCCTAGAGGCAGCACGGGCGCTAGGCGCCCGGCGCCTAGAGGCAGCACGGGCGCTAGGCGCCCGGCGCCTAGAGGCAGCACGGGCGCTAGGCGCCCGTCGCCTAGAGGCAGCACGGGCGCTAGGCGCCCGGCGCCTAGAGGCAGCACGGGCGCTAGGCGCCCGGCGCCTAGAGGCATCACGTGCGTCTCGGCGAGGGCTTCGATTTGATATCTTACTCGTTTTCTGGGTCCTCACGGTTTGAGAGAACGGGCTCTTTGAAGTTTCAAGGCGGATTCTTTGTCGTTCGGCCTGTCCAAACTTAGATTACTTCCCGTTTCTTCCGTATAATTTCGTATGGTCGTGTCATCTTAGCTACGGACCTAATGTCTCTCGGTTCTTCTTGATTGTATCATCGAAGTTTTACGACTAAATCTTATTTGGTTTTCTCGTAAAGTTTATCGTGTAAATCAAGAACGATCGACTTTAACATAGGTTCTTTAAGCTATACGACTTGTCTTGCTCTCGTCGCTTGTTTTATGGAAAGTCCGCGCATGATAAATAGTTTTAGCCGTTGATTTCGAGAGAACCGTTTTTGACCCCAACAGTTAGCCCCCCAGCCCGTAAGACGCGGAGACGATCTTGCGGGAGGAAGATTATGAGTTGAAAGTCGAAATTTGTGGCTAAGAATATTTCATTGCGGACATCCTCATCACCTTTGATTGGCGATCTTGAACGTGACGTCGGAAAGACCGTGAGTTCGTTGCTCAATGTGAAGAAAGAGAAGAACATATGTCCTCGAAAGTCCGTCGTCTTCAAGAGAAGATTCAGAGTCTTGAGGAGACGGGGACTCGCAAGTTTGACGGAGAGGACTTCGACTCGATTCTCGCTCGTCTGAAACCCGTGTGCACCCTTGTCCCGGATTCGGAGGGTTAGGAGGACCAGGACTACGCAGTCAAGGATCGTGAAGCCGGCGCATATGAAACATGCAGCGGTGGTGCGACCAATGGAGGCGACGGTGAGACCGTTCCTACTTTGGGTGAGTTTTGAGGATGAAGGTGATGCTCTGGGGAGCGTCTAGGTTTATCAATCCTTTCGGAGATTTTTATTTTGATTGTGTTTCGGCCGTTAAGAGGCCATGATGTACATTTGTGGGACTGGCCGTTGGCGGCTTCGAATCCCGGCCTTTTTCAGGGCATCTGTTGAACTCTGCGGCTCAATCCTTACAAAATATTAATGTTGCGTTTTCAGAACTTCTGTCTATCGAAGTTAGAGGGACAGGGTGTGAGTTGTCGTCTCATTCCTGCCTCCCTGATGATCACTGTATCCGTCATTTGTACAAAGCGAGATTTTCCTGCGGTTTACGATTTACGCGAAAATTCGTAGAAACGTACAGACTTGAGTGAAGAGACAAGTTTTGGGATCTCGCGTCGTTGACGCTTTGCCTATGAGATGTTAAGATACCAGCAAGGCTGGGTTTAGGGCAAGACCTAGGTTTACTCTCAGACTAAGGCTGTGCGATGACAAATCGGCTTTCGTTTTGCCTGTTTGTGATTTTAACCTGATTCGTACCGTTTAAAAATCCGCGAAGTGGTATCGGCTTATATGATTTGTGTGGGCACGAATCGAGCTACTTCCTTTACGAAGTGCTGAACCAAATTTGGAGTTTTTGTATAGCGCGCTATGGGATCCTTGTCGGATGTAAAAGAGCCTACCCTTAGGTGGCTTGTCTGTTTAGGACGTTAGAGTTCGTTTGTTGTGATCAGCAACAACGATATGATGCCGTTTAGAAGGCGTATGAAGATTTTAATCGAAAAACGAATGTTCAGGCACGAAGCGACGTCTCGCAGTGCTTTGAAGTTTGTTTTCCTTATGCCATAAAGGACTATGGGCTTTTTAGAAATCGCGGAATATTTCCCGACGATAGTTTACGATTTATTTGGTGGATACTTGATCCATTGTTGAGGCCGTTTAGCGATTGGCGAGTTTGTTTACGAAGAGTTTCGAAAATTCGGTTTCTGTGTTTGTAAAGAGTTTCGAAAATCCGGTTTCTTTGAAATCGTGGGAATATATGAGTATACGCATTCCAAATGCGTACGAGTCAATTTTCCCTTGTGCTGCATTTCAAATGTTCGCGGGCTTGGAGATGTTTTGCGAATGTCCGTAGTCAGAAACTGTTGTTTCAGTTTGGACGAGGGATTAGGACCAGGGGTCGCGTATATTTGACCCAGGGAGAAGCGTCTACCTTCGCTTTGTTTCGCGAAGTGTTAGCCTTCCGGGATTTTAAGGACGACTCGTATAACTCTTGGAGCTTTGTCACGAGTGTTTCTTCTCATGCTTTGTTTACGGGGCGTATAGAACTTAATCAGTCGATGTTAAGTTCAAATTTTTCCGTTAACCGTATGGCTGTTAGGACTGATTTTATTACGAGAAATTTATCGCATGATTTCTGCTTTTGGGCTATGCGACAGAGTTGCTCACGTAAATGGTCACTTGGAGTTTTATGACAAATCGTGGATTATCGTCTGGCCCTTAAGTGATTGGAGCGGCGATCGTTCAGCTGTTTTGTCTTGGGGTGAAGGCTCTGTTCAGCCGTTTTACCAAGGAGTTGGTAAACGATCAGACTGCGATCCTTTCGCATTAAGGTCATATTGGTTCACGATTGTCCTTAATGGTGATGCCGAATTCATGTTCGGGCTTTATGGAAAGGCGTAGTCGGCCGATGGCCGAATAGCGTTCGTTGAGATAGACATGCAAATCTTAGCGGAGTTTTCCGAGTTATGGGTTACACGGAAAATGTTTCCGCTTTGATTTTGTCTTTTGGCGAAAGTTGCTTCGAATTACTCGTGGAGTTTTACCGAAGGTTATTCCGTTAATTTTGTAGCTCACCGTCGTGCTATTAGCCTGACGTTGTACGAGTTTCTTGTCGCGAGATTGCAACAAGAGACGGTGTAGAGTTTTCAAGACTATGTTTGTAGCGGTTTGACCATGCCGTTATGCCGCTAGCGTTACGGACAAATCTTAGAGTGCCGTTTGCCTTTTGAAAGGAATTTTTTCTTTATGAAGTAGAATGAGTATGCCAAGGATGCGTGGCGATCGTTTCTCGGTTTTCCGAGAGATTAGATCGGTTTGCGCGTTCTGCCTAGACAGTCAAGGAACAATAGAACGAAACTGGAAGAAAATGCCTAAGACTTAGCTTGCTAGACTATCCACCTAGGTTCTAAGTTCCCTAAATTTTACGGCAGTTTACAAGACGTTCTCATTCCTTTCCTACGAAAAAATTAAAACCTTGATAGAATTTTCTAAGTCGGACGTACCTTAGTCTCGTTGATTACTCGAGATTGCCTCATGTCCGTTCCTCTTTGTCTTCTAACGTTTCATTGTCAAAGGTCTTCGAAAAGTCTGACACTGAATCGAGAATTGATTTTTGATGAAACCCGAAGGAACAGTGCAGAATCGTTGAAGCAAAGGGAGGAGAAGTAGACAAAACTCGAAGAAGGCTAAGGTGGGTAGACAAGTGAAAACGAACGGCAAGATGTCACTTGAGTGGGGCTTCTTGTTTCGTCAAGCTATGAGCGAACTGGTCAGGTCAAGAAGCTTGCGATCTTGTTATACTTCACGAATGATGTTTCGTAAAATATTGCCGAGCTTTTATTTAGCGAGAGTTATTCAACAAAATGTTGTCGAGTTAATTTTACGGAAATTGTTTCGTAAAATATTGTCGAGTTTAATCGTGCAGACGCTGTCTCCTGAAGTATTGTCTAGGATTATTTTACGAAAAGTGCAAAGTATTTGGTTGGACTATCGTCGGGATGGTTTCGCGAGGATTTGCCGCGTTCGCCGAATGTTTTGTTGTCCGGCGACCAGCGCAGCACGGGCGCGTTAGCCGCCCGGCGCCTAGAGGCAGCACGGGCGTGCTAGCCGCCCGGCGACTAGGGACGGCACGGGCGTGCTAGCCGCCCGGCGCCTAAGGACAGCACGGGCATGCTAGCCGCCCGGCGCCTACGGACAGCACGGGCGCGCTAGCCGCCCGGCGCCTAAGGACAGCACGGGCGTGCTAGCCGCCCGGGACTGTGCTTCCTTGCGGGACCTGCCTGTTTTTCTCGGTTTTTTTAAAGTTTCTCGATCGACACTTAGTCTTTCGAGGTTTCTTTAATTGTTTTTCCGAGATTTTTGGACATCGATTTCATCATGATCCCAGCAAGGAGTTGCTTCTTAGAATGTTGCTGACCTTCTATTTTACGAGAGTTATTTTGCAAAATGTTATCGAGTTAGTTTTACGAAAACTGTTTTGTAAAATGTTGTCGAGTTTAATCATGCAAAAGGTGTCTCGCGAAATACTTTCGAGGATTTATTTTACGAAAGGTGCTTCGTAAAACGTGTTCGAATTTTAACATTAGAAACGCTGATCGGTAACCCGATCAGTCGTGCTTTCTATTTCCCGAGTAATCTGGGGTTTCTTCGCGATCTCCAGGAGAACAAGTCTTTATTTTTTCCGGGAAATTCTAAAAAACATTTCTAGTCGAAACTCTACTCGGTAATCAGACCGTCATACCAGCTTTGGGCTTGATCCTACTCTAAAATCGTATGTGGGTCGTTTAGCCGTGATTCAGGCCTCTTTTGGGACTTAGACGTTTGTACGATTTTTTTCTTTAGAAGAAGTCGTTAATGTGACGCTGGTTTTTCCGAAAGGATTTCTATTCCCCGTATAGTTAGGGCAAATGGTGTTCAAGCTAACCATAGCCAATTTATACGGCAGGCATGAATCCATCTCCACTACTAAGTCTTTTTATGAATTTTCCCGAAGTCTTTCTTCGATAATCCCAAATGAGGGGGGTTGTGTCCATGGATCCGAGGACCGTGTTGCAGGAACTTGGACGGGGGTGCATGGTTGATAGGACCCGAAATTGATCGGGATGGTCCGTTCTCAGGACGTTTGTCCGTAAGATGATAATCTTAGATAACCGTTTGAATAAGCGTTGGTCGTAGGAGCAGTCACTGCCGAAGTTATTTTACCAGCGTCGATGTGAGCTGCGAGTTTGTCTTTCATATTTCCAGACATTGCTTTGATCAAGCGTTTTGCGGCCGTAAGAGTAAGAGTAATCCGTCCTCCCCTCCTTCTAGCGCCAAACTGTGGGAACCGAAATTCGCACTGTCGATTTTGATTAAGTAAAAACGGAGGAAAGCCAAGTTAACCCAACTTTCCCTGAAGGCCCGGATTCTCTGCGACAGCCAACGACAAGTGACCGAACAAGTGCGGAAGATATGGAAAGATAACAAGAGATCAAAATCGTACAAAAAGGGTTTTGTTAAGAGTTGGGACTGGACCTTAAGGAAGGCTGCCTACGTACCCCTTTCGAGGATCAAGTCAGACGTAGTTCAGTTGGAAGGGTTTGAACAAGAGATCGAACTGCCTGGCGGAGTTCGTCTAGTATGAGCGTTAGTCATAGAAACGGGCATGTCGAGAATAATGCCTAGGGTTTCTATGTGCGGAACTCTAAGTAAAAGGATTGGTAGATCCTTCCGCGAGAAATAAGGGTCTGCGGACAAAATGAAAATAGAACGAGAGGCGGCCGGACGTTCTAGGTCGTGCCTTGCTAGTCTACCGCCTAAATTCTAAGTTCTTAAGCTAACAGGAGCTCTCTAGGTCTCCAATCTCGGATTTGATTTCTCTCTAGGATTTTTGCTCTCCTTTTCTTCTCTCCCAAAGCTCCTTTATATACTCCTTCTTATGACGGTCTACTCTCCTTTTGGGCCGCGAAGCGGGCTTTTTCCATTTTCGTCGGCCTTCATGTTTATCGGGAAACTTGACATTTATCTTCGGGAAACTTGACATTTATCCTTTTGGAAATTTAGCATTTATCTTGTTATGTAAAGATAAACGTAAATCGTCGTATCTATCTCAGATAATTGTAAACGGACTTTCCGATTGCGTTTGGTCTCCTTCGGGCCGTCCCTAGGACTTCCGCTGTTTTTTACGATTTCTTCGGAAGATCTTCATTCCTTCGTAGAGTTGAGATGAGTGGTGTCTTAGGATAACCATCACTGTTTCGTCCGAAGAATTTAAGATCTTCCTTTCCGTTGATACCTTACGAGTTTCCGAAGTGTTTCCGACGATCTTAGTTTGGAGTAAGAACGAGAGTTTTGTACGCGGAATCTCAATGATTCATTCCGCGAGGACTCGGGAAAGATTCAAAGTACAGACTTCTGACGGCCGGGGCCTGGGACTTGTGCACGGAAGATTGTCGCTCGAAGACCCGAGCCAGCACCTAGAGGCAGCACGGGCGCTAGGCGCCCGGCGCCTAGAGGCAGCACGGGCGCTAGGCGCCCGGCGCCTAGAGGCAGCACGGGCGCTAGGCGCCCGGCGCCTAGAGGCAGCACGGGCGCTAGGCGCCCGGCGCCTAGAGGCAGCACGGGCGCTAGGCGCCCGGCGCCTAGAGGCAGCACGGGCGCTAGGCGCCCGGCGCCTAGAGGCAGCACGGGCGCTAGGCGCCCAGCGCCTAGAGGCAGCACGGGCGCTAGGCGCCCGGCGCCTAGAGGCAGCACGGGCGCTAGGCGCCCGGCGCCTAGAGGCAGCACGGGCGCTAGGCGCCCGGCGCCTAGAGGCAGCACGGGCGCTAGGCGCCCGGCGCCTAGAGGCAGCACGGGCGCTAGGCGCCCGGCGCCTAGAGGCAGCACGGGCGCTAGGCGCCCGGCGCCTAGAGGCAGCACGGGCGCTAGGCGCCCGGCGCCTAGAGGCAGCACGGGCGCCCGGCGCCTAGAGGCAGCACGGGCGCTAGGCGCCCGGCGCCTAGAGGCAGCACGGGCGCTAGGCGCCCGGCGCCTAGAGACAGCACGGGCGCTAGGCGCCCGGCGCCTAGAGGCAGCACGGGCGCTAGGCGCCCGGCGCCTAGAGGCAGCACGGGCGCTAGGCGCCCGACGCCTAGAGGCAGCACGGGCGCTAGGCGCCCGGCGCCTAGAGGCAGCACGGGCGCTAGGCGCCCGGCGCCTAGAGGCATCACGTGCGTCTCGGCGAGGGCTTCGATTTGATATCTTACTCGTTTTCTGGGTCCTCACGGTTTGAGAGAACGGGCTCTTTGAAGTTTCCCGGCGGCTAGGACCATCACGGGCGGCTAGGACAAGCACGGGCGCTAGGCGCCCGACGCCTAGAGGCAGCACGGGCGCTAGGCGCCCGGCGCCTAGAGGCAGCACGGGCGCTAGGCGCCCGGCGCCTAGAGGCAGCACGGGCGCTAGGCGCCCGGCGCCTAGAGGCAGCACGGGCGCTAGGCGCCCGTCGCCTAGAGGCAGCACGGGCGCTAGGCGCCCGGCGCCTAGAGGCAGCACGGGCGCTAGGCGCCCGGCGCCTAGAGGCATCACGTGCGTCTCGGCGAGGGCTTCGATTTGATATCTTACTCGTTTTCTGGGTCCTCACGGTTTGAGAGAACGGGCTCTTTGAAGTTTCAAGGCGGATTCTTTGTCGTTCGGCCTGTCCAAACTTAGATTACTTCCCGTTTCTTCCGTATAATTTCGTATGGTCGTGTCATCTTAGCTACAGACCTAATGTCTCTCGGTTCTTCTTGATTGTATCATCGAAGTTTTACGACTAAATCTTATTTGGTTTTCTCGTAAAGTTTATCGTGTAAATCAAGAACGATCGACTTTAACATAGGTTCTTTAAGCTATACGACTTGTCTTGCTCTCGTCGCTTGTTTTATGGAAAGTCCGCGCATGATAAATAGTTTTAGCCGTTGATTTCGAGAGAACCGTTTTTGACCCCAACATTTATCCGGGTTTATATCAAAGAGGGCTTTCTTGATTTCCTGCTCCGCTGGTTCTGCTGACAAAATGTCATTTGCAGATACTAGAACCTTATTTTTGATGTAGCGTAGGGAGGTATCCATGTCAGTGGGTACTGATGTAGAGAAGAGTTCTTGGAAACAATCAACATCCACCGTATCTATTCCAAAATCCCTCTCAACTATCCTGCCCTCTTTATCTTTGATACAAGTGACTATATTCCGTGCCCGCCTTTGTTTTGTGGTCGCATGGTGAAATTTTGTATTTCTATCACCTGCTCTATGCCATTTCATCCTACTTTTCTGCTTCTAGTATTCATCCTCTTTCCTAAAACCTTTAGTAGGTTGGGATCTGAGATCTTCCATTTCCTCAAGAGTTGTGTGGTAATCATTTTGAGCTAGATCAATCTTGTTTTCAAGCTTCTCAATCAGCTTTGCCGAATTTGTCAGGTTATTCCTTTTCCAAGAGATTATATTTCGTCGACACAAGACCACTTTATGGTGAAAATCCATATCATCTACTTCACTGAAAGGGCCCCAACCTGAGATAATTGCCTCTCTAAAGCCGGGTCTCCCCAAGCATCTTTTATCAAATCTAAAGCTCTTCCTCGATTTTCTGTATATAGAGTGTGTACGTGCTTAAAACAGCCTATGGTCTAATCCCCAAAGCTGCAGAACTTCCATGTTTGAAGCCGGGAAAAGCAAGTGACATTCTTCATTTGCAACTGCTCTGTCTAGTTTACATTTCACCTTTCCCAAGCGTCTTTTCCCCACCCACGAGAAAGAGTTTCCTTTACATGGGACACCTATCATCTCGCAGTTAGCCAACATGGTACAAATAGGAATGCAAGTGTTCTCTGGTCTCCTCCTCCCTCTTCTCTTGTCGTGATTCGACGTAATCTCGTTGAAGACACCAATCATAAACCATTCTTGGCTCCTGTTTAAATTCACGATTTTTAATAACGGGATCACCATAAACAAAGTCATATAGATATCATGCCCTTCAAAAGTAGATCTGATATCAATCATATGTTTATCCTAATACAAAATAGAAACAACTGGATCATCCATGGAAAAGATAGCTAAACCCCTGCTACGACCACATGGGTCGACAGTGTAGACACGATCATAACCAAATGAAACTTGCACATCTTGCAAAAAGGATCAATCATTTTTTTGTCTATGATAAAAATAAAAAATAGGTAAAAAATAGTGATAAAGTTCATTGACATGTTCCTTCATCAAAAAGAACCAGCTCCTTGACAATTTCCAGTTCATCAAAAAGAACCAGCACCTTGACAATTTCAAGTGATGGTGTTCATCACTGGGCTTTCGGTGGCCTGCCCATAGCCACTTTGGAGTTGATTGACTTGTGTGTTGCTGCCCCACATGCTTTCTTCTGGTCAATTGGTAAAGATGGGCCAGATTGGCCTGCTTTTGTTCCACTAGGCCCATGTCCTGCTCCACAAGCCTTAGGAGACCCAATCCCAGCCATCGGGTTCCTTTGTCTCAAAGAAACACCAATCGCCAAAGGCTACGCCCTACTTTCTTCTTCTTCGTCGATTGCACAGAGTCACGTCTCACTGGAGAGTTTGAAACCTTTCCTGGCGTTCTGGTCTTTTTATCCACAGCCATGCTAGCATCTCACCCAATCTCCATCTCCAATTGTTCCCACAATCACTGAGCTGGATTTCACAAATCCAGAAAATTCAATTGGGAAACTCTTTTGTTTCTCTTTCTAAAGCTCCTCATCAAGTTTGTATCTTCCTCTACAAAATCGTGTCCATCTGCATCACCATAATCATTCCCATCATCCTACCAATCTTCCTCTTCTTGAAATCTTTCAGTGAGAGGGAAGCCCATGTTTTCAAGATTAGTTGTAGTCTGTTGATGTTCATGGGGATTCTTCTCCTCTTCAATCAGAGTTCCTTCCTCTTCTAAGGTCATTTCATACATCCTTTTAGGGTTTTCTTTGGCTGGTGATCCTTTTAGGGGATTAGTACTAGTTTTACTTTAATTATATTGTTTTAGAATATATTTTTAAAAGTAATAAATAATATCCTAATTTTATTTTATAGGTACAATGGGATGGAGCTGCAACAATTCCAAGACCTGATAAGGTATCTCCATGGGAGATTGAACTTTTAACAAATTCATCAAACATTCTCAAATCAGATTCTCTAAAGCATAAACGTCAAAGCAAATTACATGAGTTTGGTAAGTTAACACTTCTCAATAAGTTAAAACTTCTTTGTAAATTAGTCATCATTCTTTTTAACACCTTATTTTATTTCTTCTTGTAGGTTCAAATATGTGGGTTCCTACATTGATCCAAGGCCAAGAAGTTGGACATTCAAGCATAAAATCTTCAGTGAGTTATTCATTCCCTACAATGTCCAAACCAAACTATAATGAGCAAATGATTCAAACAATGAAGGAAACGTCAACCACCAACGTGGCTACTAGCTATAGACTGTTTGGAGTTGATCTAACAATTCCCACAAAAATAAAGGATCCCGTAAAACCAACTGACTCATATAAAAAGTCCAAGATTTCTAAAGTCATCGAAGAAGAAAAAGTTGACGACATCCAAAGAAGAAGTCATACTAAGGTATAAAATATACCACTATCTTGTTGTTGTTTTACTTATGTATTAGGTACAACTAATACATGATTTTTCATTTTAAAAATGTTTTTTATTATGTAATTGTATTTAGGTGTGAGTGTTTGCATCCATAGTTTTATTCTGATCTTATTTAATAAAAATGCATATTTGTATAGATTTAGATGGCTATAAAGTTCATATTTTTTTATATGGATATTATTCAGGTTCATATGGAAGGGACTGTGGAAAGATCTGTGGACTTAACTGTTTTTGATGGATACAATCAGTTGATCGATGAACTAGAAAGACTCTTTGATATCAAAGGCACGTTGCATATGCACAATCAATGGAAAATAGTTTTCATAAACACTGATGGAGATATGATGCTGCTTGGAGATGATCCATGGCTGTAAGTTTTTGGTTTTGCTTTTTTTTTTCTTAATATTTGGGAAACTTTGAAGCATTTTTAATTTTATGTAGCAAGTTTTTCAATACGGCAAAGGAAATATTCATATGGTCGAAAACCGGTGCCAAGACAGGGAATGAAGATAACAAATTCTCTGGAGATGACATGTTAACAACAACAATCTTACCACCAGATGTCAACAACAATTAAAGATAATTTTTTCATATAAAGTAAAACTTGCATATTTTATAATATCGTAAAGATAAGACTTGGAAATGTGTGTGACTTAAAACTTATAAGTATATTATGGAGTTTCTCTGGATTTGATAATTGATGTTTTGTCTAGCGGCTGAAATTTTTATATAAAACAAACTACATCTTTTGTTTTTGTTTTTTTTTAAATATTTTGTTAACATGTTGGAATTATGGGTGTCTGTCATATGTGTGTGGTGTTAGATAAGTGTGCTTGTAATATGATTTTCTTACAGGGGTTGAGACATCTGCTGCAAAGACGGTAGCATCTATTGCTCCTGGTGGAAGTATTGTAAAGTAATCAATGAATCATCAAAATTGTAGGAAATTGGAACCCTTTCTCTGCATATCTCGGGGGGCCCTTTTGTTCTAATCTCTGATGTAAATTTGAGAAAGCAAGGAAAGAGTTACGAGAATTTGCTTGCAAGATTTCATGGTGAATCTCTGGACACGGGCATGATTATTGGCATTCTCAATAATATTTGGAGTCCATCAGGTCTGAGAATGTTTTTCCATTGTCTAGGGCCCTTAACCATTTTACTCAGAGTTACTATCCCACAAAATCGAACTCGACAGTTAGCGAGATTTTTTTGGATCGTAGCCAGATCTAAAATGTGTGTAGCACCATGATCACCTAAATTCTCACCATAGGAACCTCAAATAACCTGAGTTGTGGTGCGAGTGGAGCTTAGAAGGGTATCTTATCTCCTATTCCATAAGGAACGTCTAGGTCGACTAGCCACAACATTTTGAAAGCCAATCTCTCTTACACCTTAGACGGAAAGAAAATAAAAGTTTGTGGTCAAACAATGTGAGCTCATGCATGTGGATCTCCAATCCGAGTTACCAAAGATGATAGTCTCTGGTTTTTCAAATGTACTAGAGGTGGGTATCTATGTTGCCTATCGATGGCTTCCGAGGAAATGTGATTATTGAAGTAATTTTGGACCTGAGCCTAGGAGATTCTCTGCTAAACCTCTCGACTCTACTCGACAGACTAGGACTTCCTGGAGATCAAGAGAAAAAAAGTCTCAAGAGGCAGTCGAGGTCAGGAAGATTTGTAACTTATATAAGGAAGTCAACACCCTATAGTGCATCATGGAGTGGACAACATGGTGATATTAGATGATACTGTACTGGAAATAGATAAATATCTAGAAGAAACAAATCATTAATCCACTATCTCTAGTGATAGAAACGTAGAGGGTGAAGAACTATCTTCTGCTTCAGAAGAGGAGCAAAAAGTGTGTGTTTTCGGAAATGCGTACTGAGGGTGATACGGGATTGCATCAATGATTACACTTATAGTCTCAGAATCTGTTCAAATAAAGCATGTAACACCATGGGATACTGTTCGTATCAAAAGTGACACTAAAGGAGTGACAGCTCTTAGTTGATCTCCTTGGACATGGCATGATGTGCTTCTATAGTTACGGTTATGCATCAATGTAACACATTAATTGCAGGATCTTCAGGGTAACATGAAGATCGTGGGTATTGAACTGGATGAGCTTTGCGATCTGCTTCCATTTCGTTGCTCGGACTCTGTCAATGAGATGTTTCTTAAAGAAGTTACAGCAGAAAATATAACCAAGATAGTGTTTGCAATGCCAAGTGATAAGTTACCGGGTCCAGATGGTTATACAATTGATTTTTTTTTTTAAAATCAGCTTGGCCTATCATTGGGAAATATTTCATCATATCTATTCAATCGTTCTTTGAGAAATGACTTTTTCAAAGGGTATTAACTTGATGATCCCGGCTTTGATGCCGAAGACGACAACAGTCTGAGAGATGTGCGATTATCGCCCGATCTCCTGCTGTAATTTTATTTATAGGGTCATATCTAAGCTCATTGCCAACAGGTTGAAGCTCACTGCACCAGATTTGGTTGCCTTGAACCAATCTGCGTTTGTAAAAGGAAGACTTCTCATTAAGAACCTTCTCCTTGCTACTGAACTGATGAAAGATTATCACAAAGACTCAATCTCAAGAGGGGTATACACTGAAGATAGACATTTCAAAGGATTTTGATTTGCTTCAGTGGTGCTTCCTCTTGAAAACTCTAGAGGCTATGAACTTTCCAGCCAAATTCATCCATTGGATATCTCTTTGTGTCACCACTGCATCTTTCTCGATACAAGTGAACGGAGAGCTGGCGGGTTATTTCCAGAGTGAAAGGGGACTAAGACAGGGATGTGCTCTCTCTCTCCCTATCTCTTTGCTGTTTGTATGGATGTGCTGTCTAAATTGCAAGAAAGGTCGGCCCAAAAAATTCAAGTTGGCTACCACCCAAAATGCAAGATCATGTAAATTACCCATCTTAGCTTTGCTGATGATATCATGGTCTTCACAGATGGGAGAGTGTGATCGATAGAAAGCATTATGGAGGTCTTTGACTACTTCGCCAGAGTTTCAGGTTGGAGAAGTCGACCATCTTTTATGCTGGTATATCAGATGAGGAGCAGCATATCCCTCTAAATCAATTCCAGATTATATTGGGTACTCTACCAGTACACTATTTGGAACTAGCTTTGCTCTCAAAACAGATGAGCAAGGCAGACTACAAGGTGCTCATTGAGAAAATCAAGCAGCGCATCAGTTTATGGACAAAGTTTTTTCGATGGTAGGTAGACTGCAGCTCATTTGCTCAGTTCTGATGAGTATTGTTAATTATTGGATGACTAGTTTCAAGTTGCCTGGACAATGCATCAATGACATTAACAGTTTGTATTCTGCATTTTTATGGTCTGGCCTTACTCTAAGTGCAAAGAAAGCAAAGGTATCTTGGAAAGTGATCTGTACACCAAAAAGAGAAGGTGGTTTGGGTCTCAGAGCACATAAAAAGATGAATGAGGTTCTCAGTCTGAAGTTGCTATGGAGGTTCCTCTCTTCGCAACCTTCATTATGGACAAAGTGGTAACAAGTGTACTTAATAAAAAAGGAAACATTCTGGTCCATCAAAAATACAATGGGTGCAGGCTCCTGGATGTGGAGAAAGTTATTGAAATATAAAGACATTGCCAAAGGTTTCCATAAGAAGAAGGTTGGGTGATGGAAGGCAAAGCTCTTTTTTGTTTGATTCTTGGTCTCCACTAGGATGTCTAATTGATATTACTAGTGTACGTGGCTGTATTGATTTGGGGTACGCTTGCACGCAACGGTTTCTACTGTTGGGGAAAAATATCCAAGGCTAGAGTTTTCTCCAGCCTCCGAAGGGGCCTCGACTTCCGGGCCCTCGTTTGGAAAGGACCCAGGGTCCCTCCTCAACTTAAAGAACCCATCTCCACCAGGTGGCACCAGGGTCCGACCTCCATTTGACAAGTACCCAGGGTCCAGTCCCTGTATCGAGGAACCAAGGCCCAGCCCTTGCCGTAAGGACCAAAGAACCAATCCTCCGCATGAATATGGAAGTTTCCCAAATCAAGGGGAAACTAATATATTCCCGAATATTACAGAAGCCGCCCAAGATTGACCGACTTACATCAACTATAAAAGGGGAACCCAAACCCTAGAACAAGGGATCGACACTTTAGGGCTTAGAGATTATAGAGTTAGGCTAGAAAACTAGGGTTTATACACCCAATACGTTGTAACGCCAAACACACTCAATAATACATCTCTTTGCCTCAATTTCTGTTCTTAAAACACATACAAACTCGTATCCATTCATTAGTCTTCCAGTGTTCCGTAGTACTAAAACGACACTACACAAAAATATCACAGCAGTTTGGCGCTTGAAGGAGGGGAGTAACTCAACTACGTGACGATGGCATCGGAAGACGAGTCCAATCAAGCCAATCTGACCCCGAAGGAGAAGGAGCTTCTGAGCCGATTCGAAACCTTTCAGAGTCAAATTACCGACCTTCACAAGGCTCAGGAAACCGCACCTGCAGGTCTGGAACTCGTCCAGGAAGTTCAATACCTAAAAGATCAACTTGGAGAACACTCCAAGAAACTCTAGCAAAGCGCCGAGAAGCTAGACGCCATGGAAGCCGAGAACATCGCTCTCAGACGAGAAAACCGATCCCTCGGGGCAGTAGGGAACAAACGAAAACGGTTCAGAACCAAAGTTCGACCTATGGCTTCGCTCAACACCCCGCACGACGACGAGGAAACGCCTCAGCAGCCCGGAGACGAACCCGGCGGTCAAGAAAACGTTCGAGACGTAACCCGAGAAGAAGAAGAAGACGAATCCGATACAGAGGACGAAGAATACTCACCTGATCATCCCGAGATCTCGGATCCAGCTTTAGCCGCTTACCTAGAGAAGGTGGTATCCGAAAAATTCGGCACCATCCAATCCATGGTGGAAAGGCTTCCCGGAGTAGCTCCCCCCATCCGTAGAAGTGATCCAAGATCGTACTCGACACGCCTTTCGTGAAGGAGATTGCTTCGATCGAGATGCCTCGAAAGTTCTCTTTTCCGAGCATCAAGATGTACGAATGAACTGGAGATCCTGACAACCACATCGCCCAGTACAAGCAACGCATGGTAGCCGTGGCTATTCCGAAAGACGCAAGGGAAGCCACCATGTGCAAGGGCTTCGGGTCAACTCTAACCGGTCCTGCCCTCCAATGGTACATCAACCTCCCCACGGGGTCCATAGCATCCTTCGCCGCCCTCAGCGACAAGTTCGTGGAACAGTTCGCTAGTAGCCGCCACCTGGAGAAGAGATCAGATGACCTCTACGAGATCCAACAATACAGAAACGAATCCCTACGCTCCTACATAGCTCGTTTCAACCAAGAGAAGGTCTCCATACCCGAGTGTAACGCCAATACAGCAATCTCAGCCTTCAAGAAGGGCCTACTCCCGGAGGGAGAGCTCTACAAGGAGTTAACCAAGTACAGATGTGGAGACATGGCGGATGTACTATCCCGTGCCTGGGCCCAAGTAAGGTGGGAAGAAGACGTCATGAGCAGGGCCAAGGTTTCCTCCAAGTACGATCAGAAGTCCTCCAAACCACCGAAAGACGAGCGCGAAGAAACCATCCGATCCCGACCTTCCCGGGAATCCACTAATCAGAGCAGGGGCAGATACCAACATCGCCCCTTACCTCGGTCCGAAGGAATGATGGTTTCGACTTGGCCCAGCATTTCCCACCTAGCAATATACAAACCGGAGCTCATTGGAGTCCTGAGGCAGATGGGCCCACAAGTCAATTGGCCACCTAAAATGAGGTCCCCTGACGCTACCCGGAACCCTAAAAGATGGTGTGGGTTCCACAACGATCACGGCCATACCACGGAGGATTGTGTAGCCTTAAGATTGGAAGTAGCCGAGCTTCTCAAGAAGGGTTACCTAAGGGAATTCCTCTCGGATAAGGCCAAGGATCTCCTTAACAGAGAGGGCCCCGCTCTCCCCAATGAAGCGGTCCCTGCGCTACCTCCACCACAAGAACGAGTGATCCACGTCATCTCCGGAGGATCAGAAGTAAGCGGGATCAGCAGCATCGCAGCCAAACGAAGTACTCGCAATGCTAGGAACGGTCAAGAGACCGAGACTCCCAAGCGCCCACTCTTGGGAACGGATGAAATCAGCTTTACTGCGAGGGAGCAGGAACAAGTCCTTGCTCCCCATCATGACGCCCTCGTTATCTCGCTTGTCATAGCCAACTGCCTGGTTAAACGAATATTGGTGGACAATGGCAGCTCCAGCAACATTATCTTCCACTCGGCCTATATGGATTTAGGGTTAGACCCTAAAACATTAACCAGGAAAGCGGTCCCGCTCGTGGGATTTAGCGGAGAGGTGAAGCAAACCGAGGGAGAAGTCCTTCTCCCAGTCTACACCGAGGGAATAAACCAAACCACCAAGTTCTTGGTCGTCGACTGTCCATCGTCTTACAACGTAATACTAGGGAGGCCCTTCAGCCACGACATGGGAGCCGTACCATCAACCATCCACCAATTGGTAAAATTTCCTACCCCCTGGGGCGTGAAGGTCATTAGAGGGGATCAAGAAAATTCTAGGTCCTGCTATCAAACTACCCTGAAGGGAAGGACCCAAGCTTTATAGCAATTACAGAAGCAGCCTCTCGTTCCTCATGCCGAAGAACCCGAGGTTGAAGACATGGACGAAGTCCCCCTGATAGAAGGAAACCCGAAGCGGAACCTCAAGATAGGCTCCAAGCTGCCTAAGGATCTGAGACAGAGGATGATCGATTTCCTAAGATCTAACTCTGATTGCTTCGCATGGTCCCACGAAGACATGCCCGGAATCGACCCCAGCGTCATCATGCATCAGCTCCAAGTGAATCCCGAGCATCCTCCTGTTAGACAAAAGAGAAGGAAGTTCGCTCCCGAAAGGGATGAAATCATTAACGAAGAGGTCAAGAACCTGCTCGACGCAGGGTTCATAAGAGAAGTGCAATATCCCGACTGGCTCGCCAACGTGTTGGTTGTGAAAAAGAAAAATGGAAAATGGAGGGTCTGCATCGATTTCACGGATCTCAACAAGTCCTGCCCAAAGGATCCATTCCCCTTTCCTCATATAGACAAGCTAGTGGATGCCACCGCTGGGCACCAACTAATGAGCTTCATGGACGCCTTCTCGGGATACAACCAAATCCTGATGCATCCCGACGACCAAGAAAAGACGTCCTTTATGACTTCTAGGGGCATCTACTGCTACAAGGTCATGCCGTTTGGTCTGAAGAATGCTGGATCCACCTATCAGAGGTTGGTCAACACGATGTTTGCCGATCAGATAGGCCAGACCATGGAAGTCTACATCGACGACATGCTGGTAAAATCTCGTGACTCGGAGGATCATATCTCACATCTCCAGCAAGCATTCACCACCCTGAGGAAATACAATATGAAGCTCAACCCCTCTAAATGTTCCTTTGGAGTAAGCTCCGGGAAATTCCTGGGATACATAGTCACCCACAGGGGCATAGAAGCAAAATCCGGAGCAGATAAGGGCCATCCAGGCGATTCCTCCCCCACAAAACGTCAAAGAGATTCAAAAACTTACGGGAAGAATGGCAGCCCTCAGCAGATTCATCTCCAGGCTTTCTGACAAGTCCCATGCCTTTTTCGAAACACTAAAGAACCCTAAGGACTTTCAATGGACAGAGAAGTGCGAAACCGCACTGTCCGACCTCAAGGCCTATCTCACTACTCCACCACTCCTGTCTAAACCTCTAGAAGGGGAAACCCTACTGCTTTACCTCGTTGTGTCCGAACACGCAGTTAGCGCAGTCCTCGTAAGGGAGGAGGAAAGAAGGCAGCATCCTATATACTACGCCAGCAAATCCATGCTAGACGCAGAAACTCGCTACAGCCAGCTAGAGAAACTAGCCCTCGCCCTAGTGGTCGCGGCCCGGAAATTACGTCCCTACTTCCAGTCCCACCAAGTCGTGGTAGTCACCTCCTTCCCTATCAAAGCAGTCCTTCATAAACCCGAGGTATCAGGACGATTGGCGAAATGGGCCGTAGAATTGGGAGAATACGATGTGATCTTCAGCCCAGCCGCCGCTATCAAGTCCCAAGTCCTAGCTGATTTCGTGGCTGAATTCTCTCCCTCTATGCTTCCAGACCCAGATCTAGAAACTACGCTCCTGGGAAAAGAAGCGGAAGAAGGTCAATGGACCCTGCACGTGGATGGCTCCATCAATGTAAGAGGCGCAGGGGTAGGACTGGTCCTGACCTCCCCTACGGGAGAATCGGCCTCAAGGGCTGTACGCTGTAACTTCAAAGCAACGAACAACGAGGCAGAATACGAGGCTCTGATAGCAGGCCTAGAACTAGCCAAGGAAATGGGAGTGAAAGACATCCAGATTTTCAGTGATTCGCAGCTCATCATCAGTCAACCTCAAGGGGATTATCAAGCCAAGGACCCTAGCATGATCAGCCGGGTCAATCCGAGAAGTTCAATACCCCGATTGGTTAGCCAACCCAGTAGTAGTAAAAAAGAAGAACGGGAAATGGAGAATCTGCGTAGACTTCACCGACCTAAACAAGGCCTGTCCTAAAGACAGCTTCCCGTTACCTCACATCGATCGTTTCGTCGAAGCAACGGCTGGTCACCAGCTCATGTCCTTTATGGATGCCTTCTCTGGATATAACCAGATTATGATGGAGCCTGAGGATCAAGAAAAAACCGCGTTCATAACCGAACGAGGAACCTATTGTTACAAGGTCATGCCATTCGGTTTGAAAAACGCGGGAGCTACCTACCAAAGGTTAGTAAACAAAATGTTTGCTGGACAACTTGGAAAAACCATGGAAGTCTACATCGATGACATGTTAGTCAAATCTTCAATGGGAGAGGACCATATCTCCCACCTAAGGGAATGCTTCGACATCCTCAACAAATACGACATGAAGCTAAACCCAGCTAAATGTACCTTCGGAGTACCCTCCGGCGAATTCCTAGGTTACCTCGTAACCGAGAGAGGCATCGAAGCCAACCCGAAACATATAGCAACATTCCTAGAAATGCCGTCACCTAAAACGACCAGAGAGGTACAAAGATTGACCGGACGGATCGCATCACTAAATAGATTCATCTCCAGGTCCACTGATAAGTGCCTCCCATTCTACAAACTCCTGAAAAATAATAAGAAGTTCCTATGGGACGAAAAATGTGAAGAAGCCTTCAAACAGCTGAAAGCATACCTCTCGGAACCTCCGATACTGTCCAAACCTGTATCTGGAGAACCACTGTACCTGTACCTCGCCGTATCGACAGCTGCAGTCAGTGGAGTGCTAGTACGAGAAGAGCAAAACGAACAAAGACCTGTATATTACACTAGTAAAAGCCTGATAGACGCCGAGACGAGGTACCCAACCATGGAAAAACTAGCCCTAGCAGTCGTAACAGCTGCTAGGAAGCTACGACCATATTTCCAATCACACTCAATCATCGTAATGACCTCACAGCCATTGCGAACGATTTTGCATAGTCCTAGCCAATCTGGATGATTAGCTAAATGGGCTATAGAGCTTAGCGAATACGATATCGAATACAGACCTCGAGCAGCAGCAAAAGCTCAGGTCCTTGCCGACTTCGTTATTGAGCTAGCGTCCGAACATTTAGACCAAGAAATAGAGGTCCCAAAATGGAGCCTATACGTGGACGGAGCCTCGTCAAAACAAGGCTCCGGCGTCGGTCTAAGATTAACCTCCTCAGCTGGAGAAACCATAGAACAGTCCTACAGACTTGGATTTAACGCCTCCAACAACGAAGCTGAGTATGAAGCATTAATCACCGGCTTAAAACTAGCTCTTAGTCTCGGAATCCGAGAGCTGAGCGCCTACTGTGACTCACAGCTAGTAGCTAGCCAGTTTCACGGAGAATACGAAACGAGAGACGAAAGAATGGGGGCATACCTCGAAGTAGTCCTAAGCCTGACAAAACAGTTCGATAAGTTCGAGCTAACGAGAATCCCACGAGGAGAGAACTCTTCAGCAGACGCGCTCGCCGCACTAGCCTCCACGTCCGACCCTCTCGTAAAACGAATTATACCCGTGGAAGGAATCGAAAAGCCGAGTATCGACATAGCTACCAAAGCTGAGCTAGATAACAAATCAAAAGCAAAAGTTGAGGATAACAGCCTTCCCACGGAAGCTACCCAAATCTTCACGACATTCTGGTTCCCTAGAACCAGAGCACGCAGCTTCAGAAAGCACACCTCTGACAATGCAACAAAAAAACTTAGAGAGCCATAACCAAAGTGAGGGTATTCACCGAAGTTCGAACTCCCCTGAGCCTAACTCAACGAATACCCCCGGGGGCACCATCCAAACCTCGGAACCACTCGTCCTTAAGGTACAGACAAGAAGCCGCGCAGCTCGTAAAAACACGTCTAGGAACGCTACACAAACCACCGGGGACAATGAAGGAATTGGAGATATTCTTCAGAACCCAGACCTCTTGGGGCCTATTCCAACGAATATCCCCGGGGGCACCACTACACCAGGTCCCGAACAGGAACCTCCCTCCTCTCTTCACAACAAAGTTGTAGGAAGAGAAGACTGGAGGATACCGATCATGGATTACATCCTCGAGGGAAAAATCCCACCCAATAAGTGGGAGGCTCGAAAACTCAAAGCCTTAGCAGCAAGATATTGCATAATCGAGTCAGCCCTCCACAAACGAAGTGTCTCCGGACCTTACCTAAAATGCGTTCATGGTCTAGTAGCTATGAAACTCATGAAGGAAATGCACGACGGTTCCTGCGGTAACCATTCCGGGGGCAGAGCTCTAGCTATCCGAATTAAAAGACAAGGCTACTTCTGGCCTACTATTATCGCGGATTGTGAGGTCTACTCCGCATCATGCGACAAATGCCAAAGGCATGCACCGATCATACACCAACCAGCGGAAAAGCTATCTAACATATCAGCTCCCTACCCGTTCATGAGGTGGTCCATGGATATCGTAGGTCCATTAGTACCTTCAGGGAAAGGAAAGAAATTACTAAACCTCCTCGTCCTAACCGACTACTTCACGAAATGGATCGAAGCCGAAGCTTTCCAACAGATAAACAGATTTGAGGTCGAAGGATTTGTTTGGAAGAACATTGTATGTAGGCATGGTGTCCCATACGAAATCGTAACCGACAACGGAGGACAGTTCATATCCCATGATTTCAAAAAGTTCTGCGATAAGTGGAACATCCGTCTCACATTTTCATCACCTCGGCAACCTCAAGGTAACGGCCAGGCGGAGGCTGCTAACAAGTCGATCTTAGCAAACCTCAAGAAACGCCTAGGACCTCAGAAAGAACTCTGGTCAGAAAAACTACCCGAAGTACTATGGGCTTGCAGAACCACCCCACGAAAAGCTACAGAGGAAACTCCTTTCTCCTTAGCTTACGGGATGGAAGCTGTCGTCCCAGCAGAAACCACCGCAGGCAGCCTCCGACAGGAGCTCTGCACCTCAAACCCCGCAGCTAACAACCAGCTCCTGATGGACAGCCTCGACTTAATCGAGGAAAGACGAGACCAAGCTTTGCTCCGCATTCAAAATTACCAGCAAAAAATGGCTCGGCACTATAACTCCAAAGTAAGGCCTCGGCAGTTCGCTGTAGGAGACCTGGTACTCAGAAAGGTGTGAGAAGGAACTAAAGAACCGGGAGCTGGAAAGTTAGGAACCAACTGGGAAGGACCCTACTGAATTATCCACATAGTACGACCCGGAGTCTATAAACTCCAGAAGGTACGAACCGGGGTACCTGAAATCCGATCGTGGAACGCCACGAACCTCAAAAGATATTATCATTAGGTACCCAAATCCCCTGAACTACGTTCGGCTTGATCCCTTGACTGGGTACGTAGGCAACTCCGTCATGAGTGCAGCCCCAACCTCCTTTCACCAATCTCCTCACCTAAGCAAGGAGGACATATTTTACCAATAACACATAACGTGAAAACAGTTATTGTGTGGAATCTAAATCATGTATTTTCTGATATCTGATATTAATAAAACAATTATTCCAGTTCCATAAGCATCAAAGGTCTTAAAACCCTCCAAGAAAATCCAGGTCCCGCTAAATCGTGACCTAAGCTCAATCATCTCGAACAAATTCAGGTCCCGGAAAACCTGAACCTAAGGTCTTAAAATCCTCGATAAATCCAAAGGTCTTAAAATCCTTAAACTAAGGTTTTAAAATCCTTAACAATCATCTAAGGTCTTAAAATCCTTAACAATCATCTAAGGTCTTAAAATCCTTAACAATCATCTAAGGTCTTAAAATCCTTAACAATCATCTAAGGTCCTAAAATCCTTAACAATCATCTAAGGTCTTAAAATCCTTAACAAACAACTAAGGTCTTAAAATCCTTAAACAATTAACAAGGTCCTAAAATCCTTACAAAACCGAAAGGTCTTAAAATCCTAACAAAATCAGTTAAATCACCAAATTCCTCAACTTCATCCGTTAAAGTCCAAAGGATTCAAAATCCTTCGAGCTAACTCAGGTCCCTAAGGATCTAAATTCAGGTTCCCGCGAACCTAGACGCCAGGTCCCAGAACCTATCAAGATCGGACTCAGGTCCCTGAATTCCTAGGCTAAAATCAAAGGCTCCTCTTCAATACCCTTATGACCAAACATGTACTAAGCTAAACGCTTATCACAAATTAAGATTAGAAATCCTAATCCGATCCAATGATCACTATGTCTGAACAAAACGAAGTTAAGTGCAAAAGTTCAAGACAAAAATAATAACCAGAACTTAACATACCAAAGGGTTTAAAAGCCTCCTCAGGCCATTGAAATCCAACAAGTTGTAAGGTTTAAAGGCCTCCTCAGGCACTAAGTCATAAAGCACAACGAAACGAAGTTTAAAACCAAAGTCTTGAAAAACACAAAATACAAACTTAAAAGAGCTTCAGCTCTCAACCTTCCTGATCCTCCTGGACCGGTTCACCATCGCCAGTGGGAACCTCTCCTCCAGCCACGTTGACGTCGCCTCCTTGAACTGCTTCGACCGGAGCTACGTCAGGAGCCATCAAACTCAAGTTAGAACCATACTCCCCAGAAAAGGACGGATTAAACAGATTAATCTCGAAAGTACCTGAGCTGTCCGAGATCTGGGGAAGAGGAAGCTTGCTGACTGAAAAGTCAGACACTTGAGCCTTCTCATATGCAGTCGTCGCCCCCGGCAACAAAGCCATCAGCTGGCTGTACTCCTCTTCGACGCTTTGGATCTTGTTATTCAGCATATCCTTCAAGAGGTCAACGTTAGCTTGGAGCTCCTGAGCATACACCAATGCACTGACCTCTTCCTTCTTCTTAGCAAACTTCTCTTGAACACAGGCTAAGACCTTACTATAAGCCTCGGCGACCTCTTTCTTCCCTACCCTGACTGCCAGCTTGACTTCAGCTTCCTTGTTCTTCTGGCTGTCTTGGGACGAGATAATGAGCTCACGAACTTGGTGTTCAGCTATCCTTCGAGCAGACTCCAAGTCATTAATCTTCCTACTCTTCACCTGGATGTCGAGCTCCTGGCTTTCGATCTTCCCTTGCTGAGCATCAGCCTTCAAGCCTAGTCTCGTCACTTCAGCTTCGAGTTCAGAAATTTGAACCCGGGCCTGATCGAGATCGGCCTTGGCTGCCTTAACCATCTCAGTCACCTCAGCAAGCTCACCAGCATTGGGGGCATCATGCAAAGCATTTTCAAACTTGAGCTGGGCTCTGTTAACAGCCCCAGCCAACTGCAACAACATCGAAAATGTACGAATATTATTATCTTTAAAAAGAAAAGATATAAACAAAGAACAGATGGAAATCATGTACCTGACCCATGCAGTGAGCAATGTCGAGATACTCATCTCGGTTTGTCAGGTCCTTGAGCGCTGGAAGGGGACATCCTACCCTCTTCAGGTGCCTCAGTATTGCACCCAAGCCCCAAGGGTCATCCAAGATTGACCCAGGCTTCGAATGGGTAAAACTCCACCCCACGGTTCCCCCTCTAGAAGACGAGGAGGATGATCGAGCAGGAACTCCAGCTTGGTCGGTCCTAGGCCTTTTATGCCTTGACGGCTCAACCTCAGAAGTACCTCTCGGAGCCTGGTAATCAGTCTCCGGCGCCTGGATCTCAGGGAGAGGAGCAGCATCCTGAGCTACGACATCGGTGGGAGTAGCCTCAGCAACAGGTTTGGATACTCCATCGTCCAAGACATCCTTCACCGAGTCGAGGAAAGACCCTCCTTGGCTCCTATCTCCCCCACGGGAGACACTGGCAGCCTTCGAAGGGTTACCCCTAGAACGAAATGATGGCCTGAGAGTCATGTCACCTGACTTAGTCTTTTCGGTACCTGAAGCACTAGCACCGGTTGAGATTGAAACAACTGAGTCCCCTGCGGAAACTGGAACAACGGAAGTTCTTATGAGAGTGGAAAACTTCGAAAACGACAAGATTATTGATGAAAAGGTTCAAGCTTGAACTTACCCTCAAGGTTCTCAGCAGGAATGGGATCTTGAAAAGAAGCGTTGTAGACGTCTGGGAACCTGGCTGCACCTATTCGAGATGTGGTATAAGCAGGCCAGGTACAAGGAGTCTGATGCAACTTGCGGTATAAAGCTCTGGTAAGCTTGGTAGAAAGCTTCGGAGGATCTTCAATCTCTGCAAAAGAAAAAATCAGAACCGAAAAAAGTTAATCAACCGTAAATAAACAAAACAGGAAAAAGGATACTCCTAGAATTCCTAACCAGATGGGTTAGTCCAAGTGACCCTAAGGTTCCGACCAGTGGGAACCGTCAAAGGATCAACTTTAACATAAAAGTATTTCTTCCTCCAGTCATCATCGCTACTGGAGAACCTAAAGATCACGTGATTGGGACGACTAGAGAGGTAATAAGTCCCGGAACCGCCTTCTTTAGAAGCACTCTCCTTCAAAGAGAAGAGGCTCATGAGCTCGGTAAGACCAACGCTAACCCCTTCCTCTTTGGACCTAGTGATGAAGCCGTTAATCACACGGATAATCGAGGGACAGAGTTGGGAGAGGGCTAGTCGGTAATGATCTAGTAGATCGAGTAGTAAAGTCGGGAGAGGAAATCTTAAGTGAGACTTGGAGATGAACTTCTCGTGACAACAGAACCAACCCTCCGGAGCGGTCTCAGGGGTTTCGTCGGAGCTACAGGCACGGCCAAGCTCCTTCGAGCCAAGAGCTTGAGTCATGAGGTTGACTACGTCTTGACTGTTCAGCAACGACGGCGAGTGTGAGCTGCTCCCACCGGAATCATCTTTCTTCTTCCGCTTGGAGACCCTGGTTGCGACCGTCTCTCTGGCTTTCTTTTTCCCCTTCATCTTGGCTACGACTTCTTGCTTAACTTTCACTAGTTTAGCCCCAGAGGCAGAGGGAGGCATCCCGGACTCACCGGAACCTTATTTCGGAGGGTTCATGATATGGGAAGATCAAGGAGAAAATCGATTGCAAGGTTTGGGAGAGAATTTGCAGAGAGAAGTAACGAGGAAGATAAAAAAAATAAAAGAAATCGCAGTAAAAATAACCGAGAGGAGAGGGAAGTTACCTTGGGAAACTGAACGGAGGCGTGGAGAAAGTGGGAGGCATAGCAGTTAATGCTCGCAGCTTTATATCCCATCGCCTCTCGAGATTCGGAAATGTCATTTCAAATCCCCTCCATCTGAGCCGTAGATTTTGCCAATAAGTAATAAAGGCCGTTAGATCGAGTTGAACCGAATCTAACAAGATAAGGACTAATCATTACCTTAACAAAAAGATAAGGTCGGTAGCTGGAATCTAGCTTCCGAGACAAAATAATTTATTCGGAAGCTGGGGGCAACTGTTGGACCCGAATATGACCCTCAGGTGAGGTACCGGTAAAACGTGAGCTACCAAGTGGGCCGCATAAAGCCCATCACATTAATGAGAGCTGGAAGCTGAACTAAAGACCGAACTTGGAAGTCGTCATAATAGAGGTCACGTTATAAAGGGAGCTGATACTTCGAAGACTCGGTCAAGAGGAACCTGGAGCGAGTACGTAACTGAAGCCGTGTATCTCGGAGGTCGGTTAAGGAGCTATCGACGAGACCTAGACTATATAAAGACGGAGAAGATCAAAAACAAGGGGACCTTCTCCAGAGACCAACTTTTAGAACTAGACAAAAAGCATTACGTATTCTTTTGTAATCATCTCAAAATATATTCTTTGTATTCATCATCTTTTCAATTCATCAATAAAATCATATTCATTCTTCAAGCTTACTTACGGGATTCGGCCCATGATTCTCATTACATCTCTAGACCTAACCTAAAATCTAAGAAATGAAATCTTGTCTCTCATAGGGACCACGTACTAGTGCCATTCAAACCCTCGTGAAATACGCTGTAAGCTAAACGCACGCTGGGGGCATGACGTACACAGCCAAGTACTGTAATCAGATTCTGGCGGCTGATATGCAGGGAGCAAAGTGCAAATAACCGGTTAAGCACAAACAATTTAATACCTATCCAGACGTGGAAGGTAGTGTGTCTGGGTTGACAGAACCTTGCGGGGGGACCCACCCCAGACCACAATAAGTCTGAGAGTGACCTTTCTGCAGAAAGGTAGAGTGCAGCATTGAGAATTTCGAGAATGGCCTATGCCCACGGGTAGCACAGTGCGATTTCTCAATTTAGATCGAGAGTGGCTCGCCTCCGGGCAGCAGAGAGCGATCAAAAAGACTCCCCAAAAGCATAAAAGTCCAGAGACCTTCGAGTCCAAAGACCTTCGGGTCCATAGACCTTCGGGTCCAAAGACCTTCGGGTCCAAAGACCTTCGGGTCCAAAGACCTTCGGGTCCAAAGAACCTCAAGGTTCCAAAGACCTTCGGGTCCATAGACCTTCGGGTCCAAAGACCTTCAGGTCCAAAGACCTTCGGATCCAAAGACCTTCGGGTCCAAAGACCTTCGGGTCCAAAGACCTTCGGGTCCAAAGACCTTCGGGTCCAAAGAACCTCAAGGTTCCAAAGACCTTCGGGTCCATAGACCTTCGGGTCCAAAGACCTTCGCGTCCAAAGACCTTCGGGTCCAAAGACCTTCGGGTCCAAAGACCTTCGGGTCCAAAGACCTTCGGGTCCAAAGACCTTCGGGTCCAAAGACCTTCGGGTCCAAAGACCTTCGGGTCCAAAGACCTTCGGGTCCAAAGACCTTCGGGTCCAAAGACCTTCGGGTCCAAAGACCTTCGGGTCCAAAGACCTTCGGGTCCAAAGACCTTCGGGTCCAAAGACCTTCGGGTCCAAAGACCTTCGGGTCCAAAGACCTTCGGGTCCAAAGACCTTCGGGTCCAAAGACCTTCGGGTCCAAAGATCTTCGGGTCCAAAGATCTTCGGATCCAAAGACCTTCGGGTCCAAAGAACCTCAAGGTTCCAAAGACCCAAGGGTCCCAAGAACCTCAAGATTCCGAAGACCTTCGGGTCCGAAGAACCCCAAGGTTCCCAAAGACCTTCGGGTCCAAAGAACCCCAAAGTTCCCAAGGCCTAAGGGCCCAAAGAACCTCAAGGTTCCAAAGACCTAAGGGTCCGAAGAACCTCAAGGTTCTCAAGATCCAAGGGTCCAAAGAACCTCAAGGTTCCAAAGACCTAAGGGTCCGAAGAACCTCAAGGTTCTCAAGATCCAAGGGTCCAAAGAACCTCAAGGTTCCCAAGACCTAAGGGTCCGAAGAACCTCTAGGTTCCCAAGACCCAAGGGTCCAAAGAACCTCAAGGTTCCCAAGACCTAAGGGTCCGAAGAACCTCTAGGTTCCCAAGACCTAAGGGTCCGAAGAACCTCAAGGTTCCCAAGACCTAAGGGTCCGAAGAACCTCTAGGTTCCCAAGACCTAAGGGTCCGAAGAACCTCAAGGTTCCCAAGACCTAAGGGTCCGAAGAACCTCAAGGTTCCTAAGACCTAAGGGTCCAGAGAGCCTAAAAGCTCCTACTCCTCCAAGATTTAATGGGTAAGGCCTCAGGGCCCAAATAAAGAAATTCAAAGGGCCTAGACCTTGGAAATTTCCAAGTTCGAAGCAACAAGAATCTAAGGGTTCAAATCAGATCGGAACCCATCAGTTCCCGACAACGATTCTCCGCAAGGATTGATCTCCCCCGGAGTCATCTAACCAAGTAACTGGAGGTCAAAACCATAAAGCAGTGCAAGAATCAAAGAAAGGACGGAGTAAAAGCAAAAACCAGTAGATATTATTAATCCTTATTCGGAGGGGAGAAAGCTACAAAAAATCCAAAAACGACAACATAAAGCAAGAAAAAGCATTGAAGAAATATTCAAAGATTCGGCTCCCGGCGAGAAAAAGGGAAAACACCATGACCACCTTCACCGCTCCCCGAATTTCGGATTGGACCTCCAACAGGCCCCCATCGGCCGGATCCCCCGAACAGCTCATGCTGACCAGCACTCCTCATCGACCACTCTCTAACAAGATCCTGACAAGCATACTCTCGAGCCCTCTGCACGATAAGAGCCTGGTTGGAAATCACTTCCCGAAGCTGCCTCCGGAGGAAAAGAATCTCTTCATGTGGAGGAACACGCCGACCTAAACTGGGGAAGCGATCCCTGCCAACATCCCTCGGAGCCAAAGAAGCCACCACCGGAGGGACGGAAGGAAACAAGTTACGAGATCTCCTCCTTTGGTGCCGAGTTCTACAGTATTCCTCGTACACTGACAATATCAAAGCCGTAGGGATCCCACCTGGAAAACAAAGACTCCATCAAACTATGGCTAGGACGAAAGGACCAAGTAAGAAAAATTCCATTACCCCAAATACGGATATGACGCAGTGATATCGGATGCATCAAGAACAGAATCCAGCGAAAGCGCCTAGGAATACCTCGCGCCAACTTCACCAAAGTCTCGCCAGCCTGGATAACCGGTCGGGTCACCTCTGCAAGAAGAAAAATTCGACATAATTCAGCAAACACAATACCTGTGTCCAAGGAAACAGAAGCAACTTACCCACTGAACGCCAGAAACATGGATAACCAGGAACACCTTCGACCTTCATAAACACATATCTCCTGTCCCAGGAATCGTTTGAAGGAAAGCTACCCCTAAGACCTCGAGGGGGTTCATCCACCAAAGGTTCACCATCTCGGGACCATATTTGGTAAAAGCCTCCCTTACTTGGCAAGGGAACAAAGGAGTAAGAATACAGGACTTTAGACAACCCGAAAGGAATACTGTGGAGCTCTCCTAACACCTGGATAGCCATCAGAGTACGCCATGTAGCAGGCGTAAACTGCGAAGGGGAACATCTAAAGTACGACGCCACCTCCGCGATCAAAGAAGGAATCCCTCCTCTAAAGCCGGCCTCCAAATAAGCCTCAAAAATCGCTATCTCGCCCCTTCCTCCATCAGGAGCTCGCTCGAACTCTCCCGCACACCTCATCCCCATCGTATCAGGCAAGGAATACCTACGGCGGATCCCCGCTAGATCACCTTCCTTAATGTCAGACCTCGGGCCATCTTCGTCTTCACTTGAAGCATCGAAAGAACAGAAATGACGAGGGCGAACAGGGGCCACATGAACTCTTTCATCCTCGGTCCCCGAAACCACGCTAGGTGTTAGAATGGGGGAATCAAAAGGATCACCAAACAAGCGACGGGGTCTGACACGTTCGCCAACACCGGGGTAGGGAACGATTTCATGAAGATCGGAGTGTTCGACATCTACTTCCAATAAGAAGGACAGGGGAAAACCTAAATTCGTGTTGTCCAAAGGCGTCGAAACATCCGATTATATACCTGGAACGACTTTCCATTTTTGGCGAAGGGAAGGAAAGAAAGAAAGAGGAAAGACAAAATAATTTGGAAGATACTCGCGATTCTCGGCAAATTTCCAAAATTACCTCCAAAATACTTCGCCGACCTAGCGTCATCACGAGCGGGCCGCGATCCTTACTTCCCCTGAGGCCCATTCCAACTAAGCGATCATATTCCAAATTAACTCCTCATGTTGCCTAGACTCAAAACCCTTCTCCTGCTGGAAGAAATGACATCAAGACTCAAGGCTACATATTATCCCTTGATCCCTACGAAGCAATCAAGGAATAAGGGGCAAACTGTTGGGGAAAAATATCCAAGGCCAGAGTTTTCTCCAGCCTCCGAAGGGGCCTCGACTTCCGGGCCCTCGTTTGGAAAGGACCCAGGGTCCCTCCTCAACTTAAAGAACCCATCTCCACCAGGTGGCACCAGGGCCCGACCTCCATTTGACAAGTACCCAGGGTCCAGTCCCTGTATCGAGGAACCAAGGCCCAGCCCTTGCCGTAAGGACCAAGGAACCAATCCTCCGCATGAATATGGAAGTTTCCCAAATCAAGGGGAAACTAATATATTCCCGAATATTACAGAAGCCGCCCAAGATTGACCGACTTACATCAACTATAAAAGGGGAACCCAAACCCTAGAACAAGGGATCGACACTTTGGGGCTTAGAGATTATAGAGTTAGGCTAGAAAACTAGGGTTTATACACCCAATACGTTGTAACGCCAAACACACTCAATAATACATCTCTTTGCCTCAATTTCTGTTCTTAAAACACATACAAACTCGTATCCATTCATTAGTCTTCCAGTGTTCCGTAGTACTAAAACGACCCTACACAAAAATATCACAACATCTACGGCTTCGCACACTCGGCGTAGGAAGAACCCCCGTATAGAAGTATACAAGAATATTGAGTCAGCCATAGAAAAACAACGGAACAAGATGACAGAGGAAGCAGACTACTCTGTCTGGAGGAGCGCCCTGGGCACATACAAGGAATCTCCTTTGCCAGGAACAGACCATTGTAGACTGGTACAGAGGCGTGTGGTTCACGCATCATACACCAAAGTACGCTTTCTTTACTTGATTAGCCATTCTGAGCCGTCTAACCATCAGGGATCGTATGATTACTTGGAACACAAGCGTCACCTCGTCATGTGTTTTCTATAATCAACTCAAAACTCGTAACCACTTGTTCTTCTCATGTCCCTACACCTCTGCAATCTGGACAGAGCTGATGAGTGGTCTTCTTGGATCTCGTTTCACAACAATCTGGGAAGATATAATGGTTCTCACCATTGATACCAGTCAAGATATGCTTACCACTTTCCTCACTCGCAATGGGTTGCACGTCTCGCTCTATTCTTTTTGGCGAGAAAGAAACGACAGACGCCATGGCGCTTCTCCAACCACGATCTCCACCCTTGTCACTATACTTGATAGGCACATTCGAAATCGATGTAGCTCAATCAGAGAGTTGAGAGATTAAAAGATGCTGAAAGTGTGAGAGTGTGGCTTGATACACGATAAAAAAGTTGCACGAATAATATAACAATAAATTCTTTTTACTTAAAATCTGTAGCATTTATTGCAAAAACTGTGTATTTTTTGAGTAAATTTAAAATATATTTAAAAAAAAAAATTGAATAAGGATTCCCTTGTTTCTGCCACAAAGAATAAGGATTCTCTAGTTTAAACTAGTAATGAATTAACGTTTTTACTCTACGTAAATGTAGAACAATTTTTTTGGTTGATGTCTGGGAAAACGTTATCGTCATCAGATAAATCGGGTGTCAAATCCGCAAAAAGAATTAGATATATTTATACCTGGTTACATGGATGTATAATTTGAATGCCTTTAGGGAAGAAGATGAATATTGGCAGCAGAAAAGTAGGACGAAATGGCGTAGAGCAGGTGACAGAAATACAAAATTTCATCATGCGACCACAAAACAAAGGCGAGCACGAAACAAAATCATTTGTATCAAAGATAAAGAGGGCAGGATGGTTGAGAGTGATCTTGGAATAGAAAAGGTGGCTGTTGACTATTTTCAAGAACTCTTCTCTACATCAGTACCCACAGACATGGATGCCTCCCTCCGCTATATAAAAAATAAAGTTCCAGCATCCGCAAATGACATTCTGACAGCAGAACCATCAGAACAGGAAATCAAGAAAGCTCTATTTGATATAATCCGGATAAAGCTCCAGGTCCGGATGGCATGACGAGTAGACTATTTCAGAGATTTTGGCAAGTTATGCAAAAAGACATTATTCAACTAGTGAAAGATTTCTTTGTTGATGGATCCTTTGACCAGAGATTGAACCAGACCAACATTTGCTTGATCCCGAAGAAAGAAAGACCGAGGGAGATGTCGGAGTTTCGTCCTATTAGTCTGTGTAACGTCAGCTACAAGATCATTTCAAAATTGTTATCTAAACGGCTGAAGAGGTTCCTCCCTGATCTTATTTCAGAGACTCAATCAGCTTTCGTAGCACGCCGGCTGATCACAGATAATATTTTGCTAGCACATGAAAATTTTCATGCTCTTAGGACAAACACCAGGGCTCGAGAAGATTTCATGTCCATTAAGACGGACATGAGTAAAGCATACAACAGGATTGAATGGAGTTTTATTCGATCCTTGATGCTTCGACTAGGTTTCGCGGAAAAATTGGTCGACCTTTTGATGTTTTGTGTTACATCAGTTTCCTACCAGGTGATCATTAATGGAGAACCTAGGGGAAAAATCACACCTACGAGAGGATTAAGGCAGGGTGACCCGTTATCCCCTTTCCTCTTCATATTGTGCACTGAAGCTCTGATCTCCCTCCTTCAAGGAGCGGAGGAAGAGAAGCGCATCCTAGGACTGCGTGTTGCCCGAGCCAGCCCCAGGATCTCACACCTTCTTTTTGCGGATGATAGCCTCTTTTTTTGCAAGGCGAAAGTGAGACAGTGTAAAGAAATTCTTGATATTTTGGAATCCTATGGAAAGGCTTCAGGTCAACAACTTAATGCGTCTAAGTCCTCTATCATTTACAAAGTTGACCTTAATGTTAAGCAAGATATAAAACGTGCTTTGGGGATCACCACTGAAGGAGGGATGGGCAAATATCTTGGACTGCCAGAGCAAATTTATGGTTCAAAGAGGAAAGTTTTTTCATATGTACAAGATCGCCTGAATGGATGTGTTACCTCGTGGACGGCTAGATTACTCTCGAAAGGAGGTAAAGAGGTGCAAATAAAATCAGTGGCGCAAGCTGTTCCGACTTTTACTATGTCGTGTTACTTGCTTCCACAAGGTATTGTAGAGAAACTAAAGAGTGCTACCTCCAACTTTTGGTGGAGCTCGAGCCAAAACAACTGTGGTATGCACTGGATCGCTTGGGACAAGATTTGTGTCCCACATGAGCATGGTGGACTAGGCTTCTTAAACTTTCATGATTTTAATATTGCGTTATTAGGGAAACAACTTTGGAGATTGATACAGTTTCCAAATTCTTTACTCGCCCGAGTTTTGAGAGGAAGATACTATAATCGTTCAAACCCCTTGGAAGATCGTAACGTCTACTCTCCTTCCTACGGTTGGCGTAGCATTATGGCAGCGAAACCACTGATAAAATCAGGGATACGGAAGACTATAGGAGCCGGCCTTAACACTTGTGTTTGGACTGAACCATGGATTCCAGACACTCATGCACGTCCACCGAGACCATCAGATCACATTACTTATAGACACCCAAAGCTTCTTATCCACTCTTTCATTAAGCGTGATACAAGAGATTGGGATACTAATCTTTTAATGGAGTACTTTCACCCTGAGGATATCCCGCTAATTCTCAAGTTACGACCAAGTAATACATGGTCTATGGATGGGTATGCGTGGATTTATACCAACTCTGGAGTTTACTCCGTCAAATCAGGATATAACCGACTACAATCAACAAAAGAGAGAGAACCTGAAGATCACATTGCACAACCGAGTATCACTGGTTTACAGAGCCACGTGTGGAGTATACCTGCCCCTGGGAAGATGAGACACTTTATGTGGCAAGCGTTGACAGGATGTATTGCTACGGCTGAGAGACTCACCTATAGACACCTGGGCACTGATAGGAGTTGTCCTAGATGCGGTGACCCTGAGGAAACCATTAACCACCTTCTTTTTGAATGCCCCCCGCCCTGCAGGTGTGGGCTTTATCGGACTATCCGTCCCTTCCAGGTTACTTCCCGAGTACATCTGTTTATCAGAATATGAGCCTCTTCTTCTGGAGGAAGGAAAACATGACCTTTATGGAACCACTTATTGAGACATTTTCGTGGATCTTATGGTATATTTGGAAAGCACGGAATGACAAACTTTTCAATGGAAAGGAAATATCACCGATGGACACCCTTCAGCTGGCTACCGTTGAAGCTGAGTGCTGGAGAAGAGCAAACTTACCCGAGGACAAAGAGGAGGAGGATAACATATCTTCCATGCCGGTTACCTCCACTCCCCTTGGGAACCCCCAACGCCCGACTTGTCAAATTGATGCCTCATGGATTGATAATGGCACAGTTAGTGGTTTAGGGTGGTTTTACAAGGATCCAATGGGAGTCGAGAGATTTGGACAACAAGGATGTCGAAAGAGCCTATCAGCCCTCCATGCCGAGATGGAAGGACTTATTTGGGCGATGTCATGTTTGAGAGAACTCCAGTGCACTGCAATCCACATGGAGACAGACTGTGCTGCCTTGGTGGAAATGTTAGATAGTCCCACCGACTGGCCGGCCTTTGCTTCGGAGCTCGTGTCTTTCCGTCTCCTCAAAAACGGTTTTTTAGATTTCACCATATCTCACATACCCAGGACTAGGAACATACGTGCAGACTCTCTTGCTAAGGAGGTAAGAATTAGCGGTACTATTTTTTCCCATATAGATCAGACCCGGCCGGACATAGCGTCTCTTCGAAACGTCTCAGACTCGACTACCAATTAATCTACGAAGATGGGAGCTGACAATAAAAAAAAAAAAAAAACTGAACTCTTTACGGACTTTCCGTACCCTGTCTTCTGCCATCTCATCATATCCATATTCGGTGGTTAATGTATAATGACGAAACAAATGTTATATTTACTTATCAAAAAGAAACAAATGTTATAACTTTTCCTTCTTCATAATTTTTTTCTTTCTCATTTTAGTCTCAGTTTAGATTTTGTTAAGAGTATTTTCTTCAGCAGTATTTCGGTAGGTTTGTAATTAGGTGACTAACAAGTAAGATAGATGATTGTACTTTTTTATTAAGCTCTCTTCACAAACCTTTTGTTTTCTGTTATTCCTGTGTAAAACTCAATATCTAGCAACTTCTTGGAGATTTACGATCAGAGCCGTGCCTCCATAGTGAAATACGAAACGTCCGCTTATGGCATCAGTTTTTAATAAAGTTAACAGGGCATGTCTCATTAGTTTCTAATATATATGGATATTTTTTATTAGTTATTATTTTGATTAAAGCATCTTTTATTAATTATATTAATTGCTCCTAACATGCTTATATGGAACTATGAATGCCAATTTACAAAAAAAATTATTATATGGATTATGTTAGAATTTTCTGCTAATTTGGATAAGGTTAATATGAGCTAGATGAAAAGAATCAGAGAATGTTGACTGTTATGGTTATAGTGGTCGTATGGCTATCTAGTGACATTTTAGTAGTTTTAACTGTAAAATAACAATATAAATTAAATAATAAGAATTGTTAATATATAAAAGTAAGACTTGGAAAGACAGTAATATTGCTATTTTATGAACTACAAAAACGATTCACAAACATTTGAAAATTTGGTTATCAATTTCGTAGAAAACAAAAATAGATTTAAAATTTTAGAATTAATATTTGTTTGCTGATGTTTTGTTTTTGATTTTTTTGCTCTATGACACTAATTTTGTTATTGTAATTTAAATGCTGAGACATTTTATTTTCATTATTCGCTTCTGTTCATCATGAGCGTTCGCACGGCTGTTTACGATATAATTAACGTCCGTATATTAAAATACACTTCTCAATCTTCTTCATAGTAAGAGTGTGATGATAGGTTAAATAAAAGTAACTCAACAGCAAAATTTTTATTTGATTATACGCAGAGGAAAAGATATTACTTACACGACATCTAAGGTTTTGTTTATGTAAACTGACATCTAAGCTTCAGGCTAGGTTTTCTAGCATAATGCATCGGCTCTAGCCGTGCATCAAACGTTATTTATGATGGTTCACTTTTTGCCTACGCTTACATTTATACTCGTATTATTTAGTTTGTAGTTATTAGTGGAGAGATTCTACACTCCACCGCCACCTCCACCTCGACCGCCGCCTCCCTTCCAACCTCCACCTCGACCGCCGCCTCCTTTCCATCCTCCCCCTTGGCCGCCGCCTCCCTTCCATCCTCCTCCTCCTCGGTTATCAACTTCATAATTGCTGTCCTTCTCTGCTTCAACGACTGCCTCAGCAGCGTCTCCTTTCCATCCTCCACCACCGCCTCCTCGGCCACCACCTCCCTTCCAACCTCCACCTTGGCCGCCGCCTCCCTTCCATCCCCCACCTCTACCACCGCCTCCTTTCCATCCTCCCCCTTGGCCGCCGCCTCCCTTCCATCCTCCTCCTCCTCGGTTATCAACTTCATAATTGCTGTCCTTCTCTTCTTCAACGACTGCCTCAGCGGCAGCGTCTCCTTTCCATCCTCCACCCCCTCCTCGGCCACCGCCTCCCTTCCATCCCCCACCTCCACCACCACCTCCCTTCCATCCCCCACCTCTACCACCGCCTCCTTTCCATCCTCCCCCTTGGCCACCGCCTCCTTTCCATCCTCCTCCTCCTCGGTTATCAACTTCATAATTGCTGTCCTTCTCTTCTTCAACGACTGCCTCAGCGGCAGCAGCTCCTTTCCATCCTCCTCCACCGCCTCCTCGGCCACCACCTCCCTTCCATCCTCCACCTCCACCACCACCTCCCTTCCATCCCCCACCTCTACCACCGCCTCCTTTCCATCCTCCCCCTTGGCCACCGCCTCCTTTCCATCCTCCCCCTTGGCCACCGCCTCCCTTCCACCCTCCTCCTCCTCGGTTATGAATTTCATAATTGCTGTCCTTCTCTTCTTCAACGACTGCCTCAGCGGCAGCGTCTCCTTTGCTTTCCACTGTTGGTATCTCTACTTCCTTAGCATCTGTTTCAAATTAACTTCCTCTTAGAAAGAATTCTATCAAGTTTATTTTTTGTTTAAAACGAAAATAAACAATACTAAACACCTTTCTTGTCCTCCACGGAAGCCTCTTTGGCGACTGTCACGACAACAGCCGCTAACAAAATAAACCATACGATAAACGTCTTCGTATTCATCTTTAGTACTTGCTATGCAATTGACTAGACAACACCTTTGGCTATTTATAGTCGCGCCGGTTTACATAAGCTACAAGCTATTAATTTAAGATACATGTCACGTTGGATTCAAACTAAGAAGATACCGAAAAAGAAAATACAAAATACACCAAGCGGTGGAGTTGCTGAGGATCCACAGCATTAACACGTACGTACGATTAATTAGTTAGCAATTGAGATTTTGTTTTCGAGCTCTCTTCTAGTCCCTGAAGCTAACACGTACGATTCTGACTGCCTCGTAAGAGGTTCTTTATAAGATGGTGTTATAGACTGACAACTGGCTTTTCTCGAGTCACTTCAGACGATAAGTACGTTAGGCCTAGCTTTGTTATAAGACACGATTTTCCCATATCAATATTATCAGCTTCTTGGTATATACTTTTACGGATTGGTGGAATATGTAATTTTTTACATATATAGCATTTGTATCAAATAATTTTGTTTAAATTGAGAAAAAACATGAAAGTGCATATGAATTTACTGAAACCTGTGTCTGACATCTAACTAAATATTTTTCTGCGGATTATTTTCTACTCCAGCTCATGAAATTTCAGTTCTAAAAATCAGTAGTTACTCCAGTCTTTAGTTTCTTTGTTTCAAACATCAGTAGTTATGTTTACTACATGTTACTAATCTTTGTTGAACATGATAATGAGTATTTGGAGACGTTTTATTGATTAATCATATAGTAAATTTATAAAATATTTTGACTGATAGTTTACAAAAAAAAATCTGACTGATGAGTAAGAGAAGAAAAGAACGGCAAGAACGAAGAATCAAAATGACAAATCTGTTAGAACATTGATGATTATCCAAAAGACACTTGTCATATTATAGCATCATCTTTGTCATCTCTACGTGTCTTGATCTCTTTTAAAGAGATGATGACTATGCAATATTCTTTGTACTATAAATAGTACATGTAAGTGTAAAAGTTGAAATACAACAATGATAGTTAACATTTTATCTCTCTTTTTCGTACTTTCATATACACACACAAAACACAATAGTAATTATAAAGCTCAATTTTGTTTTCTCTCCCACGTTGCTGTTCACATGTATATAAATCATATACATCTGAGCTAATAGTTCACAACACGTTATCAGCACGACGAGCTTACGTTCTTACACCAAGCAAGGTTATACCAGCGAGATAAGTTTTTAATTTATGTCTTTCAATATATTTAATTTATTTTAATATTTTATTTATATCGGAGTGAGAGGCTAGACCTTCTCCATTTATATTTCGGGATAATAGGCGATGCCTTCTCCGACTGATCGTTATGGAAGGCTAGGCCTCCACGATCAGAGAAACACATCGTAGGTTTTACCTCCGTGTATAATAAAAAAGAAAAGATCAAAATGGAAGACTAAGTCTCCTCAGATCTTGAATGAATGGTCAAAAATGGAAGGCTAAGCCTCCTGGACCTTAATAAAAGAAAAAGTCAACATGGTAGGCTTGCCTCCTCTGACTTTAGAAAATGATCAACATGGCAGTCTTTGACTCCTCGGATCATGTGGAAGGCTAAGCCTTCAATTTTATTTATGCTATTTAAATTTCTGCAATTTAATTTATGCATTTATTTTATGCATTTAAATTTTTGTTTTTATTATATATATATATGTTATTCTATAAATATGGCTATCATGTCGATTTGAAAAAGCTCAAAAATAAAGTGCTTTTGAAAAATATGATTTGGGCAGTGGGTGCAAAGATGCACATAAAATGAGCTTTGAGAAATCATCGAGCAGTTGAAAAATATCGGATGAGAAAAAGAAGAGCCATGATATTTTACACCACTTTGATGATGGTTTATAAGATGAAGTGTATCATGAGAAAAGATCTAAAAAATCTTTAAGTAGTTAAATCCTTGAAAGAAAGGATTCAAAAATAGTTGGAGTTGATGTAAAATCCTCCGTGAGAACAACAAATATATGGAGCTCATGATATAAACCATCAAGTTGGTCCTCTTAAAAAAAGGGACGAGGGTGTAAATACGGTTAAACCGCTCGTGGTCGTGGAAGAGGACGAGGAAGAAGATTCCGTCCTTAAGAAATAATGAGAACTTCCACGGAAATGAAAGTGGACGGGTAATAAAAGGCAAACAGAAAAAGTTTGCTATAGATACGGCAAGAAAGAATATTGGGTACGTAGTTTTCGTACGCTAAACCGATCTATATTGAGAATGAAAAAGAAAGAGAAATGAAGTAAGATAACTTCATTTTTTATGAACCCGAACCATCTTTTCATGGCTCTTGATATGTTATATTTTCTGGTTGATCCATAGAGTATCGATGAATGATAAAATCGATGTGATATAATGATTATTTTTCCTGAAAAAGATTTTGAGATTCAGGATGAAGATAAATATATTAGGCGAATATTGGGTCATCCTACATGACTATTTAAGGTAACTAATTCCTTTAACATTATTGAAAAGTTGAAAAATTAGAAGTTTTTCATATATAGCATGTCTTAAGAAAATAAAGGAACCATCATGGGTGTTGAATCATCAAACAAGTTCAATAGATGTGATTTCTTTAAACAATCCCAAATAAAGGATCTCATTCTAAAGGATTTGATACATAATTCATCCCAAATGGGAAAACCGAATATGTTATTGGTTCGAGAGTGGGATTCAGTGCGAGATTTTAGACATGGAATGTCATCATCTCGAGGGGGAGAATTAATGAATCAATAGTAAGTGGAACATTGAGATAATTATGTTCGCACTCAGAAGAGAACTTGTTAAGAACTTGATAAAGTAAATCCAAGTAAGATGATCCCCATGATCAGGTCTAAACATGCAGTTGTGCATGTAGTCATATACAATCCAAAAGAGATAAAGTATATGGAATAATTATAAATATGCTCGCAAGATTGTTGGAAGCATATAAGCAGCTGATGGAATGAGATATGAGAAATGGATTATCATGAGAATTATAAAAAATAATCCATATATAAAATGCCTGCCATACATTTTGATGAATTAATGAAATCTCATATTCCAGCTGAAAATGCTCCAATAAGAAAAAGCGTCCTAATAGGACGATATATAAGTCTATGGCACGCTAGAGACGTGATAGACCACTTTGGTTCCAAAGAATCCTCGAAAAGGAGCAAATAAATAAATTGAGGATGAATGACTTGATGAGACCGTTGAAATGGTTAATTTGTAGTCAAATACCGTGTAAATCATCGTTGATGATAAAGAGATCTCGATTAACCATATCAGTACGAATAGAAAAAATGGAACCAAAGAGAAATTAGATTGTCGACAATAAGTAAATGAGAAAGCGCTATATAAATAATGATCATGAATCTACCTCTATATATGAGAGTAGAGTGGATTGATTAGCCAAAGAGTGATTGTGGCAATCAATTTGATACTCGTTAGAAAAACGAGAAGTTTTTGGACCAATAGTCCAAGATATATATATTTCTCCAAAGAATGAAATGAAATATGACCTTGAGGTATGAAAATCGGCTTGTTCCAAGGTCACTGGAGAAATTTTAAAAAAGATGCATTATATTAAGATGTCTGGCAGGACATAAGAGACTTGAATTGCATCTTGATATTTGGTTGTCCCTGGAGAATTAAAAATGTTCTCGGGACCGATAGAACTCTAAAAGAGTTAGAACAAGCTGTATATAAGCGTTAGGGGGAGAGGAATTAGAAAAATTCCTAAAAATATTGATGGTGTACACATTCGTTGCTACACCTTGATCCCCCTACAAATTAAAGAGAGCTGGAAGTCAGGAAATTGTGCATTTGCATAATTTGGCATACCGGTTACCAAATGTGTTCACAAATACGATAAGATATACCCGCTGAAAATGTTCTAAATGAACCTGATACTGAAAAATGTCTGAGAGAAGGCATAAGTGGAAAGGTTCGAGAAGAACCTGATATTGAAAGATGTTTGAAAGAAGACATAAGTGAAATGATTCAAAAAGAACTAAATAAAGATGATCTAGATGACCAGAAGTGAACAATAAGGTATGTTTCAACTTAAAGTTGATTTAATCTAGAAAATCCGAGTTTGGTATGGTTTTGCAGATATACTTTATATATAAAGTCGAACGCAAACCTGCTATGGGTTTACAATTGGTGAAACCAAAATTTTGTGCGTTCCGAGAAACAATGGCTTCGACTCTTTCAAAGCATGCCAAGAATGTGTATGACTGGGTCAGTAAGTCAACAAATACAAGAATCAAGCGGATTAGTTAACAAGAAAGAGCCGACGAAAATATTTGAAGACAATTCGACGTGTGTCGCTCAACTCAGAGAACATTATATATCAAAGACGACGAATAAACATATCTCTCCAAGATTTTTCTCATACATCCGAGAGTTCGAGAAAAATAAAGTACGGTCATGCGACAATCCGCGACAATCCAGCTGACTAGTCCACCAAGACTTTTCCCATTCCGAAAACACGTGTAAGGTATCGGAATACGGCGTGTGCGAAGAAATATTTATTATTCTCAGGGGAAGATTACGGCAGTGTACTCTTTTTCTCCTCGTCATGGTTTTTATCCCATGGGGTTTTTCCGTGACTAGATTTTTAACGAGGCACTACGTAATATAAATTTGGATAATCAAGGGGAAGTGTTAGAAAATTGATGATTATCCAAAAGGACACTTGTCACATTATAGCATCATCTTTGTCATCTCTACGTGTCTTGATCTCTTTTAAAGAGATGATGACTATGCAATATTCTATGTACTATAAATAGTACATGTAAGTGTAAAAGTTGAAATACAACAATGATAGTTAACATTTTATCTCTCTCTTTCGTACTTTCATATACACACACAAAACACAATAGTAATTATAAAGCTCAATTTTGTTTTCTCTCTCACATTGCTGTTCACATGTATATAAATCATATACATCTGAGCTAATAGTTCACAACAAAATCTTTGTTTTAACCGTTTATATCTTCTCTGGTTTCTGAATACTCTTTTTTTTCTACAACTTCTGAATACTCTTTCTTTTTGTGATTTCTCTCTCTTTAAACGGTCAGTTTGCACTCAGGGTCGGGTAATTATGGAGGATAAACAGAGGATAAACTGTGTAATCGCCGCTGACCCAAGTCTGTGTCCCCCGTATATTAATAATTAAAGGGTCAATTTTTGTTTATAAATCTATATTCTTATACAGAAAAATATAAAAATATAATAATTGAAAAGGGCCTGAAAATATTTGATATGTATATAGTTTTATTTTATCAAAAAAACATACAATATATTTTAAATATTATATGAATATAAATTTTAAAGGATAATTTTTTTTTTGCCCTAGAACCCACAACAGTGTTAAGCAGGCCAGACTTGCACTAACTTAATCGGCTGGGCTGAGTTGTTTTCGATTTCCCTGCTCGAAGAGGCCGAATTCTCTATTTGACAGGACCTTGCTGAGAGGTGTAATTCCTCTTTGTAATAGAGTTTGGACGTAATAAAGCTCTGGTCTTACCACAACAAAACATCTGATCCTTAACATATATATATTCTTTAATAGTCAATGTCTCACCAGAATTTTGGGCCCCCAGAATTTCAACTGGACAGAGCCACCAGTGCAGACACCAGTTCCCATACCTAACTGGAGTATTGCAGGGTTTTAACCGGTTCTTATTGTATGTCTTCCATGCATCTGTACGATGTATCTGTTCACCACACACAGATATGAGTTCATGCATGTTTTAGGATTCATTTGAATATTCGAAAAAGGGTCTATCCATAGATTACACCTTCCATCCGGAAATTAAGTCTATGTCTTTAATATATAAACTCGGGTTTAATCTTTTATTTTTTTTTCAAAAAAAAAGTAACTATCAAAGAACAAGAGGTCAAACTTTGGAGAATTTAAGGTGGAGAGTTGGTATTTTTAGGCATGAAACGGTTGAATGCATTTTTTTTTCTGAACACCAACACTCCACTGATGTCTACATAAGGAAAAGTCAAATAACTTTTGCCTAGGCTCAGGGCGTGCTCAATGGTATCATGGACCATGGGGCAAAATTTTATTAATATATTTCCAAACTAATTTTTTTTTAAAAAAAATTCTGATAAATATTATTTTGTTTTTCAAAATTCCAGAAGTATTTTTAAAAATCAAAATGTGATAAAATAGAAGTACTTTAATAGAAAAAAATTGGGCTCTAAAATACATGTACTTTTTAAAAAAATCGGACCTCTAATCTATTAATAAATAAGGGGACAACGGATTAGATCCAAGATGGTCACACAACTTGTCCCCCTATCTAAGCTGGCCCTGCCTGTTGGGTCCAAATATGGCCCGCTAGCTGACGATAAAACCGCAACGAGTATTGGGCAATGATAAAGTCCAATACGTATCAGCGACCTTAGTTAAAAACTAATACAAAGCCGGAGGCTGGAAGCTGAGCGACCATCGAAGAGGTCACGATGAAGAGGAGACTCACACCATAAAAGAAGAAGCGCAGGACCCGGTCAAATGGGAGCTGTTATGAATCCCTCAACTCGCGGAGAAGATCTTGGAGATAAGTTAAAGACGATCAAGGGAAATCGGAGGCTATTTAAAGAAGAGGTGGATCACTAGAGAAGGGGATCGATCATCTAACCTATTTCACACAAGTTCTAAAATATTTCTCATTTCCTTTGTAACCATTTGCTATACATTTCTTGTAACATTCATCTTCTAAATCATCAATAAAAACATATATTCATTCTTTAAGCTCTCAACGGGATCCAGCCCATAAAGCTCTTTATTTCTATCTTGACCTAACCTAAAATTTGGAGGTGAGTTTAGTCTCTCACAATTGGCGCCGCCTGAGGGGACCGAATAATTGAATCCCTTACCCTAAAGCTTAAGGATGAATCCATCTGATGGAACGACGAATCCACCTAGCACCGATCAATCGAACCAGACTGTCACGGGGGGCAACTAACCCGAGATCCTCTAGTGGGACCAACTCTGGGCTTCCAGCCCTCAATAACCCTCAGAATCAACCCGCTCCGAATCAAACGGAAGCTCAACTTTCTGAGATTCGTCAGATTATGATCCAGTTAGTAGCAAAAGCTCAAGAAAACGAGCGAACAATGCAACAGCTAGCCGATCGGCAGCAGCGATTCAAAGGGATAACCAGATCTCAATCCGCAACAACCCAACCATCGATACGTCAGGGCGCATGGGTCACCTTCCGAGATCGGTTGACCGACCCCTCTTTTCCCCGAGAGCGTCTGGATTTTTTCCCTGACAGCACTGGTTCAGAGGAACAGGGACCTGCTTTCCAAACGCCTCGCGATAGGACAGCTCCCGTGTTTACCCCACCTATCACCAGCGCTATGGGAAGCAACGTAGCAACAACCAGCTCTATGCCCGATCAGGTCACCAGTGAGGGCACTCGTTTGCCTCAGCCGCCACTTCCTTTTAGGTCTGGAGCAGGAACTAACATACCGTCCGGGGGTAGAACATCAGCTTCAGTGTTTCAAGCCAGGGTTTCAACCCCAAACCCGGACGAGTATCAAAGGACGGATGCTGATCCTGCAGCTCTCCATACTAACCTTACTCGAAACCTGAGGACTAGCGAGCGATCTAGCCCGCCAGCTATCTGGGAAAACGATCGAGCTCGGTTTCGTGAGGAACCTACCCGTCAGGTACCTGACAATGATCCAACTGTCCTTCCCTTTGAGGGACCCGATGCCATCCGCAGATAAACCCACGCTGCTCTCTAGAAATTAGGTGCTCAAGTCCACAAGGCAACGAGCTCAGCTCAAGAAATCGAGAGCTTGATTGAGGAAACCCGTGGAACTCCATTCACTGACAGGATTGCCAACTCTTACATAAGAGACACCCAAAAAATCAGGATCCTTGAATATGATGGGACCTCATACCCAAATGCCTATTTAAGAGCCTTCTGATTAGCTATTGTGAAAGCTCACTTCACAAAGGAAGAATGCAACACAGGTCATTGCAGGACATTTGCTTAAAATTTGGTCGGAACAGCCCTCGAATGGTTCTCTGGCCTCGAGCCGAACTCGATAGACAGTTTCGATCAATTAACCAATGCCTTTATGAAGCAATATTCGACTCATATCCTAAAACAAGCATCTGAGGCTGACCTCTGGAAAATAACACAAGGACTGGGAGACTCGCTACGAGTCTACATCGAGAAATTTAGGGCAGTGAGAACTAAGCTCTTGAATCCCAACGATAAAGTTGCCATTGAGGCCCTGAGAAGAGGTCTCTGGTATAAATCAGATTTTTTCTCGGAGTTAACGCTCAATCCTCCTCCAACTATCGACGATGCTCTCCATAAAGCCTCTAGATACATTACCTTGGAAGAGGAAACAACGGCATTGGATAAACTCCACAAGAAACCCCAGAGTCACCCGAAAGGCGAAGCCTCCGACGGGAAGAGACCTCATAAAAGGGGAAGTTCCCTAAACAACCAGACTCAGGGAGAGCATTCTTACGTAGTCGAGGAAGACAAGGAAGAAAAATCCATCGCCGCGACATCTAAAGCCCCCTGGTCGAAAGGCTACGATGAGAGCAAACATTGCTCTTTCCACGATCGGAAAGGACATTCAACCGAAGAATGTTGGGACCTCCAACGACAACTGGCTGCCAAATTCACAGCTGGAGAAATAAAGGACGTTGACCTCAAAAAGCCACAGCCTTACCAAAAAAGAGGTCCCAGAGATATCTCTCCGAAACGTGAAAGGTCACCCGAAAAGGAGACAGATTCACCACCCCCAGCTCCCAAAAAGAGAGTCGATATCCTTGGAAAATTCCCACAGGAAAAAAGCCTACAAATCGAGGCCCTCCTGAGTAAACCATCTCCTCAATCTAGCCCCAGCTCAAGGGTCGATTACATTCTTGGAGGGTCCGACGTGTGTCAAGACTCCGTTAACTCTATCAAAAGTCACGTACGGAAGACTGTGTCCAACACTCAGCCTAAACCGACCAACCCCGAGTCCAACACTAAAATCTATTTTTGGGAAAATGAGACGTCAGATCTCAACAAACCTCATGACGACGCCCTCGTCGTTACATTAAATATAGCAGGGTACGAGGTACCTCATCTCATGGTCGACACCGGAAGCTCTGTCGACCTCATTTTCTACAACGCATTGAAAGGAATAGAAATAGACGACTACGAAATCATCGACCAGAAATCCAATCTCATAGGTTTCTCTGGAGAAACAACTACCTCATTGGGAACAACTAAACTCCCAATCATAGCTGGCGGAGTCATGAAGATGACCAATTTCATAGTCGTTGACAAACCTTCCCCATTCCATGCAATCCTTGGAAGACCCTGGATCCATAAGATGAAAGTAGTAGCTTCAACTTATCACCAATGTGTAAAATTCCCGACACCTGACGGAATAGCTACTGTGCACGGTAATCAAAAGATCTCAAGGATCTGCTATCTAGGAGGATTCGAAATTATAAAAGAATCCCCCCAATAGCAATTACAGGTCCATGAAGGTCGTGAAATGCAACAAAATATTCGAGGTCCCCCTAAGAACCTCACCGAAAAAGTTAGCATTGACGACTCGAATCCTGAAAAACAGTATAATATCGGATCCGAGCTACCTCTCGAAACTAAGAAGGAGCTCATCGAATTCCTAAAACGCAATGTCAAGACCTTCGCGTGGACCACCAGCGATATGAAAGGCATAGACGCGAATGTCATCACCCATAAGCTCAATGTAGACCCACTTTCAAACCGATCAAACAAAAACGTCGTAAGCTAGGTCTGAAAAAGGCCCAAGGTGTCGATGACGAAGTCGACCGACTAACGAAAGTCGGGTCCATCTGAGAAGTACAATACCCCGATTGGCTAGCTAATCCGGTGGTAGTAAAAAAGAAAAATGGGAAATGGAGAATCTGTGTAGATTTCACTGACCTAAACAAGGCTTGCCCTAAGGACATCTTCCCATTACCTCACATCGATCGATTGGTCGAAGCGACAGCTGGCCACCTGCTCCTGTCCTTCATGGACGCCTTTTCTGGCTATAACCAGATCATGATGGATCCTGAAGATCAAGAAAAGAATGCATTCAAAACCGAACGTGGAACCTATTGCTACAAAGTCATGCCATTCGGTGTGAAAAACGCAAGAGCTACCTATCAGAGACTAGTAAACAAGATGTTCGCTGGGAAACTCGGAAAAACCATGGAGGTCTACATTGACGATATGTTAGTCAAGTCCTCAATTGGAGAAGATCATATTTCCCACCTAAGGGAATGCTTCGACATCATCAACAAGTACGACATGAAGCTCAACCCAGCTAAGTGTACTTTCGGAGTACCCTCCGGTGAGTTTCTCGGTTACCTCGTGACCGAGAGAGGCATCGAAGCTAACCCGAAACAGATAGCGACATTTCTAGAAATGCCGTCACCCAAAACAACCAGAGAGGTACAAAGATTGATTGGACAAATCGTAACATTAAATCAATTCATATCCAGATCTACCGATAAGTGCCTCCCATTCTATAAACTTCTGAAAAAAATAAGAAGTTCCTGTGGGACGAGAAGTGTGTGGAAGCCTTCAAACAAATGAAAGCCTACCTCTCCGAACCTCCGATCCTATCCAAACCAGTTGTCGGAGAACCATTGTATCTATACCTCGCCGTATCAGCTACCGCAGTTAGTGGCGTGCTAGTACGAGAAGAGCAAAACGAACAAAGACCCGTCTATTACACTAGCAAAAGCCTAATAGACGCCGAAACGAAGTACCCTACCATGGAAAAACTAGCCCTAGCAGCCGTAACAGCTGCAAGGAAACTGCGACCTTATTTCCAGTCGCATTCAATTGTCATGATGACCTCACAACCATTGCGAACAATTTTACATAGCCCTAGCCAATCCGGACGGTTAGCTAAATGGGCCATAGAGCTCAGCGAGTATGACATTGAGTACAGACCTCGAGCAGCAGCGAAGGCTCAGGTCCTTGCCGATTTCATCATCGAACTAGCATCCGAGCATCTGGACCTAGAAACAGAAGCTCCGAAGTGGAGCCTGTATGTCGACGGGGCCTCATCAAGGCAAGGCTCCGGCGTCGGCCTAAGACTAACCTCCTCAGCTGGAGAGACCGTCGAACAATCCTATAGGCTCGGATTTAGCGCTTCCAACAACGAAGCCGAATATGAAGCACTGATCGCTGGCTTAAAACTCGCTCTAAGCATCGGAATTTGAGAGCTAAACGCTTACAGTGATTCGCAGCTAGTAGCTAGCCACGGAGAATACGAAACAAGGGACGAAAGAATGGAGGCATATCTCGAAGTTGTACTGAACCTCACTAAGCAGTTTGACAAATTCAAAACATTAAGGGGAAGATATTTCATAATCAACTCAGTCCTCCACAAACGAAGCGTTTTCGGACCATACCTAAAATGTGTCCACGGGCTCGTTGCAATGAAACTCATGAAGGAAATGCATGACAGCTCTTGCGGAAACCACTCTGGTGGCAGAGCTCTAGCCATCTGAATCAAGAGACAAGGCTACTTCTGGCCAACCATTTGTTGGGGAAAAATATTCAAGGCTAAAGATTTCTCCAGCCTCCGAAGGGGCCTTGATTTCCAGGACCTTCTTCTAAGAAAGACCCAAAGTCCAGCCTCTACTCGAAGGCCCCAGGGTCTAGCCCCTGCCGAAAGGAACCAGGGTCTAGCCCCTGCCGAAAGGAACCAGGGTCCGACCCTCCGCAACAATATGGAAGTTTCCCAAATCATGGGGAAACTAATATATTCACAAATATTACGGAGTTCGCCCTACTTCAGCCGACATACATCAACTATAAAAGGGGAGCCCAAACCCTAGAACAAGGGATCGACATTCTGAGGCTTAGAGACTAGAGAGTTAGGCGATAGAACTAGGGTTTATACACCTCAAACGTTGTAATCCCACATATACTCAATAATATACGTCTCTTTGCCTCGATTTCTCTTCTAAACACTTACAAATATTCAAGTCGTCTTGTGTTCTGTAGTACTTAAACGAACCTACACAAAAATACCATAACAGTTTGGCGCTAGAAGGAGGGGAGTAACTCAACTATGTGACGATGACGCAGGAAGACGATTCCAACCGGGCCGAACCAACCCCGAAGGAGCAGGAGCGCTTCAGCCGACTTGAAATACTTCAAAGCCAAATCACCGACCTCCACAAGGCTCAGGAGGCAACACCTGCAGGTTTAGAACTCGTCTAAGAAGTTCAAAACCTAAAAGATCAACTTGGAGAACACTCCAAGCAACTTCAACAGAGCGTCGAGAAGCTAGACGCCATGGAAGCCGAGAACCGGGTTCTCCGACGAGAAAACCAATCCCTCGGAACGATTGGGAATAAGAGAAAGCGGTTCAGAACCAGACTTCGACCCATGGCTTCGCCCAGCACCCCACGCGACGACGAGGAGACACCTCAGCAGCCGAACGACGGATCCGACAACCAAGAAGCTGCTCGAGATACAACCCGGGAAGAAGAGAATGACGATTCCGACATGGACGATGAGGAATACTCACCCGACAATCCCAAGATCTCGGATCCAGCTCTAGCTGCCTACTTGGAGAAGGTGGTCTCCGAGAGATTCGACACCATCCAATCTATGGTGGAAAGACTCCCCGGAGTAGCTCCCCCTATCCGGAGAAGCGACCCTAGGTCTTACTCCGACACACCTTTTGTGAAAGAGATTGCTTCAGTCGAGATGCCTCGCAAGTTCTCTTTCCCGAGCATCAAGATGTACGAAGGGACTGGAGATCCCGACAACCACGTCACCCAGTACAAGCAGCGTATGATAGCCGTGGCTATCCCTAAAGAAGCAAGGGAAGCTACCATGTGCAAAGGATTTGGATCAACTTTGACCGGTCCCGCCCTCCAATGGTACATCAATCTCCCCACGGGATCCATCTCATCCTTCGCCGCCCTCAGTGACAAGTTCGTGGAACAATTCGCCAGCAGTCGTCACCTGGAAAAGAGATCAGATGACCTCTATGAGGTCCAGCAATACAGGAACGAGTCCTTACGTTCCTACATAGCTCGTTTCAACCAGGAGAAGGTCTCTATACCCGAATGCAACGCCGATACATCAGTCTCAGCCTTCTTTTGTGAAGGAGATTGCTTCAGTCGAGATGCCTTGCAAATTCTCTTTCCCGAGCATTAAGATGTATGAGGGAACCGGAGATCCTGACAATCATATCGCCCAGTATAAGCAACGCATGATAGCCGTGGCTATTCCAAAAGAAGCAAGGGAGGCCACCATGTGCAAGGGTTTCAGATCAAACCTAGCCGGTCCTGCCCTCCAATGGTATATCAACCTCCCCACGGGATCCATAGCATCTTTCGCCGCCCTCAGCGACAAGTTCGTGGAGCAATTCGCCAGCAGCCGCCATCTGGAGAAGAGATCGGATGACCTCTACGAGATTCAACAATACAGAAACGAGTCCCTACGTTCCTACATAGCTCGTTTCAACCAGGAGAAGGTCTCTATACCCGAATGCAACGCCGATACATCAGTCTCAGCCTTCAAGAAGGGTCTGCTTCCGGAGGGAGAGCTCTACATGGAACTGACGAAGTACAGATGCAGAGACATGGCGGATGCGCTATCCCGCGCCTGGGCCCAATTAAGGTGGGAAGAAGACGTCGTGAGCAGGGCCAAGGTCTCCTCTAAATACGATCAGAAGTCTTCCAGGCCTTCGAAGGACGAGCGTGAGGAAACCATCCGACCTCGACTTTCCCGAGAATCCACCAACCAGAGCAGGGGCGGATATCAACATCGCCCTCTACCTCGATCCGAAGGAATGATGGTTTCTACTTGACCCAGTATCTCCCACCTCACAATATCCAAACCAGAGCTCATCGGAGTCTTGAGACAGATGGGCCCACAAGTTAAGTGGCCACCTAAGATGAGGTCCCCTGATGCTATCCGGAACCCTAAAAGATGGTGTGGGTTCCATAACGATCAAGGTCACACCACTGAAGACTGTATAGCCTTGAGGCTGGAAGTAGCCGAACTTCTTAAGAAGGGCTACCTAAGGGAGTTCCTCTCGGACAAAGCAAATGACCTCCTCAACAGAGAAGGTCCCGCTCTCCCCAACGATGCTGTTCCTGCATTACCTCCGCCTCAAGAGCGAGTGATCCACGTCATCTCAGGAGGATCAGAAGTAAGTGGAATCAGCAGCGCCGCAGCCAAAAGGAGTACTCGTAATGCTAGGAATGGTCAAGAGACCGAGGTTCCCAAGCGCCCACTCTTGGGGACGGACGAGATCAGCTTCACTGCAAAGGAGCAGGAACGGGTCCTCGTTCCCCATCATGATGCCCTCGTCATTTTGCTAGTTATAGCCAATTGCTTGGTTAAGCGGATACTGGTGGACAACGGAAGCTCCAGCAACATCATCTTCCATTCGGCCTACATGGTGTTGGGGTCAAAAACGGTTATCTCGAAATCAACGGCTAAGACTATTTGTCGTACGAAAAATCCTCCGAAGGTTGCACACGAACACCCGCAAACCGAAGGAACCAAGCAGCCGACCGCAGCCTGCCCCTAGGCGCCGGGCGCCTAGCGCCCGTGCTGCCTCTAGGCGCCGGGCGCCTAGCGCCCGTGCTGCCTCTAGGCGTCGGGCGCCTAGCGCCCGTGCTGCCTCTAGGCGCCGGGCGCCTAGCGCCCGTGCTGCCTCTAGGCGCCGGGCGCCTATCGCCCGAAGCTGCCTCTAGGCGCCAGGCGCCTAGCGCCCGTGCTGCCTATAGGCGACGGGCGCCTAGCGCCCGTGCTGCCTCTAGGCGCCGGGCGCCTAGCGCCCGTGCTGCCTCTAGGCGCCGGGCGCCTAGCGCCCGAAGCTGCCTCTAGGCGCCGGGCGCCTAGCGCCCGTGCTGCCTCTAGGCGCCGGGCGCCTAGCGCCCGTGCTGCCTCTAGGCGCCGGGCACCTAGCGCCCGTGCTGCCTCTAGGCGCCGGGCGCCTAGCGCCCGTGCTGCCTCTAGGCGCCGGGCGCCTAGCGCCCGTGCTGCCTCTAGGCGCCGGGCGCCTAGCGCCCGTGCTGCCTCTAGGCGCCGGGCGCCTAGCGCCCGTGCTGCCTCTAGGCGCAGGGCGCCTAGCGCCCGTGCTGCCTCTAGGCGCCGGGCGCCTAGCGCCCGTGCTGCCTCTAGGCGCCGGGCGCCTAGCGTCCGCGCTGCTTCGGACCCTCGAGCGACAATCTTCTGTGCCCGAGTTCCAGGCCCCGGCCGTCAGTAATCTGTGCCTTGAGTCCTTCCCGAGTTCTCGCGGAATGAGTCATTGGGATTCCGCATACAAAACTCCCGTTCTTACTCTGACCTAAAAACCGTCGAAAACACTTCGGAAACTCGTAAGATATCAACGGAAAAGAAGATCTTAAATCATTCATACGAAACGATGATTGTTATCTAAAACACCACGCATCTCAACTCTACGAAGGATTGAAGATCTTCCGAAGAAATCGTAGAAAATAGCGGAAGTCCTCGAAACGGCCCGAAAGGGACCAAACGCGATCAGACAACCCATTTACGATTATCTAGGATAGGTACGGTGATTTACGTTTATCTTTACGCAACAAGATAAATCCTAAATTTCCGGAAGGATAAATGTCAAGTTTCCCGAAGATAAACATGAAGGTCGACGAAAATGGAAAAAGCCCGCCTTGCGGCCCAGAAGGAGAATAGACCGTCATAGGAAGGAGTATATAAAGGAGCTTTGGGAGAGGAAGAAAGGCAGAGCGAAAATCATCGAGAGAGAGACCAAATCCGAAATCTAGGGTTTTAGAGAATTCCAGCTAGCTTAGGGAACTTAGGACTTAGGAGGCTAGACTAGCGGAGCAAGACTTAGAACGTCTTGTCTCCTATATTTCCGTTGTTTCCTCTTCAGCGTATCTCTACTTCCCGTTTTTCGGAGGAATATTGTATTCAACTTATCATCTGTTTAATAAACGCCTTAGTACAATTTTTCCGCATTATTATCTTGTTCTATCAATTTCGTTTGGTTGTCGCAGAGAATCCGAGCCTTCAGGGAAAACTAGGTTTACTTAGTTTTCCTCCAATAAAACTTAACTAAAATCGACAGTGCGAATTTCGGTTCCCACAGTTTGGCGCTAGAAGGAGGGGGGGTCGGATTCTCTTACTCCAAAACCTACGATTGATAACGACAGCATGGCCACATCACCTGTCCGCAACATCGTGTCATTCGGGGACGGAGCAACGGCTGGTCAAGCCAAACCTCACGACGAACTCCTCGTTATCAGACTAACGATCCAGGACATCGACGTAGCAAGAATATTGGTCGACACCGGTTGCTCGACAAATATTATATATAGAAACACTCTCGAGAGGATGGGACTCGACCTAAGCATTATCACGGACAATCCCAATCCAATAATCGGACTCTCAGGAAACATCACAATGACCCTCAGCTCGGTCGATCTCTCGGTCAGAGCCGGGAGCGTCACAAAGATGGTGGAATTTTTGGTAGTCGACGGCCCTGCAACATATAACGCGATCGTCGGGACTCCATGGTTAAATTCCATGCAAGCAATACCCTCGACTTTCCACTTGTGCCTCAAATTTCCATCCCTCCTCGGAGTCGAAACAATACAAGGAGATCGTAAGGCGCCGCAAGTCTGCTTGGCCGCTGGGTTAAAACGAAAAAACTCCGAGCCCGAAACTAACTCGAAAAAGCAAGCAACCCACGAACCAGCGTCGCAAGACCCTCCAGAAATCATCTGGTAGTCGCGAAAAGCTGAAGTCCTGGAAGGGAAACGTGAGCCCACTTGCGAACCAGTGATTTCGGTCTGCCTCGACAAGACTAACCCAGAACGATGCGTGGAGATTGGGGCCAATCTTCGCGATCCTTTAAAAGCAGAACTCATCGCATGTCTCAAGAAGAACCTAAATACGTTCGCCTGGGCTGCGGAAGATATGCCGGGAATCGACATCAACATAACATGTCACAAACTCAACATTGATCCAACTCATAAACCCGTAAAACAAAAGAGACAAAAGCTAGGCCCTGAACTGGCAACCGCGGTTAATGAGGAAGTCGAAAGACTCCTCAAAGTTGGATCGATAACAGAAGTAAGATATCCCGACTGGCTCGCCAATCCCGTCGTCGTCAAGAAGAAGAACGGGAAATGGCGAGTGTGCGTCGATTTCACTGACCTCAACAAAGCGTGCCCGAAGGATTGTTTTCCGCTCCCGCACATCGACCGTCTAGTCGAGGCAACCGCGGGAAACAAACTTATATCGTTCATGGATGCGTTCTCCGGATACAATCAGATCATGATGAATCCCGATGATCGCGAGAAGACAGCATTCATTACCGACAGAGGAACCTATTGCTACAAAGTAATGCCTTTCGGCCTAAAGAACGCCGGCGCCACATATCAACGGCTCGTCAATCGAATGTTTGCTGAACAACTCGGAAAAACCATGGAGGTGTATATCGACGATATGTTGGTAAAATCTCTCGACGAACGCGACCACGTACTCCATCTTGAGGAATGCTTCAAGAGATTAAACCAACACAACATGAAACTGAATCCAGCAAAATGCAGATTCGCCGTAGCATCAGGCGAATTTCTCGGGTACCTCGTAACATTCCGCGGAATAGAGGCTAATCCGAAACAAATCAACGCACTGATAGAAATGGCCTCCCCGAGAACCAAGCGGGAAGTTCAAAGGTTGACCGGACGAGTCGCGGCCTTAAATCGATTCATCTCGCGGTCCACGGATAAGTGCCTCCCTTTCTACGAAACCTTGAAGGGGAACAAAAAGTTTGAGTGGTCAGAGGATTGCGAGAAAGCTTTCCAACAGCTGAAACAATATCTGGCCACCCCTCCTATCCTCGCAAAACCCGTAGTCGGAGAACCCTTGTTCCTCTACATCGCAGTGTCCGCGTCAGCAGTCAGTGGCGTTCTGATTCAAGAAGAATTTGGAGAGCAGAAGCCGGTCTTTTACATTAGTAAAACGTTACTGGATGCCGAAACTCGGTATCCGCTAATGGAAAAGTTGGCACTCGCCGTCATAACCTCGGCGAGAAAACTCAGACCGTATTTCCAATCTCATACCATCGTGGTACTTACCACTTTCCTGCTACGGACAATTCTACACAGTCCGAGCCAGTCTGGTAGACTCGCGAAGTGGGCAATCGAACTAAGCGAGTACGATATCGAATATCGTCCAAAAACCTGCACAAAATCGCAGGTACTCGCGGATTTCCTGGTAGAATTACCCACGACGGATTTAACTAACAAGGAGCCTGGTTCAACATGGGATCTCTACGTCGACGGATCCTCGTCCAAGCAAGGATCCGGAATCGGGATCCGACTCACTTCACCAACGGGGGAAATCCTCGAGCAATCATTCCGCTTGGATTTTCATGCGTCGAACAACGAAGCAGAGTACGAGGCGCTAATTGCTGGCCTACGACTGGCCCACGGGCTGAAGATTCAAAATATTCACGCTTACTATGACTCTCAGTTGGTCGCAAACCAATTCAGCGGAGAATACGAAGCAAGGGATGAAAGGATGAACGCATATTTGAAGGTCGTCCAAGACTTGGCCCACGATTTTCAGCAATTTGCGCTAACCAGGATTCCCCGCTCGGAAAACGTCCAGGCCGACGCTTTAGCTGCTCTAGCCTCAAGCTCAGATCCAGGGCTTAAAAGAATAATCCCCGTCGAATTCATAGAGCACCCGAGCATCGGACCACCGGTAATCGCCAACCTGATCAGAACGCAGATCGAAGGCGTTGAAGAAAACGAAGACCAGCCGGAAGACGACGCAAACCAAACAGACTACGGCTGCGACACTCCCTGGCTAGAACTTATCAGAGCCTACATCGTAGATGGCACCTTACCCGCGGAAAAATGGGCAGCCCGGAAAATAACGCCTTGCGGCCCAGAAGGAGAATAGACCGTCATAGGAAGGAGTATATAAAGGAGCTTTGGAGAGGAAGAAAGTCAGAGCGAAAATCATCGAGAGAGAGACCAAATCCGAAATCTAGGGTTTTAGAGAATTCCAGCTAGCTTAGGGAACTTAGGACTTAGGAGGCTAGACTAGCGGAGCAAGACTTAGAACGTCTTGTCTCCTATATTTCCGTTGTTTCCTCTTCAGCGTATCTCTACTTCCCGTTTTTCGGAGGAATATTGTATTCAACTTATCATCTGTTTAATAAACCCCTTAGTGCAATTTTTCCGCATTATTATCTTGTTCTATCAATTTCGTTTGGTTGTCGCAGAGAATCCGAGCCTTCAGGGAAAACTAGGTTTACTTAGTTTTCCTCCGATAAAACTTAACTAAAATCGACAGTGCGAATTTCGGTTCCCACACATGGACTTAAGGCTAGACCCTAAGACACTAACCAGGAAAGCGACCCCGCTCGTGGGATTCAGTGGAGAGGTGAAGCAAACCGAAGGAGAAGTCCTCCTCCCAGTCTATGCCGAGGGGATAAACCAGACCACCAAGTTCTTGGTCGTCGACTGTCCGTCATCCTACAATGTGATACTAGGGAGGCCCTGGATCCACGACATGGGAGCCGTGCCATCAACCCTTCATCAATTGGTGAAATTTCCTACCCCCTGGGGCGTGAAGGTCATCAGAGGGGACCAAGAGAATTCCAGGTCCTGCTACCAAACTACCTTGAAGGGAAAGACCCAAGTCTTATAGCAATTACAGAAGCAACCTCTAGTTCCTCACGCCGAAGAACCCGAGGTTGAAGACATGGATGAGGTCCCCCTGGTAGAAGGGAACTCGGAACGGAACCTCAAGATAGGCTCCAAACTGCCAAAAGATTTGAGGCGAAGGTTGATCGACTTCCTAAGATCAAACTCCGATTGCTTTGCATGGACCCACGAAGACATGCCCGGAATCGACCCCGATGTCATCATGCACCAGCTCCAAGTGAATCCCGAGCATCCTCCGGTCAGGCAAAAGAGAAGGAAGTTTGCTCCTGAAAGGGACGGAATCATTAACGAAGAGGTAAAGAACCTGCTCGACGCAGGGTTCATAAGAGAGGTACAGTATCCCGACTGGCTAGCCAATGTGGTGGTTGTGAAAAAGAAAAACGGAAAGTGGAGAGTCTGCATCGATTTCACGGATGTCAACAAGTCCTGTCCAAAGGATCCATTCCCCCTGCCTCATATAGACAAGCTGGTTGATGCTACTGCTGGGCACCAACTAATGAGCTTCATGGTTGCCTTCTCGGGATACAACCAAATCCTAATGCATCCCGACGATCAAGAGAAGACGTCCTTCATGACCTCCAGGGGCATCTACTGCTATAAAGTCATGCCGTTTGGTCTGAAGAACGCTGGATCCACCTATCACAGGCTAGTCAACACGATGTTTGCCGATCAGATAGGCCAGACCATGGAAGTCTACATCGACGAGATGCTGGTAAAATCCCTAGACTCGAAAGACCATATCTCGCATCTTCAGCAAGCATTCGCCACCTTGAGGAAATACAATATGAAGCTCAACCCCTCTAAATGCTCATTCGGAGTAAGCTCTGGGAAGTTTTTGGGATACATAGTCACCCGCAGGGGCATAGAAGCAAATCCGGAGCAAATAAGGGCCATCCAGGCGATCCCCCCCACGGAATGTCAAGGAGGTTCAAAAACTGACAGGGAGGATGGCAGCCCTCAGCAGGTTCATCTCCAGGCTTTCCGATAAGTCCCACGCCTTCTTTGAAACATTAAAGAACCCCAAGGATTTTAAGTGGACAGAGAAGTGCGAAGCCGCGCTATCCGACCTCAAGGCCTACCTCACTACTCCACCACTCCTATCTAAACCATTGGAAGGAGAAACCTTACTGCTCTACCTAGCTGTGTCCGAGCACGCAGTTAGCGCGGTCCTCGTGAGAGAGGAAGAGAAGAGGCAGCACCCCATATACTACGTTAGCAAGTCCATGCTAGACGCAGAAACTCGCTACATCCAACTGGAGAAACTAGCCATCGCCCTGGTGGTCGCTGTTGGGCCCAAATATGGCACCCTAGCTGACAATAATATCAGTTAAATAATAGAAACTGATAATGGGCCGTGACAGGCCCACCACAGATCAACTTCTTAAATAAAGCTAAGACGAAGCCGGAGGCTGTTAGCTGAGAGCAACCGTCGAAGAGGTCACGGAAAAGAGGCAGCTCACATCACGAAGAAAGAGGCGCAGGACCCGGTCAAACAGAAGCTGTTGCAGATCCCACAACTTACGGCGGATATCTCGGAAACCTGTTAGCGCAGGTCAAAACGGAGCCTGAGGCTATTTAAAAAGGCAGAAGATCAAAGAAGAGATGATTATTCATTCATTCATCATAAACACGAGTTTTCTCATAAATTTCTCTTTGTAATCATCAAAAACATCTCTTGTAACATTCTTTCATTATCAATACAAAACGTATTCATTCTTCAAGTTCTAACGGGATTCAGCCCACGTTTCTCATTCTTTCTATCTTGACCTAACCTAAAATCAAGAGGTGAGTTTAGTCCCTCACAATTGGCGCCGTCTGTGGGGACGAAATAATTCAATCCCTTACCCTAAAAACTTAAGGATGAATCCAGTTGATCGGACCACGAATCCATCTAACCCCGATCCCCCGATCTAGAGCGATAGCTCACCGAACCAAACTTCTACTGGGTAACTAACCCAAGAACGTCCAGTGGGTCTAACTCTGGGCTTCCAGCCCTCAATAATCCTCAACTTTCTGAGATCCGACAGATGATGTCGCAGCTAGTTGACAGAGCTCAAGAGAATGAGCGTACAACGCAGCAGCTAGCTGTTCGACAGCAACGATTCGAGGAGGTAACTAGATCTCTGATCGCAACAACCCAACCACTGCAATGTCAGGGTCTGGGAGTCACTTTCTGAGATCGGTTGACCGACCCCTCTTTTCCTCGAGGACGTCTAGATTTTTCCCTTGATAGCACAGGTCCGGAAGAACAGGGACCTGCTTTCCAGACACCTCATGTTAGGACAGCTCCCGCGTTTAACCCACCTATCACCATTGCTATGGGAAGTAATATAGCAACGACCAGCTCAATGCCCGATCAGGTCACCGGCGAGGGAGCTCGCTAGCCTCCGCCGCCACCTATTTTTAGGTCCGGAGCAGGAGTAAGCATCCCGTCCGGGGGCAGAACATCAGCTTCAGGGTATCAGGCCAGAACCTCAACCCCGAATCCGGACGAATATCAAAGGACGGATGCTGATCCTGCAGCTCTCACCACTAACCTTGTTAGTCAGAATAATCTGAGAGCTAGTGAGCAACTTAGCTCACCAGCTACCTGGAAAAACGATCGAGCTCGGGTCCATCAGGAACCTATCCGTCAGGTACCTGACAATGACCCAACTGTTCTTCCTTTAGAGGGACCTGCTTTCCAAACGCCTAGCGCTAGGACAGCTCCCGTGTTTATCCCACCTATCACCAGCGCTATGGGAAGCAACATAGCAACAACCAGCTCTATGCCCGATCAGGTCACCGGCGAGGGAGCTCGCTAGCCTCCGCCGCCACCTCTTCTTAGGTCCGGAGCAGGAACTACTATACCGTCCGGGGGCAGAGCATCAGCTTCGGTGATTCAAGCCAGGGTTTTAACCTCAAATCCGGACGAGTATCAAAGAACGGATGCTGATCCTGCAGCTCCCCACACTAACCTTGTTCGAAACCTGAGGACTAGTGAGCGACTTAGCCCGCCAGCTACCTGGGAAAACAATCGAGCTCGGTTTCGTCAGGAACCTATCCGTCAGGTACCTGACAATGACCCAACGGTCAACATCAGCTTCAGGGTATCAGGCCAGAACCTCAACCCCGAATCTGGATGAATATCAAAGGACGAATGCTGATCCTGCAGCTCTCCCCGCTAACATAGCTTGCCAAAATAACCCGAGAGCTAGTGAGCGACTTAGCCCACCAGCTACCTGGGAAAAAGATTGAGCTCGGTTCCGTCAGGTACCTGACAATGACCAAATTGTCCTTCCTTTAGAAGAACCTAAGGTCATTCGTAGATATATGGAACAAACTCACGCAGCTCTCCAAAAATTGAATGCTCAAGTCTATAAGGCAACGAGCTCAGCTCCCGAAATTGAGAGTTTGATCTAGGAAACCCGTGGGACTCCATTCACTGATAGGATTGCCAGCTCTTACATAAGAGACATCCGAAAAATTAGAATCCCCGAATACAGTGGGACCTCAGACCCAAAGGCCTATTTAAAAGCCTTCCGATTAGCTATCGTGAAAGCTCATTTTACGAAAGAAGAATGTGTGGCAGGATACTGCAGGACATTCGCCGAAAACACCGGTCGGAACAGCCCTCGAACGGTTCTCTAGCCTTGAGCCAAATTCGATAGACAGCTTCGATCAGTTAACCAACACATTCATGAAGCAGTATTCGACCCATATCCTCAAATAAGCATCCGAGGCTGACCTCTGGAAAATTAGACAAGGAATGGAAGACTCGCTAAGAGCCTACATTGAGAAATTCAGAGCAGTGAGAACTAAGCTCTCGAACCCCAACGATCAAATTGTCATCGAGGCTCTTAGAAGAGGTCTCTGGTACAAATCAGAATTCTTCTCAGAGCTGACACTCAACCCTCCTCCAACTATCGACGACGCTCTTCATAACGCCTCTAGATACATTACCTTGTTGGAGGAAACCGCTGCACTGGATAAACTCCACAGGAAACCCCAGAGTCACCCGAAAGGCGAAGCCTCGGACGAGAAAGGACCTCATAAAAGGGGAAATTCCCGAAAACCACCAGACTCAGGGAGAACACTCTTACGTTGTCGAGGAAGACAAGGAAGAAAAACCTATCGCCGCGACAACAAAAGCCCCCTGGTCCAAAGGCTACGACGAGAGCAAACATTGCTCTTACCACGATCGAAAAGGACATTCAACCGAAGAGTGTTGGGACCTTCAACGACAGCTGGCAGCCAAGTTTGCAGCTGGAGAAATAAAGGATGTTAACCTCAAAAAACCACAGCCTTATAAAAAAAGAGGTCCCAGAGACACCTCTCCGAAACGCGAGAGGTCACCTGAAAAAGAAACAGACTCACCACCCTCAGCTCCCAAAAAAAGAGTCGATATGATCCTTGGAAAATTCCCGCAAGGAAAAAGCCTACAAATCGAGTCCTTCCTGAGTAAACCACCTCCCCAATCGAGCCCTGGCTCAAGGATCGATTACATCCTCGGAGGATCCGACGTATGTCAAGACTCTGTTAACTCTATCAAAAGTCACGTACGGAAAGCTGTGTCAAACACTCAGCCCAAACCGACCAAACCCGAGTCTAACACTAAAATCTCTTTTTGGGAAAGTGAGACATCAGGTCTCAACAGACCTCACGACGATGCCCTCGTCGTAACATTAAATATAGCAGGGTACGAGATACCTAAGCTCATGATCGACACCGGAAGCTCCGTCGATCTCATTTTCTACAACGCATTGAAAGGAATGGAAATAGACGACTACGAAATTATCGACCAGAAATCCAATCTCGTAGGTTTCTCTGGAGAAACAGCTACCTCGTTGGGAACAATTAAACTCCCAATCATAGCTGGCGGAGTCATGAAGATGACCAATTTCATAGTCATCGACAAACCTTCCCCGTTCCATTCAATCCTTGGATGGCCTTGGATCCATAAGATGAAAGCAGTAGCTTCAACTTATCACCAATGCGTAAAATTCCCAACACCCGACGAGATAGCTACCGTACACGGCAGCCAAAAGATTTCCAGGATCTGTTATCTAGGAGGATTCGAAATGATAAAAGAATCCTTCCAATAGAAATTACAGGTCCAGGAGGAGCGTGAGATGCAACAAAATATCCGAGATCCCCCTAAAAACCTCACTGGAAAAGTCAGCATCGACGACTCGAATCCTGAAAAACAGGTAAGCATCTGATCTGAGCTACCTCTCGAAACTAAGAAAGAGCTCATCGATTTCTTAAAGAGCAATATCGGAACCTTCGCGTGGACCACTAGCGATATGAAAGGAATAGACACGAATGTCACCACCCATAAGCTCAACATAGACCCCACTTTCAAACCGATCTAACAAAAACGTCGTAAGCTAGGTCTGCAAAAGGCTCAATCCGTTAACGACAAAGTCGACCGACTCACGAAATTCGGATCCATCCAAGAAGTACAATACCCCGATTAGCTAGCTAATCCGGTGGTAGTAAAAAAGAAAAATGGGAAATGGAGAATCTGCGTAGATTTCACTGACCTAAACAAGGCTTGCCCTAAGGACAGTTTCTCATTACCTCACATCGACCGTCTGGCCGAAGCGACGGCTGGCCATCAGCTCCTTTCCTTCATGGACACCTTTTCAGGATATAACCAGATCATGCTGGATCCTGAAGATAAAAAAAAACAACATTCATAACCGAACGTGGAACCTATTGCTACAAGGTTATGTCATTCGGTTTGAAGAACGCATGAGCTACCTATCAGAGGCTAGTGAACAAGATGTTCGCTGGGCAGCTCTGAAAAACCATGGAGGTCTATATTGACGACGTGCTAGTCAAATCCTCAGTGGGAGAAGATCATATTTCCCACCTAAGGGAATGCTTCGATATCCTCAACAAGTACGATATGAAGCTCAATCCAGCTAAGTGTATTTTCGATGTACCCCCCGACGAATTTCTCGGTTACCTCGTAACCGAAAGAGGCATCGAAGCTAACCCGAAACAGATAGCGACATTTCTAGAAATGCCGTCACCTAAGACAACCAGAGAGGTACAAAGATTGACTGGACGAATCGCAACATTAAATCGATTCTTATCCAGGTTCATCGATAAGAGCCTCCCGTTCTATTAACTTCTAAAAAAAACAATAAGAAGTTCCTATGAAACGAGAAGTGTCAGGAAGCCTTTAAACAACTGAAAGCTTACCTCTCCAAACATCCGATCTTATCCAAACTAGTGATCAGAGAACCAATGTATCTATACCTCGCCGTATCAGCTGCCGCAGTTAACGGCGTGTTAATACGAGAAGAGCAAAACGAGCAAAGACCTGTCTATTACACTAGCAAAAGTCTAATTGACGCAGAAACGAGGTACCCTACTATGAAAAAACTAGCCCTAGCAGTTGTAACAGCTACCAGGAAACTGCGATCTTATTTCTAGTCACATTCAATTGTCGTAATGACCTCGCAACCATTGCGAACAATTCTACATAGCCCTAGCCAATCCGGACGATTAGCTAAACGGGCCATAGAACTCAGCGAATATGACATCGAGTACAGACCTCGAGCAGCAGCAAAAGCTCAGGTCCTCGCCGATTTCATCATCGAGCTAGCATCCGAGCATCTAGACCTAGAAACAGAAGCTCCAAAGTGGAGCCTGTACGTCGACGGGGCCTCATCCAAACAAGGCTCCGGCGTCGGCCTAAGACTAACCTCCACAGCCGGAGAAACCATCGAACAATCTTACAGGCTCGGATTTAGCGCTTCCAATAGTGAAGCCGAATACGAAGCACTAATCGCTGGCTTAAAACCCGCTCTAAGCCTCAGAATTCGAGAGCTAAACGCTTATAGTGATTCGCAGCTAGTAGCTAGCCAGTTTCACGGAAAATACGAAACAAGGGACGAAAGAATGGGGGCATACCTCGAAGTTGTCTAGAACTTCGAACTAACGAGAATCCCTCGAGGAGAGAACTCCTCAGTAGACGCTTTGGCAGCTTTAGCCTCCACACCAGATCCCCTCGTAAAACAGATCATAACCGTAGAAGGAATCGAAAAACCAAGCATCGACATAGCTACCAAAGCTGAGATAGACAGCAAACCAAAAGGGAAATAGAGGATAGCTACCCCAAGACGGTAGCTACCCAAGTCCTCACAACATTTCGGTTCCCGAAACCCAAAATTCGCCGCTTTAAGACGAACACCTCTAGGAACATGATCCAGAACCCGGGGAACATCCATGAAAAGGAAGGTATTCCCAAGAATTTAGACTTTTAGGAGCCTAGTCCTGCGAATACCTCCAGGGGCACCATCCAGACCTCGGATCAAACAATCTGCAGAGTCAAAACAAGAAGCCGCTCCGCTCTCGAAAATCTTTCTGTGGGCACTATTCAGACCCCGGAGAGTAACCAAGAGATTAGAGATATGCCTCAGAATTCAGAAGCTTTAGAGCCTAATCCTGCGAATATCTCTGGGGGCACCACGACACTGCTCATTACCACGAGTTTACCACGACACCTGGTTCCGAACAGGAACTTCCTTCCTCTTTTCAAAACAAAATTTCAAAGAGAGAAGACTGGAGAATACCGATCATGCAGTATATCCTAGAAGGAAAAACTCCACCCAATAAATGAGAGGCTCAAAAACTCAAAGCCTTAAGCGCAAGATATTGCATAATCGAATCAGTCCTCCACAAATGAAGCGTTTCCAGACCTTACCTAAAATGTGTCCATGGCCTCGTTGCTATGAAACCCATGAAGGAAATGCACGATGGCTCCTGTGGAAACCACTCCGGTGGCAAAGCTCTAGCTATCCGAATCAAAAGACATGGCTACTTGTGGCCTACCATTATTGCAGACTGTGAAGTCTACTCCTCTTCATGCGATAAATGCCAAAGGCACACACCGATTATACACCAACCTGCGGAAAAGCTATCCAACATATCCGCTCCCTATCCATTTATGAGGTGGTCCATGGATATCGTAGGACCACTAGTAGCATCAGGAAAGAGAAAGAAGAAGCTAAGCTTTCTGTTAGTCCTAAATGACTATTTCACAAAGTGGATTGAGGCTGAAGCTTTCCAACAGGTAACCAGATTTGAAGTTGAAGGATTCGTGAGGAAAAACATCGTGTGCAGACATGGCGTCCCATACAAAATCGTGACCGATAATGGAGGACAATTCATATCTCACGACTTCAAAGCGTTTTGTGACAAGTGGAACATTTGCCTCACATTTTCGACACCTCGATGCCCTCATAGAAACGGCCAGGCGGAGGCTGCTAATAAGTCAATATTAGCAAATCTCAAGAAACGCCTTGGAACCAACAAAAAACCTGGGCCGAAAAGTTATTTAAAGTACTATCGGCATGCCGAACCACCCCACAAAAGGCTACAAAAGAAACCTCTTTCTCCGTAACTTATGGGATGGAGGCTGTCCACCCAGCCGAAACCACCACTGGGAGCCTCCGCCTGGAGCTGTGTACATCTGATCCTGAAGCTAATAACCAGCTCCTACAGGACAGCCTCAATTTAATCGAAGAACGACGATATCAAGCCTTACTTCGCGTTCAAAACTATCAGCAGGCAATGGCCCGACATAACAACTCCAAAGTCAGGCCCCGACAATTCGTCGTAGGTGACCTAGTACTTAGGAAAGTTTTCGAAGGGACCAAAGAGCCAGGCACCGGGAAGTTAGGAACTAATTGGGAAGGTCCTTACCGGATTATCCATGTGATACGAACTGACATCTACAAGCTCCTGAAAGTACGAACAAGGGCACCTGAAATTCGATCATGAGATGCCACAAATCTCAAGAGACATTATCATTGGGTACCTAAACACCTTGAACTACATTAGGCTTGATCTCTTGACTAAATACGTAGGCAACTATGTCATGAGTACAGCCCCAAACTCATTTCAACACTCTTTTCACCGTAACCAAATGAGGCATTTGTTGATCAAGAACACATAGCCCAAACATCAATTGTATGACTATTACAATACCTTGTATTCTATAAGAATTACCAATTAAACAGTTGTCTTCGACCTCTTGAGTCTTTCAACGCCAAAGGTCATAAAATCCTTCGAATAAATTCAGGTCGCCATAAACCTGAACCTGAGGTCTTAAAACCCTTACTGTTAAGGTCTTAAAATCCTTAGGAATCATCAAAGTCTTAAAATCCTTCAAATTCAAAATTTTGACAAATCTAAGGTCTTAAAATCCTTAGAAACCATCAAGGTCTTAAAATCCTTGGGAACCATCGAGGTCTTAAAATCCTTCAAAGCAAATTCACCACTTCGCAAACCTAAACCTAAGGTCTTAAAATCCTTAGTAAACTCGAAGGTCTTAAAATCCTTCAAACGAATTCAGGTCACTCCTAAACCTAAGGTCTTAAAATCCTTAGTGACTACAAAGGTCTTAAAATCCTTAACAAATATCAACAAGGTCTTAAAATCCTAAAGAATCAACAAGGTCTTAAAATCCTTAACAATCAATAAGGTCTTAAAATCCTAAAGAATCAACAAGGTCTCGAAATCCTCCGAACGAACTCAGGTTCCTACGAACCTAAACTCAGGTCCCAGAACCTAAACTCAGGTTCCTACGAACCTAGATTCAGGTCCCAGAACCTAAACTCAGGTTCCTACGAACCTAGACTCAGGTCCCAGAACCTTTCAAATCGGACTCAGGTCCCTAAATTCCCCGAGCTAATGTCAAAGACTCCTCTTTAGGATCTTCATAACCGAATGTATATTAAAGCTAAACGCTTATCGCAAATAAGAACCAAGATCATGATCTGATCCAACGAATACGACACATGTTTCATCAAGATTCATGACTGCCATGTCTAAACAAAACAAGATTAAGTTAACAAAAAAAAAAAACCTTCAGAGTAAACTCAGGTTCCTAAAAACGTTGAGCTAATCTCAATATATCAGGAACTCCTTTTAAGGACCCTCTTAACTGAATACACTCGAAATCCTCGAGACCTGATTCCGACAAGTCATTAAACGTCATAGCTAATGATCACGCATGTCCCATCAAAACTCTTACTTGACGAGTTCGACCTCATCCAAGAAATGATTAAGATAAGTCGAGTGACTTATAATAAGAATCAAGTCAAGACTGAAACATAAGCAAAGGTTTAAAAACCTCCCCATGCCAATAAAGGTTCAAAAGATCCTAACACAAATAAAAGTTTCAAGGCCTCCTTAGACCATAAGTCTTAAAAACAAACGAAATAAAAGCCTATTCGGCAGAAGTCTCAAAAAACACAACGAGATGATTCCGAAGAGCCCCAGCTCTTAACCTTCCTCAGCTCCGGAACCCTTCTCGACATCTTTATCCTCCTTGACTGGGTTATTCTCTTTGGCGGGGACTCCTTCATTCGTCTCCTTGTCGTCACCTCCCGAGGTCGTCTAGACTGGAGCTGAATTAGGGTCCACCAAGCCTAAGTTTGAACCATACTCTCCAGAAAAGGACGGAGTAAACGTGTTGATCTCGAAAGTACCTGAGCTCTCTGAGAGTTGAGGAAGAGGGAGTTTGCTAACCAAGAAGTCAGAGACTTCCGCCCTTTCATACGCAGCAGTCGCTTCTGGCATCAGAGCCATTAGACGATTATACTCATATTCAGCATTCTTGATCTCGTTGTCTAACATATCTATCAGAAGAGAGATTGAGGTCCGGCGGCTAAGTTTAGCTTCTGAGATAAGAAATCTTCTCTCGGAAGCTGGGGGCAACTGTTGGGCCCAAATATGGCACCCTAGCTGACAATAATATCAGTTAAATAATAGAAACTGATAATGGGCCGTGACAGGCCCACCACAGATCAACTTCTTAAATAAAGCTAAGACGAAGCCGGAGGCTGTTAGCTGAGAGCAACCGTCGAAGAGGTCACGGAAAAGAGGCAGCTCACATCACGAAGAAAGAGGCGCAGGACCCGGTCAAACAAAAGCTGTTGCAGATCCCACAACTTACGGCAGATATCTCGGAAACCTGTTAGCGCAGGTCAAAACGGAGCCTGAGGCTATTTAAAAAGGCAGAAGATCAAAGAAGAGATGATTATTCATTCATTCATCATAAACACGAGTTTTCTCATAAATTTCTCTTTGTAATCATCAAAAACATCTCTTGTAACATTCTTTCATTATCAATACAAAACGTATTCATTCTTCAAGTTCTAACGGGATTCAGCCCACGTTTCTCATTCTTTCTATCTTGACCTAACCTAAAATCAAGAGGTGAGTTTAGTCCCTCACAGTCGCGGTCCGGAAGTTACGCCCCTGTTAGGGTATTTTCTGGTACAAGCGATTGGTGCTCAGCCTATGGAATGATAGAAGGAAGGAGACAAGTAGTCGTAGTGCTTTCTCCTGCTTCAGTGGATGATGAACCAAGAGATCCTGCTTTTAGGATACTGCCATAAGGGTATGGGTCAGTATATGTCGTCAAGGTCTTCGTTCTAGCAAGGGATATTGGTCATTAGGCAAGGGCTGCATATCTATGGCGAGGGCCATATGGCAATGATGAAGGCCACGAGATCTGTAATGAAGGCCGCAAGGTCTTCATGATGTATAGGAGATGGTCTCCTAGGTTCCAAGTCGTGGAACCATGGAAGGATTGGAGATTTATAGCTGCATCCCACAGTGGGGATTGCCTACGTACCCCTCAGAAGGGGATCAAGCCATTCGTTGTTCATATATAGTGGGCGCGTAGCCTAGATGGGCACGTGGCCTAGAGAGCACGTGGCCTTGGTGGGCACATGGCCTTGTGGAGGCGCGTAGCCTGATGAAGACGTGGAGCCTGATGGAGGCGCGGAGCCTAATGGGAGCACGTGGCTCTGTAGTTGGTAGGAGTCATCTATTGTAGAAGGCGCATGGCTGGAATAGATGATGGGATCGTCCGGATGCTGCAGTGAGCATGGAGCTTCGGTATGCTTCATGGAGCATGGGGTGTCTGTTGGGCCAAAATATGGCCCATTAGCTAACGACGGAACCTGAATGAGTTCTGGGCTAAGATTAAGCCCAATACATATCGGCGACCTCAGCTGGAGCTCAACACGGAGCTGAAGACAGGAAGCTAACCACAGTCTCCGGAGACTACGTCGAAGAGGAGGCTCATATCACAAACGGAAAGAGCGCAGGACCCGGTCAACAGGGAGCTGTTACGAGTTCCTCAACAGAAGGAGAAGATCTCGGAGATCTGTTAAAGACAATCAAAGGGAAGTTCAAACCTATTTAAAGAAGACTTCGAAGACTAAAAAAAGGGATCACGTCATTACGACTTATCACACACAAGTTTTACAATATTTCTCATTCTACTTTGTAATCTCTTATTCATCTTCTTGTAACATTCACATTCAAATCATCAATAAAAGTATCTATTCATTCTTTAAGCTCTTTACGGGATTCAGCCCACGAAATTCCTTGTACCTTCTTTGACCTAACCTAAAATCTAAGGGTGAAATCTTGTCTCTTACAATTGGCGCCGTCTGTGGGGAGAAATAATCGAATCCCTTTCTCCAAAGCTTAAGAATGAATCCAGTCGATGGAACAAACCCATCTAACCCCGATCAATCAAACCAGAGCAATAGCTCACCGAATCGCACTGCTCCGGGGGCAAATAATCCGAGAGCCTCCGGGGGGACCAACTTTGGGTCCTCAGCCCTCAATAACCCATCACATCAATCCGCTCCGAACCAAACGGAAGCTCAGCTTTCTGAGATCCGTTGGATGATGCTCCAGTTAGTAGACAAAGCTCAAGAAACCGAGCGAACGGTGCAACAGCTAGCCGAACGGCAGCAACAGTTCGAAGAGATAACCAGATCTCAATCCGCAACGACCCAACCGTCCGTCCACCAGGGAAGAGGAGTCACATTCCACGAACAGTTAACTGACCCCTCTTTCCCTCGAGAGCGCCTGAACTTCTCCCCCGATAGCCCTGAAGCAGATGGGCAGGAACCAGCTTTCCAAACGCCTCGCGCTAGGACAGCTCCTGCGTTTACCCCACCTATCACCAGCACTATGGAGCAATGTAGCTACAACCAGCTCCATGCCTGATCGAAACACCGGTGGGAGCACCCATTTGCCTCCGCCGCCACCTCCTTCCGGGTCTGGAGCAGGAACCAACATACTGTCCGGGGGCAGAACATCAGCTTCGGTGTTTCAAGCTAGGGTCTCAACCCCAAATACGGACGAATATCAATGGACGGATGCTGATCCTGCAGCCCTCCGCACTAATCTCGCTCGGAACCTAAGGAACAATGAGCGACCTGTTTCACCAGCTAACTGGGAAAACGACCGAGCTAGGTTCCGCCAGGAACCTGTTCGCCGAGTGTCTGATAATGACCCAAATGTCCTTCCCTTCGAGGGACCTAACGCAATTGGTAGATACATGGAACAAACCCACGCTGCTCTCCAGAAATTGGGAGCTCAAGTTCACAAAGCAACGAGCTCAGCTCCCAAAATCGAGAGCTTAATTGAGGAGACTCGTAGAACTCCGTTCACCGATAGAATTGCCAACTCTTACATAAGAGATACTCGAAAAATTAAGATTCCTGAATACGATGGGAACGCAGACCCAAAGGCCTATTTAAGAGCCTTCAGACTAGCCATCGTTAAAGCTCATTTCACAAAAGAGGAATGCGATGCAGGGTATTGTAGAACATTCGCTGAAAACCAGGTCAGAACTGCCCTCGAATGGTTTTCTGGCCTCGAGCCGAACTCTGTAGACAGTTTCGATGAGTTGGCTAACGCCTTTATGAAGCAATATTCAACCCACATCCTAAAACAAGCGTCCGAGGCTGACCTCTGGAGGATCAGACAAGGATTGGGAGACTCACTACGAGTCTACATCGAGAAATTTAGGGCAGTAAGAACTAAGCTCTCGAATCCTAACGATCTGGTAGCTATTGTGGCCCTTAGGAGAGGTCTCTGGTATAAATCAGGCTTTTTCTCGGAGCTAACGCTAAATCCTCCCTCAACTATCGACGACGCCCTCCATAAGGCCTCTAGATACATTACCTTGGAAGAGGAAACAGCAGCATTAGATAAGCTCCACAGAAATTGCCGGAGTCACCCGAAAGGCGAAGCCTCCGACGGGAAGGGACCTCATAAAAGAGGAAACTCCCGAAAAATCAGACTCAGGGAGAGCACTCTTATGTAATCGAGGACGACAAGGACGAAAAACCTGTTGCCGCGACAGCCAAAGCCCCCTGGTCCAAAGGCTAATATGAGAGCAAACACTGCTCCTACCACGATCGAAAAGGACATTCAACCGAAGAATGCTGGGACCTCCAACGACAACTGGCTGCTAAATTTGCAGCCGGAGAAATAAAAGACGTGGACCTCAAAAAGCCGCCCCCTTACCAAAAGAGAGGTCCCCGAGATAACTCCCCGAAACGCGAGAGGTCACCTGAAAAGGAAACTGACTAACCACCTCCAGCTCCCAAAAAGAGAGTCGATATGGTCCTTGGAAAATTCCCCCAACGAAAAAGTCTCCAAATCGAAGCCCTCTTGAGCAAAACACCTCCCTAGTCGAGCCCTGGCTCAAGGGTTGATTACATCCTCGGAGGGTCCGACGTGTGTCAAGACTCCGTTAACTCCATTAAAAGTCACGTACGGAAAGCTGTGTCAAACACTCAGCCCAAACCGATCAAACCCGAGTCTAACACTAAAATCTCTTTCTGGGAAAGTGATACATCAAACCTCGACAGACCTCACGACGATGCCCTTGTCGTAACATTAAACATAGCAGGGTACGAGGTACTTAAGCTCATGATCGACACCGGAAGCTCCGTCGATCTCATTTTTTACAACGCATTAAAGGGAATGGAAATAGACGACTACGAAATCGTCGACCAGAAATCCAACCTCGTTGGTTTCTCAGGGGAAACAGCTACCTCATTGGGAACAATTAAGCTCCCAATTATAGCCGGCGGAGTCATGAAAATGACCAACTTCATAGTTGTCGACAAACCATCCCCTTTCCACGCAATCCTCGGAAGACCTTGGATTCACAAGATGAAAGCAGTAGCTTCGACTTATCATCAATGCGTGAAATTTCCAACAACCGACGGAATAGCTACCATACACGGTAGCCAAAAGATTTCAAGGATCTGTTACCTGGGTGGATTCGAGATCATAAAAGAATCCCCCCAATAGCAATTACAGATCCAGGAGAGTCGCGAAATGCAACAAAATATCCGAGGTCCTCCTAAGAACCTCACCGAAAAAGTTAGCATCGACGACTCAAATCCTGAAAAACAGGTAAGCATCGGATCCGAGCTACCTCTTGAAACCAAAAAGGAGCTCATCGAATTCCTAAAACAGAATGTCAAAACCTTTGCATGGACCACCAGTGACATGAAAGGCATAAACACCAATGTCACCACCCATAAGCTTAACGTAGACCCCACTTTCAAACCGATCAAACAAAAGCGCCGTAAGCTAGGTCTTGAAAAAGCCCAAGCTGTCAACGACGAGGTCAATCGACTAACGAAAGCCGGGTCAATCCGAGAAGTTGAATACCCCAATTGGTTAGCTAACCCAGTGGTAGTAAAAAAGAAGAATGGGAAATGGAGAATCTGCGTAGACTTCACCGACTTAAACAAGGCATGTCATAAGGACTGTCCTAAGGACAACTTCCCGTTACCTCACATCGATCGTTTGGTCGAAGCAACGGCTGGTCACCAGCTCCTGTCCTTTATGGATGCCTTTTCAGGATATAACCAAATTATGATGGATCCTGAGGATCAAGAAAAAACCGCATTCATAACCGAACAAGGAACCTATTGTTATAAGGTCATGCCATTTGGTTTGAAAAACGCCGGAGCTACCTATCAGAGGCTAGTGAACAAACTGTTCGCTGGACAACTCGGGAAAACTATGGAAGTCTATATCGACGACATGTTAGTCAAGTCCTCGATCGGAGAAGACCACATCTCCCACCTAAGGGAATGCTTCGACATCCTCAACAAATACGACATGAAGCTAAACCCAGCTAAATGTACCTTCGGAGTACCCTCCGGCAAGTTCCTAGGCTACCTCGTGACCGAAAGAGGTATCGAAGCCAACCCGAAACAGATAGCGACATTCCTAGAAATGCCGTCACCTAAAACGACCAGAGAGGTACAAAGATTAACCGGACGGATCGCAGCACTAAATCGATTCATATCCAGGTCCACCGATAAGTGCCTTCCATTTTACAAACTTCTGAAAAGTAATAAGAAGTTCCTATGGGACGAGAAGTGCAAAGAAGCTTTCCAACAGCTAAAAGCTTACCTCTCGGAGCCCCCGATACTATCTAAACCGGTAGTCGGGGAACCACTATATCTATACCTCGCCGTATCGACAACTGCAATCAGCGGGGTGCTAGTACGAGAAGAACAAAGCGAACAAAGACCCGTCTACTATACCAGTAAAAGTCTACTAGACGCCGAAACAAGGTATCCTACCATGGAAAAGCTAGCTCTAGCAGTCGTGACAGCTGCTAGGAAGCTGCGACCTTATTTTCAATCGCACTCGATTGTTGTAATGACCTCACAACCATTACGAACAATTTTACATAGCCCCAGTCAATCCGGACGATTGGCTAAATGGACCATAGAGCTCAGCGAGTATGACATCGAATACAGACCCCGAGCAGCAGCAAAAGCTCAGGTCCTCGCCGATTTCATCATTGAGCTAGCATCCGAACATCTAGACCAAGAAACAAAGGTTCCGAAATGGAGTCTATATGTGGACGGAGCCTCGTCAAGGCAAGGCTCCGGTGTCGGTCTAAGACTAACCTCCTCAGCTGGAGAAACCATCGAACAATCCTATAGACTTGGTTTCAACGCTTCCAACAACGAGGCCGAATATGAAGCACTAATCGCTGGCCTGAAGCTCGCCCTGAGCCTCGGAATACGAGAACTAAACGCTTACAGCGACTCACAACTGGTAGCTAGCCAATTTCATGGGGAATACGAAACGAGGGACGAAAGAATGGGGGCATACCTCGAAGTCGTCCTAAACGTCACAAAGCAATTCGATAAATTCGAGCTAACTAGGATCCCACGAGGGGAGAACTCCTCAGCAGATGCGCTCGCCGCGTTAGCTTCTACATCCGACCCTCTCGTAAAACAAATTATACCCGTGGAAGGAATCGAGAAGCCAAGTATCGACATAGCTACCAAAGCTGAGATGGATAGCAAGCCAAAGGAAAAAGTTGAGAATAACAATCCTATGGCGGCAGCTACCCAAGTTTTCACGACATTCTGGTTCCCTAGAACTAGAATACGCAGCTTCAGAAAGCACACCCTTGAAAATGCAACCCAGAACTCAGAGGGCAAAGACCAAAGTGAAGGTATTCACCGAAGTTTGGACTCCCTGGAGCCTAACTCAACGAATTCTTCCGGGGGCACCATCCAAACCTCGCAATCACTTATCCTTAAAGTACAAACAAGAAGCCGCGCAGATCTTAAAAACGCATCTAAGAACGCTACCCAAACCACAGGGGACAACGAGGAAATTGGAGATATTCCTCAAGACCTAGACTCCCTGGAGCCTGCTCCAACAATTATCTCCAGGGGCATAACGACACCAGGTCCCGAATCGGAACCTCCTACCTCTCTTCATAACAAAGTGGTAGGGAGAGAAGACTGGAGAATACCGATCATGGATTACATCCTCGAGGGAAAAATCCCACCCAATAAATGGGAGGCTCGAAAACTCAAAGCCTTAGCAGCAAGATACTGCATAATCGAGTCAGCCCTCCACAAACGAAGTGTATCCGGACCTTACCTAAAATGCGTGCATGGCCTAGTAGCCATGAAACTCATGAAGGAAATGCACGACGGTTCCTGTGGAAACCATTCCGGGGGCAGAGCCCTAGCCATCCGAATTAAAAGACAAGGTTACTTCTGGCCTACCATTATCGCAGATTGTGAGGTATACTCCTCATCGTGCGACAAATGCCAAAGGCATGCACCGATCATACACCAACCAGCGGAGAAGCTGTCTAACATATCAGCTCCCTATCCATTCATGAGGTGGTCCATGGATATTGTAGGTCCTTTAGTACCTTCAGGGAAAGGAAAAAAGCTACTAAACCTCCTGGTCCTAACCGACTACTTCACGAAATGGATCGAAGCCGAAGCCTTCCAGCAAATAAACAGATTCGAGGTCGAAGGATTTGTTTGGAAGAACATTGTATGTATGCATGGTGTCCCATACAAAATCGTAACCGACAACGGAGGACAGTTTATATCCCACGACTTCAAAAAGTTCTGCGATAAGTGGAACATCCGCCTCACCTTTTCATCACCTCGGCGACCTCAAGGTAACGGCCAGGTGGAGGCTGCTAACAAGTCGATTTTAGCAAACCTCAAGAAACGCCTACGAGCTCAGAAGGAGCTCTGGTCAGAAAAACTACCCGAAGTACTATGGGCCTGCCGAACCACCCCACAAAAAGCTACAGAGGAAACTCCCTTTTCCTTAGCTTACGGGATGGAAGCAGTCGTTCCAGCAGAAACTACCGCAGGTAGCCTCCGCCGGGAACTCTGCACCTCCAACCCCGCAGCTAACAGCCAGCTCCTGATGGACAGCCTCGATTTAATCGAGGAAAGACGAGACCAAGCCTTGCTCCGCATTCAAAATTATCAGCAGGCAATGGCACGGCACTACAATTCCAAAGTAAGGCCTCGACAGTTCGATGTAGGGGACATAGTACTTAGGAAAGTGTTTGAGGGAACCAAAGAACCCGGAGCTGGGAAACTAGGAACCAACTGGGAGGGTCCATACCGAATTATCCATATAGTACGACCCGGAGTCTACAAACTCCAGAAGGTACGAACCGGGGTACCTGAAATCCGATCGTGGAACGCCACTAACCTCAAGAGATACTATCATTAGGTATCCAAATCCCCCTGAACTACGTTTGGCTTGATCCCTTGACTGGGTACGTAGGCAACTCCGTTACGAGTGCAGCCCCAACCTCTCCTCAATCAATCTCCCCATCCAAAAGCAAGGGGGGCATGTGTTACCAAAAACACATAGCCCCAGAGCAGTTGGTGAACGATCAATTAAGATTATGTATCAAGTTATTATCTGTTATCAATAAAACGATTAGTTCTATACCTTTACTCTAAAGACTATAAAACCTTCCAAAAGGGATCCAGGTCTCTCAAAATCGAGACCTAACCTCGTTAAACGACCACTAACACATTCAGGTCCCTAAAATCCTGAACCTAAGGTCTTGAAACCCTTAACAAGCATCAAAGCCTCAAAATCCTCCAAAAAACGAGATACCCCTTCAGTCAGGGCCTAAACTCAACAAACAATTACAAATATATCCAGGTCTCCAAAAACCTAAGCCTAAGGTCCTAAAAACCTTAACGAAAACCAAGGTCTTGAAATCCTTCAAAGAAAGCACAGGTCATTCTAAGAAGGGACCTGAGCTCGTCAAATACTTCAGGTAATTCAGGTCATTAAAATCCTGAACCAAAGGTCTTAAAATCCTTAACAAATTCCGAAGGTCTTAAAATCCTTAGCAATATTCAAAGGTCTTAAAATCCTTAACAAAATCCAAAGGTCCTAAAATCCTTAAGCTGCGACCAAAGGTCTTAAAATCCTAAGCAACATTCAGAGGTCTTGAAATCCTTTGCAAAAGTCTAAAGACCCCCAAGGGGAGAAAAGAAGAAGTAATCTAAGGGAACTTAATCCCTAAAAAGCCTCGAAAAAATCTCATGATTCTTCAAAACGAAATAGGTTCCTTAATACCTAAAGCTAAAACAGAACCCGACCACGAATCGATATTGTACTCGACGACCAAAACAAAGGATAAATATCTGAAACAACCAAGTCTGAAATTAAAACAAAGGTTTAAAGCCTCCCCAGGCTATAAGTCTTAACGCATAAAAGGTTTAAAAGCCCCTTCGGGCAATAAATCCTAAGAACAAGTAAAGGTTTAAAGGCCTCCTCAGGCTAATAAGTCTCGAAAAACAAATAAAAGCCCCCTGGGCAAAACAGTCTTTAAAATAAAAGAGCATCAGCTCTTAACCTTCTTCGGTTCCGGGACCAGCGTTGGTTCCGAGACCAGCTTCAACCTCCTTGTCCTCCCCGATAGGACCTCCATCCTCGGCAGGAACCTCCACATCAGCTTCCTGATTAACATCCCCTGGATTCGCTTCAACTGGAGCTAGTTCAGGAAATACCGAATCCAAATTAGAACCATATTCGCCGGAAAACGTCGGGTTAAACATATTGATCTCAAAAGTACCTGAGCTCTCAGAGAGTTGAGGAATGGGAAGCTTGCTAACGTAGAAATCGGAGACTTGAGCCCTATCGCAAGCAGCAGCTGCGTCTGGAATCAAGGCCATAAGACGATTATACTCCTCCTCAGCATCCTTTACCTCCTTAGTCAACAAAGCCTTCAGAAGTTCGGTGTTTGCCTGGAGCTCCTGAGCGTAGATCAGGGCGTCGGTTTCATCATTCTTCTTGGCAAACTTTTCCTTCACCGAAGTCAGGACCTTGTTGTAAGCGTCAGCTACCTCCCTCTTACCTCTCCTAACAGCGAGCTTGACCTCAGCTTCCTTGTTCCTATGGCTATCTAGGGATAAGGCGATCATCTCTTGAACCTGGTGCTCGGCTATCTTACGGGCAGCCTCCAAGTCGTTGATCTTCCTGCTTTTCACTTGGATGTCAATGGCTTGACTCTCGATTTTCCCCTGCTGAGTATCAGCCTTCAGACCAAGCCTCTTGACCTCGGCTTGAAGCTCAGAAACCTGAGTACGAGTCTGGTCGAGCTCCATCTTGGTAGCCTTGAACATGTCAGCAGCCTGAGTTAACTCCGCAGCAGTAGGAGCACCACGCACGGTCTCCTCAAACTTTAGCTGAGCTCTGTTGATGGCTCCGGCTAGCTACAAAAACAAAATGCAAAAAAATTTTTAGGTCACGGAAAACCTAAATCTAAAGAGAGAAAACCGGGAAAAGTTCAAAACTGTATACCTGACCAAAGTGATGAGCTATCTCGACGTATTCATCCTTATTGGTTAAGCTGTTGATCGAGGGCATAGAGCATCCCACCATCTTCAGATGCCTCAGAACAGTTTCTAAACCCCAAGGGTCATCCAAGATTAACCCTGGCTTAGAGTGGGTGAAGCTCCAACCAACGGTTCCACCTCGCGAAGACGAGGAAGTGGACCTGGCGGGCCCGCCACCCACATCAGTCCGAGACCTCTTGCTCCTCGGAGGTTCAGTCTCAAGGGAATCTCTAACAGCTTGAGGGTTAGCTTCAACAAGCGGAATCACAGAAGCATGAACAACATCTTGATTCCCCGTTCCAACCGGGTTGATATCTCTAACGGGAACAGAGGACCCGTCATCAAGGACATCCTTCAACGTGTTAAGGAAGACCTCTCCTTGGGTCTTGTCGCTACCTCGAGAAGCACCGGCAGTAGCAGCAGTCTTGTTTCTGTTACGGAAGGAAGGCCTCATTTTCGGAGCTTGAGTCTTCTCAGTCTCAGAACAGCTAGCTCCAGTCGAAATCGATACCACGTTAGGACCCTCGGAAACTGGATAAATGAAGAGTTTTAGCAATCAACAAAAAAAAAACGAGTCTAAGTATGGAAAGTCATATGACTACCTTCTAAGTCTGCAACTGGAATCAGGTCGGGGAAACTGGCGTTGTATCGTTCCGGGAACCTGGCTGATCCAATGCGAGAAGTAGTAAAGGATGACCAAGCGTTGGAACTTTGATGTAGCCTCCTAAAAAGAGCCCTGGACTGCTTATCAATGAGCTTAGGAGGATCGTCGATATCTACACATAGAACCAAGATATCAGCAAGTAACAACAATCTGAACTAAGCAAAACAGGATCCTAAAAATCCTAACCAGATATCTCGGACCAAATAACCGAGAGAGCACGACCCACTGGAACTGTCGAAGGATCGATCTTAACGAAAAAGTATTTTTTCCTCCAATCGTCATCACTACCGGAGGATTTAAAAAGACTGAACCTAGGGCGACAAGGAAGATAGTAGGTACCGCTACCACCGTCTTTATTAGAGCTCTCTTTGATCGCATAGAGGCTCATCAACTCAGTTAGACCAACAACAACCCCCTCCTCTTTGGCCCTGGTGATGAATCCGTTTATCACCCGGATAACTGAGGGACAAAGCTGAGGGAGAGCTAACTGGTAGTGATCAAGAAGATCTAGCAAGAGGTCCGGGAGCGGGAACTAAGATGGCATTTCGAGATATACTTCTCGTGGATGCAAAACCAACCCTCGGGGGCAGATTCCGGGGTCTCATCGGGAGAACAGGCCCTGGCTAACTCCTTCCGGCCGTGAGCCTGAACCATGAAGTTAACAACTTCTTGACCCTTCAACAAAGATGGCGAGTGAGATCCCAAAGAGGAACTCCCGCCGGAACCATCTTTCTTCTTCATCCACTTAGAAGCTCTCGTTGCGACTAAGTCTTTAGCCTTCTTCGTCTCTCTTTTGGCCTTCTCGCCTATCTCCTGCTTGACCTTCATTAAGCGTTTGCTGGAGGGGGGTATTCCGGTCTCGCCGGAGCCTTCTCTCGGAGGGTCCATTAAACAGAGGGGTAAGGTTGAGAGGATTGAACGGGGAAAAGAGGAGGAGCGAACTAGTCCTAAAAAATTTAAGGTTCTAAAGAAGTCGCAGAGGATCAATGGCAAAACAGAGAGATGAAAGTAAAAAAAAAAGAAAACTAACGCAGTAAAAATAAAGGAGTGGAGGAGGAGTTACCTTGGAAACCGAACGGAGGCGTGGAGATTGTGGAGCGTGGCAGTTAATGCTCCCCACTTTATATCACATCCATTCTTGGGTATCGCAACAAGTATTTCAAAACTTCTCTCCTCCGAACCGTTGATTTCGCCAAGAGAAATCTCAACCGTTAGATCGAGCGAATAATATCTGCAAAACAGATATCCCGTAATCATTATCTCAACAGTAAAATCAAGGTTTCGACGGCTAGGTTAAGCTTCCGAGTAAGGGAAATCTTATCTCGAAAGCTTGGGGGCAACTGTTGGGCCCAAATATGGCCCATTAGCTAACGACGGAACCTGAATGAGTTCTGGGCTAAGATTAAGCCCAATACATATCGGCGATGTCAGCTGGAGCTCAACACGGAGCCGAAGACAGGAAGCTAACCACAGTCTCCGGAGACTACGTCGAAGAGGAGGCTCATATCACAAACGGAAAGAGCGCAGGACCCGGTCAACAGGGAGCTGTTACGAATTCCTCAACAGAAGGAGAAGATCTCGGAGATCTGTTAAAGACAATCAAAGGGAAGTTCAAAGCTATTTAAAGAAGACTTCGAAGACTAAAAAAAGGGATCACGTCATTACGACTTATCACACACAAGTTTTACAATATTTCTCATTCTACTTTGTAATCTCTTATTCATCTTCTTGTAACATTCACATTCAAATCATCAATAAAAGTATCTATTCATTCTTTAAGCTCTTTACGGTATTCAGCCCACGAAATTCCTTGTACCTTCTTTGACCTAACCTAAAATCTAAGGGTGAAATCTTGTCTCTCACAGTGTCCCTGCTGATGAGCTGGAGATCGTAGCCTGGATGAACATGTAGAGTTGTGGGCATGCTGTCATGAGCATAGGATACCATCTTGTTGGTTGTAACTCCAGGGATTTGTCTTCCATAGATACGTCGGTGGAGATAGCCTTTTAGGTCAATTCTTGCCTCAGTAGCCGTCGGATTGACTATGGGGGTTTATGTCTTCTATAGATGGACGTCTTCCTCTTATTGTAGACGTGCAGCAATGATTATAGAGCACCATCTAGCTGGTGGATCTCGTCAGGATCAGTCTGTAGTCGGTCTCTCGAAGAGGATGGTCTTCTCGGCATGAAATAGTGCATAAGCGGCTGTAGAGTTTGTCCTCTCTGTCTCTGGACGTCTTGACCTCCTTTCTAGGGTTTATTAACCCTATATTTATAGTCTAGGTCGTGCCTCCTCTCTAAGATTTGGTAATATTCAATATATCCTTAGATAATAGAATATTACCATTTTTCTTAAAGGCGATTAAATATCTTAGAATATTTTCTCTTTCTCCTCTTAGATTTAAGGAGATTCGACCATAACATGGTAAATATGAATATTTACCATGTCTTGAAGTTTTCCTTTTTACTCAGAAGTAGGGGTCGGACCTGGACCCTAGACCCAGGACCCTGGACCCTTCTCGGAGAAGGATCCAGAAATCAAGGGCCCATTAGGAAGCTGGAAAAAATTTAGGCCTGGGATATTTTTCCCCAACAGTTTGCCCCTTATTCCTTGATTGTCTCGTAGGAATCAAGGGATAACATGTGATCTTTGACCTTGATAGTCTTTTCTTGAGCTGGAGAAGGGTTGGAACCTTGTCGTGAAATGTCTTGGACTGATGTAGGTAGACTTTCATACGTGCTTCAATGGATGTGCTTGGTCTGTGTGACGAGGACCAGGTGGGTCTGGTTGCACACTCAATTCTGATGGTCTGCATATGAGAGTCTCGAGATGCTTGTGTTGCTCCTGGAACCAAACTCGACCTTGGTTAAGGTAGGACTTCCGTTTGTATTCCTCAAGGACTCTTTGGGTTCATGAGTCGTGTGGAGGAATGTATGAGTCGGGATCCATGATTTCTGAGAAGGAAAATCTCGGCGAGGATAGGAGAACGAAGATGTTTGATATGACCCGGAGGCTAGAGCTGAGGATCCTCATTGTTGGTTCCGTTGGCCTTGCTTGCACCTTTTCTCAAGATTATCTTTTGACTGGGACCATTCGTGGCTGCCTGGTCTTAGGTTCTTTGAGAGAACATAATCTTTGAGAAGATATTCAGATTTAGGACTCGGCTCCTGTCGATGCATCGTCTAGTCGAGGAACTTAAATCAGGTCGCAAGGACTTCATGGTGCCTTTGAGGCGGGAGGATGCTTCAATGATTAGGTAGGTTTCTAGGAGGGGTCATAACCTTAGAAAGATGTCAGCGTCTAGGACCTGGGCCCTGTTGGTGACTCGACTGAAACCTAGGCCCTAAGACCGTTTTATTAAACTCGGAGGTTTGCTCATTGAACCCTGGGGTTTCTGAGTGTTTTAAGTTTAATCTTTAGGTCCTGGGACCGTGATTACACTTAAGAGATACTTTGAACCCGGAGGTCGATACCTTTGAATCCTAAGATCTTTGGTAAACCCGAAGGTTAGTATCAGGACTTGGAAGTCCTAGAACCCGAAGGTCCTTTAGACTCGAAAGTCTTTGATCCACCCTTAAGTGATCTTTTTGAATCCGAAGATTCCTTACAGGCCCGGAAGCTGTACCCCGGAAGCTGTACTGAACTCGAGGGTTCTTTATAGGCCTGGTGGCTCTATGGACCCTAAGGTCGTATTAAACCCGAAGGTTTATGGATCCTGAGGTCTCTATGAACCCGGAGGTTCGAGGACCTTGAGGTTTCAATGAACCCGAAGGTTCGAGGACCCTGAGGTTTCAATGAACCAAAAGGTTCAAGGACCCTGAGGTCTCAATGAAACAAGAGGTTCAAGGACCCTGAGGTCTCAATGAGCCGGAGGTTCAAGACCTTGAAGCCTTATTGAACCCGAAGGTTCTTGACCCTGAGGCCGTATTGAACCCGGAGGTTCTTGACCCAGAGGTCGTATTGCACCCGGAGGTTCTTTATGAACCCGAAGGCTCCATGGACCCTAGGGTTGTATTGAACCCGGAGGTTCTTGACACGGAGGTCTTGATAGAATCCGAAGATTCTGGACCCTGAGGTCCCGTGGAACCTTGAGGTTCTTTGGACCCTGAGGTCTCTGGACTCTGAGATCTGTGGAACCCTGAGGCTCTTTGGACTCTTAGGTCTGAGGAACCTTGAGGTTCTAGGAACCCTTAGGTCTGTGGAACCCTGAAGTTCTTTGGACCCTTAGGTCTATGGAACCTTGAGGTTCTAGGGACCCTTAGGTCCGTGGAACCCTGAAGTTCTTTGGATCATTAGGTATATGGACCTGAAGGTCTTTGGATCCGAAGGTCTTTGGACCCGAAGGTCTTTGGACCCGAAGGTCTTTGGACCCGAAGGTCTCTGGACTTTTATGCTTTTGGGGAGTCTTTTTGATCGCTCTCTGCTGCCCGGAGGCGCGCCACTCTCGATATAAATTGAGAAGTCGCACTGTGCTACCCGTGGGCATAGGCCATTCTCGAAAATCTCAATGTTGCACTCTACCTTCCTGCAGAAAAGTCACTCTCAGACTTACTGTGGTCTGGGGTGAGTCCCCCCGCAAGGTTCTTTCAACCCAGACACACTACCTTCCACGTCTGGATAGGTATTAAATTGTTTGTGCTTAACCGGTTATTTGCACTTTGCTCCCTGCATATCAGCCGCCAGAATCTGATTACAGTACTTGGCCGTGTACGTCATGCCCCCTGCGTGCGGTTAGCTTATAGCGTTCTTCACGAAGGTTTGAGTGGCACTAGTACGTGGTCCCCGCATAATTCTTGGCTATAGGCCTTTACGCGGGGCCTTATCATGCAGACATCGGCTCAGGGCTGATCAGACCCCTTCCATATATGTCTGCACCTATGATGAGTAGCCTCACCAGCTAGGGGGCTAACTAAGATCTGAGGTCCCTAAGGTCCTGATCCAGCTGCCCCATTAAGTATTTAAATATATAATAGTAGTAATAGTAATTTAGAAATGATAGAGTTTGAGGTGCAAGGCGTTTCAAGAGTTGGTGGGCCTTGTCGTTGATGTCTTGCAACTTATAGGCTTCTGCCCCTTGCACCTCAATTACCTTATAAGGGCCCTCTCGTCCAGGGAGAGTTTTCCGGCTGATTTGTCCCTTATGTGGTCGCAGACTCTCCTTAGGACCTAGAATTCTTTCTGGAAGGTTCTGGATCTGACCCTTTTTGTCGTACACCTAATATAGGGTTTGCCAGGATCGGAGGTCCCTTGGGGCCTGATCCAGCTAGTATGCCCCTATATTTATTTCTGTGGATGTCCCACTTATATGCAGTTGTGTAGGTTCGCTCCCTGTACAAACTCTGAGTTTGGATACAGTACTTTGCGATTGCACTTAAGTCTCCTGGTGTTGGAGATGGAAGCTGGCCAGAGCCGGATCTTTGGCATCGGAGTCAGAACTTTGGAGTTGGAGCCGGGGCTTTGAAGTTGGAGTCGAAACTTCAGAGTTGGAGCCGGAACTTTGAAGTTGGAGTCGGAACTTCAGAACTTCAGAGTTGGAGCCGGAGCTTTGAAGTTGGAGTCGGAACTTCGGAACTTTAGAGTTGGAGCCGGAGCTTTGAAATTGGAGTCAGAACTTCGGAACTTCAGAGTTGGAGTCGGAGCTTTGAAGTTGGAGTCGGAACTTTGGAACTTCAGAGTTGGAGCCGGAACTTCTTCACGTGGGCATTTGAATATTGGGGTCCTGCTCGAACGCCTCTGAAGACCTGGATCTTGTTTACTCCCAACTGATTGCCCCTTATCTTTCGATTTCATTGGTGAAGTCGGGAGATAACATGTTTGCTTTGGTAAGCCGGAGTTGGTCTATCTCTTCGGGTCCAAAGACCTTCGGGTCCAAAGACCTTCGGGTCCAAAGACCTTCGGGTCCAAAGACCTTCGGGTCCAAAGACCTTCGGGTCCAAAGACCTTCGGGTCCAAAGACCTTCGGGTCCAAAGACCTTCGGGTCCAAAGACCTTCGGGTCCAAAGACCTTCGGGTCCAAAGACCTTCGGGTCCAAAGACCTTCGGGTCCAAAGACCTTCGGGTCCAAAGACCTTCGGGTCCAAAGACCTTCGGGTCCAAAGACCTTCGGGTCCAAAGACCTTCGGGTCCAAAGACCTTCGGGTCCAAAGACCTTCGGGTCCAAAGACCTTCGGGTCCAAAGACCTTCGGGTCCAAAGACCTTCGGGTCCAAAGACCTTCGGGTCCAAAGACCTTCGGGTCCAAAGACCTTCGGGTCCAAAGACCTTCGGGTCCAAAGACCTTCGGGTCCAAAGACCTTCGGGTCCAAAGACCTTCGGGTCCAAAGACCTTCGGGTCCAAAGACCTTCGGGTCCAAAGACCTTCGGGTCCAAAGACCTTCGGGTCCAAAGACCTTCGGGTCCAAAGACCTTCGGGTCCAAAGACCTTCGGGTCCAAAGACCTTCGGGTCCAAAGACCTTCGGGTCCAAAGACCTTCGGGTCCAAAGACCTTCGGGTCCAAAGACCTTCGGGTCCAAAGACCTTCGGGTCCAAAGACCTTCGGGTCCAAAGACCTTCGGGTCCAAAGACCTTCGGGTCCAAAGACCTTCGGGTCCAAAGACCTTCGGGTCCAAAGACCTTCGGGTCCAAAGACCTTCGGGTCCAAAGACCTTCGGGTCCAAAGACCTTCGGGTCCAAAGACCTTCGGGTCCAAAGACCTTCGGGTCCAAAGACCTTCGGGTCCAAAGACCTTCGGGTCCAAAGACCTTCGGGTCCAAAGACCTTCGGGTCCAAAGACCTTCGGGTCCAAAGACCTTCGGGTCCAAAGACCTTCGGGTCCAAAGACCTTCGGGTCCAAAGACCTTCGGGTCCAAAGACCTTCGGGTCCAAAGACCTTCGGGTCCAAAGACCTTCGGGTCCAAAGACCTTCGGGTCCAAAGACCTTCGGGTCCAAAGACCTTCGGGTCCAAAGACCTTCGGGTCCAAAGACCTTCGGGTCCAAAGACCTTCGGGTCCAAAGACCTTCGGGTCCAAAGACCTTCGGGTCCAAAGACCTTCGGGTCCAAAGACCTTCGGGTCCAAAGACCTTCGGGTCCAAAGACCTTCGGGTCCAAAGACCTTCGGGTCCAAAGACCTTCGGGTCCAAAGACCTTCGGGTCCAAAGACCTTCGGGTCCAAAGACCTTCGGGTCCAAAGACCTTCGGGTCCAAAGACCTTCGGGTCCAAAGACCTTCGGGTCCAAAGAACTTCGGGTCCAAAGACCTTCGGGTCCAAAGACCTTCGGGTCCAAAGACCTTCGGGTCCAAAGACCTTCGGGTCCAAAGACCTTCGGGTCCAAAGACCTTCGGGTCCAAAGACCTTCGGGTCCAAAGACCTTCGGGTCCAAAGACCTTCGGGTCCAAAGACCTTCGGGTCCAAAGACCTTCGGGTCCAAAGACCTTCGGGTCCAAAGACCTTCGGGTCCAAAGACCTTCGGGTCCAAAGACCTTCGGGTCCAAAGACCTTCGGGTCCAAAGACCTTCGGGTCCAAAGACCTTCGGGTCCAAAGACCTTCGGGTCCAAAGACCTTCGGGTCCAAAGACCTTCGGGTCCAAAGACCTTCGGGTCCAAAGACCTTCGGGTCCAAAGACCTTCGGGTCCAAAGACCTTCGGGTCCAAAGACCTTCGGGTCCAAAGACCTTCGGGTCCAAAGACCTTCGGGTCCAAAGACCTTCGGGTCCAAAGACCTTCGGGTCCAAAGACCTTCGGGTCCAAAGACCTTCGGGTCCAAAGACCTTCGGGTCCAAAGACCTTCGGGTCCAAAGACCTTCGGGTCCAAAGACCTTCGGGTCCAAAGACCTTCGGGTCCAAAGACCTTCGGGTCCAAAGACCTTCGGGTCCAAAGACCTTCGGGTCCAAAGACCTTCGGGTCCAAAGACCTTCGGGTCCAAAGACCTTCGGGTCCAAAGACCTTCGGGTCCAAAGACCTTCGGGTCCAAAGACCTTCGGGTCCAAAGACCTTCGGGTCCAAAGACCTTCGGGTCCAAAGACCTTCGGGTCCAAAGACCTTCGGGTCCAAAGACCTTCGGGTCCAAAGACCTTCGGGTCCAAAGACCTTCGGGTCCAAAGACCTTCGGGTCCAAAGACCTTCGGGTCCAAAGACCTTCGGGTCCAAAGACCTTCGGGTCCAAAGACCTTCGGGTCCAAAGACCTTCGGGTCCAAAGACCTTCGGGTCCAAAGACCTTCGGGTCCAAAGACCTTCGGGTCCAAAGACCTTCGGGTCCAAAGACCTTCGGGTCCAAAGACCTTCGGGTCCAAAGACCTTCGGGTCCAAAGACCTTCGGGTCCAAAGACCTTCGGGTCCAAAGACCTTCGGGTCCAAAGACCTTCGGGTCCAAAGACCTTCGGGTCCAAAGACCTTCGGGTCCAAAGACCTTCGGGTCCAAAGACCTTCGGGTCCAAAGACCTTCGGGTCCAAAGACCTTCGGGTCCAAAGACCTTCGGGTCCAAAGACCTTCGGGTCCAAAGACCTTCGGGTCCAAAGACCTTCGGGTCCAAAGACCTTCGGGTCCAAAGACCTTCGGGTCCAAAGACCTTCGGGTCCAAAGACCTTCGGGTCCAAAGACCTTCGGGTCCAAAGACCTTCGGGTCCAAAGACCTTCGGGTCCAAAGACCTTCGGGTCCAAAGACCTTCGGGTCCAAAGACCTTCGGGTCCAAAGACCTTCGGGTCCAAAGACCTTCGGGTCCAAAGACCTTCGGGTCCAAAGACCTTCGGGTCCAAAGACCTTCGGGTCCAAAGACCTTCGGGTCCAAAGACCTTCGGGTCCAAAGACCTTCGGGTCCAAAGACCTTCGGGTCCAAAGACCTTCGGGTCCAAAGACCTTCGGGTCCAAAGACCTTCGGGTCCAAAGACCTTCGGGTCCAAAGACCTTCGGGTCCAAAGACCTTCGGGTCCAAAGACCTTCGGGTCCAAAGACCTTCGGGTCCAAAGACCTTCGGGTCCAAAGACCTTCGGGTCCAAAGACCTTCGGGTCCAAAGACCTTCGGGTCCAAAGACCTTCGGGTCCAAAGACCTTCGGGTCCAAAGACCTTCGGGTCCAAAGACCTTCGGGTCCAAAGACCTTCGGGTCCAAAGACCTTCGGGTCCAAAGACCTTCGGGTCCAAAGACCTTCGGGTCCAAAGACCTTCGGGTCCAAAGACCTTCGGGTCCAAAGACCTTCGGGTCCAAAGACCTTCGGGTCCAAAGACCTTCGGGTCCAAAGACCTTCGGGTCCAAAGACCTTCGGGTCCAAAGACCTTCGGGTCCAAAGACCTTCGGGTCCAAAGACCTTCGGGTCCAAAGACCTTCGGGTCCAAAGACCTTCGGGTCCAAAGACCTTCGGGTCCAAAGACCTTCGGGTCCAAAGACCTTCGGGTCCAAAGACCTTCGGGTCCAAAGACCTTCGGGTCCAAAGACCTTCGGGTCCAAAGACCTTCGGGTCCAAAGACCTTCGGGTCCAAAGACCTTCGGGTCCAAAGACCTTCGGGTCCAAAGACCTTCGGGTCCAAAGACCTTCGGGTCCAAAGACCTTCGGGTCCAAAGACCTTCGGGTCCAAAGACCTTCGGGTCCAAAGACCTTCGGGTCCAAAGACCTTCGGGTCCAAAGACCTTCGGGTCCAAAGACCTTCGGGTCCAAAGACCTTCGGGTCCAAAGACCTTCGGGTCCAAAGACCTTCGGGTCCAAAGACCTTCGGGTCCAAAGACCTTCGGGTCCAAAGACCTTCGGGTCCAAAGACCTTCGGGTCCAAAGACCTTCGGGTCCAAAGACCTTCGGGTCCAAAGACCTTCGGGTCCAAAGACCTTCGGGTCCAAAGACCTTCGGGTCCAAAGACCTTCGGGTCCAAAGACCTTCGGGTCCAAAGACCTTCGGGTCCAAAGACCTTCGGGTCCAAAGACCTTCGGGTCCAAAGACCTTCGGGTCCAAAGACCTTCGGGTCCAAAGACCTTCGGGTCCAAAGACCTTCGGGTCCAAAGACCTTCGGGTCCAAAGACCTTCGGGTCCAAAGACCTTCGGGTCCAAAGACCTTCGGGTCCAAAGACCTTCGGGTCCAAAGACCTTCGGGTCCAAAGACCTTCGGGTCCAAAGACCTTCGGGTCCAAAGACCTTCGGGTCCAAAGACCTTCGGGTCCAAAGACCTTCGGGTCCAAAGACCTTCGGGTCCAAAGACCTTCGGGTCCAAAGACCTTCGGGTCCAAAGACCTTCGGGTCCAAAGACCTTCGGGTCCAAAGACCTTCGGGTCCAAAGACCTTCGGGTCCAAAGACCTTCGGGTCCAAAGACCTTCGGGTCCAAAGACCTTCGGGTCCAAAGACCTTCGGGTCCAAAGACCTTCGGGTCCAAAGACCTTCGGGTCCAAAGACCTTCGGGTCCAAAGACCTTCGGGTCCAAAGACCTTCGGGTCCAAAGACCTTCGGGTCCAAAGACCTTCGGGTCCAAAGACCTTCGGGTCCAAAGACCTTCGGGTCCAAAGACCTTCGGGTCCAAAGACCTTCGGGTCCAAAGACCTTCGGGTCCAAAGACCTTCGGGTCCAAAGACCTTCGGGTCCAAAGACCTTCGGGTCCAAAGACCTTCGGGTCCAAAGACCTTCGGGTCCAAAGACCTTCGGGTCCAAAGACCTTCGGGTCCAAAGACCTTCGGGTCCAAAGACCTTCGGGTCCAAAGACCTTCGGGTCCAAAGACCTTCGGGTCCAAAGACCTTCGGGTCCAAAGACCTTCGGGTCCAAAGACCTTCGGGTCCAAAGACCTTCGGGTCCAAAGACCTTCGGGTCCAAAGACCTTCGGGTCCAAAGACCTTCGGGTCCAAAGACCTTCGGGTCCAAAGACCTTCGGGTCCAAAGACCTTCGGTCCAAAGACCTTCGGGTCCAAAGACCTTCGGGTCCAAAGACCTTCGGGTCCAAAGACCTTCGGGTCCAAAGACCTTCGGGTCCAAAGACCTTCGGGTCCAAAGACCTTCGGGTCCAAAGACCTTCGGGTCCAAAGACCTTCGGGTCCAAAGACCTTCGGGTCCAAAGACCTTCGGGTCCAAAGACCTTCGGGTCCAAAGACCTTCGGGTCCAAAGACCTTCGGGTCCAAAGACCTTCGGGTCCAAAGACCTTCGGGTCCAAAGACCTTCGGGTCCAAAGACCTTCGGGTCCAAAGACCTTCGGGTCCAAAGACCTTCGGGTCCAAAGACCTTCGGGTCCAAAGACCTTCGGGTCCAAAGACCTTCGGGTCCAAAGACCTTCGGGTCCAAAGACCTTCGGGTCCAAAGACCTTCGGGTCCAAAGACCTTCGGGTCCAAAGACCTTCGGGTCCAAAGACCTTCGGGTCCAAAGACCTTCGGGTCCAAAGACCTTCGGGTCCAAAGACCTTCGGGTCCAAAGACCTTCGGATCCAAAGACCTTCGGGTCCATATACCTAAGGATCCAAAGAACTTCAGGGTTCCTCGGACCTAAGAGTCCCTAGAACCTCAAGGTTCCATAGACCTAAGGGTCAAAAGAACTTCAGGGTTCCATAGACGTAAGGGTCCCTAGAACCTCAAGGTTCCTCAGACATAAGAGTCCAAAGAGCCTCAGGGTTCCACAGACCTCAGAGTCCAGAGACCTCAGGGTCCAAAGAACCTCAGGGTTCCACAGGACCTCAGGGTCCAGAATCTTCGGATTCTATCAAGACCTCCGGGTCAAGAACCTCCGGGTTCAATACAACCCTAGGGTCCATGGAGCCTTCGGGTTCATAAAGAACCTCCGGGTGCTATACGACCTCCGGGTCAAGAACCTCCGGGTTCAATACGGCCTCAGGGTCAAGAACCTTTGGGTTCAATAAGGCTTCAAGGTCTTGAACCTCCGGCTCATTGAGACCTCAGGGTCCTTGAACCTCTTGGTTCATTGAGACCTCAGGGTCCTTGAACCTTTTGGTTCATTGAGACCTCAGGGTCCTCGAACCTCCGGGTTCATTAAAACCTCAAGGTCCTCAAACCTCCGGGTTCATAGAGACCTCAGGATCCATAAACCTTCGGGTTTAATACGACCTTAGGGTCCATAGAGCCTCCAGGCCTATGAAGAACCCTCGATTTCAGTACAGCTTCGATGGTGGTTGTTGGCTCATCGGACTCGAATCCTCCCTCGATCCACGATCCCGACCTGAGGAAATACCCTCAGTTTCTATGAACCTGCGCTTACCCCCAATAGTCGCACCTCTTCTAGCTTAGATCGCATTGGCGGCCCTCTTGAAAGAAGTTATTGGATCCTCCGAATCCTCCTCCATCATACCCCCTAACCACAAAGCTCATACGATCAACCCAACAATAAAAGATCCAATATATTCTAGGAAGAAAGATTTACCCCATAGTTTGCTACAGCGTAACACCTCCAGGCTAAGAAGATGAGTCACTAGACGTCGCTCGACAGGAACCTGCCTTGCACGAAGAACGTTATCCTTTCCATTGGCGGGAGCCGGACGAGTTCCCTCTGCCAAAAAACCAAGGAGAGATAAGCAAAATTCGACTACAACTAGCAGAAACGTTCCTCACCTATGAAGTTCCATCGGTAAAAGGATCCAGGAAATGTCATGAAAACATATTTTTCAGGCCATCTTTTCTCGAAGGCCAGCCCATTGCGATCGGGTTTCAGTAGCTCCTCAACTATGGGAAGACCCGCACGAGGACGGAGATGGAAACGCCCTTCGTTGCCATTAATTGGAGCTAAGTGATAAGCGAAGAGAACTTCATTAACCCCCAAGATCAAATTCTCCTCATCACCTGGTGTAGCCCTAGAATGGCTATCTCTCCCTGGATCTCTTGTAGGTGGGTTAATGCTTTGATAATCCCTACAAACAGAGAATCAAAGACTCAATCTGCTTCAAGGCTTGTGGATAGTTGATAGATGATGATGGTGGACTTTGCTAAAGAGCTATGGATTGCTCAGAAGCTGTTTTGCTACTCAAAGACACAAGACCACCTTGTATTGTCTAAGATGGTTCACTAGGAATTCCTTCCCTTAGTGAGATCAATGTTCTTGAGCTGAACAGAGAAAGCTATGAGATTTGAAACAACTTGAGAAAAAGTTTTAGATTAAAAGTTAAATGTAAAACAAAGCAGGCTGCTTACACAGTCTAATAGAAATCAACAGCAACCCTAAGAATAAACCAAGATGGTTTAATTCTAATTCCTATCCTAATACCCACGAAATGGTTACATTTAAATCATAATTCTACCCAAACTTGGTTTACTAAGCCTAATTGTCTCTGGTTTAAATTAAATGAAAGCCCAATAACCAGAAACATTACAATTTAATTAAATTGAACCAACATGCTGGTTTATCTTGAATCTCTCTCTTGAAACCAGCTCCCCCCACGTTTTTGATGAAGTTAGGAGACTCTTCTCTTGTGCTCTCAGCCTTTACCTGGTTACTGGTCCCTTCCACAAGCTAGCTAGCTCATACAATTCTTCTCTTCTCAGGTCTAGTTCAGGTTCATCAGCTTCAAGCTCCTCTTCTAAGTCAGGTTCAAGATCTTTCTCATCAGACTCACTCAGCTCTCCAATGTCTCTGGTCATGGCTACACCATCCCCTCCTCCTTTAAAAAGGATTTGTCCTCAAATCTGAGCCTTGTAAGATGATATAACCATTCTCCTTATGCTCCAAAAGAATTGCCTCTATTGCTATGAGATATCTCAGTACATAGAGCTCCCCTCCAGGATCAAACACAAAGAATTGTAAGCCTCTCACGTGTCTTAGATACCCAGGTGAGATGTTCCCATTGCAAACAACACTTAAGGCACACTGTTCCTTCTCATTGTTTAGCTTAGATCTCACTGCTTCTGATTGAACTTCTCCCCACTGATACCAAGAACAAGCCTTGATCTTAGACTTCTGGGCACGTGGTCTCAGCTTAGAGAAACCAGAAACTAGCATTTGTTCTTCCTGATCATGCAAGAACCCTTCCAACTCAAGCTTCAATGCTGCTGCTATTTGGATCAGATTGCTGGTAATGCTTTTATGCACACAAAAGCTCCCTCCTGGTTCAAAAACAAGGTGTTGCAGCCCCTTAACTAACCTCAGATGATCCACTATGCTGGGCTGAATCCATACAGGAGGTTTGGTTAGTAGATCAGAAGAAAAAAATTCACTGATATCACCTTTTTGAACCATTGTTGTAATTTCTAATTCATGAGATCCATCAAGCACTTCTTCTTCAGCTTGGTTTTGACCAGGCACGTGATCATACATAACTGATGATCTCTCCTCTTGTTTCAGATCATTATGCAGGTAATCTCCTTGACAAGAAGTGGCTGGTTCTAGTGCTCTCTCACCCTGTTTTGCTGCAGTTTCTTCTTTTTTCTCTGATGGTTCCTTCTGGTAACAACTTTGCTCATCATCTCTTGATGCAGGACGTGGCAATGACCCCTGATGTGGGATTTTGATCACAGAAGTGAGTGATTGATCTATCATGTTCCTGAGGTCTTGCTTGAACTGTGGGCTTTGCAATTCCTCAAGATATGCTTGATGTGGCATCAATTTTCTTGCTGCCTCACCACTATAGTATGTCCTTGGCTCATCCTTTGGTGCTCTAGCACGTCCTTTAGCTGACCCAGATTGGCTGTGCATCCTTTCCAAATCAGTTTTGACCATACCTCTTGGCTACAAACCTTTTCTTCATGACAGCCTTCATCTCATACCAAGAAGAAATCTGTTGCTCTCCATACTGTCTTTTAGTATTAGTTGTCTGATACCACCAATCAAGTGCATAACCACATAAACCAGTAGATGCCAATTGAGCCTGCTTCTCTGCTGTGTACCCCTGAAACTTAATAATTAAATCCATCTCCTTTTCCATTCTAGATATGTATCAGGATCAAAATCTCCATAGAAGAGTGGAATATGGATCTGCTTTTTTCTTCTTTGCAACAGCTCCCTTGTTTCTGGTTGTTTAGCCTTCTCATCCTGTTTTCTAAAAGAAAACATAGTAGATTGCTGGATAGTAGATGTAAGTCGTGACATAGGTTAAGAAAATCAACCCTAAACCTTCAACCAGGCTCTGATACCACTTGGTGTAGCCCTAGAATGGTTGTCTCTCCCAGGATCTCTTGTAGGTGGGTTAATGCTTTGATAATCCTTTCAAACAGAGAATCAAAGACTCAATCTGCTTCAAGGCTTGTGGATATATGATAGATGATGATGATGAACTTTGCTAAAGAGCTATGGATTGCTCAGAAGCTGTTTTGCTACTCAAAGACACAAGATCACCTTGTATTGTCTAAGATGGTTCACTAGGAATTCCTTTCCTTAGTGAGATCAATGTTCTTGAGCTGAACAGAGAAAGCTATGAGATTTGAAACAACTTGAGAAAAATTTTTAGATTAAAAGTTGAATATAAAACAAAGCAGGCTGCTTACACAGTCTAATAGAAATCAACAGCAGCCCTAAGAATAAACCAAGATGGTTTAATTCTAATTCCTATCCTAATACCCACGAAATGGTTACATTTAAATCATAATTCTACCCAAACTTGGTTTACTAAGCCTAATGGTCTCTGGTTTAAATTAAATGAAAGCCCAATAACCAGAAACATTACAATTTAATTAAATTGAACCAACAGGCTGGTTTATCTTGAATCTCTCTCTTGAAACCAGCTCCCCCCACGTTTTTGATGAAGTTAGGAGACTCTTCTCTTGTGCTCTCAGCCTTTACCTGGTTACTGGTCCCTTCCACAAGCTAGCTAGCTCATACAATTCTTTTCTTCTCAGGTCCAGTTCAGGTTCATCAGCTTCAAGCTCCTCTTCTAAGTCAGGTTCAAGATCTTTCTCATCAGACTCACTCAGCTCTCCAATGTCTCTGGTCATGGCTACACCATCACCCAAATTCTGGATCGCCACGAAGATACGCCAAGCTGGGACGGCGAGATATGAAAATAGTTACAAAGATTTGCAATCAACATCGGCACGTCACCTCTGAAACCTGACTCAAAGAAAGCTTCATAAATAGCAATCTCTTTGGGCATACCGCCGGAAGCACGTTCCGATGGCTCAGGAATACGGAGAACAACAGAAGAAGGGAGCGCGTATTTTCTCCGAAGGTCACGTATTTCATCCTCTCCAGTCAACGAAGGAGGACCTACTGGCGGAGACCCGAGAGGTACAAACGGCAAGGGCACAGACGTTCGGAGATCCTGGGGACTGCCAGATCTAGATGATCTAGACTCGATCCTCTTCCCCGAATCCCTCGTCTCTGCCATTATAACAAAAGAAGAAGAAGAAAAATCTGAATGCAATTTTAGAAGACTAAGAAAAGGTGGAAACGATGAAGACAATCGAAAATCCGGAGCACATATTTATTATCGGAAGGAGGAAAGAGCCGTTAGACACTACCTCGGGAAAGTCGCCAAATTCAAAAAATCCTACGGTCTCCAAGGCAAGATTTGAAAATCGAATCAGCCCGCTCCCCGGATCTTTCGAGATTATAGCCCCCGAAAAGGAAAGAGAATCCAAATAAGCGAGACTCGTTCAGATCGATATTTAAAACTTCGAATCAAAAGTTTCCAAGTCAGCATTCCAGCTAAGCTGTTACGCTTCAGACCCCGGAATCGAATTAGGAATAAAACCCTTCTCCTGCTTGAAGAAATGGTACCAAGATCCAAGACTACATGTTATCCCTTGATCCTTGCGAAGCAATCAAGGAATAAGGGGCAAACTGTTGGGGAAAAATATCAAGGGCTAAAGATTTCTCCAGCCTCCGAAGGGGCCTTGACTTCTGGGCCCTCGTTTGGAAGGGACCCAGGGTCCTTCCTCTACTAAAAGAATCGATTCGATCCTCCGCATGAATATAGAAGTTTCCTAAACCGAGGGGAAAGTAATATATTCGCGAATATTGCGAAGGCCGCCCAAGATTAACCAACTTATATCAACTATAAAAGGGGAACCCAAACCCTAGAACAAGGGATCGACACTTTGGGGCTTAGAGATTAGAGAGTTAGGCTAGAAAACTAGGGTTTATACACCTAAAACGTTGTAACGCTAAAGATACTCAATAATACATCTCTTTGCCTCAATTTCTCGTCTTTAAACACATAAAAACACTCATAAATCTGTTAGTCCTCCTGTGTTCCGTAGTACTAAAACGACCCTACACAAAAATACCATAACACAAAGTAAGGCCTCAAGGCCCAGGTAAAGAACCTAAGTGATCTAGACACCAAGAAGCAGTACAAGGTTCGAAGAAACAAAAGACGGAGTAAAAGCAAAAACCAATAGATATTATTAAAAGTTCTTATTCGGAGGAAAGAAAGCTACTAAAAATCCAAAGAGAAAGACGACAACATAAAGCAAGAAAAACATAAGTATTGAGAGATGATCAGAGATGCGGCTCTTGGCGAAAAGAAGGGAAAGCACCAAGTCCACCATCACCGCTCCCCGAATTTCGGATAGGATCTCCAACAGGCCCCCATCGGCCGGGTCCCCCGAACAGCCCACGCTGGCCAACATTCCTTGTCAACCACTCTCTCACGAGATCCCAGCGAGCCTGCTCCCGAGCCCTCTGCACGATAAGAGCCTGGTTAGAGATCACTTAACGAAGCTGCCTCCGAAGAAAAATAATTTTTTCATGCGGGGGAACACGCCGACCTAAGCTAGGGAACCGATCCCTGCTAACGCCCCTCGGAGCCAAAGAGGCCATTACCGGAGGGACATAAAGAGACGAATTGCGAGGTCTTCTCCTTTGAGGTCTGGCCCTGCAATACTCTTCGTACACTGACAATATCGAAGCCATAGGGATCCCACCTGGAAAACCAAGACCCCATCAAGCCACGGCTAGGGCAGAAAGAAAAAGTAAGAGAAATTCCATTACCCCAAATACGGCTATGACGTAGCGATATCAGATGCATCAAAAACAGAATCCAGCGAAAGCGCCTAGGAATACCTCGCGCCAACTTCGCCAAAGTTTCACCAGCCTGGACGACCGGTCGAGCCACCTCTACAAAATAAAACCCAAAGTAATTCAGCAAGCACAATACTCATGTCTGGGAAAATATAAATAACTTACCCACTGAACGCCAGAAGCAAGGATAGCTGGGAACACCGTCGACCTTCATGAACACATATCTCCTATCCCAGGAATCGTTCGAAGGGAAGCTACCACGAATGCCCCGAGGAGGTTCATCCACTAATGGTTCACCATCACAGGACCATATTTGGTAGAAGCCTTTCTTACTCGACAAGGGAACAAAGGAGTAAGAATATAAGACTTCAGACAATCCAAAAGGAATACTATGGAGTTCTCCTAACACTTAGATAGCCATCAAAGTACGCCATGTAGCAGGCGTAAACTGCGAAGGGGAACATCCAAAGTATGATGCCACTTCCGCAATCAAAGAAGGGATCCCTCCTATAAAGCCGGCCTCCAAGTAAGCCTCAAAGATTGCTATCTCGCCCCTTCCTCCATCAGGAGCTCGTTCGAACTCTCCCGGACACCTGATCCCCATCGTACCGGGCAAGGAATATCTATGGCGAATCTCCATCAAATCACATTCCTTAATGTTGGACCTCGGGCCATCTTCGTCTTCATTCGAAGCATCGAAGGAGCAAAAGCGACGAGGGCGAGCAGGAGCCATAGGAACCCCTTCATCATCTGTTCCCGAAACCACGATGGGTGTTAGGACTGGGGAATCAAATGGATCACCAAACAAACGACGGGGCCTGACATGTCCCCCAACACCGGGGACAGGGAACGATTTCGTGAAAGTCGGAGCGTTCGACATCTGCTTCCAATAAGAAGGATAGGGTAAAACCTAAATTTGTGTCGTCTAAAGGCATCGAAGCATCCAAATATATACCCGGAACAACTTTCCATTTTTGTCGCATAAATGGAAAGAAGAAAAGGGGAAAGGCAAAAAGATTTGGAAGATAGTCATAAGTATCGGCAAATTTCCAAAATTGTCTCCAAAATATTTCGCCGACCTAGCACCATCGCGATCGGGCTGCGATTCCTATTTTCTTTGAGGCCCGTTCCATCCAAGCGATCGCATCCCAAAATGATTCCACGTTTCGCCTATACTCCGAGCCCTTCTCCTGCTTGAAGAAATGGTACCAAGATCCAAGACTACATGTTATCCCTTGATCCCTACGAAGCAATCAAGAAATAAGGGGCAAACTGTTGGGGAAAAATATCCAGGGCTAAAGATTTCTCCAGCCTCCGAAGGGGCATTGACTTCCGGGCCCTCGTTTGAAAGGGACCCAGGGTCCTTCCTCTACTCAAAGAATCAATCTCCGCCAGGAGGCACTAGGATCCGATCTCCATTTAACAATATCCAGGGTTCAGTCCCCGCGACGAGGAACCAAGGCCTAGCCCCTGTCGAAAGGACCAAGGATCCGATCCTCCGCATGAATATAGAAGTTTCCTAAACCGAGGGGAAAGTAATATATTCGCGAATATTGCGAAGGCCGCCCAAGATTGACCGACTTATATCAACTATAAAAGGGGAACCCAAACCCTAGAAGAGGGGATCGACACTTTGGGGCTTAGAGATTAGAGAGTTAGGCTAGAAAACTAGGGTTTATACACCTAAAACGTTGTAACGCTAAAGATACTTAATAATACATCTCTTTGCCTCGATTTCTCTTCTCAAAACACATACAAATTTGTACCTATTCACTAGTCTTCTTGTGTTCCATAGTACTAAAACGACCGTACACAAAAATACAATAACATACATAGCCTGCTTTAACCAAGAGAAGGTCTCCATTCCCGAATGCAACACCGACACAGCCGTCTCAGCTTTCAAGAAAGGTCTACTCCCTGAAGGAGACCTTTACAAGGAGCTAACGAAGTATAGGTGTGGGGGCATGGCCGATGTGTTATCCCGCACCTGGGCTCAAGTGAGATGGGAAGAAGACGTCGCGAGTAGGGCCAAGGCTTCTTCCAAACATGATCAGAAGTCCCAAAGACCTCCAAGGGACAATCGCGACGAAGCCCTTCACCCTCGACCTCCTAGAGAATCCACTAATTCGAGCAGAAGCAGATACCAGAATCGTCCTCTGCCCTGATCCAAGGGGATGATGGTATCGACTTGGCCCAATATCTCTCATCTCGCGATATCCAAACCGGAGCTCATCGGAGTGTTGAGACAAATGGGTCCGCAGGTTAAATGTCCTCTCAAAAGGTGGTGCCAATTCCACAACGATCACGGCCACACTACTGAAGAATGTATAGCCCTCAGGATAGAGGTCACCGAGCTCTTCAAGAAGGGTTATATGAGGGAATTCCTCTCGGATAAAGCACGGGACCTCTTAAACAAGGAAGGTCCTGCTCTTCCCAACGATGCTGTTCCCGCGTTACCCCCGCAGCAGGATCGAGTGATTCATGTCATCTCAGGAGGGTCAGAAGTAAGCGGGATCAGCAGCGCCACGGTCAGAAGGATTACCCACAATGCCAGAAATGGTCAAGAGGCCGAGGTTCCCAAACGTCCACTCCTGGGAACAGACGAGATTAGCTTCACCGCAAAGGAGCAAGAACGGGTCCTGGCTCCTCGCCACGACGCCCTCGTCATCTCGCTAGCCATAGCCAATTGCTTGGTCAAGCGGATACTGGTGGACAACGGAAGCTTCAACAACATCATCTTTCACTCAGCTTACCTGGACCTAGGATTGGACCCCAAGACGCTAACCAGGAAAGCGACCCCGCTCGTGGGATTCAGCGGAGAGGTGAAACAGACCGAAGGTGAGGTTCTTCTCCCAGTCTACGCTGAGGGGATAATTCAAACCACTAAGTTCCTAGTCGTCGGTTTTCTGTCATCCTACAACGTAATACTAGGAAGACCCTGGATCCACGACATGGGAGCCGTACCATCGACCCTCCATCAATTGGTGAAATTTCCCACTCCCTTGGGCATAAAGGTCATCAAGGGAGATCAGGAAAACTCTAGGTCCTGCTACCAAACTACCCTGAAGGGAAAGACCCATGCCTTATAGCAATTACAGAAGCAACCTCTAATTCCTCACACCGAAGAACCGGAGGTTGAAGGGATGGATGAGGTCCCCTTGGTGGAAGGGAACTCAGAACGGAATCTCAAAATAGGCTCCCAATTTCCGAAGGACCTGAGACGAAGACTGATTGACTTCCTAAGGTCTAACTCCGATTGCTTCGCGTGGTCCCGTGAGGACATGCCCAGGATCGACCCCGATATCATCATGCATCAGCTTCAAGTAGATCCAAAGCTCCTCCCGGTCAGACAGAAAAGGAGGAAGTTTTCTCCTGAAAGGGATGAAATCATTAACGAGGAAGTAAAGAATCTGCTCGACGCAGGATTCATAAGAGAGGTACAGTATCCCGACTGGCTTGCTAATGTGGTAGTTGTAAGGAAGAAGAACGGGAAGTGGAGAGTTTGCATCGACTTCACGGACCTCAACAAGTCCTGTCCAAAGGATCCCTTCCCTTTGCCTCACATAGAGAAGCTGGTTGATGCCACTGCCAGACATCAACTAATGATCTTCATGGACGCCTTCCCCGGATACAACCAAATCCTAATCCATCCTGATGACCAGGAGAAAACATCTTTCATGACTTCCAGGGGCATCTATTGCTACAAGGTTATGCCCTTCGGGTTAAAGAACGCCGAATCCACCTACCAGAGGCTGGTCAACATGATGTTTGCCGATCAGATAGGCCAAACCATGGAGGTCTACATCGACGACATGCTAGTGAAGTCCTTGGACGCCGAAGATCATATCTCACACCTTCAACAGGCGTTCGCCACGCTAAGAAGGTACAATATGAAACTCAACCCTTCCAAATACTCGTTCGGAGTAAGCTCCGGGAAATTCTTGGGGTACATAGTCACTGACAGGGGCATATAAGCGAATCCGGAGTATATAAGGGACATCCAGGTGATATCTTCCCCTCGCAACGTCAAGGAGGTTCAAAGATTGACAGGAAGAATGGCAGCCCTCAGCAGATTCATCTCCAGACTCTGCGACAAGTCCCATGTCTTCTTTGAAACATTAAAGAAACCCAAGGACTTCAAATGGACAGAGAAGTGCGAGACCGCATTATCTGACTTCAAGGCCTATCTCACCACTCCACCACTCCTATCCAAACCCCTGGAGGAAGAAGTCTTATTGCTCTACCTGGCCGTATCCGAGCATGCGGTTAGCGCAGTCCTTGTAAGAGAAGAAGGAAGGGAACATCACCCTATATACTACGTTAGCAAGTCTATGCTAGACGCAGAGACCCGCTACAGCCACCTAGAGAAGTTGGCCATCGCCCTAGTCGTAGCAGCTTGGAAACTGTGTCCCTACTTCCAGGCTCATCAAGTCGTGGTAGTCACCTCGTTCCCCATTAAAGCGGTCCTTCATAAGCCCGACGTGTCGGGACGATTGGCAAAATGGGCCATAGAATTGGGGGAGTATGACGTGGTCTTTCGCTCAGCAGCCGCCATCAAGTCTCAGGTTCTTGCCAACTTCGTGGCCGAATTCTCTCCCTTAATGCTCCCAGACCTGGAGGAAGAAGCCATGCTCCATGGAAAAGAGGTGGAGAAAGGCCAATGGACCTTACATGTTGACGGTTCCAGCAACGTGAGAGGTGCAGGAGTAGGACTAGTCCTAACCTCCCCCACAGGAGAGTCAGCTTCAAGGGCCGTACGTTGCAACTTCAAAGCAACCAACAACGAAGCCGAATACGAAGCCCTAATAGCAAGTCTGGCATTGGCTAGACAGATGGGAGTGGATGACATCCAAGTCTTCAGCGACTCACAGCTCATCATCAGCCAAGTCCAAGGAGATTACCAAGCCAAAGATCCGAGTATGATCAGATACCTATCGGTAGCCAAACGTCTGCTTGACCAATTCGAAAACTGCAAACTTACTCAGATCTCTAGGGAGCAAAACTCCCAAGCCGATTCTCTAGCAAACCTAGGTTCCGCCTTGGAAACCAAGGATCACATAAGCATCCCCTTATTGGTCCTACAATGGCCGGCGACCGAGAAAGAGGCAAAAACAGAGGAAATAGTAGTAGTAGCCGAAGGGGAAATCTGGATGACTCTTATTACCAACTACCTAGGGAACGACGTCCTGCCCAAAAATCGAGATGAAAGCTGCAAGATCAAGAGACAAGCGGCCAGATACTGCATCTCAGAAGGAAAACTATACAGGAGGTCCTTCTCAGGGCCCTACCTAAGATGTCTAACCTCTAGAGAAGCCGCACGAATACTAGAAGAGCTCCATGAAGGGGAATGTGGCTCTCACTCCAGTGGACGAAGTCTGGTTCTTAGAGCAAGGAGGGCCGGCTATTACTGGCCAACCATGGCGAAGGACTCCCTTAAGCAAGCTAAAACCTGCAGCCAAAGCCAGAAAGATGATCCAATCTCCAACTTACCACCAGAAAACCTCAAATCCCTAAGCTCTCCTTGGCCTTTTCGCAAATGGGGCATGGACATCGTGGGGAATTCCCTATGGCGCCGGGACAAAAGGTCTTTCTCCTAGTAATGACCGACTATTTTACGAAATGGGTAGAAGCCAAAGCCTTGGCAAGAATCACAGATCTTCAGATCAGAAAATTCATCTGGACGAACATAATCACCCGCTTCGGAGCACCTCAAGAGATTGTTACTGACAATGGACCCCAATTTACCGGCAACGACTTCCAGGACTTCTGCAGAGAATAGGACATCAAACTCTCATATTCAGCTCCACGACATCCCCAATCGAACGGACAAGCAGAGTCAACCAACAAAATGGTGGTAAACATGCTCAAGAAACGCTTGGAGAAGGCTCATGGGCGATGGGCAGAGGAATTACACGGATTTCTCTGGGCCTACCGGACAACTCCGAAGACAGCTACCCAAGAAACCCCTTTCTTACTCGTCTACGGCACCGAATCAGCAATACCCACCGAGGTGCACGTTAAGACCACGATCTCACACATCCTAACTCCAAAATAGAATGACGAGCTGATGTACCTAAGTCTAGACCTACTAGAAGAAAAAAGAGAAGCAGCCCGCCTCAGGAACGCATCGTACCAAATAAAAGTAGCCAAGAGTTACAACAAGAAGGTGAGATCCAGAACCTTCCAAGAAGGAGAATGGGTCCTAAGGCGAGTCTGCAACCACACAAGGCACAAATCAGCCGGAAAACTAGCCCCCGGAAGGGAGGGGCCTTATCAGGTAATAGGGGTGCAAGGGGCAGGAGCCTATAAACTGCAAAACAGTAAAGACAAGGCAAGGTCCAACCCAACTGCTGGAACGCCTTGCACCTCAAATTCTACCATTTCTAAAAGCAAGATCTTCGAATCAAGCTTTATATATACTATTATACTATATATTTAAGTATTTTGGTTTTCCTACTCCTATGTATAACGAGAACGTCTTCGGAGTATGCTTATAAAATACACTTGATTTCGACTAAAAGGAGTTAAGGGAATACAAATATACTTAAAGGGGCATACTAACTGGATGGGGACCTTAGGGACCTCAGATCTTAGTTAGCCCCCTAGCTGGTGAGGCTACTCACCTAAGGTGCAGACAGATATGGAAGGGGTATGATTAGCTCTGTACCGATGTCTGCACAACATGGCCCCGCGTAAAGGCCTATAGCCAAGAGTTATGCGGGGACCACGTACTAAATGCTACCCAAACCCTCGTTAAAAATGCTACAAGCTAAACACACGCAGGGGGCATAGTGTACACGGCCAAGTACTGTAATCATATTCTGGCGGCTGATATGCAGGGAGCAAAGTGCAAAAAGCCGGTTAAGCACAAACAATCTAACACATATCCAGACGTGGAAGGTAGTGTGTCTGGGTTGAAGTCGCCTTGGGGGGGGCCCACCCCAGACAACAGTAAGTCTGAGAGTGACCTTTCTGCACAAAGGTAGAGTGCAGCATTGAGAATTTCAAGAATGGCCTACGCCTACGGGTAGCACAGTGCGATTTCTCAATATAGATCGAGAGTGGTGCGCCTCCCGACAGCAGAGTGCGATCAAAAAGACTCCCCGAAATCATAACAAGTCCAAAGACCTCAGGGTCCACAGACCTAAGGATCCAAGACCTCAGGGTCCACCGACCTAATGGTCAAAGACCTCAGGGTCCAAAGAACCTCAAGGTTCCAAAGACCTCAGGATCCAAGACCTCAGGGTCCAAAGAACCTCAAGGTTCCACAGACCTAAGGGTCCAAGACCTCAGAGTCCAAATTACCTCAAGGTTCCGAAGACCTCAGGGTCCACAGACCTAAGGGTCTAAGACCTTGAGGTTCCAAGACCTTAGGGTCCTAAGAACCTCAAGGTTCCATACGATCTTAGGATTCGGAACAACCCCAGGGTCTCGAATCTCTCACGATTCAATGTTGCCATCACGGTCTGGAACCTCCGGGTTCAAAATGATTCAAGACTCTTTGGAACCCTCGGGTCCATCGAAACCAAAAGGCCTTTAAGGAATATTCGGATTCGTAAAGATCACCTAAGTGAATCAAAGGCTTTCAAGCCTAAAAGACCCTCGGGATCAAGGATTTCAAAAATCCTGATACCAACCTAGGAGAACTACCAAAGATCTTAGGATCCGAAGGTATTAACCTCCAGGTTCGGGATATCCCCTAAGATTAAGACCAAAGTCCCAGGACCCACAGGTTAACCAAAACCTCAGGGTTCAATAGATAAACCTCCGGGTTCAAAAATGGCCTCAGGGCCTAGGTAAGGAACCTAAGGGTTCTGGACCCCAAGAACTTCCGAGTTCGAGGGCCCGAGAACCTCAGGGTTCGAATCAAGCTGGAACTCTCTAATTCCCAGCATCAATCTTACATTCCTAAAACTAAAACTCAAGTTTTTAAGACTGGATTACAAGATCTAATGCTTTGTCAAATAATTTCAGGTCCCTAATTTAATCATTAACAGGATTCAGGTCCTGGACGACGAATTCAAAACAGGGACAGTACCTCCTTTGAATTGCTCAATCATCTTGTCAAGCAGTCACGACTCGAAAGTCGCATAGCCGCACACATTCCTATAAAAAGACGATCTTGGTGCGAGATACAAGCTTGAAAAAAACAAATGGTCCAATAAATAAGGATAAGCCACGAAGGGCAATCATCACAAGAGAAAATCCCTAGGATCTACCGCGCCTGGCCGAAGGAATGGCAGGCTCATCTTCAAACGTGGGGGGGGTTCGACAACCTTGAGTACCGCTTCAGTCGAAACTACCGTTTTGAACTGAGAGAATTCTTTGGATAGATCCCATCTGGAGGTCTGTCCTTGAAGCCATTCCCTCATCACCTCCCAACGGGCAACCATCCTTGCCCCACTCACGGCCATGATCTTCTCGTTCTCTAAAGTCTCTACCTCCGATCGAAGCTCGGCGACAGTTTCTTCTAACTCTTGCTTTTCTCGACTCAATTGAAGGAATTCAGCTGAAGCAGCCTCCACCGAACCTTCAACGGCCTAGACCCTATCATGCAGATCCCAAAGTTCCAATTCTTTAGCGACCCGTTTATCCTTCTCATAGGATAGCTGTCTAGACAATTCCACCATCTTGTCCTGATTCGCGCCCTCCTTTATCACCCAGTCTGTGGGAACCGAAATTCGCACCGTCGATTTTAGTTAAGTTTAAAACGTAGGAAAACTAAGTTGACCTAGTTTTCCCCGAGGATCCCGGCTATCTGCTGGGCCACGCACGACAAAGTTAAAAGAAGGCTAAGTTGAAAGTAAATACGTAAAATAAGAGAGCAAAAAAGAAAGAATTTTATTTCCGAAATTCGCGGAGAGCGTTGGAACAATAGGTCGAGATCGCGGCCGTAAGAGCTGTCGATCGTCGCTAGTCTTGAAATCCTAGATCTAACCTAATTGAGTCGCAGCTCGCTAAAAAAGGAAATAAAGCCTAAGTTCTAAATTGCTCTGAGAGTAGTTTGCCTTGTGATTTTCGGATCCCCTTTCCTCTGCTCCTAGACTTGCTTATATACTCCCATATGGCGGTCTATTCCTGACGGGCCGGCGCGAGCTGGGCTTTTTCCATTTTCGTCGGCCTTCATGTTTATCGGGAAAGTTGACATTTATCTTTTCGGAAAATTGATGTTTATCTTTTTGGAAGTTTGACATTTATCCTGTTTTGGGAAGATAATCGCAAACTGTCGTATCTATCTTTCTAGAAAATCGTAAAATGGTTATCCGATCATGTTTGGTCTCCGTTGGGCCGTATCTCGGATTTCCGCTATTTTTACGATTTCCTCGAGAGAATGTTCCTACTCGGACATTGGGTCTTTCGGAAGATCTTCGATTCTTCTATGTGGCAAATGGTGTTTTTAGATAACCGTTGCCGCTTTCTACGAAGTTCTCCCATCCGTTGACGTCTTACGAGTTTTCCGAAGGCTAGGAGGAAGAAAAGGAGTTTGGTTTGCGGGATTTAAGAAAGTCGCAAAACTTCGATTTCTGGCGGTTTGAGAACTTGGAACTCACGCACGAAGGCTAGCCGTCCGATAACTCGAGCTAGCATGGCGCTAGGCGCCCGGCGCCTAGAGGCAGCACGGGCGCTAGGCGCCCGGCGCCTAGGGGCAGCACGGGCGCTAGGCGCCCGGCGCCTAGGGGCAGCACGGGCGCTAGGCGCCCGGCGCCTAGAGGCAGCACGGGCGCTAGGCGCCCGGCGCCTAGAGGCAGCACGGGCGCTAGGCGCCCGGCGCCTAGAGGCAGCACGGGCGCTAGGCGCCCGGCGCCTAGAGGCAGCACGGGCGCTAGGCGCCCGGCGCCTAGAGGCAGCGCGGGCGCTAGGCGCCCGGCGCCTAGAGGCAGCGCGGGCGCTAGGCGCCCGGCGCCTAGAGGCAGCCCAGGGTCGTTTCTCGTTTCTTTCGGCTCGTGCGAGTTTTTGAGTTCTTTTTTACTTCTCGGAGATTTTAATCGTGTAGAGAATGTTTCTAATCGTTGATTTCGGAATGTCTTAACATTTTCCCGAGTTTTTTAGAATGAAACTTATTCTCTTAATGCTTCTCTAACATCTTTCGTATTTTGTCCGAACTTTTCGGACATCGATTTCGTCTTGACCGATTTTGACCCCAACAGTTAGCCCCCCAGCCAGCTAGGAGCCGTAGCGGTCGTAGGTCCTAGCTTGCTGTATGGTTCGTGAGGAAAGTATGGAGACGAAATCGTGCCGAAGGTCGGGGTAAATAGTAAAATTTCATGCCTATAAAGGCTTGTGAATCCTTTACCATTCTTTCTTCAATCAAGAATCCTAAGTCAATTTCTCCCTCAAAGATTCTCTCTCTATTTTTAAGAAAAGAATGACTTCAAGGTCAAAATCTTCGAGGAGACAGTCTCGCTCTGCTTCGGGCAGTTTCCACGCCGAGGAGGAAGCGCCGAAGCCCGAGGTTTCAGAGGTCGAGAGGAACGCGTACTGTGACGCCGTCTTCGTTCCCGATCCCCCTCTTCCTGTGATTCCGATTCCCCGGCGTCCTGTGAAGGCGCGTGTGGAAGCCGATTCGCCGAGCGAGGTATCTCCCGAGTATCTTGAGATTCTTCGAAAGTTCTATAACGTTTCGGAGAAAGTCGTGTTTCGCATTCCCCTTGGGGATGAGAGTCCGGAGCGTCCTCCGGAGGGTTACTTTACTTGCTACGAGGCATTCCTGACGCAATGTCGATTATGGTTCCCGATCCCCGGAGTCATCGTCCAAGCTCTCGATCGTTTCGGAATCTCAATCAGCCAGTTGAACGTGCTGGCTCTAGAGAGCTGGCTTGGCGTTGTGATTCTGAGTTACGAGTTAGGAATGGATCTTAGCCCTTCGGACTTTGAAGGGCTGTGGCTTTCCAAGAGCGTGAAAACCAATGGAATATTTGCCATGAAATCGAGGACTGATCACTCGGTGATTTGTGGGCTTACCTCGCATGCTAAGGATTTCGTTAATCGTTTCTTTTTCGTGAGGATAGATGGAGAGTCTGTCGAAGAGGGCTTCCTTCACCTATTCCCGACGGAATGGTTGTACCGACGTGGTAAGATTATCGTAAATTTGATTTTGATTTTTTTTTTTTTTCTTTTTTTTTTTTTTTAGCAATCGAAAGTTGAACTCTGAATGCATATGCGCATTTTTTTCTTATTGTAGAGAATAGGTGTCTCACGCACATCCCTTCCGATCTTACCGTCAAGAGAGACATATTCAGGTCGAGGGCCTGTTCCTGGGATTCTTTCGATCTCGACCGGATTCGGAAGGCGGTCGCGCTTCACCGATCGCAAGGCGGTACGCGACCTCTCATCAATGATGGATCCTTCGTGTTTGCTCCTTCGAGGCGGAGGGGGAAATCTTCGAAGGGCAAAGGGATCGCTTTCGAGGCCTCGTCGGAAAATAACGAGCCATCGAGGTACGACCCCGACTTTGTCGCAGAGAGCGGGGGTGCTTCCGGTCCGAACCCTCCTCCAAATGACTTCTTTGATGAGCTCCCCCCGGCTTTTACCCGTGACGAGTCTCTGGACAATGAGGAGAGGGACAAGGTGACAGCGGAAGGCACTCGTTTGGTTAACGAGGTTTGTTTTCGACACTTAAGCAAATTCTTCCTATCCTTTCGCTTGACCTTGATTTTTTTTTTCTTGCAGGCCGTGAGAATGGAATGCGTCAATCGACGGAAGTTTCCGCACTGCTCGATTGGCCCGCTTCAAAGCGGAGGAAACCGAAATGGAGTTTGCTAAGTATCGGTTGGAGGTTGAGGAGCGAAATTGTCGGCAAGCCGAGGTCCTGGCTCGAGCCCTCGTCCGTGCAGAGAGGAGAGGACGGAGAAGAACCGCCGCCGAAGTGAATCGACGGGCGGAAATATTTTCTACCGAATTCGAGGCGTACAAAGAGGCTCAGGACTTCGTAGGTGACTTTCGCGAGTGTCGCGGTTCGGTGGGTACTCTTCACAAGGTGCAGCGTGAGGGTTTCTCACTTTCCGCGAGCTTGCCGCGATGGATGGTTCGATGAGAGTATGTGCTAACGCCGAATCCTTTGTTCCTCCGATCGAAGGAAGAATTCGGGAACTGTGGAATCCTATTCAAGTCTCGGAAGATACAGCGGATGCCGGTGCAGACGCGAATGCAGGTGACGGGGGCGAGGAGGTCGACCAGCCTGATTCCTCGTTTGGAATAACTTTTTCTGATTGTTTTGCATTTGATTATAATTTGTAGTAAGCCAAGTGGGGCTGTTTGTATGTGTTGCGACCCTTAGGGGGTTGCGTGACTTTATGTTTTTCGGGATCGGCCGTCGGTGGCCTTTGAATCCCTATTATGAATGTTTTTATGAATCATGCGTTTTGATTTATACTTTCGCCAAGTGTAGAGGACTTTGAATACGCGTAGTCACTTCGTATTCGAGCTCTTTTTTTTTGTCGCTTAACTTGCAGGTTACTTTGTAGCGAACGTTAGGTTTATAAGCGATAAGAGGCAAGTTTTGGGATCTCGTATGCTGGATACTTATGCCTATGAGATGTTTTAGATACCAGCAAGGCTGGGTTTAGGGCAAGACCTAGGTCTAATTTCGGACTGAAGCTATGCGATGACTAATCGGCTTTTCGTTTTGCTTGTTTGCGATTTCGACCTGACCCGTACCGTTTTAGAATCCGCGAAGTGCTTATCGGCTTATACGATTCGTTTGGGTACGAGTCGAGCTACTTCCTTTACGAAGAGCTAACCAAAATTTGGATTTCTTGTATAGCGCGCTATGATATCCTTGTCGGATGTGAAAGGACTTCGTTGGAAGCCAGACTACGAATTTGATTTAAGTGAAACGTTTCTATGTTTTCCCGTCGGGGCCAATCGACGGAAATAGGGTTTTTAAAGTCGCGGAAAGACTGTTTGACAGAATTTGTTGGAGGAGAGTAGAGAATCGAAACTGGTCAGGAACTTGCGACGTCTCGCGTTCCTTAAAGATACGATTTTCGTTTTCCGTAATATTAGTGCTTTTGATAAGCAATTTCGAATTTAGGACTGTGAAAAGCTTCAAGAATGTCGAATACATGTAGAGAATATTTTCGCGGGAGTAAAAGATTATTCGTTCCCATCTTCCCCCCCCCCCCCCTTTTGGTGGGGGGATAGCTGAACTCGTCGGGTTTCGACGAGCTGCCTACGTACCTCTTGCGAGGATCAAGCCATCTCGTAGTTCTGCTTATATCGCGGATGTTATTACTCCACGACTTCCGGCGTTTCGACTGTCTTGGCTAAGTCGGCAACCGCGTCGGGAGTTGGATCATCCGTTCCGTCGGCGATGGACTCAAGGATTGGCTTATCATCCTGAGTCGTGGCCTTTTTGGACGAATCCGAGTCGTCCTTTGCCGAGTTCTCAGAGATACTCGGATGCTTCTTAGTTCGCTTCAGGTTAGCCGCTGGGGCGTTCCGATTGCTGCGCAATTTATGTTCAGCCAGGAAGCAGAGTCGCGACTGTTTTTGGCTTCCCCAGATTACCGCCGTTCCAGTTGGTGTTGGAAACTTGACGCTGAGATGGTAAGTGGATGGGACTGCCTTCATGGCGTTTATCCAAGGAGTCCCCATTATGGCGTTGTAGATAGCCGGGTTATCCACTACCGCGAATTCGACGATCTTTGTGACCTCTTTCGCCATGACTGGTAGCCTGATCTTTCCGAGGGTCATGGAGGTGACGCCCGAGAATCCAGTCAACGGTCTCGGTTCTGAGATGACTTCTCCGAGGGGTATGTTCATCCTTTGGAGGGTATCGCGGAACATGATGTTGACCGTGCTTCCCGTGTCGATGAGGATGCGGCCGACTTCGAGATCTTGGATCACCAAGTCGATGACCAGAGGATCGTAGTGAGGTTTGTCGAGTCCGGCCGTATCTTGTTCCTCGAAGACGATCGCGTGATTGGGGACGTCGTCTTCTGGGCACCATCCGGGACTCGTTTCGGCTTTCCGTCCATAGGCTTTGATCAACGAAACTGAGTCCTGGTAGAAGTGCGATCCGCCAATGATCATGTTGATCCTCTGGCGATTGCTGTTGTTTCCTTCGCCATCTTGCCTTCGTCCGCGTTTTTCACCTGATTGAGTTCCAGGAGTGTTATTTTCGGGATTGGCTCCGTAGGTCTTTGGCGGACGGTCGGAATCTAAGAGCAGGTCTTTCACTCTTTTCACCGTTGCTAGTTCGCCGGCGAGCAGCTTTGTAATGAGTCTAGCGCCGAGAACTTTGCAATTGGCGGTAGAGTGACCTCTCGTCTGGTGGAACTCGCAGCTGGAGTTGTCCTTGTACGAGTTCCGCGTCCAAGTGTTTCCGGCGGTCCTTCCTTGCTCGGAGTTGACGGCGTAATTATGCTCGCCTTGGACGTCTTCCCCCTCGTGATGGACGTACTTGTCGTTACGTGAGGTTTTCTTCTTACCGGACGCTTTCTGCGGCCCGTGCTTTTGCGCCAGGACTTTCATCTCTTCCTCCATGATGATGAAATCCGTCACTTTGTGGAGAGTGTCCTGGATGGTGCGCGGTCTCTCCAGAGAAATCCACTTTTGGAATTTCGACTTGTACCAGAGGTTTTTCCTCAGGGCGTCGATGGCGACTCTATCGCTGAGGCCTGTTACCCTGGACATTACGAGTTTGAACCTCTTTATGTAGTCACGGAGCGGCTCGTCTTCCTTCTGAATGAGGCTCCAAAGATCTACATCGGAAGTTTCCCTGTCCATGAACATGGAAAACTGCTTCAGAAAGGCTGAAGCTAGCTGGCGAAAGCTTCCGATGGAGTTTCTTTTCAAGCGTGAGAACCACTCGAGCGCAGCACCTCTGAGGTTCTCGACGAACAGGAGACAGCAGCCGACGTCTTTTTCCCGCTCTGGAAGTTTAGACCTGGCCATCGCAATCTGAAAGGATTGCAGGTGTGCCTTCGGGTCTGTGGTTCCGTCGTAGGTGGGAAGCTTTATTTTCCCGGGATCTGAAACTCGTGCGTCCGTGATTCGAGACGTGAACGGAGTCTTCCTCGATTCTTCGAGGAGCAGGTCGATCTCGGGAGCAGTTCTGGTTGCGTGGTGAATCTGCGATTTTACTGCTTTCACCTCGGCTGCAGTCTTCGCGATGTATTCGCGTAGATCGTGGATCTCATTGGCGCCGTTTGCGCTTCTCTGTCTACGCTGGCTGCGATAGGCCCGGGTCTGGTCTTCGGCTAGCCTCTCTTGCTCTGACCAGTAGAGGTCTTCCTCCTCTTCCGTCATCGGTTTCTCGAAGGCTGCCGCCAGTCGAGCCGATTGACTTCGGGTCCTTCTGTGGTGGACGTCGGCGTCTTCGTCGGACGGATCTGACTGGTCGCTGATATCCAGATTGATTCTTTCGACGTCGACTCCTTTGTTTTCCCTCGCGGGAGGTGGAAGGTTATCCGTCGTTTTCTTCTGCCCCGCCGGAGTGGTATCGTCAGGGATGAGTTCCGGGGATTCTCTCGGGGCGTCTTTTTCTTTGTCTCCGGAAGTTCCAAAGTCAAGTCTCCTGACACGCCTCACCTTGGTGGATCCGCGCGGGAGTTTGCTTTTCGCTGTTAAGGTGCTGACCTGTTTAGCGAGCGAAGCCATTAGCTTCTCTTGTTCTTCCGACCGTTTCTGGGCGGTGGCGAACAGTTCCTTCACCTGGTCTAGCATCGCGGTGTTTGCCTCAGCAGTGACCGTCGATACGTTTCCAGCGGGAGTCTTCTCAGCGTTGGCATCGGCGGCTGGTCCGTCGTGCATTTGCTAGTCTTTTTCCGCGTTAGCAGACATGCTTAACTGGGCGTGCGTAGTTGTGAGAAAGATAATTCCGTGATTCCCCTCCTTCTAGCGCCAAACTGTGGGAACCAAAATTCGCACCGTCGATTTTAGTTAAGTTTAAAACGTAGGAAAACTAAGTTGACCTAGTTTTCCCCGAGGATCCCGGCTATCTGCTGGGCCACGCACGACAAAGTTAAAAGAAGGCTAAGTTGAAAGTAAATACGTAAAATAAGAGAGCAAAAAAGAAAGAATTTTATTTCCGAAATTCGCGGAGAGCGTTGGAACAATAGGTCGAGATCGCGGCCGTAAGAGCTGTCGATCGTCGCTAGTCTTGAAATCCTAGATCTAACCTAATTGAGTCGCAGCTCGCTAAAAAAGGAAATAAAGCCTAAGTTCTAAATTGCTCTGAGAGTAGTTTGCCTTGTGATTTTCGGATCCCCTTTCCTCTGCTCCTAGACTTGCTTATATACTCCCATATGACGGTCTATTCCTGACGGGCCGGCGCGAGCTGGGCTTTTTCCATTTTCGTCGGCCTTCATGTTTATCGGGAAAGTTGACATTTATCTTTTCGGAAAATTGATGTTTATCTTTTTGGAAGTTTGACATTTATCCTGTTTTGGGAAGATAATCGCAAACTGTCGTATCTATCTTTCTAGAAAATCGTAAAATGGTTATCCGATCATGTTTGGTCTTCGTTGGGCCGTATCTCGGATTTCCGCTATTTTTACGATTTCCTCGAGAGAATGTTCCTACTCGGACATTGGGTCTTTCGGAAGATCTTCGATTCTTCTATGTGGCAAATGGTGTTTTTAGATAATCGTTGCCGCTTTCTACGAAGTTCTCCCATCCGTTGACGTCTTACGAGTTTTCCGAAGGCTAGAAGGAAGAAAAGGAGTTTGGTTTGCGGGATTTAAAAAAGTCGCAAAACTTCGATTTCTGGCGGTTTGAGAACTTGGAACTCACGCACGAAGGCTAGCCGTCCGATAACTCGAGCTAGCATGGCGCTAGGCGCCCGGCGCCTAGAGGCAGCACGGGCGCTAGGCGCCCGGCGCCTAGAGGCAGCACGGGCGCTAGGCGCCCGGCGCCTAGAGGCAGCGCGGGCGCTAGGCGCCCGGCGCCTAGAGGCAGCGCGGGCGCTAGGCGCCCGGCGCCTAGAGGCAGCGCGGGCGCTAGGCGCCCGGCGCCTAGAGGCAGCGCGGGCGCTAGGCGCCCGGCGCCTAGAGGCAGCCCAGGGTCGTTTCTCGTTTCTTTCGGCTCGTGCGAGTTTTTGCGTTCTTTTTTACTTCTCGGAGATTTTAATCGTGTAGAGAATGTTTCTAATCGTTGATTTCGGAATGTCTTAACATTTTCCCGAGTTTTTCAGAATGAAACTTATTCTCTTAATGCTTCTCTAACATCTTTCGTATTTTGTCCGAACTTTTCGGACATCGATTTCGTCTTGACCGATTTTGACCCCAACACAGTCCTTCAGATGATGTATGTTGGGGTCAAAATCGGTCAAGACGAAATCGATGTCCGAAAGTTTCGAGAAAAACACAAAAGACGTAAGAGAAGCTTTAAGAGACTAAGTTTCAATAAAGAAACCTCGGGAAAATGTTAAGTCGTTTCGAAATCAACGACTAGAAACATTCTCCACACAATAAAAATCTCCGGAAAATAAAAAGAACGCAAAAATTCGTACGAACCGAAAGAAACGAGCAACTGACCCGGCGCTGGCCGTAGGCGCCGGGCGCCTAGCGCCCGTGCTGGCCGTAGGCGCCGGGCGCCTAGCGCCATGCTGGCTCGGGTTATCGGACGGCTAGTCTTCGTGCGTAAGTTCCAGGCTCTCAAACCGCCAGAAATCCGAGTTTTGCGACTTTCTGGAATCCCGCAAACAAAACTCCTTTTTCTACTCCTAGCCTTCGGAAAACCCGTAAGACATCGACGGATGGAAAAACTTCGTAAAAACGGCAATGGTTATCTAAAAACACCATTCGCCTCAGAAAAGAGTCGAAGATCTTCTGAAAGATCCAATATCCGAGTAGGAGCGTTTTCTCAAAGAAATGGTAAAAAATAGCGGAAGTCCGAGATACGGCCCAAAGGGGACCAAACATGATCGGATAACCAATTTACGATTTTCTAAAAAATAGATACGACAGCTTGCAATTATCTTCGCGTAACAAGATAAATGTCAAACTTTTAAAGGATAAACATCAAGTTTCCGAAAAGATAAATATCAACTTTCCCGATAAATACGAAAGCCGACAAAAATGGAAAAAGCCCAGCTCGCGGCGGCCCATCAGGAATAGACTGTCATATGGGAGTATATAAGCAAGTCTAGGAGCAGAGGAAGGAGGATCCAAAAAAAAATCAGAAGGCAAACTACTCTCAGAGCAATTTAGAACTTAGGCGTTTATTTCCTTTTTAGCGAGCTGCGACTCAATTAGGTGAGATCTAGGGTTTTGAGACTAGCGACGATCGACAGCTCTTACGGCCGCGATCTCGACCTATTGTTCCAACGCTCTCCGCGAATTCGGAAATAAAATTCTTTCTTTTTTGCTCTCTTTATTTTACGTATTTATTCTCAACTTAGCTTGTCTTAACTTTGTCGTGCGTGGCCCGGCAGATAGCCGGGATCCTCGGGGAAAACTAGGTTAACTTAGCTTTCATACGTTTAAACTTAACTAAAATCGACAGTGCGAATATCGGTTCCTACAGTTTGGCGCTAGAAGGAGGGGGATACACGGAATTATCTTTCTCGCAACTACGCACGCCCAGTTAAGCATGTCTGCTAACGCGGAAAAAGACAAGCAAACGCCGCCGATGCCAACGCTGAGAAGACTCCCGCCGGAAACATATCGACGGTCACTGCCGAGGCAAAACACCGCGATGCTGGACCAGGTGAAGGAACTGTTCGCCACCGCCCAGAAACGGTCGGAAGAACAAGAGAAACTAATGGCTTCACTCGCTAAACAGGTCAGTACCTTAACAGCGAAAAGCAAACTCCCGCGCGGATCCACCATGGTGAGGCGTGTCAGGAGGCTCGACTTCGGAACTTCCAGAGACAAAGAAAAAGATGCCTTGAGAGAATCCCCGGAACTCATCCCTGACAATACCACTCCGGCGGGGCAGAAGAAAACGACGGATAACCTTCCACCTCCCGCGAGAGAAAATGAAGGAGTCGACGTCGAAAGAATCAACCTGGATATCAGCGATCAATCGGATCCGTCCGACGAAGACGCCGACGTCCACCACAGAAGGACCCGAAGTCAGTCAGCTCGACTAGCGGCAGCCTTCGAAAAACCGATGACAGAAGAGGAAGAAGACCTCTACTGGTCAGAGCAAGAGAGGCTGGCCGAAGACCAGACTCGGGCCTATTGCAGCCAACATAGACAAAGGAGCGCAAACGGCGCCAATGAGATCCACGATTTACGCGAATACATCGCGAAAACTGCAGCCGAGGTGAAGGCGGTAAAATCGCAGATTCACCACGCAACCAGCACTGCTCCCGAGATCGACCTGTTCCTCGAAGAATCGAGGAAGACTCCGTTCACCTCTCGAATCACAGACGCACGAGTCTCAGATCCCGGGAAAATAAAGCTTCCCACCTATGACGGAACCACAGACCCGAAGACACATCTGCAATCCTTTCAGATTGCAATGGCTAGGTCTAAACTTCCGGAGCGGGAAAAAGACGTCAGCTGCTGTCTCCTATTCGTCGAGAACCTCAGAGGTGCTGCGCTCGAGTGGTTCTCGCACTTGAAAAGAAACTCCATCGCAAGTTTCCGCCAGCTGGCTTCAGCCTTTCTGAAGCAATTTTCCATGTTCGTGGACCGGGAAACTTCCGACGTAGACCTTTGGAGCCTGATTCAAAAGGAAGAAGAGCCGCTCTGCGACTACATAAGGAGGTTCAAACTTGTAATGTCCAGGATAACAGGCCTCAGCGACAGAGTCGCCATCGACGCCCTGAGAAAAAACTTTCGGTACAAATCGAAATTCCGAAAGTGGATTTCTTTTGAGAGGCCACGCACCATCCAGGACACTCTCCATAAGGCGACGGATTTCATCATCATGGAAGAAGAGATGAAAGTCCTAGCACAAAAGCACGGACCGCAGAAAGCGTCCGGCAAGAAGAAAACCTCACGTAACGACAAGTACGTCCATCACGAGGGGAAGACGTCCAAGGCGAACATAACTATGCCGTCAACTCCGAACAAGGGAGGACCGCCGGAAACACTTGGACGCGGAACTCGTACAAGGACAACTCCAGCTGCGAGTTCCATCAGACGAGAGGTCACTCTACCGCCAATTGTAAAGTCCTCGGCGCTAGACTCATTACAAAGCTGCTTGCCAGCGAGCTAGCAACGGCCAGGAGCGTGAAAGACCTGCTCCTAGATTCTGACCGTCCGCCGAAGACCGACGGAGCCAATCCCAAGAATAACGCTCCTGGAACTCAATTGGGCGAAAAACGCGGACGAAGACAAGACGGCGAAGGAAACAACAGCAATCGCCAGATGATCAACATGATCATCGGAGGATCGCACTTCTACCAGGACTCCGTTTTGTCAATTAAAGCCTACGGACGGAAGGCCGAAACAAGTCTCGGATGGTGCCCAGATGACGACGTTCCCAATCACGCGATCATCTTTGAGGAACAGGACACGGCCGGACTCGATAAACCCCACTACGATCCTCTGGTCATCGACTTGGTGATTCAAGATCTCGAAGTCGGCCGCATCCTCATCGACACAGGAAGCACGGTCAACATCATGTTCCGCGATACTCTCCGGAGGATGAACATACCCCTCGGAGAAGTCATCCCAGAACCAAGACCGTTGACTGGATTCTCGGGCGTCACATCCATGACCCTCGGAAAAATCAGGCTCCCAGTCATGGCAAAAGAAGTCACGAAGATCGTCGAGTTCGCGGTAGTGGATAACCCGGCCATCTATAACGCCATAATGGGAACTCCTCGGATAAACGCCATGAAGGCAGTCCCGTCCACTTACCATCTCAGCGTCAAGTTTCTGACACCAACTGGAACGGCGGTAATCTGGGGAAGCCAAAAACAGTCGCGACTCTGCTTCCTGGCTGAACATAAATTGCGCAGCAATCAGAACGCCCCTGTGGCTAACCCGAAGCGAACTAAGAAGCATCCGAGTATCCCCGAGAACTCGGCAAAGGACGACTCAAACTCGTCCGAAAAGGCCACGACTCAGGATGACAAAAAAGTCCTCGAATCCATCGCCGACGGAGCAGATGACCTAACTCCCAACGCGGCCACCGACTTAGCTAAAACAGTCGAGGCGCCGGAAATCGTGGAGTAATAGCATCTGCGATATAAACAGAACTACGAGATGGCTTGATCCTCGCAAAGAGGTACGTAGGCAGCTCGTCGAAACTCGACGAGTTCAGCTATCCCCCTCACCAAAAAGGGGGGGGGAGATGGGAACGAACACTCTCGTACTCCCGCAAAAATATTTTTTACATGTACTCTACGTTCTTGAAACTTTTTATAAAGTCTTAAATTCGAACGCTTATAACGCACAAACATTACGGAAAACGAAAATCGTATCTTTAAGGAACGCGAGACGTCGCAAGTTCCCGACCAGTTTCGATTCTCTATTCTCCTCCAAAAAACTCTATCAAACAGTCTTTCCGCGACTCTAAAATCCCTTTCCGTCGATTGGCCCCGACGGAAAAACATAGAAACATTTCACTCAATCAAATTCGTAGTCTGGCTTCCAACGAAGTCCTCTTGCATCCGACAAGGTTATCATAGTGCGCATACAAGAAATCCATATTTTGGTTAGCTCTTCGTAAAGGAAGTAGCTCGACTCGTACCCAAACGAATCGTATAAGCCGATAAGCATTTCGCGGATTCTAAAACGGTACGAAATCGCAAACAAGCAAAACGAAAAGCCGATTTGTCATCGCATAGCTTCAGTCCGAAACTAGACCTAGGTCTTGCCCTAAACCCGGCCTTGCTGGTATCTAAAATAACTCATAGGCATAAGTATCCAGAATACGAGATTCCAAAATTTGCCTCTTATCGCTTACAAACCTAACGTTCGCTACAAAGTAACCTACAGGTTAAGCGACAAAAAAAAGAGAAAGAGCTTGAATACGAAGTGACTACGCGTATTCAAACCCTCTACACTTGACGAAAGTATAAATCAAAACGCAGAATTCATAAAAGCATTCATAGCAGGGATTTAAAGGCCACCAACGGCCAATCCCGAGAAACACAAAGTCACGCGACCTCCTAAGGGTCGCAACACATACAAACAGCCCCACTTGGCCTATCACAAATTATAATCAAATGCAAGACATTCGGTTAAAGATATTCCATACGAGGAGTTGGGCTGGTCGACCTCTTCACCCTCCTCGCCTGCGTTCGCATCCGCACCCGCATCCGCTGTATCTTCCGAGACTTGAATAGGGTTCCACAACTCTCAAATTCTCCCCTCGATCGGAGGAACAGAGGATTCGGCGTTAGCGCATATTCTCATCGAGCCATCCATCGCGGCGAGTTCGCTGGAAAGAGAGAAACCCTCACGCTGCATCTTGTGTAGAGTACCGACCGAACCACGACACTCGCGAAAATCGCCTACAAAGTCCTGAGCCTCTTTGTACGCCTCGAATTCGGTAGAAAAGATTTCTGCCCTTCGGTTCAATTCGGCGGCAGCTCTTCTCCGCCCTCTCCTTTCTACACGAACGAGGGCTCGAGCCTGGACCTCGGCTTGCCGGCGGTTTTGCTCCTCCACCTCCAACCGATACTTGGCAAACTCCCTTTCAGTCTCCTCCGCTTTGAAGCGGGCCAATCGAGCAGTGCGGAAACTCCCATCATTCGATGTGTTCCATACTCTCACGGCCTGCAAAGAAGTCAAGGTCAAATAAAAAAAAGGGGGGGGATTTGCTCGAGTTTCAGGAACAAACCTCGTCGACCAAACGAGCACCCTCCGCGGTCACCTTATCCCTCTCCTCGTTGTCCAAAGACTCGTCACGGGTAAATGCCGGAGGGAGCTCATCAAAGAAGTCACTTGGGGGAGGGTTCAGACCGGGAACACCCCCATTTTCTGCGACAAAGTCAGGATCGTATCTCGGCAGCTCATCGTTTCCCGACGAGGCCTCGAAAGCGATCCCTTTGCCCTTCAATGATCTCCCCCTCCGCCTCGGGGGAGCGAATACGAAGGATCCATCGTTAATGATAGGTCGCGTGCCGCCTCGCGATCGGTGAAGCGCGACCGCCTTTCGAATCCGGTCAAGATTAAAAGAATTCCAGGAACAGGCCCTTGACCTAAATGTGTCTCTCTTGGTGGAAAGATCGGAAGGAACATGCGCGAGACACCTGTTCTCTGAACATTAAAAAATATATATATATACGTTTAGAGCTCGCCTTTTGGATTCTAAAAAAAAAGAAAAGAGAGAGTACGATAATCTTACCACGTCGGTACAACCAGTCCGTCGGGAATAGATGAAGAAAGCCTTCCTCGAGAGACTCTCCATCTATCCTCACAAAAAAGAAACGATCGACGAAATCCTTAGCATGTGAGGTAAGTCCACGAATTACCGAAAAATCGGTCCTCGATTTCATGGCATATATTCCATTGGTGCTCACAGTCTTGGAACTCCACAACCCTTCGAAGTCCGAAGGGCTAAGATCCATTCCTAACTCGTAACTCAGAATTACAACGCCAAGCCAGCTTTCTAAAGCCGGCACGTTCAACTGGCTGATTGAGATTTCGAAACGGTCGAGAGCCTGAACAATGACCCCAGGGATTGGGAACCATAGTCAACATTGCGTCAGGAATGCCTCGTAGCAAGTAAAGTAACCCTCCGGAGGGCGCTCTGAACTCTCATTCCCAAGAGGAATGCGAAACACGACTCCCTTCGGAACCTTATAACACTCTCGAAGAATTCCGAGATACTCGGGGGATACATCGCTCGGCGAATCAATTTCCATATGCGCCTTCAGAGGTCGCCGGGGAATCGGAATCACGGGAAGAGAGGCATCAGGACCGAAGACGGCGTCACAATACGTGCCCCTGTCAATCTCTGGAACCTCGGGCTTCGGAACTTCCTCCTCGGCATGGAATCTATCCGAAGACGAGCGAGACTGTATCCTCGAGGATTTCGATCTTGAAGTCATTCTTTTCTTAAAGGTAGAGAGAGAATTTGCAAGGGAGAGATTGACTTAAGATTCTTGGGTGAAATAAGAATGGTAAAGAATTCACAAGTCTTTATAGACAAGGATTTGACTATTTACCCCGACCTTCGACACGATTTCGTCTCCATACTTTCCTCACGAACCATACAGCAAGCTAGGACCTACGAACCCTACGGCTCCAAGCTAGCTAGGGGGCGAACTGTTGGGGTCAAAATCGGTCAAGACAAAATCGATGTCCGAAAGTTTCGGATAAAACACGAAAGACGTTAGAGAAGCTTTAAGAGACTAAGTTTCAATCAAGAAACCTCAGGAAAATGTTAAGTCGTTTCGAAATCAACGACTAGAAACATTCTCCACACAATAAAAATCTCCGGAAAGTTAAAAGAACGCAAAAAACTCGCACGAACCGAAAGAAACGAGCAACTGACCCCGTGCTGCCCGTAGGCGCCGGACGCCTAGCGCCCGCGCTGCCTCTAGGCACCGGGCGCCTAGCGCCCGTGCTGCCTCTAGGCGCCGGGCGCCTAGCGCCCGTGTTGCCTCTAGGCGCCGGGCGCCTAGCGCCCGTGCTGCCTTTAGGCGCCGGGTGCCTAGCGCCCGTGCTGCCCGTAGGCGTCGGGTGCCTAGCGCCCGCGCTGCCTCTAGGCGCCGGGCGCCTAGCGCCCGTGCTGCCTCTAGGCGCCGGGCGCCTAGCGCCCGTGCTGCCTCTAGGCGCCGGGCGCCTAGCGCCCGTGCTGCCTCTAGGCGCCGGGCGCCTAGCGCCCGTGCTGCCCGTAGGCGCCGGGCGCCTAGAGCCCGTGCTGGCCGTAGGCGCCGGGCGCCTAGCGCCTGTGCTGCCCGTAAGCGCCGGGCGCCTAGAGCCCGTGCTGGCCGTAGGCGCCGGGCGCCTAACGTCATGCTAGCTCGAGTTGTCGGACGGCTAGTCTTCGTGCGTAAGTTCCAGTCTCTCAAACCGCCAGAAATCCGAGTTTTGCGACTTTCTGGAATCCCGCAAACCAAACTCCATTTTCTACTCCTAGCCTTCGGAAAACCCGTAAGACATCGACGGATGGAAAAACTTCGTAGAAAACGGCGATGGTTATCTAAAAATACCATTCGCCTCAGAAAAGATTCGAAGATCTTCCGAAAGATCCAATATCCGAGTAGGAGCGTTCTCTCAAAGAAATCGTAAAAAATAGCGGAAGTCCGAGATACGGACCAAAGGGGACCAAACATGATCGGATAACCAATTTAAGATTTTCTAAAAGATAGATACGACAGCTTGCAATTATCTTCGCGTAACAAGATAAATGTCAAACTTCCAAAGGATAAACATCAAGTTTCCGAAAAGATAAATGTCAACTTTCCCGATAAATACGAAAGCCGACAAAAATGGAAAAAGCCCAGCTCGCGGCGGCCCATCAGGAATAGACCGTCATATGGGAGTATATAAGCAAGTCTAGGAGCAGAGGAAGGAGGATCCAAAAAAAATCAGAAGGCAAACTACTCTCAGAGCAATTTAGAACTTAGGCGTTTATTTCCTTTTTAGCGAGCTGCGACTCAATTAGGTTTGATATAGGGTTTTGAGACTAGCGACGATCGACAGCTCTTACGGCCGCGATCTCGACCTATTGTTCCAACGCTCTCCGCGAATTCGGAAATAAAATTCTTTCTTTTTTGCTCTTTTTATTTTACGTATTTATTCTCAACTTAGCATGTCTTAACTTTGTCATGCGTGGCCCAGCAGATAGTCGGGATCCTCGGGGAAAACTAGGTTAACTTAGCTTTCCTACGTTTAAACTTATCTAAAATCGACAGTGTGAATTTCGGTTCCCACATGTCAAACTTCCAAAGGATAAACATCAAGTTTCCGAAAAGATAAATGTCAACTTTCCCGATAAATACGAAAGCCGACGAAAATGGAAAAAGCCCAGCTCGCGGCAGCCCATCAGGAATAGACCGTCATACTCGGGGGATACATCGCTCGGCGAATCAGTTTCCATACGCGCCTTCAGAGGTCGCCGGGGAATCGGAATCACGGGAAGAGGGGCATCAGGACCGAAGACGGCGTCACAATACGTGCCCCTGTCAATCTATGGAACCTCGGGCTTCGGAACTTCCTCCTCGGCATGGAATCTATCCGAAGACGAGCGAGACTGTCTCCTCGAGGATTTTGATCTTGAAGTCATTCTTTTCTTAAAGGTAGAGAGAGAATTTGCAAGGGAGAGATTGACTTAAGATTCTTGGGTGAAATAAGAATGGTAAAGAATTCACAAGTCTTTATAGACAAGGATTTGACTATTTACCCCGACCTTCGACACGATTTTGTCTCCATACTTTCCTCACGAACCATACAGCAAGCTAGGACCTACGAACCCTACGGCTCCTAGCTAGCTAGGGGGCTAACTGTTGGGGTCAAAATCGGTCAAGACGAAATCGATGTCCGAAAGTTTCGGATAAAACACGAAAGACGTTAGAGAAGCTTTAAGAGACTAAGTTTCAATCAAGAAACCTCAGGAAAATGTTATGTCGTTTCGAAATCAACGACTAGAAACATTCTCCACACAATGAAAATCTCCGGAAAGTTAAAAGAACGCAAAAAACTCGCACGAACCGAAAGAAACGAGCAACTGACCCCGTGCTGCCCGTAGGCGCCGGACGCCTAGCGCCCTCGCTGCCTCTAGGCACCGGGCGCCTAGCGCCCGTGCTGCCTCTAGGCGCCGGGCGCCTAGTGCCCGTGCTGCCTCTAGGCGCCGGGCGCCTAGCGCCCGTGCTGCCTTTAGGCGCCGGGCGCCTAGCGCCCGTGCTGCCCGTAGGCGCCGGGCGCCTAACGCCCGCGCTGCCTCTAGGCGCCGGGTGCCTAGCGCCCGCGCTGCCTCTAGGCGCCGGGCGCCTAGCGCCGGGCGCCTAGCGCCCGTGCTGCCTCTAGGCGTCGGGCGCCTAGCGCCAGTGCTGCCTCTAGGCGCCGGGCGCCTAGCGCCCGTGCTGCCCGTAGGCGCCGGGCGCCTAGAGCCCGTGCTGGCCGTAGGCGCCGGGCGCCTAGCGCCTGTGCTACCCGTAGGTGTCGGGCGCCTAGAGCCCGTGCTGGCCGTAGGCGCCGGGCGCCTAGCGTCATGCTAGCTCGAGTTGTCGGACGGCTAGTCTTCGTGCGTAAGTTCCAGGCTCTCAAACCGCCGGAAATCCGAGTTTTGCGACTTTCTGGAATCCCGCAAACCAAACTCCATTTTCTACTCCTAGCCTTCAGTAAACCCGTAAGACATCGACGGATGGAAAAACTTCGTAGAAAACGGCGATGGTTATCTAAAAATACCATGCGCCTCAGAAAAGAGTCGAAGATCTTCCGAAAGATCCAATATCCGAGTAGGAGCGTTCTCTCAAAGAAATTGTAAAAAATAGCGGAAGTCCGAGATACGGACCAAAGGGGACCAAACATGATCGGATAACCAATTTACGATTTTCTAAAAGATAGATACGACAGCTTGCAATTAGCTTCGCGTAACAAGATAAATGTCAAACTTCCAAAGGATAAACATCAAGTTTCCGAAAAGATAAATGTCAACTTTCCCGATAAATACGAAAGCCGACAAAAATGGAAAAAGCCCAGCTCGCGGCGGCCCATCAGGAATAGACCGTCATATGGGAGTATATAAGCAAGTCTAGGAGCAGAGGAAGGAGGATCCAAAAAAAATCAGAAGGCAAACAACTCTCAGAGCAATTTAGAACTTAGGCGTTTATTTCCTTTTTAGCGAGCTGCGACTCAATTAGGTTAGATCTAGGGTTTTGAGACTAGCGACGATCGACAGCTCTTACGGCCGCGATCTCGACCTATTGTTCCAACGCTCTCCGCGAATTCGGAAATAAAATTCTTTCTTTTTTGCTCTTTTTATTTTACGTATTTATTCTCAACTTAGCCTTTCTTAACTTTGTCATGCGTGGCCCAGCAGATAGCCGGGAACCTTGGGGAAAACTAGGTTAACTTAGCTTTCCTACGTTTAAACTTAACTAAAATCGACAGTGCGAATTTCGGTTCCCACATGTCAAACTTCCAAAGGATAAACATCAAGTTTCCGAAAAGATAAATGTCAACTTTCCCGATAAATACGAAAGCCGACGAAAATGGAAAAAGCCCAGCTCGCGGCGGCCCATCAGGAATAGACCGTCATATGGGAGTATATAAGCAAGTCTAGGAAGGGGGATCCGAAAATCAGAAGGCAAACTACTTTCAGAGCAATTTAGAACTTAGGCGTTTATTTCCTTTTTAGCGAGCTGCGACTCAATTATGTTAGATCTAGGGTTCGAGACTAGCGACGATTGACAGCTCTTACGGCCACGATCTCGACCTATTGTTCCAACGCTCTCCGCGAATTCGGAAATAAAATTCTTTCTTTTTTGCTCTCTTTATTTTACGCATTTATTCTCAACTTAGCCTGTCTTAACTTTGTCGTGCGTGGCCCAGCAGATAGCCGGGACCCTCGGGGAAAACTAGGTCAACTTAGTTTTCCTACGTCTAAACTTAACTAAAATCAATAGTGCGAATTTTGGTTCCCACAGTTTGGCGCTAGAAGGAGGGGGATACACGGATTTATCTTTCTCGCAACTACGCACGCCCAGTTGACCATGTCTGCTAACGCGGAAAAAGACAAGCAAACGCACGACGGACCAGCCGCCGATGCCAACGCTGAGAAGACTCCCGCCGGAAACGTATCGACGGTCACTGCCGAGGCAAACACCGCGATGCTGGACCAGGTAAAGGAACTGTTCGCCACCGCCCAGAAACGGTCGAAAGAACAAGAGAAACTAATGGCTTCACTCGCTAAACAGGTCAGTACCTTAACAGCGAAAAGAAAACTCCCGCGCGGATCCACCAAGGTGAGGCGTGTCAGGAGGCTCGACTTTGGAACTTCCGGAGACAAAGAAAAAGATGCCCCGAGAGAATCCCCGGAACTCATCCCTGACGATACCACTCCAGTGGGGCAGAAGAAAACGACGGATAACCTTCCACCTCCTGCAAGGGAAAACGAAGGAGTCGACGTCAAAAGAATCAACCTGGATAACAGCGATCAATCGGATCCCTCCGACGAAGACGCCGACGTCCACCACAGAAGGACCCGAAGTCAGTCAGCTCGACTGGCGGCAGCCTTCGAAAAACCGATGACAGAAGAGGAAGAAGACCTCTACTGGTCAGAGCAAGAGAGGCTGGCCGAAGACTAGACTCGGGCCTATCGCAGCCAACGTAGACAAAGGAGCGCAAACGGCACCAATGAGATCCACGATTTACGCGAATACATCGCGAAGACTGCAGCCGAGGTGAAGGCGGTAAAATAGCAGATTCACCACGCAACCAGCACTGCTCCCGAGATCGACCTGCTCCTCGAAGAATTGAGGAAGACTCTGTTCACCTCTAGAATCACAGGCGCACGAGTCTCGGATCCCTGGAAAATAATGCTTCCCACATACGGCGGAACCACAGACCCGAAGGCACATCTGCAATCCTTTCAGATTGCAATGGCTAGGTCTAAACTTCCGGTGCGGGAAAAAGATGTCGGTTGTTGTCTCCAATTCGTCGAGAACCTCAGAGGTGCTGCGCTCGAGTGGTTCTCGCACTTGAAAAGAAACTCCATCGGAAGTTTCCGCCAGCTTGCTTCAGCCTTTCTGAAGCAATTTTCCAAGTTCATGGACAGGGAAACTTCCGACGTAGACCTTTGGAGCCTGATTCAAAAGGAAGACGAGCCGCTCCGCGACTACATAAGGTGGTTCAAACTCGTAATGTCCAGGGTAACAGGCCTCAGCGACAGAGTCGCCATCGACGCCCTGAGAAAAAACCTTTGGTATAAATCGAAATTCCGAAAGTGGATTTCTTTGGAGAGACCACACACCATCCAAGACACTTTAAACAAGGCGATGGATTTCATCATCATGGAAGAAGAGATGAAAGTCCTAGCACAAAAGCACGGACCGCAGAAAGCGTCCGGCAAGAAGAAAACCTCACGTAACGACAAGTACGTCCATCACGAGGGGGAAGACGTCAAAGGCGAACATAACTACGCCGTCAACTCCGAACAAGGGAGGACCGCCGGAAACACTTGGACGCGGAACTCATACAAGGACAACTATAGCTGCAAGTTCCATCAGACGAGAGGTCACTCTACCGCCAATTGTAAAGTCCTCGGCGCTAGACTCATCACAAAGCTGCTTGCCGGCGAGCTAGCAACGGTCAGGAGCGTGAAAGACCTGCTCCTAGATTCTGACCGACCGCCGAAGACCGACGGAGCCAATCCCGAGAATAACGCTCCTGGAACTCAATCGGGCGATAAACGCGGACGAAGACAAGACGGCGATGGAAACAACAACAATCGCCAGAGGATCAACATGATCATCGGAGGATCACACTTCTACCAGGATTCCGTTTCGTCAATCAAAGCCTATGGGCGGAAGGCCGAAACGAATCCCGGATGGTGTCCAGAAGACGACGTTCCCAATCACACGATCGTCTTCGAGGAACAGGACACGGCCGGACTCGATAAACCCCACTACGATCCCCTGGTCATCGACTTGGTGATTCAAGATCTCAAAGTCGGCCGCATCCTCATCGACACAGGAAGCACGGTCAACATCATGTTCCGCGATACTCTCCAGAGGATGAACATACCCCTCGGAGAAGTCATCCCAGAACCAAGACCGTTGACTGGATTCTCGGGCGTCACATCCATGACCCTCGGAAAAATCAGGCTCCCAGTCATGGCAAAAGAAGTCACGAAGATCGTCGAGTTCGCGGTAGTGGATAACCCGGCCATCTATAACGCCATAATGGGAACTCCTTAGATAAACGCCATGAAGGCGGTCCCGTCCACTTACCATCTCAGCGTCAAGTTTCCGACACCAATTGGAACGGCGTTAATCTAGGGAAGCCAAAAACAGTCGCGACTCTGCTTCCTGGCTGAACATAAATTGCGCAGCAATCGGAACGCCCAAGTGGCTAACCCGAAGTGAACTAAGAAACATCCGAGTATCTCCGAGAACTCGGCAAAGGACGACTCAGACTTGTCCAAAAAGGCCACGACTCAGGATGACAAGAATATCCTCGAGTCCATCGCCGACGGAACGGATGACCTAACTCCCAACGCGGCCACCGACTTAGCTAAAAAAATCGAGGCGCCGAAAATCGTGGAGTAATAGCATCTGCGATATAAACAGAACTACGAGATGGCTTGATCCTCGCAAGAGGTACGTAGGCAGCTCGTCGAAACCCGACGAGTTCAGCTATGCCCCTCACCAAAAGGGGGGGGGGGGAGATGGGAACGAACACTCTTGTACTCCCGCAAAAATATTTTTTACATGTACTCTACGTTCTTGAAACTTTTTATAAAGTCTTAAAACTTTTTATAAAGTCTTAAATTCGAACGCTTATCTAACGCACAAACATTACGGAAAACGAAAATCGTATCTTTAAGGAACGCAAGACGTCGCAAGTTCCCGACCAGTTTCGATTCTCTATTCTCCTCCAAAAAACTCTATCAAACAGTCTTTCCGCGACTCTAAAATCCCTTTCCGTCGATTGGCCCCGACGGAAAAACATAGAAATGTTTCACTCAATCAAATTTGTAGTCTGGCTTCCAACGAAGTCCCCTTGCATCCGACAAGGATATCATAGCGCGCTATACAAGAAATCCAATTTTTGGTTAGCTCTTCGTAAAGGAAGTAGCTCGACTCGTACCCAAACGAATCGTATAAGCCGATAAGCATTTCGCGGATTCTAAAACGGTACGAGTCAGGTCGAAATCGCAAACAAGCAAAACGAAAAGCCGATTTGTAATCGCATAGCTTCAGTCCGACACTAGACCTAGGTCTTGCCCTAAACCCGGCCTTGCTGGTATCTAAAACATCTCATAGGCATAAGTATCCAGAATACGAGATTCCAAAATTTGCCTCTTATTGCTTACAAACCTAACGTTCGCTACAAAGTAACCTACGGATTAAGCGACAAAAAAAGAAAGAGCTTGAATACGAAGTGACTACGCGTATTAAAACCCTCTACACTTGACGAAAGTATAAATCAAAACGCAGAATTCATAAAAGCATTCATAGCAAGGATTCAAAGGCCACCAATGGCCAATCCCGAGAAACACAAAGTCACGCGACCTCTGATATACCATGATTTTGACCCACTTTTACTCATGGTATTTATATGATTTTACTATATATATCTATGTTTTGGAGTCTTTTAGGTATGTTTTCAGGTTCAAGGGCATTTTGGAGTAAAGTGGCGTTTTAGGTGCCATTTGGAGCTTAAAGGAGAGTTTTCCCGAGATGACTTGAAGATCAGACATCGAGGTCGATATCCAGAGTTACATATCGATCGATACACATCTTGTGTAATCGATCGATGACGCATTTGAAGAAATGACGACGAGATACTCCATCGATCGATGTACACTTAGTACCATCGATCGATATCGAGCGTGCAGAAGAAGGAAGAATATTCTCAATCGACTTGAAGCCCAAGATGTCTCAATATTACTATAATGCCCCTGACGAGTTTTTAACCTAATTGTACTCAATATTTATACCTTTGCCTATGTGTTTTGGCAAAGTAAGCTTTAACAACATATCATCGTTCTAGTACTTCTACTTATCAATAAAGTATTCTTTTCATCTTAATTTTGTTCTCATCTAAGGTTATAGGATTCGAGGTTTAGAAGAAAGATACAAAGAGATTTGTTATCACGAGGAACTTGATTGTTCGGTCTTCTAAATGAATCTCTATTATTACCTAGATGCTATGAATCTCTCAGTCATGTCTGAGTAGATTCCCTTGTTAGATTTAGGGTTCAAATAGTTATGAGGGATTAGCCCCAACTATGGACTGTTGAGTTGTATACTCATTATCCTGATGAACCCTAATGCTTATTCTAGAATAGCTAACTAGAATATGATCTTGGAATTGATTTAATCCATAAATCAATCTCCTGACATCATCTTGAATAAGCTAAGATCCTCTAGGGATAAGCGAGAGCCGGTCTATGATCTTGGTGAACATATATTCGATTCGATCTAGAGCTATATCGACCGATACTCCGATAGAGTAATCGATCGAAGACACACATATCGATCGATACAAGCTGTCAAACATCGATCGATATTGTCGGCAGACAGATCAATAGACGAGACTAGTAACGATAGTTATTAGCCAACTTTAAAGAATCGAAGTTCTTTAGTATATGCAAGCAACTCATTAAAACATCCATAGCATTATAATCCTGAACTAGCTGAATAGTAACCTTGAATCTAACCAATTCTCTTATTGATTACAACCCTCAAACACTCTCTTGAGCAATTAATCATTGCTCACAACTTGCAATTTACATTTAAACCATTTCAACCTAGCTTAGTCACTAAGGATTAAACACCTTTTGTGTTCCTTCGCTCCCCGTGAAATCGATCCCTAAGTACTACATCTGAACCTCTTATTTGAGAGAGTAATTCACTCCTAGGGTAATTTGAGTGAGATCAAATTTGGCGCCGTTGCCGGGGAGCTAAGATCGCCATTAGATTTAATCTGATTAGGTCTAGGTTATTTAAATTTCTGCTAAATCACCTTCTGACGCAAAAATTTTTTTTTTCTTGATTTTCAGGTACATGCCCAGCAATACCAGAAGCAACAAGAATCATCAACTTGTGTACTCAGAAGACCCCCACAGCCTGGAGCGTAGCATTCGCAAGAACTTACGTTCCACATCGATCGACATAACCTCTACTTTGTCGACCGATACACCGACATCGATCGACATCACCAACTGTTCGTCGACCGATACTGCTCTACCACAGTCGACCGAGACACCTTCTCCGTCGACCGATACTCGCCGCACTCCATCGCTCGACAACCCTCCGTCGACCGATACTCTTTACCATACATCGATCGATATAGATCATCTTACATCGATCGATACCAACGGACGAGCCATGGTAGTGCCTATTATTCTCAGAACCGATGAGAATGGAGACCTGCGTGATCAAGATGGTCACCTGCGTAACGCAGCAGGTCAGAAGCTGAATGCTCAAAAGGAAATCATTCCTGAGCAAGACACTACAGACTTCATCCAACCTGCAGATGAAGCCAGCAGAGCTATAACCCTGGCAGATTACAACCGTCCAGATCAGTTCTATATCAACAGATCCGCCATCCGCCCTCCTGCTATTCAGAGAGGAGATTTCGAGCTCAAGCCGCAGTACTACGGTCTCGTAGGACAGATACCCTTCTGTGGGCTATCTCATGAGCATCTTATGGATCATCTGGAGAGATACGAAGATATTATATCTTACATCAAAGCCAACGGAGTCCCTGAAGACTATCTATTTTGCAAGCTTTTCAAATACTCTCTATCAGGAGAAGCTTTGCAGTGGCTGCGACAATTACCACCAGGATCTCTCACTACTTGGAAGGACATCAAAAACGCATTCCTGCGTAACTTCTTTGATGAGTCACGTGCTGAAGACTGGAGGAGAAAAATTGCTACATTTACTCAGGAACCTGGAGAATCTTTCAAAGATGCCTGGAACAGATTCAAATCCTACCAGCGCGACTGCCCACATCATGGATACAACAACGTGCAACTACTCTGCACCTTCTACAGAGGCATCGCTCTAAAGTATCAAATGGCTCTGGACACTGCCAGTGAAGGAAATTTCAGCACAAGGAATCCACATGACGCTGTGAAGTTAATTGATAACTTGGCTTCAAGCAACAGTACGAAGAACATCGTCAAAGCAAAATCTGTCTCATTCCTTGGGAAAGAACAGATTAGTGAATTCCAATCACAGCTGGATAATGTTCAGAAGCTACTTAACAAGCAAATTTGCTCAGTTGAGGATGCAGAAACCGCAGAGGATCAAGTAGACGAAGATGTGAATTGGATCAGTGGAGCTGGATTTCAGAGATCTGGAAACTAGGGAGGAAACAGAAACTTCTCAGGACAGAGAAGCAACTACAGTCCACAGAAACCCTCCTACAACAGCAGCAACCCCAACAACAACAGGAGTTACGGAAACTCATTCTACACCAATCCACCCCCACCCACCCAGGAAAGCAAGCTAGAAGAAATGCTGGAAAGAGTTCTACAGACACAACAGAAGCTCCAGGTGGATTTCAATGGGAAGATTGACTCTGTCTACACCACTCTAAGTTCAAAGCTTGATACTTTGAATACCTATGTGAAAAAAGTGGAGACTCAAGTAGTTCAAACATGAGAGGCTTTGAAGAAACAAGAAGCCTTAGCAAGAGCATCAGGAGAGCCTACAACTCACCACCACGTCAATGCCATCATAGATGATGATTTCTGGGAGGAAGTTCCCAAGGATGAGCTGCAGAAAACGACAGAAGAAACCTCACCCCTGGCCGGATTTGAATCATATCGATCGATGTTACGAGCTCGACGTCGATCGATATCACCAAAAGCAAAGCGATCGATAAACTTTGATGAGCATCGATCGATAGACTTCGAGGAACCCTCAAAAGAGTGCAATTCGATCAACATTATGTCACACGAAGCCTTTGCAGCCAAACACCCACGACCACCCACCGGTATGGACGTAAGAGACGGAGACTACTCAATTGGAAGTTGGGCAAGCGACTACAATGAGAGTTTTGCAGTAGAAGCAGTTCCACTACAATATGCAATTCCACCCGAGGAAGTCCCATCGACCGATACGTTACAACAACAATCGATCGATTACCGTCAGCCAACATCGACCGATGCACCTGTTACAGCATCGCCCGATACGACCACTACACCATCCGAGGTACAAATAAATAATATTGATTTTGGTTATCTAACTCCGGATGAGTTTGGTATTTTCAGAGATCCAGAAGGCAATGCACGAGCAATGGATGGGAGAATCATCCCAATCACAAGGAAGGACATAGGAGACATCCTTCAAACAGCCAACGGATCCACAAACCTCTTCAAACAACTACCTCACACCTCTGTCAACCAGCAGCATCAGCACATCAGTACAACAACAGAATCAAATCAAGACGGAGATACAGCTGATCATATCAACACGGAGGATTCGGAATTTCAGGACATATCGATCGATAAACACAACCGTATATCGTTCGATATGCACCAAGAAATGGGGAGACGAGCTTTCAAAGATGGAATTCGACGCTTCTTGTGGGAGAAGAAGGACGAATTTGGAGTTTTCAGAGACGAATCTGGGTTCGCTAGAGGAGTCAATGGAGACATCATCCATGTTTCGAAGGAAGCCATTGAGGAGTTACTTAACAGAGCATCATTGTTTGATTGGTCTTGTTTTTGTTTGCCTATACATGCAGATCACTTCAACAGAGCAGAACCTAAAGAGAAGCTCTACACAGAAGCTGAAGTCCAACGAATAATCTATGAGGCCAAGAGTCCTTACATCTGGCAAACCTTTACCTATCCACATGAAATGGAGAGAGCACGATCAGAACTCCAATCTGAAATCAACTGGATTCAGAGCGCTTATAATCTTCAACAACAAAAGAAAGACGCCCTTGAAGAAGAAGTATCCACTCTCCGTTCACAACTGAAAACCGACGTGCCACCATCGACCGATGCCGGACAGATAGCATCGACCGATCCTCTTACTACGCCATCGACTGATGCAGACCAACACACATCAACCGATAGACGATTGCAGAACACCTACAGCAAAGAAGAAATCTCTAATCTCATCCGCAGCATATATCAGGACATCAAACGAGAAGAGGCAACCACAACCAAAGATCTAAAAGACAAATATCAGCAGCTCAGCAACAACTTCACCTCATTCAAGGAACGCACATCAACAATGGCAGATACCATGGATCACATCATCAAGGCTCTACACCACACACATCAAACGATGAAATCCTTCTACACCAGCAAGAAGAAAATAACTGATGAGATGATTCCAACAATGGAAGATCGACTGCACGAGGTTGAAGATACATTGAGAGCATTCTGCGAGAACTACAGACGCGAAGCATCGACCGATATGACATCTCGTCCATCGCCCGATATGAACTCCAGCGAGTTTTGCACCAGAGCTGATATGGAGGAGACAGTTCAAGATCTCTTCACCATAGTTCAAGAGGTTGGAGATTCTACCTACCAAAGGTTTAAGCAACTATGGTTTCCAGTGCAAAGCGACGTCAAGAGCATGGAGTACACTATAGAGAACATCCAGAAGGAGATCAAGACCATCTCAAGACAACTCGCGAATAGACCAGCACCATTAGCATCGATCGATATACCAACCAGGGAATCGACCGACAGACCTAGACCAGTGTCGATCGATATTGACTACCCGAGATCGATCGATAGGCTCATGGTACGAAGGAGAACGTTTGAGAGGCTCAATGACATACAAGAAGAACTCGGTGATCTATCCCAACACACCTATCCAACATTCAGAAACCACCAGTTCCACATTGAAAGCAATGCAGAAGATATACAACGTCTGCGCACCGAGGTTATTGAATTAAGGGAGAAACTAACCAGAGGAGATAAAGCCACAAGAAGCTTCTTCACCACTTGGTTTGGAAAAAAACATGGAGAGAACACGGATGAGGCTTGCTTCTCAGCAAGTGTCATGAATTCACCTCACTAGCCTCATTACTACCATAGTCAAGCTAAAAGACTATAATAAAGCGCTGAGTGGGAGGCAACCCACTATTAGGTATTTTCTTACTTAGTTAAATCTGATATATGTTTTTATTTTTTCGTTTTTCGTTTTTTGTTTTTAAGTTTATCAGATTCTAGACGATTACCATTCACATCGACCGATACGATCCTGTCGACATCGCTCGACATACCCCTATCCTTATCGATCGACATAGACGACTCACTATCGCTCGATACGCATTCATGGTTCGGTATATCGTTCTAATTTTCGATATCAGTACATTCCTTATGATTTATTTATGCCCTAATCCGACTATTATACACTGAGGACAGTGTATGATTTAAGTCTGGGGGGAGATTACTGATGCTACATTACCTTTTTGATTTCACCAAAATGTTTTCAAAACTGGTTTTATTGAGTCAAGAAAGGGACTAGGATATTTTTCAAAAATTTTTCTTTTTATCTAACCACTCTTTAGCACCATTCTTAGATTTGTTGATTACAGAAAGTACTAAAGATGCTAAAGTTGATCAACTGTTACCTACGACAATACTTCTCATGATTGTTTGGAAGAACCAAAGCTGATCTCCAACCTAACCTGACAATCTATTGCTTGTCTTGGGGCTTGGTATACAAGGGATCGGAATCCTCCTGCAAGTCTGGAAGGTAATAGTCTGTGTGCTTCTGATTCCCTTCTCTCTCTCTCTTCAGCATCCTAAGGAAAGAGAGATTATTTGTATAAAGATGTGATATGATATCTTGAGAGGTAGAGGGGTAGGAGTGATTCCTGCGACCCCATTATTCTACTTTAAAAGATTGATCAAAGTGAGGGGTAGGAGTGATTCCTGCGACCCCATTATTCGCTTATTCAAAAGTATGTGTTACTAAGTCAATGAGATAACACAAAGATAGCCTTTGTGGCAATCACTGTTCATCAAAATTTGAAACTATGAGGATCCAGAGAAGAGAGATAAAAAGGGGGAAGAAAGGGATCAGAGAAGACTTGCCTGTGTGTTCAGAAACTTGCTTGAGTTGAATCCATGTGTTTCTTGATCGATATCCCCAAGGTAAAGCCTGCACTTTATTTTTATGCATAAATGAGATCAGTAGAGGGGATAGACAGACAGTATTGTTAAGATATTTGGTTAGGAGATTTAGTTGCTAAGCTAGGATATGGCATAGTGTACTCATGTGATTAATAGGCATAAGATGTTGCTTGCAACAAAGTAGAGGTGATGATCCTAAGTTAAGATTTAAATTGAGTCCCTGCTATTTTCAAACTTCTTTCTAAGACTACCTGTATGTTTGCTTGAGGACAAGCAAAAGGTTAAGTCTGGGGGAGTTGATATACCATGATTTTGACCCACTTTTACTCATGGTATTTATATGATTTTACTATATATATCTATGTTTTGGTTTCTTTTAGGTATGTTTTCAGGTTCAAGGGCATTTTGGAGTAAAGTGGCGTTTTAGGTGCCATTTGGAGCTTAAAGGAGAGTTTTCCCGAGATGACTTGAAGATCAGACATCGAGGTCGATATCTAGAGTTACATATCGATCGATACACATCTTGTGTAATCGATCGATGACGCATTTGAAGAAATGACGACGAGATACTCCATCGATCGATGTACACTTAGTACCATCGATCGATATCGAGCGTGCAGAAGAAGGAAGAATATTCTCAATCGACTTGAAGCCCAAGATGTCTCAATATTACTATAATGCCCCTGACGAGTTTTTAACCTAATTGTACTCAATATTTATACCTTTGCCTATGTGTTTTGGCAAAGTAAGCTTTAACAACATATTATTGTTCTAGTACTTCTACTTATCAATAAAGTATTCTTTTCATCTTAATTCTGTTCTCATCTAAGGTTATAGGATTCGAGGTTTAGAAGAAAGATACAAAGAGATTTGTTATCACGAGGAACTTGATTGTTCGGTCTTCTAAATGAATCTCTATTATTACCTAGATGCTATGAATCTCTCAGTCATGTCTGAGTAGATTCCCTTGTTAGATTTAGGGTTCAAATAGTTATGAGGGATTAGCCCCAACTATGGACTGTTGAGTTGTATACTCATTATCCTGATGAACCCTAATGCTTATTCTATAATAGCTAACTAGAATATGATCTTGGAATTGATTTAATCCATAAATCAATCTCCTGACATCATCTTGAATTAGCTAAGATCCTCTAGGGATAAGCGAGAGCCGGTCTATGATCTTGGTGAACATATATTCGATTCGATCTAGAGCTATATCGACCGATACTCCAATAGAGTAATCGATCGACGACACACATATCGATCGATACAAGCTGTCAAACATCGATCGATATTGTCGGCAGACAGATCAATAGACGAGACTAGTAACGATAGTTATTAGCCAACTCTAAAGAATCGAAGTTCTTTAGTATATGCAAGCAACTCATTAAAACATCCATAGCATTATAATCCTGAACTAGCTGAATAGTAACCTTGAATCTAACCAATTCCCTTATTGATTACAACCCTCAAACACTCTCTTGAGCAATTAATCATTGCTCACAACTTGCAATTTACATTTAAACCATTTCAACCTAGCTTAGTCACTAAGGATTAAACACCTTTTGTGTTCCTTTGCTCCTCGTGAAATCGATCCCTAAGTACTACATCTGAACCTCTTATTTGAGAGAGTAATTCACTCCTAGGGTAATTTGAGTGAGATCAACCTCCTAAGGGTCGCAACACATACAAACAGCCCCACTTGGCCTATCACAAATTATAATCAAATGCAAGACATTCGGTTAAAGATATTCCATACGAGGAGTTGGGCTGGTCGACCTCTTCACCCTCCTCGCCTGCGTTCGCATCCGCACCCGCATCCGCTGTATCTTCTGAGACTTGAATAGGGTTCCACAACTCTCGAATTCTCCGCTCGATCGGAGGAACAGAGGATTCGGCGTTAGCGCATATTCTCATCGAGCCGTCCATCGCGGCGAGTTCGCTGGAAAGAGAGAAACCCTCACGCTGCATCTTGTGAAGAGTGCCGACCGAACCACGACACTCGCGAAAATCGCCTACAAAGTCCTGAGCCTCTTTGTACGCCTCGAATTCGGTAGAAAAGATTTCTGCCCTTCGGTTCAATTCGGCAGCAGCTCTTCTCCGCCCTCTCCTTTCTGCACGAACGAGGGCTCGAGCCTGGACCTCGGCTTGCCGGCGGTTTTTCTCCTCCACCTCCAACCGATACCTGGCAAACTCCCTTTCAGTCTCCTCCGCTTTAAAGCGGGCCAATCAAGCAGTGCGGAAACTTCCATCGATCGATGCGTTCCATACTCTCACGGCCTGCAAAGAAGTAAAGGTCAAATAAAAAAAAAGGGGGATTTGCTCGAGTTTCAGAAACAAACCTCGTTGACCAAACGAGCACCCTCCGCGGTCACCTTATCCCTCTCCTCGTTGTCCAAAGACTCGTCACGGGTAAATGCCGGAGGGAGCTCATCAAAGAAGTCACTTGGGGGAGGGTTCGGACCGGGAACGCCCTCATTTTCTGCAAAAAAATCAGGATCGTATCTCGGCGGCTCATCGTTTCCCGACGAGGCCTCGAAAGCGATCCCTTTGCCCTTCAATGATTTCCTCCTCCGCCTAGAGGGAGCAAATACGAAGGATCCATCGTTAATGATAGGTGGCGTGCCGCCTCGCGATCGGTGAAGCGCGACCGCCTTTCGAATCCGGTCAAGAGTAAAAGAATTCCAGGAACAGGCCCTTGACCTAAATATGTCTCTCTTGTTGGAAAGATCGGAAGGAACATGCGCGAGACACCTGTTCTCTGAACAATAAAATATATATATACGTTCAGAGCTCGCGTTTCGGATTCTAAAAAAAAAAAAAAAAAAGAGAGAGTACGATAATCTTACCACGTCGGTACAACCAGTCCGTCGGGAATAGATGAAGAAAGCCTTCCTCGACAGACTCTCCATCTATCCTCACAAAAAAGAAACGATCGACGAAATCCTTAGCATGTGAGGTAAGCCCACGAATTACCGAAAAATCGGTCCTCGATTTAATGGCATATATTCCATTGGTGCTCACAGTCTTGGAACTCCACAACCCTTCGAAGTCCGAAGGGCTAAGATCCATTCCTAACTTGTAACTCAGAATTACAACGCCAAGCCAGCTTTCCAAAGCCGGCACGTTCAACTGGCTGATTGAAATTCCGAAACGGTCAAGAGCCTGAACAATGACCCCAGGGATTGGGAACCATAGTCGACATTACGTCAGGAATGCCTCGTAGCAAGTAAAGTAACCCTCCGGAGGGCACTCTTAACTCTCATTCCCACGAGGAATGCGAAACACGACTCCCTTCGGAACCTCATAAAACTCTCGAAGAATTCTGAGATATTCGGGGGATACATCGCTCGGCGAATCAGTTTCCGTACATGCCTTCAGAGGTCGCCGGGGAATCGGAATCACAGGAAGAGGGGGATCAGAACCGAAGACGGCGTCGCAATACGCGATCCTGTCAATCTCTGGAACCTCGGGCTTCGGAACTTCCTCCTCGGCATGGAAACTATCCGAAGACGAGCGAGACTGCCTCCTCGAGGATTTTGATCTTGAAGTCATTCTTTTCTTAAAGGTAAAGAGAGAATTTGCAAGGGAGAGATTGACTTAAGATTCTTGGGTGAAATAAGAATGGTAAAGAATTCACAAGTCTTTATAGACAAGGATTTGACTATTTACCCCGACCTTCGACACGATTTCGTCTCCATACTTTCCTCACGAACCATACAGCAAGCAAGGACCTACGAACCCTACGGCTCCTAGCTAACTGGGGGGCTAACTGTTGGGGTCAAAATCGGTCAAGACGAAATCGATGTCCGAAAGTTTCGAGAAAAACACGAAAGATGTTAGAGAAGCTTTAAGAGACTAAGTTTCAATCAAGAAACCTCGGAAAAATGTTAAGTCGTTTCGAAATCAACGACTAGAAACATTCTCCATACAATAAAAATCTCCGGAAAGTCAAAAGAACGCAAAAACTCGCACAAACCGAATGAAACGAGCAACTAACCCCGTGCTGGCCGTAGGCGCCGGGCGCCTAGCGCCCGTGCTGCTCGTAGGCGCCGGATGCCTAGCGCCCGTGCTGCCCGTAAGCGCCGGGCGCCTAGCGCCCGTGCTGCCCGTAGGCGCCGGGCGCCTAGCGCTTGTGCTGCCCGTAGGCGCCGGGCGCCTAGCGCCCGTGCTGCCCGTAGGCGCCGGGCGCCTAGCGCCCGTGCTGCCAGTAGGCGCCGGACGCCTAGCGCCCGTGCTGCCAGTAGGCGCCGGGCGCCTAGCGCCCGTGCTGCCCGTAGGCGCCGGTCGCCTAGCGCCCGTGCTGCCCGTATGCGCCGGGCGCCTAGCGCCCGTGCTGCCCGTAGGCGCCGGGCGCCTAGCGCCCGTGCTGCCCGCGCCCGTAGGCGCCGGGCGCCTAGCGCCCGTGCTGCCGTAGGCGCCGGGCGCCTAGCGCCCGTGCTGCCCGTAGGCGCCGGGCCCCTAGCGCCCGTGCCGCCCGTAGGCGCCGGGCGCCTAGCGCCCGTGCCGCCCGTAGGCGCCGGGCGCCTAGCGCCCGTGCTGCCCGTAGGCGCCGGGCGCCTAGCGCGACCGTGCTGCCCGTAGGCGCCGGGCGCCTAGCGCCGTGCTGGCTCGGGTTATCGGACGGCTAGTCTTCGTCTGTAAGTTCCAGGCTCTCAAACCGCCAGAAATCCGAGTTTTGCGACTTTCTGGAATCCCGCAAACAAAACTCCTTTTTCTACTCCTAGCCTTCGGAAAACCCGTAAGACATCGACGGATGGAAAAACTTCGTATAAAACGGCGATGGTTATCTAAAAACACCATTCGCCTCAGCAAAGAGTCGAAGATCTTCCGAAAGATCCAATATCCGAGTGGGAGGGTTCTCTCAAAGAAATCGTAAAAGATAGCGGAAGTCCGAGATACGGCCCAAAGGGGACCAAACATGATCGGATAACCAATTTACGATTTTCTAAAAGATAGATACGACAACTTGCAATTATCTTCACATAACAAGATAAATATCAAACTTCCAAAGGATAAACATCAAATTTCCGAAAAGATAAATGTCAACTTTCCCGATAAATACAAAAGCCGAACAAAATGGAAAAAGCCCAGCTCGCGGCGGCCCATCAGGAATAGACCGTCATATGGGAGTATATAAGCAAGTCTAGGAGCAGAGGAAGGGGGATCCGAAAATCAGAAGGCAAACTACTTTCAGAGCAATTTAGAACTTAGGCGTTTATTTCCTTTTTAGCGAGCTGCGACTCAATTAGGTTAGATCTAGGGTTTCGAGACTAGCGACGATCGATAGCTCTTACGGCCGCGATCTCGACCTATTGTTCCAACGCTCTCCGCAAATTCGGAAATAAAATTCTTTCTTTTTTGCTCTCTTTATTTTACGCATTTATTCTCAACTTAGTCTGTCTTAACTTTGTTGTGTGTGGCCCAGCAGATAGCCGGGATCCTCGGGGAAAACTAGGTCAACTTAGTTTTCTTACGTTTAAATTTAACTAAAATCGACAGTGCGAATTTCGGTTCCCACAATGTAATTGCGAAAGAACCTGCACAAGAAGAAAAACGTGAACCAAAGGATTAAAGCAAGGGGCCAAAAGGTTGTCACCTACATGAAGGAGCTCGCTTTGAATCTGTTGCACCACCTGTGAAGGACTCTTGTCCGGAGGAAAAAGCCTGCATCTTGGCGAATACGCCTACACTCAAATTATTTAGAACCGTCGATAGCCCTCCGAGCAAACATCTACTTAATGGTGGCTGTTGATTCATCGGACTCAAATCCTCCCTCGATACATAATCCCGACTGGAGGAAACATCTTCACTCCCCGTCATCCTACGTTTGTCCCAATAGTCACACTCCCTCTTCCAGCAACCTCCTCGGTAGGCAAACCCTTCTTTGCCGAGATTGCATCGGTGACCCTTTTGAAAGAGGTCATCGGATCCTCTGAGTCCTCCTCCATCATACCCCCTGATCATAAAATTCGTATAATCAACCAAGCAGCAAAAGATTATCTGCATTCTATAAAAACTTACCCCATAGTTTGCTGCGGCGTAACACCTCTGGGCTAAGAAGGTGAGTCACTCGGCGTCGCTCGATAGGGATCTGCCTTGCCCTAAAATGTTGTCCTTCCCATCGGCGGGAGCATGATGAGTTCCCTCTGCAAAGGAATGAAAGAGAGATAAGCAGAGTCCAATCACAGATTGCAAAAAACATTCCTTACCTATGAAGCTCCATCGGTAAAAAGATCCAGGAAGGGTCGTAAAAACATATTTCTCAGGCCACTTCTTCTCGAAGGCCAACCGTTTGCGATCAATTTTGGGAAGCTCCTCAACTATGGAAGACCTGCACGAGGACGGAGATGAAAACACTCTTCACAACCATTAATTGGAGCCAGGTGGTAGGCGAGGAGCACCTCGTTAACCCCCAAGTCAAACTCTCTTCATCACCCAGGTTCTGAATCGCCACAAGAATACGCCAGGATGGAGGATTAAGCTGGGAAGGCGAAATATGAAAATAGTTGCAGAGATTTGCGATCAACAATGGCACGTCACCTCTAAAACCAGATTCAAAGAAAGCTTCATAAACAGCAATCTCTTCAGGTATATCGCCGGAAGCTCGCTCTGATGGTTCGGGAATACAGAGAGTAACGGAGGAGGGGAGTGCGTACTTTCTCCGCAAATTATGTACCTTGTTATGATATTTTTGTGTAGGGTCGTTTTAGTACTACGGAACACTGGAAGACTATCGAGCTTTATGTTTATGTATGTGTTTTGAGAAGAGAAATCGAGGCAAAGAGATGTATTATTGAGTTTCTTTAGCGTTACAACGTTTTGGGTGTATAAACCCTAGTTTTCTAGCCTAACTCTCTAATCTCTCAGCCCCAAAGTCTCGATCCCTTGTTCTAGGGTTTGGGTTCCCCTTTTATAGTTGATGTAAGTCGGTCAATCTTGGGCGGCTTCCGTAATATTCAGGAATATATTACTTTCCCCTCGATATGGGAAACTTCCATATTCATGCGGAGGATCGGATCCTTGGTCCTTACGGCAGGGGCTAGGCGTTGGTTCCTCGATACAGGGACTGGACCTTGGATACTTATTAAATGGAGATCGGACCCTGGTGCCTCCTGGTGGAGATGGGTTCTTTGAGTAGAGGAGGGACCCTGGGTCCTTTCCAAACGAGGGCTCGGAAGTCAAGGCCCCTTCGGAGGCTGGAGAAACCTCTAGCCTTGGATATTTTTCCCCAACAGTTTGCCCCTTATTCCTTGATTGCTTCGTAGGGATCAAGGGATAATATGTAGTCTTGGATCTTGATACTATTTCTTCCAGCAGGAGAATGGTTTGGAGTCTAGACAAAACGTGGAATCATTTTGGGCCTACCGTTCGTGGGTTGAAGAAGGCGGTTTGCTTTGAAGACATCGAGCCTTCAGGCCTTTTGGCAGAAATTATTGAGAGCGAGATGGGCTTTCTAGGGGAAGCCCATTATCGTTTCAGCTTCTCCGTTTGGCGCTCATTCGTGCGCGTGGCGAGATGATCGAGGCGCGTGGATTTCTAACTAGGGTTTCTTCCTTTTTCTTTGATCGGAACCAAGTTTCTTCTCCATTTCATCTTTGCCTTCTCTAGAGCTTTCTTCTCGGCGGCTTCCTCTTCCGGAGATTCTTTCTATTTTTCACAGGTAGCCGTCTTTCTTCCTCCTTTTCTTATTAAGAATGTCGAATGAGTCTCCTAGCAAAGCCCTAGAAACCTCTCCCGTAGCTAGGTTTAGGACTTCCTCTTCTCAATCTCCTGTAGTCGAGACGATGGGATCCCATATTGTTGAAGTCGGGGATGCCGTCACCGGGGACCGAGTTGGTAGATCTTCATCGTTTGGTCCGTTTTCGTCGATTAAGGAGGAGGACGTAGCGGGATGGAGAAGGAAATATAATCTTCCTCGGGACCTAATCATTCGTGTCCCTGATCCGACGGATAGGATCTCTGACTTCGGAGTTGATGAGGTCCCGATCTACGAGGCGTACTTCGAGTCGGGTTTTCCTGATCGAGTCCCTTCATTGATCGCGAAATTGTCGAGGTTTTTCGACATCTCCCCGGGTCAGCTGACTCCTCCAGCATGGAGAACTCTGATAGCCATCCAGAACCTAGGCGATCTGGAGGGTCTGATGTTGGGTCTAAACGAAGTTCTCTATTCGTACTCTATCTCGACCCTGCCTGGATCAGAGGGGAAATATTATCTCCGTCCTCGTGGCAAGAAAGCGTTGGTTCAGGAGATTGAGAAGAAAGCAAGAAAGAACCATCATGTTTTTAGTGGTAAATGGGAGGAGAGGTTCGCCTTTGCGCTTCTTCCAGGCTATCCCTCGGTTTGGCACGTAGCGGGTAGGTTAAATCGTTATAGGTTTTGGGCTTAGCTCTGATATTCACTTGTTTGTTTTGCCGTTGCAGGTGTGTCTGTTCCAGCGGTGCCGGAAGCAAAGAAGGTAGCTGAACGAGTGTTTGATCTGCCAGCTGAACGTCGTCAAGTCACCTATCTCCTGAATCGAGAGATCCTCGGTCGCTGCAGCATTTGGGGTGAGCTCATAGTGTTTCCTTTTGTCTTTGCTGTCAGTTATTGATTTTGCAAATTTTCTTTGCAGGAAACATGTTTGGACCTTCAGGAGATGGCTCCATGGATGCTTTTAAGAAGGCTTTGGGAAAACCTTTCCGCTAAGAAGACTCCTCTTGAAGTTGTCGTTTCAGGGGATGACGATGTTCAGATTACAAGGAGTCTGAAGCGCAAAGGATCTAGTACTCCAGCTCCTACCGTTTCCAAGAGGAGGACTCGTTCTTCGACCCCTACGATTTCCGGTGTTGACCTGAAGCCAGTGTTGGACGATCTCTCTGCTAGGGTCTTCCCGGGAAGCGTGTGCAATCTTCCTGCCGACAATCTTCCTAAAGCCATCAGCTCTATCCAGTTTGACCTCCTTCAGGTATATCGACGCATTTTATTACTGTTTTGGCCTCGTAGTGCACTATAGTGATTGTGGTATTGTGCTTGTTGCAGGTTATGTCTCAAGTTCATCACCTCAAGGACATGAATGAAGACGCTTCTAAGGAACTTGAGGCTTTGAAGGCTCAGCTTCGCGAGGAGAAGGACAAAAGTTTGGCGCAGGGGAAAGAGCTTAAGTCTCTTCAGCTACGGTTGAAGAAGTCTCAGGAGCTTGAGGAGAATGCTGCTACCGAGCACGTCGTGCTGACGTCTAAACTGGATGCGGTGAGGGGAGAGCTGGAGGAGCTGAAGAATGAGAAGAATTCTATCGAAGACGAGAGGACGATGGCGGTGAGTGGGGCTAGGATGATAGCTCGCTGGGAGGTGATGAGGGATTATCTGAAGGGGCAGACTGATAAGTGGGACTTCGTGGTGGAGTTTGAGCACTACAAGATGGTGAAGGAGTCTGAGGCTAAGCTTCGTGGGTTGCCTCCTCCTTCGTATGATGACGAACCACTTATCCCCGTGAAGGAAACCGCTGAGGTGGATCCTCCTGCTCCCGTGGATAATCTAGCTGCTGCCCCTGAGGCTTAAACTTTCTTCTCCTGTTTTTTGTTGAACTCTTGAGCCCAATGGGCTGTTGTCGTACTTTCGCCCTTCGGGGCTTTATTTCCAGAACTGGGCCTTCGTGCCTTTTTGTTTTAAAACTTATGGTCCTTCGTGGTCTTCTTAAGATTTATGGTCCTTCGTGGTCTTTATCTATTTCCTTTGTGCATCTGTAGGTGTCACTCGAGGCTTTGCCTGGTTGTTGGTTTGGGGTTGTGGGCCGAAGGCCGACCACTCGAGTTCTGTTAGCGATTAGATTGGAGGATTTAAGAATGTTGAAGCATTAGGTCTTGTAGTTCTGCGAATTCTGTGAGATCGTTGTCGGGAACTGGTGAGTTCCGATCCGGTTTGAACCCTTGGGTTCTTGATCCCTCGAACTCGGAAGTTCTCAGGGTCTAGGCCCCTTAAGTTCCTTACCTGGGCCCTGAGGCCTTACTTTGAACCTGGGAGACTCTACCCATTAAATCTTGAAGGAGTAGGAGCCTTTAGGCTCTCCGGACCCTTAGGTCTTAGGAACCTTGAGGTTCTTCGGACCCTTAGGTCTATGGACCCTTAGGTCTTTGGAACCTTGAGGTTCTTTGGACCCTTGGGTCTTATGTGTGAGAGACAAGGTTTCACTTCTTAGATTTAGGTTAGGTTGAGAGATAATGAATCGTGGGCTGAATCCCGTAAGTAAGCTTAATGAATGAATACGTTTGTATTGATGATCAAAGAGTATTACAAAAGGTGTTTATGATGATTACAAGGAGAATGCGTAATGTATTTAATCTAATCTGATAGTTGTTGTATCTATGGAGATGGATCCCTATTTTGGATCTTCTCTTTCTTTATATAGTCCAGGTCTCGTCGATAGCTCCTTAACTGATCTCCGAAATACACGGCTTCAGTTACGTACTTGCTCCAGGTTCCTCTTGACCGAGTCTCCGAAGTATCAGCTCCCGTTATAACGTGACCTCCATTATGACGACTTCCAGGTTCAGTCTTCAATTCAGCTTCCAGCTCGTACTAATGTGATGGGCTTTACGCGGCCCACTTGGCAGCTTACATTTTACCGTTACCTCACCTGAGGGTCATATTCGGGTCCAACAGTTGCCCCCAGCTTCCGAATAAAATCTTTTGTCTCGGAAGCTAGAATCCAGCTACCGACCTTATCTTTTCGTTAAAGTCATGATTAGTTCTTATCTTGTTTAGATACGGTTTATCCGATCTAACGGTCCTTATCACGTTAACCAAAATCAACGGTTCAGATGGAAGAAGTTTGAAATGACGTTTCCGGATCTCGAGAGTTGATGAGATATAAAGCTGCGAGCATTAACTGCTACGCCTCCCACTTTCTCCACGCCTCCGTTCAGTTTCCCAAGGTAACTTCCCTCTCCTCTCGGTTATTTTTCCTGCGTTTTCTCTTTTTTTTTTTTTATCTTTCTCGTTACTTCTCTCTGCAAATTCTCTCCCAAACCTTGCAATCGACTTTCTTCTTGATCTTCCCCATATCATGAATCCTCCGAAAGAAGGTTCCGGCGAGTCCGGGATGCCTCCCTCTGCCTCTGGGGCTAAACTACTGAAAGTTAAGCAAGAAGTCGGAGCCAAGATGAAGGGGAAAAAGAAAGCCAGAGAGACGGTCGCAACCAGGGTCTCTAAGAGGAAGAAGAAAGATGATTCCGGCAGCCTACACTCGCCGTCGTTGCTGGACAGTCAAGACATAGTCAACCTCATGACTCAAGCTCTTGGCTCGAAGGAGCTTGGCCGTGCCTGTAGCTCCGACGAAACCCCTGAGACTGCTCCGGAGGGTTGGTTCTGTTGTCACGAGAAGTTCATCTCCAAGTCTAACTTGAGATTTCCTCTCCCGACTTTACTGCTAGATCTACTAGATCATTACCGACTAGCTCTCCCCCAACTCTGTCCCTCGATTATCCGTGTGATTAACGGCTTCATCACTAGGTCCAAGGAAAAAGGGGTTAGCGTTGGTCTTACCGAGCTCATGAGCCTCTTCTCTTTGAAGGAAAGTGCTTCCAAAGAAGGCGGTTCCGGGACTTACTACCTCTCTAGTCGTCCCAACCACGTGATCTTTAGATTCTCCAGTAGCGATGATGACTGGAGGAAGAAATACTTTTATGTTAAGGTTGATCCTTTGACGGTTCCCGCTGGTCGGAACCTCAGGGTCACTTGGACTAACCCATCTGGTTAGGAATTCTAGGAGTATCCTTTTTCCTATTTTGTTTATTTACGGTTGATTAACCTTTTTCGTTTCTGATTTTTTCTTTTGCAGAGATTGAGGATCCTCCGAAGCTTTCTACCAAGCTTACCAGAGCTTTATACCGCAAGTTGCTTCAGACTCCTTGTTCCTGGACTGCTTATACCACATCTCGAATAGGTGCAGCCAGGTTCCCAGACATCTACAACGCCTCTTTTCAAGATCCCATTCCTGCTGAGAACCTTGAGGGTAAGTTCAGACTTGAACTCCCCTTTTTTTTTTACTAGTCTTGTCGTTTGTGAAGTTTTCACTCTTATAAAAGTTTCCTTTATTCCAGTTTCTGCAGGGGACTCAGTTGTTTCAATTTCAACCGGTGCTAGCGTTTCAGGTACCGAAAAGACTAAGTCAGGTGACATGACTCTCAGGCCATCTTTTCGCTCTAGGGGTAACCCTTCGAAGGCTGCCAGTGTTTCCCGTGGGGGAGATAGGAGCCAAGGAGGGTCTTTCCTTAACTCGGTGAAGGACGTTTTGGATGATGGAATATCCAAACCTGTCGCTGAGGCTGCTCCTGCTGAGGTCACAGCTCAGGATGCCACTCTTATTCCCGAGGTCCCTGTGCCGGAGGCTGATCATCCGGCTCCCAAGGATACCTGCGAAGTTGAGCCGTCGAGGCACAAGAGGCCTAGGACTGATCAAGGCGGGGCTCCCACTCGATCCTCCTCCTCGTCTTCCAGGGGAGGAACCGTTGGGTGGAGCTTTACCCATTCAAAGCCTGGGTCGATTTTAGATGATTCGTGGGGCTTAGCCGCGATACTGAGGCACCTGAAGAGGGTAGGATGTCCCCTTCCAGCGCTCAAAGACTTGACTAACCGGGAGGAGTATCTCGACATTGCCCATTGTATGGGTCAGGTGCGTGATCTCTACCCGTTCTTTGTTTACATTTGTTGGGAATAATACTCATCATCATTTTTTTGTTGTTGTCGTAGTTGGCCGGGGCTGTTAACAGGGCCCAGCTCGGGTTCGAGAATGCTCTGCGTGATGCCCCCGATGCTGGTGAGCTTGCTGAGGTTACCGAGGTGGTTAAGGCAGCCAAGGCTGATCTCGATCAGGCCCGGGCTCGAATCTCCGAACTTGAAGCCGAAGTGATGAGGCTGGGCTCGAAGGCTGATGCTCAACAAGGAAAGATTGAGAGCCAAGAGCTCGATATCCAAGTGAAGAGCAGGAGGATTAGTGACTTGGACTCTGCTCGAAGGATAGCTGAGCGCCAAGTTCGTGAGCTCGTTGCCTCATCCCAGGAGAGCCAGAAGAACAAGGAGGCCGAGGTCAAGCTGGCAGTCAGGGAAGGGAAGAAAGAGGTCGCTGAAGCTTATGGCAAGATCCTGGCCTGTGTTCAGGAGAAGTTTGCTAAGAAGAAGGAAGAGGTCAGTGCATTGGTGTACGCTCAGGAGCTCCAAGCCAACGTTGATCTCTTGAAGGACATGTTGAACAACAAGATCCAGAGTGTTGAGGAGGAATACAGCCAGCTGGTGGCTTTGTTGCCTGGTGCGACGACCGCGTATGAGAAGGCTCAAGTGTCTGACTTTTCAGTCAGCAAGCTTCCTCTTCCCCAGATCTCGGACAGCTCAGGTACTTTCGAGATTAACATGTTTAATCCGTCCTTTTCTGGGGAATATGGTTCTAATCTGGATTTAATGGCTCCTGATTCATTTCCGATCGACGCAGCTCAAGGAGGCAATGCTAATGTGGCTGAAGGAGAGGTTCCAGTGGGTGATGGTGAACCGATCCAAGATGAGAAAGAAGATTAAGAGCTATGGCTCTTTTAAGTTTATATTTCATGTTTTTCAAACTTTGGTTTAAGTTTCGTTTGAATTCTACGACTTTAGTGCCTGAGGAGGCCTTTAAACCTTTATCGTTGTCTAGGATTTTAATAGCCTGGGGAGGCTTTTAAACCCTTTGTCATATTTAAGACTTTGTTATTTTCATCTCGAGCTTTTGAGCTTGGTCGTGTCCTACTTTATCATAACAATTGCTGAATCAAATTAGGACTTTTAATTTCGATTTGTTATGAACGTTTCTGCTTGATTAATGTTTGGTCATGATGACTTCGAAGAGAGGTCCTTGACGTTGTTTCGGAAAATCTAGGGACCTGGATCCAATTTGAAAGTTCTGAGACCTGACATCCAGGTCTGTCGGGACCTGAGTTAGACTCATCGGGACCTGGGTTAGACTCATCGGGACCTGAGTTAATCCGAAGGATTTTGGGACCTTTTGAATGCGGTGAATGAAATCAAGGAATTTTGAGATTTTGTTGATTCTTTAGGATTTTAAGACATTTTGATTCTTATGAGGATTTTAAGACCTTATTGATTTGCCAAGGATTCTAAGACCTTGGTTGTTGTTAAGGATTTTGAGACCTTATTGATTTGTCAAGGATTTTAAGACCTTGGTTGTTGTTAAGGATTTTGAGACCTTATTGATTTGTCAAGGATTTTAAGACCTTGGCTGTTGTTAAGGATTTTGAAACCTTATTGATTTGTCAAGGATTTTAATACATTGGCTTATGTCAAGGATTTTAAGACCTTCGTGGGTGTTAAGGATTTTAAGACCTTAGGTTATGTTAAGGATTTTGAGACCTTAGGTCCAGGTTCTCAAGGACCTGAATGTGTTCGAGATAATTGAGCTCAGGTCGCGGTTTAATGGGACCTGAATTCTCTTAGAGGGTTTTAAGACCTTTGATGCTTATGAAACTGAATTAATCGTCTTATTAATGTCTGATATCAAAGAGTACATGATTCAGATTGTTTACATAGTAGCTTATTTTTGGGCTAAGCGTCCTTGGTGACAGGTGCCGCTTTGGCTTAGATGATGAGATTGGTGAGAAGAGGTTGGGGCTGCACTCATGACGGAGTTGCCTACGTACCCAGTCAAGGGATCAAGCCAAACGTAGTTCAGGGAATTTGGGTACCTAATGATAGTATCTTTTGAGGTTTGTGGCGTTCCACGATCGGATTTCAGGTACCCCGGTTCGTACCTTCTGGATTTGTAAACTCCGGGTCGTACTATGTGGATGATTCAGTAGGGTCCTTACCAGTTGGTTCCTAACTTTCCAGCTCCTGGTTCTTTAGTTCCTTCGAAGACCTTTCTGAGTACCAGGTCTCCTACAGCGAACTGCCGGGGCCTTACTTTGGAGTTATAGTGCCGAGCCATTGCTTGCTGGTAATTTTGAATGCGGAGCAAGGCTTGGTTTCGTCTTTCCTCGATTAAGTCGAGGCTATCCATCAGGAGCTGGTTGTTAGCTGCGGGGTTCGAGGTGCAGAGCTCCCGTCGGAGGCTGCCTGCGGTAGTTTCTGCTGGGACGACATCTTCCATCCCGTAGGCTAAGGAGAAAGGAGTTTCCTCCGTAGCTTTTCGTGGGGTGGTTCTGCAAGCCCATAGTACTTCGGGTAGTTTTTCTGACCAGAGTTCTTTCTGAGCTCCTAGGCGTTTCTTGAGGTTGGCTAAGATCGACTTGTTAGCAGCCTCCGCCTGACCGTTATCTTGAGGTCGCCGAGGTGATGAAAATGTGAGACGGATGTTCCACTTATCGCAGAACTTTTTGAAATCATGGGATATGAATTGTCCTCCGTTGTCGGTTACGATTTCGTATGGGACACCGTGCCTACATACAATGTTCTTCCAAACAAATCCTTCGACCTCAAATCTGTTTATTTGTTGAAAAGCTTCAGCTTCGATCCATTTCGTGAAATAGTCGGTTAGGACCAGGAGGTTCAATAATTTCTTTCCTTTGCCTGACGGTACTAATGGACCTACGATATCCATAGACCACCTCATGAACGGGTAGGGAGCTGATATGTTAGATAGCTTCTCCGCTGGTTGGTGTATGATCGGTGCATGCCTTTGGCATTTGTCGCATGATGAGGAGTAGACCTCACAGTCCGCGATAATGGTAGGCCAGAAGTAACCTTGCCTTTTAATTCGGATAGCTAGAGCTCTGCCCCCGGAATGATTACCGCAGGAACCGTCGTGCATTTCCTTCATGAGTTTCATAGCCACTAGACCATGAACGCACTTTAGGTAAGGTCCGGAGACACTTCGTTTGTGGAGGGCTGACTCGATTATGCAATATCTTGCTGCTAAGGCTTTGAGTTTTCGAGCCTCCCACTTATTGGGTGGGATTTTTCCCTCGAGGATGTAATCCATGATCGGTATCCTCCAGTCTTCTCTTCCTACAACTTTGTTGTGAAGAGAGGAGGGAGGTTCCTGTTCGGGACCTGGTGTAGTGGTGCCCCCGGGGGTATTCGTTGGAACAGGCTCCAAGGGGTCTGAGTTCTGAAGAATATCTCCAATTCCTTCGTTGTCCCCAGTGGTTTGTGTTGTGTTTTTGCGAGCTGCGCGGCTTCTTGTTTGTACCTTGAGGACGAGTGGTTCTGAGGTTTCGGTGGTGCCCCCGGGGGTCTTCGTTAAGTTAGGCTCAGGAGAGTCCGAACTTCGGTGAATGCCCTCACTTTGGTTGTGGTCCTCTAAGTTTTTGGTTGTATTGTTAAATGAGTGTTTTCTGAAGCTGCGTGCTCTGGTTTTAGGGAACCAAAATGTCGTGAAGATTTGGGTAGCTTCCGTAGGAAGGCTGTTATCCTCGACTTTTGCTTTTGACATGTTATCTAATTCAGCTTTGGTAGCTATGTCGATACTCGGTTTTTCGATTCCTTCCACGGGTATAATTCGTTTTACGAGAGGGTCGGACGTGGAGGCTAACGCAGCGAGCGCGTCTGCTGAAGAGTTCTCTCCTCGTGGGATTCTCGTTAGCTCGAACTTATTGAACTGTTTTGTCAGGCTTAAGACTACTTCGAGGTATGCCCCCATCCTTTCATCTCTTGTTTCGTATTCTCCGTGAAACTGGCTAGCTACTAGCTGAGAGTCACAGTAGGCGCTCAGCTCTCGGATTCCGAGGCTGAGGGCTAATTTTAAGCCGGCGATTAATGCTTCATATTCAGCTTCGTTGTTGGAGGCGTTAAATCCGAGTCTATAGGATTGTTCGATGGTTTCCCCAGCTGAGGAGGTTAATCTTAGACCGACGCCGGAGCCTTGTTTTGACGAGGCTCCGTCCACGTATAGGCTCCATTTTGGGACCTCTATCTCTAGGTCTAAATGTTCGGACGTGAGCTCGATAACGAAATCGGCAAGGACCTGAGATTTTGCAGCTGCTCGAGGTCTGTATTCGATATCGTATTCGCTGAGTTCGATAGCCCATTTAGCTAGTCGTCCGGACTGGCTAGGACTATGCAAAACCGTTCGTAATGGATGTGAGGTCATTACGATGATTGAGTGTGATTGGAAATATGGTCGTAGCTTCCTAGCAGCTGTTACGACTGCTAGGGCTAGTTTTTCCATGGTAGGGTATCTCGTTTCGGCGTCTGTTAGGCTTCTACTAGTGTAATAGACAGGCCTTTGTTCGTTTTGCTCTTCCCGTACTAGCACCCCACTAACTGCGGCTGCCGATACGGCCAGGTACAGGTACAGTGGTTCTCCAGTTACAGGTTTTGACAGTATCGGAGGTTCCGAGAGGTATGCTTTCAGCTGTTTGAAGGCTTCTTCACATTTTTTGTCCCATAGGAACTTCTTATTATTTTTCAGGAGTTTGTAGAATGGGAGGCACTTGTCAGTGGACCTGGAGATGAATCTATTTAGTGCTGCGATCCGTCCAGTCAATCTTTGTACCTCTCTGGTCGTTCTAGGTGACGGCATTTCTAGGAATTTCGCTATTTGTTTCGGGTTGGCTTCGATGCCTCTTTCGGTTACGAGGTAACCTAGAAATTCGCCGGAGGGTACTCCGAAGGTACATTTAGCTGGGTTTAGCTTCATGTCATATTTGTTGAGGATGTCGAAGCATTCCCTTAGATGGGAAATATGGTCCTCTCCCATCGAAGATTTGACTAACATGTCGTCGATGTAGACTTCCATGGTTTTTCCAAGTTGTCCAGCAAACATTTTATTTACTAACCTCTGATAGGTAGCTCCCGCGTTTTTCAAGCCAAATGGCATAACCTTATAACAATAGGTTCCTCGTTCGGTTATGAACGCGGTTTTCTCTTGATCCTCAGGCTCCATCATAATCTGGTTATATCCAGAAAAGGCATCCATAAAGGACAGGAGCTGGTGACCAGCCGTTGCTTCGACTAAGCGATCGATGTGAGGTAACGGGAAGCTGTCTTTAGGACAGGCCTTGTTTAGGTCGGTGAAGTCTACGCCGATTCTCCATTTCCCATTTTTCTTTTTTACTACCACTGGGTTGGCTAGCCAATCGGGGTATTGAACTTCTCGGATTGATCCGGCCTTTGTTAGTCGATCAACCTCGTCGTTAACGGCTTGGGCTTTTTCAAGACCTAGCTTACGACGCTTCTGTTTGATCGGCTTGAAGGTGGGATCTACATTGAGCTTATGTGTGGTGACGCTGGGGTTTATGCCCTTCATGTCACTGGTGGCCCATGCGAAGGTTTTGACATTTTGTTTTAGGAATTCGATGAGCTCCTTTTTAGTTTTGGGAGGCAGCTCAGATCCGATGCTTACTTGTTTTTCAGGGTTCGAGTCGTCGATGCTAACTTTTTCGATGAGGTTCTTGGGAGGACCTCGGATATTCTGTTGCATTTCGCGACTCTCCTGGACCTGTAATTGCTATTGGGGGGAATCTTTTATGATCTCGAACCCTCCCAGGTAACAGATCCTTGAAATCTTTTGGCTACCATGTACGGTAACTATCCCATCGGTTGCTGGAAATTTCACGCATTGGTGATAAGTTGAAGCTACTGCTTTCATCTTATGAATCCAAGGTCTTCCAAGGATTGCGTGGAAGGGAGACGGTTTGTCGACAACTATGAAGTTGGTCATTTTCATGACTCCGCCAGCTATGACTGGGAGCTTGATGGTTCCCAGTGAGGTAGCTGTTTCTCCTGAGAAGCCCACAAGGTTGGATTTCTGGTCGACAATTTCGTAATCATCTATTTCCATTCCCTTTAATGCGTTATAAAAAATGAGGTCGACGGAGCTTCCGGTATCGATCATGAGCTTAGGTACTTCGTAGCCTGCTATATTTAACGTTACGACGAGGGCATCGTCGTGAGGTCTGTCAAGGTTTGATGTCTCACTTTCCGAAAAAGAGATTTTAGTGTTAGACTCGGGTTTGGTCGGTTTAGACTGAGTATTGGACACAGCTTTCCGTACGTGACTTTTAATAGAGTTAACGGAGTCTTAACATGAATCGGACCCTCCAAGGATGTAATCGACCCTTGAGTCGGGGCTCGATTGGGGAGGTGTTTTATTAAAGAGAGCTTCAATTTGAAGGCTTTTTCCTTGGGGGAATTTCCCAAGGATCATTTCGACTCTCTTCTTGGGAGCGGGAGGTGGCGAATCTGTTTCCTTTTCAGGTGACCTTTCGCGTTTCGGGGAGTCATCACGGGGACCTCTCTTTTGATAAGGCTGTGGTTTTTTGAGGTCCACATCTTTTATTTCTCCGGCTGCAAATTTAGCAGCCAGTTGTCGTTGGAGGTCCCAACACTCTTCGGTTGAATGTCCTTTCCGATCATGATAAGAGCAATGTTTGCTCTCGTCGTAGCCTTTGGACCAGGGGGCTTTGCCTGTTGCGGCGAGAGGTTTTTCTTCCTTGTCATCCTCGATTACATAGGAGTGCTCTCCCTGAGTCTGGTTATTTCGGGAGCTTCCTCTTTTATGAGGTCCCTTCCCGTCGGAGGTTTCGCCTTTCGGGTGATTCTGGGATTTTCTGTGGAGTTTATCTAACGCCGCAGTTTCTTCTTCCAAGGTAATGTATCTAGAGGCCCTGTGGAGGGCGTCGTCGATAGTTGGAGGAGGATTTAGCGTCAGCTCCGAGAAGAGGCCTGATTTGTACCAGAGACCTCTCCTGAGGGCTTCGATAGCTACGTGATCGTTAGGGTTCGAGAGTTTGGTTCTTACTGCCCTGAATTTTTCGATGTAGACTCGCAATGAGTCTCCCAGTCCTTGTCTGATCTTCCAGAGGTCAGCTTCGGAGGCTTGTTTCATGATGTGGGTTGAATATTGTTTCATAAAGGCGTTAGCTAGCTGATCGAAGCTGTCTATAGAGTTTGGTTCTAGACTAGAGAACCATTCTAGAGCTGTTCCAGTCAGGTTTTCAGCAAATGTTCTGCAATATCCTGCATCGCATTCTTCCTTCGTGAAGTGAGCTTTTACGATCGCTAGCTGGAAGGCTCTTAAATAAGCCTTTGGGTCTGTGTTTCCATCGTACTCAGGGATCTTGATTTTTCGAGTATCTCTTATGTAAGAGTTAGCGATTCTATCGGTAAATGGAGTTCCACGAGTCTCTTCGATTAGGCTCTCGATTTCGGGAGCTGAGCTCGTTGCTTTGTGAACCTGAGCTCCCAGTTTCTGGAGAGCTGCGTGGGTTCGCTCCATGTATCTGCGAATCGCGTCAGGTCCCTCGAAGGGAAGGACATTTGGATCGTTTTCAGGTGTTCGGCGCACAGGTTCCTGGCGGAACCTGACTTGATCATTTTCCCAGTTAGCTGGCGAAACGGATCGTTCGTTCGTCTTCAGGTTCCGAGCGAGATTAGTGCGAAGAGCTGCAGGATCAACATCCGTTCTTTGAAATCCGTCGGCATTTGGGGTTGAAACCCTAGTTTGGAACACCGGAGCTGATGTTCTGCCCCCGGACGGAATGTTGGTTCCTGCTCCAGACCCCGAAGGAGGTAGTGGTGGAGGCAATCGAGTGCTCCCAACGGTGTTTCGATCGGGCGCGGAGCTCGTCGTCGCTACGTTGCTCCCCATGGTGCTGATGACTGGTGGGACAAACGCAGGAGCTGTCCTAGCGCGAGGCGTTTGGAAAGCAGGTTCCTGACCGTCTGCTCCAGAACTATCAAGGGAGAAATTCAGACGCTCTCGAGGGAAGGAGGGGTCAGCTATTCGTTCATGGAACGTGATCCCTCTTCCCTGATGGACGGACGGTTGGGTTGTTGCGGATTGAGATCTGGTTATCTCTTCGAATTGTTGCTGCCGTTCGGCTAGCTGTTGCACTGTTCGCTCGGTTTGTTGAGCTTTGTCTACTAACTGAAGCATCATCTGTCGGATCTCAGAAAGCTGAGCTTCCGTCTGGTTCGGAACGGATTGATGCGATGTGTTGTTGAGGGCTGAGGACCCAGAGTTGGTCCCACCGGGGGCTCTCGAGTTATTTGCCCCCGAAGCAGTGCGATTCGGTGAGCTATTTCTCAGGTTCGATTGATCGGGGTTAGATGGATTAGTTCCATCGAGTGGATTCATCTTTAAGCTTTGGAGAAAGGGATTTGATTAATTGTCCCCACAGACGGCGCCAATTGTGAGAGACAAGGTTTCACTTCTTAGATTTAGGTTAGGTTGAGAGATAATGAATCGTGGGCTGAATCCCGTAAGTAAGCTTAATGAATGAATACGTTTGTATTGATGATCAAAGAGTATTACAAAAGGTGTTTATGATGATTACAAGGAGAATGCGTAATGTATTTAATCTAATCTGATAGTTGTTGTATCTATGGAGATGGATCCCTATTTTGGATCTTCTCTGTCTTTATATAGTCCAGGTCTCGTCGATAGCTCCTTAACTGATCTCCGAAATACACGGCTTCAGTTACGTACTTGCTCCAGGTTCCTCTTGACCGAGTCTCCGAAGTATCAGCTCCCGTTATAACGTGACCTCCATTATGACGACTTCCAGGTTCAGTCTTCAATTCAGCTTCCAGCTCGTACTAATGTGATGGGCTTTACGCGGCCCACTTGGCAGCTTACATTTTACCGTTACCTCACCTGAGGGTCATATTCGGGTCCAACATTATGGACCCTTAGGTCTTTGGAACCTTGAGGTTCTTTGGACCCTTGGGTCTTAAGGACCCTTAGGTCTTTGGAACCTTGAGGTTCTTTGGACCCTTGGGTCTTATGGACCCTTAGGTCTTTGGACCCTTGGGTCTTATGGACCCTTAGGTCTTTGGACCCTTAGGTCTTTGGACCCTTAGGTCTTTGGAACGTTGAGGTTCTTTGGAACCTTGAGGTTCTTTGGAACCTTGAGGTTCTTTGCTTTGGACCCTTGGGTCTTTGGACCCTTGGGTCTTTGGACCCTTGGGTCTTTGGACCCTTGGGTCTTTGGACCCTTGGGTCTTTGGACCCTTGGGTCTTTGGACCCTTGGGTCTTTGGACCCTTGGGTCTTTGGACCCTTGGGTCTTTGGACCCTTGGGTCTTTGGACCCTTGGGTCTTTGGACCCTTGGGTCTTTGGACCCTTGGGTCTTTGGACCCTTGGGTCTTTGGACCCTTGGGTCTTTGGACCCTTGGGTCTTTGGACCCTTGGGTCTTTGGACCCGTAGGTCTTTGGACCCGAAGGTCTTTGGACCCGAAGGTCTTTGGACCCGAAGGTCTTTGGACCCGAAGGTCTTTGGACCCGAAGGTCTTTGGACCCGAAGGTCTTTGGACCCGAAGGTCTTTGGACCCGAAGGTCTTTGGACCCGAAGGTCTTTGGACCCGAAGGTCTTTGGACCCGAAGGTCTTTGGACCCGAAGGTCTTTGGACCCGAAGGTCTTTGGACCCGAAGGTCTTTGGACCCGAAGGTCTTTGGACCCGAAGGTCTTTGGACCCGAAGGTCTTTGGACCCGAAGGTCTTTGGACCCGAAGGTCTTTGGACCCGAAGGTCTTTGGACCCGAAGGTCTTTGGACCCGAAGGTCTTTGGACCCGAAGGTCTTTGGACCCGAAGGTCTTTGGACCCGAAGGTCTTTGGACCCGAAGGTCTTTGGACCCGAAGGTCTTTGGACCCGAAGGTCTTTGGACCCGAAGGTCTTTGGACCCGAAGGTCTTTGGACCCGAAGGTCTTTGGACCCGAAGGTCTTTGGACCCGAAGGTCTTTGGACCCGAAGGTCTTTGGACCCGAAGGTCTTTGGACCCGAAGGTCTTTGGACCCGAAGGTCTTTGGACCCGAAGGTCTTTGGACCCGAAGGTCTTTGGACCCGAAGGTCTTTGGACCCGAAGGTCTTTGGACCCGAAGGTCTTTGGACCCGAAGGTCTTTGGACCCGAAGGTCTTTGGACCCGAAGGTCTTTGGACCCGAAGGTCTTTGGACCCGAAGGTCTTTGGACCCGAAGGTCTTTGGACCCGAAGGTCTCTGGACTTTTATGCTTTTGGGGAGTCTTTTTGATCGCTCTCTACTGCCAGGAGGGGAGCCACTCTCGATCTAAATTGAGAAATCACACTGTGCCACCCGTGGGTATAGGCCATTCTCGAAATTCTCAATGTTGCACTCTACCTTTATGCATAAAGGTCACTCTCAGACTTATTGTGGTCTGGGTTGGGTCCCCCCGCAAGGTTCTGTCAACCCAGACACACTACCTTCCACGTCTGGATAGGTATTAAATTGTTTTTGCTTAACCCGTTATTTTCACTTTGCTCCCTGCATATCAGCCGCCAGAATCTGATTACAGTACTTGGCTGTGTACGTCATGCCCCAAGCGTGCGTTTAGCTTACAGCGTATTTCACGAGTGTTTGAATGGCACTAGTACGTGGTCCCCGCGTAACTCTTGGCTATAGGCCTTTACGCGGGGCCCTATCTCACAGACATCGGCTCAGGGCTGATCAGACCCCTTCCATATCTGTCTGCACCTATGGTGAGTAGCCTCACCGGCTAGGGGGCTAGCTAAGATCTGAGGCCCCGAAGGTCCCTGATCCAGCTAATATGCCCCTTTAAGTATATTGGTGTTTCCTTAACTCCCTTTAGTCGAAACCAAATGTATTTTATAAGCCTAGTCCGAGGACGTTCTCGTTATACATTGGAGTAGGAAAACCAAAATACTTAAATATATAATAGTATATATAGAGCTCGATCCGAAGATCTTGCCTGTAGAAATGATAGAATTTGATGTGCAAGGCGTTCCAGCAGTTGGGTTGTACCTTGCCTGTGCTGTCTTGCAGCTTATAGGCTTCTGCCCCTTGCACCCCTATTACCTGATAGGGCCCCTCCCATCCGGGGGCGAGTTTTCCGGCTGATTTGTCTTTTTGTGTGGTTACAGACTCGCCTTAGGACCCAGTCCCCTTCTTGGAAGGTTATGGATCTCACCTTCTTGTTGTAACTCTTGGCTACCTTTATTTGGTACGATGCGTTCCTCAGGCAGGCTGCTTCCCTTTTTTCGTCTAGGAGGTCTAGGCTTAGGTACATCAGCTCGTCATTTTCCTTGGGAGTTAGGATGTTGGAGATCGTGGTCTTGACATGTACTTCGGTTGGTATTGCTGACTCGGTGCCATAGACGAGTGAGAAAGGGGTTTCTTGGGTAGATGTCTTTGGAGTTGTTCGGTAGGCCCAAAGGACTCTATGTAGCTCTTCTGCCCATCGCACGTGAGCCTTCTCCAAGCGCTTCTTTAGCATATTCACCACCGTTTTGTTGGTTGACTCTGCTTGTCCGTTTGATTGCGGGTGCCTCGGTGCAGAATATGAGAGTTTGATATCCCAATCTTTGCAGAAATTCTGGAAGTCGTTGCTGGTAAATTGGGGTCCATTGTCTGTGACAATTTCCTGAGGTGCTCCGAAGCGGGTTATTATGTTCGTCCAGATGAATTTCCTGATCTGGAGGTCCGTGATTTTTGCCAAGGCTTTGGCTTCTACCCACTTTGTGAAGTAATCGGTCATTACTAGGAGGAAGACCTTCTGCCCCGGCGCCATTGGGAATTTCCCCACGATGTCCATGCCCCATTTGCGGAAAGGCCAGGGGGAGCTTAGGGACTTCAGGTTCTCTGGTGGTAGGTTGGAGATTGGGGCGTGCTTCTGGCATTGGCTGCAGGTTTTGGCCTGTTTGAGGGAGTCCTTCGCCATGGTAGGCCAGTAATAACCGACCCTTCTCGCCCTGAGAACCAGGCTCCGTCCGCTGGAGTGTGAACCGCATTCCCCATCGTGGAGTTCCTCTAATATTCGTGCGGCTTCTCTAGGGGATAGGCATCGTAGGTAGGGTCCTGAGAAGGACCTCCTATATAGTTTTCCCTCCGAAATGCAATATCTGGCCGCTTGTCTCTTGATCTTCCGGCTCTCCTCTCGGTTTTCAGGTAGGACGTCGTTTCTTAGATAGTCGGTGATAGGGGTCATCCAGGTTTCTCCTTCGTCTACTACCGTCATTTCTCCCGGTTCGACCTCTTTATGGGTTGCTGGCCATTGTAGGACCAACAGCGGAATACTCATATGTTCCTTGGTTTCTAATGCGGAACCAAGGTTTGCTAGAGCATCGTCTTGAGAGTTTTGCTCCCTAGGTATTTGGGTAAGCTTATAGCTTGTGAGTTGGTCTAGGAGACGTTTGGCCACCGATAGATACCTGATCATGCTCGGGTCCTTGGCTTGATAATCCCCTTGAACTTGACTGATGATGAGCTGCGAGTCACTGAAAACCTGGATGTCTTTTACTCCCATTTCCCTAGCTAGTTCTAGACCTGCTATTAAAGCCTCGTATTCTGCCTCGTTGTTCGTTGCTTTGAAGTTGCAACGTACAGCCCTTGAGGCCGATTTTCCCGTAGGGGAGGTCAGAACAAGTCCTACCCCTGCGCCTCTTACATTGCTGGAGCCGTCCACGTGCAGGGTCCATTGACCTTCTTCCGCTTCTTTTCCCTGGAGTGTAGTTTCTAGATCTGGGTCTGGAAGCATAGAGGGAGAGAATTCAGCCACGAAATCAGCTAGGACCTGGGACTTGATGGCGGCGGCTGGGCTGAAGATCACGTCGTACTCTCCCAATTCTACGGCCCATTTCGCTAACCGTCCTGATACCTCGGGTTTATGAAGGACTGCTTTGATGGGGAATGAGGTGACTACCACGACTTGATGGGACTGGAAGTAGGGACGTAGCTTCCGGGCCGCGACCACCAGGGCGAGGGCTAGTTTCTCTAGTTGGCTGTAGCGAGTTTTTGCGTCTAGCATGGATTTGCTGACGTAGTATATGGGATGTTGCCTTCTTTCCTCCTCCCTCACGAGGACCGCGCTAACTGCGTGCTCGGACACGGCTAGGTAAAGCAATAGGGTTTCCCCTTCCAGGGGTTTAGATAGGAGTGGTGGAGTAGTGAGGTAGGCCTTGAGGTCGGATAGCGCGGCTTCGCACTTCTCTGTCCACTTAAAGTCCTTAGGGTTCTTTAGTGTTTCAAAGAAGGCGTGGGACTTGTCAGAAAGCCTGGAGATGAATCTGCTGAGGGCTGCCATTCTTCCCGTAAGTTTTTGAATCTCTTTAACATTTCGTGGGGGAGGAATCGCCTAGATGGCCCTTATTTGCTCCGGATTTGCTTTTATGCCCCTGTGGTTGACTATGTATCCCAGGAACTTCCCGGAGCTTACTCCAAAGGAACATTTAGAGGGGTTGAGCTTCATATTGTATTTCCTTAGGGTGGTGAATGCTTGCTGGAGATGTGAGATATGATCTTCCGAGTCAAGAGATTTTACCAGCATGTCGTCAATGTAGACTTCCATGGTCTGGCCTATCTGATCGGCAAACATCGTGTTGACCAGCCTCTGGTAAGTGGATCCAGCATTCTTCAGACCAAACGGCATGACCTTGTAGCAGTAGATGCCCTTGGAAGTCATGAAGGACGTCTTTTCTTGGTCGTCAGGATGCATCAGGATTTGGTTGTATCCTGAGAAGGCGTCCATGAAGCTCAGTAGTTGGTGCCCAGCAGTGGCATCAACCAGCTTGTCTATATGAGGCAAGGGGAATGGATCCTTTGGGCAGGACTTGTTGAGGTCTGTGAAATCGATGCAGACTCTCCATTTTCCGTTTTTCTTTCTCACAACCACCACATTGGCGAGCCAGTCGGGATATTGTACCTCTCTTATGAACCCTGCGTCGAGCAGGTTTTTGACCTCTTCGTTAATGATTTCATCCCTTTCGGGAGCGAACTTCCTTCTCTTTTGTCTGACAGGAGGATGCCCGGGATTCACTTGGAGCTGATGCATGATGACGTTGGGGTCAATTCCGGGCATGTCTTCGTGGGACCATGCAAAGCAATCAGAGTTAGATCTTAGTAAATCGATCAGCCTCCGCCTCAGATCCTTCGGCAGTTTGGAGCCTATTTTGAGGTTCCGCTCCGAGTTCCCTTCTATTAGGGGGACCTCGTCCATGTCTTCAACCTCGGGTTCTTCGGCGTGAGGAACGAGAGGTTGCTTCTGTAATTGCTATAAGGCTTGGGTCCTTCCCTTCAGGGTAGTTTTGTAGCAGGACCTAGAATTCTCTTGATCCCCTCTAATGACCTTCACGCCTCAGGGGGTAAGAAATTTCACCAATTGGTGAAGGGTTGATAGCACGGCTCACGTGTCGTGGATCAAGGGCCTTCCTAGTATCACGTTGTAAGACGACGGACAGTCGACGACCAAGAACTTGGCGATTTGGTTTATCCCTGCGGCATAGACTGGAAGAAGGACTTCCCCCTCGGTTTGCTTCACCTCTCCGCTAAATCCCACGAGCGGGATCGCTTTCCTGGTTAATGTTTTAGGGTCTAGCCCTAAGTCCATATAGGCCGAGTGGAAGATAATGTTGCTGGAGCTGCCATTGTCCACCAGTATTCGCTTAACTAAGCAGTTGGCTATAACTAGCGAGATGACGAGGGCGTCATGATGGGGAGCAAGGACTCATTCTTGCTCCCTCGCAGTAAAGCTGATATCGTCCGTTCCCAAGAGTGGGCGCTTGGGAATCTCGATCTCTTGACCGTTCCTAGCATTGCGAGTACTTCTTTTAGCGGCGGCACTGCTGATCCCGCTTACTTCTGATCCCCCAGAGATTACGTGGATCACTCGTTCTTGTGGCGGAGGTAGCGCATGGACCGCTTCATTGGGGATATCGGGACCCTCTCTGTTGAGGAGATCCTTGGCCTTGTCCGAGAGGAACTCCCTTAGATAACCCTTCTTGAGAAGCTCGGCTACTTCCAGCCTTAAGGCTATACAGTCCTCCGTGGTATGACCGTGATCGCTGTGGAACCCACACCATCTTTTAGGGTTCCGGGTAGCATCGGGGGACCTCATTTTAGGTGGCCACTTAACTTGCGGGCCCATCTGCCTCAAGACTCCGATGAGCTCTGGTTTGGATATCGCTAGGTGGGAGATGCTGGGCCAAGTAGAAACCATCATTCCTTCGGACCGAGGTAAGGGGAGATGTTGGTATCTGCCCCTGCTCTGGTTGGTGGATTCCCGGGAAGGTCGGGGTCGGATGGTTTCTTCACGCTCGTCTTTCGAGGGTCTGGAGGACTTCTGATCGTACTTGGAGGAAATCTTGGCCCTGCTCACAACGTCTTCTTCCCAGCTTACTTGGGCCCAGGCGCGGGATAGTACATCCGCCATGTCTCCGCATCTGTACTTAGTTAGCTCCTTGTAGAGCTCTCCCTCCGGAAGTAGGCCGTTCTTGAAGGCTGAGATTAATGTATCGGAGTTACACTCGGGTATAGAGACCTTCTCCTGGTTGAAACGAGCTATGTAGGAGCGTAGGGATTCGTTTCTGTATTGTTGGATCTCGTAGAGGTCATCTGATCTCTTCTCCAGGTGGCGGCTACTAGCGAATTGTTCCACGAACTTGTCGCTGAGTGCGGCGAAGGATGCTATGGACCCCGTGGGGAGGTTGATATACCATTGGAGGGCAGGACCGGTTAGAGTTGACCCGAATCCCTTGCACATGGTGGCTTCCCTTGCTTCTTTCGAAATAGCCACGGCTACATTGCGTTGCTTATACTGGGCGATGTGGTTGTCAGGATCTCCCGTTCCCTCGTACATCTTGATGCTCGGAAAAGAGAATTTTCAAGGCATCTCGATCGAAGCAATCTCCTTCACGAAAGGTGTGTCGGAGTATGACCTGGGATCACTTCTACGGATGGGGGGAGCTACTCCGGGGAGCCTTTCCACCATGGATTGGATGGTGCCGAATCTTTCGGATACCACCTTCTCTAGGTAAGTGGCTAGAGCTGGATCTGAGATCTCGGGATGGTCAGGTGAATACTCTTCGTCTTCTGTATCGGATTCGTCTTCTTCTTCTTCCCGGGTTACGTCTCGAGTGTTTTCTTGATCGCCGGGTTCGTCGCCGGGCTGTTGAGGCGTTTCCTCGCCGTCGTGCGGGGTGTTGAGCGAAGCCATAGGTCGGACTTTGGTTTTGAACCGTTTTCGTTTGTTCCCTACTGCCCCGAGGGATCGGTTTTCTTGTCTGAGAGCGATGTTCTCGGCTTCCATGGCGTCTAGCTTCTCGGCGCTTTGTTGGAGTTGCTTGGAGTGTTCTCCAAGTTGATCTTTTAGGTATTGAACTTCCTGAACGAGTTCCAGACCTGCAGGTGCGGTCTCCTGAGCCTTGTGAAGGTCGGTAATTTGACTCTGAAGGGTTTCGAATCGGCTCAGAAGCTCCTTCTCCTTCGGGGTCAGATTGGCTTGATTGGACTCGTCTTCTGGTGCCATCGTCACGTAGTTGAGTTACTCCCCTCCTTCTAGCGCCAAACTGTTATGATATTTTTGTGTAGGGTCGTTTTAGTACTACGGAACACTGGAAGACTATCAAGCTTTATGTTTATGTATGTGTTTTGAGAAGAGAAATCGAGGCAAAGAGATGTATTATTGAGTTTCTTTAGCGTTACAACGTTTTGGGTGTATAAACCCTAGTTTTCTAGCCTAACTCTCTAATCTCTCAGCCCCAAAGTCTCGATCCCTTTTTCTAGGGTTTGGGTTCCCCTTTTATAGTTGATGTAAGTCGGTCAATCTTGGGCGGCTTCCGTAATATTCAGGAATATATTACTTTCCCCTCGATATGGGAAACTTCCATATTCATGCGGAGGATCGGATCCTTGGTCCTTACGGCAGGGGCTAGGCCTTGGTTCCTCGATACAGGGACTGGACCTTGGATACTTATTAAATGGAGATCGGACCCTGGTGCCTCCTGGTGGAGATGGGTTCTTTGAGTAGAGGAGGGACCCTGGGTCCTTTCCAAACGAGGGCCCGGAAGTCAAGGCCCCTTCAGAGGCTGGAGAAACCTCTAGCCTTGGATATTTTTCCCCAACATACCTCATCCTCTCCAAACGACGATGAAGGACCCACTGACAGAGATCCGAGAGATATGAATGACGAAGGGGTAGACATCCGGAGATCATGCGGACTGCCAGATCTAGACAATCTAGGCTCAATCCTCTTCCCTGAATCTCCTACCTCTACCATTATAAGAAAGAGAAGAAAGGCTCTGGGTGGAGGGATTAGTTTTAAATATTCAGAAAGGAGGAGACAATGAAGGCGATAAAAAATATAAAGTCTGGAGCATATATTTATATTATCATCAAGGAGAAAGAGCCGTTAGACATCACCTCGGGGAGGTCGTCAAATTCAAAATATCGCATCCTTCGAGGCATAGTTTTGAAAAATTGAATTATCCCGCTCCCCGGATATTTCGAGATTACAGCTCCCGAAAAGGAAAGAAAATCCGGACCAACGAGACCAGTTCAAATCAGTCTTTAAACTTCGAATCAGAAGTTTCCAAGTCAATACACCATACAAATCATCATATTCCGAACCTCGGGTTATAACAAGGTTTTGGCCCTTCTCCTGCTTGAAGAAACAACACTAAGGTCCAAGATCACATGTTATCCCTTGATTCCTACGAAGCAACCAAGGAATAAGGGGCAAACTGTTGGGGAAAAATATCCAAGGCTAAAGATTTATCCAGCCTCCGAAGGGGCCTTGATTTCCAGGACCTTCTTCTAAGAAGGATCCAAGGTCCAGCCTCTACTCGAAGGCCCCAGGGTCTAGCCCCTGCCGAAAGGAACCAGGGTCCGACCCTCCGCAACAATATGGAAGTTTCCCAAATCATGGGGAAACTAATATATTCACAAATATTATGGAGTTCGCCCTACTTCAACCGACATACATCAACTATAAAAGGGGAGCCCAAACCCTAGAACAAGGGATCGACATTCTGAGGCTTAGAGACTAGAGAGTTAGGCGATAGAACTAGGGTTTATACACCTCAAACGTTGTAATCCCACATATACTCAATAATATACGTCTCTTTGCCTCGATTTCTCTTCTAAACACTTACAAATATTCTAGTCTTCTTGTGTTTCGTAGTACTTAAACGACCCTACACAAAATTACCATAACACCATTATCGCAGACTGCGAGGCCTACTCCGCCTCATGTGACAAATGCCAAAGGCATGCACCGATTATACACCAACCTGCGGAAAAGTTATCCAACATATCCGCCCCGTATCCATTTATGAAGTGGTCCATGGACATCGTAGGACCACTGGTAGCATCAGGAAAGGGAAAAAAGAAGCTACACTTGCTCTTAGTCCTAACTGACTACTTCACAAAGTGGATTGAGGCTGAAGCTTTCCAACAGGTAACTAGATTCGAAGTCGAAGGATTCGTATGGAAAAACACCGTGTGCAGACACGGCGTTGTTGGGCCCAAATATGGCCCATTAGCTAACGACGGAGCCTAAATAAGGTTCGGGCCGAGATAAGGCCCAATACGTATCAGCGATCTTAGCTGAGGCTCAGCACGAAGCTAGAAGCATGAAGCTAAGGACGATCTCCGAGGAGGTCACACTAAAGAGGAGGCTCACACCCCGAACGGAAGGAGCGCATGACCCGGTCAATAGGGAGTTGTTATGAGTTCCTCAATTAAAGGAGAAGATCTCGGGGATCCGTTAGAGACAATCAAAAGAAATTTTGAAGCTATTTAAAGAAGACCTGGTAGACAAAAGGGGGGCACGTCATTCATTCTATTTCACACCAATTATATTATCTCTCTCATTTCTTGTAAACATTCTCTTTGTAATCATTATCATTCGAATCATCAATAAAAAGAACTTATTCATCCTTTAAGCTCTTTACGGGATTCAGCCCGCGAATTTTCTTGTACCTCCTTTTGACCTAACCTAGAATCTGAGGGTGAAACCTTGTCTCTCACAATTGGCGCCGTCTGTGGGGACAAATAATCGAATCCCTTTCTCCAAAGCTTAAGGATGAATCCAGTCGATGGAACAAACCCATCTAACCCTGATCAATCGAACCAGAGCAATAGCTCACCGAACTGCACTGCTCCGGAGGCAAATAACCTGAGAGCCTCCGGAGGGACCAACTCTGGGTCCTCAGCCCTTAATAACCCATCGCATCAATCCGCTCCGAACCAAACGGAAGCTCAGCTTTCCGAGATCCGTCGGATGATGCTCCAGTTAGTGGACAAAGCTCAAGAAACCGAGCGAACGATGCAACAGCTAGCCGAAAGGCAGCAACGGTTCGAAGAGACAACCAGATCTCAGTCCACAGCAACCCTGCCATCCGTTCACCAGGGAAGAGGAGTCACCTTCCAAGAATGGTTAGCCGACCCCTCCTTCCCTCGAGAGCGTCTGAATTTCTCCCCAGATAGCCCTGGTGAAGAAGGACATGAACCTGCTTTCCAAACGCCTCGCGCTAGGACAGCTCCTGTGTTTATCCCACCCATCACCAGCACCATGGGAAGCAATGTTGCAACAACTAGCTCCATGCCTGATCGAATCACCGGTGAGAGCACCCGTGTGCCTCCGCCGCCACCTACTTCTGAGTCTGGAGCAGGAACGAACATACCGTCCGGGGGCAGAACATCAGCTTCGGTGTTTCAAGCTAGGGTTTCAACCCCAAATACCAACAGGTATCAAACGACGGATGCTGATCCTGCAGCTCTCCACACGAATCTCGCTCGGAACCTAAGGACCAATGAGCGACTTATTTCGCCAGCTAGCTGGGAAAACGACCGAGCTAGGTTTCGCCAGAAACCTACTCACCGAGTATCCGATAATGACCCAAATGTCCTTCCCTTCGAGGGACCTGACGCAATTCGCAGATACATGGAACGAACCAACGCAGCTCTCCAGAAATTGGGAGCTCAAGTCCACAAGGTAACGAGCTCAGCTCCCGAAATCGAGAGCTTAATTGAAGAGACTCGTGGAACTCCGTTCACTGATAGAATTGCCAACTCTTACATAAGAGATACTCGAAAAATCAAGATTCCTGAATACGATGGGAACGCCGACCCAAAGGCTTATTTAACAGCCTTCCGATTAGCCATCGTTAAAGCTCACTTCACAAAGGAAGAATGCGATGCAGGATATTGCAGAACATTCGCTGAAAACCTGGTCGGAACAGCTCTCGAATGGTTCTTTGGCCTCGAGCCGAACTCTATAGACAGTTTCGATCAGTTGGCTAACGCCTTTATGAAGCAATATTCAACCCACATCCTGAAACAAGCGTCTGAGGGTGACCTCTGGAAGATCAGACAAGGACTGGGAGACTCACTGCGAGTCTACATCGAGAAATTTAGGGCAGTAAGAACTAAACTCTCGAATCCTAACGATCAGGTAGCTATTGAGGCCCTTAGGAGAGGTCTCTGGTATAAATCAGGCTTTTTCTCGGAGTTGACGCTAAATCCTCCCCCAACTATCGACGACGCCCTCCATAAGGCCTCTAGATACATCACCTTGGAAGAGGAAACAACAGCATTAGATAAGCTCCACAGAAAATCCCAGAATCACCCGAAAGGCGAAGCCTCCGACGGGAAGGGACCTCACAAAAGAGGGAACCAACGAAACAATCAGACTCAGGGAGAGCATTCTTATGTAATCGAGGACGACAAGGACGAAAAACCTGTTGCCGCGACAGCCAAAGCCCCCTGGTCCAAAGGCTACGATGAGAGCAAACACTGCTCTTACCACGATCGAAAGGGACACTCAACCGAAGAATGTTGGGACCTCCAACGACAACTGGCTGCTAAATTTGCAGCCGGAGAAATAAAAGACGTGGACCTCAAAAAGCCACCGCCTTATCAAAAGAGAGGTCCCCGAGATAACTCTCTGAAACGCGAAAGGTCACCTGAAAAGGAAACAGACTCACCACCTCAAGCTCCCAAAAAGAGAGTCGATATGGTCCTTGGAAAATTCTCCCAAGGAAAAAGCCTTCAAATCGAAGCCCTCCTGAGTAAAACACCTCCCCAGTCGAGCCCTGGCTCAAGGGTCGATTACATCCTCGGAGGGTCCGACGTGTGTCAAGACTGTTGGGCCCAAATATGGCCCATTAGCTAACGACGGAACCTGAATGAGTTCTGGGCTAAGATAAAGCCCAGTACATATCGGCGACCTCAGCTGGAGCTCAACACGGAGACGAAGACAGGAAGCTAACCACAGTCTACGGAGACTACGTCGAAGAGGAGGCTCATATCACAAACGGAAAGAGCGCAGGACCCGATCAACAGGGAGCTGTTACGAGTTCCTCAACAGAAGGAGAAGATCTCGGAGATCTGTTAAAGACAATCAAAGGGAAGTTCAAAGCTATAAAAAGGAAGACCTCGAAGACTAAAAAGGGGATCACGTGATTACGACTTATCACACACAAGTTTTACAATATTTCTCATTCTACTTTGTAATCTCTTATTCATCTTGTTGTAACATTCACATTCAAATCATCAATAAAAGTATCTATTCATTCTTTAAGCTCTTCACGGGATTCAGCCCACGAAATTCCTTGTACCTTCTTTGACCTAACCTAACATCTAAGGGTGAAATCTTGTCTCTCACAACTGGCGCCGTCTGTGGGGACAAATAATCGAATCCCTTTCTCCAAAGCTTAAGAATGAATCCACTCGATGGAACAAACCCATCTAACCCCGATCAATCGAACCAGAGCAATAGCTCACCGAATCGCACTGCTCCGGGGGCAAATAATCCGAGAGCCTCCGGGGGGACCAACTCTGGGTCCTCAGCCCTCAATAACCCATCACATCAATCCGCTCCAAACCAGACGGAAGCTCAGCTTTCTGAGATCCGTCGGATGATGCTCCAGTTAGTGGACAAAGCTCAAGAAACCGAGCGAACGGTGCAACAGCTAGCCGAACGGCAGCAACAGTTCGAAGAGATAACCAGATCTCAATCCGCAACGACCCAACCGTCCATCCACCAGGGAAGAGGAGTCACATTCCACGAACGGTTAACTGACCCCTCTTTCCCTCGAGAGCTCCTGAACTTCTCCCCCGATAGCCCTGGAGCAGATGGGCAGGAACCAGCTTTCCAAACGCCTCGCGCTAGGACAGCTCCTGCGTTTACCCCACCTATCACCAGCACTATGGGGAGAAATGTAGCTACAACCAGCTCCATGCCTGATCGAAACACCGATGGGAGCACCCGTTTGCCTCCGCCGCCACCTCCTTCCGGGTCTGGAGCAGGAACCAACATACCATCCGGGGGCAGAACATCAGCTTCGGTATTTCAAGCTATGGTCTCAACCCCAAATACGGACGAATACCAAAGGACGGATGCTGATCCTGCTGCCCTCCGCACTAATCTCGCTCGGAACCTAAGGAACAATGAGCGACATGTTTCACCAGCTAACTAGGAAAACGACCGAGCTAGGTTCCGCCAGGAACCTGTTCGCCGAGTGTCTGATAATGACCCAAATGTCCTTCCCTTCGAGGGACCTGACGCAATTCGTAGATACATGGAACAAACCCACGCTGCTCTCCAGAAATTGGGAGCTCAAGTTCACAAAGCAACGAGCTCAGCTCCCGAAATCGAGAGCTTAATTGAGGAGACTCGTGGAACTCCGTTCACCGATAAAATTGCCAACTCTTACATAAGAGATACTCGAAAAAGTAAGATTCCTGAATACGATGGGAACGCAGACCCAAAGGCCTATTTAAGAGCTTTCAGACTAGCTATCGTTAAAGCTCATTTCACAAAAGAGGAATGCGATGCAGGGTATTGTAGAACATTCCCTGAAAACCTGGTCGGAACTGCCCTCGAATTGTTTTCTGGCCTCGAGCCGAACTCTATAGACAGTTTCGATCAGTTGGCTAACGCCTTTATCGACGACGCCCTCCATAAGGCCTCTAGATACATTACCTTGGAAGAGGAAACAGCAGCATTAGATAAGCTCCACAGAAAATCCCAGAGTCACCCGAAAGGCGAAGCCTCCGACGGGAAGGGACCTCATAAAAGAGGAAACTCCCGAAACAATCAGACTCAGGGAGAGCACTCTTATGTAATCGAGGACAACAAGGACGAAAAACCTGTCGCCGCGACAGCCAAAGCCCCCTGGTCCAAAGGCTACGATGAGAGCAAACACTGCTCCTACAAAGATCGAAAAGGACATTCAACTGAAGAATGTTGGGACCTCCAACGACAACTGGCTGCTAAATTTGCATCCGGAGAAATAAAAGACGTGGACCTCAAAAAGCCGCCCCCTTACCAAAAGAGAGGTCCCCGAGATAACTCCCCAAAACGCGAGAGGTCACCTGAAAAGGAAACTGACTCACCACCTCCATCTCCCAAAAAGAGAGTCGATATGGTCTTTGGAAAATTCCCCCAAGGAAACAGTCTCCAAATTGAAGCCCTCCTGGGCAAAACACCTCCCCAGTCGAGCCCTGGCTCAAGGGTTGATTACATCCTCGGAGGGTCCGACGTGTGTCAAGACTCCGTTAACTCCATTAAAAGTCACGTACGGAAAGCTGTGTCAAACACTCAGCCCAAACCGATCAAACCCGAGTCTAACACTAAAATCTCTTTATGGGAAAGTGAGACATCAAACCTCGACAGACCTCACGACGATGCCCTTGTCGTAACATTAAACATAGCAGGGTACGAGGTACCTAAGCTCATGATCGACACCGAAAGCTCCGTCGATCTCATTTTTTACAACGCATTAAAGGGAATGGAGATAGACGAATACGAAATCGTCGACCAAAAATCCAACCTCGTTGGTTTCTCAGGGGAAACAGCTACCTCATTGGGAACAATTAAGCTCCCAATTATAGCCGGCGAAGTCATGAAAATGACCAACTTCATAGTTGTCGACAAACCATCCCCTTTCCACGCAATCCTCGGAAGACCTTGGATTCACAAGATGAAAGCAGTAGCTTCGACTTATCATCAATGCGTGAAATTTCCAACAACCGACGGAATAGCTACCATACACGGTAGCCAAAAGATTTCAAGGATCTGTTACCTGGGTGGATTCGAGATCATAAAAGAATCCCCCCAATAGCAATTACAGATCCAAGAGAGTCGCGAAATGCAACAAAATATCCGAGGTCCTCCTAAGAACCTCACCAAAAAAGTTAGCATCGACGACTCAAATCCTGAGAAACAGGTGAGCATCGGATCCGAGCTACCTCTCGTAACCAAAAAGGAGCTCAACGAATTCCTAAAACATAATGTCAAAACATTTGCATGGACCACCAGTGACATGAAAGGCATAGACACCAATGTCAGCACCCATAAGCTTAACGTAGACCCCACTTTCAAACCGATCAAACAAAAGCGCCGTAAGCTAGGTCTCGAAAAAGCCCAAGCTGTCAACGACGAGGTCGATCGACTAACGAAAGCCGGGTCAATCCGAGAAGTTCAATACCCCGATTGGTTAGCTAACCCAGTGGTAGTAAAAAAGAAGAATTGGAAATGGAGAATCTGCGTAGACTTCACCAACTTAAACAAGGCCTCTCCTAAGGACAGCTTCCCGTTACCTCACATCGATCGTTTGGTCGAAGCAACGGCTGGTCACCAGCTCCTGTCCTTTATGGATGCCTTTTCAGGATATAACCAAATTATGATGGATCCTGAGGATCAAGAAAAAACCGCATTCATAACCGAACGAGGAACCTATTGTTATAAGGTCATGCCATTTGGTTTGAAAAACGCCGGAGCTACCTATCAGAGGCTAGTGAAAAAAATGTTCGCTGGACAGCTCGGGAAAACTATGGAAGTCTATATTGACGACATGTTAGTCAAGTCCTCGATTGGAGAAGACCACATCTCCCACCTAAGGGAATGCTTCGATATCCTCAACAAATACGACATGAAGCTAAACCCAGCTAAATGTACCTTCGGAGTACCCTCCGGCGAGTTCCTAGGCTACCTCGTGACCGAAAGAGGTATCGAAGCCAACCCGAAACAGATAGCGACATTCCTAGAAATGCCGTCACCTAAAACGACCAGAGAGGTACAAAGATTAACCGGACGGATCGCAGCACTAAATCGATTCATATCCAGGTCCACCGATAAGTGCCTCCCATTTTACAAACTTCTGAAAAATAATAAGAAGTTCCTATGGGACGAGAAGTGCGAAGAAGCTTTCCAACAGCTAAAAGCTTACCTCTCGGAGCCCCCGATACTATCTAAACCGGTAGTCGGGGAACCATTATATCTATACCTCGCCGTATCGACAGCTGCAATCAGCGGGGTGCTAGTACGAGAAGAACAAAACGAACAAAGACCTGTCTACTACACCAGCAAAAGTCTACTAGACGCCGAGACAAGGTATCCTACCATGGAAAAGTTAGCCCTAGCAGTCGTGACAGCTGCTAGGAAGCTGCGACCTTATTTCTAATCACACTCGATTGTTGTAATGACCTCACAACCATTACGGACAATTTTGCATAGCCCCAATCAATCCGGACGATTGGCTAAATGGGCCATAGAACTCAGCGAGTATGACATCGAATACAGACCCCGAGCAGCAGCAAAAGCTCAGGTCCTCGCCGATTTCATCATTGAGCTAGCATCCGAACATCTAGACCAAGAAACAGAGGTTCCGAAATGGAGTCTATATGTGGACGGAGCCTCGTCAAGGCAAGGCTCCGGCGTTGGTCTAAGACTAACCTCCTCAGCCGGAGAAACCATCGAACAATCCTATAGACTTGGTTTCAACGCTTCCAACAACGAGGTCGAATATGAAGCACTAATCGCTGGTCTGAAGCTCGCCCTGAGCCTTGGAATCCGAGAACTAAACGCTTACAGCGACTCGCAGCTGGTAGCTAACCAATTTCATGGGGAATACGAAACGAGGGACGAAAGAATGGGGGCATACCTCGAAGTCGTCCTAAACCTCACAAAGCAGTTCGATAAATTCGAGCTAACTAGGATCCCACGAGGGGAGAACTCCTCAGCAGACGCGCTCGCCGCGTTAGCTTCTACATCCGACCCTCTCGTAAAACAAATTATACCCGTGGACGGAATCGAGAAGCCAAGTATCGACATAGCTACCAAAGCTAAGATAAATAGCAAGCCAAAGGAAAAATTTGAGGATAACAATCCTATGGCGGCAGCTACCCAAGTTTTCACGACATTCTGGTTCCCTAAAACTAGAATACGCAGCTTCAGAAAGCACACCCTTGAAAATACAACCCAGAACTCAGAGGGCAAAGACCAAAGTGAAGGTATTCACCGAAGTTCGGACTCCCTGGAGCCTAACTCAACGAATACCTCTGGGGGCACCATCCAAACCTCGCAATCACTTATCCTTAAAGTACAAACAAGAAGCCGCGCAGCTCTTAAAAATGCATCTAAGAACACTACCCAAACCACAGGGGACAACGAGGAAATTGGAGATATTCCTCAAGACCTAGACTCCCTGGAGCCTGCTCCAACAAATATCTCCGGGGGCACAACGACACCAGGTCCCGAATCGGAACCTCCTACCTCTCTTCACAACAAAGTGGTAGGGAGAGAAGACTGGAGAATACCGATCATGGATTACAACCTCGAGGGAAAAATCCCACCCAATAAATGGGAGGCTCGAAAACTCAAAGCTTTAGCAGCAAGATACTGCATAATCGAGTCAGCCCTCCACAAACGAAGTGTCTCCGGACCTTACCTAAAATGCGTTCATGGCCTAGTAGCCATGAAACTCATGAAGGAAATGCACGACGGTTCCTGTGGAAACCATTCCGGGGGCAGAGCCCTAGCCATCCGAATTAAAAGACAAGGTTACTTCTGGCCTACCATTATCGCAGATTGTGAGGTATACTCCTCATCGTGCGACAAATGCCAAAGGCATGCACCGATCATACACCAACCAGCGGAGAAGCTGTCTAACATATCAGCTCCCTATCCATTCATGAGGTGGTCCATGGATATTGTAGGTCCTTTAGTACCTTCAGGGAAAGGGAAAAAGCTACTAAACCTCCTGGTCCTAACCGACTACTTCACGAAATGGATCGAAGCCGAAGCCTTCCAACAAATAAGCAGATTCGAGGTCGAAGGATTTGTTTGGAAGAACATTGTATGTAGGCATGGTGTCCCATACGAAATCGTAACCGACAACGGAGGACAGTTCATATCCCACGACTTCAAAAAGTTCTGCGATAAGTGGAACATCCGCCTCACCTTTTCATCACCTCGGCGACCTCAAGGTAACGGCCAGGCGGAGGCTGCTAACAAGTCGATTTTAGCGAACCTCAAGAAACGCCTAGGAGCTCAGAAGGAGCTCTGGTCAGAAAAACTACCCGAAGTACTATGGGCCTGCCGAACCACCCCACGAAAAGCTACAAAGGAAACTCCCTTTTCCTTAGCTTACGGAATGGAAGCAGTCGTTCCAGCAGAAACTACCGCAGGTAGCCTCCGCCGGGAACTCTGCACCTCCAACCCCGCAGCTAACAACCAGCTCCTGATGGACAGCCTCGATTTAACGAGGAAAGACGAGACCAAGCCTTGCTCCGCATTCAAAATTATCAGCAGGCAATGGCACGGCACTACAATTCCAAAGTAAGGCCTCGACAGTTCGCTGTAGGAGACCTAGTACTTAGGAAGGTGTTTGAAGGAACCAAAGAACCCGGAGCTGGGAAACTAGGAACCAACTGGTAGGGTCCCTACCGAATTATCCATATAGTACGACCCGGAGTCTACAAACTCCAGAAGGTACGAACCGGGGTACCTGAAATCCGATCGTGGAACGCCACGAACCTCAAAAGATACTACTATTAGGTACCCAAATTCCCCTGAACTACGTTTGGCTTGATCCCTTGACTGGGTACGTAGGCAACTCCGTCACGAGTGCAGCCCCAATTTCTTCTCAACCTCATCATCCAAGCAAAGGGGGCACGTGTTACCAAAAACACACGGCCCGAGAGCAATTGCTATATGATCAATTCGAGTCATGTGTCATTCATAATCTGTTATTAATAAAACGATCAATTCCATACTTCTACACTAAAGGTCGTAAAACCTTCTAAGAGAATTCAGGTCTCTCCAAAATGGGACCTTACTACGAGCATTTTCAGATCTCTAAAATCATGAACCTAAGGTCTTGAAATCCTTAACAAGCATCAAGATCTTAAAATCCTCCAAAGAAACGCAGATCCCCTTCAGACGGACCTAAAACTCCTCGAACAATTACAAACATATCCAGGTCTCTAGAAACCTGGGCCTAAGGTCATAAAAACCCTAACGAAAACTAAGGTCTTGAAATCCTTCGAAAAGAGCACAGGTCATCCTGAGAAGGGACCTGAGCTCGTCAAATAACTCAAGAAATTCAGGTCGCTAAAATCCTGAGCCAAAGGTCTTTAAATCCTTAACAAAATCTGAAGGTCTTAAAATCCTTAGCAATATTCAAAGGTCTTAAAATCCTTAACAAAATCCGAAGGTCTTAAAATCCCTAGCAATATTCAAAGGTCTTAAAATCCTTAGCAAAGTCCAAAGGTCTTAAAATCCTTAAGCAACGACCAAAGGTCCTAAAATCCTAAACAACATTTAAAGGTCTTGAAATCCTTTACAAAGCCTAAAGGCCCTGAAGGGAAGAGAAAAAGAAGTATTTTAAGAGAATTTGATCCCTAAAAAGCCTTGAACAGATCTCATTATCGTTCAAAACGAAACAGGCTCCTTAATACCTAAAGCTAAAACAAAACTCGACTACGAATCGATATTATACTCGACGATCGAAACAAAGGATAAAAATCCGAAACGACCAAGTCTGAAATTAAAACAAAGGTTTAAAAGCCTCCCCAGGCTATAAGTCTTAACGCATAAAAGGTTTAAAGGCCTCCTCAGGCTAATAAGTCTTGAAAAACAAATAAAAGCCCCTTGGGCAAAACAGTCTTTAAAATGAAAGAGCATCAGCTCTTAACCTTCTTCGGTTCCGGGACCAGCGTCGGTTCCGGGATCAGCTTCAACCTCCTTATCCTCCCCGATAGGACCTCCGTCCTCGGCAGGAACCTCCACATCAACTTCCTTATTAACATCTCCTGGATTCGCTTCAACTGGAGCTAGTTCAGGAAATACCGAATCCAAATTAGAACCATATTCGCCGGAAAACGTCGGGTTAAACATATTGATCTCAAAAGTACCTGAGCTCTTAGAGAGTTGAGGAATGGGAAGCTTGCTAACTGAGAAATCAGAGACTTGAGCCCTATCGCAAGCAGCAGCTGCGTCTGGAATCAAGGCCATAAGACGATTATACTCCTCCTCAGCATCCATTACCTCCTTAGTCAACAAAGCCTTCAGAAGTTCGGTGTTTGCCTGGAGCTCCTGAGCATAGATCAGGGCATCGGTTTCATCATTCTTCTTGGCAAACTTTTCCTTCACCGAAGTCAGGATCTTGTTGTAAGCATCAGCGACCTCCCTCTTACCTCTCCTAACAGCGAGCTTGACCTCAGCTTCCTTGTTCCTCTGGCTATCTTGGGATAAGGCGATCATCTCTTGAACCTGATGCTCAGCTATCTTACGAGCAGCCTCCAAGTCGTTGATCTTCCTGCTTTTCACCTGGATGTCAATGGCTTGACTCCCGATTTTCCCCTGCTGAGTATCAGCCTTCAGACCAAGCCTCTTGACCTCGGCTTGAAGCTCAGAAACCTGAGTACGAGTCTGGTCGAGCTCCATCTTGGTAGCCTTGAACATATCAGCAGCCTGAGTTACCTCCACAGCAGTAGGAGCACCACGCAGGGTCTCCTCAAACCTTAGCTGAGCTCTATTGATAGCTCCGGCTAGCTACAAAAACAAAATGCAAAAAATTTTAGGTCACGGAAAACCTAAATCTAAAGAGAGAAAATCGGGAAAAATTCAAAACTGTATACCTGACCCAAGTGGTGAGCTATCTCAATGTATTCGTCCTTCTTGGTTAAACTACTGACCGAAGGCATAAAACATCCAACCATCTTCAGATGCCTCAGAATGGTCGCCAATCCCCAGGAATCGTCCAGGATCGATCCCGGCTTAGAATGAGTAAAGTTCCAACCAACGGTCCCACCTCGTGAAGATGAGGAGATAGACCTGGTGGGCCTATCTCCCATATCAGTCCGAGATCTCTTAGGTCTTGGAGGCTCAGTTTCGAGGGGATCTCCGGCAGCATGAGGATTGTCCATTACCGGCGAGACCTCAGGATGAGGAACAACATCTCGAGCTCCAGTTTCAACTGGACCTACGTCCCTGACAGGAACTGAGGTCCCATCATCAAGGACCTCCTTCAGCGTGTTAATGAAAGCACCTCCTTGGGACTTGTCGCTGCCCCGCGAAGCGCCGGCAGCCGTTGCAGATTTGTTTCGATTACGGAAAGAAGATCTCATTTTAGGAACTAGAGTCTTTTCGTTCTCAGAAGTGCTAGCTCCGGTTGAAATTTCCACCACGTTGGGACCTTCAGAAACTGAACAAAATAATAAAAATCTCTTTAGCCACCTCTCAAAACGGGGCTGAATATAACAAGTTAAGAGACTACCTTCTAAGTCTTCAACAGCGATCGGGTCAAGAATCTGGATGTTGTATCGCTCCGGGAACCTAGCTGATCCAATGCGAGAAGTAGTAAAAGATGCCCAAGCGTTTGAACTCTGATGCAGCTGTTGGGGTCAAAAACGGTTATCTCGAAATCAGCGGCTAAGTCTATTTGTCATACGAAAAATCCTCCGAAGGACGCGCACGAACACCCGCAAACCAAAGGAACCAAGCAGCCGACCGCAACCTGCCCCTAGGCGCCGGGCGCCTAGCGCCCGTGCTGCCTCTAGGCGCCAGGCGCCTAGCGCCCGTGCTGCCTCTAGGCGCCGGGCGCCTAGCGCCCTAGCTGCCTCTAGGCGCCGGGCGCCTAGCGCCCGTGCTGCCTCTAAGCGCCGGGCGCCTAGCGCCCGTGCTGCCTTTCGAGGATCAAGTCTGGCCGCCTCCCGTTCTACCTTCATCTTGTCCGCAGACTTCTGTTCCTTCGCAAGCATCTAACAATCCTTTTACTAAGAGTTCCGCACTTAGAAACCCTAGGCGTTATTTTCGACACGCCCGTTTCTATGACAAACGCTCGTACTAGACGAACTCTGCCAGGCAGTTCGATCTCTTGTTCAAATCTTTCTAACTGAACTACGTCCGACTTGATCCTCGAAAGGGGTACGTAGGCAGCCTTTCTCAAGGTCCAGTCCCAAATCTTAACAAAACCCTTTTTGTACGATTTTCGTCTTTTGTTATCTTTCCATATTTTCCGCACCTGTTCGGTCACTTGTCGTTGGCTGTCGCAGAGAATCCAGACCTTCAGGGAAAGTTGGGTTAACTTGGCTTTCCTCCGTATTTTACTTATCAAAATCGACAGTGCGAATTTCGGTTCCCACAGTTTGGCGCTAGAAGGAGGGGGGGTCGGATTCTCTTACTCAAAAACCTACGATTGATAACGACAGCATGGCCACATCACCTGTCCGCAACATCGTGTCATTCGGGGACGGAGCAACGGCTGGTCAAGCCAAACCCTCACGACGAACTCCTTGTTATCAGACTAACGATCCAGGACATCGACGTAGCAAAAATATTGGTCGACACCGGTTGCTCAACAAATATTATATATAGAAACACTCTCGAGAGGATGGGATTCGACCTAAGAGTTATCACGGACGATCCCAATCTAATAATCGGACTCTCAGGAAACATCACAATGACCCTCGGCTCGGTCGATCTCTCGGTCAGAGCCGGGAGCGTCACAAAGATGGTGGAATTTTTGGTAGTCGACGGCCCAGCAGCATATAACGCGATCGTCGGGACTCCGTGGTTAAATTCCATGCAAGCAATACCCTCGACTTTCCACCTGTGCCTCAAATTTCCATCCCTCCTCGGAGTCGAAACAATACAAGGAGATCGTAAGGCGCCGTAAGTCTGCTTGGCCGCTGGGTTAAAACGAAAAAACTCCGAGCCCGAAACTAACTCGAAAAAGCAAGCAACCCACGAACCAGCATCGCAAGACCCTCCAGAAATCATCTGGCAGTCGCGAAAAGCTGAAGCCCTGGAAGGGAAACGTGAGCCCACTTGCGAACCAGTGATTTCGGTCTGCCTCAACGAGACTAACCCAGAACGATGCGTGGAGATTGGCGCCAATCTCTGCGATCCTTTAAAAGCAGAACTCATCGCGTGTCTCAAAAAGAACCTAAATACGTTCGCCTGGGCTGTGGAAGATATGCCGGGAATCGACATCAACATAACATGTCACGAACTCAACATTGATCCAACTCATAAACCCGTAAAACAAAAGAGGCGAAAGCTAGGCCCCGAACGGGCAACCGCGGTTAATGAGGAAGTCGAAAGACTCCTCAAAGTTGGATCAATAACATAAGTAAGATATCCCGACAGGCTCGCCAATCCCGTCGTCGTCAAGAAGAAGAACGGGAAATGGCGAGTGTGCGTCGATTTCACTGACCTCAACAAAGCGTGCCCGAAGGATTGTTTTCCGCTCCCGCACATCGACCGTCTAGTCGAGGCAACCGCGGGAAACAAACTTCTATCGTTCATGGATGCGTTCTCCGGATACAATCAGATCATGATGTATCCCGATGATAGCGAGAAGACAGCATTCATTACCGACAGAGGAACCTATTGCTACAAAGTAATGCCGTTCGGCCTAAAGAACGCCGGCGCCACATATCAACGGCTCGTCAATCGAATGTTTGCTGAGCAACTCGGAAAAACCATGGAGGTGTATATCGACGATATGTTGGTAAAATCTCTCGACGAACCCGACCACGTACTCCATCTAGAGGAATGCTTCGAGAGATTAAACCAACACAACATGAAACTGAATCCAGCTAAATGCAGATTCGCCGTAGCATCGGGCGAATTTCTCGGGTACCTCGTAACATTCCGCGGAATAGAGGCTAATCCAAAACAAATCAACGCACTGATAGAAATGGCCTCCCCGAGAACCAAGCGGGAAGTTCAAAGGCTGACCGGACGAGTCGCGGCCTTAAACCGATTCATCTCGCGGTCCACGGATAAGTGCTTCCCTTTCTATGAAACCTTGAAGGGGAACAAAAAGTTCGAGTGGTCAGAGGATTGCGAGAAAGCTTTCCAACAGCTGAAACAATATCTGGCCACCCCTCCTATCCTCGCAAAACCCGTAGTCGGAGAACCCTTGTTCCTCTACATCGCAGTGTCCGCGTCAGCACTCAGTGGCGTTCTGATTCAAGAAGAATTTGGAGAACAGAAGCCGGTCTTTTACATTAGTAAAACGTTGCTGGATGCCGAAACTCGGTATCCGCTAATGGAAAAGTTGGCACTCGCCGTTATAACCTCGGCGAGAAAACTCAGACCGTATTTTCAATCTCATACCATCGTGGTACTTACCACTTTCCCGCTACGGACGATTCTACACAGTCCAAGCCAGTCTGGTAGACTCGCGAAGTGGGCAATCGAACTAAGCGAGTACGATATCGAATATCGTCCAAAAACCTGCACAAAATCGCAGGTACTCGCGGATTTCCTGGTAGAATTACCCACGACGGATTTAACTAACAAGGAGCCTGGTTCAACGTGGGATCTCTACGTCGACGGATCCTCGTCCAAGCAAGGATCCGGAATCGGGATCCGACTCACTTCACCAACGGGGGAAATCCTCGAGCAATCATTCCGCTTGGATTTTCATGCGTCGAACAACGAAGCAGAGTACGAGGCGCTAATTGCTGGCCTACGACTGGCCCACGGGCTGAAGATTCAAAATATTCACGCTTACTATGACTCTCAGTTGGTCGCAAACCAATTCAGCGGAGAATACGAAGCAAGGGATGAAAGGATGAACGCATATTTGAAGGTCGTCCAAGACTTGGCCCACGATTTTCAGCAATTTGCGCTAACCAGGATTCCCCGCTCGGAAAACGTCCAGGCCGACGCTTTAGCTGCTCTAGCCTCAAGCTCAGATCCAGGGCTTAAAAGAATAATCCCCGTCGAATTCATTGAGCACCCGAGCATCGGACCACCGGTAATCGCCAACCTGATCAGAACGCAGATCGAAGGCGTTGAAGAAAACGAAGACCAGCCGGAAGACGACGCAAACCAAACAGACTACGGCTGCGACACTCCCTGGCTAGAACTTATCAGAGCCTACATCGTAGATGGCACCTTACCCGCGGAAAAATGGGCAGCCCGGAAAATAAAAGTTCAGGCGGCACGATACGTAACCGTGGAAGGCGAAATTTACAAATGGCGATTCTCTGGACCTCTCATGACTTGCGCGGAAGGAGAGAAGGCGAGAAAAATCATGGAAGAGATTCATTCCGGATCGTGCGGAAACCATTCCAGCGGAAGGTCTCTCGCAACAAAAATAAAAGGCCACGGTTTCTACTGGCCCACTATGGTAAAGGATTGCGAGAAGTTCGCTCGGAAATGCGAGAAGTGTCAACGGCACGCTCCGACAATTCATCAGCCCGCAGAAATCTTCTCCTCTATCTCATCTCCGTACCCTTTCATGCGATGGTCAATGGACATCGTCGGACCTCTACACAAATCAAAACAAAAACGTTTCCTACTGGTCCTCACAAACTTCTTTTCGAAATGGGTGGAAGCAGAGTCCTACGCAAGTATCAAAGACGTGCAAATCGAGAATTTCGTCTGGAAAAACATCATAACCAGACACGGCGTCCCATACGAAATCGTAACGGACAATGGGTCTCAGTTTATTTCCACATGATTCGAGGCGTTCTGCGAAAAATGGAAAATATGACTTAACAAGTCTACTCCCAGATACCCGCAGTGCAACGGACAGGCTGAAACCATAAACAAAACCGTCCTGGACGGACTGAAAAAGCGCTTAGAAGCCAAGAAGGGACGATGGGCGGAAGAACTCGAAGGAGTCCTTTGGTCTCATCGAACCACTCCAAGACGAGCAACGGGGGAAACTCCTTTCGCTCTCGTTTACGGAGCAGAATGCATGATTCCGGCAGAAGTCGAATTCCCCGGCGTATGGGGGAGGTTTCTTCCTGAACGGGAAGACCTGAACAATGCCATGCTGCTGGATAATCTTGATCTCGTCAACGAGCGTCGCGACCAAGCCCTCATCCGGATTCAAAATTATCAGCAGGCCGCCGCAAAGTACTACAACGCGAACGTACGCCATCGCAGATTCAAAGAAGGTGATCTGGTTTTGCGGAAAGTCTTCCAAAACACTGCCGAACAAAACGCAGGAAAACTGGGAGCGAACTGGGAAGGACCATACAAAATCATAAAAGTCGTCCGACCAGGTTCGTATCAAATCGCAAACATGCAAGACGTAAAAATCCCGAGTACTTGGAATGCGATGCATCTCAAGAAATACTATCACTAGAACGTAAAACGTGGACAACAGAACTACGAGATGGCTTGATCCTCGAAAGAGGTACGTAGGCAACCCGTCAACCGGCGGGTTCAGCTATCCCCCCGATTTAAAAAGGGGGGAGTGGGGTGCGTGCACTCGTACACTCCCACAATTTTTCGGAAAAAAACCTAACTTTCGAAAACTTTCCACAATCAAATCGCTTAACAGCCTCAACAACGGATCAAGTATCCACTAAATACATCATAAGTTACCACCCGGAAACATTCCGCGATTCCTAAAAGCCCATAATCCTTTATGGCGTAAGAAAAGCAAACTTCAAAGCACTGCGAGACGTCGCTTCGTGCCTGAATATTCGTTTTTCGATTAAAACCTTCGTACGCCTTCTAAACGGCATCATATCGTTGTTGCTGATCACAACAAACGAACTCTAACGTCCTAAACAGACAAGCCACCTTAGGGTAGGCTCTTTTACATCCGACAAGGATCCCATAGCGCGCTATACAAAAAATCCAAATTTGGTTCAGCACTTCGTAAAGGAAGTAGCTCGATTCGTGCCCAGACAAATCATGTAAGCCGATACCACTTCGCGGATTTTAAAACGGTACGAATCAGGTTAAAATCACAAACAGGCAAAACGAAAGCCGATTTGTCATCGCACAGCCTTAGTCTGAGAGTAAACCTAGGTCTTGCCCTAAACCCAGCCTTGCTGGTATCTTAACATCTCATAGGCAAAGCGTCAGTGACGCGAGATCCCAAAACTTACCTCTTCACTCGAGTATGTACGTTTCCACGAATTTTCGCGTAAATCGTAAACCGCAGGAAAATCTCGCTTTGTACAAACAACGGATTCGGTGATCATCAGGGAGGCTGGAATGAGACGACAACTCACATCCTGCCCCTCTAACTTCGACAAACGGAAGTTCTAAACACGAAATATTTTATAAATGCAAACCGCAAGTTCGGTACAATGCCCTAAATAGGGCAGGGATTCAAAGCCACCAACGGCCAGTCCCGAAATCATACATAATGGCCAACCAACGGCCGAAATACAATCAAAATAAAAATCCCTTCAAGGGATTGATCAACCTAGGCATCCTCCGGAACGCCACCTTCGTCCTCCGACTCACCCGAAGCAAGAGCAGCCTCGCCATCGCCCGCGCCGACTTCCTCGCCGCCTTTGTCCGCAACGATTCCAGCATCCTGGACCTCTGGAATCTCCGATCCCGGGACCAAGGCAGCCGAGGATGACGGGTCGGTAAGCTCCGTCGCGGTGCAAGCTCCCGTCTCCTCGAAGCGCTGAATCCGCCTCTTGAGACGTCGGACCCCCGAGAACTTGCTCTTCTTCTCCTCCTTCGCCTTGAGCAGCGAGCTCACAGTCTTTCCCAAGTCACGTTCGAGATCGCTGATCCTAGCTTTGAGCGTCGACATCTGGGCGGCATGAGTGCTCTCGATCGATTGAAGCACAGCCTCGGTGCGCTTCAAGGCCTCCCGCGACGAATCCAGCTCCTGAGACAAACGTGTGACCTCCAGTCCGCAATCTCCAAGCATCCCGTCGATTAACGACACAAACTGATCACACGAAAGAAAGGTGAGAATCAAAAGAGTCAGCGAAAGAAAGGGGGTCTCACGAAAATACCTTGGAGCGGTGGTGCGATAGTTTTGCCGAAACCTTGCCTTCCTCGCTCTTGGTACACCTTTTCCTCTTCGCTGATCCGGCAGTTCCAGCTCTCGAACGTCCCTTCGATGGCGGGATAGCACTGGATGCGGGAAGTCCAAGAACGATCTCCCTCTTCTTTTCTGGAGGGGGAGGCATGACTTCCACCGCGTCCTCCGAAACTAGTATCGGCGCCAAAGAAGAGCCCTCGGGGCGAGCCTGGACGCCGGGTGCCTGCTCCGGAATAACAGCTCCTCCAGCAGGCAAAGGGATATCGGATTCAGGAGCCGGAATCGTAGGGATCGAAGCTGGAGCGACAGCGTTTTCAAGAACCAGAACCGCAGAGTCCGGAGCTAAAACAACGTCGGGTCCGGGAATCGGAACCACAGGAGTCGGACCGGAAGAAACACTAGGACCGGCAACGCTGGACTCCATCAAAGCACGGCGTCGCTCCATCTTGTCTTGAAAAGAACTAAACCCCTCGACAAACGTCTGCGTAAGGGCAGGAACCTCTCGCGCCGGCGAGGCTTGGTTGGCATCGCTCATTTCGAGAGAAAGCCATACTTTCTAAGAATTGAGAAGAGGAAGGTGAGTGAGAAATGAGAGGGGGTGGAGTACTACTTATAAGAAATCAAAAATGGTGGGATTTTTCGGAATAAAATATTCGTAGCCAAAAATTTCGATTTTCAAACATAAGATCTTCCGCACGCAAAATCGCTCTCGCACCTTGCACGCTGGGTGGCTAACTGTTGGGGTCAAAAACGGTTATCTCGAAATCAGCGGCTAATTCTATTTGTCATACGAAAAATCCTCCGAAGGACGCGCACGAACACCCGCAAACCAAAGGAACCAAGCAGCCGACCGCAACCTGCCCCTAGGCGCCGGGCGCCTAGCGCCCGTGCTGCCTATAGGCGCTGGGCGCCTAGCGCCCGTGCTGCCTTTAGGCGCCGGGCGCCTAGCGCCCGTGCTGCCTCTAGGCGCCGGGCGCCTAGCGCCCGTGCTGCCTCTAGGCGCCGGGCGCCTAGCGCCCGTGCTGCCTCTAGGCGTCGGGCGCCTAGCGCCCGTGCTGCCTCTAGGCGCCGGGCGCCTAGCGTCCGTGCTGCCTCTAGACGCTGGGCGCCTAGCGCCCGAGCTGCCGCTAGGCGCCGGGCGCCTAGCACCCGCGCTGCCTCTAGGCGCCGGGCGCCTAGCGCCCGTGCTGCCTCTAGGCGCCGGGCGCCTCGCGCCCGAGCTGCCACTAGGCGCTCCGGGCGCCTCGCGCCCGAGCTGCCTCTAGGCGCCGAGCGCCTAGTGCCCGTGCTGCCTCTAGGCACCGGGCGCCTAGCGCCCGTGCTGCCTTTAGGCGCCGGGCGCCTAGCGTCCGCGCTGCTTCGGGTACTCGAGCGACAATCTTCTGTGCACGAGTTCCAGGCCCCGGCCGTCAGTAATCTGTGCTTCGAGTCTTTCCCTAGTCCACGCGGAATGAATCATTGGGATTCCGCATACAAAACTCCCGTTCTTACTCTGAACTAAAAACCGTCGGAAACACTTCGGAAACTCGTAAGATATCAACGGAAAAGAAGATCTTAAATTATTCATACGAAACGATGATGGTTATCTAAAACACCACGCATCTCAACTCTATGAAGGATTGAAGATCTTCCGACGAAATCGTAGAAAACAGCGGAAGTCCTAGAAACTGCCCAAAAGGGACCAAACGCAATCGGACAACCCATTTACGATTATCTAGGATAGATACAACGATTTTATGTTTATCTTTACGCAACAAGATAAATGTTAAATTTCCGGAAGGATAAATGTCAAGTTTCTCGAAGATAAATGTCAAGTTTCCCGATAAACATGAAGGTCAACGAAAATGGAAAAAAGCCCGCCTTGCGGCCCAGAAGGAAAATAGACCGTCATAAGAAGGAGTATATAAAGGAGCTTTGGGAGAAGAAGAAAGGCAGAGCGAAAATCATAGAGAGACTTAGAGAGCAGATCCGAGATTTTGGACTGAGGGAACTTAGAACTTAGGTGGTCCGACTAGCAAGGCATGACCTAAGACGTCTGGCCGCCTCCCGTTCTACCTTCATCTTGTCCGCAGACTTCTGTTCCTTCGCAAGCATCTAACAATCCTTTTACTAAGAGTTCCGCACTTAGAAACCCTAGGCGTTATTCTCGACACGCCCGTTTCTATGACAAACGCTCGTACTAGACGAACTCCGCCAGGCAGTTCGATCTCTTGTTCAAATCTTTCTAACTGAACTACGTCCGACTTGATCCTCGAAAGGGGTACGTAGGCAGCCTTTCTCAAGGTCCAGTCTCAAATCTTAACAAAACCCTTTTTGTACGATTTTCGTCTTTTGTTATCTTTCCATATTTTCCGCACCTGTTCCGTCACTTGTCGTTGGCTGTCGCAGAGAATCCGGACCTTCAGGGAAAGTTGGGTTAACTTGGCTTTCCTCCGTATTTTACTTATCAAAATCGACAGTGCGAATTTCGGTTCTCACAGTTTGGCGCTAGAAGGAGGGGGGGTCGGATTCTCTTACTCAAAAACCTATGATTGATAACGACAGCATGGGCCACTGGAACCGTCGAAGGATCGACCTTGACAAAGAAATATTTTTTCCTCCAATCATCATCTCCACCGGAGGACTTAAAAAGACCCAGCCTGGGACGACAGGGAAGGTAATAGGTAAGACTACCACCATCCTTGGTGGAGCTCTCCTTGATCCCATAAAGGCTCATCAACTCGGTCAAACCGACTGTGACTCCCTCCTCCCTGGCTCTGGTGATGAAACCGTTAATCACCCGGATAACCGAGGGACAAAGTTGAGAGAGAGCTAGCTGATAGTGATCAAGGAGATCTAGCAAAAGCTCTGGGAGCAGAAACCTGAGGTGGCTTTTGGAGATATATTTCTCGTGGATGCATAACCAACCCTCGGGAGCAGTTTCCGGAGTATCATCGGCGGAGCAAACTCTGGCTAGCTCCTTACGCCCATGGCCTTGAACCATGAGGTTAACGACATCCTGGCTCTTCAACAAAGATGGCGAGTGAGATCCCAAAGAGGAACTCCCGCCGGAACCATCTTTCTTCTTCATTCGCTTAGAGGCTCTCGTCGCGACTAAGTCTTTAGCCTTCTTCGTCTCTCTTTTGGCCTTCTCGCCTATCTCCTGCTTGACCTTCATTAAGGGTTTGCTGGAGGGGGGAATTCCGGTCTCGCCGGAGCCTTCTCTCGGAGGGTCCATTAAACAGAGGGGTAAGGTTGAGAGGATTGAAAGGGGAAAAGAGAAGGAGCGAACTAGTCCTAAAAATTTTAAGGTTCTAAAGAAGTCGCAGAGGATCAATGGCGAAACAGAGAGATGAAAGTAAAAAAAAAAAAGAATACTAACGCAGTAAAAATAAAGGAGTGGAGGAGGAGTTACCTTGGAAACCAAACGGAGGCGTGGAGATTGTGGAGCTTGGCAGTTAATGCTCCCCACTTTATATCACATCCATTCTTGGGTATCGCAACAAGTATTTCAAAACTTCTCTCCTCCGAACCGTTGATTTCGCCAAGAGAAATCTCAACCGTTAGATCGAGCGAATAATATCTGCAAAACAGATATCTCGTAATCATTATCTCAACAGTAAAATCAAGGTTTCGGCGGCTAGGTTAAGCTTCCGAGTAAGGGAAATCTTATCTCGAAAGCTTGGGGGCAACTGTTGGGCCCAAATATGGCCCATTAGCTAACGACGGAACCTGAATGAGTTCTGGGCTAAGATAAAGCCCAGTACATATCGGCGACCTCAGCTGGAGCTCAACACGGAGCCGAAGACAGGAAGCTAACCACAGTCTCCGGAGACTATGTCGAAGAGAAGGCTCATATCACAAACGGAAAGAGCGCAGGACCCGGTCAACAGGGAGCTGTTACGAGTTCCTCAACAGAAGGAGAAGATCTCGGAGATCTGTTAAAGACAATCAAAGGGAAGTTCAAAGCTATAAAAGGAAGACCTCGAAGACTAAAAAGGGGATCACGTGATTACGACTTATCACACACAAGTTTTACAATATTTCTCATTCTACTTTGTAATCTCTTATTCATCTTCTTGTAACATTCACATTCAAATCATCAATAAAAGTATCTATTCATTCTTTAAGCTCTTCACGGGATTCAGCCCACGAAATTCCTTGTACCTTCTTTGACCTAACCTAACATCTAAGGGTGAAATCTTGTCTCTCACAAAGACTCCGTTAACTCTATTAAAAGTCACGTACGGAAAGCTGTGTCAAACACTCAGTCCAAACCAATCAAACCCGAGTCTAACACTAAAATCTCTTTCTGGGAAAGTGAGACAACAAACCTCGACAGACCTCACGACGATGCCCTTGTCGTAACGTTAAACATAGCAGGGTACGAGGTACCTAAGCTCATGATCGACACCGGAAGCTCCGTCAATCTCATTTTCTATAACGCATTGAAAGGAATGGAAATAGACGACTACGAAATCGTCGACCAGAAATCCAACCTCGTAGGTTTCTCCGGAGAAACAGCTACCTCATTGGGAACAATTAAACTCCCAATTATAGCTGGCGGAGTCATGAAGATGACCAACTTCATAGTTGTCGATAAACCATCTCCATTCCACGCAATCCTCGGAAGGCCTTGGATTCATAAGATGAAAGCAGTAGCTTCTACTTATCACCAATGCGTGAAATTTCCAACAACCGACGGAATAGCTACCGTGCACCGTAGCCAAAAGATTTCAAAGATTTGTTACCTGGGAGGATTCGAGATCATAAAAGAATCCCCCCAATAGCAATTACAGATCCAGGAGAATCGTGAAATGCAACAAAATATCCGAGGTCCTCATAAGAACCTCACCGAAAAAGTTAGCATCGACGACTCGAATCCTGAGAAACAGGTGAGCATCGGATCCGAGCTACCTCTCGAAACCAAGAAGGAGCTCATCGAATTCCTAAAAAAGAATGTCAAAACCTTTGCATGGACCACTAGCGACATGAAAGGCATAGATGCAAATGTTACCACTCATAAGCTCAATGTAGACTCTACTTTCAAACCGATTAAACAAAAGCGTCGTAAACTAGGTCTAGAAAAGGCCCAAGCTGTTAACGACGAGGTCGACCGGCTAACGAAAGCTGGGTCCATCCGAGAAGTACAATACCCCGATTGGTTAGCTAACCCAGTGGTAGTAAAAAAGAAGAACGGGAAATGGAGAATCTGCGTAGACTTCACCGATCTAAACAAGGCTTGTCCTAAAGACAGTTTCCCACTACCTCACATTGACCGTCTAGTCCAAGCGACAGCCGGCCATCAGCTCCTATCCTTTATGGATGCCTTTTCAGGATATAATCAGATTATGATGGATCCCGAAGATCAAGAAAAGACCGCATTCATAACCGAGCGTGGAACCTATTGCTACAAGGTTATGCCATTTGGCTTAAAAAATGCAGGAGCTACCTATCAGAGGCTAGTAAACAAAATGTTTGCTGGACAGCTCGGAAAAACTATGGAAGTCTACATTGACGACATGTTAGTCAAGTCTTCGATTGGAGAGGACCACATCTCCCATCTAAGGGAATGCTTCGACATCCTGATTAAGTACGATATGAAGCTCAATCCAGCTAAATGCACCTTCGGAGCACCCTCCGGTGAATTTCTGGGTTACCTCGTGACTGAAAGAGGCATCGAAGCCAACCCGAAACAGATAGCAACATTCCTAGAAATGCTGTCATCCAAAACGACCAGAGAGGTACATAGATTGACCGGAAGGATCGCAGCACTAAATCGATTCATATCCAGGTCCACCGATAAGTGCCTCCCATTTTACAAACTTCTGAAAAATAATAAGAAGTTCCTATGGGACGAGAGGTGCGAACAAGCCTTCAAACAGCTAAAAGCCTACCTCTCGGAACCTCCGATACAATCTAAACCGGTAGTCGGAGAACCATTATATATTTACCTCGCCGTATCGACAGCTGCATTCAGCGGGATGCTAGTACGAGAAGAGCAAGACGAACAGAGACCCGTCTATTACACTAGTAAGAGTCTACTAGACGCCGAGACGAGGTACCCGACCATGTAAAAATTAGCCCTAGCAATCGTAACAGCTGCCAGGAAATTGCGACCTTATTTCCAGTCTTACTCGATTGTCGTGATGACTTCACAACCGTTGCGAACAATTTTGCACAGCCCTAGGCAATCCGGACGATTAGCTAAATAGGCCATAGAACTCAGTGAATATGACATCGAATACAGACCTCGAGTAGCAGCAAAATCTCAGGTCCTCGCTGATTTCATTATCGAGCTAGCATCCAAACATCTAGACCAAGAAACAGAGGTTCCAAAGTGGAGCATGTATGTAGACGGGGCCTCGTCAAGACAAGGCTCCGGTGTCGGTCTAAGACTAACCTCCTCAGCCGGAGAAACCATCGAACAATCCTATAGACTCGGATTTAACGCTTCCAACAATGAGGCCGAATATGAAGCACTAATCGTCGGCTTAAAACTCGCCCTAAGCCTCGGGATTCGGGAGCTAATCGCTTATAGCGACTCACAGCTAGTAGCTAGCCAGTTTCACGGAGAATACAAAACAAGAGACGAAAGAATGGGGGCATACCTCGAAGTCGTCCTAAACCTCACAAAGCAGTTCGACAAGTTCAAGCTAACGACGATCCCGCGAGGGGAAAAATCCTCAGCAGACGCGCTCGCCGCGTTAGCTTCCACATCCGACCCTCTCGTGAAACGAATTATACCCGTGGAAGGAATCGAGAAACCAAGTATCGACATAGCTACCAAAGCTGAGATGGATAGCAAACCAAAGGAGAAAGTTGAGGATAACATCCCTCCGCTGGTAGCTACCCAAGTTCTCACGACATTATGGTTCCCTAAAACTAGAATACGCAGCTCTAGAAAGTACACCTCTGGGAACATAATCCAGAACCCAGAAAACAATAACCAGGGTGAGGGTATTCACCGAAGTTCGGACTCCCAGGAGCCTAACTCAATGAATACCTCCGGGGGCACCATCCAAACCTCGGAATCGCTCGTCCTCAAAGTACAAACAAGAAGCCGCGCAGCTCTTAAAAACTCATCTAGGAATGCTATACAAACCACAGGAGATAACGAGGAAATTGGAGATATTCCTCAGAACCTAGACCCCCTGGAGCCTACTCCAACGAATATCTCCGGGGGCACCACGACACCAGGTCCCGAACAGGAACCTCCCTCCTCTCTTCACAACAAAGTAGTAGGGAGAGAAGACTGGAGAATACCGATCATGGATTACATCCTAGAGGGAAAAATTCCACCCAATAAATGGGAGGCTCGAAAACTCAAAGCCTTAGCAGAAAGATATTACATAATCGAATCAGCCCTCCACAAACGAAGCGTCTCTGGACCTTACCTAAAATGCGTTCACGGCCTGGTAGCTATGAAACTCATGAAGGAAATGCACGACGGTTCCTGTGGAAACCATTCCGGAGGCAGAGCCCTAGCCATCCGAATTAAAAGACAGATTGTGAGGTCTACTCCTCATCATGCGACAAATGCCAAAGGCATGCACCGATCATACATCAACCAGCAGAAAAGATGTCTAACATATCAGCTCCCTATCCGTTTATGAGGTGGTCCATGGACATTGTAGGTCCACTAGTACCATCAGGCAAAGGAAAGGAATTGCTAAACCTCCTGGTCCTAATTGATTACTTCACGAAATGGATCGAAGCTGAAGCTTTCCAACAAATAAACAGATTTAACGTTGAAGGATTTGTATGGAAAAATATCGTTTGCAGGCATGGCGTCCCGTACGAAATCATAACCGACAATAGAGGACAGTTCATATCCCACGACTTCAATTTTTTCTGCGATAAATGGAACATCCGCCTCACCTTTTCATCACCTCGGCGACCTCAAGGAAACGGCCAGGCGGAGGCTGCTAATAAGTCGATTTTAGCAAACCTCAAGAAACGCGTAGGAGCTCAGAAGGAGCTCTGGTCAGAAAAACTACCTGAAGTACTGTGGGCCTGCCGAACCGCCCCACGAAAATCTACAGAGGAAACTCCCTTCTCCTTAGCATACGGGATGGAAGCAGTCGTTCCAGCAGAAACCACCGCAGGTAGCCTCCGCCGGGAACTCTGCACCTCCAACCCCGCAGCTAACAACCAGCTCCTGATGGACAGCCTTGATCTGATCGAGGAAAGACGAGACCAAGCCTTGCTCCGCATTCAAAATTATCAGCAGGCAATGGCACGGCACTATAATTCCAAGGTAAGGCCCCGACAGTTCGCTGTAGGAGACCTAGTATTTAGGAAAGTGTTCGAGGGAACTAAAGAACCCGGAGCTGGAAAACTAGGAACCAACTGGGAAGGTCCCTACCGAATTATCCACATAGTACGACCCGGAGTCTACAAACTCCAGAAGGTACGAACCGGGGTACCTGAAATCCGATCGTGGAACGCCACGAACCTCAAAATATACTATCATTAGGTACCCAAATCCCCCCCCCCCGAACTACATTTGGCTTGATCCCTTGACTGGGTACGTATGCAACTCCGTCCCGAGTGCAGCCCCAACTTCTTCCCATCAACCTCATCATCCAAGCAAAGGAGGCACGTGTTGCCAAAACACATAGCCCGAAAGCAGTTGCTGTATGATTGAATCGAATCATGTATCATTCATAATCCGTTATCAATAAAACGATTAATCATATACTTCTACTTCAAAAGTCGTAAAAACTTATAAAAAATCTAGGTCTACAGTTATGAACATATTCAGGTCTCTAGAAACCTGAACCAAAGGTTTCAAAACCCTTTACGATTTCTAAGGTCCCAAAAATCCTGAACCTAAGGTCTTAAAATCCTTAACAATGACTAAGGTCTTGAAATCCTCTAAAGAAAACTCAGGTCATCCTAAGTCGAGACCTGAGCTCGTCAAATACTTCGAGTACATTCAGGTCCCTAAAATCCTGAGCCTAAGGTCTTAAAACCCTAAGCAAAATCCGAAGGTCCTAAAATCCTTATCAAAATCCAAAGGTCTTAAAATCCTTAAGCAACGACCAAAGGTCTTAAAATCCTTAACAACATTCAAAGGTCTTAAAATCCTTAGCAAAATCCAAAGGTCTTAAAATCCTTAAGCAACGACCAAAGGTCTTAAAATCCTTAACAACATTCAAAGGTCTTAAAATCCTTAGCAAAGCCCAAAAGCCCTGAAAAGATCTCATGATCCTTCGAAACAAAACAGGTTCCGTAAAACCTAAAGCTAAACAAAGCCCGACTACGAATCGATATTGTACTCGATGATTAAAACAAAGGATAAAATCCGAAACAGCCAAGTTTGAAATTAAAACAAAGGTTTAAAAGCCTCCCCAGGCTATAAGTCTTAACGCATAAAGGTTTAGAAGCCCCCTCGGGCTATAAATCCTAAGAACAAGAAAAGGTTTAAAGGCCTCCTCAGGCTAATAAATTCTTAATATAAAACAGATAAAAAGCCCCTTGGGCGAAAAAGTCTTAGAAATAAAAGAGCTTCTGCTCTTAATCTTCACCGGTTCCAGGTTCAGCTTCGGCATCCTTATCTCCCTAATAGGATCATTGTCCTCAGTAGGAACCTCCACTTCAGCCTCCTGGTTGATTCCTTCAGGACTCGCTTCAACTGGAGCTAGGTCAGGAGATATCGAATCCAAATTAGAACCATATTCCCCAGAAAACGTCGGGTTAAACATATTGATCTCGAAAGTACCTGAGCTCTCTAAGAGTTGAGGGATGGGCAGTTTGCTAACCGAGAAATCAGAAACTTGAGCCCTCTCGCAAGCGGCAGCTGCGTCTGGGATCAAAGCCCTCAAACGGTTGTACTCCTCCTCAGCATTCGCAATCTCCTTAGACAATAACTCCTTCAGGAGTTCGGTATTCGCTTGAAGCTCCTGGGCATAGATCAGTGCCTCGGTTTCATCTTTCTTCTTGACAAACTTCTCCTTCACAGAAGTCAGAATCTTGTTATAAGCGTCGGCAACCTCCTTCTTACCTCTCTTAACAGCTAGCTGGACTTCGGCCTCCTTGTTCCTTTGGCTGACCTGAGACGAAGCAATCATTTCCTGGACCTGATGCTCAGCTATCTTGCGAGCAGACTCCAGGTCATTAATCTTCCTACTCTTCACCTGAATATCAATAGCTTGACTCTCAATCTTCCCCTGCTAGGTATCAGCCTTCAGCCCAAGCCTTCTGACCTCGGCTTGGAGCTCTGAAACCTGGGCACGAGCCTGGTCAAGTTCCATCTTGGTAGCTTTGAACATGTCAGTAGCCTGAGTTAACTCTGCAGCAGTAGGAGCGCCACGCACGGTCTCCTCGAACTTCAGTTGAGCCCTATTGATGGCTCCAGCTAGCTACAAAAACGAAGTAAAGAAAAGATTAAGGTCTCGGAAAACATAAACCTAACAAGAAGAAACCAGGATAAGTTCGAGACTGCGTACCTGACCCAGGTGGTGGGCTATCTCGACGTACTCCTCCTTGTTAGTTAAGCTGTTGACCGAGGGCATAGAGCACCCTACCATCTTCAGGTGCCTCAGGATGGTCGCTAACCCCCAAGGGTCATCTAAGATCAACCCCGGCTTAGAGTGAGTGAAGCTCCAACCAACGGTTCCACCTCGTGAAGATGAGGAAGTAGACTTGGTAGGCCTATCTCCCATGTCAGTCCGAGACCTCTTGCTTCTCGGAGCCTCAACTTCAAGGGGACCTCTGGTACCTTGAGGGTCATCTTCAACCAGCGGGACCTCAGGACGAGGAATAACATCTCGAGCTCCGGCTTCGATCGGGCTAACATCCCTGATAGGGACAGAGGAACCATCATCAAGGACTTCCTTCAGCGAGCTAAGGAAAGCACCTCCTTGGGACTTATCACTGCCTCGCGAAACGCTGGCAGCTGCAGCAGATTTGTTTCTGTTACGGAAAGAAGGTCTCATCTTGGGAACTTGAGTCTTTTCGTTCTCGGATGTGCTAGCTCCGGTCGAAATTTCTACCACGTTAGGACCTTCAGAAACTGAACAAAGAAAAATCTTTAGCCATCCCTCGAAACGAGACTACATACAAAAAAGTCTTGAGACTACCTTCTAAGTCTTCAACTGGAATTGGGTTAGGAAGCTGGATGTTGTATCGCTCCGGGAACCTAGCCGATCCAATGCGAGAAGTAGTAAAGGATGCCCAAGCGTTGGAGCTCTGATGTAGCTTCCGAAAAAGAGCCCTAGCTAGTTTATCAGTGAGCTTAGGAGGATCGTCGATATCTGCATGTGAAATCAGGATATCAGCAAACGACGATAATCTAAATAAGCAAGGCAGGATCTTAAAAATCCTAACCAGATATATCAGACCAAGTAACCGAGAGAGCACGACCCACTGGAACTGTCGAGGGGTCGATCTTGACAAAGAAATATTTTTTCCTCCAATCATCATCACCACCGGAGGACTTAAAAACACCCAGCTTGGGACGACAAGGAGGGTAGTAGGTAAGGCTACCACCATCCTTGGTAGAGCTCTCCTTGATCGCATAAAGGCTCATCAGCTCAGTCAAACCAACTGCGACCCCCTCCTCCTTGGCCCTGGTGATGAAGCCGTTTATCACCCGGATAACTGAGGGACAAAGCTGAGAAAGAGCTAGCTGATAGTGATCAAGGAGATCTAGCAAGAGCTCTGGGAGCGGAAACCTGAGGTGGCATTTAGAGATGTACTTCTCGTGGATGCAGAACCAACCCTCGGGGGCGGTTTCCGGAGTCTCGTCGGCAGGGCAAGCTCTGGCTAACTCCTTCCGAACATGGCCCTGAACCATGAGGTTAACAACCTCCTGACTCTTTAATAGAGAAGGCGAGTGAGATCTTAAAGCGGCGCTCCCGCCGGAGCCATCTTTCTTTTTCATCCGCTTAGAGACTCTCGTCGCAATTGAGTCCTTAGCCTTTTTCTTGTCTCTTTTCGCCTTCTCACCAATCTCCTGTTTGACCTTCATCAAGCGCTTGCCGGAGGGGGGAATTCCGGTCTCACCAGAACCTTCTTTCGGAGGATCCATTAAACAAAGGGGTAAGATCGAGGGCGTTGGAAAGGGAAAAAGGGTGGAGCGAACTAATCTTAAGAGCTAAAGGTTCTAAAGAAATCGCAGAGGATCAATGGCGAAACAGAGAGATGAAAGTAAAAAAAAAAATGCAACACACAGTAAAATAAAGGAATGGAGGAGAAGTTACCTTGGAAACCGAGTGGAGGCGTGGAGAATATGGAGTGTGGCAGTTAATGCTCACCACTTTATATCACATCCAGTCTCGGGTATCGCAACAAATATTTCAAAAACCTCTCTCCTCAGAACCGTTGATTTCACCAAAAGGAATCTCAACCGTCAGATCAAGCGAATAATATCTCTGGTGTAGATACCATGTAATCATTATCTCAACAGTAAAATCAAGATTCGGCGGCTTAGGTTAAGCTTCCGAGTAAAAGAGATCTTATCTCGAAAGCTTGGGGCAACTTTTGGGCCCAAATATGGCCCATTAGCTAACGACGGAGCCTAAATAAGGTTTGGGTCGAGATAAGGCCCAATACGTATCAGCGATCTTAGCTGAGGCTCAGCACGGAGCTAGAAGCAGGAAGCTAAGGACGATCTCCGAGGAGGTCACACTAAAGAGGAGGCTCACACTCCGAACGGAAGGAGCGCAGGACCCGGTCAATAGGGAGTTGATATGAGTTCCTCAATTAAAGGAGAAGATCTCGGGGATCCGTTAGAGACAATCAAAAGAAAGTTTGAAGCTATTTAAAGAAGACCTGGTAGACAAAAGGGGGGGCACGTCATTCATTCCATTTCACACCAATTATATTATCTCTCTCATTTCTTGTAAACATTCTCCTTGTAATCATTATCATTCGAATCATCAATAAAAAGTATTTATTCATTCTTTAAGCTCTTTACGGGATTCAGCCCGCGAATTTCCTTGTACCTCCTTTTGACCTAACCTAGAATCTGAGGGTGAAACCTTGTCTCTCACAGGCGTCCCATGCGAAATTGTAACTGATAACGGAGGACAGTTCATATCTCACGATTTCAAAGAATTATGTGACAAGTGGAACATCCGCATCACATTTTCAACACCGCGACGACCTCAAGGAAACGGCCAGGCGGAGGCTGCTAATAAGTCAATATTAGCAAACCTCAAGAAACGCCTCGGAACCCAGAAGGAGTTCTTGTCAGAAAAGTTACCTGAAGTACTGTGGGCATGCCGAACCACCCCACGAAAAGCTACAGAGGAAATTCCTTTCTCCCTAGCCTACGGGATGGAAGCTTTTGTCCTAGCAGAAACCACCGCTGGTAGCCTCCGCCGGGAACTTTGTACGTCAAACCCCGCAGCTAATAATCAGCTCATGATGGATAGCCTCGACTTAATCGAGGAAAGACGGGACCAAGCCATGCTTCGCATTCAGAATTACCAGCAAGCAATGGCACGACATTATACCTCCAAAGTAAGGCCCCGACAGTTCGCTGTAGGAGACCTAGTACTTAGAAAGGTGTTCGAATGAACCAAGGAGCCAGGAGCTGGGAAGCTAGGAACCAATTGGGAAGGTTCCTACCAGATTATTCATATAGTACAACCTGGCGTCTACAAGCTCCAGAAGGTACGAACCGGGGTACCTGAAATCCGATCGTGGAATGCCACGAACCTCAAGAGATACTATCATTAGGTACCCAAATTTTCTGAACTACGTTTAGCTTGACTGCTTGACTGGGTACGTAGGCAACTCCGTCATGAGTGCAGCCCCAACCTCTTCTCACCATTCTCTTCATTTAAGCAAAGGGGGCATGTGTTTTACCAGAAACACATAGCCCAAAAACAGTGTTGTATGACTAATTCAACATCATGTGTTCTAAAAAGCTGTTATCAATAAAACGATTTTCGCTCACCATTTCAAGTCTTTTTCATTAACACCAAAGGTCTTAAAATCTTCCAAGAAAATACAAGTCCCCATAAATCGAGACCTAAGCTCATTAACAACTTCAAAACGCGATCAGGTCTCCAAGAACCTGAACTTAAGGTCTTAAAATCCTTAACAGCCTCAAAGGTCCTAAAATCCTTCAAACGTACTCAGGTCTCCAAAAACCTGAACCTAAGACCAGCCGCAATGGCGTATTTAGTGGGGTTTATGGTGCAAATTCTTAGGCAAAAAGTAAAAAAAAATAAATGAAAAATGAATTAATTTTGGTGAACCGCTCCTTGTGAGTGAACCTGTACGGAGAAGTTCAAGCCACGTCACCGTCCTGTTTCTCCCCAATTTGCTTCCAATTCAACCCATTTATTTTTTCGTTTCTGTATCAATTCAATCCTGGACAACAAGTATCCTCTTCCCCTACTCATCTTCTCCACGCTCAACCATCGAGGTCACACTAGTTCTCTCTCTCTCCTCTTCCTCTAGCTCTGGGGAAGAAAGAAAGCCCTTTTCGGATTTCCATGTCGTTGACAAGCGATCTCTCTCGGCCGTGTGGAAGAAACTGATGACGATGGGAAAGGCTGGAGACTGGGACTGGGACGCTATGGAGGAGACTTGATTCACCCAGAGAGACAGAGAAGAGAAGAGTTAGAAGCAATGGAAGGAGCAGAAGAAGCTGGAGTGGAGATGACTGTTGATTCAAAGGACTTACAGCAACAAAGCAAAGCTCTCGAGAAGCTTACCGATCGCGTCGAGGATCGCCAGCTCGATTCTAATCGCGTTCAATCGGTTTGTTCGCTCTTTAGTAATCTACAAAGATTGATCATTATCCCCCAAAGTTAAAGTGAAAAAAATGATTTGGCTTACAAAGGTTCCGTATTTCAGGCTATGGTGTGATTACCGATCAGTAACAGTTTTTCTTTTATAAAGATGTGGAAATATGGCTAGATTTTTCACATTTCATCCTTCTGTGTGCTGTTTGATTGAAAAGTTACTGGAAATTTATATGCAGGGAGAAGGAATTGGCTTCTGTTAAGATCAATGCCGCAGGTGTTAATCTCATTGTTAACGAACTTGAGGTTAGCTTCTTCTTTTTTTTCCATCACAAGATGAAGCATTCTTTATTCCTGTGACTGTGTCCTAAAACTTTGCTGTCTGTGAACATTGTAAACGAGCAGCTGGAACCAGGGAGTTAGGGTGACTTCTATAGTGGGTGGTCAGTCTATTGAGGAGCAGGGGTTGAGCCTAAACCAAGAGAGACAGTTAACCATCTCTGGTGTGGCTGCGTCTTACTTTTCGAATAACCATATCTGGTGTGGCTGATGTTAAAGATGCAAGCTTTAAGCCTTTGGCCATTAAAGTTTGGTCTTTTGGTTGGATCAAGATTGTAATTTGAGTTGGATTGTTCTTGATCTGGACATGGCCGTGGAAAGCTATCAACCTTGGAGGCAGAGTTACCAGCTGCCACAAACTCAGGTCTGACTTTAAGTTCTGCAACATATACATAGTCAAGTTGACTAGTAGCGATTGATAGTGTTTATTACGTCTGTTCAATTCATTAGTAGGAGTCTTTTCTATTGTGTTTTGCTTTGTAAACACGCAAATACATTACAAAGGTGCAGCAAAAAATGGCAAAAACTTTTATTTTTTTCTTATTATGTTTACATCCAAAGAAGATTGCAGTTCATGAATCAATGTAATGGAGTCAATCTGTAAAGAGAAGACTATACTGCTAGCTATTTACATTTAAAATCTGTTAATTTTCTTTTCCTATTCTATACAACTTTCCACAGTTTTTTTTTGTTGTTGTTCTGTACTTCTATTGCTGAACTTGAAGCTGAGTTTGTGGTGAAGAAACAGTGAAACCAAAAACACCATATCACCTTCTTTCCTCTAAATGCAACTCCTCTTCAACCCCAAACTGGACGCAAAACTCTTGTTCTTGCTTCAATCGTTTGAGCTTGGACCCTTTCATTCGCCATCTCCCCTCCTCCTCCACAAGCGGGGCCTTTCCTTTCTTACTTACTTTCCAAGGTTTCTCAGCACTCAGCAATCCAACGTGACCATCACCAGCTGATACGTTATAAGTTAATAACAAGGAGATGGCACGAAACCATTGAACCTGTACATACTTCGCATCTGACTATAACCACAAGGAAAACGTATGATTTGAGACAGTGTGGTTTAATGAGATGAAAAGATTCAAAAAATGATAAACATACAATATAGAAGGGAAAAAAATATGATTCATAAGTTTAATGAAAAATATAAGAAAATAAATGTTAAACATACAAGAAAAAAAGCTTTCTTTTGTTTATGAAAAAAAAACTGAATTATTATAGTTTAATGAAAATTTCCAAAAAAAAAATAATTAATACTGTCTTTTGTTTATGAAAAAAAAGTATATTAATAAAACATAGCTTTTCTACATCTGAAAACACAAACCAAAATATTAAAACATATCTCGAAAGCCAAAACTTAAACTCAAAAACTCTAAAACATAGCTTTTCTACATCTGAAAACACAAACCAAAATATTATGACATATCTCGAAAACCAAAACTTAAAGTCCAAAATATTTTCTACATCTGAAAACAGAAACCAAAATATTATGTAATCTACTCTTAATGTATTGAATAAAATGTTTTCATCAAATTTATAATATATTTTAATATTGTATTCATGGATTATGAATAATTTTTAATTTTTTAAAAATAATAAATATTATTATTTTATTCATGTCGGCAAAAAAAAAAATATTATTTTATTCATATAAACTCCTTCTTCGGGTTCACTAATGCAAGAAACAACAAATTTGGGTTCATAACTGTTCATGGGCCCACAAAAATATATTTAAAAAATTTGGTGAACCCCAAAGGGGGGTTCACCATTGCTGATGCTCTAAGGTCTTAAAATCCTTAACAACCTCAAAGGTCCTAAAATCCTTCAAACGTATTCAGGTCCCCAAAAATCTGAACCTAAGGTCTTAAAATCCTTAACATCCTCAAAGGTCTTAAAACCCATCAAACACGTTCAGGTCCCTGAGAACCTGAGCCTAAGGTCTTAAAATCCTTAACAACCACAAAGGTCTTCAAATCCTTAAACATATGCAGGTCCCCAAGAATCTGAACTTAAGGTCTTAAAATCCTTAACAGATTCGAAGGTCTTAAAATCCTTCAAAGAAATTCGAAATTCAATAAACCAATTCGGTTTCTCAAAAACTTAGAAACAACCAAGTCTGAAATAAAGCAGAGTATAAAAGCCTCCCAGGCTAACATAAATTCAAGTGATTAAAGCAGATAAAGGTTTAAAAGCCTCTTCAGGCTATAAGTCTAGAAAAACAAAAGAAACGAAGCCCATTGGGCACGATTTTAAAAAAAAAGAGCCTCAGCTCTTAACCTTCTTCGGCTCCGGGACCTGTTCCGGCCTCCTTATCCTCTTCAACAGGGTCACCTTCCTTAGCAGGAACCTCCTCGTCAGCTTCCTGGTCAACTCCTTCCGGGATTGCTTCAACTGGGGATGAATTAGGAGATACCGCACCTAAGTTAGAACCATACTCTCCGGAAAATGCCGGATTAAACATATTAATCTCAAAAGTACCTGAGCTCTCTGAGAGCTGGGGAATGGGGAGCTTGCTAACTAAGAAATCAGAGACTTGAGCCTTCTCATACGCGGCAGCTGCATCTGGCATCAATGCCATCAAACGGTTGTACTCCTCCTCAGCATTCTCGATCTCCTTAGTCAGCAGATCCTTTAGAAGATCGGTGTTTGCCTGAAGCTCTTGAGCATAGACCAGGAGCTCCGTCTCATCCTTCTTCTTAGCAAACTTCTCCTTAACGGAGGTCGGGACCTTGTTGTAAGCATCAACCACCTCTTTCTTTCCTCTCCTGACGGCAAGCTTAACCTCAGCTTCCTTGTTCCTCTGACTATCTTGAGATGAGGCGATCAACTCTTGGACATGATGCTCAGCTATCTTGCGAGCGGCGTCTAAGTCATTGATCTTCCTGCTCTTCACTTGAATGTCAATAGCTTGACTTTCGATCTTCCCCTGTTGAGCATCGGCCTTCAAACCAAGCCTCTCAACCTCACTCTTGAGATCAGAGACCTCGGCACGGGCCTGATCGAGCTCCATCTTAGTAGTTCTGAAAAGCTCAGTGGACTGGGCTAACTCTCCAGCATTTGGAGCACCACGCATGGTCTCATCGAACTTCAGCTGAGCTCTGCTGATAGCTCCAGCTAGCTGCAAAAACGAAACTAGAGCTTAGAAAGCATCGCTATAAAGGGAGGGAGACAAATCGAGAAAAGACAAAATCATGTACCTGACCCATGTGATGAGCTATCTCGACATACTCCTCCTTGTTGATCAGCCTGTTGATCGAAGGCACAGAACATCCTACCATCTTCATATGCCTCATCAACGTTGCCAAACCCCAAGGATCATCCAAGATCGACCCGGGTTTCGAGTGAGTGAAGTTCCAACCAATGGTCTCTCCCCTCGAAGACGAGGAAGTAGACCTAGAAGGCCTGTCTCCCAAGTCGGTCCGGGACCTCTTGTTCCTCGGAGGCTCGATCTCAAGGGGATCCTCGACAGCTTGAGGGTTAACCTCCACTGGTGGAATCTCAGGACGAGGAATAACTTCTTGAACTCTTGGTTTAGCCGGGGTGCTGTCCTTAACAGGAACAGGGGTCCCGTCATCAAGAACCTCCTTCAACGAGCTAAGTAAGGCTCCGCCTTGAGTCCTAACGCTACCATGCGACGCACTGGCAGCTGCGGCAGGTCTACCCCTGGTACGGAAGGATGGCTTGAGAGGCATCTTGGTTGCTTGAGTCTTCTCGGTTCCGGAAGCACTAGCTTCAGTCGAAATCAACACCACGGAATTTCCTTCAGAAACTAAACAAAGCAAAGCTTTCTAAGGCTACCTCACGAATCAAATTTAGATACCAAAACAAATAGCCAAAATCAGTAGGCTACCTTCCAAATCTGTAACTGGAATTGAGTCGGGAACGTGGCTTTGTACCGGTCAGGGAACCTAGTAGATCCAATGCGAGAAGTAGTAAAAGATGTCCAAGTACAGGAACTCAACAGATTCCGGTAAAGAGCTCTGGTTTGTTTACTAGAAAGCTTAGGAGGTTCCTCGATATCTGCATATAAAACCAAGAGCTTAGAAGATAACAGTGAGCATAAATAAATAAAACACATCCCTAAAAATCCTAACCAGATAGATCGGACCAAGTAACCGAGAGGGCACGACCCACAGGAACCGATGTGGTATCAATCTTGACATAGAAATATTTCATCCTCCAATCATCATCACTACCAGTAAACCTAAAAATACCGGATTTAGGGCGACAGGGGAGATAGTAGGTTCCGCTACCACCTTCCTTAGTGGAGCTCTCTTTTATCGTATAAAGACTCATTAGCTCCGTGAGCCCGACGGTCACCCCTTCCTCCTTGGCCCCGGTGATGAAACCGTTTATCACCTGGATAACCGAGGGACAGAGCTGAGAAAGAGCTTTCTGATAGTAATCTAGGAGATCTAAAAGGAGGTCAGTGATCTCACTCAAATTACCCTAGGAGTGAATTACTCTCTCAAATAAGAGGTTCAGATGTAGTACTTAGGGATCGATTTCACGGGGAGCGAAGGAACACAAAAGATGTTTAATCCTTAGTGACTAAGCTAGGTTGAAATGGTTTCAATGTAAATTGCAAGTTGTGAGCAATGATTAGTTGCTCAAGAGAGTGTTTGAGGGTTGTAATCAATAAGAGAATTAGTTATATTCAAGGTTACTATTCAGTTAGTTCAGGATTATAATGCTATGGATGTTTTAATGAGTTGCTTGCATATACTAAAGAACTTCGACTCTTTAGAGTTGGCTAATAACTATCGTTACTAGTCTCGTCTATTGATCTGTCTGCCGACAATATCGATCGATGTTTGATAGCTTGTATCGATCGATATGTGTGTCGTCGATCGATTACTTTAATGGAGTATCGGTCGATATAGCTCTAGATCGAATCGAATATATGTTCACCAAGATCATAGACCGGCTCTCGCTTATCCCTAGAGGATCTTAGCTTATTCAAGATGATGTCAGGAGATTGATTTATGGATTAAATCAATTCCAAGATCATATTCTAGTTAGCTATTCTAGAATAAGCATTAGGGTTCATCAGGACAATGAGTATACAACTCAACAGTCCATAGTTGGGGCTAATCCCTCATAACTATTTGAACCCTAAATCTAACAAGGGAATCTACTCAGACATGACTGAGAGATTCATAGCATCTAGGTAATAATAGAGATTCATTTAGAAGACCGAACAATTAAGTTCCTCGTGATAACAAATCTCTTTGTATCTTTCTTCTAAACCTAGAATCCTATAACCTTAGATGAGAACAGAATAGAGATGAAAAGAATACTTTATTGATAAATAGAAGTACTAGAACAATGATATGTTGTTAAAGCTTACTTTGCCAAAACACATAGGCAAAGGTATAAATATTGAGTACAATTAGGTTAAAAACTCGTCAGGGGCATTATAGTAATATTGAGACATCTTGGGCTTCAAGTCGATTGAGAATATTCTTCCTTCTTCTGCACGCTCTATATCGATCGATGGTACTAAGTGTACATCGATCGATGGAGTATCTTGTCGTCATTTCTTCAAATGCGTCATCGATCGATTACACAAGATGTGTATCGATCGATATGTAACTCTGGATATCGACCTCGATGTCTGATCTTCAAGTCATCTCGGGAAAACTCTCTTTTAAGCTCCAAATGGCACCTAAAACGTCACTTTACTCCAAAATGCCCTTGAACCTGAAAACATACCTAAAAGACTCCAAAACATAGATATATATATAGTAAAATCATATAAATACCATGAGTAAAAGTGGGTCAAAATCATGGTATATCAACTCCCCCAGACTTAACCATTTGCTTGTCCTCAAGCAAACATACAGGTAGTCTTAGAAAGAAGTTTGAAAATAGCAGGGACTCAATTTAAATCTTAACTTAGGATCATCACCTCTACTTTGTTGCAAGCCACATCTTATGCCTATTAATCACATGAGTACACTATGCCATATCCTAGCTTAGCAACTAAATCTCCTAACCAAATATCTTAACAATCCTGTCTGTCTATCCCCTCTACTGATCTCATTTATGCATAAAAAATAAAGTGCAGGATTTACCTTGGGGATATCGATCAAGAAACACATGGATTCAACTCAAGCAAGTTTCTGAACACACATGCAAGTCTTCTCTGATCCCTTTCTTCCCCCTTTTTATCTCTCTTCTCTGGATCCTCATAGTTTCAAATTTTGATGAACACTGATTGCCACAAAGGCTATCTTTGCGTTATCTCATTGACTTAGTAACACATACTTTTGAATAAGCGAATAATGGGGTCGCAGGAATCACTCCTACCCCTCGCTTTGATCAATCTTTTAAAGTAGAATAATGGGGTCGCAGGAATCACTCCTACCCCTCTACTTCTCAAGATATCATATCACATCTTTATACAAATAATCTCTCTTTCCTTAGGATGCTGAAGAGAGAGAGAGAAGGGAATCAGAATCACACAGACTATTACCTTCCAGACTTGCAGGAGGATTCCGATCCCTTGTATACCAAGCCCCAAGACAAGCAATAGATTGTCAGGTTAAGTTGGAGATCAGCTTTGGTTCTTCCAGGCAATCATGAGAAGTATTGTCGTAGGTGACAGTTGATCCACTTTAGCATCTTTAGTACTTTCTGTAATCAACAAATCTAAGAATGGTGCTAAAGAGTGGTTAGATAAAAAGAAAATTTTTGAAAAATATCCTAGTCCCTTTCTTGACTCAATAAAACCAATTTCGAAAACATTTTAGTGAAATCAAAAAGGTAAGGTAGCATCAGTAATCTCCCCCCAGACTTAAATCATACACTGTCCTCAGTGTATAATAGTCGGATTAGGGCATAAATAAATCATAAGGAATGTACTGATATCGAAAATTAGAACGATATACCTGACCGTGGTTACGTATCGAGCGATAGTGAGTCGTCTATGTCGATCGATAAGGATAGGAATATGTCGAGCGATGACGACAGGATCGTATCGGTCGATGTGAATGGTAATCGTCTATAATATGATAAACTTGAAAACAAAAAACGAAAAATAAAAACATAAATCAGATTTAACTAAGTAAGAAAATACCTAATAGTGGGTTGCCTCCCACTCAGCGCTTTATTATAGTCTTTTAGCTTGACTATGGTAGTAATGAGGCTAGTGAGGGGAATTCATGACACATGCTGAGAAGCAAGCCTCATCCGTGTTCTCTCCATGTTTTTCTCCAAACCAAGTGGTGAAGAAGCTTCTTGTGGCTTTATCTCCTCTGGTTAGTTTCTCCTTTAATTCAATAACCTCTGTGCGCAGACGTTCTATATTTTCTGCATTGCTCTCAATGTAGAACTGGTGGTTTCTGAATGTTGGATAGGTGTGTTGGGATAAATCACCGAGTTCTTCTTGTATGTCATTGAGCCTCTGAAACGTTCTCCTTCGTACCATGAGCCTATCGATCGATCTCGGGTAGTCAATATCGATCGACACTGGTGTAGGTCTGTCGGTCGATTCCCTGGTTGGTATATCGGTCGATGCTAATGGTGCTGGTCTATCCGCGACTTGTCGTGAGATGGTCTTGATCTCCTTCTGGATGTTCTCTATAGTGTACTCCATGCTCTTGACGTCGCTTTGCACTGGAAACCATAGTTGATCAAAGCTTTGGTAGGTAGAATCTCCAACCTCTTGAACTATGGTGAAGAGATCTTGAACTGTCTCCTCCATATCAGCTCTGGTGCAAAACTCGCTGGAGTTCATATCGGGCGATGGACGATATGTCATATCGGTCGATGCTTCGTGTCTGTAGTTCTCGCAGAATGCTCTCAATGTATCTTCAACCTCGTGCAGTCGATCTTCCATTGTTGGAATCATCTCATCAGTTATTTTCTTCTTGCTGGTGTAGAAGGATTTCATCGTTTGATGTGTATGGTGTAGAGCCTTGATGATATGATCCATGGTATCTGCCATTGTTGATGTGCGTTCCTTGAATGAGGTGAAGTTGTTGCTAAGCTGCTGATATTTGTCTTCTAGATCTTTGGTTGTGGTTGCCTCTTCTCGTTTGATGTCCTGATAGATGTTGCGGATGAGATTAGAGATTTCTTCTTTGCTGTAGGTGTTCTACAATCGTCTATCGGTCGATGTGCGTTGGTCTGCATCGGTCGATGGCGTAGGAAGAGGATCGGTCGATGCAATCTGTCCGGCATCGGTCGATGGTGGCACGTCGGTTTTCAGTTGTGAACGGAGAGTGGATACTTCTTCTTCAAGGGCGTCTTTCTTTTGTTGTTGAAGATTATAAGCGCTCTGAATCCAGTTGATTTCAGATTGGAGTTCTGATCGTGCTCTCTCCATTTCATGTGGATAGGTAAAGGTTTGCCAGATGTAAGGACTCTTGGCCTCATAGATCATTCGTTGGACTTCAGCTTCTGTGTAGAGCTTCTCTTTAGGTTCTGCTCTGTTGAAGTGATCTGCATGTATAGGCAAACAAAAACAAGACCAATCAAACAATGATGCTTTGTTAAGTAACTCCTCAATGGCTTCCTTTGAAACATGGATGATGTCTCCATTGACTCCTCTAGCGAACCCAGATTCGTCTCTGAAAACTCCGAATTCGTCCTTCTTCTCCCACGAGAAGCGTCGAATTCCATCTTTGAAAGCTCGTCTCCCCATTTCTCGGTGCATATCGAACGATATACGGTTGCGTTTATCGATCGATATGTGCTGAAATTCCGAATCCTCCGTGTTGACATGATCAGCTGTAGCTCCGTCTTGATTTGATTCTGTTGTTGTACTGATGTGCTGATGCTGCTGATTGACAGAGGTGTGAGGTAGTTGTTTGAAGAGGTGTGTGGATCCGTTGGCTGTTTGAAGGATGTCTCCTATGTCCTTCCTTGTGATTGGGATGATTCTCCCATCCATTGCTCGTGCATTGCCTTCTGGATCTCTGAAAATACCAAACTCATCCGGAGTTAGATAACCAAAATCAATATTATTTGTTTGTACCTCGGATGGTGTAGTGGTCGTATCGGGCGATGCTGTAACAGGTGCATCGGTCGATGTTGGCTGACGGTTATCGATCAATTGTTGTTGTAACGTATCGGTCGATGGGACTTCCTCGGGTGGAATTGCATATTGTAGTGGAACTGCTTCTACTGCAAAACTCTCATTGTAGTCGCTTGCCCAACTTCCAATTGAGTAGTCTCCGTCTCTTATATCCTTAGATGGTGTGTATATGGATATAAAGTCGATAGGATCGCTTGATGGTTCATAGGGTCGTTTGAGCGATCGTCTTGGTTACATATCGGTCGATGCGGGTTTGCTTACATCGGTCGATGCGTTGAATCTGAAGGTGTGGGAAGGGTGTCCATCTTCTTCTTCACGAATGAATCTGTACTCTGTAGCTCGTTCTTCCTCGTAATCTTCATCGTATTCCTCCTCTAGAGGTATGTAGTCGTCCGGTTCTGATGTAGCTGGCTCAAAATCGGGTGTTGATGCTAGGGTTTCAGCGCTGCTCCTCCAAAAGGGCTGTCTATCGATCGATGTGGTGTTAGCTACGTCGGTCGATGTCTGGGTATTGGTGTCGGGCGATGGGATGTTGCTCTCATCGGTCGATGTAACCGAATCGGTTTCGTATTCAGCCATGGAATCGTACTCATGGGAACAGAAACAAGTTGCTACGACTTGTGTGGTCTCCCTAGCTGGTAGCTTGATGACTTGGACGGGATCATAGAGGGTGGTGGGACTTATTAGGGTTAGGCAGAGCTTGTTGAACTTTAGGTCACAAACAGCTCCGACGGTGGCTAGGAAAGCTCTTCCCAGTAATAGTGATGTCTTGAAGTTAAGCTTGACATCCAGGACGTGGAAGTCTGTAGGGATGATGGCATCTACAATCTGTACCTCAAGATTTCGAATTATGCCTCCAGAGTTCTGCTGAGAACAATCCACAAAGATGAATGTCTCATCAGTAGGCTCTATCTTCAGACGTAGGTGATCTGCCATGATCTTAGGTATGATGCTGACTCCTGATCCTGTATCACATAAGGCACGAGGGAATTCAATGCCCCTGATGGAACATGGTACCGTGAACTTCCCTGGATCGCTCCTCTTTGGTAGTGTGATCCTCTTCTTCATGCTATCACGAACTTGGTGAAACATCGTCTTGATATCTTCTTCCGTCTCCTTGGTCTCTCTGAAGAACATCCACAATCTATGAGAAAAGTAGGCTTCTTCAAAGGGTTTCTCTGCAGGGATCCTTAGAACTCGTTTCCTGAAGTTTTCCATCTCTGCTTCATTAGCTTCCCTTTTAAGGTGCTTTGCAATCTTCTCTTTCCTTTTTCGTAAGACTCTTCTTTGGTTTTCCTTTTCTTGCTCCATGGGTTCAATGATGTCCGTGTGTTTCTTCAGTATTGCTGTAGGAAGGGATTTGGAAAGTTTGGACTGCTCCCGGAGTGCATTAAGTCGTGCTACATCGATTTTGGGTAGTTGCACTCGGCGGTGTGGGATAGTATATCGATCAATGGCCACTGCTGTGTGTCGGTCGATATCGCTGTCTCCAAATCGGTCGATGGAAAGGTTCCTGTATCGATCGATGGGGTCTGAAGATCGGTTTACGTCCATACCGGTGGGTGGTCGTGGGTGTTTGGCTGCAAAGGCTTCGTGTGACATAATGTTGATCGAGTTGCACTCTTTTGAGGGTTCCTCGAAGTCTATCGATCGATGCTCATCAAAGTTTATCGATCGCTTTGCTTTTGGTGATATCGATCGACGTCGAGCTCGTAACATCGATCGATATGATTCAAATCCGGCAAGGGGTGAGGTTTCTTCCGTCGATTTCTGCAGCTCATCCTTGGGAACTTCCTCCCAGAAATCATCATCTATGATGGCATTGACGTGGTGGTGAGTAGTAGGCTCTCCTGATGCTCTTGCTAAGGCCTCTTGTTTCATCAAAGCCTCTCCTGTTTGAACTACTTGAGTCTCCACTTTCTTCACATAGGTATTCAAAGTGTCAAGCTTTGAACTTAGAGTGGTGTAGACAGAGTCAATCTTCCCATTGAAATCCACCTGGAGCTTCTGTTGTGTCTGTAGAACTCTTTCCAGCATTTCTTCTAGCTTGCTTTCCTGGGTGGGTGGGGGTGGATTGGTGTAGAATGAGTTTCCGTAATTCCTGTTGTTGTTGGGGTTGCTGCTGTTGTAGGAGGGTTTCTGTGGACTGTAGTTGCTTCTTTGTACTGAGAAGTTCATGTTTCCTCCCTGGTTTCCAGATCTTTGAAATCCAGCTCCACTGATCCAATTCACATCTTCGTCTACTTGATCCTCTGCGGTTTCTGCATCCTCAACTGAGCAAATCTGCTTGTTAAGTAGCTTCTGAACATTATCCAGCTGTGATTGGAATTCACTAATATGTTCCTTCCCAAGGAATGAGACAGATTTTGCTTTGACGATGTTCTTCGTACTGTTGCTTGAAGCCAAGTTATCAATTAACTTCACAGCGTCATGTGGATTCCTTGTGCTGAAATTTCCTTCACTGGCAGTGTCCAGAGCCATTTGATATTTTAGAGCGATGCCTCTGTAGAAGGTGCAGAGTAGTTGCACGTTGTTGTATCCATGATGTGGGCAGTCGCGCTGGTAGGATTTGAATCTGTTCCAGGCATCTTTGAAAGATTCTCCAGGTTCCTGAGTAAATGTAGCAATTTTTCTCCTCCAGTCTTCAGCACGTGACTCATCAAAGAAGTTACGCAAGAATGCGTTTTTGATGTCCTTCCAGGTAGTGAGAGATCCTGGTGGTAATTGTCGCAGCCACTGCAAAGCTTCTCCTGATAGAGAGTATTTGAAAAGCTTGCAAAATAGATAGTCTTCAGGGACTCCGTTGGCTTTGATGGAAGATATAATATCTTCGTATCTCTCCAGATGATCCATAGGATGCTCATGAGATAACCCACAGAAGGGTATCTGTCCTACGAGACCGTAGTACTGCGGCTTGAGCTCGAAATCTCCTCTCTGAATAGCAGGAGGGCGGATGGCGGATCTGTTGGTATAAAACTGATCTGGACGGTTGTAATCTGCCAGGGTTCTAGCTCGGTTGGCTTCATCTGCAGGTTGGATGAAGTCTGTAGTGTCTTGCTCAGGAATGATTTCCTTTTGAGCATTCAGCTTCTGACCTGCTGCGTTACGCAGGTGACCATCTTGATCACGCAGGTCTCCATTCTCATCGGTTCTGAGAATAATAGGCGCTACCATGGCTCGTCGGGTGGTATCGATCGATGTAAGATTATCTATATCGATCAGCTAGCGGGTCACTGTTGGGCCCAAATATGACCCGCTAGCTGACGATAAAACCGCAACGAGTATTGGGCCATGATAAAGCCCAATACGTATCAGCGACCTTACCTAAAGACTAATACAAAGCCGGAGGATGGAAGCTGAGCGACCCTCGAAGAGGTCACGATGAAGAGGAGGCTCACACCATAAAAGAAGAAGCGCATGACCCGGTCAAAGGGGAGCTGTTACGAATCCCTCAACTTGCGGAGAAGATCTCGGGGATAAGTTAAAGACGATCAAGGGAAATCGTAGGCTATTTAAAGAAGAGGTGGATCACTAGAGAAGGGGATCGATCATCTAACCTATTTCACACAAGTTCTAAAATATTTCTCATTTCCTTTGTAACCATTTGCTATACATTTCTTGTAACATTCATCATCTAAATCATCAATAAAAACGTATATTCATTCTTTAAGCTCTCAACGGGATTCAGCCCATAAATCTCTTTATTTCTATCTTGACCTAACCTAAAATTAGGAGGTGAATTTAGTCCCTCACACTGCCTAGGCTATATTTATAGCAATCTAGCTAGACAACCGGCCCTGCCTAGGCTATATTTATAGCAATCGAGCTAGACAACCAAAACAACAAATTTGATATAACGAAAAACTTGTTCAAAAGGATCACTCAAGTTGAAGACCAAGATTGGTGATGAGAGATTTCAGTTAAATCAAGGATAACTCATCAGAAACGTGGTGTCTTAGTGAAGCCAGAATGGCATTTTAGAAATTTCAGGGTCTTGGGTCTTAATGAAGTTCAGGCTTAAGGGTAGACGTTTAGATACCTATTCGGATTTGGTTCGGGTCTATTCGGATTTCGAAATTTCCGATTCAAAGATTTCAATCCTATTCAGATATTTGTAAATTTCAGTTCGGATTCGTTTTAAATTTTTGCAGGTTAAATTCAGGTTCGGATATTTCATTTAAATTACTTTAAATTTTTCAAAATCTATGAACATAATAACATATCACATATAAGTTTAAATAGAATATGTCAAAATACATAAAATTGACATATAAATTGGTCTCGTTTGAATATCTGAATTGAGAATCAATATATATTTTAAGTATCTTTTGTGTATTTTTATTATATTTAGCTGTTTTAGACATGTAATTTTGACTATTTGTATATATTTCAAAGTATTTTGGACAACTTAAAAGTCTCTTATATATTTTGAGTGTTTTTAATATACATTAAATCAAAATAATTAATATATATGTATATAAATATATTTCATACATAATCAGGTATTCAAAATACTTTGGTTCGGATCGGGTTCGGTTTGGTTCTGTAAATACTAAATTTTGAATCCATTCAGAATTTCGATTCTGATTCGATATTTATTTTTTCAGATCGGGTTTGGTTGGTTGTCAGTGCTTTTTTCCCATCCCTACTTATGAAGTTACCTTTCCTGGAATAGAAACAGAAAGAATGGAACAATTAGCTAAAGAAGTTTGGAGCGGTCTTCAATGAGCGGTCATCAAAGTTAATATAAATTTATGGAAAAGGTTTTCCAGCTACACAAAATTTATCCTAATATGGTGGAAATTATTCAATGTATGAAAATGTGTCAATATCTACATGAAGTTTATATTAATACTTGTCACATGTACAAAATATATAATTATATTGCAACATCATATTTGGGTTTAATTAATTTTAATATAAGTTAATGAGGTCAATTTGTAATTTTTAAAATTTAATAAATTAAAATAAAATTAAGGATTTATTAAGTTTAATAAAGTTATATTTTATTAATAAAAAAATATTAAATTGAATAAAATTAATAAATTTAGTAAACTTGATAAATTTTAAGTTTGTCAAGTTTATTAAATTATTAATATTAAAAAATTTAAATTATTAAATATTAATTTTATTAAATTTATAAATTTTGAATTATTAAATAATATTTTTAAGTTTATTAAGCTTATAAAATTACTAAGTTTAAATTATAATATATTTAATAAACTAAATAAATCTAAATATTTTATATAACTTAAATTCATTAATATTATTAAACTTAATAAACTATTAAACTTATATAAATCTATTATACTTATTAAAATTAATAAATTTATGAAAATTAATAATTTTATTAATTTAATAACTTACTAAAATACTAAATTTAATAAACTTAATAAACCTAATAAACTTAATAAAAAATATTATTTAATAATTTAAATTTTTTAAAATTTAATTTAGTTTACTAAATTTGTTGAATTATTAATTTTATTTAATTATTAATTTTATTTAATTATTAATTTTATTAGATTATTAAGTTTGTTAAGTTAAATAAATTATAAATTGACCCTATTAACCTACCTTAAAATTAATGAAACCCGATTGTGATGTTGTCACCATGTTTAAATATACGTTGAATATGTGACATGTATTTTCATATACATCATGTAGTTTTTGACACATTTTCATACTCAAAATGGTTTTCACAATATTATAGCAAATATGGTGTAGCGGAGAAACTTTCTTCCTAAATTTATCACTCCATATAGGATTATGTCCAAATGCTTCTATCAATCAAGAAGAAAATGTGTCATCCTGGCATTGACTTAGTGTACACTTCCAGAAGATGGTCCTATCTATCAACAAGGCAATGCATTGTTTCACTTAAAAAAAAAAGACAACAAGGCAATGCCATCAGAAGACTTCCTGCTTCTGTCAATGACATCACTACTCAGGCATCGACTGGGTGCTCTATTCCGAATGAAGCTATATTCCAATGAAAATATATCATATTGCAAGGTAGTGTTATGTGGTGATTCTGTAACTCTATATCAAGGTCTTGAGCACACATCTTTGAAATATGATCCTCCAAACAATGTTATTATCCAAACTGACATCTTTTTGTTAGGTAAAGATCAGTATCATTTTTCAGTTCATAAGTAGACTGGCCAATTCTGTAGTGGATGAATTAGCTAAGCAAGCTAAAAACAATAGTTCAACTTTTCTTTTGATCAACAGAAACAATAGTTCACTTTATGTTGTTTTTTAGTTGTCATAAAATTCCCTTATATCAAAATTATTGTATTCCTTGATCCAAGTAGATAAAATTGGCCGACAAAAAAAAAGGTTTTGTGTTTACTATTTGGTTGGTCTGTTCGACCAAAAATTTGTCACTTCATATACGAGTTTCTCTAAACGGAAGGGAGTGGTTAATCCTATGTATTTCTACCCTTTTGTGACTTTTCTTTGCATTTTCGAAATGGGTTAATTATCTATACTTGATATAAATGTGTTGCCGACAAGAAAAAAGAGAGTTACATGGCACAAAAGAGTTCTGAAAAAAAAAAGGATAGAGTAAACCGTACCACGAACTTTTCCATTTCCAATGAAAAAAAGAAAAAGCAGAGAGCAATGTGACAGTGAAGAGAATAAAAAAGGGTGAATTGAGTGAAATTGCCGTTTGCATAAGGAAAGAACCAATGCGATGCTCTCCATGTGCCACTCCAAAGCAAACTTCCTAAAGTAATCAAAAGTAGAGACCACAAAAACTCACGATTTCGATCAAAAACTAATTAAAATAAACAAAACCACAGATGCTTTTCTTCTGGATCACAATCATAACTATTGCACTATACGCTATACTTGAGCTTTTCCCCTTTGAATCTCCTTTTTAACATGTACTCTTGTAAATGAGTCATGTGGGTTTTGATTCTAAAATAATTCAACTTTTATTTTTCTTCTTCATCACCCAGCTTTTATATAATCAACCTCACATGTGTGTTCCCATTTCTCAATTCCCAAGTTCCTTTTATCCAGGATTGTTCTGAAACACACACACACACATAGAGAGATGGGTGTTACAGGAGGACTTGTGAGAAGCATTTTCTTCAGAAACAAATCATTTGGGGCTCATGACTACAACAACAATGTACATTTTCATCAAGAAACCCATCACTCTTCCTTTTTAAAATTAAATATATTTATTATGTTTGAATATTGCAATGTTTCAGGGAAAAAGCAATCTAGGAGAGAAGAAAAGATGGAGCTCGGTAAGATCATACCTTTGTGGAGATGAATTCAACTCTGTTCTCGCTGTGGATGACTCAGGATCACTAAAAGATTCTTTAGACCCTCTTCTCACAATACCCCAGCAACTGAGTTCAGAACCTTCTGATTCGGTTTTGGCTATCCAAGATTCAGCTTCCGTGAAACTACAACATCTGGGGGAGGAGGATGAGGACTCTGTATCAGGTAAGAACTCAGAGGTTTCAGTAACTCAGCCTTTACACAAAGAAGACCAACAAAGCGAAGCAACAGAGACGCACATACCAAAGAGGCATCAGACTACTCTAATCGCTAAGCTGTTCCTCGAAGAAGACGCTGCAGTCATAATTCAATCAGCATTCAGGAGTTACCTGGTTTGTTTGTTTTTTTTTCCCACTGTATTTCTTCTGTTATGTCCACTCCAATGACGCTTAGGATGCGTTTCAGGCAAAACGTGGGAGCAAAGAAGTAGAAGAAACGTTTGATAAAGAGGAGAGCTTCTTCTCAGGAGAGGAATCACAAGGTAAAGTATCATCCATGGGGACATCACTAGAAGTTCAGACATGTAGTTCTGTTAAAGCACCTTTCTTTAAAAGAAAACGAGTATCAAGAGCATTACACAAGAACAACACTCAAGTTCTGAGGATAAAGGTAAGCAACCAACCAATGTAAAAAAAAATAATAATAATAAAAAAAAAAAGAATAACCATAACATGATCAAATTTACAGGAAGAGTGGGATGATAGCACAGTGAGCAGCACCATAGCAAAGTCGAGGATTCAAAGCAGAATTGAAGCAATGACAAAACGGGAGAGAGCACTTGCTTACGCATTTTCACAGCAGGTACTGAAACAAATTGATTGAATCCTAAAGGAACCATGTTTTTGCTAAAATATTAAAGAAGATTTGTTTAAAAGCTAAGGATTTGCACAAAGAAGAAGCAAATAGAACACGAAGAAGAATCAAACATCGGTTGGAGTTGGCTAGAGCGGTGGATGGCAACTCGTGTACCAGACAGCACTCAGATTGAAGCCAGAACAAACATTCAAGCAAATAGTACTATGAAAAGTGAAAGATCGGTTAGAAAGAATAGATCTTTTAGTATAGGTGGCGAGTTGGAGAGCTGTGCCTCCAACGACATTCCTCTCCAATTTGAAAGCATATCAGAAGAGTTGAAGAGAGAAAAGAGCAGTGTCATATCAAAGCGCAAATCTGTTGCAAGCTACAAAACCCAGAGAAGGCATAATAACAGGGTAAAGAAAAAACCACACAATAGATACAAGCTTTATCATACATGTCAAACATATTAAGAAGCCATAATTACCGTGGTTCATGTTTCTTTTGCAGCTTCAGGCAACGAAAAGAGACGTGCAACAACAAACTAAGAAGGCCAAGACCGCACCCAAAATGGGAAATGAACAAGAAGAAACCTCGCGGAAGATAAATAGCAGCAGCAGCAGCTAAAGATGATAATAGTTACCTCAGTAAAATCGTTGCTGTTTTTTCTTACGGATCTGATACCAACATTCTGTAAATTGTTTGGGGAATCAAATGATATGAGAACCACTACTAAATATTCATGTTTTCACCAAATCTTGGGTTTCTCAAAATACTAGATCAACACCTTCTTGTAGCAGAGACGTTTTAGTGTCTGTCAATGAACATGGCCAAGCATACCGAGGACTTGATTCTATACCCTTGGCATATTCCTTAAAGATAAGCTTGATCACTCACGCTTCCCTCCATTTTCCCTTGTTCTTCGGCATTGTCGCTGCTGCGTCTAATTCAAATGTAAACAAAGAATGATAAAAATAGGCAAAGAGACAAAAAAATATAATAAAAAAAAACCTTTAGATGTAGTTATAAAACCTGCTAAAAAAGGGTTTATTCCATAGATCTCATAAAGACATCTCTTATAAAAACTACGTAAACAGAGATTACCCATATGATCTACTGATACAGAACAAGTTGGAAAGATGATACTTTTCGCCCATTCAGATATAAATGTCATTTTTTTAGCAACACAAATGGCACTATCAACCATAGATAATCAAAGAATATATCAAATTCCAAGTAATTTGTTTAGTAAATAATCGAAATATATATATATATATATATGACGATATCAAGTCCCCTATGAACAAAATCGGAGTTTGAAGAATATATTCGTCTTAACTCGAACAAGTGAGTCGACCGCTGAAAATCAAAATCAAACAATTTAGGAAACGAGAAACAATGATCGAAATGTAATCCTTATTTTAAGAGTTGAATAGAAATTTGTAGAAACTAATGGGCCACAACTGATTATTCTCTCAGCCCAATTGTCAATATCCTGCAACAAAGAGGAGGTTATGTTATTTCCTCTTCGTACGTTAGTGTCGGTCAAAGAAACAAGAAGTCTAAAGTAATTAGGAAAGTCTGTCTTAATACATTAGGAAATAGGAAGGTCTTAGGGTCCTATATAAGGACGAGAGAGCCTCATAGTTATTCATACCGTTCACAAGCATACGAGAGATAGAGATCAAAGATTGTGATCCATCTTTCAAGAGTTGTAATAAGCTTTGGTTCTAATAAAGAGATTAAAAGGTTTCAGTCAAGTTGTTTCATTCTAAGTTAAAGCATAAGGTCAAGGTTAAAACCTTACAAGTGGTATCAGAGCAATCCAGGTTCTGATTGCAAGGGTGCTTTAACCTAGAATGACTAAACCAAAGATCGAGAGAATCGACATAGATCGGTTCGATGGAACAGGAGATTTTTTGCTATGGAAGGTTCGGATGATGGCTCACTTTGGGGTCCTAGGGCTAAAGGATATCCTAACAGATGAGAAGCTTCTAATGGATTGACCAGTCAACAAGGTAGAAGGAGATGATACCTTGAAGGAAACGGAGAAGAAAGAAGCTGAAGCTACTCCGACCATTGATCCCGTCAAGCTCGGGAAATCAGAGAAAGCGAAAGATCTCATTGTTGTGAACGTGGGAAACCAAGTCTTAAGGAAGATCTGCCACTGTGAAACAGCTGCTGCGATGTGGACAGCTCTCAATACGCTGTACACGGAGACATCCTTGCCGAATCGTATCTACCTGCAACACAAATTTTACACTTTCAAGATGAACGATTCAAAGACTATTGATGCAAACGTTGATGACTTCCTAAAGCTAGTAGCAGATTTAAATAACTTGAGCGTGGAGGTTGATGAAGAAGTTCAAGCTATACTACTACTAAACTCAATGCCTCAGCGATATGATCAACTCAAGGAGACCCTCAAGTATGGACGAGACACTCTCAAGATCAACGAAGTAACCGGGGCAGCACGATCTAAGGAGAGAGAGTTATTGGAAAGTGGTAAACTCTCTAAGTCTCAAGACGAGGGCTTATACGTTGAGGATAGAGGAAGGTCATCAAACCGATCAAACAAAGGAGGCAGCAAGTATGGGAAAGGAAGATCTCATAGCCGACACGGGAGATCTAAATCTCGACCGAAGTATGACAAGAACAATAAGGGTTGTTTCATCTGCGGCAAAGAGGGACATTGGAAGAGGGAATGTCCAGACAGGAGGTCAAATAAATCAGCCAACGTTGCGGAGGAGCCGAAACAACCATTAGTGCTAACAGTTAGTACTAAGGATTCCAAAGAAGAATGGGTAATGGACTCGGGATGTTCTTTCCACATCACTCCAAACAGAGACGTATTGTTTGATCTAGAAGAATTTGAAGGTGGCAGGGTTCTAATGGCTAACAACACCCATTGTGATGTAAAAGGGATTGGCAAGATCAGGATCGTGAAACCCGATGGAACCGTGGTGGTTCTCAAGGATGTGAGGTACATGCCGACTATGAGCCGGAACTTGATATCTTATGGGATGCTCGAACGATCAGGTTGCCAGTATGAAGGGAAAGACTTTATGATCAGATTCTACAAGGACGGGAAGGAGGTCATATCAGGGAAGTTCAACGAAGGTCTCTATTATCTACAAGGGACAGTATCTAAAGGAGAAGCTAATGTAACAAGAGCAGAAATAGACAAGACAACTATATGGCATTCAAGATTATGCCATATGAGTTTAAAGAATCTAAATATGCTGGTAGAGAAGGGATATGTACCGAAGAAGGAAGTGGATAAGCTTGAGTTTTGTGATACATGTGTCCTGGGAAAATCACATAAGCAAAGCTTTCCTGCTGCGAAGCATACCACTAAAGAAATTCTCGAGTACATACATTCAGATTTATGGGGAGCACCATCAACTCCAGAAAGTCTAGCCGGCTGCAAGTACTTCATTAGCTTCATAGATGATTATTCACGGAAAGTCTGGATTTATTTTCTTAAGACTAAGGATGAAGCATTCAGCAAATTCAAGGAATGGAAAGAAGCTGTAGAAAATCAAACAGGGAAGAAAATAAAGTGTCTACGAACAGATAATGGTCTCGAGTTTTGCAATCATCGGTTTGATAAACTCTGCAAAGATTCAGGCATTAAAAGACACAAGACTTGTTCGTATACTCCACAACAGAACGGGGTTTCAGAACGGATGAACAGGACAATTATGGACAAGGTTCGGTGCATGCTCGTGGAGACAGGGTTAGGGCAAGAGTTCTGGGCTGAAGCTGCTTCAACGGCCACGTACGTAATCAATCGTTCTCCTAACTCAGCCATTGATTACGAACTACCCGAAGAGAGATGGACAGGTACTAAGTGCGATTTAAGCAACCTTAAAAGGTTCGGGTGTTCTGCGTTCGTACATAAGGTTCAAAAAAAGACAAGTCCAAGAGCATTAAAAGGAGTGTTTATGGGATATCCGTTCGGAACTAAGGGGTATCGTGTGTGGATGCCAGACACTCGTAAGTGTGACACCAGTAGGAATGTGGTATTTAACGAAGAGGAACTCTATAAACACACGATACAGGATTCAAAGAAGAGCACCGAAGTTGAAGGAGTTGAGACAAACGCAAAGGAAAAGATTGTGAAGCGAGTGACGTTCAAAGAAAATTTGATAGAAGGACCAACTCCATCAAAGGCGGATAAAGAGGAGTCAACAGCTCCAGGTGGAGTTTCTATCTTACCTGAAACGTCCGGTAACTCAGAAGACAGCATGTCCGAGGAAGAAGTAGAGACTGTTTCGGACACAGAAACAAGTCTTGATGGTTACATGCTGGCCGGGGACCGAGTTAGAAGGCAAATAAAACCACCATCAAGATTTGAAGATGAAGATTTCGTGGCCTATGCACTGGCAGCCGCAGATGAGATAGAAATTGAAGAACCTAAGACTTTCACGGAAGCAATGGCAAGTAAGAAACGAAAGCAATGGAAGAATGGAGCAGATGAAGAGATGGATTCTCTACAACGAAATCACACATGGATCTTGATTGAGAAACCTGAGAATGCAAGAGTTATAGGGTGCAAGTGGATTTGCAAACTAAAACCAGGAATACCCGGAGTAGAAGAGCCAAGATATAAGATGAGATTGGTGGCTCAAGGTTTCTCACAGCAGGAAGGAATTGATTACAACGAAGTGTTTTCTCCGGTGGTGAAACATGTATCAATTCGTATCATGCTCTCCTTCGTGGTCAATAACGACTACGAACTCGAGCAGATGGACGTGAAGACGGCGTTCTTACACGGTGACCTAGAGGAAAGGATTCTTATGAAGCAACCTGAGGGATATGTTAAGAAAGGAGATGAAAACAAAGTTTGTTTGCTTAAAAAATCCTTATATGGGTTAAAACAATCTCCAAGGCGATGGAATCATAGATTTGATTGTTTCATGAAGACTCAACAGTTCGTAAGAAGCAAAGAAGATCCGTGTGTCTACATGAAGAATGTTAAAACGGCACAAGCGGTATTCTTACTACTATACGTTGATGACATGCTCATAGCCTCAGGAGACAAGCAAGAGATCAGAAACATTAAAGAGAGTTTGAGCAAGGAATTCGAGATGAAAGACTTGGGGAAGGCATCAAGAATATTAGGGATGGATATCATAAGAGATAGAGCGAAGGGAACCCTAATATTATCACAGGAAGGTTATCTACAAAAGGTAGTAGGAACGTTTGGAATGACAGATGCAAAGGCCGTGGTAACACCAACTTCATCTCAGTTGAAGCTAAGGAGGCTCAGACCTGAGCAGAAGGAGGAAGAAAGAAAGTTCATGGAAGAAATTCCCTATTCAAGCGCAGTAGGGAGTATTATGTATGCAATGGTCGGTTCTCGACCTGACCTGGGTTTTGCAGTAGGATTAATAAGCAGATATATGTCTGAACCGGGAAGAGAACACTGGGAAGCTGCTAAGTGGGTTTTAAGGTACCTAACAGGAGCTACAGGGAGGTGTCTAACGTTTACTAAAGGATCGAAGTTCAGCATTGAGGGATTTTGTGACTCTGACTATGCTACAGATCTTGACAGAAGAAGGTCTGTTACAGGATACGTGTTTCAAGTTTGGGGAAATACGGTAAGCTGGAGATCGGGGTTACAGGACGTGGTAGCTCTTTCAACAACCGAAGCCGAGTACATGGCTCTAACCGCGGCTGCGAAAGAAGCTTTATGGCTAAGAAGATTATGCAAGGAACTAGGATTCGATCAAGAAAGTGTCAAGATTAACTGTGATTCACAAAGTGCTATAGCCCTAGCAAAGAATCAGGTTCATCACGAACGAACTAAGCACTTTGACACTAAATATCATTTCATCAGAGACGTAGTCGAAAATGGCAGTGTTACTCTATCTAAGATCCATACTAGCAAGAACCCAGCAGACTTTCTAACTAAGGCCTTACCAGGGCAAAAGTTTGATCTCTGTTGTGAACTCCTCAAGATAGCCTAAGAGAACGGCACGGCAGGTAACTTCGTTATCGATACACCTCGCACAAGAAGAAGTAATAAGGTTAGAGCAAACAAATTACTTCTTATCGATAACAAGGAAGCTCAATGGTTACAAGGAAGTTACCTGCTAGGAAAGTTGCGAGGCAAGGAGTTTCTCAGCTCAAGGTGGAGTAAGCTGAGATAGACCGAAACAAGAATCTCTCAAGGACCGGAATAACTAATGACAGGTAACATAAGACTTATGAGTGAACGTCTTAAACAGCAAAGGAGAATAAGCTGAAGGGAGACGAGTACCTCAAGTTTTCAAGGAAGCTCAATCGATCATCGGATTTAAACGACATGATAAATGTCTTAAACAGCTATAGTTAGCTGAAGGAAGACAGTGGTCGTCTTTGTCTACAGCGGAGAAAGGCAACAAGGTTCGCCGGAGAAGCTGCACATTGATCAAGAGAGATTGAGAAGTTACCGAAAGGAGTACACTAGCAAAGCAAGATAAAGACAGAGGAATGACGGGATAGAATCTCAGAGTGAATCAAGGAGAACTTACCGAAGAAAAAAAAAATATATTTTTTTGGGTAAAGTTTGTGTCTCCGACAGCTCTAGAAGAAAGGGGAGTCGCGATCTCTTTCCATGGTGAGCGAGGGTCGGAGTAAGAGACACCGCAATGAAGACGTCGGTGGAAGATTCACGGGATTGAGGAGCTGATTTAAAATTCTTCGGAGACGAGATGCAGTGGTGAATCGATGACCCTTTGACAAAGGATCTGTTCGATTAGAGACATCACCGCTGGGAGTCGCCGTTGGGAATCACCGAAAACGTCATCGTCCATGGATGAAGAAAAGCTCGAGACGTCTTTGGTGATAACGAAGAATTCAGAAACAAGGAGAATACTCATTTGGGCCCAAGGTGGAGTTTGTAGAAACTAATGGGCCACAACTGATTATTCTCTCAGCCCAATTGTCAATATCCTGCAACAAAGAGGAGGTTATGTTATTTCCTCTTCGTACGTTAGTGTCGGTCAAAGAAACAAGAAGTCTAAAGTAATTAGGAAAGTCTGTCTTAATACATTAGGAAATAGGAAGGTCTTAGGGTCCTATATAAGGACGAGAGAGCCTCATAGTTATTCATACCGTTCACAAGCATACGAGAGATAGAGATCAAAGATTGTGATCCATCTTTCAAGAGTTGTAATAAGCTTTGGTTCTAATAAAGAGATTAAAAGGTTTCAGTCAAGTTGTTTCATTCTAAGTTTAAAGCATAAGGTCAAGGTTAAAACCTTACAAAATTATCAAGGCTTAAAAGACGATGAGAACCAAAAGAAACGACAGCTTACAAAACTTTAGTTGAATCAAGCTCAACCTAATCACGAAAATTATCAGTTTCACATCGTCACATGTAACGGCTAACTCGGAATTGTATTGGATTAAATTTTGAAATGTTTCACGGAGCTTTGTTGCTCTGCTTTTACGAAGAAATAAATAATATATATAAGTTGACAAATATATATATATATATATATATATATATATATATATATATATATATATATATATATATATATATATATATATATATATATATATAAAACTTCTTTTTAATATAAAAGAGAAAGTGATATAATTTTATTTGATTTTGAAATCCTTGTAAATATACATTAATGTCTTTAATCCTCTATAAACAATGTTTTATTTTTCTGAACGGGAACCGTTAAATTTGCAAACAAAATTTTATTTAATATCTTTCAAATAAATTATATTTTTACCAGAGAAGTTCCACCCAACCACTACAAACAGAAAGTTATTGAACGAAATAAATGATAAAATACAATTTGAAATACAGAAAATATAGTAAGATCTTTGCCTATAAAATAAATATTGGATAGACTGCTTGCACGCATGTGCGGACATTAATTTTATTTTTACATTGATGTTTACATATTTATGATGTATAGTTCATATATTACTTGCATAACAATTATTATTAGCAAATTAGACGAATATAACTTTTTCTCTTTCATGGTTCTTCACTCTCTCTTAGTATATATCTCTCTTACATACTCACTTTATCTCTCGTTGTATATTTCTGGATCTTACTCATTTTGTCTTTTTATATTACTTATTTTTTTATCAATGAAATTAGATATAAAACTCAATTATACTTCATTCATTCTGTTTCTATAAATTAGTAATGGCAAAAAGATTATTTTAGTTTACTTGGCGAACGAAGAAGTATTTATAGTAACAATATGAGTATTTATTTGTCATAGAGATGTATAAAAAGTATTTCTTTTGTCATGGTTACCATGGAAAAACATATATATGAATAATTTATAAGTAATGTTTCTTTTTATAGGAAAACGTTCTAATACTAATATTAGTAAATCAGAATCTATAATGATTATTTATTTTTGTTAGTAAAAGTTTTATATATTTCAAACTATATATCATGAACATAGTAATAAACATTAGTGGTACCAATGAAAATTTTGGTAATATATATAGTAAAAAGAGTAATTTTGAATATGGGCTGAGGAGGCATGTAGTGATGATATCTCATGCAAAATTGAAAATTTGTGAATAAAATATTAAAACAAGATTATAGTTTAAAGTTCTTTCTCTATTAATAAATAATGGATACTCTACGGCAAAATCTCTTCTTCTATTTTCATCTTCTTCTTTTTATTTAAAAATTCTTGAGTAACCAATCAAAACATTTTATTGTTACACATCCAATTGTTTTAATGATATACACCTCCAAAAAAATTTTGATCGAAAGGAAAACCCAAACTAAGACTTTCTATTTTTAACCCTCAACTATTAAGCCTTTAATGCCTTTAATCCTCCATAAACAATGTCTTTATTTTTCTGAACGGGGACCCATTAAATTGGCACGTAAAGTTTCATTCAATATCTTTTAAAGAAATTCTATTTTTATCAGAGAACTTCCACCCAACCACTACAAACAGAAAGTTATTGAATGAAATAAATGATAAAATAAACTACAAAATACGCTAGATATAGTAGGATATATGCATATAAAATAAATATTATGTGAACTGCTTGCACACATGTGCGGATATTAATTTTATTCTTAGATTGATGTTACATATTTATGATGTACAGTTCATATATTACATGCATAACAATTATTATTAGTAAATTAGACGGACGTAACTTTTTCTCTTTCATGGTCCTTCCGTTTCTCTTAGTATATCTCTCTCTCTTACATACTCATTTTGTCTCTCATTGTATATTTCTGGATCTTACTTATTTTGTCTTTCTATATTACTTATTTTTTAATCAATGATAATAGATATAAAACTCAATTATTGTTCATTCATTCTGTTTCTATAAATTAGTGATGACAAAAAAAATTTATTCCAGTTCATTTGGCGAACAAAGAAGTATGTATAGTAACAATATGTGTATTTACATCTCATAGAGATGTATAAAAGGTATTTTTTTTTATCATGGTTACCGTGGAAAAAAAATAATATATATATATATATATATATGAAAAATAGATAAGTAATTTTTCTATTTAGTAGAAAATGTTTTGCAAATTCTTTAGAAAATCAGAAGCTATAATGATTATTTATTTTTATTAGTAAATGTATTATATATTTCAAACTATATATCATGAACATAGTAATAAATATTAGTGGTACCAATGACAATTTTGGTAATATATCTAGTAAAAAAGAGTAATTTTAAACATCGACTGAGGAGGCATGTGGTGATGATACTTTAGGCAAAATTGAAAATTTGTGAATAAAATATTAAAACAAGATTATAGTTTAAATGTTTTTCTCTGTTGATAAGTAATGGATACTCTACGGCGAAATATCTTCTTCTCTTTTCATCTTCTTCTTTTTAGTTAAACCAATCAAAACATTTTATTGTTACACATCCAATCATTTTAAATGATTTATACCTCCAACAAATTTCCGATCGAATGAAAAAACCCAAACTAAAATTTATATTTTTAAACCTCAACTATTAAACATTTAATGCCTTTAATCCTCATAAACAATGTATTTTTTTCTGAAGGGGGGCCCATTAAATTGGCACACAAAGTTTCATTCAATATCTTTCAAATAAATTTTATTTTTATCAGAGAATTTCCGCCCAACCACTACAAACAGAAAATTATTAAAATACACTACAAAATACAGCAGATATAGTAGGATCTTTGCCTATAAAAATACTAGGTGGACCGCGCATGTGCCGACTTTAGTTTTATTCTTACATTGATGTTTACATATTTATGATGTATAGTTCATATATTACATGCATAACAATTATTATTAGTAAATTAGATGAACATAACTTTTAATCTTTCATGGTCTCCGTCGCTCTTAGTATATATCTCTCTCTTACATACTCACTTTGTCTCTCTTTGTATATTTCTCAATCTTACTCATTTTTTCTTTCTATATTACTCATTTTTTAATCAGTGAAATCTATACTAGCTAATAGAAGAGACTATTTGAGACTCCATAAAGCATTTATATCAGCAGAAACTATTTCTCTCGAAGAATACCTTGTGGCATTATCACTAACAGAAAAATTAAATAAGTAAATATACATTAAAAAAATAGATAATAAGTAAATATATCATATAAGAAATATAAATATGCTATTAAAAATATATCTGAAAATATATAATAAAATAAATAGTAAATAAAATATACAGTATAAGGAAAATAGATAATAAGTAAATATACCATATAAGAAAAAGAAATATTAAATTGAATACTATCTAAAAACGTATAGTAAAATAAATAAATATACAATATATATATTACATGAAACTTTTATCGTAATATTGAAATTTGATATAAAAGCAAAATAATTAGAAGCATTAAATAAAAAATATTAAAAAACTAAATAATAAATAAATATACCATTATTTGAGGCTCCAGTTAGTGTCCACATCAGAAAAAAAAAATATTTCTTTCAAAAGAAACACATGGCATTATTACAAAAAAGAGTAATATCAATATAAGAAAAAATAAATAAATAATAAGTAAATATATATTATAAAAAACAGAAATATTACACTAAACATCGATCTGATAAATTTATAATAATAATAAATGATAAATAAATATACAAAATAAAAGCATCACATTAAACATCTACTGTAATATTATAACTTGATATAAAAGTAAAAAAAGTCAAATAAGTAAATATACAATATAGATATTTGGGTTAATTACCCGCACGTAGGGTGGGTCAAATCCTAGTTATATATGAAACTCAGTTATACTTCATTCCTTCTGTTTCTATAAATTAGTATTGATAAAATGATTATTTTAGTTCATTTGGCGAACGAAGAAATACTTATAGTAACATTACTAGTATATATATAGCATAGAGATGAATAAAAAATATACTATTGTCATGGTTTCAGTGGAAAAAAGTATATATATATATCAATAATGGATAAGTGATGTTTCTATTTATAAGAAAATGTTTTCTATGCTGATATTAGAAAATCAGAAGAGATAATGGTTATTTCCATTTGTTAGTAAATGTTTTCTATATTTCAAACTATATATCCTGAACATAGTAATAAACATTAGTTGTACCAATGACAATTTTTGTAACATGCCTAGTAAAAAAGAGTAATTTTAAATATCGGTTGAGAAGACAAGTGGTGATGATACCTCAGCCAAAATTGAAAATTTGTGAATAAAGTATTAAAGCAATATTATAGTTTAAGAAAATTTCTCTGTTAATAAATAATGGATACTGTTGGGCAAAAATCTCTTCTTCTCTTTTTATCTTCTTCTTTTTAGTTACAGATTCTTGAAGAACCAATCAAAACATTTTACTGTTACACATCCAATCGTTTTTAATCATTTATACCTTCAACTATTTTGAGATCGGATGAAAAACCCCGAACTAAAACTTGATATTTTCAAACCCTCAACTATTAAACATTTAATGCCTTTAATCTTCCATAAACAATGTCTTTTTCTGAACGAGGACCCACTAAAATGACATGCAAAATTTCATTCAAATCTTTGAAATAAATTTTATTTGTATCAGAGAAGTTCCACTCAACCACTAAAAGTAGAAAGTTATTGAACGAAATATATATTATTAAAACTCAAGTACAAAATTGGAGTGTTTGGTTACCTAGATAGCATTTATAAAAAAGAATTTTGTTTGGAAACTTGGAATGTAGTTAAAACTTTTTTTTAAAAACTTAGATTGTAATTTTATTAACAAAATATCTCTATCCAAATAAAATCAGCAAATCCATTTAAACTTCCTACAATTTAGGAAACCACAATCATATATATTTTTGTGATACACAATCCTTTCCCCCTAGATTTTTAAATTAAATAAATATCATTCAGATATTATAAATGTCGTAGAAGGTTCGAGTTGGATCATTTTCGGTCCAGGTTGGTTTGCAGCAACCTAAAAATATATCAATAAATTTTCATTTTAAATATTGCAGTAATAAATAATTTATATACAAAAAATACAAACATGCGCAGACGCGCAGATCAAAACGTAAACTGAATTAATATATAAATATGTCACATTGCTATGTAAATAATTATTTATAGATTCTTTAGTTGACTAATTTTTGATATAGCTTATATTGAAGTAAATTTATTTAAGAAAATTAATATGAACTGAAAATCATTTCTTTTAACAACAAACTAGACAAATATGTTGATTTGTATACAAATTTAAATTACAATGTAAAGATTTAATTGACTAGGTGTTTTCCTGTGCAATGCGCAGATATAAAAAATTTAAAAATATTCTATATTTTATATAAACAAAATTTTCAATTTTTTATATTAATTTTATTAATTAAAACCATTATAATTTTTTTTTCGGGAAATTGTCCTAAATAAATTATTTTCACGTTTTTATCACAAAATAGACACTAATAAAAAATGTGACCGAAATGTTTCATTTAATATTGGAAAATACCCTACTACCTTAGATATATGAATATAAATAAAAATAAAGAAATAAATAAATAAATAAATAAAGTAAAAAAATAATTTTTTATATAGTTTCAGATTATATGTTTTCAGATTCTAATTTTTTACTAATTTTTTGTTTCTGGAAATTCTTTTTTACGATTTTTTTTTCATTTTTTTAATAATTCGAAAATATTTTTTAAAATATTTTTCCTATTTTTATTTTCAAAATTTTAGTATTTATTTTTTATTTTAGAAATTTTAAACTTTAATGCCGAACGAAACCTTACCTTAATTCTAAACTCTAAGGTTTGGATTAATTAACCCAATGGTATAATTGTACATTTACATCTTTAATGAAACATTTTGGTCATTTTGATCTGTGAAGTCTATATTTGCGACAAAAACTTGTTTTAGTGTTATTCTAATATTTTTCTCTTGTTTTTAGTTGATTCATTCAACTTTACCTTAACTTTTTGATTCAGTTTTAATTCAATTTTAATAAAAATAATTTAATTGTTATAAATTTATTTTGTTCATATTATAATTTATTTGTTTGATTTTATTTTAAATATTTCTATCTTTAAATATAAAAAATTAGATATATATATATATAAATTAAATATGTAAATCAATAAGCGTGACATCCAAGTGACTGCATAAAAGTCAAATACCAATAACACCTTCAGAAATTCACTTAAATTATTAATTAGCTTTTTTTTCAAACGTGTTTGATTGAAAATTATATATTTTCTATATAGATATAAAATAATAAGGCAACCGTGAGATTCTGATATTCTCTATAGCTTTTTTCGACGTATATTCTCTAGAGCTTCTTACATTTTGTTATTTTACAATAAATGTCAAATATGAAAATTTACTTAAATTATTTATTAGCTTTTTGTTTCAAACGTGCTTGATTGGAAATTATATATTTTCTATATCGATTCCTTTCCTTTAATCAGCCACATCATCTGTTTCACAAGCCATGTCATATTTTTGTTGTGCCATGTCATCATTTATTTGTGAAACTGATTCTGGAGAAAACATATGGCGAAATCACTTCGCAAATAATATACAGAGACTAGGTGATTTTCCTGTGCGCATGCACGGACATAATATTTATAAATTAAATATATTATAATAATTGAATTATATTTATTTTTATTTAAAATTAATTTATAATTTGTTTGTATTGTTTATATTAATTTAACTATATGCATGTGCGTACATTAATTTTATTCTTACATTTATTTTTACATATTTATGAAGTATATTTCATATATTACATGCATAACAATTATTATTAGTAAATTAGACAAAAATAACTTTTTCTCTTTCATGGTCCTACTAAAACACGATAAACTTATTGTGCTATTTATGCAATAGCTGAGTCACCATTGTGAAATATTAAGCCAATAAAATTATAATGCTTTCACTTGAACATGATCTCACCATTTATTTAACATAATCCTAATTGAACGTTACCAAACATTCACTATATCTTTGTTTCTGTTTGCATATATAAGATATGGAGATGAAATACAATCAATATAAATAATATAGTTCATCAAAGTATTAAAAAGAAGAAAACAAGCAAATACATATTAAGGTAAAGAGACCAATTGCATTAAATAAATATTTTGTAATATATACTGTTAAAATCTATATGCCTTAAATGTACTTGGAATTCATTTTAATCCAACTATTTACAATATGTAAACAACTAACATTTCAAAAGCATTGGTTAAGTATATGAACTATACATCACTCTGTTCTGGCACTTTTCTTCCCGATCTTATGTTGTCTCAGCTCTTGTGGCTGAGGCTCTGGCTTTAAAAACAACAATATCACAATCCATCTATTCACATGCAATACTTGATAAATTCTTGGTAAAGTTTTGAATGTGGAGAGATTGATAACCTAGCTTATTTAACATTTCATAATTTACCTTTTTGATATATAAATAGACACTAGAGAAATAATTAGTATCAGAAACAATAACACTTTTGACTTATTTCACATCCGATGGTTATTGAAAAGGAAGAAGAATCCTATTTTTCTTTAATTTTGAGATTAATAGTGATTGCTCGTAGCCATAGATAAAAGAGGTTTATAAGCATCTCTTGTCGTTTCTATGATTCAATGAAACTCGATGTTCCAATTCAACAGGTCCACAATAAGAAAAGACGACTTCGATTACAGAAGGTTATTGACATTAAATGTTAAAAGTTGAGGGTTTAAATGCAAAATATTTTAGATGAAAGTTTTTTCATCCGATTTAAATATTGTTAGGGGTTTAAATCCCTAAAATATTAATTGATTGTAAGTATCTGGTGTTGTTTCTTGGATTATATGGAACACCACATTTCAATTTAACGGGCCTCCATTCAAAATAAGACGAATTTGTTAACAAAGAGTTAATGGCATTAATGTTTTAATAGTTGAGGGTTCAAAAAAAAGTTTTAGTTGGGGTATTTTTCATGCGGTTTAAAAATAGTTGATGGTTTAAAAAACTTAAACCCCTATTAGAATTTTTGACTTATTTCACCTAGATGGTTATTAAAAAGGAAGAAGATTTTTTTTATTATTATTTTTAGATTAATCGTGATTGTCGGTAGCCATTGACAAAAGGGGTTTTAAGCATCTCATGTTTCTTCTGTGATTAAATGAAACACTGCGTTCCATTTTAACGGGTCCACGTTCAGAAAAAATGACTTCATTACGGATGATTAGTAGCATTAAAGGTTAAATAGGTTTAAAACATAAATTTTTAGTTGGGGGTTTCCATCCGATTTAAACATAATTGATGGTTTAAATCACTAAAAATATTCATTGATTGCAAGCATCTGGTGCCGTTTCTGGGATTATATGAAATATCGTGTTTCAATTTAACGGGTCTCCATTCAAATAAGACAATTTCTTTAACGCAGAGTTAACGACATTAATGTTTTAATAGTTGAGAGTTTAAAACATAAAATTTTAGTTTGGGGTTTCTTTTCATAATAAACTTATATGGAATTAATATAAGGCTCTCGATCAACTTCTTTACACCCAAAAGATAACTATAAATTCTGCCCAAAAGATACAAATCAACCATGAAGAGAAAGAACACAATTTGCAGTTATTTGTAGATACACATTTAAGTGACGTGTGAGCGAAACAAGTGGAAAGAGAAAAATGCAAAATCTTTGGACAATCAAAAAATTGGCGACAAGTGAGCATCTTTGGGAGCGACTGAGACCATAAGCTTGTTGGAGTGGAAAAGAACAAGTTAGAGAAGAAATATTCAGTAGCAGACAAAATGGTTGATGCCTATGAATGGTTTTTGTAGACCAAATTGAACCATCAGAAACAAATCTTAAACTGAATAGCATTTATCTTTCACACTAGACCAAGCGTAAGTTTGTTTAAAAAAAAGAATCAAAAAGACAAGGGTAAGTGCTGGGTTGCGGGTCAAACCAACTCCGCTTGATCCAAAATTTGCCGATTGTCAAAAAAAGTTGAAATGTTTGACTCGTAAGAAATAAAATACAAAACATGCACATGCCTCGCTTAAATCTGCAAGTGATCTTCTAGACCTGTATAAAATATTATTAATAATAAAAATTATTATTTTTACCATTTATATTAAAAATAATAATAATAATAATAGCTTTGTAATTAAAATCTAAAAATTTACAAAATTTCTTTTAAACTAGTTTAAGTTTTAAATTTTAAATAATGCAAATTATTATTTTTGAATAATGCATTTTCAAAATAAATATTTTATTGGCAAATTATGTAAATCACAAATGAACTAAAGATTAATTTAAAAAAGACTGCTTTAATTTATATATTTATATTATAGGTATTAGAGCAATTTCAAGAAGTACCTCCTCTTTCTCTATGTCAAGTGCTATTTTCTTATCCTGCAATCTCAACTCTTTTATTTGCTTCTCTATCGCACTATAGATGAGTAAAGTAATCAGTTTTGCAAATTTCAGGATCATCTCATCACTGCAAACCGCATTTGCGAGACTAAATAAAAGACACATTTTAAGATTCCACTATGTTTTCTTTTTCATATTACTTTATATAAAACTAGATAAGGACTCGTGCGTTGCAGGGATTTTATCTGAATTTTTAATTTCCAGACATCATAAAAATAATAAATTTTCTTTTTTCACATTAACTTTTGGATTTTTCAGTATATATTGGTGTAAGACTTATTATAGTAATAATAATATGTTTTCTTTTGATTGTTATTTTTATTTCAATAATCATGATGTTAAATAGCATATAATTTTTTTAAACTATTTCACTTTTAATTATTTTTAAATAATATTAATCGAATTTTATGAAACATATAGAATCGTAAATTTTCTATATTTTGTATATTTTTTAAGACAAATAAAAAAATAATGCAATTCAAAATATTAATATTACACGACATCAATCAGTATGTATTATTGATAGTCAGCTAAATATCAAATATATTGCTAGATAAACGTCTATACTGTTTACTTTAACAATAATGTTGTTACTTTAACCTCTAATTCTATAGATTATATGCAATCAAAAATTTCTTGATATACAATATTTTGTAGAATACTATTGCCGTTATTTGTTCCTACTTTAAGAATCTGAAGCTTTGCAGTTGTAATGAGTTTTAATAGTGCGACGTACAATTTTTCATGAGTAAATACTGGATTTGGCAAAAGATATATCAACTTTGTTAAAAATTTGTTCTTAATTTTTATTGATAGTCATTGCATAGCAAATTCATATAGAGCATTGACGTTTTCAGTTTTAAAGGCTATCTCGCATTTATTAGCATGAAACTTATTCTAAAAAGAAAAAAAAACTTTTTCTCTTTCAATACTCTTTTTGCCTAAGCTAGTTATTAGTAACATTTTTTCCATTGCAAAGTCATAAATCATTTTATTGATTTAAGTTCCTTTGTAGCATGACTGGAACACTTATTTAAAAATCAGGTTTGTGATTTAGAATCCATAAAAATTTCAACATATTTAAAAAATATATGTGATATAAATTATGTTGATTTGCTATTTCTTCTTTGTCATTGACACTATCAAAACTCAAATAGTCCTTTTGATCACCGCAGAAAAAGTTAACATATAGTTATTTATTCACTTTTTGCACGATTTCATTTTTTGGAGTAAGTATTATTCACTCGATGAGATAAGCATAATGTCAAATAAAATTAATAAATTGACATTAACTTACCTAAAACACACACACACACATGCATGATAGTAGACATGTTAACTTACACATAAGCATAACAGTCACATTAACTTTCCCATTAACTTACTTACAACAACATATAAAATCTATATTTACAAACGCCTAAATATAACAGTGGTTTTCTCAAAAAAGAAAAAGAAAAAGAATTATAACTTTGACATAAATAATTTCTGACAGCATGAAAAAAAATCAACACCAATTTAAGGAAAAAAAAGAGCATGCAAAAATCAGATAATTTAGAAATGTCAATAATTGAGCTTAGGATTGTCTTTTGTTTAGGATTTTAAAATGGAATTTAGAAAGGAAAGTTGATTATTTGAATAATTATTCTAAAATTCCTTTTTTGTTTAGGATTTGAAGAAAGGAAAACTACTTTTAAAAATTCTTTTAAGAAATTCTTATTTTATGATTTTAGAAAAGAACATTTATCAAATAATTCTATCAATAATTTTTTACAATAATCATTTATTTAGGATTTTATAAAAGGAAAATTAGTATTAAAAAAATTATTTTAAAAATATTTAGATTGGAAATTTGATTATTTGAATAATTATTCTACAATTTTTTTACTAAAGTAAAATTACTATCAAATAATGTTTTGCAATTGTCTTTTGTTTAGGGTTGTAAAATGGAATTTAGAAAGGAAAATTGATTATTTAAATAATTATTCTACATATCCTTTTTTTTGTTTAGGATTTGAAGAAAGGAAAACTACTTTTAAAAATTCTTTTAAGAAATTATTATTTTATGATTTTAGGAAAGAACAGTTACTATCAAATAATTCTATCAATAATGTTTTGCAATTATCATTTATTTAGGATTTTAAGAAAAGGAAAATTAGTATTAAATAAATTATTTTACAATTTTTTTCCTTTTGATTTTTTTATAAAATGAAAATGTCGAGAAAATTACTTTTAAATAATTTTTATTTTTTTTTAAATAATCGTTATTACTATCAAAAAATATCTTATTATATAAATTTTATAATTATCATTTCTTTATGATTTTGAAAAAAAAGAAAATTAGTATTAAATTAATTGTTTTTAAAATATTTTTTGTATAGGATTTTTAAAAAGGAAATTTTCTAGAAAAATAATATTAAATAGTTTGACACATGTCACAATATTAAATAAATAGTTGACATGTGTTGCAATCATGTTAATTAGTAACTTTGAAAACAAAGCTTTATATAATAAGATTAATTTGTTTTTCATGTGTGATTAGTTGATGTTTTATATATTTGATGTTCATTATCAAACATATAAATTTTAAATTTTTTACTTATAGTTTATTTGGTTTTCTATATTTATAATTTTTCACATGTACAAATAATTTCCACTATCTCCATATTTTGATTGTGTCCTAGCTGGTATGCCATAAATTCCAAGATTAAAAAATAGAGAAATTTATTTTTTTTTTAAATTTACATTTTCATTTATTTTGTCTCATAATCATGACAAAAAAACTCAAATAAAATGGAAAGAGGTGAAAGAGTTGGGATCTCGAGGCCTAAGTCAAAGATAATTGGAAACAAACAAAAAAAAAACAGTCAGAGAGGACAAAAAAACTTATAAACTTCTCTCTAGTCTGAAATGGAAGATAAACCCTCTTTGTTTGTTCTGGTTTTAAGAGTTATAGTGTTATTTTTGTGTTTATACTTGGTTTTTTTACTATTGCAATGAGCCAACCAATCTCAACCTGCGATAAAATCTACGATTTCAGCTCAAGAATTTACTCTCCAACGAATTTACGGCGGATATCTCTAGCATTTGTATTGGCAGACTCTCCGATAAGCTCCCTACGGTCATCTCCAAGTTCCTCCTATCCTACTGACAGTGATGCGGCAGATGAATCTTGTCCGGAGGCAAGTCCTATAGTGTCTTTTCCCAGTGACATGTTTCTGTGAATCTAACCTCTTTAGTATTAAGAACTAGTGAAGTTATAATTGTTGAATCTATACCATTTAGCATCCTATGTAAAATATTTTTTTTCAAATGGATCCGTGCAGATTTCAAAAGGGCATAACATTATGGCTTGGAATATAATTTGTGATTTGAGTAAAATGCATGAAAAGATGAAAATATGTTACCATTTATCTTATTTTTCTATCAATTTTCACAAGAAAAAATAAAAATAAAAGGAAGAGCAGCGCATCATTGTACTAGACAATACTTATAGTTGAGAAGTTAGTTAAAATGTGAGGTTAGATATATTCTTACACATAGCTTGGTTAAAAATTATTTTAATATTTGTAATTCTTATTCATCATATGGGTTTCTTGGATGTTATTAGTTATTAGTTTTGGACTATAATTTATTTATGTATGTATACAATTATCTATAATATTTTATTCCATATTACTTACATCATTTTACAACTTAAATATTTGTCTCCGCCACTTGTTATCCACAACTTTATAACATAACACTGTTTCATATTAAAAATATATTAACCAAAACAAAACATGTGCTTTCAAAGCGCGGATCAAAATCTACTGTGTTTGATTTAATATTTAAGTTCAGATGAATAATAAGACTATTGGAGGCTATTCGGTGTTTGAATTAATATTTAAGTTCAGATGAATAATAAGACTATTGGAGGCTATTCGCATACCAGAAGGCGCCTCGCCTAAAATGCATCGAACAAAATAGATGATGCCTTTTTTTTTTGAACACAACTGCATATATTGAAAAGCTTAACCCAAAAGTCTATGGGTTAGCAGAGGTAGCATTACATAAAGCAGATTTTGCAAGCGAATCTGCAGCGGAATTAAAACGTCTAGGAAGATAAGTAAAAGAAACAGAGCTAAATAGAGAGGAAAGGTTGTCGATGTCCTGGATGATTCCGTAGAGATCCGCCGGAGGAGCTGTCGAAGAAAGTGCTGCTAAGAGCGATTGACAATCGGTTTTGAAAACGATTTTGGAGAAGCCTTGTGAGAGAGCGACGCTGAGAGCTCGTCGAAGGGCAAGAGCTTCCGCTATCCGTGGGGAAGATACCTTGCGTTCTACCTGTATATTCTCATGCAAAGTAAGGCCAAGATTATTTTGGAAGATACATCCAAGTCCTGCTATGCTTCGATCCTTGTCCCATGCTGCATCTGAACAACAGACCGTTAGATCCACCAGATCGGGTGAGATCGACGAACTGTTTCTATGTTGTGGCTGTGGAGGAGTTGGAATTTGTGCCATCGTCCATTCTCTTGCACCCCAAATTGCTTTAGAAATTGTATCTTCTGGTGCAGTGTATCTGTTTTCAAAGATCATCAGGTTCCTTGCAATCCAAATAAACCAACAAATCCATGGCACCAAGTCCGATACAACGCCCAAAGGTGGAAGATTCACTGCCTTTTTCCCTATCTTGAGGACCTCTACAAAGTCTGTCAAGTTAGTGGGATCAAAAGGGAATTTAAACAGAGAAGAGGACCAGACCCTCTGTGCATAGTTGCAATGAAGAAAGATGTGTACAGCCGTTTCTAGTTCTCCGCAACGAACACAGTTTGTGTATTGGAGCATCCCTCGCTGTTGCAGGTTCTCGCCGGACGGGATGGCTCCTTGTGTTATTTTCCAGAGGAGAAGCTGAACTTTAGGGGATGTGCGACCTGTCCAAATCAGTTGGTTCCAATCCGGTTGTGGCTGAGTTCCTAAAGAATCTTGCTCTATCTCAGCGGCAGCAAAGTACCCTGATCGTGTTGAGTAAACTCCAGAACGGGAACCTAACCAGGCAAGGCCGTCACTACCACCTGTCACACTCGGCTTCAGGAGAGTGATGACATCAACCAAATGTGGGATTACTTTCTCCAGGGCCTCAATGTTCCATTCTTTGGTTTCTCGTGTAAGAAAGTCCGCCACCACCAGATCTTGGAGACCCTCAGGAACAGGTCCATACGGCGTCTGTGGTAACTCCGTGCTCAGCCACTGATCTTTCCAGACTCTAATGGAATCACCGTTTCCTATGACGGAGCCTAGTTTTGTTTTCAAGAGATCGCGACCAGCCAGGATCCCCCGCCATCCATGTGAACAATCCTTAGTAAGTTCCACTGTGAGGAAGGAAGCTCTTGTACAGTACTTCCCCCGAAGAACTCGTGCTAACAAACCGTCCGGTTTTGTAACTATCCTCCACGCTTGCTTTGCAAGAAGAGCGGTGTTAAACAGTTGGATATCTCTGATGCCTAAACCTCCCAAGGCCTTAGGTTTCGTGATACGATCCCAAGAGACCCAACACATTTTCTTCTTTCCTTCCGATGAGTCCCACCAAAACCTTGTAAGGGCTGATTGGATCCGTTTACAGAGGCTAACCGGCAACTGGAAACATGTCATTGCATACGCCGGAATGGCGGATAACACAGCCTTTAACATAACCAGCTTTCCAGCATGTGTAAGCCGACGAGAAGACCAGCTATTAGTTCGCCGGCGAATACGTTCCACAATGCTCGTAAAGAGATCTCTCTTGCGACGTCCAAAGTGCTCGGGTAGTCCTAAATATTTGCCAACTCCACCTTCTTTCTCGATCCCGAGGTGAGTAAGGACACGAATACGTGTCTCCTGCGGGGTTTGCGAGGAAAAGGAGATGGATGACTTGGCCGTGTTAATCATCTGCCCAGAAGCCGTCTCGTACTTGTCCAAAATGGATACCAAAGTATTACAACTCTCCGTGTCAGTTTTCAAGAAGAACATAGTGTCGTCAGCGAAGAGAAGATGGTTGATTCGAGGAGCTCCCGTTGCCACTCTTAGACCTGTCATATGTCCACTTGCATGTGCTTTTCGGCAAAGTCCAGAGAGTAATTCCCCGCAGAGAATAAAAATATATGGAGATAAAGGATCGCCCTGCCTAATTCCCCGCGATGGTACAACATTGCCATGAGCAGAATCGTCCACAAGATAAGAATAGGAAACAGATGAGATGCACGTCATCACCCAGTCTGTCCATACCGAGTCAAAACCAAGACGCACGAGAACTATCCGTATAAAGTCCCACTCTAGACGATCATACGCCTTGCTCATATCCGTCTTCACTGCCATGGAACAATTTATTTTCGCTTCAGAGGTCTTTAAATAATGTAGCAGCTCATGAGTAATCAGTACATTGTCAGAGATAGCTCGATCTTTAACGAAGGCAGATTGTGTCTCTCCTATGATGCTTTGAAGCACAAGTTTCAGACGGAGGGAGAGAATCTTAGAAATGATCTTGTAGGTCACATTACAGAGAGCGATTGGCCTATAGTCGGAGACCAGCTTCGGGCCCGAGATCTTTGGGATCAATCTCACAAAAGTATGATTCCAAGATTCCCTGAATACTCCTGTTATAAAGAAGCTCTGAATCTCCTTACACATAGCCGGACCTATAGTGTTCCAGTTGGAGTGGAAGAAGCAAGCGGAGAAACCGTCCGGGCCCGGAGCCTTGTCCGGGTGTATGGAGAAGAGTGCTTCACGGATCTCAGCCTCTGAGGGAATAGAGGTGAGTCTCTGGCTAACTTCTGGCGCGATACATGGGTTAATAGCTTCATGGACGATAGTTTCAATTTCCTCCCGCGAGGAATGCAGAGTAGGAGACTTGAAGAGATTACCATAATAATCAGCTATCTGGGCGGCAATCTCTTCCTCTTCATAGAAGATTTTTCCTTCAGGATCTTCTAAAACAGAGATGCGGTTGCGAGCTTTTTTTCCGGTGGATACTGCGTGAAAGAATTTTGAATTTTTATCTCCTGAGGCGAGCCACATTATTCTGCTTCGTTGCCGCCAAAATTCTTCTTCCGACTTATAAGCGGTGCTGAGCTCCTTCCGTAACCGGTAAATAAGTTCATCATCACCAGTAGAACTGCTCATAGCCTCATCGAGATCCTTTTTCAACTTGTCAATGGTCGCCTTACTATTGAGGTGCTGCTCCCTGCTCCAAGTAACTAGAGCTTTACGGACCATTGAAAGACGAAGTTCAGAATGTAGATCTTCGGAGGAGAGCCAGATGTTAGAGATGATATCTTTGACTTGTTGGTTGTCTCTCAACCGTCGATCATATCGAAAAATCCTACTTTTCTTCTTTCTGGTTGCGTCAAAGATCGAGATCAGTGGTCGATGGTCTGATCCGTTGAATTCCATATAATGACTCCTTGCTGTTGGGAACTTATCAGACCATTGACTGTTAACCATTGCTCTGTCGAGCCTGCAATAAACAAGATGAGTCCTTCTCTTACCACGCCATGAGAGAAGATTCCCGGAGTGTTTAAGATCAAAAAGATCACAGTGTGCAAGCAAATTTCGAAAAGCAGCAAAGGTCCCTTCTGCTCGTAAAGGACCACCATCTTTCTCACTGTTGTTCAAGATTTCGTTGAAATCCCCAGTGGTAAACCAGGGACCATCTCTACAATCAGCAATACTCCAAAGTTGATCCCAAACATGAGATCGTTTAGAAGCATCCGGCTCGCCGTAGACAAAAGAACCATAGAAAGAAATACCCTTATGCATCATCTCAGTGTCTATTACATTCTTGTTTGAGCTAAGTACAGTAAGATTTAAATCCGTCTTCCAGAAGAGAGCCAACCCACCGCTGCTTGGTCTCTCCGGGGGAACTAGAAGATGTTCATACTGGTTCAGGAACTCAAGCTCTTTTAACACAAAAGCATCTGAGTTTTTTGTTTCCATCAAGAAGAGAACATCAGGAGAGATTTGTGTGTGAATCTCTCTGATTTGCTGGACTGTTTCGGTGTTCCCCAACCCGTTACAGTTCCAGCTAAATGTCACTAAGGTAGATGGGGACGATCCTCGGGAAAATCCAGTCGAGGACGTTTGCTGGTGCGTGGTCTTGGAATCCCTGCAAGCGCTGCTGAGGACAGGTTTGCGTTGACTTGAGTGGGAGCTCTTGCAGGCTGTGATCTTGTTTGATTGGTGGTGGCAGGTGACGAGCGACTTTGAGTCAAATTACGTTTTCTTGACGATGATCCAGCGAAAGTACGAGGGCTTAGCTGAATTGTCCTAGTAGAACGAGACTTTGGAGGTCGACCTCTTCTCTTAGGTGCAGAGTTCTTACTGGTTGTTGCTGTTTTATCCTGAGGAACAGGAGCAGGAGAAGGCTGTAGTTCCTCGGATTCCGGGGGAATAGGGGGTAGTCCTAAAGCCAAGGCAGAGTGTTGAATGATACTAGTGATTGTATCATCTACTGATCCGTCAATCTCACTCTGTAAAACCCGTTGTTGCCTAGCCGCTCTCTCGATTGGATCGGACACATTTGTGTATCTCAGAGTGGCTTCGTTAATTTCCTCGAGGACTTGTTCTGCCGTTGGAATCTGCCCTGGTGGGAAATCTATTGCATCGAGATTCTGTTCAATAGGTCGGCGCGTCGGAGTGATATGGAGAGGTGCTGATCTAACTGTAACGTTGATAGGAGAGGTACTATCTATGCCCTGTATTGGGGCCAGGGTATTCAATTTGGTGGCTTCTGCCTCAGTGTTGTTTGGTTGACGTCTAGTCGAGTATGGTGGGGAGATGTTAACCTGAGGAGATGATCTCTTTGGTCGATATTCCAGACGTTCACGTTGTGTTTGACTCGAGACCACGGTGGGAGCAATCTTGTTTCTCGGTCCATGAGCTCTGTTCGTAGCTAAAGACACCCTATCACCAAAAGGGTTACCATGTCTGTCGAGTCTCTCTCTGTAGGAGGAGCTTTCACGAGATTCTCTTGTTATGTCGATCTCACCAGCTGCTGGGTATTCTCCACGAACGTTTCTTGGTGGAGACGTAACTCTGTTGTCTTGTGTTCTTCGTGGTGTTGGCTCTCTTGGTCTCTCGGGGCACTGGGATTGCAGGTGCGTGAGCCGGTAGCAGTAAGAACAATGGTTACCAAGCTTTTCATATTCTAGAGAGATGATGCTTTCAGAAACAGAGTCGTACTCTAGGACTGTTTCCATAATTAGTGGTTGAAGCCCATCAATTGTGCACCGTACACGAGCTGTTGTCTTTGTTACTTCATAGTCATCAAGTCTTCCTATACCCAAGCCGATGTTACTGACAACTGTCTCATGCCAGTAGTGAAGAGGGATGCCTTTGAGGGTAATCCAAAACGGGATCTGCGAGGGAAAGGACGGCAAGACGCTAGGTTCCCATCGTTGAATGAGTAGCATCCAACGACCATAGTGATACGGTTTGTTATTGAGAACCGCCTGGAGGTCAGCTTCAGATGTGAAACGGAATTGGAACACATCGTTTCCTAAGTCGGAACCTTCTGTTCTTCCCACCATGTTCCACACTTTCGGTAAGAAGGGGAGAATGAGCGCCATCCTCTGTTCTCTGGGATTTGTCAAGCGTCCCACTAACGTGAGTAGGTTGTCTCTGATGAGTTCGGAAGGATCAAAGTCCGGAGCTCTGATACGGATCCTCGGTTTCCCAGGTTCTGTTGATACCAGACCCTTTCCTTTTTCTTCAGCTGTGAATCTCTTCATCTGTAGAGAGATTGGTCGGAAGAGGTAGATGTGTGAAGAAATCGTTGAAACAAAGTAGTACCGGGGGCAGTGGAGACAGGGATAGATGGGGACGTTGGAAGCTTGGTTGAAGTCCAGTGGAGGAGTAAGCTGTCTAAGGTTGAAGATGTCTGAATCTCTGGGGGTTGGAGCCTGCCAAGAGGAGTACCGTCGACTCTGGCTGCAGTTTCAGAGCTAATCGTTCAACGAAGACATAGTAGATAGAGAGGATGTAGGGATGATGATTTCTGGGATGTAGCTACCGGGTTCCATGCCGGAGAACCGCCGGACTACGGTGAGAGGCGGACCAGGAACCAAAACAAAGTTGTTGAGATTTGAAAATTTTCTAAAAGAGGCAAAAGAGATGAAGGTAGGTGAGATTGCAGAGGGAAATTAGAAAGTCAACAAGCCGAGAAGGGAAAGATTCGCTGGTCTGAAAGAGACACAACCAACGAAACCTAACGGTTAATAACTTTCCTTGGGACTCGGGGCAGAGAGAAAACTTCTTCTATGTACGAAAAGGCTGCTAAGTGACGCAAATCACCCTTATGTTAGATGATGCCATAATATTAGATAACACGTGTTTTAACATAACTCAAATATTACAACTCTAAAAAAATATCCAAAGTAAAACAAAATTTGATATATTTTTCAGAATTAAAAAAAAAAAAAAGAGGTTTAAGCACACAAGTTTTACATTGTGTACAAAGCTCTCTTTGTTTGTATACACCAAACTAGGTTCTCCTTTTTCTGTATTGCATTGCCAATCAAAAAATCCAATGCACTACTTCAGGCAAACACCAAAAGAAATAACAGCAACAAAATTACCATTCAAACTCGTTCAGCATCATTATTATTCTCATCATCAGCCTCATCCTTATCCTCGTCTCCCTTTGTCAATAATTCTTGATCTTGGACACTCGGAGAAGACTCAGAAGCCTCATCAAGGGACAAGTTGGAGATTTCACCAGTAACAGAGTTTGCATCGCCTTCGTCAGTAGCATCTTCTGAGACATTCGACTCTGTGTCTGATTGTTGCTGGAGGCTCCAGTACATAACGCTAGCAGCCAGAATAAGCATCATCTTCTGGTTCACCTGTTTCACACAACTAAATTGACTCAAAAATAAACCAGAAAAGCAGCATTCATGCCTGTGTCAGTGAAGAGATAGTATTACCTCTATGATATCCTCAGGCAACAAGAATATGGAGCATCCGAGCTTCCTTGCAACACTGATTATGTATGTAGCATTCAACTTCTTATCCTCCTCTGTTTAAAGTGTCAAATTACAACAAAAAAAACAGAAATCATTCTTTAAAAAATTATTGGGAAAGAAACACGAAGTGAAGTTGAAACATAATAGTTTTACCTGTTTCTCCACTGGTAACGAGGCTCCAGTTGACAACTCTTGGCTCTACCGCAGTCAGAAGCTCAAGAAAGAAGATTCCACTTGACAGATTCTTGTCCTAGAATCAGAGAGAAGCAAGCTGTTAGGTATCTGAAGAATGTGTATCACATCCGTAGTTGGTTGGCACTTACCCTGAAGCTCTCAGCCTGAGAAGTTCGTCCCACTCGTTTCACTTTCCTATTCGCCCAGTATAGAATATCTGCATCTGTAATTTCTTTACCTTGCGAGTGAGATCTCAAGTTCTTCAGAAGTTGGAGCATTGTATATCTCATTAGTTGCCACAGGAAAGCTGCATAATCATTGTTCAAAAATAAAATAAAAATCAACTTATCTATGCGAGAGATATATCTTAAGCTATCTAATTAGTGTGACATTAGGAAGGACAAACCGAGAAGGAGTTTCTTATTTCCTTGGACAATGTCGTTACCAGCTACATTTACAAGAGAGAAGCGCAGCTCTTTCCCAATCTTAATAACTTCATTGCAGTTCTCAACCTTTTTGAATGGCATTTTTATGGGAGGTTTATTTGCGTGTTTCCAGTTGACCGAGCCAGGTGACACTTTATCAAGAACTTCAAGAAGAACCCATCTGAACGTGATAAGGTTTAGTTATAGGATACAAGAAGATTATTTTTAAAATATATACAAGGTTCTATAGCTTACCCATTCCTAAGATCTTCAAAAACATTGTTGATATATGTAGCAGTTCCAAGACTGTTAATCCAGAGGCGGAAACACCTTTCTTCTCGTGAAGTTTCCACATCATCTGTCATCATCTCAGCAAATGACGTCGACTTTGAGTTGTCATCAGTTAATCCATTCCTGCAACCAAAGAAAATAGCAGCAAAAACATAAAGTAATATCATCCAACACCATTTGGACATTTAGATAATTAATAGTCCAAACGCCATTGCAAAGAGTTTGTCACTAACCTGTGTTGAAATATTTGGGCAACAAAAGCAAGGTTAAGATTTGCAGAGCCGTCTACTATATCCTTTGGAGAAAGGTATCTTTTACAATCCATCTTCTCAGCCTGTTCAAGAAGCTTTTTGGCTCTTTCTGTGGGGTCTTTGGTCTCTAATGCCAAATGTGAACTGTGTTCTGGAGCAAGAGCATTAAGCAGATATGCATACGCCTCGCCGTCCTAAATAACATAAAAGGAATGAGAAAGTGGAAAATGCATCATTGTAACTCAAGAGCAATGCTTGGTATATAATAAAAGAAGAAAGTGTGTGAAGGTTCAAATTACCTTGACATCAGAAGAAAAATTGGTAACCTGCTTTTCATAACCAGCTTTCTTGAGATGAAAATTCATCCATTTTAGCAATACTTTTTCAGGGGCCAATCCCATGAGCTCCTCCGCATCCTGCAACGTCATGAAGATATTGATGCAGTCTCATTTCCTAGAAAGCATTGCATTTATATATATATATATATATATATATATATATATATTACCTGAGTGTCATCCACCAATTGGAAAAGTGAAGGAGTTTTCTTAAAATTGAGATCAGCCAACATTTGGATCTGATAACAACAACAACAACAAGAGGAGTTTGTAAGTCTTATATACAAAATGAAACCATCAAATAGATTCCAAACACGTAGAAAAGGAGAGTACCTTAATAATCTGTGATATCAACCCAAGTACAAGATATGGCTGCAAAGGAAAAATATGGGTAATTAAAATTGGCAGGTCATGTAAATAAAAGATAAAAATTAAAATTGGCAGGTCATGTAAATAAAAGATAAAAATCATCATTACTCACTCTTCCTTCAGCAATGTCCTGTGTTCCAATGTTGACCACAGTGCATCCAATAGCTTTGGCAGAATTGAGAGCTAGAGTAAGATTCTCATTCCTCTCCCATGGGTTAAGTATTTTCTTTCGGTTGATAGCTCGTTCATCAATGGTTCCAGGAACAGCAAGATTTATAAGCTTACTGCAAAATAAAAAAAAAAAAAAAGCAAAAAAGAATCACAACTAAGAAATTTCAAAAGAGACAGTAATACAAGGAGAGGAAAAGATACCACAACAGAACACCATCTTTAACAAGATCAAAAAAAGCATTAGTAGCAGGATCGATAGGAAGGTAGCTCTTCAAGAAAGGATCATCTCTCAAGTAACTATTGACATGTGAAACATAAGAAGCCTTCTCTGATTCGTTAATGGCATGGTGAACAGTGGTGGTGCCACTTTTGAGGAATGAAGAAGAAGCCTTTGATCCTCCTGACTTTTCTATTCCTCTGGCTTGCACACTTAAATACGCCTATCAAAAAAAAAATCAAACCAAGCAATGTTAATCAATGAACAAGACAATGCTAGTTTTTATTTTTCAAATCACTTCAAAACTCACTCAAGACTGACCCGGAGGAAAGTCTCGAAATCGACTTCTTGATCAGCAGTATCGGAATAAGACTTGTCCAATACAGATTTGATCTCATCCTCATCAAAGGTGCCACTAAATGCGTTCAACTTAGCGAACACAGGAGGTAAATCTCCAACCGTGAAACGATCCAAGAGCGTTTTATTTGAGTTAAACTATATAATAATAACGGTCAAAATTCTGTTATGCTTTTGAATCAAAAGAATGACATAAAGGAAGGATGTATTAAGATTGTGACCTTGGATTTAAGGGTACGTAACTCGACTTGTGTGAATTGGCTATGTAACCATGGATCAGAGACCACAACACCTACGTAATTTGACATTCCCCTGCAAAATTAAATACATGTGCCCACCACAATCATATGCCTTAATCACGCAAAGCAACGATTTGAACAAATAAAATAGATAAAAAGAGATCAAAACTTTGAATCTGACAATGGTTGATGTCTTTGATGATAATGGATGGGCCTTTTAGAGATGACGCGATTGGGTGTTCGACACTCAATAGAGAGCTTAGAGATGGAATGCGATATCGTTTGTTCCAACCTGTTGAGATGGGCGAGACGATGGGAGAGATGGATGAATTCAAAGTTTGAGAGAGCCAACCACGATTCATGATGGTGACGGGGTTGTATTTAATATTATTTTAACCTTTCTCCCTCTTTTCCTCCAACATTTCGGGTGCAAATTTCATTATTTTATTGTAAAATTAAAATCTGTTCGGTAGCGTACTATATAATTGACAACACTTAACCAAAACATTTTAATTTGATATTTTAATTTGATTGGCTCTAAAATATGATCTTGCAAAGCCGACTATATCGATGACTCAAATGTGACTTAGTGCATAAGTTATAGTATTTAGATTTTTTATCAAAGTATTATAAATTTTGAATACGATGATTGTAAAATGTTTTTAGGGAATGTCCGCGCTAAGCGCGGGATTTGATGAATTAGGTTTTATAAAAAAATATAATTTTGTGTAAGTTTTCTTTTATATTAAGTAGGTGTGAGTTTGATTATGTAGTCTACACCAAATTTCAACTATATAAATAAAATGATCGAATTCTTAGTATTTTTGCTATTTTAATCTTGAATTGTAGGTTTTTATAGTGTTTTCAGTTTTATAATATTATAAAATGCATAATCAATCAGACTCAATCGAAAGAGAATGAGATTGAGTTTTCTATACCATTTTTTCTATGAGTGTTTGTAAAATAGTGGAGAATGAGGTTTTAAAATAGAGGTACTATCTGTCAAAGTTATTGTAGTTATTTTGGACAATGTTAGTAATTTCTATTATAAACAATTCTTGTTGTTTGTTTTGATATTTATGTTATAATGAGGTCTTAAAAGATAACTTGAATTCCAGATGTTTGTTCACACTATGCGCAGATTTTTATTTAAATATTATAATACAAAATAATTAGACATATAGTTGTACATTAGATTTTGCTTATCTGAACCATATTTCATGATATCTAAAATATTAAGTTGGTGGTGGTTAAATGCAACATTTACTTACATGTTAAATATATGATTGTTCTCATAGTATTATAGATTTTAGTGACATTTAAGAAAATTAAAATTAATATACTATTATTTACGTGTGAAGTGATTTTTCGCAACATAGCTCTTACGTTAAAATCCAGAACGATTAATATCGATACTATTCTCAATGAATCATTAGATTTATTAATATTTAATTATATATAACTATAATAATTATATACTACCTATTTTATTTTATAAAATTTTAAAGTATATGAAATAGTAAAATATTATGTCATAAAATATCATTATTCCAATATATTTTTAGCTTTTTATTTTAGATTAATTTTTTTTATTTATGTTTTACTTATTTTACTTTTATATTGATTTTGGCTTTTTGAAAATTGTAGGCAGTTTTTTTTGTCGTCTATCCATCTAAATTTTTAGGTAGTTTTATGCATATAATAGGTTTAAAGAGGTGAAAATGGTTAAAATTGTTTACAACTATCTTTTATTTATTTGTGTGTAATATTTGTATGTGGTTATGTTCTCCTACTTTAAAAAGATGAAGATATAACAAAATATGATAAAATGAGTCGAACACAATTAAGTGATTAAAAACATAAAAATAACTTATGATTGGGGTCTTTAAACTTATACACCTTTCGTTTCAGTTTAATTATCGTTGTAAGGAAACATTTTCGATTCAAAATAAGTGATGTTTTAGTATTTCAATACCAATTTTTTAAATAAAATTCGTCAGTTTACTTTTTTATGTGTTGAAATATGATTAGGTATTTAGTTAATTGTGTTTTTATTTTGTAAATATAAAAAAATTAATTTCCGAATATAAAACTAAGGACAATTAAAATGAAACAAAGAGAATAACAAATATCTAATAAATATGTCGTAAAAATTGAAGTCCGCACCCGCAGACAAAACATCTAATTTATACTATTATATTTTAATTGAATTTTGCATTCGAACTATTACGTTGAAAGATAGGGTGTTTAAAATCAACAATACCTTTAAAAAATAATTATGTATATTTATTAACATAGATAACTAATTATAAATTAATATAATAAAATTACCCCCCTCCCCCCCCCCCCCCCCCCCCCCCCCCCCGCCGCCGCCCAAAAAAAAAGATATTTTAAAAATATAAGATAATTTACATAACTATCAAATGAAAGGAATATTTATGAGTCATAAAAAGGGAAATAGAAAAATCATAATTAAATGTTAATCATGTAAAAAACGATTTCATATTATAAAATAGAATATCTAGTGTTTTCATTGATTTATTTTGTCAAATATAAATAATTTAATGTTTTATTTAAAATTTGAAAATAATATACATTAATGGATTTTAAAATCTGAAAATGGTTCATGTAAAATTATAATACACAAATCTAGAAATTTTACATGTAAAGTTTCCAGTTCAGAACTTTACAAGGTGATTTTCTCGTGCTCATGTATGGATATAAATATGGGAAATTTACCAAATATGACCTAAAACTTGATTTTAACCTCAAAATTATACTCCAACTTGAATCATATATAAAAGTAACCTAAATATTTTGTGAAATTACAGCCAGCCTCTTGTGACAAAAAAAAACATAAATCATTTTTTTACGAATATAACTCCAGTAAGTCGTCTGGACGATTTTCAGAGTCTTAGACGATTCAGACGACTCCCATGTCTAGAAGTCGTCGAGACGACTTCCATGTCTAGCGTATTTGATCTGGAAAATAAATTATAAAAAATTTAAAAAATATTTTGACATGTGAAAAATTAAAATCATGTAATTATAAACAATGTTAAGTGATGTAAATTAAAATATAATAAAATTAAATAGTTTTCAACATAGATGAGTGAATGTGGTTAATCATGATATACTTTGGTTTTAGGGTTTTACAACATATGTTGTAACATTGTATGAATTGTTAAGGTTATATTTTGGAAAGCTTAAATGATTTTTTGAAAAAGTAAATTTTACCTATATGTGTTTGTTTCAGTGTATAGTAAACACTTTTTAAGTTTTATTTGATTTTTCAAAGTATTTAGCTAGTTAATTTAGATTATGGATTGTGTTTAGGGTCTTGACGACTTAATTTTAAGGCGTCTGTTGAATTATTAAAGATGGACAAATTAAATTTAAGTCGTCCAAATATTTCCGCCAATTTTTTTTTTTAAAATCACTTCCATGAAGTGTTTAGTTACTTAATTTTGGTTATGAATTATGTTTAGGGTCCAGACGACTTACTTGTAAGTCGTCTGGTGAATAATTTAAAACAGATTACTTTAGACAACTTATTTCTAGGAAGTCTTCTATTTTATTTTTCCGCTAAAATATTTTAATTTTCCGCTAAATATATTAAAGTCTTTTGGACGACTTCCAATTAAGTCGTCTAAAGTTGTCCGAATAGAAAATATTTAACCTAATTGGATTTTTGTGTCTCTCTTTATAAAGAAAATTTTACACATTCTATCTCCCCTCTCAAATGGCTGCAACAAAAATGTAATGTTCATCTTCAACCTCTCTAATATATTTTTGACCTTATAAACACCAAGATTTATATCAATTTTTCTTGTTTCATGTCTTTCTCACTAATTAATCATGTTTTTGCAGGTTTTTTATCACATATTTTTCATATTCCACTCATTTAAAGGTAAATCTACTAATTTTAAAAATGTATTTTTGTGTGTTTTATAAAGGTATATTTATCTAATCTTCCACTTATTTTCTCTGTTCTAAGCCATTTGAACGTTTATGGAGATGCATATTTTTCAGATCTGGATTTGTAAGACTTCTGGGACGATTTACTTAGAAGTCGTTTGGACGACTTACCTGGAAGTCGTCTGGACTTCTGGGAAGTCGTCTGACGGAGTCTTCTCCCATGTCTCTCTTTTTTTATAACAGATCTGAGCGTTTTGATAAGTTTATGTGTCTGATTTTTCTTTATTTGGTCAGCTCATGTTGTATAAAGTTCTTACTTTTTTCCAAACTTAAACTCTTCAAACCCACTCTAATCTCTTTGACTTGAACACACCAAATGTTATATGAATTTTTCAGTTCTGCCTCATGTCTTTCTCCCTAATTTATCTTTTTTTTGCAGATTTTTCATCACATGGTTCTCATCTTCCACTCATTTAAAGGTAGATCTATTAATTTTAGATATGTATTTTTGTGTATTCTATAAAGGTAGATTTGTCTAATCTTCCACTCATTTTCTCTATTTTTAAGTCATTTGAACGGTTTTGGATATGCAGATTTTTCAAATCTGGATTTAAAAAGTTTTTGGGACGACTTACGTGGAAGTCATCTAGACTTCCTAGAAGTTGTCTGGACTTCCTGGAAGTTGTCTGGACTTTCTGAAAGTTGTTTGGGCTTTCTGGAAGTCTTATGGGCTTTCTGGAAGTCTTCTGATTAAGTCTTCTTCCATATTAAGTGGAGTCCAAGCTTGTTTTTGTAAATGAATGATCTATCATAGTTTTGTTTGTGGTATGTTTTGTGATTTGCATGTGTACTCATTTAGTTGTGAATTTTTTGTATAATCAGTAATAATGTTTCCCAAAATGTAATATATGCAGGTTTTTTGTATTACCACTAATAATATTTTTACACATTTACAAATCAATGAAATAATTGATTTCAATAGCTTTTTTCTTATCTTTGGCTCTCCTATATGCAATAATAAAGTTCAAATATCTTCTTCTCCTCTTAATAAAGAATGTTGTTAGCCTTATATTGATACAAAACATTTTAAGAAGCATTTTAACCTTTCTTCCAACTCATAACAATAATACTTAAGAGATGGAACCAAACAATAGTAACTAGTTAAAGTATATAACATTTTTTTACAAGTATGTGTTGAAAATGTAAGTTTTACATATCTTGAAGTTTGTGTTGATCAACCACAAAATTCCAACATCCATCTTACAACAACCATTCTCCATACAATGGATGTAACTTACACCTCACCTGCAAAAAGAAAAAATACACATTAGAAACATTGAACATGTATGATTTTTCTTAGATGACTTCCATAGAAGTCGTTTGGACGACTTTAGACAACTTCCCTAGAAGTCTTCTACATTAGCTAGAAACTTTAATGAACATGAATGTTTGTAATCTCATAATTATCATCAATAAAGTTATATATCTCATCCGGCAGCCCTAATATAGTCTAATATACATGAATTAACAAGAAAATGTTAAAAAAAATTTATAATTTTAGAGAAAATACAAGTTTATTAAATATTCGCTCAGACGAGATTTACGGAAGTCTTCTGGACGACGTCCAGAGAGGTCGCCATTTAGGTCATTTTTGTTATTAAATTTTTACGAAGGACGACTTCCAAAGAAATCGTCTGTCCAGACAACTTCCCTGGAAATCATCCTTTGTTAAAAATAAAATTCCAGGCGACTTCCACGGAAGTCGTCTACGAGAAAACTTAAAAATTAATATTTTATTATAACTAGACGACTTCCACGGAAATCGTCTCAGGTTAGTTTTGTAGTTGAAATATCAAAACAATTTTTTTTTGGACGACTTCCACAAGGTTAGAGGTTAGTCTCCCTCTCCCTCCCTCCCTCCCTTTCCCTCCCTCCCTTTCCCTCTCCCTCCCTCTCCCTCCCCCTCCCCCTCCCCCTCCCCCTCCCTCTCCCCCTCCCTCTCCCTCTCCCTCTCCCTCTCCCTCTCCCTCTCCCTCTCCCTCTCCCTCTCCCTCTCCCTCTCTCTCTCTCTCTCTCTCTCTCTCTCTCTCTCTCTCTCTCTCCCTCTCTCTCCCTCTCTCTCCCTCTCTCTCCCTCTCTCTCCCTCTCCCTCTCCCTTTCTCTCTCCATCTCTCTCCCTCTCTCTCCCTCTCCCTCCCTCTCCCTCTCATTTGGTTGATTGTTGTCAATTTATTTTAAATCCGAAAAATTATTGTTCTTTTATTTGTCTATCGTTTAGTTTTAGATGCAATTAAAATGTTCAAATCTTAAAACTAAAGATAATTTATTCTAGATTTCACATATACATACATGTAACTCCATTGCTCAAGTTTCTTGTACTTCAAAATTTACCATTAACTTAACTACCTTTCTATTTTTGATATATTGGACAGTTATATGGTGATAAAACTTTGAAAATAAAAAGACACTAATAAAAATGCTTATTCATTGTTAACGAAAAGAGAGAACCAAAGTCTATTTCATTTGAGGGATTACATATATTTCTTTCCAATTTTAATGAGTTGGTGCAAGGACATGGGCTGACCACCTGTACTTTAATTTGGGAGACTCTGAACCATGTGTGAAATATATACCATCTTCTCTTGCATCCCAAAAGTTTTTCTTGCCATAATGGATAATGGGACCACCTACATATGCATTAATCAATGCATAGTACTTTAAACCAGGTCCCTGCCATAAGCCACAATTGACTACAGTCCTGAAAATACTTTCATGAAAACTGAAATCATAGGTTTGTCCATGACTCAACAAATGATCGCCTAGATTATCTTCATCCGTGATACAATGGACCTTGAGAACATTGTTTGGTTGAAGAGAGTTCTCAAAATGTACAGAGTCTTTCGGAAAAAAACGCTCCACTACTCAGCTCAGCACAGAACGCAATGACAATCAAAAAGCAAGAAAGACAATTCATTGTTTTGATTATTGATTTGTTCTATATTTTTAGGGTGGTACATACTAAAAGTTACTCCCTCTGTTTCTATATATAAGTAGTTTTAAAGATTTTTGTTTGTTTCATAATATAAGTTTGTTTCCAAATTTCAATGCAAAAAGAATATAAACTACATATCGACTTTTCAAAAGTGTTACATTAAATAACGTTCATGCATTCAGTTTTGCATCTTCTTAAAATAATAAATATACTTTGGTTACCATAATAACTCGTAGAAGTGGGTAAAATATCCGTAAATTTTGATTGAATTCGTTATTCGTTTCGATCCAATCCGAAAAATCCGGATATCCGTATCTTTACAAATCAAAGTAAATACTAAAATTCAATATCCCGAAGCAAATCACAAATATTAGAATTTTAGGAAGCGGATATCTGATCCGATCCGGCAATATATAAGTACATGTATATATTGATTATATTTAAAGTTTCAAATGTATAAAATTATATAATTATCATTCTGACATATGATTTGACAAATTTTATTCACATTATTATTTATATAAACGTAAATATAAAAAGAAGAAATACATTTTACGATAATTATATTTTTTTCCTTTAAGTTTTGTGTTATTATAATTGTTAACTAAGTTTAAAAGTTTTATAAAATATGTAGATTTTCTGATTCTTTTAATTTTTTATCCTATATATCATGTAAAAATATATTATACAAAACATATATGCATCGAATTTTTAAGATTATTTGTATTAATCAAAACAGATGAGATATCCGTAAGTATTTGCAAATATCCGCAAATATCTGTTTATTTTTCGGATATCTGTTTTTCCGAATATCTGTATTTTTTGAAGCAAAACAAATACAAAAATTAGATATATGTAGCATACAAAACAAATCACAAATATCTTCAAAAATCCGGATATCCGATCTGTGCTCAGACATAATAATAAGACAAGGAAATCAATGGTCAATTCCGCATTTTCTCAATGCATTAGTGGCGTGACTGTGTTTTCTTTTCCACGATCAAAGAATGAACTCAAAGTTATCGAAGTCAAATTATCTAAAAGTCAAAGTAAATATTATATTGGGAAATTTGTTCAGAAATGAATGCAAATTTCATTAAAAAATAGTAATATATATAGTTATATACTTACCAAAATGAAAAATAAGTCAATGGTCAATTCTGCATTTTCTACATTCATTAATGGCCTGACTGTGTTGTCTCCACAATCAAAGAATGAAGTCAAAAGTTTTTCGAAGTCAAAGTATTTCAAAGTCAAAATAGTTATTATATTGAGAATTTCATTCATCAATAAATGCAAATTTTATAAAATAAAGAAGCTGAAATTTATACCATTTAAAGTTTCAATACATGTCATAAAAATTGAAAATTTACGCATTAAAGAATATAACTTATATATATATATATATCTAATATATTAAAAGGAGAATACAAATAGTATTTAACCCTAAATTTTTCACAATATTTACAATCGTTTGTCACTGATTTATTAAACTGTTTTTTTGAATTTTTTTCTATACCAACAAAACAATTTTACATCACATGTCTTAAACGAATGGACCCAAAATCATGTTATTAAAAGGCTTTGTTTACAATCTTTTTTGGACCATAATCAAAACTATTAAAAAGAGAGTACAAATAGTATTTAACTCTAAATTTTCTATAATATTTACAATCATTTGCCACTGGTTTATTAAAATGTTTTTTTGAATTTTTTTCTATACCAACAAAACAATTTTACATCACATGTCTTAACCGAATGGACCCAAAATCATGTTATTAAGTGGGCTTTGTTTACAATCTTTTTTGGACCATAATGTTAATGTTTTATTTGATAATTATTAATTAATGAAGTAATCATATAGTGTAGCCATATATATATATATATATATATATATATATATATATATATATATATATATATATATATATCTATATATAAAATAGACTTTTTTCTCTTCTTTGGACATGTGGAAGGGGGCTTTGTTGACATGTGCCCCCTTATTATATTTTTTTACATTTTAGATATTTCTTCTATTAGATATTATAATTTGGTTCACCACTTTCTAATTGTGCAATATCTAATAATTTTCACAATAATCATCATCTTTTTAAGTTTGACAATCCATTTTATTAATTAAAAAATGAATAAAATAATAAATAAAATAATATAAATACTTTTTTAATTTTTAATTTATTAACAACTAAAAATAACATAAACTTCACTATTTCATTAGTTATTACTATTTTCTATTATTTCATTTCAAAATTATATATTTATTTTAATATTGACCAAGTTAAGAAAATAAACTAGAAACACAACTCATGATCGAAACATAAAATCTCTATAATCATAGAAAAAAACAAAATGCCAAAAACACACTAACTAAGTAAATGTTTAGAACTGAAACAATATCAAGAACAAAAATTACCTTAGCTCACTTTATCATAGAATTTTTTGGTTATAACAAGGAGATGTCAGAAAAGAGTAGAAAGATAAACTCCAAGACAAAGCATCTTTCGAATACAAAGAAACACGATCAAAAACCAATACAAAGAACCAATAAAGCGTGTTAGAGCAAGAATATTTAACAGAAAGCAAAAATCGTCATGAAACAAGAAAACAAATATCTAACACACCATAAGCACATCTATCAGCTAAGATGTATGAAACAGTTCACAAACTAAACAAGCACAGAAAAAATGTTCATACCAACGGAGAACCACAAAACTCTAGATAAAAAAGACCAAAATTCTGAGAATCTAACTTCGCACATTTATACTAAGAAAAATAGAGGAAGATAACATTCAGCCTGAAGGAAGGAGGATGAAAGTTAACCACCAAGAAACCAAAGCCCAAACTTGAGACCAGGCACAACATTATAAATCTACAAAGCATACACGGAAGAAAATACTATTTAAACCTGAATTCGCAAATTCAAAAAAATAAAGAGCCACTGGAGACGCGAGAAATGATGAAATCAGCAAATCGTGTAGCCAACCTCAAACTATGAAAGAGAACATAGAAGTCCGATGATCAAAAACCAGATCTTGAAAACCAAACAGAACATGCAGAGGTGAGTCGGTGAGTCGGTCAAGCAAAGCACACCGAAAAAGTAAACGAAATACATAGATGGTGACGGCTCAATGTCAAAATATGGCGAGAGAACACAAAACATCTTAAAGAATAATGTTCAAATAGTTCAAATAAAAAATAAAATACAATTTATAACGTTAAAATGTTAATCCTAAAACAACAAATGCAAAGTTATTGAAATTCAATATGCTTTACATCAGAGGTTTTAATATTATATACGCAAAAACATATTATTAAAAAGAACAGAAACACAAAATATATAGATATATCACATATTGCTATATAACACAATAAAACATTAAATAATGCTCTTAACAAAGAAAGATGGCCACACAATTACATCGTTGAAAAAAATTATTCAAAAACAATAAATATCAAATTTTTCAAATTCCTATTTATTATTAAGATTTAGGATTTAAAATACACTGTACCAATTTTGAATGTATATTTACAATCAATATACATTTGACTGGTTAAATTGATATAGTCACAACTTCTTATTTGAAAAATCCAGAGCGAAAATAATCTAACGGTTAATATGACACCTATGATTATTTGAAATTATCATCATAAGCACCGCTCACAAAATATAATTCATTGAAATCAGCCTAGCAGAGTCCAAAGCATCAAACTATTATAACACCTCCCCATCACCCCATTATACAAACTAGGTCTGGGCATAAATCTCGAACCCAAACCCGATCTGAAGTAAAAATATAGGTTCAGTTACGGATCTAGCCAAAAACACGACCGATTTCATTTACTTTGGGTTTCAGGTCCGGTTCCATTTTAGCCGATTACTGAAGAGTAACCCGAGTTGAACCGACAAATACAAAGCTGATAGTATGATCTGCGACAAAAAAGTTCATCTGATTCCAAATAAAATGATGCAAAATACAAAATAAATAAAAATACAGATTATCTAACTAACATGAATTTATCAATTTAAGTTTTTAGGCATGTCTACTATCATATATATATATATATATATATATATATATATATATATATATATATATATATATATATATATATATATATATATATATATGTATGTATTTGAAAAGTAATATTTTCACAACATAATATATATACATATAGATATATATGTATAAACTCTAATTTAATATAATCAGTGTAAGACGAAGTCCACATTTATAAATTAATCTAAATTATAATTTAAATTAATAAGTTTCAATCAAATAATAAACAATGCAGCTATTACACTTTCAAATTGCCAGGCATATATTTAAACATAAATTTCTTTCATAGTAACTATGCAAAGACTACAATCAAATTAATAAATTTCATACGATCAGATACATATTTTGTTTTCTAAAATACTGTTGAAAAATGTTCTAGATTATAAAATCATAGTCAAATCATAACATTATTAGCAAAACCGGCGCGTAGCGCCGGCAAACCGCTAATATATATATATATATATATATATATATATATATATATATATATATATATATATATATATATATATATATATATATATATATATATATATATATATATATATATTAATAAGTGTGAAACTAATAGATTACATGTAACTTGTGGTGACCAATGTTTTGTTGTGTGTTTTTCTTTTGTTAACTGAATGTTATCAAATATCAACTTAACTTTCATATAAAAAAGTAGTAACTAGACTTTACTTTATGTACAAATTTATATTTATTTTTTCTTATTTGGTCAAAAATATCTGCATAATTACGATATAAAATACATAAATACAATTTTTAATAATAATATTTTTAAAATAAATATATAACTACATAACTGATCCATATTTTTAAAAAGATATTACATTTACTCGGTATATAAATACATAGTTATACTTTCAAGAATCTGATTATATAATACATTACATTACAATAACGTAATATACAATCTCAACAATAAACTAAAGTAACACGAATGAAACCAGTAAACAATACTGTAAAACAAATTGTTTTGAAATGTTTATGTAACTATAAAAATATAATATCCGTCAAAATCTAGTATAATCTTAAATTTCAATATATTAGTACATTATTACTGTTTGACTAATAGCTTTGATATATTTTTTTAACGACTTCAAATTGTTATTGATGAAGGAGAAAAGTGTACACCAAAAACACAGAACACAAAAGAAAGCTCAACCTTAAGAAAAAAGATCTATGAGTGTAAAACAGATGCTTCTCTAAAAATCTGTTGGTGACGCCAAACTGGACCGCCTCACGACTGGAACCATCCATCCCGCAACACACTTTTAGCAATCTTCTGTACAATGCCATTTGATGATGCCGACTCTGCTTCAATGGCAACTGATGAGAAGGCCAAGCAGAGAGAATTTAATCTTGTCAGTACTGCTCAAAACCGTGGCCAGTTTGATTGTCTCATTACAGCCTCAATGAGATAATGAAGATCAGATCCAATCACTACCTCCTGATACCCAAGATCTTTCTTACTTTGTAGTGCCCACTCCAAAGAACGCAGTTCAGCCGTCAGTTTATTGGGAGAGAAAGTAAATCGATTATGTTAAGGTTTGCGTTACTGACTTCGATTATCTTTATCTTAGCTTCACAGCAATCATATTCATTTCGTAATTTCCAATAGTACATCGCAGTGACTGTCTTTAGATCTGACCTACTTTTAGATCTCAGATGTGGTAGCTGCTCTAGGTCTTGATTGATTTATCTAGCACTGAAAATGTCATTTGAATCGCTCTCTAACATATTTTTTTCGGTTACTAAACAGGCGAGAGGTTTAAAGAAGCATCTGAAGAGGCTCAATGCCCCTAAGCATTGGAGGCTCGACAAACTTGGCGGTGCTTCTGTATGTCTTCTTCCCGCTCTCTTCTTGTCTCAATATTATATGATTTCCCTTTGTTTATGTATGAGTGAGAATGCTCGTATGGTTTCAAACAGGCCCCCAAGCCATCTTCTGGACCACACAAGTCTAGAGAGTGTCTTCCTCTTGTTCTCATCATCAGGAACAGATTGAAGTATGCTCTCACCTACCGTGAAGTCATCTCCATCTTGATGCAGAGGCATATCCAGGTTGACGGCAAAGTCAGGACCGACAAGACCTACCCTGCTGGTTTCATGGATGTTGTCTCTATCCCCAAGACCAACGAGACCTTCCGTCTTCTCTATGACACCAAGGGTCGTTTCCGTCTCCACTCCATCAGAGACGAGGAAGCCAAGGTTTACTTCTTTTCCCCCTCTCTTGTTATCTAACATCATTTAGAGTAGTAATGTTTTGACAAGATTTGTTTTTCTATATCTCTACAGTTTAAGCTTTGTAAGGTGAGGACTATTCAGCTCGGACAGAAGGGCATTCCTTACCTCAACACATACGACGGTTGCACCATCCGTTACCCTGACCCGCTTATCAAGACCAACGACACCATCAAGCTCGACCTTGAGGAGAACAAGATTGTGGAGTTCATCAAGTTTGATGTCGGCAATGTTGTGATGGTTGCCGGAGGAAGAAACGGAGGGCGTGTTGGTGTGATTAAGAACCGTGGGAAGCATAAGGGAAGCTTTGAGACTATCCATATCCAGGACTCGACAGGGCATGAGTTTCGACGAGGTTGGGTAATGTGTTCACCCTTGGCAAAGGCACAGAGCCGTGGGTGTCTCTTCCCAAGGGTAAGGGTATTAAGCTGACCATCATTGAAGAGGCCAGGAAGAGGCTTGCTGGTCAACAAGCTGCTTGATTTTTTTGATTTTCCAGCTCTTTTGTTATGTCTTTGTAGACGTCTGTCATGTTTTCGTAGACTCGCTTTGCTTATTTTTGTTTTGGAACTTGTGTTATTTTCTGTTTCAAAAATTTCAAAAAAAACTTCAAACATCACATGTCCTTTACTTTTCTTCTGTTTTCATTGCAGTTTTAATTTCTTGTCGAATAGTCCTTGTGTGAATTCGATTGTCCTTTTAAGGAATTAACGTGTTTCGTAACCGACATTACTCCTGCAAATAAAGCAGTGACAATGACGATGATAGTATTAGTATCACCTACATAGACCATGCCTTGAACTGGCACTTGAGCAGTGTTAACTTTTCTTTGAGCAGTATTTTGATACGAGAAGAAGCTTAAATCAAAGTGATGGTCGCATAGTATCACATTATCATGTTGGTAACTAGAACAATGAGAAGGAGATGTTGCTACCTTGAATAGAAGAGGAGCATCTCTTCTTCTTCTTTAGCTTGAGGCAAAAGCAACTCGCTATAGACTCCCTGCTTTGGAATTTATTTATTCTTAGGTGGAATTTACTCGTCCAAAAGCCATGAGAGGGGCTAAAGCTAGAAAAGTCTATCTTAAAATCTATCATATGCTTAGGAGAACCAAATCTAACACATACGACTGAATGAAGGTAAGGCACACACATATAATATCAGCAATCCGTATAACTTCGTGATGGCTATTATTATTAATTTAATAATTCTTATTATTATTTATTTAATGAGTTCCTATAATTATTTATTTGATGAGTCAATCCCTTTTATGAAAATTAAAGGTAACATAATTATTATTTATATAATGAGATAATTCCTTTCATGAAACGTGTATTTAACATATCATAGATTTTAAAATTTTCATTACCTAAAATTTAGTTGAGTTATTACTAATTTATTATTATATTTATATTAATTAATTATAATTAAACATTAAAAAATATAACAGTACTCTAAAAATATATTATATATATAATAAATATAATACTCTAAAAGCTTTTATTAAAATGAAATCATAAGAAAAACGTTTAGGCTATTATTAAATATAATTTTGATTTTTTTATACTCTCAAAGCTCCGGTGGACAATCATTGGTTACTAGTCGGGTCCTCATGAGATCTCGGATACCAGGATTATCAAAAAAAAAATATATATAATTTTGATTTTTTGTTTAAAATTATTTTAAAATTTTCATGATCTGGAACCAAATAATAAAATTAGCTTAAATAACATACTAACATAATTTTAGATTTCATTGTCTTTTTATCCCATGTATCTTCTCTATTAAAAGAGAAGTACCATTTTTATCTACTATAAAAAATCATAATAAGTCTAATTCATTAGTTACATAATATGACATAATAATCAATAAGAATATTAATAATAAATAAATTTTAACTATAGATTTTAATTTTAATTTTTATTATAACAAAATCTGTTGAGAAAAATCTAACAAAAATCGTACTCAAATTTTTATATCTTCTTATTAAATAATATATTAATTAATTTCGTAATTAATAAATTTATATTAAATTTTTATTATAAAAAAGTTCTATGTTATTTTTAATAAATTTATTTTATAGTCTGTATTATATTAAAATATATATATTCTTATATAAATTAAATATGAAAAATATATTAAATTGGTAAATAACCTATTTTAAGTTTTTAAAATGTTTTCATTTAAATAATTATCATTTACCATTAAACGGGTTAAATATTTTTAACTATTTAATATTTTTATACAACAATAAAGTCCTTAACATATGTTAAATTTTTATTTCTACAACTATTTATTTTTTAAAAATCACATTTTGAAAAATAATCTTAATTTGATTATTTTAAAGTATATAGTAATAGTACCAAACTCGAAAATGTAACAACAAATAATAAAATGTAAAATACATAAAACAAATCACAATATATTAATAAAGTAATAAGAAACCTAAACAATAAGATTTAATAGTTATACAACATAACACGAAAATATGAATCACATATTCAAAAATTTGTGATAATATCAAAGTTTATAAAATGAAATAACTAAGTTGATAAAAAATTGCATAAAGACCATTTTTAAGAGGGTCCATGAAATAAATCTGCATATGAAAGCAAGTCTAGACTAGGGATGACAATAAAAGCAAGTCAGGGCGTGAACACCAGAGCTATCTTATTTACAGCTGAGAAAACAAGAAGTAACAACGATAATCAGATATTTTAAGTCTCATAATGTCTTTAGTTGGACCAACAATTGGCTGAATCTGCTTTGAAAATGTCAATTGTGAGGATATACTATACGAGTCACTGGACATTCAGAGAAAATGTTGTGATACAAAACAAAATACACAATTAATCTATCTTGTACTTCCGCATAATAGCTAAAGATGACCTTTAGGACCAGAAGAACAATCCAAAACATAAATTCTAACATGTTAATATTTTGATCAAACGCAAAACTAACATGTTAATTATCACAACTTTTAGGACCATAGTTTTATATAACTAGACTATCTAAATTCTTATTTTTTCTTAGTTTCATAAATTTAGACAATCAAAATCACTTAGTTTCACTAAATTTTTCCTTGAGATACGACTGTTGCAGTCCGAAACGTGCGTGAGAATTCGTGTAGTGTAGCTTTGAAACGACATTTTTTTCTCACCTAATGTTTTTACATAGTTTCATTTATTCAAACACACCTATTTTTATTCAAACACACATGTTCTTATTCCCTGTACTTGCAGTAAGAAGTCGTGTCTTAAGCCGTCTATCAAATCACACCCTTAAGTGGGATAATAAATGCAATCTTATCTCTATTATAAATAACATGTAAATCTTTCCATTTACTCGATTAAACGAATATCTCTCTATGTCGAACTTCAACTTGGAATATGTTCCTCCTTCCATCCTCCATAAGATTCTCTCAAAGGTAGCAACAAACCACATCCGGAACTTCGGTAGTGCTAGAATTGCTTTCTCCGGGTTCAATCAAATAGGCAGAGATGACTACTTCTATCGATATGCTAATCTCATTGGCTTTAATGATTGGATTGATGAGGTTAATGCTGTAAGAACATTCCGACTTAGGTGCTACCAAGCCAGTAATCCAGAGGCCATCTACCTACGAGGTATGTATGAGTTCTTTGAACTTCATTTGCTTGATGAAAGAAGAGAGAAAATTCATCTTGCTGCTGAGAGAGGATTGAAGTTGGCCAAGTTTGTAGATGGAATGTTGAACTTAGCGTTTAGTGTAGATGATGGAGGGTTGTTTCACAACTATCCTAACTTTAGTCGTGAGTTTGTTCATCGGATGAATTGCATGATCCGGACTGCTATACCCTCAGGCCTTTGGGATTACGACAAACTTGAAGAGTTTATGTCACTACTGGAAAGAATAAAGAATCTCATCTTCTCAAATGATTGCTGGTGCTCCGCAATAGAAGAATCGGTGTTTGTAGTCTCCTTCAATGGATCAATAACACAGTGGAAGTGCGATCGTTGTTTCTGGTAATGTGAAGTTTGGGACTTCTGCAATTAAATTCACTTGACAGCTGCCAACTGGCCAATTGAAGATTAGTTGTGGTGTTTATTTCTCGAGTTTATGGCATGTAGTTTTATCTACTTTCACTATGTTTGACTTAATGTAATGTCTCTAGTTTCAATCCTCTTGTTTCTCTCTATAAACTAATCTTTGTATATTTTAACTTCAATATATCATTAACAAATTAACTACATTTCTACTTTTATTTTAACAAATAAACTTCACTGGCCATTTGGAGATTAGTTTTATCAACTTTTACAACATTTCTAATTTTATTAAATTTGTACAACATTTCTAAGTTTGGCCAAACTCTATTTATATCATATAAACTATTTTTTTAAATTTAAAATTCAATAAATATATCAATAACAACAACTGTGTCCAAAAAAATAACATAATAAAACATTTGAAATCTAAAAGTGCGATTTAGTTAAATTTAGTTCAACTTAGTATTAGATACAAAATATTGTTGATGATTTATTCCGATGTACAGTTTCACCAATATTTACAATCACACCAATTCTTACAAAGATTTCGAAAGTTATGGAGAAAGATATCCGAATTTCATATATCGGGTCTGGATGGTCTGCGAAATGGTCCTGGTTGGGTTGTAATTATGCAAGTTTCTGTTGGCCATGTGGTCTTTTAATAAATTTTCATATTTAAATAAAGAATTATTTAATTCTAAATCTGGGCAGTTTCGGGCAGGAGTATCTCAGCTCTTTTTTTCGGGCAGGAGTACCTGAGCGTTTGATTCGTTTCAGTTAGCGGAAGGAAGCTCAGTAGTCAGCGCGTAGTCATCGTCCCAAACCAATAGCCCAACACGCAATACCAAGAACAGCCCAACCAGAAAAGGATTAAATGAAATGTAATGTTTCATACGTGTCAACAGCAGAGACTTCAAATTGTTGAGCTGTCTGTCTAAGTGGAGGGTCTTAGGAGAGAATAAAGTGTTCTTTATATATAAAGACGACGTGAGCTAAAAATATATGTGCATTAATTCATTTCTTATCAATTGTGACACCATAGTAAAATAATTCACAAAACTTTAGAGGAGACATTGACTCAGAAAAGTTTATTTGAAATATTCAAATTAACAAAACAAGCCAAATACAAAACTAATAGTTTGGAGATTGTTTGTTTGTCTATATGTCACCTCCATCCAAATAATCTATTTAGATCGTTCATCAAAATGATATATTCATATGATCTATCTAATTAGAAATTGTTTGTTTTTTAAAATTCATATGCATGATGCTCTAAATTTTTTATTTTTATTATAATGATTCATCTAACTAATTAGAAATTGTTTGTTTTTAAGAAGTTTTTTTGTTTTCTTTGTTAATGTGCATTCTACATACATTACTCTTAATTTTAGATGAGTTTAATTAAAACTAATTCAAATATTTTTATTTTGGTATAATCATATATCTCTTATATATTATTTGCGAAGTGATTTGTACACATGTCGTTACTACAATCATTCTCGCCAAAAGAATGATGACATGACACTAATAAAAGATGACTTGACTTATAATTTAATATGACATGGACAATTACATTTAACTTTGGTTTATATTTTTGGTAAACTTTTTAAAATATGATAATAACTCATATATTTCTTTCATGTCGATTTATATTTTTGGATATTTTTTAGAATATGGTAATAACTCATAAATCATCATTAAAATAAATATATTCAAATATGACATTATAATTTCAAAATTATCATTTAATTATATATTATTAAAATATACAATTTTATTACTAACATTTTCAATGTATACAATTTTGCTTAGAAAATTAGAAATATTTAATCGTAAACTCATTAATTTCTTATATATCTAAAAATTTTATAAATATTTTTTTGATTTAATTTTTTGATAAATATAATTTTTTTTAAACTTATTTAAAATATTTAATTAAAATAAATAGATAGAAACGTCCATCTAAGATAATAGTTTTAAATATATAAATGCGTATTCTTAAATATAATTTAAAATAAAAAATATATCTTAATTTTTAGTATCTTAAAATAATGATGTACACATGTCATTACTACAATCATTCTCGCCAAAAGAATGATGACATGACACTAATCATTATTTTAAGATACTAAAAATTAAGATATATTTTTTATTTTAAATCATATTTAAGAATACGCATTTATATATTTAAAACTATTATCTTAGATGGACGTTTCTATCTATTTATTTTAATTAAATATTTTAAATAAGTTTTAAAAATATTATATTTATCAAAAATTTAAATCAAAAAAATATTTATAAAATTTTTAGATATATAAGAAATTAATGATTTTACGATTAAATATTTCTAATTTTCTAAGCAAAATTGTATACATTGAAAATGTTAGTAATAAAATTGTATATTTTAATAATATATAATTAAATGATAATTTTGAAATTATAATGTCATATTTGAATATATTTATTTTAATGATGATTTATGAGTTATTACCATATTCTAAAAAATATCCAAAAATATAAATCGACATGAAAGAAATATATGAGTTATTATCATATTTTAAAAAGTTTACCAAAAATATAAACCAAAGTTAAATGTAATTGTCCATGTCATATTAAATTATAAGTCAAGTCATCTTTTATTAGTGTCATGTCATCATTCTTTTGGCGAGAATTATTGTAGTAACGACATGTGTACAAATCACTTCGCAAATAATATATAAGGGATATATGATTATACCAAAATAAAAATATTTGAATTAGTTTTAATTAAACTCATCTAAAATCAAGAGTAATGTATGTAGAATGCACATTAACAAAGAAAACAAAAAAAACTTCTTAAAAACAAACAATTTCTAATTAGTTAGATGAATCATTATAAAAACAATTTCTAATTAGTTAGATGAATCATCTTAAAATAATGAAGTACACATGTCGTTACTACAATCATTCTCGCCAAAAGAATGATGACATGACACTAATAAAAGATGACTTGACTTATAATTTAATATGACATGGACAATTACATTTAACTTTGGTTTATATTTTTGGTAAACTTTTTAAAATATGATAATAACTCATATATTTCTTTCATGTCGATTTATATTTTTGGATATTTTTTAGAATATGGTAATAACTCATAAATCATCATTAAAATAAATATATTCAAATATGACATTATAATTTCAAAATTATCATTTAATTATATATTATTAAAATATACAATTTTATTACTAACATTTTCAATGTATACAATTTTGCTTAGAAAATTAGAAATATTTAATCGTAAAATCATTAATTTCTTATATATCTAAAATGTTATAAATATTTTTTTGATTTAAATTTTTGATAAATATTTTTTTTTTTAAACTTATTTAAAATATTTAATTAAAATAAATAGATAGAAACGTCCATCTAAGATAATAGTTTTAAATATATAAATGTGTATTCTTAAATATAATTTAAAATAAAAAAATATATCTTAATTTTTAGTTTAATTAAATCAAATTAGATTAAAATATTGATAAAAAGAAAAAATTACAATATTAATAAAATTGTATTTTTAAATATAATTTATATTTATCTGTTAAAAACTATTTTAAATTTTTTTGCTGCACATGGTGGAGGAAACCACTTAGTTTAGTCTTAAGTTTAATTATATTTGTTTCTACTATTAAGCAAAATTATATTTTAAATTCAAATTCAAGTTTACAAACAACCAAGTTTCTAACAAAATAAAGTTATATTTGTTTTATGAAACAAAACCAAGTAGAACATACGCAAAGCCATACTAAAGTTTAACAAAATCCAAAAATCTATGCTACAATCATAAAGCCTGCACCATCATGAGTCTTCACCATCTTGCGGCTTTACCATCGCATGTGTTGATTCATTTACATTTGCCACTGATTTCTCTTTTATATTTTAGCTCCAGTCCATCCCTGAAATCACTGAACTGAAAACTCTATAATCATAAATGATGAAGAGTTATAAAATACTCATAACAACTATTAATATACTCATAAGTCATAATCGTGACAAAAATGAAAAGGGAGACATATTATCAATGAATTGAGAACACTATAATCAGAAGCGGTCAGTAGAGATAGGAAGATAGTCTTGAAGAGGGACACATAATTTTGCTTTTTATATTTCCCTTAGATGTCAAAGCGAAATGAGAGATCACAAACTAAATCAAGAAAATGAAAGGCAAGACATAACCTTACACAGCTCCTTCCACCAGAAATCTGATATATCTATAAACCTGGTTTGATCAATAACAAACCAGTTCTGTTGTGAGTCAGTCTATTAGAAGACTTCTACTCCTTGCAAGTATAATACAAACAGACACGGAAGAGAAGCAAAGGAGATAGTGAGTGAAGTGAAATATAGAGAAAGCTCGAGAGGATAAGAAAAAAAGAGAGAGATCTCAAGGTCTTTTCATGGAGGCTACGAAATAAACTATCTTCATTCATTCAGATGGTTCAAATTGGTTTATGCTTTTGGCCAACTGTTTTTTTACAACTTCACCTAAATATATGAAACGCTATGTATATTTACTATTTTGATGATTCCTGTTTCGAACATCTCGGGATTAATGTCATTCGCTTCGACAGTTTCTTCTTTTTAATACAATACAACATAACACAAACATTAACATAGCTGTTCAAAACCATACATTTTACAAATCCACCCTTCAAGACTCTCTCTACTGGTCATCAGCATATGGTTCATTTACAAACATCTTACAAGTGGGGAGCTCTCCGTGTCGTACCTTCATTTTCTTGCGGTCGTTGCCCCTTTGAACAGGTCGTTAACACGAGCCTCTATGTCCTCAACACCATACTTAATGTACCTATCTGCGTTTTTCCCTATATCTCCAAGGTTGTGAATCCTTCCAATAAAGTTCCCGTACGCCGGCAACAACAGCATAGCCAGTGAGATTCTCAGCTCCTCTCTCAGCTGCTCGTCAAACACAACCCAAGTCGAATGAGCTTTACAAACCTCATCAAACTGCATATTAAACTCCTTCAGCTTCTCCTTCATTGTTTTCCCGAACCCGGTCATCCCCACCACCGCATTGTCCACCTTCAACAACCCAATCATCTTATTCACAAATAATGATGGCACCCGCCGCCCCCCCCCCCCCCCCCACCCCCCACCCCCAATTATAGATTTTAAGCAGATTTTGATATTATTTCTGAATTTTAAGCAATCGTATTTGGAAGTCTCTTTCCCAGTTAAACACATTGTTTTTTTACATTCCTAAGCCTAACAAGAATGAGAGTGAAATGCTCCACAGGATAATCCTAAAAACTAAGGACAGTGAAAAGAACAAGAAGAAATTAGTGCATGTTATCAGAGATTTGAGGGACTTCCTATGATTGCACATGAAATAAATAACAGCATTTTATGAATACTGGAGAAGTTCTGCATTTTGTTGCAACACTTTTTAAAAGGGTGCAACCAGTGCCGGCCCCGAGGGGAACCTATGTCCTTTGGAAGCATTGGCTCCCAGCCCTTAATATTATTAACAAATTTCGACCTTGTGTTCAGTAAAATGTCTTTGGTGAAATTGTTTACATATCACCAGGAATATCAAGTTCTTAGGTTAAATCCTTGATGACAGCCTCTTATTTCTTAATTTTGCTTCCATTCATCAAATAACCAGGACTTGTAAAAAAATTTGGGAAGTCACCCATCCAAATACTACTATCATCTAAGCACATTTAGTTGTAAACTTTTGATGGGATCAGGTACATTAATGCGGCGAATTTCTGCATCTAAAATTCTAGTCTATTCTATAGAATTCTAACATTTGGCCATCGGTTATTGAACAAAATGTATGCACTAGTTGAAAAAGAAACAAATCAAACATAGTTTTTGGCAAAATCTATGTAATGAATTTGATAATAGCAGTTGTAAAAAGCTCACAACATTCTGAAGAGCTAGCTCGACTCATATTAACACCAAATCTATTCATATCCATGATTCAGTCAAAAGCTTACGCATCTTCAAGATCTCCCCATCTCACATTGTACTTAGATGCAAGGTAATGTGCGCCAACAGGACCTCTGCTCCCATATGGATATAGCTCAGGAACTATTTTCTTCTGCTCGAGTTCCTTCAATGCTGGTGTAAATAGATCCCATGCTGCATCCAACTCATCACTTCTTATAAACAACCTCCTTTCCCCTTCAATTGCATCAAGAAGCAGCCTTTCATATGCATCTGGGATCTCTCTTGGATACCTATCCACACACAAAAAATGAATAAAAATGAAAAAAATGAATCTTGATAATAGAATAAGAAACAAAAAGTATGCACTACTGTTATACCTGGATCTATACAGAAGGTTAAGGTCGCTTCGGTCTAGTCTCATTCCGAGACCAGGGACTTTGTTGTTGATCCTCAGGTATATACCTTCATCAGGCTGAACTCTGATCACTAGTTCATTAGTCGCCTTGTCCAAATCAGTGGCAAAATTCTTCTTGTACAAGTTTCCAGGGACATGTCTGAACTGAACTCTGATCTCTGCACCTCTAGTATGCAGAGCCTTTCCGGCTTTCATAAGGAAAGGGACACCGTCCCATCTCGCATTGTTGATGAACATAGCCGCCGCAGCAAACGTAGGAGTGAGACTGTTTGTGGGAACTGTTGGGTCGTCTGTGTAACCAGGATAAGCCTTTCCACCCTTGCTATGCCCTTTGTATTGACCAACAATGATATCTTGAAGCAGTAACGGTTTCATTGACCTCAGAACTTTGACCTTCTCGCTCCTTATGTCCTCAGCGTCTAAGCTCACAGGTGTCTCCATTGCGAAAAGTGCAAGAATTTGCAAGAGATGGTTCTGCATGATGTCTCGTATGATTCCATATTGATCAAAGTAACTGCAAGAGATTTTTTGTACCATGTATTTAGATAATAATGTGTTCCATGAGAGAGTATTTAATGATGATGAAAGCTGCTTACCCTCCACGTCCTTCGGTCCCAAAATCTTCAGAGAAAATGAGTTGAACGTTGCGTATGTAATTTCTTGACCAAAGAGGCTCAAAAACAAGATTTGAGAATCGAAGCACCGAAAGGTTCTCAACTAGTTCCTTTCCTAAATAGTGGTCAATCCTGAAGATCTGCTCCTCTGTGAGATACTGTTTAAGACATCTGGTTAACTCTCCAGATGATTCAGAGTCGCGACCGAATGGCTTTTCGACAATGACTCTTGTCCAGCCATTCACTGAGGAGGCTCTAAGGCTTGCACACCTTACCACGTCCACGAATATGTTTGGTGGAATAGACAAATAGTACAGCCTGTTTGATACCTTTCCTTCCTATATAAAAAAGTATGAAATCAAACACGGGATAGAAATGAAAAATGAACGTGTCTCGTTAATGAAGTAGTTAGAAAAATAAAATTAATGTATAAAAGGTTAGGATCACTCCATAATATTAACCCGCATTTAACATGTTTTGAACATAACTGATCACAAGAAAGAAGGCAGACCTCTTTCTCTTTGAGCTTGGTGTTTAGTTCTGCAAAATCTTCTTCAGAGTTATACTGACCCGAATGGTAAAAGCATCTCTGTAAGAACTGATCCATTTTGTCCGCACAGTTCTCCCTGTTGAGATCCAAACACTTCTCAGATAACCAAAAACATATTGTTTAAAAAAAACATACAATTTGAATATCCATAAACAGAAGTGTAATAAAACCTTTGGTCTATCCGGCAAGTTAAGGTTCTACTGATCATGACACGAAGCTCTTCATGGGTGAGTTTGGTCCGAGCATAACCAAAAACAGAGAAGTCCTGAGGCAGACAACCCTCGTAAAAGAGAGCAAACAATGCAGGAAATATTTTCTTCTTGGCCAAATCTCCAGAGGCTCCAACCACTGTAATACTAAGAGTGGTTGATGACTCTTCTTTTGTGTCATGTTCCTCTGTAAGATTATCTCCAGCTGCCCAAAAAGGAACAAAGATGCATTCAGAAGCTGTTCAAACGATACTGATATATGGTCAAGAAAGGGAGAAGAAGGAACTCACAGTCTTTTAAAGAGGCACGGCCATTAGAGGAATAGAGCTGAGAAAGTTTCTCGGCAAAGAATCTCAACCGAAGACGAGAGAAGGAGGATTTTCTCGGGAATGTGAGAGATCTATTTGTGAAGAGTGGTAGAGTCTCTTTTACTGGAGACGAAGCAGCGAGAGCAGAGGATGATGAGGATGAGGAACGAACGATCATAGTATGCGTCGCCATGGAGAGAGATTTTTAGATTACTTCTTCAAAAATTCAAATGTGATTTTTGATGATTGCCTCTGCTTATCATTTGTGAGGCTGTCATATGATATCTCTCTCACATTATCCACAAAACACTAGTCATATCCTTTTTTATCTCTCGCATTATCTACGTTTATTTGATTGTAAAAGAAACAAGTTTTAGCTGTGAGTAATTCTGTAATTGGCTAAATTGCGAGCTGCGTACAACGTGGTGAATTTTCAGTAGCATAATAACACTATTAAGTATACTTTACTTCAGTTTCTTCTTCTTTGAGTTTTATATATTATTTTAGAAACAACACATATACAATCTGTAGGATATCACTAAAATGAAATTTAAAATCTTTAGAAAAATAGATTGGTTCATCAAAAAGATATATTAACTAACCATATAATTAATTACTAATATATACAGATTTTTTTTTCTTTATTTTCTCGAATAAAAACTAAAAAATTACTAATATATATGAAATTAATTATTTCAAATAATAAAGGCTCATAAGAATTTGGATATCTTATATCATTTTTTTCTAATTTTATAATATTATAATAAATTAAGCAATCACATTAACTATATAATAAAAATAAGGTAATAATCCGAGAATTAAATATTTTATAAATTATTTATTAAATAAATAGGTTTTTAAGTATTTTATAATAATTATGTGATTACAATGAATATTACAGAGACGATTTTATATTGGACAATTCTACCACTTTAGAGAATACACGTCTGATTCCATCACTCCGAACTGTTCTATGAAATCAATGTTTTAGGGTTTGAACCTGGTACGCTCTGCACCAAGCTGAAGATCTCTTGTAAATTGTCCTCCATAAAATCTGTATTTTTTGGTATTTTCTAGGGTTTGAACCTCACACCTGCAGATGTAAAAACATCAATGAACTCTTAATCAAACCACTGGACAAACAGGCTTCTACGCCAAGTATTTTCTTTAAAAAAATACAAAAAATATTGACATATTTTAGTGATTTCATTAATTGTAAAATTCAACTCAATTCAAGTACTATATCGTTTCTAAAATTTTGAAAATAAAATAGTTATGAACTTCCATAATAAGAGATGTAACTTAAGGTACGAACTCTACAAATTCTACGGAGAAACTTTCTAAGCAATAACTCAACCGCATTTGGATTCAGCTCATCCAAGGACATGGTCTGAATATTCACTTCTCTTTGTGTTTCATCCCAACTTTTCTTGTGAGACACTCAAGATATGCTAGAACATAAGTTCATAAGACGCAACATAATTATTCTTTGATTATAGCGAAAGGCAGGGGGGTTCATGTCATAATCTTCGCTGTTGTTGTTCCAATCATAGTCATTTTTCTTCTTCTTGTATCTGGTTTAATTTGCTGTGCTAAAAAGAAACACAAACTTATGAGACTGACCCACTTGCTGAATGTAAAGATTGGATTGATAAACTATATGTACGTTCTCAGGTCGGAATGATTATATTCTGCTGTAATCCAGATGTTAAACGTTTTGACAGATATGGACGATATAGAACTGCAGGGTCACTTCAGTTTGATTTTTAGGCAATTGAGCCAGCGACTGATAAGTTTTCTGAAACTAACAAACTTGGTCAAGGTGGATTTGGGCAAGTCTACAACGTACTATCATTACATATGGCTTCAAGTAATTATATTATTTTCCGCAATCAAACTCAAAACTTCCATGATTTACATTTCAAAATGAGGTATAACCTCTTCTACTTGCAACTCTCAAGAGTGAGGCAATGCACATAGTCGTCACGACAGCCAACAAAAATCCTGCCACCGATCATCACTGGTGAAGAGAAAATGTCTGCCTGCAACTCCAACTTGGCTATTTCTCCTACATTTGTTTCATGTGAATCTTTGCTGAGACTAGCTCTCACGCGAAGGACATGAACTCTTCCAGAGCTAGAGCATACAGACACCAACCTATAAAACATATGTATCATCATACATTCATGATGGTTAAAAAACATTCATATGTGCTTATGCATATACCTGTCTGATCCAACGAGTTGATGCGATTCAAAATGCAGATTCTCATCGATGTATGCAGATGCTGTGATAGGGTCACCGATATTGTATTCCCACAAATGACACCCGGACTCCTGCAGCAGCAAATTACAGAAAACAGCCATAGACTCATGATTCTGAAGATTTGATACAAGTATCGCAACAACTAGTACTCATGAATGTCCCAATCAATGTCTTTGAGGTCCTAAAAATAATCTTAATATATATGTTTAGTAATAAACTAAAACTGACTTCCATGGAGCAGATTTGATTCCATTGATTTAGTTGGAATTCAAGAGTTATCTTAGTGCATCCACACAAGCCTTTTTGAAGATGCAAACGAGGAGAATGTTTTTGGAATATAGCGAGACAGTATGATGAAGTTGTACTTGCTTGGAATTACAGTCTATCGTGCTACTTAAAAACAAAGCACCTAATAACAGTAGACAGCAGTAAGTGCCGTATATCAATGTCCGAAGATAATAGGAAAGTACCGGTTCTAGTGAATAAACACTTCCATTTCTACAGCACACCAGCACCTGCAGAAAAATAGAAACATGTAGTCAGTCAACAAGGATAGATTGTAGCTGTACTTAAGAAGCACGTAATTTACATGAATTAGCACATATAATTTACAAAACTAAAAAAAACAAATACCTGAGAAGGAAGGACATGTGACATGCAAGGCCCAGCAAATATTGGCCCGCCAGTCCTATACTGCATCAAAGTAATAACTGAGTAATTTGACAACTGCGAGAAGACCAAACGAAATTGCCAGGAACGAAAGATGCATCATTGAAATGCACTAAGATCAAATTTAACACATACCTTCCAGATAATAGTTCCAGACGGACTCATTGCAACAACTTGGCCATCAACTAAGCAGCAAATAACTGTTACAGAAAAATATAGAATAACAGTGATGCTGAAAATCAAGGAAATATAATGAAGACTTAAATAGAAAAATTAAAAGAAAAATATATTTACCGTTTCGGCTTGAAGGGAAAATGGACAGGGAACCAAAAATCGGTGCCTCTAGTTCAAGTACCCACAAGGTGTGAAATGGGGAATCCTGCATTTGCAAACATTATTTGAATAAACAAATTCCATCTCGAAAGACTCTTTTCTGGATCCAAGTAAAATGTAATGGCAGAACAGATAAGCTAAACATTTCTATTGAGTAAGGTCAAATTATTTGGTAGTGAACAATTACTTCAATGACTATTGTGTAGATCTTACCTGCCCTATTCATATCATAAATACAAAAAATAAGAGCAAGTGAAATTCATCATCAAACACTGTCCTTTTTCAAGTAACAACAAGCTTTAGCTATGGATCCCAAGGCCCGTACCTTTATTGATACGGCTGTCACGCGACCACTTGTAGAAGCCACATAAAGTGAACTATGACCCTGGGTGAAGCATCAAAGCTGATTAGGTGAGATCAATAGAACTCCGGTGTTCATTTAAGATGAACCACAGATGATGTGCTTTTAGTTTTGGACAGGCAACTATTGCATAACCAAGTGGAAAGAGTAGTTTAAGACTTCACCTCATCAATTATAGGTGACGCAAATATGCTCCCACCACACTGCAGCTTATAAACACAGCGTTGGCTCCTATAGTCAAGGGCATAAAGAGTGTGGTCATGTGATCCGCACCTACATGAATCGACCAAAAATTAAGCTTGGTAGTTGGTAACTTTTAAAAGAACTTTGGCAAAATACAGTAACAAAATAAAACTTTTAAGCAAACACATTTTTTACTTCAGTCGTTGCTCCTGATAATTATTTCCAAACTCCTTAGTCAGTAGCTATAACTAAGGCCGTATTAGTTTGCATTACAATTTTCAAGCAGCTAATGGATTTTATGTGAGAAGCTAATAGAACATAGTCAACCATTGGTAACCATGAAAGTATGAATGTAAGGTCTACAGAGTGAAACAATGCTTTTAAGTAAACACATACTGAGCTAAAACAGTAATAGAAAGGGTCATCAACAGTTTTACCATATCAGTTGTGAAGATGTGTGCACGACAGGTTGACACTTTATCTTCATTAAAAACGGAAAGCAAATTGTGTTAAGTCAGCTAAACCATCTAAGAACAACTTCTAGAAATGAGAAAGTATAAAACACAGAAACTAAAGCTACGAGTATATAAACAAAGAATAAACTAAAAATATACTTGTAGCTTTGATAATACCTCACCACCTGCTTGGAATGTCCAGCATAAGCTTCCAGTTAGGAAATCTAAGAAATATAATTTTCCTTTGTAGCATCCAATAACGACCTAGCATTGGAGATGTCCCCAAAAGTGTTCAACTGAATTATAAAGGATACAGCGAGAAATACAAAAGACTAACCTGAGAAAAGTCACCAACTACCATGGCTGAACCTTCGATCCTTCCTTCTAAAATGGTCTCCCAGCAGATCGAACCACTAATTAGTACAGTAAAGTGTATCATTTATTAGAAGTCCAGCCTAGAAAATTTACACCCAAATCATCTCATTTTTATACCTATATCCAGTAATGAGTTTATATCGAAGATTAAAAAGGATGCATACCTATTTGCATCAATGCAGAAAAATTTACGTGAGTGAGACCCAATAAATAGATAAGTTTTAGAATGCTTCAACACAGCCAGAGGCGAGGCATCTACACAAGACTCCATATGAACTTTCCATAGTTCTTGTATAGAGACTGTTTGGTTTTTTGGAAACTCCACCGACCCATTTTCTCGGTTTCCCCCTTCGTTACTATACGAGTTTTGATAATGTACCTTGTTGCACCGACTGAATGCACACTGCATTTCAGAATACCCTGAATCCCATGATATTTTATCTTTCATGCTTTTGGAAGAAAACTGTTCTGAATCAATTTTCAATCGCTTTGCAGAGACATTCTTTTCACACTGGATTCTTGAAGGAGTCGGCTCTGATGTAACATCATACTGAAGTGGAAAAGGTCTACTAAACAACTCGTTACTTTTCTGACTCTCTGTCTTGTGGTCTAGCTTCTTATTGCTGTTGTGTGGCATTTCTTCTCTCAACTTTCCTTTCTTCTCGTACATACAGATCAAGAGTTTGGAGGGACTTCGAAATTGGTAGATCAATCTCATATCAATACCAAGACTATGAGAAAGATGAGCTGCGGCTAAAGAGTCTCCACCAATGGCAAAGAAATCATCATCGTCTGAAACTTCTTTGACCATTAAAGCATCACAAACGGCCTGTATCAGAAGTTCAAGAAATTATATATTTTCGTTTGTCTAGTCAATACATTGCCATAGACGCTCAAACAAATACTAAATTCAAAATATATGTACAAACAGGGTGCAAGGTTTCAGACCTTTTTAATAGTATGCAGTAGACTATTAGTACCATTGATAAGCACCATATCTTGAGCATGAGTTCTACTTCTAGGACATTTCAACCTTGCTAGTGCTTCATAATCAACTTTCCCACTTGAAGTACTTGGCAATGACTCCACCGAAACAAAATGGTTAGGAATCATCACCGGGGGGAGTTTATCGCTTATCCAATTTCTGATAGAATATATGACATCTTCATCAGGCTTGGTTTCCTTGTTCAGTACTAAAAAGGCATCAAGTGAAGCAAGCTCTGTCTGATCTCTGTAAAGTATAACAACAGCTTCAGTAACATATGGATTTAGTTCTAGAGTTGCTTCAATCTCTTCAAGGGACATGCGTTGTCCATTGAGCTTAACAGTTCGATCTCTTCTCCCAATAAAAATCAAATCACCACTAGAAAGCTTTCGGCCGTAATCACCAGTTCTATAATATAGCTGACTTCCACAATCACTGGTTAAATGATTACAGAGTGAGTTATTATGTAGCTTCACGTAGCTTTGAGACTCTATCGAGGAGTGCAGGTATCCTTGCGAAAGACAGAGACCACCAACACATATTTCTCCCTCACAGGGTTTATCTTCATCACCAAGAAGAAAAATTTTGCAATTGGAAATCGGCATGCCAATAGGAACACTACCAATCTTCTCAGTCTCTAAGAGTTTTGGCAAGCCACTGCAGTCAAAATAAGTGCAGTCCCCTGATACCTACACAACGAAAGGCTAATAGATACACAATCAGTTTCAATGAACTGCTGCAAAGAGAATGTGGAAAGGATATTATCACAACTCTGACCAGCTAGCTACAACCAGTTACCCTCAGCCTAAATATCAAACAAGCAAAAAAAAGTCTTCAAATTATCAACATCTTTCAACAAAAAACCGGGCTCCTTTTATCAACAACTTTGAAACCATTGGCACAAAGCCTGGTAACAACTATCCGGCACTGCTAGAAAGTTCTTTTAAGTATACAAGCTTAAGAAGATCGTTGAGATTAAATCATAATAAGCATATTTTCTCACCTCTGTACTCCCATATAGGTTCAGAAAACATGTTTCCGGAAGTAGCTTGCGAAGTGAATCCCACAGGCTCACAGGAAAGGGTTCGCCACTTAAAACTACCAGCTTCAGGCAATTTTGGAGCTTATTATGTCCACGATGGTGTAAAGTAGGTAGAATAGCTCTGATCATCGACGGGACAGCGACGAGCCTACTGATAGAATACGCCTATCAACATGGATAAAAAAAACTTTTGCACCCATTACTAGAATTGAAACAAGAAGTAATACAATGAAAGATAAAGCAGTTTTAATCTAATGAAGAAAACTTTAACGTAAACAACAAACAAGAGAAGCTACAACTGTTCTTTATCATGACAATGATTTACTTTGCTCCAACTAAAAAATATAGTAACGCTATATGCTGTTCTCAAGGATAAATCATGACTAAACTGGAGTTATATATAAGAAAGTTGAAAACTATCCTGATGCAACATAACGTCCCATGGATTTACCACCACAATGATAGGATACGATACAGTGGGACTTTCTGCATTTTTTTTATTGATTTGAGTTACATATGTGATCCCCAATATGCAACCTAGTGAAGATGCTTAAACCAAATTCTCGATTTGTAAATGAAATATAGGAACAGGAAAACGAGAAAGGACTCAACAGGGATCTCAACAGCATGACACCTACAGAAGGTGGTCGTATTTTCATATATTCAAAGTTTCAAACAAAAGAAACCATAAGTATTACCTCCAGAAAATCAATGATGGATATCATATTCTCTTTTAGTAGAGTAAATGGAGGAATGACCAATGGGGTAGAATTCAGAGTAGCACCAAGAAACTCCTGCAAATGATCGATAAAACCAACAGAAGTCTTGAAAGCGAATTGCTGCTCTCTAACAACAGGATAGTGCTCTTGCATCCACATGAATCGGTTTAGAAGTCCTTCGGAGATCAAAGGAAAGGAATTTTCAGATATTCACTGTGTACGAAAAAAAAAAGAAGATAAGAAACTAAAACATCTGAGTAGATCCAAACCTTGCTCAGTGCCGCATATTCCTTTAGGCTTCCCAGTAGATCCCGAAGTGTACATAAGATAACAAAACTTCCTTTTCCTCTCTTTCTCGCAAGGCCAAACAAGGCTAGTTACAGCACTCAACCTCTCACTCATGGAAAAGAACAACAGAGGGTGTGCGCTGTTTTGAACGAGCCAATGCGATCTGTGAAGCGGCTGACACCCGAACCGATCGAAAGAAGAGCCGCAGGCTATCACAAGAGAAACATTCGAAGAGGAGATAATAGACAAGACTCTATCTCTCGGCCAAGAAGGATCTAAAGGCAAAAAGGCTTCTCCAATCCTCAAAACAGAGAGCACGGAGATTATGTATTCAACCGAAGGCGGCATGTATAAGGCCAACACCTTTGGGGTATATAATACATCTGACTCAGCCGCTTCAAGCTTATCTGTAGTACCTGGAGATGATTGTTGTGGTGTTGTGATGAGGTGAGGATCCTTGTGGCTTGGATTATCGAGGATACGACGGAGACGAGAGCTGAGAGATTCGATGGATGAAGATACGTCGGCGAAGGTGAAAGATGTGTCACAGTCGTAAACAGAGGGAGGAGGATCGGAGATGAATCTCGCTGCGGAGTGGATGACGGCGACTTTGTGAGGGTTTGTGGAGGCTGCGTCGGCGAATTTGTGAGAAATGCAGCAGGTGTTGCTGCTCATCGGGAAAGCTGGTTTTAGGGATTTCTCGGAGAAACTGTTGAAATTGACTGCTCTCGTATGGAAGAGGAAGGGTCTGACGATTTGCCAACGAATACTATGACAGTCGGCAGCTTCAGCGACCAGAGTCACTGAGTCAGTGATCAGCGACTGCGACTTGATGTCAGCTGGAAGCTGATAGTTGTTCTTGTTCGGTTGAAGTTGGCGTGTTTGATTGCGGTGATTGTAGCTCAGTTGTTTGTTTTAGGGTCCGCTTCAAACGTGGTTGCGGTTGCAAGAATTTACGGATGCGGATAGTTCCGTTTTTTAGGATTTTAAGAGATTTGTAGGAATGGTACTATGGTTAAAAATTGGTGCTTTTATCGGATATTTATAACTGGTTAATTTTTTTTTGACATCATTATAATTGGTTAACTACCAAACGCAGTAATGATTAAATTTTAAATTAACAATATTTACATTTTAGATAATTATAAACTTTTAGAAAATCATAACATGATAATAAATACAAAAATCATATTGAGAAAGTAGTAGTTTTAATTTTTCTTTTAAATTATAAAAAATATTTTTATTTTTAAAATTTAGAATATTAATTAATTATATAGATGTATTTAAGTATTTTATAATTCCAAATTAAATTTTTTTATTGAATATTTTACTTTTGTATTTATATATTTTTTTAGAAAAAAATATATATCCTCCTGCAACCGCAAACGCTAGCTGGACCCAACTTTTGAATTTAACAAGTTTAGAGCGATTAGGAGCGGTTTAGAATGGTTTGAGTAATTGTTGCAAAACACCAACAATCGCTACCAACCGCAAAAACTGCGTTTACGGTGGTAGCGGGAAAACCAGTCATGCCCAAAATGTCTAGCGATTGATTGATCGCGTGGTTTATATCTGCTTTGTTCGTTTCAATGTGGTTTGATCAAATATTTTTTTTCTAACAACTATTTTTGTTTAAATAAAATGAAAAACTACAATACGAGTACAGAAAATAATAGAAATACAATCAGTTGCAAAGATAATATTTCATTTGTTTCCAATTATATGATGTTTTAGTACAAACATGTAAACTAAATATATATATATATATTCAAAACACTTGATTAGAGAAAAAAAAATATTTTATTAGTTGTTACTTTAAAAGTATCAAAACTTCATCTAATATGAAACAAAATTTCCATCTAAAACATCATCTAATTAGGAACAAAGAGAGTAGAAAACATCACAACACAAAGATTAAAATCAGAAAAAAAAAAAAAATTCTTCTGATCTATCTTGCTTGATCTATCTTGCTTCTTCTTATGCAACACCATTTGGTTATCTTCTTTTTTAAGGTATTCCAATTTTTTTGATGTATAACATTGGCCAGATTCCAAGTAAGATCTATAGATATTCTTGGAGAAAAAAATCTCATTTATTAATTTTCTTACAAGAAACAGAAAATGGAATTTGCAAATTTTCAACAATTCTAACAACATCGCCATACAACAAATAAATTGTATCTCCAGTGAGAAACCATTCATAAATATTTTGAATTGTAATTTTCAAAAACTTTAAATACCTTTGTGGTCGCATCACTTCCATACTCATGACGATAATACACCATAGTGGCTTCCATAGTATTTATTTCCAAAGCAAAGCGGTTAGGATAAGTTTCTTAATACATAGTGGTGAATTAGAAAAGAGAAAAATTAAACATTAATCCACCATAGATAACATTATTTTCAATTAAAGAGAAGAATAAGGATAGAAGAGAATATAAAAATTGATCATGTCTTATTCAGAATAGATTTGAGTAGTTGAGAATTTTCTCTTCTTATTTTAAATTTTATTTATTTATTTTCGCAAAAATTTATTAGAGCTATTTATATTTATTCAGTTTTAGTATTCAAATTTTTTTTAATTTATACATATCTTTTAGAGAAAACTATATTAATATACCAAACATAACAAAAAAAAAGAAAATGGAAAAATCAAAGGGCATAAATATCATCAATGGTGGTGGCCACTGTGATTTTGTAAAATCATGCAATTTGAACGAAGACAACTTGTCTTCCCAATAGACTGGGAAAACAACAACAATATATTGGAGACCTGGACATAAACCGTCAAATCTGACAATTGACGGACAAACACTGTTGCCAAACTAAATATCATGAATTTTATGATGGAAAAAACTCTCTTTATAAAAGAGAAAAAGCACATCAAAAACAGAAAGTTAACACAAACTCATCAATGGTAAAACCAAAAGAAACCCACAATTTTTCACTAGGATTAGAAATCCCAGAAAAAAAAATCCCCAAATATCCCATAGAACACTTCATGGCCATTGACATATTATTCATAATGTGTAAAATAAATTGAAACAATTGAAATTACAAACCCGACTGACAGAGAAAACAGTTAGTTTTCACTATATAGGTTTCAACACAATATTTGTTTCTAAAAAATAATGCTATAAAATATATTTACAATTTCCACATATACCATTACTTGTTACTTTTTTAAACAAAAAAAGATAAATATTTCTCAAAGTATATCTATTGCAAATAAAATAATATACAAGTTTTTAAATCTATACTATATAATATAGTTCAATTTTATTTTAAAATAGTACACCTTATTTGAATATACAGATCAGAAAGAAATTGTGAAATTAATTGAGAATTGCATCCAAGAGTTCTTTATATTTGATTCAATGATGCGGGTCAAACATATAATATGATGCAGTACGTTTCAGGTGAACTTTAGTTGAAAACACATATTGTGGGATATGAGCGGTTTAATTAAAAAGCAATACATAATATGTTCAAATGGTAACCAAAATAACATTTGGTGCAAACAAATATCTGAGTGGTAAAAGGATGTAAATCATATGGAATAAAATAATTTAGGTATTTGTATACAAGCATAAATAAATTATAGTTCAAAACTAAATAACTAATAATATCGGATAAACACAAATATGTATACGAATTAAAAAATTTAACAAAGCTATATATAAAACATATTTAACCACACCTTTTGACTACCTTTTCAACTATAAGTGTGGTCTAGTACAAATCTCCACTCGTCTTTTTATTTTGCTTATGAAAGTCAATAGAAAAAATAAGATATACGGACATATTTTCATCATGCCATGCATTTTACTCAGATCACAAAATACATTCAAAACCTCAATGTTGTGCCCTTTTGAAATCTGAATGGATCCAGTCAAAACAAACCGTTTTACAAACTATGCTAAATGGTTAACAAATTTGAATAGTCATGTTATGTTGTTTTCGCATATGTCAACCAGTTATGTTTTGCAACATGGGTTCAAGTGTCCAACTGAGTGGTGTTTACCTGCCACAAACATTTATTTGCAACACATTGGAGGACATAAATTTAGGTTTTGATCATTTGTTTTGAAATGGAATTCTTGAGTAACTGAAGGATTTTCAATCTATATTTTTCAATTCCTCTTAAATTTGAACATGCTTCCTACTGGAAAATTATCATGTTCGAAATGACATCCAGTAAAGATAAATCAAAATTAACTTGCAATAAATAATACTAATGGCCTTCAAAAATTATATTATGGTTATATTTATAATATGAGATCTATTTTATAGAAATTACAAATGGTAAACCATGATTGTATTCAATGTTTGCGGAAAGCTTACATTCATAAGACGCACATAGACATATCTAACACTAAATGACCGTTTATCTTTGAAAAAAAAATATTCTTTATTTTTCTTATCAATGTCTGGTAGCTTTTAAGCTCTAGCATTGTGCCTTACTATTTTGTTTTCTTTCTTGAGAATTTGTTCTAACATGAGAGCTTATAAAACCTATATATGTTATTATAGAGCTTTTTTTACTACATTTGGCTTTGATTTTGGTAGATCTGGAGGTGAAATGTTTTGTTGGAGGTTTCTGGTTGCAACTGCAATTTCTCGCATTTCTTTTTCGTTGATCTACTACAGGTCTTTTTTCATTGGAAGACATGGTGTTTGAATGCGAAGAGTCAGAACTTGGTCTTTTGGTAGGTATATATGGATTTGATGCAATGCTACAACAAGGTAAGATTTATGCTTTTAATCTACAAGTAATTGTCTTTTAAATTTAAGGAAAGTTTTCTTGGATTTTGGTGTTTAAATTTCTATCTCTATGAATCCATTTAGGGTTTTAGGTTGTTTCTGTTTTTCTTTCAATTTATGAGTTGTAACTTTCCAAAACTAATACTGAATAATACTGATAAAAACAATCAAAGAAGAAAAAATTTCTAAATCATGAGAAGTGTTAAGTTATGTTAAATGTATTAGAAGTCTCCTGCCATTGCCATTTGTAGGTACAAGAACAGCTAATTATTTACCTTAGACTTTGGTAAGATCACTATGGCACTATTAATGTGTCACTAAAAATTATATTTGCTAATATGAGTGTGAAAAGACTATTAGTTTTCTTTTTATATATTATATATCTAATTTATATTGTGGTAATGTTCTTAAACCAATATTAAATGTGTTAGGTGGTTAATTGCTTCAAGTAGATGATTGTTTTGTAAATGTGTTAGGACATCTTTATCCGGGGATCTTAAGGAAGGTTTTGGGGGAAAAAGTTGGTGCGGATTCCACCAAAAAGGAAAAAATGTTTGTTTCCATCGCAAAATAAAAGATGTTTGTTGTAGGTTTTTTTGGACTGTTCGCGGACTCCACCGACACGTGGCAGCCCGCGATTGGTATATTTTTAATTGATTATTTGTTTAGACAAAAAGTAAGAAAAACATTTTTTAAAAAAACTCTTTAGTGGGTTTGTGGGATAATGATGGTCTTAGGACATCTCTAACCCCAATCTATTTCTTACACCAAACTCTATTATAGAGTAAAATTTTCTCCAACCTCACTATATATCCCACTCTAAAATAGTGCAACTCTATTTGCTTACTCTATATTTGGAGTAACTCTATTTCTCACTCTATTATAGAGTTAAACTTTTTTATTTATACTTTAGTCCTTTTATTCTTTAATCTTTTAATTTTGTAACTATTTATTTATTTTATTAATGCAAACATCACATAATTATCTCCAGCACAATATATATAAATGTTTGAAACTTATTATTACTATCAAAAAAAACAAACACTAAAATTAAAAATAATTTTTATAAAATTAACCAAAGAAAGCAAATACTAGAATTAAAAATAAACAACATAACATAAAATTAAAACATAGATAATTCATAATTACGATTTAATATTTTGGTAAGCTGCCTCCAGATCCACCAATATTGTTAAAATATTGTCCAAATGAGGTAGATGAAAGAGTAGCTTCTTGTTCATGATGTTGTTGAGCACGTCTTTTTTTGTAAAATTTGTGTTCGTTCCTCTTGCATGATATCATGACGTCGTGTATAATTCTACACAACATGATAATTGAGGATGAACGAGATCTTGAAGCACCAATTGGAGTGGGAAGAGAAGCTCCACCGCCAGAGGTTCAAACAGCGGAAAATGATAATATTCGGTTTGAAAAGTTTCTTGGTAGATTTAGAAAAATCAAAGATAAAGAAGCTCATTTTGCATTTCGAAATTCGCTAATTGATCATTTGTGGAAAAGATACACCAATGGTGATGCTTAAATTAAATGTATTATGTTTTTATATAATGTAATGTAATTTTTAAGATAATAAAAGTTTGATATAAATATATAATTTATAAGAACTCTATGAAAAATAAAATAAGAGATCAATTTGTAAATTTTGTCAGTAAAAGATATTAATCATAAATAAAAAAGAATAAATTTAAGAATATTCCTTTTTAGAATTAAATATAAAGTAAACCATTAGAGAGAAACTCTACTCTATTTTAGAGTTACTCTATTTTTGTGTAAAATCTACTCTAAAATAAGAGTAAACCATTGGAGATGGTATTAGGTATATAGCGTTTGGTGGACGGATGGGTGTGGACGGACGGTGTTTGGATCGGGACTATATAAAATGTGTATGTAATTACATTAAATGACAGCTGATTAGAGCGGTGAGGCGAAGGGTTTTTGATTTTCTTTTTTTTTTCGTCCAGATTGAAACTAATGTTTTTTATTATTGTTTATGTTAGAATTGGATAAGTAATATTGGCCTATAAGTAATTGTTAGATTAAGGATAAGTGTTATATTTAGGTTAGCTCTAAAGAATTATAGTAGAAAACATATTAGAAGTGTGCCAAAAGCATTATGTACCTTATTGTGTAATTAGAAACTTATGACGTGTTTCTAATTTTCTCTGGTTTGGCGCATATACACATAGAAGGAAAAAGGTATCCAATTTTGAAACTAATTGTAAGATCCCTGCAGTACATTTTTATGTAGCTATTCACCAAATATTTTTCTCCAATTTATACACTACACAAATTCACCCAAACTATGCATTTTCTGTGTACTTATACTTGTATGGTTTCAATAAATAAAGAATATTCATTCACTATATGCACCATAACATTTCCATGAATTCTTGTTGACAACTGATGCATAACGAATTTTAATTCAGAAGGTGATGTAAGCCACCTCCATCTCTTTCATCTCCTTTTGCCTTTGTTCTGTTTCATCCATTTCCTTTCTTCAAGATTTAACTTTCTGAATATTTCTTGACAAGTTCTCATCTTTAAAAGCTTTTCGATAAAAGGGAACTCTGCACTTCATGATGCACTTGAGATCGTTCAAGTTGCCTTTGAGTATCTCAACGACCTAATTTATAGACAAAATATCAAAACAAAAGTGATTTCTTTATTGTTATATACAAGACACAGTTTGTTTATGTACCTGACTCATCCCAGGCCTTTCTATTGATGACTCTTGGATTGATAGCGAAGCAGCCAAAAGGACAAGTTTAATCTGCATCCATTCATATTCGCCCGCTAAAGATGGATCAATTAGCTCTCTGATTTTGTTCTTCTTCATCAATGGTTTAGCCTGAGAAACAAACACCAATGAAATACGAACGGATGTGGAATTTCAACCGTCACAATAATATTGGCTCTCGAGGACTAACCCATAGAACAAGACTTTGCTTGGAGTAGTCAAGAGCTCGTCGTCCAGTAACAAGTTCTAGTAAAAGTACACCCAAAGCGAATACATCGGTCTTTTCATCTACTATCCCATGTGTTAAGTACTCAGGAGCAAGATATCTGTGTAATAAATGAGGAAAAAATCCATCAGTGAACAATTATCCAAGGAAGCATATATATATATATGCTTAATTAATGCAAAGACTCACCCAAATGTGCCCTCAAATTTGGAAACTATATGGTGTGTCCAATGTTCAGGTAGCCACTTCGCAAGTCCAAAGTCGCATATCTAACACAAAAAGACATTTTAAGAACTGAAAATAAATATACTTAAAGTATCAATCGTACCTGAGGCGAAAAATCATGCGTAAGAAGAATATTTGCGGCTTTGATATCTCTGTGAATGATTCTCCTGTGACATCCTTTGTGAAGATACAGAAGACCCTCTGCAACTCCCAAAGCTATTTTATACCTGATGCTCCATTTCATCTTCTCTTTTGAGCCTATCACATAATCAAACAATTTAATTATTTTTTTTAATATAGTAATCATAAAGGCATGTATGAAAGGGTAGTGATGGAGGAAGAGAGTTTACTATAAAGCATAGAAGCTAAGCTCCCATGAGGTGACAACTCAAGAACAAGGTGCATTCCCCCTTCGATACCATAGCCTAAAAGCTTGGCTATGTTTGGATGGTTAACATGTGCCATTATACCCATCTCTGATAGAAAATCAACAATAATCTCTTCGCTGTTTCCACGCATCAGCCGTTTTATGGCTACCACTTGTCCATTTGAAAACTTCCCCTTGTAAACTTCAGAATAACCTCCTTTTCCAATCAGATTCTCTGCCCAATTCCAAAAACAAAAGAAAAAAAAACTTACCTACAACTAGTGGTGAAACTTATTTTAGTCACGACTAAGAATGATCATAGTACGAAATTCAAAATTTTTAAATATGACATTATATTTACTTTTATTTTTTATTTTTGCCATGAGGAAATCTCCACCCAAGAACCAATGTACCTTGGATGCTATTTAGCCACTAGGCTAAGCATGATCCGGCTGACATTATATTTATTTATATCTGAAAAAAAATCCTAACAATGTAGGACATACCGGGAGCGAATTTGTTGGTGGCAGTTTTGAGATCAGAAAAAGAAAAGATTCTTCGAGGAGAGTGTGCAAGAACGTGAGAATCACTGGAGGAGCCAAATCTGAGACTGTCTCTCAAGCTACTGCATCTTCTCAAAGAGCTTGTAACGGCAATGTTGTACTGAAACGGGACCTTCAGATTCTCTAGCGATTTTTTCGACGTGCTTCTTAGAAGTTGAACAACCCTTCGGAAACGCGAGGAGGAGGGAGGGTTTTTATTGGTTGTTGTACTCTGAGAGCTTTCGAATTCTTCGGTTCTGAAGAACTCTTCGAGAACTCCTGTCGGTGAAGACGAGTCTGAAACTTTCATCATCTGAGAATTGAGAGGAAGATGACAGACGGTTATTTGAATTTAGACAGACACATTCATCATTTAATTTGAAACTTCAACCGTGCCTTTTTGTGTAAATGGGAAAAGTCTTTTTGTTTTATCTTTTAAAAGGAAGAATTTATTGCCGGAAAAAAGGAAAAGTTCATTTATTTATTTTTTCGTTTATAATATTTAAAGGAAGAAAATATCGAACATGGAATTTTTCCAAGCAAAGTTAAGAAGAAATAACAATTAATACATTTTTGTTCATGAAATAAATACTAAAATGTCAATTTTGTTCCAGTTTCCAAATTAAAACTGACAAAATTCTTTTATGATAATTGAAAATACTACTCCTCCCTATTTGAGAGAGGGATTTGAAAATTCTGATTATTAGGTTTTCACATATATTGAGAAAAGTTAAAAGAAAAATTACCTTTGTTTTTAGTTTTTTTTTGACGGCACCTTTGTTTTTAGTTAATTTGATATTTTATTTGTTTTGTAATAGATCCTATAACTTATTTTTATTTATATTTTAGTATATTCATTAATTTAATTTATTCTTAAGTACGGAGAGGATAGAAGAAGCACTGAGTAAAACAATAAATAAATAATCGAATATCAATAACAACTAGTTTTATAGTAGTTCTTGAGGCTAGCTCGAGCAAAGCTAGTTAGCAGTAGTTTAAACCGAGAAATTTTGCACCAGTCTACTTTTGTAATCAAAACTGTTACTCTTGTTTCAGGTCAATGATTTATAAAATTTAAACTAAAACAAAATTTATTTTTGGTAATCGACAATAAGATAGTAGAGGACATCTTGCTACAAACAAAGGACAAGTTGGAAACACATCTAGTCTATTTCCCAGATCTACGGGATTTGTTCCATGCCGACGACTGTAACTATTCTAACGCCCATGTGTACAGTATGTTCAGTGTTTTGAAAATATTCATATAAATTATATATTTAAAATAAATAAATAAATAAATAAATGGAGAATCTATAAGAATAAGAAAAGAGATCAGCTTACCATGCGAGAAGAGAAACCGAAGAATATGTGAAACTCAATGTATTCTGGTGGATGATGAAGTAAGAGAGGGGAAATGGTAGAGAGTAGATACTATGACCTCAATTACATTAAACCATCGCTTTCTTACCAGAAATATATAAAGACAATCCCATAGCTACTTTCATAATAAGCAAAACGGTGATGATAGAAATTAGAAAGAGAAACTGAAAAGACAATCTATGTTTTCTCTTAGATTTAACAGTTAGTTTCTCTTTTTTTTTTTTAAATGTATAGAGTTTTTTTTTTTGTAAACTAAAATGTATAGAGTTTTAGCTAAAAATATAAAGTTAAGACAACTTTTTCTTCTTCTAAATGTATCAATCAAAATATAAACTGAAATAATATCATTTATTCTGGAACGTTATTGAATACTAATATTCATATAATTTTTATAATAAATTTAAAATTAATTTGAAAATGTGAAATTATTACATTTTTAATTTAAAATAACATGAATTTTAAAATGGATGGAAAAATTAACACAAGCATGTTATTCATGTTCGATTTGTTTCAAATTACTTGGTATTTAAAGTTTTCACCAATTAAGAAATTGTTAAATTTCATTTATTTTATCTTTTTGTATTAACTAAAGATAATTCAACCAATAGAAAATCATATAATATAACATAAATGGTCAAAACATCAAATAACATTAAATTTTGAATTAAAGTTGAAAACATCATTTAAATTAAAAAAAAAAATCTTTAAACTTAACTGAAATCCCTTTTATATTATTTTAGAAGCATTATAAATAAATAACCTTTAGTTCATGTGTGATTTACAAATGTGCCATTTCGTAGGTGTCATCACCACAAGCTCTCTCACAACCTATTTTAAAAACCCTTAATTAACTAGACTAATTACAGTAGTTGCCATTGGTCATTATATTATAACTTAACTAATATATTCTAAGCTTTTACTTATTTCCTAACCAAATAAATCATGTCTACGATTTATGTTTTCGGATACCATATTAAAGTCGGTTTAAATCATTGTGCACTCTATTATTCTTACATGATTTTCACATTATTATTTACCAAAAAAGAAATATGGTTTCATATGCTTCTTTGTATTATTCATACGAGAAACCAAAAATAATCAAATCATTTCATACATGGTTAAATACTAACTTTATAATTATGTATACTATTTTAAAAGCATAGTCTAAAATCATTACAATTTCACTATACGACCAAGACGACCGTTCAAAGCATAGTTTAAAATCATTACAATTGAGTATAATATTTTAAAACGATTTTGATAAGAGGATATATATAATCACAACTGATAGGGTCTTGACTATATATATATATATATATATATATATATATATATATATATATATATATATATATATATATATATATATATATATATATATAATTCATGTTTTTATAAGATTCATGTTCTTTACAATTCGCAAAATGATACATGACATTTGTATGAATTCAAAAATATAAACTATTCATAATTATATTCTTCTATAAAACTTTAGTACATGTGATTTATTTTGATTAATATTTTTGTGAATTTTATGGGATATGCTACATTTATTTTGGGATTGGTTAGTAAAATTGTTTTATATTTTAAAATCAAAATTTCATATATAAAAAATTATATGCAATATTGTGTGATTGTGATATACACTTAAAAAGGTATTCCATATTAAATTTTTTGCAATCCCTTAACTTTAGCAATTTTAGTTTTTGATTGCAAAATTATCATAAATGTTGATAGACATTTAATTTGGAAATTTATATAATTCATTCTGATTAAGTTTAAAGTCAAATATCAATTTTAATATAGACGTCCATTATTTTCGTCCTTTGCATATAATACTTTCTATAACTGTTTGGAAAATTATGATGTTATACAAAATTCACAAGATAGCTTGATATATATAGTCATAACTGATAGGATCTTGACTATATATATATAATTCATATTTTTATAATATTAATGTTCTTTTCTGAATAAATGATACATGAATTTCTTAGGGACTGAAAAATACAAATGATTCGTAATTACATTCTTCTATAAAGTTTTGATACATATCATTTATTTTGGATTGGTCAATATAAGTTTTTTATATTGTAAAAACAAAATGTTATATACAAAAAATTATATGAAATTTTGTGTGATTGTGAAATACATTTAACAAGGTCTTTCATATTAAATTTTTACAAACCCTTAACTTTAGCAACAAGAATTTTATTGTGAAATTATCATAAATGATGACAGAAATTTAATTTGAGAATTTATATAGTTATTTACGATTAAATTTAAATTCAAATACAAATTTTAATATGTGCTTGTTTGATTTTTTCACCCCTTGCATATAATATTTTCTATATTTTTTTGTAAATTTATGATTAGAATGTTATACGAAATTAACAAGATAGTCTAATATATATTATCATAACTGAAAGGGTTTTGACTATATATATGTGTGTGTGTGTGTGTGATTCATATTTTTATGAAATTAACGTTTTTATGATATATATATATATATATATATATATGAATAAATGATACATGAAAATTTTTAGGGACCGGAAAATATATACGATTCATAATTTTATTGTTCTATAAAATTTTGGTACATCCCTTATATATTATTTGAGGAGCACTAAAAATAAATAACTTTCAATTGATGTGTGATTTACATGAGTGCTATTTCCTATGTGACAACCTTACAAGCACTCTCACATTTTTTTTAAACAAAACCTTAGTCTACTAGAATTATTATATCAAGTGTCATTGGTCATTACCATATAAATTTGTATGATTTATTTTTACGCATTATTAGCTTCTGAGGATATGTTACGGTTTAATGCTTTGTTGTTATTATATCTCTATACTTACAAAGATAATTATATATGAGATACGATTATTATACATTACACCCTAGATCGAAAACATTTGTTCTAGACATACCCAGTCCTATGTAATATCTTTTTCTTTTTTTTACATGTATTATTATAATATAGCATTTATATATAGTTATTAGTATATATAAAAACGCAAACTAAGTATAACGTATAACTATAATATATACCAATTTTATGTCTAATATAACGGTATCACAATGGTCCCTCAAATATAAAATATTGTTTTGGTTTTTGTAAGTATTATCAATCATATAGACTTTTATATATAATTAGATATTATATATATATAAACGCAAACTAAGTATAATGTATACAAACTTAATGTCTAAATATAATAGCATCTCAATTTTCCCTCAAATAGAAAATATTGTTTTAATTTTTACAAGTATTATTAATCATAAAAAAATTTATATATAGTTAGACATTATATATATATATATAAACTATATTTGAAAATCCTATAAAATTTGAACTTGATCCTAATAAATATTGAAAAATGTTATTTGCAAAAACAATTAATCACACGGATTTTAAAAGGAAACTTATAATAAATTAGATTTATTTTACATTTACGATTTTGGTAACGTGTAATTATTTTGGAATCTCTAATAATGAGTCAGTAATATGCTATATATAAAATTGATAAATATTAGGGACTTGATTATAGAGACTCGATTGTGTTAATAATTAAGACTTGATTATGGTTATTATTTTTTTTCACATAATTGACTGTTGTATATAAGGAAAGTTAAGCTACATAAATTTGAAAATACTGTAATCAAATCCTAATTGTGCGTCTTCCAAATGATTCTTTCAATGTAATATATATGGAAGTTTGATTATTTTATCTAAAAAATCAAGGTACGTTTTAGTATATAAATGGAGCGAGTTTTAGTATGTCATCTTAATATAAATATGTTATCTATAATTCATTGAATCATTACACTTTTCTTCTCGACTCTTATTTTTGTTTTATCTTAGAGTATAAGTTATTTTATATGTGGACAAATATTTTATCGTTTATTTCATTTTTACTTCATAGTTTATTTTATATTAGTATTTGTTTACTATTACTGATTCACTTCCACGTACTATTTTTCAATTAAACAAATAAATACACAAATTTAAAAATTTGTGGTCGGAGATTTATTTATATTGACATACTCAATTTCTTTTAAACCCTTCGTTTATAATATATAGTATTTCTTCCTAATTTTTACTATTACAATGTCTATTAATTAAAAGTGTTAATTTTTTTAAATCTACTCACTCCGTGCAAAGCACTGTATATACAAAATATACAGTAATGATGGGCGACGAGTAATACCGTGCAGATCCACCAATCTCCAAAGATAACATATCTACCAAACTGTAATCATTATAGAGTAATTAAGGAAGCTTTTTGTTCCCTTCCAAAAGAAGATACATTAACATTAAACAAAACAATCATTTGACTGTCATTAGTTGTTGTTACGTGGTACAAATAGTCCAGAAAACCTTACTTTGCGACCAAATCAAGGCATAATTATAACCGCCACTGATTTGCTTTTTGCTTGTTTTCATTATGACGTTACAATCATTTGCAACATAACTGAAAAAAAAATTCTTTCAACATGAGACTAAAACGATTTTAGCAAAAAGAAACACATGATACTAAAACGATTCAGATACCTTAATCAGACACTTCTAACTCAGCATAAAGGTGTAAGGCTCAATACTGAAAAACATACAGTATGGGTTCATAATCCAGCAGGTTTTAATTTTCACAATCAATTTCAACAAACATATAAAAACATACATGTGGGTTCATAATTTTATTCTAGATTTAGTATGAATTAAACCATTTAACAAATGCTAGGGATCAGCTGTCAGCACATATGGGGATTGAACTGCAATAGCCATTGGACTAACACCTACAATCATGTCGAGTACGTTATCGAGCTTAAAATTAATATGCGTGAAGCTTTTGCTTCTTCACACTCTTATCTTATTTTCTTGGTTAGTTACAACAAAGTGAATATCTCAGATAATCATCGAACTGAAAATATTAAGTCACCTGCATAAATCAAAGAGATGACGTGATTAACCACAATATTGCTTCTCCTTTATTTCTACCAGCCGAATCCAGAGGCTCCTCGAATCCCACTTATAGACTCTCATATGACATTCTTGAGTCAAGGATAAGAAGTGGGCACTGCGTTATCCAAGTACGCCGCATTAAATAAGAAAAGAGAGATAATGTTATTGTGTGTGTAAAGTCGATTGATTCTTCTCCAATATTTCTCTTAAGCTGCTTCCAAAGTAAATCTCCCGCTGGCCTTTCTCCTCATGCATGACTCTTTCTCTTTTTAGAATATTTGTAATACCTTCGAGAATATTTTAAAGTTATTTATTGCTCTTGATAGGTATCAGGGATAACCAGAATCCCAATGCAAAATAGTCCCCACTGTCAGATGATACCTTATTGACATTGAAGTAGTTGTGTGAGTATCGGAAGCAACAATGATTGTGCTATACAGGGAAGTAGCTATGGAGAGAACGGCAATATGTTTGCCTACTATTCTCCTGTTAATCATATGGCCCATACAAAACAGAGGTGTGTCCCAATGCTTAAAAGCAAATGTTGAACAGATTTTTTTAATGAAAACAAATTTTATGCGCGAATCGCGAACCAACCACTAGTAAATCTGAATAATCCAACAATTTTTAACATTCTAGATGCAAACCCCATGCACAAACAAACAAACAAAAGAAAGTATAATATTTGGTTTTGTCAAAAAAAATAACTGCATTGCAATAAAACATTCCCACTTTCTTCACAAAACACATTACCTTTCCCATGTCTCTTTGTTCTTGTCCGAAAAATATAACACTACTTGTCATGTAAAATTATTTGTATAAATTATGGCCTGTACTGTAAGACTGTATAATATGTATAATTACAGCCGAGAAATAGACCAAAAAAATACGATATGTATTTATCTTTGAGAAGAATTAGTTAATTAGTTGTCTGTAATTACATGACTCTAAAAAGCCAAAGCACATCATCTCGTCTTAGCAAAACTGTGAAAGGAAAACCCAAATTAGTATGGACAACAATGTCGCAAGTTTTCCGTTAATCACCGAAGAAGAAGAAGCTATGAGATTATCTGCTTCGACGGAGTAAGCAGCTCCCGACCCATCTTTCACTTTGATGTTTGACGAACCTAAGCAAACCCACCAAGAAAACATATTGGTTTCTTTGATCTGTCGTGTTTGTTCTAAGTGTGTTAGATACTTACAGTTGTGGTCTACCCATCCAATGACCTCATTGTCAAGATCGTATACTACTAACTTGTTCGAGAGCACCAAATCTACATATGAAGAAATCAAATTTGAAGTCGGATACATCAAGAGTAACACGTGGGAGACCTCTATTATATGATTTGAATTTTTCTAGTATGATTTGAAATTTACCTCCCAAAAGGATTACATCGGATCCGTCCTGAGTCGTCATGCCACCAGATTGCCAACCAAAGCAGTACATGTCTTCCTGTTCGAGAGAGAGAGAGAGAGAGAGAGAGAGAGAGAGAAAGCTCAATTTGTGGATAAAAGAGACAAAAATACTTACACAAAACACGAATGTTCTGTCGATCTTAACACATCAAAGTGCGTAGGGTACGTATTGACATACACGAAGTGAGAAAAGATAGTCGTGCGGATAAACAGACATTTTGAGTGAGTCCTCGAAATGAAGATTGACTACCGGAAATGCTTTATCAGTGCTGCAAGCACAAGGAAGAATATATTATTAGCACATCCACAGAATAATTGTTTTTAAAAATAAGAGAGGTAATAATCAAGATCTTTAGGAAGATATATACATGCTAGAAACAGGAAGCAAATTATCTTACTTGGAAGTAAAACTGAAACACGCAAAAGTCTCCTGTACCATGTGAAGTTTCACCGGTGTCCGAGCAGTAATCTATATATTATTTGCAGAAAATTAACATGTCACGGCTCTGTGGTTATAAACTAAAACAGAGGGAGAGAAAACAAAGACTTTGGCACCTGTTTAATCAGTGAGTTGTAGAGATCCTGGGGTAAGTAGGCTAAAGTTGTACCACTGTCAATAATTGTTCCTCCATTCCCACCAAAACTAGCTATGCTTGGTGGGAGGTCAAGAGGTTCCCCATCCACATCAATTGCCTTTAAGATGACGTTGTAGTGTACCCTAAAAAATTGTTGGATCAATTTATAAACAGGTGAGAGTTGTACGTACATTCACATGACTCGTTGGTAGTTAGTTACTTCCTAAATCATTCACAACTAAAACAAGCTCTCACTTACTGATTAGGAACTAAAGGAGTTGTTTTCACCACAGGAGACAACACTTCCCCAACAGCGAAAATTCCACCTCCATTAACATTGTCCAGGCAATGTGAGAAGACTCTCTTCACATTACCTCCGGCAGCTAGTTGAGAAATGACTGAGGTATTAGCTTGTCCAAATCCCATAATACCATCAAGGGCGGAGTCAGTTTGCCCAAGTTGCCCAGACTGATTGCTTCCACACCCGAATATCACTTCCTGCGAAAGGGGTGCAGTTCGGAGGTTCCCAGTGATTTGATCCAAAGTAATGTTATCCTTGACAAAATCACCATCACTTGTGCTTCCATCTCCATACACAACATGGTAGCTACATGGCTTCGTATTCGGTTCGCAAGTGTCTGATTGTGAAATGAAGGCACAGAAATTATCTTCACATCCAACTTTCTTCCAAGTCGATGAAGCTTTTGAGTCGTACAACCTTAGAGGTATCTGCGTACCAAAAAATAATAATACTAAAATCATTTTGGTAATCAAAAGAATAGTTGTCAAAAAAATCACTAATAAGAAAATGTTTTTGAAGCACAAATAAAAAAATGTGAATACTACTATCTATAGACTACATTAGCTGTTCCACGACGATAGAGTTGTGTTTTCTACGATTTTTATATTATGTAATACCAAAAAACATAAAATAAAGCTGTTCAAAAAGAAGCAAAAGCATACACCGAGATCAGTTTTGACGGGACATTTGGAACAAGGTGCACAATTGACCCAAAGTATATCACTTCCTGTATCAACTTGAACATGGTAATCCTTTGGCGGTGATCCAAGCTTGATTTTCGTGAAGTACAAACTGAAATTACACACAAACAAATCAAAAACAATAATGATCACATTCTATCTAGAGATAGCGCAAATTTGGATGTAGAAGAAAAGAACCCAATTGAATCAGCGCGGCTATCCCCGCCAAGTGGGAGATCAATGTTCGCAAGCATTCTAGCGTGACGGAAGCTGTCGTGAGACTTGAGCTCCGACAGCTGTTTATCTTTTCCGGCGAACTTGTGCGTCACGTTAAACACGTAATTCCCCGAAGCATATTGGATCAACACCATCAAAACCGTCCCCAAAATGCGTAACGTTAGGCTCAGATCCATCGCCGTCTGTTAATGTAAACCAGAGATTATCTGCGCTTCGAGAAAGAAAAAAAAAAGGAAATCGAAGATTTGAAGTTTTTTAATTTTTCTTTCTGGAAATTTTATTTTAGATTTGGTATCTAAATTGAATGTGTAAAACATAAATGAAAGAGATCAATAGAGGAAGGGAGGGAAGAGAGGAAACGCAAAAGAAAATGACGCGTTTTCAACGGTCAATCTTAAGCATATTTAGGAAACCTTCTTTTTTTTCAAACATCTAAATTTATTAATGTTATCGAAAATTTACATAATCCGTGGAGGAAATTTATTACAAAGCTAGGGACATAGAAACGAAAATAGAGAGAATCATTAGAGCATGATTAATAGATTTTTTGTGCGTTCTTAACGGAATATAAGGAACCATCTCTTAATTTTTAACTTAAAAAAAAACAGTCTCTTACACTTCAAAATGTAGAATGTGTTTGTTAACTCATGGTCGGGTAAGCTCCTCTCGAAAGGAGGTAAGGAAGTTCTGATCAAATCAGTAGCTCAGGCTATACCGACGTATGTAATGTCTTGCTACCTACTCCCCTTAGACATTTGTAATAAGCTTTCCGCTGCAGTGGCACGCTTCTGGTGGAGTACACGAAATATTAACCGAGGCTTACACTGGGTAGCCTGGGATAAAATTTGTGTCTCATTGGGGGAAGGAGGACTTGGCTTTAGGAATTTTCGGGACTTCAATCTTGCCTTGTTGGCAAAACAAGTATGGCGCCTCCTAACAAAGCCGGACTCTTTATTAGCAAGAGTTTTGAAAGGAAGGTACTATAGGCACTCAAATCCCTTGACAACGGCGAAGGCAAATAACCCATCGTTTGGTTGGAAGAGCATGATGGCGGCAAAACATGTCCTCTGCGACGGGGTGCAAAGGAAGATAGGAACAGGGACAAAAACATGGGTCTGGAAAGATGCGTGGCTATCATCTTCTCCGGCTCGTCCAGCTACTCCGCGAGATGGAAATACAGAAACCGGTCTAATGGTTTATCATCTTATAGATTTTGAGAGGAAAGAGTGGAATGTTAATTTAGTACAGGAACTAGTTGCTGCCGCTGATGTCCAACGAGTTCTCTCTTTGAAGCTAAGCCGTACAGGACGAAGAGATAGCTACACCTGGAACCATACAGCCTCAGGAAATTACACAGTACGCTCTGGTTATGCCATTGCAGTAAAACAGAGGATGCAAAATGAACCTGCAGCAACGACGGAACCGAGCACGACGGCAATTAAAAAAGAGATATGGAAGATAAAATGTCCCCGGAAGATCAAACACTTTATCTGGAATGCAGTATCAGGTTTTGTCGCCTCAGCGAGTAAACTAAAAGAAAGACATTGTGGTAATGATGCAGTGTGTCAAAGGTGCGGTGCGGAGCAGGAAACAATTAATCACATTATTTTTGAGTGTCCTCCAGCCGTCCAATGCTGGGCATTGTCATCAGTACCATCTGCTCCGGGCTTATTCCCGTGTTCATCTATCTACACAAACTTGGATAAACTTCTCCATCTAACATCGGAGGTATCATATGCTGATAAGGTTTTCTTGTTCCCATGGTTGATGTGGTATATCTGGAAAGCTCGAAACGAGAAATGCTTCAATGGTGAAGACATATCGCTCCTCGATACACTCCAGCTAGCAAGTAGAGAAGCAGAGGCGTGGCGTGCAGCTCAGATCATAGAAGAAATCGCAGAGGCGGTTCCAGTGGTGCAGGAAAGGAGAAACCCTTCAAACAACCAAGGAGATTCCAAAAAATGGAGGTGCGAAATCGATGCATCTTGGAAGGATAAAGAAGAAAGAGCGGGACTGGGCTTTATCCTGTTCGAAGACCGTCGGGTGAAAAGGATTGGCATAAGGAACCTCAACAAGGTCGATACACCACTACAGGCTGAGGCGGAGGCCCTGTGCTGGGCTTTAAAAGAGACGAAGAAGATGGGGGCGGACGATGTGCAGTTCGAGTCGGATTGTCAACAGCTTGTTCGCCTCATCAATAAGCCGCAAGAATGGCCAGCTCTTGGTCCTGAGCTTGATGAAATCGATTTTCTATCCTCAGAATTCTTATCTATTGCTTTTAAATTTATTTCTCGTGTTGGTAATGGTCGTGCGGACTGTCTCTCTAAGGCAGGACGATCAAGGCCCCCAAACTTTTGTTTCTTGGGAGAAAAGGCTCCCCCATGGCTGGCTTTAGAAGCTTGCTTGTCTGAACCTCTAGTTTCTTAATAAAGTTTTACTTTGGATGCCAAAAAAAAAGAAAAGAATATCCATTGTTTTTTTTTTTTTGCAATCTCCTTCAATGGATCAACCGTCGGTTCGCTTGTGTCCAACAGTAGATGTATAGCACTAAAATTGCTTGTAACTCACTTTCTAAGGCATTATGCACCCTCCTCCCTTCAGCTTGAACTGAGCTGAGCCTTCGTAGGATTCATGTTCATCGTGTAAAACCAATCCTTGTTTTCTTTTATAACCTGCATTCAAGAAAGACCCCTTTACATTACAATTCAGAACTCCGTGATCTGGTCTAATCCAACTAATCCGTTTTGAAACCCTTTTACTGTGCAATTGCATATATTAACATCAGAGATTTGTAGATCTGTCCACTCTTTTGTATCCGATCTTGCATATTGTAGTAAAGTTTTCCAGTGTTGAGTCTTCTCAGTGGCGTCCCTGAGCACAGCAGCATGGTGAAGCCTAGGCCTAGGGCCCCTCACTCTCAAAGACCTTATTTTATCTGTACACTGAACTGAAAAAAAAAAAGAAGAGAAGAAACAAACATTAATAGAAGTTCATAGTTTTCGTGCGACTCAAGTTTGATAGACATAAATGTCATTTTTATAAATTTTTTTATTATTTTCCTTTCTATCTTCTCTTAGACTTGAGTTTTTATTTCTATTTTTTTCTACTTTATCATTACTTTGCTTATATTTTATGTTTTTACAATATAAACTAAATCTTGACCCGTGCGACCGTACGGGTATTAATTTTATCTTTTTTAATTTTTTTTGTGTTAAATGATGTTTTTGTTAAAATTAATTGTATTACAATGAGTATTTTTGTACATTTTAACAATATATTGTATCACAAATACAGTGTTTGGTGTCATATAAATAAACCCAACATGTATATATAACAAAATTTATGTATACGATATATTGAAAAATAATTGAATTAAAGATATATCAGTCTTGAGAAATAAGAGTTGGTATTGTATACAAAAATTGATATATTAGTTATAACATTTCTAAAAAAGATTATTATTCAAATTCTATAAAATTTCTAATATATAAATATTTTGGTTTAAAAGTTGTAAAATAATAAAATAAAAGTTCAATTAAATTTAAATGATTAAAATTACTATATGAGTTTAATTTTGACAGAAGAAGACCGAAAGGTTTGTTGTTTAATCCGTGCATCTGCGTAAGTGATTTTTTTAAATTTTTTTATAAGCTATAATATATATATATATATATATATATATATATATATATATATATATATATATATATATATATATATATATATATATATATATATAAAATAGCTGTTTAAATTATTGTTTAAAAAGACATTTAAACACATTAATTTTATAGTTTATATTGAGTAATTTTTTTTTATCTTGAAATCCATCAATTTTATCATCCTTATTTTTAAAATATGACATGTGTATCGGTACAAATGTATTTTTATTTATATGGATCAAAATTTTATGAAAATGTATAACTAAATTTACAATGGACTATTATTTATATGAAAATATACGTAACATAACATATTTATATATTAATCTATACATTATATAAATGTTTCTTTTTGTGACTTTTATTTTAGTTATTACTTATAAATAATAAAAATATAATTAGATATATTTGAAAAAATATTGTTTAATAACTATTTAAAGATATGTAGAAAATTAATAATAAAAATCCTGAAAGTTAGGTTAATTAGTAAAAATGAATTATTATGTATATACAAAATTAGTTAAATAATTACCATATAGTTTATGTATTTAATTACGGAATATATATATTTATATATAATTATTTTCAGACACATATATCTTATATAATAAAATAGGAAAAGACAAAGAATATTAAAAGCTAGGCTTATTAATTATTGTTTCCACAATTTTTAGTTAGAATTTGATTTTGGAAATGCATTGATAAAAGTGAAAAGACAAAAAATCATATAAAATAGGTTAATTAATAGACTCAGTGGCATGCCATTGTAAATAAAACTTAAAACTAAAGAGTAATTTATATTTATACTTCTATTTTAATAATAGAAATGTGGATCCCATTTTTGTTTTGTTTCAGGTTCCTGGTATTCAAGGACCGCCCTTGAATTTTCTGCTGAAATATTAGAATATTTCTACTCTTCCACAAACGCCATAGTACCCATATAGGCAAATATGTATATGTGTCAGTCGTGATGAGGTTGAGCACAAAAGTAGAGCTTCAATCTTAATTCTCATCAAGAATTGTTGTTGAGCTATTTATGATGCTATTTAGTATAATACATGAAGCTCTCCAGATACCCTTTCGCATATAAACATTCCAAAACGAGATGCTCCTCTGTTATTTAGGAAACTTTTTATAAAAGCGTTTTCGTTTTTTTCTGTCTCTCAACACTTCTCTCTCTTTACATCTACATGTTTTCTTCATTTCCCCAAAAACAATATTTCATGTCTTTTTAGTGTATATTTTCACTTTGTTTCACAAATATTTTTCTTTTCACATATATTAAAAACATCATAAAATTCATATTATATTTTATGATTGTTAATTTTTCATTATTTAAATCAATAGTAATTAAATAAATTCAATTGATTTTATTAAAATTTTAAATTTAAAATCATTAATAATATAAAAATCATAAAAAAACACACCAACTATCATTGTGGAATAATTAATATAGATAGTAATATTTACATATTACAACAATAATTTATTAGTGTAAGAAAAGTATATTAAGATAAAAAATCATGTGTAAAATAGATATGAAAATCATATTATTTAAAATAAAATTTTAATTTTAATTGTCAATGTTGTAAGATAATTTTAAGAAGATGAAAAGTTCAATATAAGCGCATAAGCTTGAATGTGTTTTTTCATAATTTCTAGTTTTTTAAATTTACTGTTATGCAATAAGAAACATATGAAAAAGTTTATGTATTACCACATGAACTTGTAACCAATCAGATAATGAAATTAAAGCAAGAATTCAGCAGATACAAGCTGTCAAGGTTCTTTTGTATTCAGTGAAAAATGAAGGAGGCTTGGGATTAGCGCACTTAAAGAAGTTAACATGATTTACAGATTGAAACTCATATGGAGGATGCTGTCTGGTGAATTGTTGTGGGGAAAATGGATCAAAACAAACTTGCTCAAGAAAAAGAGTTTCTGCAAGTTAATACAAATGCTCAAACTGGCTCTTGGATGTGTAGAAAATGTTGAAACTGAGAGATGTTGCAAAACCTTTCTACATAAAAAAGAAGTGGGGGAATGGTCGTCACATATCTTTTTGGTATGATCGATGGTCTGATAGGGGTGTGCTCTTTGTCCTGTTGGGAGAGAGAGGCATTATAAATTTGGAAATTAAAAGAGAAGCTACAGTTCAGGAATCTGTTACGAGTCTTAGGAGAAGGAGAAGGCATTGCACTGGGGTTCTAAATTCTTTTGAAATGGAGCTGTCTATGATAAAAGAAAAATTGAGAAACAATGTGGAGGATACTAATCATTGGAGAAGGAAGTCGGGGTTCAAACAAAATATTTCAAATCAAGAGACATGGATGTTATTAAGAGAGACCAATACTCAATGCATTTGGGCTCGGGGTATCTGGTTCTCTCGAGCTACTCCAAAGCTTGCTTTTATGGCTTGGTTGGCAATGCTGATAGGTGATCTACTATGGATAGAGTACCTCTCGGTGGAGTCAGGCCGATACAACTTTTTTTCTATGCAAGAGTGCTACAAAATCAAGGAACCATCTGTTTTTTGAGTGCTCATATTCTTCTCAGATTTGGAAACACCTCACAAAAGGGATACTGCGAAGCTCTTATACTAATGTCTGGGCCGATATAGTGAGTTTGATTACAGATGGGACCATAGGGAAGAAGAGCCATTTTTGCATCAGATATGCATTCCAGGCTGTCATTCACGCATTGTGGAGAGAAGCAATAAGATCAAGCATGAAGTAGTGGAGGAGTAGTTTCTTAAGATAAAATTTATCCTTGATGTAAAAAAAGTTTTTTGATGAATAAAATTTAACATTCATTCAGAAAAAAAACATTGGTTGCTTAAATGATTCAAAACGGAGTCATCATCAAGGCAGCACAATTTTTTCAAGAATATGCTTGACATGATTACATGAGCTTGTGATAATAGACCACTTGAAAAAGGAAAGGAAGTGCACAAATAGAATCAAAGAGTATTCTATATGTTTTGAAAAGGTAAACAAAAATAGAACAACCAATAAAAAATACATCTCGTTAAGAAAACATGTACAATGTTAGCTAAAACAATCTACAGACCAATTTTTCACTTGAAGATAGTAGACAGTTTGGAATGTCGAATGTCTTCTTCCAAAACATTTTTAAATAACAAACATAAAAACTTTGGAAAACTATTTGAAGGAAACATGTATTCGACTATATTATTTTTCAATTTTTGAAATATTTATTTATTTATATATTTAATAAATAATTAAACAAAATTATAAATGAGCATATAATTATCATTTAATTTTTATATGAAATCTAATTTTACTACTTTGAACTTTGAGAACTATTTAAGGAACATAAACTTAAAATAATTATTTATGAGATTTACCCTAATATTTATTGAGGTCAACTTTAATTATATATATATATATATATATATATATATTGGGTCAACTATAATTATAATATATCTATATATCCAATTATTATATGTTTTATAATTTAAGTGTTTGAATACTTAAAAATAATAAGAATAAGATGGAGAACAAAATTAATAACGAAATAATTATGTCAAAAAAAAAATAAAACTTCACCAGCCAAAAACAGAAGAAAACATTATTTGGTCTAAAAATCGTGGGTTCAATAATTTTCCTATAAAATATTACTGGGTCCATATAACCTAATTATATAACGTCATACCAATTTTCTTTTCAAAAGACAAGTACAATTTTATTTCCAAAAATGCATATGGTTAAATCGACCCCCTCATTCCTCAACCTGACACCGCCTCTATGATGATATTATTTAATGCTAGCCATTCATCTCTCTGTTCAAGTGTTATAAACTATCAAAATTTAGCTGAATTCTAAAAAGAATTGATCAACAGGCGCTATATAATATATAAAGTCAACTTTCTATTTGCTTATAAACGAGTACAAACTAGGGTTGACTATTTGAGTTTTCAGATAAGCAAACTATAAACATTTCGGAGAAAGAGTTTTCATTAATGGCTGAGATCTCTGATACTACTCCACAAACACAAACTGCCACCTTCGACATCGAAGCTGGTGGATCAGGAAGTGATTCCCGATCACCAGGTTTCCCCCCTCCTCTTGTATCCGTATCTTTCGTTCAAAAGGTAATATTAGTTACTAGTTAGCCTTTTTGTTGTTACGTGTTTTCCGAACGTTATGGAGACATATTGATATTAATGAGTCTAGTCTGATTCAAGATTTTAGCATATGCCTGTTCAGTTTCAACGTTGTTATGAGTTTTTGGCCTTTGAGATTTTCATTTTTTTTATGAAGAATAATAACCAAACCGAATTAACATCTATATTAGATCGGCCTGGTATAGTTTTGTTTCTATAACATACAAAAATTAACGTAGTGTAAAAGTTGAGTTTTCTTACAGATTTTTTTAAGGCAGTTGTATAGCTTATGACGTTGGAGTTAAGAAAAAATCCGTCTGAATCTCTTTCCTTTAACTGATCGGAATATGTACCTAGATTCATTAGAAGTTTGATTTAGTTTCTTAAAAATATTAACATTATATTCTAGTTGATTGGCGAGTTCGTGGGGACATTCTCTCTCATATTTGCCGGCTGCGCGGCTATCGTGGTAAATGATACGTATGGTAAAGTGGTGACACTTCCTGGTATAGCTTTGGTATGGGGACTAACCGTAACGGTTATGATCTACTCAATTGGTCATGTCTCCGGTGCACACTTCAACCCTGCTGTTTCCATTGCATTTGCCTCTTCTAGGAAGTTCCCATTTAAACAGGTAACCACATATACTAGTATCAACTAAATTCAGTTATTATTTCTTTTAGTGTTATAGTTGCACCCATTCACCAAATAGTATAGAGTTTTGTATTATGACAAGATATATTTCGTGATTTAATTTTATCATACATTATGCATGATCACATTTTTATCCACCTATTTTATATTTTTGCAATATCAATAATTAAAGTCCAATGGAAAAGTATTTTCGCAAATCTATAATCAAATTAAAAGGTAGTCTCATATAGTCATATTCCACTCCACAGTTTTCTCTTTCATTTTCATGAATATAGTAGTACCAACCTAAGCCATATACTCTATGTATAATGAAGTTTTGATTGATCTCTTTATATAGGTTCCGGGGTATATAGCTGCACAAGTTCTCGGCTCAACTGTAGCTGCCGAGGCTCTACGACTTGTGTTTCATCTGGACGACAATGTTTGTAGCCTCAAAGGCGATGTTTATGTGGGAACGTACCCGTCAAGTTCCAACACGGCGTCCTTTGTAATGGAGTTCATCACTACTTTCAACTTGATGTTCGTTATCTCGGCTGTAGCTACTGATAAACGAGCCAATGGATCATTCGCAGGCATTGCTATTGGCGCGACAGTCGTACTCGACATCCTGTTCTGCGGGTAGTTAATCCAAGCCATTAAAATATTGTTTACAAAGTTATTTTTATGAAAATGTGCAGTAAAATTCTATGTTTTTGATAAATTGATTAGGCCAATCTCCGGAGCATCAATGAACCCAGCAAGAAGCTTAGGGCCTGCACTTATATGGGGATGCTATAAAGATTTATGGTTATACATTGTTTCACCGGTTATTGGAGCATTGGCAGGTGCATGGACTTATGATATGTTACGGTCTACAAACAAATCATATGGTGAGATAATACGTCCAAATTGCAGTAAAGTTTCTTCAAGAGATCGCCAAGAAGCCTCTCAAGACGAGATTTGTGTTCTTCAAGTGGTCGACCAGGCTAACCGGAAAGAATTCATATGTTCATCGCCCACTGATATCAATGACAAAAGAAATGTCACATGCAAGTTTCCGTAAGATTGATGTACTATTAACAACATGAATCTATTGTGCTTTAGACTTTCAAAATTTCGTTGACAGGTTTTTTACCAAAAACGAAGCAAAACTTAGTTGATAAGATGCACATACGAAAAAGCTTTGTTGACAAAAACGTTTCAAGATCTCTTAAGTATTTTATATAATATGCAAATGTAAGAAATAAGGATTGTACTTTGTAAATTATTTGTTTCGAAATTTATAAGTATCAGTAAACCAACATTAACATTATAGTACCCAGAAAACTGAGTATATATATGACTGAAACTTAGGATACGATGACCAAGCCCGTAAATGATTAATATATGTTATCATTCAAAGCTAATCAGACAATAAAAATAGTGAACCTCATTAAAATATAGCGGGAGGATCTTTGGATTTCTACAACACCAGCTAGACCAGCATGTCTTAGACTTAGTGTCCCGTGGTATATCTGAGAATTATTATCAGTGATCTTATTAAAGGGAAATTAAAAGAGTGAAATGTAGAAATGCTTGAAATTTTTGTTACCCAAAAGGATATACCACTTATTCGTAGTTTGGCCATAAAATGAACCATTCATTGAGATACGTTTTGTTGGAGATTCACAAAAATGGTCAATAGACTATTAAGCATGGCTATTGGGTAGCACGTAATATAAAGGATGAAGAAATAGAAAATCTACTCGGAGTCCAGTCTCACTAAACTTCAAATCTCTGTTTGGAGAATAAATGTTTTTCAGAAGATATTCCCTTATTATTAATCAAGAAAGTCCAGTCTCACTAAATTTCAAATCTTTGTTTGGAGAATAAATGTTTCTCAGAAGACATTTCCTTATATTAATCAAGAAGCAAATTGAGAGAGTAACCAAAAATTGATAAACTATTTACATGTATGACATTACGATGACGTGTCTCATTCTCAACCATTCTCAGCCACTTATTATAACAACTCTTAAAAAACTAGATTGATTACAATTATTGTCATTGGTACTCCTGTTATATTTTGCATTGTGTTTTATATTATCTCAAAGGAAGTTAAGCTGGCGTAAATTAAACAAAACACTTCTATAATATTATATAAGTGTTTACGGATCTTCCTCTGTATAACTTTTATAGATGGATGCTTTGATAAACATTGTTTGTTATGAAAACATAATATTGTAAAACCAGTAATGTTCCGCTAAAACATACTATTGTAAAACATTTTTTTTAATTACTCAAGCAAATTAAAGCAAATAATAGCATGTGTGATTAATATTTTTGTTGAAAATAACAATTGTTTGTTATATAATTTTGGTATCTATTAGACTTTTTTTTTAATTATTAAAGTAGATAATAGAATATGTGATTAATATTTCATAGACCATATCAATTGTTTGTTATATAGTTTCGTGGTCTGATTTTGGTATAAAGTTGTGGTTTGCCATTTAATAGACCTGGTTTGTCATACAAATAATGGATGTATAATTTTGTTATATTGAACCGTTATATCTTTGTTATCCAGTTGGATATATCATCAGCTTAACAATGCATTTTTTCCACGGAAGAGTAATGTAATTCAAAACATAAATCATACGTAATATGAATTTGTATACAACTTAGAGAATAATGTATTTAAGTGTTTTTTATATAAGAGTTTTTATTCATTCGGTTTTCTATATTTTTTATTTCTGTTTCTATAATTACTCTGCGATGATCAATTGTGCAATAATGACTGATTTGTACTCACGTGAAAAATGAAATATGAATTTGTATTACTTTGGCCTTGATTGGTAGATCATTAACATTAGCATTATGCTCTACATTATCCAATCAACATTTGTTACAATAACATTTAGAAGAGCATTTACTACATGCTAATGCTCTCTAAATGCTATCTAGCAAATGCTTTCATATAAAGCTTTTGGAAGAGCATTTGCATTTATAATTTATAATATTTTTAAAAAATATATAACTAGTTCAGTTATTTTATTTAATAATATCATAAAATTATTTTTACATACAAAAAATAAAATTTTGATTTCTACAATAAATTTACAATCTAAATATATTTTTTAAAAAATTATTTTTTAACATTTAAAATATAATTTAATAATATTTAGTTAAATTAATATATAAATTATAATTTCCAATTAATTTTATTAATTAAATAAATTTATTATATATATTAGATAAATTAATTATATAAATTATATAAATTAATTATATAAATTAGATAAATTAATTATATAAATTATATAAATTTAATAATATAATTATATATATTTAATAAATTAATTATCTAAATTATATTATATATAAATTATATTTTAAATAAATTATATAAATTAAATAATATTTTTTGTCGAATTAAATTATATTTTAAAATATAATATAATTAAATAAAATATATATATTAAATTATATTTCAAATGCAAAATATGATTTTTAAAAATAGATATTTTAATTTATGATTTATTTTTTTAATTAACATTATAATTGTAAATATAATTTTAAAATTAGTAAATAAAATTACTAATTATATATATATATTACAAATATATTCATTATAAATAAATATACTATATATTATATACTATTTTTAATAATAAATTTTAATAACAAGTTCATACTGCTCTACCAATCAATCTTTTAAGCAGTTTAGCAAAAGCATACAGCTTCTGCAGCATACTGCTTTTATAGCATAATGCTATTGCTTTCTCATCTGCTTTGCCAATCAAGGCCTTAAAGTAAATGTAATTAAGTGTGTTTTCTGTATGTTTAATATATTTTCTCTTTCTAATTGATTTGTTTTATAGGAATTTCCTATATTTCCTCTTTCTGTTTCCTATAATTGTTTTTGTGCAACTTCTGTTTCCTATAATATCTCTGCATTAAGCCATTATGATTGAATTTATTGGTTTGAATACATACATTGAAGATACTCAATTGTTCAATAATATCTCTGTCAATTCTATCAGGAAGGTTAGGGTGAATGAAGTCTTTTAATGACCCATATATACTTATAGATTTTATCGTATATAACTATAAATATTTTGAAATTTTAAATATATTTAATTTTACTCTCATCCTGCGCAAGGCGCATGTCAGATCCTAGTGTCCATTTATTTAACAGCTGATAACCGACCATGTATCGGTAACAAGGAACTTTACACGTTGTCATATGTAGTATGATAATTGTTCACCTAGATGTGAGAATCCTAATGAGTCAGTCAAATGTCATTTTTGAGTGTCCACTGGCCTTATATACATAGTCTTTATTAGCGACACCATGAAGACCAGACATCTTCCTGGTGCCGAGTGTTTATGCTCTAATATGGAATTTTTTTTGGAGAAATAACATTATTGAGAACCCATAAGTTGATATAGATTCATATCCTTGGATAATTTGGTATTTATGAAAAAAATCGTTATACATATTTCAAATCAAAATAATAATCTATCTTATTAAAATAAAAATACATATATAAATTGTTTGGAAACATGGATAGCAGTATAAAAAATAACATATATCAGATCAAAATAATAATTTAAGACTAATTTATATCAAAAATTCATTCAAAATAATACATTTATTCAAAAATTATTTTTTACTAAATTACTTTCCAGTTTCCAATAACCATTATAAAAATGTTTTCAATATATATAAGAAAAATACAATACAAAGCATAAATTTAAACAAAAACTTAAATTATAGTTTTTATAATTTACATTAAATTCTAAATTATAATATATGTGATTATTTCTAGGAAACTAACACCAAATGCCCTCATGGGAAATAAAACAACCTTTCTATCCCTTCTCTATTCTTCTACCCCCTTTATGGATCCCACTTTGATCAAAATTACCAAATTATCCTTCATTTCTTTAACATATTTCTTCCACATCACCTCTCCATTTTCTCATTTATTCTTCACATAAATAATCAACAACCATGTGGGCCGAAAAGACAACCTTAACCAATCAGAAATGACTGGACCCACATGTCTTCAAGTTTCTCACCTTCCTCTTCTTCCCATCGTGAAACTCTCTTCTCCCTCACCCTCCATTGACGATTTTGAAGCTTCAAAACCAAGTATTTCTTATCTGTTTTTGATGATTTTTTTTGTTGAATAACATTTAAATGTTGTATATATGAAGAGTATTGTAAAAAAATTAAGAATTGATGAAAGTTTTGAGAGATTATTATTATTTTTTTTAAAACTGTATTTATAGATTTTAGGTATATTTTATGTTCGTTTTTGATGAAATGTTTGGTGGAATACTATTAGAAAGAAGTGCATTGATCTCGGCTAGTGTAAAAAAGAAGATTGGATGCAAATTTGAGTAGATTAAAATGGATTTTGAAAACTGTGTCTATAGGTTTCTGGTATATTTTTATCTGTTTTGATGATTTTTTGGCAGTAAGTTAACTAATATGAATTATATATCATGGGTAAAGAAAAATCCAAACAAAATTTGACTAAAAACGTGATTAGTGACTGTAAAGATAAATTCTGGGTATTACTGATATGACTCAGTATTACTATGTTTACAAAATATAACTAGTATTTCTGGTATTATTATGAGTTTTACTATGTATTGTATTGAAACAAATTAGTATTAGTAAGAGAGCACTTTACAGTGTGGGAATTAAATTTAAGCTTCTTAATAATTCTAATTGTAATTCTAATTTTTTTATTTCAGGAAAATGCAAAATCCGCATTGCACAATCATTTGTTTTGATTATGGAGGATATTATATGAAGGATGGGGCTGATACGAAATGGATTTCGGGAGATGGTGAAGGGGAAGATGAAATTCACACTATTGTCTTGAAGAAACCAGTGGAGGAGGTCACATACTCTGTTATGGTTGAGCGTATTTGCAGGAAGATAAAGGTGGATGAATATAAGATGATAGCGAAGATTAGTTACTTTCCAATGGTAATGTATTCGAATAAGCCATCATATATCTGTGATGATAAAGAAGTTTTTGGTTATCTAATGCAAGTAAATCAAGAGAATTGTAGAAGTGTTCTACATGTGGAGCTCAGCCAAACAGATGATCACACTGATTTCTATGGCGGTCTATCGGATAGAGAGACTACTGAAAGAGAAGCTACTGATAGAGAGGTTACTGATAGAGAGGTTACTGATAGAGAGGCTACTGATACATAAGCTATTGATACAAAGGCTACTGATACATAGGCGATTGATACAGAGGCTGTTGATGAGGATGGTACTGAGATGGGTGCAACTGATAATGAAGGTACTAGTGGTATGCTCACTTTATACGAAAACACTGAGATGCATGAGAATGTCACCGAAAGAGAAGCAGGACCATCAGTTGAAGTCTCACAAGCTGTCTATAAGGAGCGTGATGATGGTATGGATTTGGTTATAGGTCAAGAATTTAGAACCAAGGAGGAAGCGCAAACTCATATTCAGAAGGCTTCACATCTGAAGTGTTTTGAGTATGAGGTAATTAAGTCGGATAGTAAGAGATATGTGATAAAATACCGAGGAGAAAAAGAAGGCTGCAAGTGGCGTGTGCGTGTTGCAAAGTTAACGAATTCAGATCGTTGGACTGTTAGAACTTACATTAAGCAGCATAGATGTTCTGTTTTTACCACAAGAACACTGCCTAATAGAAGGAGAGGCACACAAGAAATTATTGCATCTGTTTTGGCCCAAGATTATCCCGGCAGTTTTGACACACCACTTCCCAAAGCTTTAATGGACTTGGTTCATCGCAGGGTTGCTGTGCAAGTGTCATATACAACAGCATATAGAGAGAAAAGACTAGCTGCTAATAAAGTGCGCGGAACTCCTGAAGAGAGTTATTCTTTATTATATCGTTATATGCACGTGCTGGAGCAGGTGAATCCTGACACAATAACTCGTGTGGTTGTGGATGAGGGCAAAAAATTTAAGTATCTGTTTTGGGCTTTGGGAGCTAGCATAGAAGGATTCCGCGCGATGAGAAAAGTTCTCGTTGTGGACGCAACACACCTGAAGACTGTTTATGGTTGAGTGTTATTTATTGCAACTGCTCAAGATCCCAATCATCACCACTACCCAATTGCGTTTGGTGTTGCAGATGGTGAGAAATATGAGAGTTGGCTATGGTTTATGGAACAATTGAAATCAGTGATATCTGATGTCCCTGGATTGGTGTTTCTTTCGGACAGAAACAAAGGGTTGATCAAGGCAGTGCGTCTAGTTTTCCCTCAGGTGGCTCATGGGTATTGTATATGGCATTTGTCTCAGAATGTTAAAGGCTACGTCCGTAACAACAAAGACACGTGTGCATTTAAGTTTATGGAGTGCACACACGCTTATACAGAGGCAGAGTTTTTGGCCTTTTATGACACTTTTTGCATGAGGTATCCTAGTGCAGCGGAGTATCTTAAAAAAAGTTGTGAACAAAAGAAATGGGCAAGATGTTACTTTGAAGGAGTTAGGTACAATGTTGACACCACCAATTCAGCAGAATCTTTTAACGGTGTTATTAAAGACGCAAGAAAGTTGACTTTACTTCCAATGTTTGATTTTATCATTGAAAAAATAGCTGAATGCTTTAACAAGCACAGGAAGGAGGCAGCTGAACAACCTCCCGCTTTAAAGCTTGTGCCTATTGTGGAGGAAGAAATGTCTAAAAGATGTATTGATGCAGGGGTTCTTACGGTTGACGAGTTAAACAGCTTCCATCTCGAGTACAGTGTGCATGGTAGTGATGGGAAGCGTTATACTGTGGACATGGCTATGAAAACGTGCACTTGTGAGCAATTTGATAAAGACAAATATCCATGTGTTCATGCAGTAGCTGCTGCCACGTTCATGACAAAAAAAGCGGGAAGGGAACTCCATCTCTCTGAGTATTGTTCTCAGTACTATTTGGTAGAGCAATGGGCTTTGGCTTATCACAGGACAATATACCCCGTTCCTCATATGTCTGATTGGGTTATACCAGAAGAAGTTAAAGCAAAGAAAGTACTTCCTCCAGAATTTGAAGTCAAGAAAGGAAAACCGCAAGAAATAAGGTATCCATCAGCAGGAGAAGCTCGTAGAAGAGGAAAAAGAGGCAGAGGAAGTGGAAGAGGCACATGCAGAAGCACATGCAGAGCCAGGGGAGGAGGTATGGGAGCGTATTTTGAATGTGGAAGTGGTTCAGGTTCAGGTGTTTGATTGTTGAAATTTGTTTTATTATGTGGTATTGCTATGTGTTACTTGACGTACTAGACTCTACGGGTTTTACTATGTGTTATTTGTATTACTAGGATTTACTGGTTTTACTATGTGTTATTTGTATTACTAAGAATTACTTGTTTTACTATGTGTTATTTTGATTACTAGATTTTACTGGTTTTACTATGTGTTATTTCAGAATACTGGATTACTTGAATTACTATGTGTTATTTTGAACAACAAATATATTGGTAGGAATATTTAAGTTTAGTATATAGAATCGATAGATATATATCAATTGGTAGGCTACTTACTTAATAGATATATATCAATATAATTTTGGTATGTTATTTCAACATTTTAAGAAAAACATTTTTCTGTTTTCCAAAAAATTCTCTTAACTTTCATTGTTAGTGTGTGAATGGTTAGCTATAGTAAGGAAAATCCAAAAAATTACGTATTTTTGGACAATATGTTATACAAATGTATTTGTTAATGATACTAATAGTGAAAAAGCATTGGTATTACTAAAAAAAAAGCATTTTTGCTTATTGTTTTATTAGATAAACTTGAAAATTCCCAAAAATTACTATGTGTAAGGTAGTATTACGAAGTCCTTGAAGATTACCAAGAATTACTAAGTGTAATCAAAAGAATCTTTTATATTATATAACGGCTGCACGTTTTACATGTGGGTATTTTTAAGCATGCACGTTTTAAATGTGGTTTGCATGTTTCAGAAGTATTTTTCCAAGTTTTTGAAGTGTTTGTTCAATTAATTTAAGTATTTTTCAAGTTTTTGAAGTATTTTTTCAAGTTTGTGCAGAATTTTACAAAATTTTTAACAGAGTTTCCCCTGTAATTTCAAGTTACCACACCTGTTTGGACTCCCACATGTTTTCCAAAAACACACCATAACCATAAACACATAATATAACATCCAAAAGCTAAACATAACATTACTACAAGTTTAAGAGAAGCATTTAGGAAGAAAAATAACATCCTACAAAACTGTGGATGGCTTGTGAACCAGGCGACTTCTTCTTTTAACTCCTTAATCAGGTCGACCGTGTCCTTCAATTTACACTTCGACTGAATCTTGCAAGTCTTCGGGTACTCTGTGCTCTTGAAGTACAATTCAAGAGGCTGCGATGGTTGGCTTTCCTGCAGTCAAAATATATAATGTATTAGTCATTTTTACTCTAATAAGACTAGTAAAATAATTGCACAAATTACCTTAGAGGACACAGCAGCAGACATGTCTTCGCTTTCAGTATCAAGTGAGAACAAAGCTACATTCGTATCTCTCATTGGTGCACTCTCTTGCTGGACTCGAGTACTCTCTTCTTCGACTGCATCATCTCCTACGGGTTCATTCCCATAAGATACCGCTTTTCTAGCTCTAGTTCTACTAGAGACTCCACCTCTAGTAGCTGGACGACTCCTTTTCTGGCATCTCTGATACACAACATTGACATTTAATTATTAACAACATTTGGCGTTAAACTCCTAATTAAACTTAACCAAGCAATCACAATTTATTACTAAAACCAAAAGAATACTGTACCTTAGAGGGGTGTTCAGGCAGATCATCACTAGTGTTTTCTTCTGATAGCACCTCAACAGCAGGACCATCAGATTTTTGAGCTCTTGAGCTTCTTCCACTTTTCGTTTTTCCTCCTCTACCTGCCATTAGCTATTTCCTGTTAACATCCACGAAAAACAACAAATACAACACGCATTTAGTCACAACCCAGAGTTATTACTTTGCATAATCTCCAACAATATTCATTTACTCAAAAATCCAGTAAGAAAAAATTCTCAAAAATAGCTATTTTTATCAAAACCCAGTCACAACAACAAAACATATTCACTCAATAAATCACAAAATCTCTTTCAGTTTACATTTATCTGAGAGTCAATAAATCACCAACTCTACACAAAAATCGCAACTTTTTCTATGTTTGAGTTCAAACTTATCCAAATCAATTGTAGTATTTCACCATTTTTTCCAAATTTCAAACCACAATCTCGCTTACTGAGACACTACTTTCATTTCTTCTACAACTTACAAATTATCCCCAAATTTATTTTTCAATTCTACTAACAAAGTTGGAGATTAATCAAAGGAAAATTAATCACTTACCAGAAGAAAGAAAATGGAGACTCGATTTGGTGGAGAAGGAAGAAGAAACGAAGCAGTTTTAGAGACAAAGACAAAGAGAGATGATGGGAACCGAGATGATGAGACAGAGACAAAGAGAGACAAAGAAAAAGAGAGAATTAAGATTGATGGGTTATCGATTTCGATAGAGGACCAAGGATGAACGAACAAAGGGGACTCGACGAAGGCTAGGGTATCAGAAGGAGAACAGAAGGGGAGGGGAGGACATCGCTCTTTTGTCTGAGGGGGAATGGGAAATCGAAATGTCTGAGGGAAAGAGAAGAGAGAAACGCGGCGTTTTAGTTTAGTAATTGGGTTGTACCCAATTGAGTCTGGGTGGGTCGGGTTTTTGTGGTTGGGTCATGTATTTATCAGATTTTTAAAGGGTTAGACATGTATTTAGAGCATTTTCGTATTTAAATTTAAATAGAAAAGAAATAATATTTTATTGGTGGGAGATCTGAGCATTTTTTGTGAGTCAAAGGGGCATTTGGTGTTAAAGTCCTTATTTCTATGATGGTACATATAAAATGCTATTAACTATATGATTACTAATATGATGGTATGTATGAAATACAATTAATTATATGATGACACATATCCCCTATATATTATTTTAGGAGCACTCATAGAAAATAACCTTCATTTCATGTGTGATTTACATGAGTGTCATTTCTTAGGTGACAGTCTCACAATGACTCTCACCCCTTTTGTAACAAAACCCTTTAATTACTAAAATTACTAGTGATCACCCGCGCCCTGCGTGGAGTGAGTAGACTAAAAATGACCATAATTTTTATTCTTGAGTTTTTGGAAAGGTTAGGTGCGTCACATATATTCCATAACATATAATAAACTATATCCCTATTCGGTTTTATGTTTAGCTTATTTAAATTACTATTAAGTTTTTTTTAAAAAAAATATGTAATTGTATTTGGTGTAATATAATTTAATTTTACATTAGTAAATCAACTAAATAGACATACAATTTTAAACGCAAATTTATATAATTTGAGATCAAACAAAAAGATATGAGTTTTTATTGCTTCCATAAGATAAAAAGAAACATAGGCAACATAATAGTAAAATATCAAATGAAAGTTCGAAAAGACAATGCATACTAAAAATATTAAAGACAGCAACTTCTGTGAAAAATAGCTCAAGATCTCTCTATTAGCTCAGAAAAATAACTCTCCATCCGCAATTCTACAAAAAGAGTGTAAAAAGGTATAAATTTAAAAATGTTCAAAACAATATAAATATGAATTCAATGCAAGGGGAAAGGTACTACAGAAGATTAACATTATATACGGAGGTACTCGACTTTATTACATACCTCATCTTTCGACAGATGCCCAGTGAGCTCAATTCAAAGCTTATTGATGAGTTGCATAGCATGGTTATCAAAGAACATGCATTTTGTGGTGCTTGTACTGTCCATGACAGTTAAATGCAACTTGTTCCTGTATAAATTGTAGATAATCAATAACACAACTTTTTCATTGAAATTCATTTTTAATATCGTGACATCAAGTGGAAAAATTATGAAAAAGATTTTCACATTCAAACTTTATACCTTGTTAAAATTTGGAGGGTCGTGGTTCTTGCATTTCACACAGTAGTAGCTGTATCCAAACAGCTCATCATCGTCAGCATCATCATCACCATCATGTGGCACAATCAAAAGCTTCTTAGCTCAGACTTTACAACTCGGATAATACCAACCCATATCAGAGTCAACACCAGAAATGGTGCAAAACACAATACATTTCTCAACCTCAAAAACAATCAAATATATTCAATAAATATATACTCATATTATTATAGTGTAAACAATATAACATCTTAATCATATAACCATGACCTGTTTAGTTTCGAGCACTTGAGCAATAGTTTTTCTGGGAGTGTTTCTGAAAAATTCCTCTTTATCACCGACACCGGCCGTCAAAGAAGGAGACCTATGTTCAACAATGGCTAATGGTATCACATTTTTGGGCAACCTGCAATGCGAAGATTATCTTATATTAAAAAAGTTAATATGAATAATTCAAATTAATTTATCGATTTACCAGTGAAACAATATCTCTTTATCGGTCAAAAAAATACTATAGCTTTTGTGTAGCATATTCGATTATTCTTAATGAAAATAATCTAGATTCTGATATATTATTTGAGGATCTTTCAAAAAGTTGTAACCTCGATTTTGTATTAATTACAAAATGAACTTGTTTATGTGGCACTCATTGAAGGATTTTTTTTTTGATCAAACACTCATTGAAGGATTTTGGACAAACTTTAGTCTATTTTTTTCCGTAGATAAATTTATTAATTTTCTCTTATAAATATATTTTTATCTACTATGAAAAAAAATCAGATTATCTATTTCTTCATTTATATCTATTTAATTATTTACCTTAATCTATTAAATATAAAATATTCTTCCAAAATATTAACAGTTATAAGGATGCTAATGATAAATTAAATTTAACTTCAAACAAAATTATACTTTTAGTTAACCAAATATATAGAGAAAAATCTAACAAAATCCCTTTTGACAGGAATTTGTCAAATTTGTAAACCAGATCTTTGGAGTCAGTTCCATGAATCTTGTCTCCCTAAACACATAAAAAAAATTAGCCTAAAACCAATAAAAATGTGTGTATATAAATACAAAAAATATTAAACTATCTGAAGAATTGTACTTAGCATACTACATTTGAATCAATGAGAACCATTTCAATGGTCAAGCCACCCAACGCCGGGTTCTGCTTCCACAGTTGGACGATACTAACTCGGACTCTCCACCTGGTACTTAGGGGCTTCAAATCGGAAACCGAATCGAAGGCTGCCATTATATGTTTTTTAAAAAATTGGATATTCGATGCTAGGTTTAAATTAAAGGGACGGTGGTTTAAAGTACTGTTGTGGTTAATGAAACACATATATATATATATATATATATATATATATATATATACAGGAAATAATTGTTAGAATGGTAACTATTAACTAATTCAATTACAATATTTCTTGCACATCAAGATCAGCTTGAATTTCGCCTTGACAAAATCAAAAATCAACCAGTAATAAATAATTGGAAAGGAAACATAATTGACATTAAACATGATTTAATTATGGGCGCCAATTTCGTGGTATGATCTAACAATTTTAGAAGCATTTAAAGATTGATTGGAAAAACTTAACTTATATTGTTAGTAATTATGACAAAGACAATCCATGATTACACGATATTCAAAATGATCAGTTGAATAACCAATCAAAGATACTTGATATGAATCAACATGATCTCTGAGTGAAAATGTAGTATATGAATATTGCAAAATTTATAACGTGGATCAATCAAATTTTTGAATTAGGAAACTCCTTAAGTAAATTACATATTGAAAAAAAGGAAACATGTGTCTGTATTTCAGAAAACATGTGATACATATAATACAAATACATAATATAATACACATAATACATATACATAATACATAATACAATATGCCATATCGATAACAATGTCGTAGTACAATAAATCTGAAGAACTAACTTTGTTGGATGTCGATTTTACATTACACATGCCATAGATATACAGACTATAAGTGAGATAGTCCTAAAATGAGTATAGTCTTCTTAGACAAATCTGAACCGCAAAATATGAATGATATATAACAATATCGTAAAACATTATAAATAGCATTATAGATAGCATTTTTCCATTTGTTCCATATTATTAGTTGACGGAAATCGATGGCCTTGTTTCCATTTCTGTAACACCAGTAATGTCAGTTTGAAAATAAAAAAAGTGGTATGTAAGTTTGGTGAATAATATGAGTCATATACTATATAAACATTAGAGTGGCACGAAAGGTAAATATTCTAGGCAAGGATAGGCAATTGAAAAAGAGACCTAAGGTGAAATGTGGAGATGACACCTAAGCAATGACATGGTTGTAAATCACACATGAGGCTAAGGTTTATTTTCTAATGGTCTCCTCAAATAATAAAAAAGGGGATTACACTATATGCCATTAGGCATTAACAATAGAACATCATATATATACTTCCTACCGAGCTTCCTATAGTCACTTTTATAATATTATCGACTATATACTTCCTATTGAGCTTTATAACATTATGATGTTTCATATGGTCCATTCATATTGTATATGTTTTCCAAAATCTACGTCCACGTAGAAGACTTGATAATTGATATGATCGGATATATTTTGAAGAAAACATATTTTTATAAAATATACTTTAATAATTTCTTTATGAAATAGCCAGATATTGTGTCCATCTTACATGTTACTTGAGACATTTCCATTGGTTCGTTGATGTATATTTTGTCGTAATATCACATGTCATCAAAGGGTCTATTTATTTTTAAAGACATCTTAAGATAACATGGTACTTCTTTGCAACGTTCAATATATTTTAAATTGACATAAAACAATCCAATATATTGTTTTAAAATGATGAAAAGCTGAAGTCTAATCATGTAACATATAAAAACTAAAATTAGAAAAAAGTAATATGTGATTAACAATTAAATTTGAAGATATTATCAATTAAGGATTCTAAAAAAACTGAGTATTATCAATTAGTCGACTACAAATTAATGCAAATTAGACAACCATCAATTATTGATGCATCCCTTAACTTAAGCAAAGAGAGATAGAGAATAAGACATCTCAAAAAATGTTTATATACTAATAATATTTGATCTCTTTTTTTTTTTCATATGAATCAAGATATGATCTGGTTTTATTTTGTAAACATTGATGGTCGACTATGAATTTCTTTTCATGAAAATTCGAATGTTTTTATTTCCAAATTTATTATGGTCGGCTAATTTTTTTACAGATATATATATATATATATATATAAGACAATAATACAATATTAATTTTTTACTTGATTAGTTTTTGAAATATAAATTATTAGACAATGCACAATTAGGGATTTTAGACATAAATGGTCGACTATGAATACTTTTTTTATCGGAAGTCGAATATTTTTATTTCCAAATGTATTAAGTTTGACTAATCTTTTCAAACAAATTAAATATGACAATACTACGATATTGATTTATGTCTTGATTACTGTTTGCCATATTAATTAAGAGATCATGCATAATCAAGGATTTTAGACATAATTATTATCAACCAGAGGATTATAAATTAATGCAAATTAGACAATTATTTTATTATTGTAGACATAAATCATTTATTTCCAAATTAGTAGACACAGTTAGGGATTGTATACAAGATTTTTTATCGTAAAGTTTGATGTCTAGAGATTTTTCACCGCCTACACTTTATATTACATACAATATATATATATATAGTAAATACTATTTTTACACCTCCATCACAACCCAAACAATTCAAAATTATTATTCATAATGCCATGCTTGAATTTCATCTATGTTTTAAAATTAAAGAAGTCTCTATTGAAAATTAGGGTGAAAGTCATTAGACTTTAGAAGCAATATTCGGCTGTTGGTGGAGAGACCATAGAGATGGTTTTTTTTTGATGAAAAAATAAGTGATAAATTTTGAATGATAGTACATGTTCAACGTGTTATTTATTTATTATATGATGTTTTTTTTGCAGGGAGATAAAATCCATACATCAATAGAAAGGAATTGATTTCCCAGTTTCAACTTTTCTTCCGCAAAGGATGTTCTAAGATGATTTGAATTGACACCATCTTGCGGTTTATACTAGACATTAATCAATCATCTTTATAAGATTGACTTTCTTCAAACGACTCGGGTCTGTAAATGTGAAAACCTCCCGAAACATCTTAATATTTGTGACTTAGACAGTCTAAAATCTATAGATATTAGGTTTTATTTTTTTTAAGTCACTCACCCCGTGCAGGGCACGGGTTATCATCTAGTATGATATATAATAGTTACTAGAGGTGGGCGTTATGGTACCCAGTTACCCATCCAGGTTCAATTCAGATCTGTTTAGGTTTCAGATTTTTAAGGTCAAGGATTTCAACCCCGTTCAGATATTTTTAAATTTTAGCTCGGGTTCGGTACAGACTTTTCATGTTTGGTTCGGATTCGGATAACTCATTTAAATTATTTTTCAATTTATTATATACTTTAAATTTCTCAAATCTATAAAAAATAATATATTACATATAAATTTGAATAACATATGTCAAAGTATCTAAAATTAACATAAAATTGGTTCGTTTAAATATTTGGATAGAGAATCAATAATTATTTTAAGTATTTTTGGTGTTTTTAGTATACTTTAACTTGTTAGATATTTACTTTTGACTATTTGTATATATTTTCAAGTATTTAAACCAACTTAAATGTATCATACATATTCTGGATGTCTTAACATACATTAAATATAAAATAATTAATATATAAGTATATAAATCTGTTTTGTATATTCGAAATACTTTTGTTCGGATCAGATTAGGTTTCAATTCTCTAAATACAAAAATTTGAGTAATTTGGATATTTTAAAAATTTTGGTTCAGGTTCAGTGCTACTTTTCAGATCAGGTTCGATTCGGCTTTTTGCATTTGAATTCTTTTGCTCAATCCTAAATGGTGACATGAAAAAAAATATTAACATATTTTTGAAAAAAAATACACCCGCATGGACTTATGGGTCAATGCCTAATATGTATTAGAATCATAAACCTAACTTCATTTTAATTTCAAATTCTAAACATACAATACAATCAAGTTTCGTAGGTTCACAAAATTCTTAATTTAACTTCTTATTGACTAAGATTATTTCGGTCATCTAAATTTATTTTAGGAGTTTATCCATTCATTTTTCAATGAATGAACAACTGAATATCATAAACTAGCTCATGATATCTTTTCATCATTAAGGACAACTAAGATGAAAAGCTGAGTAGATATGATTTTCTAATCTAACAAACAAATTTTAAGAATACAAGGTTCTTTCGATAAAACCTTAGCCTAACTGTGGACTCAGACATTATAATAGAAACACGAAAATCACTGTATAAAGAAAAATAGGAAAGGAAATCGTCTCCCGGATCAATTAATTCTCTAACCAAAGTAATAGCATGCATAGCTTTAATTGAAAATATAAGATATATGTGAAAATAACACCAAGATCAAATTTTAAGCGAAACAAAACCAGAAATCAGTAAATTGATTTTTTCCCTAAACTGAACTGGCACATTCATACAATTTTTGATTAAAATGAACATAACTTTTAACTAACCCTTAAATTGACCTCAAACCAGTTGCACTGATAAGCAAACTCAAGTTTTTATCTTGTGATCAAAACTGAACTCATTCCAGTTGCATTGATAAGCTAACTCAAGTTTCTATCTGTGACCAAAAAATATTATCTATAATAATTTGATTTTTGATGACTTTTGTTTTGTTATTTTACCTTATTTAGCATGAATTCTATATTATTATTTTTTTTTTAAATCTGGAAGTTTTAGAAATTGAAAATAATGAATTGTTGTTTTAAATTCTAGGTAAACATTCTCAGTGTCTTATAGACTCAAGTTTCTGTCTTGTGACCAAAATATATTATCTATATTAATTCGATTTTTTGATGACTTTTGTTTTGTTATTTTACCTTATTTAGCATGAATTTCTATATTATTTTCAAAGAGAAAAATGTCTGGAAGTCTTACAAATTTGAAAATAGTGATTTGTCTTTCTTTATAAATTCTGAGTAAAGTTTCTCACTGTCTTATAGATTTAATTTTTTATATAATAAAATATTTGACTGTACATTTTCCAATCTCTTAACAACGCCGACTAGAGGTGTCTAGTTTAAGATATTCGTTGGCAATAATATATCCGACATGATATCAAATTTATATACCCAGTAAACAATCCCACATAATTTTCCAAATAAAATAGTTTAATTTTAGTGGCACTAAATCTTCAAGAAATTCAGCAGTTAACTTTTATATGGAAAAAAGAAAAAAACTTTGTCCTAAATTTAGATAAATCCGTTCATTATTATATTTTGATTTAACCGTGTCTATTGTATTTTTGAATAACGGTCAGATTTTTTTTTTTCTTAAAAACAGTATAATGGTTAGAATATCTTTAGCCTCAGTCCATTTTCAGTTGTAAAGTAGAGTATGAAAAAAAAATGTTCTAACTTACTTCATTTTTCATTCATCACTGAGTAAAAATGAATTTATTCAATAAAATAATAATTTTATTATTTTGTTTATTAATCTGTTTTAATACTAAAATGAAGTCGAGTTAGAGTAAAACCAACTCTAATACATAATTATTTTATTTTAGAAAAAATATGGAAATCTTATATCAGAGGTATTCTTCTCAAACATGTATGGTTTGAATAGATGCCGATTGGCTGTATTTTTAGTGATAGTTACATCTTGTAGAACTATGATTTCCTTAAGTATCAACGTGTCCATGTGTCATCGAAGAGGTTAACCAATATCATCTATGAAAAAAATGTAACAATCTAATTTCTGGTATATATGAAAATGATTAAGAAAATTGATTTGATTATATATGTCATCAAAGTTTGTTTAACTTTTCAGGTATACATTCATTTAGGATACTAGAGTTAAGCATGTTGAAGTGAAGTTGTGAAATGATGAATCTATCAAAAAGTGATTCATGCGAGTGAGACTACGACACGGAGAAATGTTATCTACTGATTGCAAGGTTAGAAAACATGCTTTTGAACTTTCGAAAAATTTATACTGTCTGTCAGACGAGATTGGAACCACAAACCAAAAGAGCAGGTATGGAAAGTACATTAACTATGGACGATCAAAACATTACAGATAGATTAAGATTTTTTTTCTTTAGTTGCTAATGTTCTTGGCAGAGGTAGAATCCACTGATCATTCTTTTAGCAGATGAATGATCATGCTTTCATTTTTTTTAATTGTTCCTTTCAACCAGAAATCGAACATTTGCATTAATAATATATCAGGAAAATCGCATAAAAAACCTTGATAGTGTCACTTACTAGCACTTTAAACTTTGAAGTTTTTTCGCTAACACTTCTTACCTTGAAAATGACAATTGTATCACATAAAACCTCCAAAGTCAAAAACTTACCTACTGAACAGGTAAAAAAATTAAATTAAATTAAAATTCAGAAAATTAAATAAAAATCATAAATTTAATTAAAACTAAAGAAAATTTTTTAAAACTAAATAAATTTCACAAAATAAATTTGACAATTCAAAAAATAAAAATATTTATTTAATATATATATTTTAAAATGTTACAAGATGATTCTTTAAAAATAACATTAAATAAAATTCACAAAATATTAGACAATTAAAAATTCAAAATAGTTTTCTAAATATTTTTTTTTTAAATATTTTTTTTCAAAAAAGTACAGGTTTATTTTTTAAAAAACTAACATATCATCATTGACATTAATAGTTTCAAACATATCAGTGTTTACAATAATAGTTTCTCAAATAATCATTAATATTGATGATTTCGACATATCTCCATCGATATTTTCTGACATCATCATTGAAAATGACGGTAGATATGTAAATAACGAAATTTTGACGACCGTCATTGTCAATGATGATATGCATAATGCATGTATTTTACTATTTTAAAACGATAAGAAGTCAATTTGATGGTTGTCAAAAACATTGTTATTTATTAAATTTATGAAGTTTTATTTAATTTAATGAATTTATATTTAATTTTCTGTATTTGAATATTTTTTAATTTTATTTCATTATAATTTTATATAATTTCTGATTTTATTTAATATTCTTAATATTTATTTAGTTTTATTTTTTTATTTATTTTCTGTATTTTTTTCATTTTCTGAATTTTTATTTAGTTTCTTAAATTTTATTTAATTTCTGAATTTAAATTAATTTTTATAAGTTTTGAATTAACTTTATGAAATTGTTATTTCATTTTATGAATATTTGATCAATTTCCTGATTTTCCTTTTAATTTTAATTAATTTTTATTTATTTTAATGAATAAAAACCAACACATCATCATTTTTATCTATTCATCATGTCAGTTTTAGACTTTAGAGATTTTATGTGATACTGTTGTCATTTTGAAAGTCAAAAGTGTTAGCGAAAAAATTTCAATGTTTAAAGTGTCGTTATTTTAAAAGTTTTTTATACCATTTTTCCATGATATATTTATGATGTAGAAAATCTAGTTGGATCTCAAACAGTTTTTCAACGAAATATTAGGAATTATTTATCCAAAAACTCACGAGTCAAACGTTTTGACTGCTGTTAAAAACCTTATGACTATCTAAAAAAAAGCTAAAATGTCTATTAATACTTTTTGTCGCAAGTTCCGATTTTACCCTCGTCGTTATACTGGTAAATAGAGATGGCGATTGGGCTCTCCCGTCCCGTCTCGTTCCGTACCGTAGCGGGTTCGTCATCGTGCGGATCACAGCGGGTTTGTCCCGCGCGGTCTTTCGAATGGCTGCCTAATCCTGTACCGCATAAATTTATAAGCCTTCGCGGGCCGTCCCGCGGGATGCCTTCTTTAGCTTCCTTCATAAATGTTAAAGCAGAAGAATTGTGTTAGGGAGTTGAAAAAGCTCAAAAACTTCGATCGCAACAACATCCAATGTGATCACTCGTCGGTTTAATGGTCTTGAAGTAAGTGAGAACCATTTGAACTGTGAATTTCAAGTATACTCCTTGTTTGATTCTTTGTAAATCAACATCTCTGCATAGCAACATAGCTTAATACTAGTAGTGTCTTCTTCTCTTTCAACCATTGTTGAACTTAGAGTGTAGAAACAAAATTCTGTAGTAACTCAAACACTCAATTCGAGCCGTTTAAAGAACAAACAGTAGCTCTTGAACAAGCAATAACTCTTTAACAACATCATTGTAACTAATTTTTTTTTTAAAACACCACTAAACAATACTGAAAACAAAACTTATCAATTTAAAGAAGAAAATCTCACAAAGTAATAAAGTAATTTATAGTACTGAAAACATAACTAAGTAGAAATAAAAACTTATGGTTGCGGGTCTTTAAAATCCCGCAGGTTGAGCTCGTCCCGCATTCGTCCCGTCCCGTTTTGAGTCCGTCCCGCATTCGTCCCGTCCCGTTTTGAGCCCGTCCCGCGAGGCCCGCAATTTTGCGGGCTCATCAAATGGAGGCCCAATCCCGTCCCGCAGCAAGCTTTTACGGGCCAGGCCCGCGGTCCAGGTCCTTGATTGCCATCCCTACTGGTAAACCCATAAATAAATAAATATATCCTTTTTTCCTTCCTTCTTCTCCTCGCCCGAGTCCAAACGCGATCTACCCTTCCTTGCTTCTCCCGCCGGTCATTTACTGCCGCCAATTGCAAGTTTACCGCTCAAATTCAAGCGATCTCGGATCTCATCGCAGACAGAGACTTTTGGTAAGTGTCTTATACTCCGCCTACAAATTTGTTCATGTTTACAGAAGCAATCCCAGCGAGTTCTAGATTTTCTCAATCGATACGATAAAACATGCATTGGAGTTCTATGGATGTGTTAAAGTAACGTAGATACGATGATTCTGTAATTTATATTTGATTTCATCTAAAAGAAACTGGGATTTGTTTGATCGTAGGTGATCAGCGATCAGATTCTGTCAATGGCTGTGTAAGTGCTTTCGATCTTATTATAAATCTCTTTGTTTATCTGATGAATCTACGAAATGGCTTATTTGATTTTCTTTTTGATTTTGAATTGGATTTGTACTCGCATTAGTTGTTTGGTTGTATCGGTTTCAATTTGGCTGATGTGTTATTTGATGCAGTGTTGCTTCTGCTCCTGGGAAGGTGTTGATGACTGGAGGCTACCTCATACTCGAGAGGCCAAACACAGGTCTTGTGTTGAGTACTAATGCACGTTTCTATGCCATTGTGAAGCCTATTAATGAAGAAGTCAAGCCTGAGAGCTGGGCCTGGGTATGCACAGAAACATTCTTCTTCCTCTCATTTCTGTGTTTTTTTTGGAAGTAATGATTGTTTGTTTGCTTCTTTTTTTTCTTCCCAGAAATGGACGGATGTTAAATTAACATCACCACAGCTCTCAAGAGAAAGCATGTATAAACTGTCACTTAAGCATTTGACTCTTCAGTGTGTCTCTGCAAGGCAAGATCCCAAAAACACTTTTTTTTTTTTAAGATGCGCTGCATCGTCCTTAATTTTTCAGTATCATAGGTGTTACTTTGGATAATATTTCATTTGTCGAATATAGGTGGTAGAGAACTTACACTTTTTTTTTCCTGAAAATAAATTTTCAGTGATTCAAGAAACCCTTTTGTGGAGCATGCTATACAGTATGCCATAGCTGCTGCTCATTTGGGAAGCGACAAGGACAAAGAAGCGCTGCACAAACTCTTCTTGCAAGGCAATCTTCAAGGCTCTGCTTTTTTTCATCATTTTATTTCTGAATTAGAGGCTGAATGTGTTATTATTTCTTTGAATCGTTTTTTTTTGCAGGTCTTGATATCACAATACTAGGCTCCAATGACTTTTACTCATACCGGAATCAGGTATTCCATCTTTTCCTTTGATGAAGACTGCGTAAACTAGACTTTCATTTGTTGCTTTATCCTTCCTGTTGAGATATACTTGCATAAAATGTTGATAATCTTGTTTATTCTGATAGATAGAATCGCTTGGGCTTCCAGTGACACCAGAATCGCTGGCTACCCTTGCACCTTTTGCATCAATCACATTCAACTCAGGAGAGACAAATGGTGCTAACTGCAAGCCTGAAGTAGCAAAAACTGGCTTAGGGTCTTCTGCAGCAATGACAACAGCTGTGGTTGCAGCTCTGTTGCATTATCTCGGAGTGGTTAACCTATCCGATCCATGTAAAGAAGGAAAGTTTGGTTGTTCTGATCTAGATGTTATCCATATGATAGCACAAACATCTCACTGTCTTGCACAAGGGAAGGTCGGAAGTGGGTTTGATGTCAGCTGTGCGGTCTATGGGAGTCAGCGCTATGTTCGCTTCTCTCCAGACGTCTTGTCATTTGCTAAGGTCTGTAATAAGAAGTTTACTTTGTAAAATTTCCTAGAAAAGTTGGGAATATACTGACAACTACCAAATTTTGTAGGTTGCAGTAACGGGTATGCCATTACATGAAGTTATTGGCGGAATCTTGAAGGGAAAATGGGACCATGAAAGAACCGAGTTCTGTTTACCTCCACTGATGAATCTTGTACGGAAATAATCAGACCAAATGTCTATTACCTGAACAAAACTTTTGTCCACCTCTTATCCCCTGTGAAACCCGGTGTACTAAAAATTATTTTTATCTTATATAGTTCCTTGGAGAACCTGGAAGTGGTGGATCCTCCTCACCATCGATGGTAGGTGCTGTAAAGAAGTGGCAAATGTCTGATCCAGAGAAAGCACGAGAAAACTGGCAAAAGTTGTCAGATGCAAATTTGGAGCTGGAAACTAAGCTAAACAGTCTGAGCAAATTAGCCAAAGACCACTGGGATGTTTATCTAGGTGTCATCAAGTCTTGTAGTGTGCTTACTTCTGAAAAGGTATATTTCCCATTTACTTTGATTTCATTAGATATTTTGCATCAAGGAGCCGCTTGGTTGATTTTGCCTCTTCTATCTGATGTTTAGTGGGTGCTACATGCCACTGAACCAATCAACGAAGTGATTATTAGAGAACTCTTAGGAGCAAAGGATGCTATGTTGAGGATTAGGATTCTTATGCGGCAGATGGGTGAAGCTGCTGGTGTTCCAGTAAGTTATTGTGTTATTCTGCTTCATATCTCACAATTGACCATTTGTGACTGATAACTTTGTGCTGATACATATAATAAGCATACAATATATAAGGGTTCTGTATCAGCATTTCAAGAAAATTGAATGGTTTGGCATCTTCATTGACCTTTGAGTTACCATGGAATTGCAGATAGAACCTGAGTCTCAAACTCAACTTCTGGATTCTACAATGAATGCTGAAGGGGTTCTACTTGCTGGTGTTCCCGGGGCTGGTGGGTTTGATGCCATATTCGCAATTACTCTAGGGGATTCTGGAAGCAAACTGACCCAGGCATGGAGTTCACACAATGTTCTGGCATTGTTGGTGAAAGAAGACCCACACGGCGTTTGCCTAGAAAGTGGTGATCCACGCACCACAGGTATTACTTCAGGCGTTTCATCAATTCATATTGAGTAACCTACATTGTTTGGCAGTGTCCAATGAAAGAGGCTCATCACCAAGGCTGGTTGAGTATACTATTTTGCATATAGACTTGGGTGCTAAGTGCATTTTTTTCACCCATTTGTATGTCTTTTGACCGTCTGGAAAGAACTCGCTGAAAGAAAAAACACAGTAAGGAATAATTTAGAATGGTCTTATTTGTGTTTGTTTCAATTCACTGCTTCTGACGTTGGTATCTCAATGCTTGAAAGAGTAGGATCCAAATCTACATTAATCTTTACAAGAACAAGTTCCATAGATCATGGAGATTTTTAAATACGATCTTATCTCTTCAAATGAACAATGAATAGCAAAGTCAAAGGTCACCTTAAACCACGAACTGAAAAAACAAACTTCATCATAACTAATGATCGAGGAAGAAGCACAAAGTTAACTATTTTAGAATCGATGATACAATATGTTAGCCCAAGTCTGAATAAAATATGTTTGACTAGAGGAAGAAGCACAAACTTTTGCAGATAGTTGCAACCTGCGGTTTGACAGAGTGTGCAGACCTCTGTTTGGACACTGCAAATGTGGTGGCCGAGAAGAGATTCCGAAAAATCTCAGATCAAATCTCCAATCTCTGCATAATGAGACAATTAAGAAACAGTCAAAATGTAAACCAATGTTTGAAAATCCAATCAAAACTTTGGATCCATAATATCAAACAATGAAAACTTCCTTAATAATACATGAATCCATAGTAAGATGCCCTGAAATCAAAATCAATTCTTGATCGCTTTCATCCTCTTTCTTAGATATTGTATCAGTCCCTTCCTTAGAAATAGTCGTTTTTGATTCTTGATGTTATTTCTTTGATCGATTTATAAAAAGAGGACAAATCGATTGCATCTTTATCTAACACACGATACTTGGAACTCAGATCATAAGGGAGGCGTCTCCAGAAAGTTTCTTTTTTCTTAATGTTCGAAAACTTCGGATAAATCATCTTGAATGGTAACACTCCATAGGGATAAATCATCTTGAATGGTTCCAGAGATTACTGATTTGATGTCTTTGGTTGCTCGTCGATTTTTTTGATTTGTTTCTGAAACCATGGACCTTGAAAATCCATGTTTATCTAACCTTGAAAATCAGAAATGATAAAGGCAAAAAATTATAAAACATCAGAAAAATAGAACACAAGATCATACCAGTAGGTATATAGAAAATATCAGAGATTTTCCTACTCAAGAGAACACAAACACAATACACGAAGACAGTACTCTTTCGATGGCGTGCGTTCGGAGATGAGGTTGGAAGAGAGGCTAGTGATTCATCATACATCAATGATATGTAATTTTACACCATCTGCGATGGAAACTCGCCATATGAAATCAAGGATCTGGAAGGATGAAATGCTAAAACCACGATATCAAACCCTCCAAACATTTTGGCTCTTTTTTTATCCACATTAGTGGCTTGAAAAGAACTCATTTTTTTGGAAGTATGGCTCTTAGAAATAAATCCCACCAATTCTGACAGTTGCAACAAATTTCAGTAGAGCAAGACAACTGAAACGCCTAGATGTGAGAGTCGAGACATGGTAGATCACTAGATAACTGAACACTCTACCAAAGATGCATGATCGTTGATAGCCCGAGGCCATTGCAGAGCTTCAGCAACAACAAACGATTGAAACCATTTTCACTTCAAGACCACCTCAAATAGAAATAGAACCATTTGCACAACTGAAGATAACAGACAGAGAGACTGAAGAAGAAAACAATTTTTAAACTCCAAAAGCATATGCCGCTCCTTGCCGTCAAATCTGCACAAAGGTCACCGGATCTGAAACCACCGCATGTTACACCATATAGAGAGGAGAAAGCGAGATACGCAGCAAGAAGCAACCAAAACCCATAGAAACGTCACACAAGGTGAAGCTCCAATGCGATACAACAAACCGAACACGAATAATGATGTAATACTATTTGTTAATAGTGCTAGTAGGAAGACGTAAATAGAAATTTAGGAGATAAAAAGAAAACGAGTTTAGTCTACCTTCATCAACTTTACGGTCTTAGTCGTATCGTAGTATTCTTCTTTTTCTCATTAAATATTAAACTATTTTATCAAGTTTCTCCTGATTTCTACTAACTAGATAGAGATAAGAGTAATTAGTGCCAGTGCATTCAAAGACAGTCCTATTTAGCCGTGTACCACTGTCTTAAGTAAATAATTTCATATGACTATTTTGCCATTTCCAGCTACACATTTATGGCGTTCAGAAATTCTGCTGCGTGCCAAAGTGCTCATGTCCAACCACTGGATAATTTTCTGATTCCTTTCTTTTTGTAAAAAAAATTAAACAGTATAATTTTCCTTTATCTAATTCATTTTTAGCATCAAAGAGGCACACATATTTGCATTTCCTCAACCAGCATTTTTCAGTCTTCTTTCTTTTTTTTTAACATTATTTGTTGATTCATTTTTCATCTATTTTCCTTCCCCAGATCTCATGTTCTTGTTTCTGCAGAATCCTAAATCCCTAATTCATCACTTCTAGTTTATCTTTACTCATTCAGATGAACGAAATACCACTTCTTCCTAGAATGTTCTCCGTTTGTGAAGAGTCGATGGGTGACTGTATCAACTCGTATCACAAAATCAAGAAGACGGAGATGATTACCAACCATATGAACTCATCAAGAATTAAGAAGAAGCATGTGGTAATCGCCGAATCCGAAAGCGGGGGCGAGATGGCCGACGAATAGATGGCAAATGAAGAAGACAATGTGGTGAGGGCTGATAAACCATTACATGCAACTAAGTATTGTCTAATTCCCAACCATGCTAAAAACATTGATATTTTGGTAAATGATCAATTAGTAGTCAAGTTTTTATTTAGTCGCTAGCACTTCTTTGAGCAAGTATCTAATTATTTCTGAGTTTCGCTATTTCGAAAGCTTAGCGGTTACTTGCATTATTATCCACTAAACATGTTATGAATTCTCACTCGTTTAACCTCTATTTAATTTATTCACATTTGTTATAAAGTAAATTGATATTTTAGTTGCTAAGCGCATTATTAGTGGCAATGAAATCCGTTAACTGTAGTGTAGAAAATAAAGTTCTCTATTAGACTTGTTTCCATTTAGTTGTCGGCTAGTTTAATTAGTTGCATGCTAACTTTAGAGCTAACTGATAATAATAATGTTACAAGTTAAATGTTTTGGCAGACTGCTACTAGTGCTAATACATTATAGTGCCTCAGTCTGAACTTCACACATGTCCCTTCTTCTTTGATTGCAGACTGCTACTAGTGCTAATACATTATAGTGTCTCAGTATGAACTTCACACATGTCCATTCTTCTTTGATTGCAGGTGCCTGTCAGGTCTATTCTTGATGATCCATACGAATAATTGTCTGATGGACTAGATCCTCACCTTCTGCATATAACCTAAATCAATCACTTACAGAACCAAATAACATTAATCATTTTCCCTTCTTCACACATAGCTCTTCTAGCCTATGTTTTATTCAAATTTGTTATGAAATAAATTGAAATTTTAGTTGCTAAGCGTATTATTAGCGGCAATGAAGTCTGTTAATTTTAGTGTACAAAATATAGTTTCTATTAGCCTTGTTTCCATTTAGTTGTCTGCTATTTTTAATTAATTGCAGACTTACTTCAAAGCTAACCGCTAATAAAAATGTTATCGGTTAAATGTATTGGTAGGCTGCTACTAGTGCTGCTATTACATTATCTGAGCTTCACACATGTCACTTCGTCCTTGATTGTAGATGCATGTTAGGTCTATTCTTGATGATCCGTACAAACAATGGTATGATGGACTAGATTCTCACCTTCTGCATATAACCCAAATAAATCAGTTACAGAACCAAATAACGTTAACATGTAAAGACATAATTAACTGTTAAATATTAAATTATCAAAGTATGGATTCTAACCAAGTATCTGACAATCATCACCATCATTGTTATCTGGTTATGGGTCATCACTGCCTAAGCCTACAACCCCAGACCCCTAACCTATCTGAAAATTTCAGAACTGAATTTCATGGATGGCTGGTCCAGTCACTTTGTTTTTGCCTTTATCATTTGCATCTCTAAGCCACCCGACAATCCCACCCGTAGCTGCTAATAACAAATATTACATGTAAAGGTTCCGGTATCAGTTAAGAACAAATATAACATGTAATGGTTTCATATTATTCCCTAACCACCCATATTACCAAACAATACCACGTAGTAGCGGAGTTTTATACCTCTCTAAGGTATTGGTTTCGACGGAACAACATCTGTTTGTTCCCTCCTCTGCCGCGCCGTACTCATCCCTTCTCATTATCATGTACCGGTCAACATCCTTGTGTCCAAAAGTCACGCACATCTGCAAGTCCATGAAATCCATCTTCACCGCCTTAAAGAATTCAACATCTCTGTTATCAAGTAAATTGACAGGTGGAATTGTGTAATCTTCATAGATATTCATCCACTCTGAAAAATTATAGGTCAAAGCCAAGTGTTCATAAATGAGCACAGATACTTCTCCCTCACCATCATATAAATTCACTTCTTTATCCAGGAGTCCATCGACTGCTCCGCCATCCATCGTCTGACCCACTTTCTGAAAAAAATTTCCCACCAAATCTGAGTTTCTCAGCAGTCTGACATACACACCTCGTATACCGCCGAATCTCCATTCTGCAAAGTAAGGGTAGTTTGGTCCGCACATGCACAAAAGGATAATCCTTTTAGGATTTTCTAAGGCAATGGGTATTTGACCAATTTGGGCTCTTCTTAGGGATATTACACCCATTAACTCTAGAGATAAATACTGCACGAAAGCTAAATATTTCACATTAATGTCAAGAACACAAATTTTACTCAACCAATTAATATTTCCTCCGTTTTATATTAAGTGTCGTTGTAGGACATTTTTTTTACAAAATAAATGTCATTTTAACATTTCAATGTAAAATTAATTAACTTTATTCTACGATTTATTTTTCTATTGGTTGAAATAGAAGTAGGTGTATAAATAATAATATTTTTATATGAAAAATATGAAAAATTAACTAATTTATTAATCTCTGTGCAAGAGTCTTAAATGACGTTTAAAATAAAACAGAGAGAGTATACATTATTTGAAACTATATGCAAGAGAAACTCACCTATACACCATCTTACGACACTAAAATTGAAAAAGTTAAGCATTTACAAATCAAAACATCATTTTCATGTTTTTCTTCTGTATGTCCAATATATTAACTTATGCAAGTTACAAATAGATTTAATATTTATTACCATTAACAATTATAAAAAATATATATTTAACCACAATCCGCGCGTAGCGCGGCCCTCAGCCTAGTATACCATAAATTCAACTAGAATAGAACAAAATAAATAGTACAATACATATTGATGAACAAAATAGAACATTATTTATTAATTGTCAAATTATTAACAGGACCTCGACCTGACCTCGATCCCTTACATATTAAACCTTTCCACAACCATTAAATACTACGCCAACCCCCTAATTAGTAAATCTAAATCCTAATTAGTAAACTATAAACCCAAGTATAACCTATAAATGTTTTTACTATATCTTTATCAGCCATAGTATGGATCGGAAATATTAAACTCTGTACCACCTGCTTAAATACTAAAACCTTAGAAAACTCCCTAGTTACTAAGTATAAACCCAAACAAAATTTATATAATATATTGTCAATTTTCTCAATGTACACGACATAGTATAAAATCTCTATAAATAGTATAGAAGGGCTGGTCCATCCATTTACATTTGCCAAATGACCAAGTTTGAGAAGTAAATTACTAAAAATCTAAACCCTAATTACTAAACCCTACACCCTAATCACGAAACCCTAAACCCTAAATTCTAAACCTAAATCTCAAATATAAACCTTAAACCCTAAATTCTAAACTCAAATCTCAGAATCTCAAATATAAATACTCAAATGATCAAATATGTCCAACATTGAAAAAATTGAATTCCATATTACAATCAATCACACAAAATGAAAGTGGATATAAATTTATGAAGACATGCCAAATTAGTACATTTTTAGAAATAGTAGAGCATTTCGTCTCAAATAGTGTGGTATCCTTACACAAATAGCTACACTAAAGAATATATACTATACTATTCATTTCACTGCATATATTATAGATGTAAAGTTCATCTTCTTTCAATTCTTTTTTTTTTGTACATGCTGATACATATTCACTTGACTCACAGTCATTATTCTTCACCACCATATAGAGATCGTCTTCATCTCCTAATGTATCATGGATCTAACCCTGATACGATAATCCCAATCTCATTTGCAAGATAAAAAATGAAAACAATATGAAAAAAACATGATTGTGAAAATCAATGAGTTAAGAGAAAGAGGAAAAGAAATGAAAGAGTTGATGTGTGTGCTCACCGTGGAAGCCTTCATCACTACCTCTTCTTTACCATAATTGGTTGTCCTTCTCGTGAGAAAAAATCAATTCAAGATAAAATCTAGGAAGAAGAATTTCACCTTCTGGAAAACTACGAAAATAAATTATATGAGAGGGTGTGTGATTTTCAAGGGGCCACAAGTTACTTTTCAGTATTATTATTAATCTTTTTTTTTTCTTGCAGGTTTCAACCGGTTGTATGTGAGGGAAATATGAAATTATTATATATAAGAGGCATGGTGTATAGATGATGTAGGTATTTTGGTTAGGTATTGAATCATAATTTGTTTGAAGGTTATAAAAGACAATTTATTTTAAATATAAGAATTATCTGCTGTACAAATAAAAGGAAAATCAGAAAATACAAAATTTTATAAAAATCATAGGGTTAAATTATTTAAGTGGCATGGATGTGTAAATATTTTTGAAATAGAAAGACACCTCAAAAATGCAATTCAGTTTTAATAGGATATATATAGATCATGTATGTGGGGCAAAATTCATAAACACCAAAATCTAGTCAAACGATTTCATAAGGTTGATGTAAAATCGGAGCTATAATCAGTGGCGGATCCAAAAAAATTATGTGAAGTCAGAAAGGCTTCAAGGTGTAATTGGAGAGATTTGAGCCCAATTTTTGTGGGTTTCATGAGATATCTAACCAACTACACCATAAATGATCAATGAACATAACCTACAAAATAATTTTCTGTTATTTGGTGTCAACTTATCCCATAAATCATCAAGTAAGTCCGCCACTGGCTATAAAATCATTCTGACATAATTCTTGGTCATCCCCAAGATGTTTACAGGACATTTTAGATGTCCGAGGATTCATTGATATGGAGCCAAAGAATCAGAAGAGGTAATCAAACACCATCATAGGAGAAGCCACCAAATCAATTGTTAGAAGGTTTAGAGGATTCGATAACCAAACTAAAAGAGAATGTTTTTCGTGAGGTGGATATAGCTTTGTGGAAATATTGTGAGGATAAGTTCAAAAAGAAATTCTCATCGAAGCGACTTGGTTTCAAAAACCGCCAAAGTTAGCTAGCCATAATGCTCGTTGAGTAGAGGAGTATGGATGCGATACTTAAAAGTTTTCTTTTACCACATGGCTAACAATGAAAACATATTAGCAACTAGAGACTGGAGAGAGAATGCTGCAATGGAACACTACGGTGAACACTGATTTTCATCTTCTTCTTTTTTTGGTGAAAATTGCAAGAAATGTGATACAAACGAACAACTGTCCAAGTCTCGAGATTTACGGATTGTTGTTTGCTTCCACGTTTTTTACCTTTTTTCGTGGACCAATTTACTTAGGCTCTGCAATTAGTTATCATCTTAATGTATTACCTTTTGCTGGAGATAATCATGAAGTTAACTTAGGGAATAAGTTATGATAATCATAAGAAAAATATGATTAAGAAAAAGGAAGTTCCTAAGATTTTAGGAAACTTAGATATATATATATATATATATATATATATATATATATATATATATATATATATATATATATATAAAGAGTTGCAAGAGTGTTGCATACCTTTGAAAGTTTTATAAATTGTGTGTGAGAAGCTTAAGGTTTTGAGTATTTCCTTAAGAGAGATTAATAAAGAGAGTTCTTTATTTGAGTTCATATTCAATCCTTAAAACAATACCTTTAACTTCATTTCTTAATGATATTTACACTAGAAAAAAAAAAGTGTCCAAGCCATGTCTAAACAATGAATAGTATATAATAAATATGAAGAGCGGCTATAAGGCTGTGCCAAGAGTTTTGCACAGCTTTTTTTTTTCTTTTTTTTTGAAGTTCTGTAAGATCTAGGGTCCTAAATTTTATGACATATTATTCTACAACATGTATACAGAAAAGGCTGAAAAAACATGAAGAGAAAAGTGTCTCTAAAAAGATATCTTTAGTGTGACTTTATAAAACGTTTTTGTTTTTAAGCTAGTTGATATTTTCAATCCTCAAATTTTTAACCAAAATTTTAATTCTTTTCACCATTTTACATTAAAAAAATGCATGCCTTATCAAGCAGATGGTTCACACAAACTCGGACCTGATAAATACATAAAGTAACCAAGTTGCTTTGACTTAGTAGTAAAAAGGTTTCAGCTAGAGCTTTTGCCCTAGGTTTCAAGTAGCATTCGCCACCTTGCCATGTCTTTAACCATTGAGTTTTGAGTACCTGGATGCAAGACCTTGTGGGATTAGTCTTTGGAACTAGAAAGCTTTTCGGATACCTACGGTTATAAAAAAAATACATAAACTAAAATAAGTGTTGTATTGATGTACTGATGAACAAAAAATATCGTATCGAAAGAAAGAAACAACAAGGAAAAAGAAAAAATATCTTAGTCAGGTCTTTTTTAACTTTGAATTTTTACCTATAATTTAAATAAATAAACGCACACACAAGAATAATTGGTTGGTATTTGGATGTATATATTAGAAGAAGCAAACCAATCTCTCTTCTCCAACTATTCCTACTCTCTCACCCCAAAATATACACAAGAATAATTTAGGTTTCTTTTCGTAATCATCCCACCAAAAGTTATCTCTCTCGCGTTAGTTTTTAATTCTTTTAGATGCAAGACTCTTCTCTTCCACGATCACCGGCGCCGGAGAGGACCGGCAAGAACTCGAAGACTAAAAATGAGCAAAAGAGTGTTTCTAAGCATTCTAATTTTCGTGGGGTCAGAATGAGACAATGGGGCAAATGGGTGTCTGAAATCAGAGAGCCAGGAAAGAAATCAAGAATCTGGCTCGGCACTTTCGCCACGCCGGAGATGGCGGCGCGTGCACACGACGTCGCGGCTCTAGCTATCAAAGGTGGCTCTGCTCACCTCAATTTCCCGGAGCTCGCTAGCCATTTGCCGAGACCGGCAAGCGCTGATCCTAAAGATATTCAAGCAGCTGCCACAGCAGCCGCCATAGAATGGAAACCACCGGAGTCTCCTTCGAGCACAGCTTCTTCGTCTGTGACGTCATCTTCAGTCGCGGACGACGCTTTCTTGGATCTCCCTGATCTTTCGCTAGACGTGAACGATCGCAGAGTGGAAGGATTCTGGGACTCGTTTCCGTACGAAGAACCTTGCTGCATGAAACATTATTAGAATCGGACGCTAATCCCGGCCGGCTAATGATTTTTCCCGTAACGATGGGAACTGGTGTCGTTATGTAAGTTTTGTCATTGTGGGGTTTTTGCTTTTGTGTTTTCTTTAAAGAACATTTACGTGCGAATAAGTTTCCAAATGTGTGACGTGTTTGTTATAAAAAAAACGTGGGACGTGTAATTTATTGTTTTGTAAAAAGGGACGTGTAATTTATTACGAACGTAACAAACGGTTCTATTTATTGCGTTGTTATTTTCTACAGTTTAGCCAATCTTTTTTTTCTTATTCACATAAGAAAAATACTTGGCTTCACCCCTAAACCCTAAACCTCTAGTTTCACACCAACCAATAGTTATTTTAGATTTTGTATCTTATAAAAAAAGGAAATCAAATAAACCAAACAATTATTATTTTGTGAAATAAAGATTATGTTTCTAAAATAAATAAATAATTATTACATCTATACTGCGATTAATTTTGCATCACAAAAACATATGCATTGGAAATCATGAGACTAATTATGTACAAATAAAGACGAAGGCGGTCGGGGATTTAAAGATCTCACAGGCTTCAACATGGCAATGTTGGGCAAGCAGTTATGGCGTCTGATTGAAAAGCCAAATACTTTATTTTCTCGAGTTTTTAAAGGACGGTGCTACATGAATGTCTCATCCTTAGAACCGATTAGATCATATTCCCCGTCATATGGCTGTCAGAGAATGGTACCAGTTAGATCTCTGGTTGCCAAATGACTAATCAAAAGTTTGGGAACAAGATCATCTATCTCTGCATGGCACGATCCTTGGCTCCCAACCACTCGTCCGAGACCAGCATATAAAAACCAACATAACATTTATCCGGACTAGGAACTGGGCATTTTAACATGGACCCAAAATTCCGAACAGGAACCGATTCGAACCCGAACCAAAAATTTAGAAGTACTTTTTGGGTCTAAATTTCTTTTACCTGAATAAATCCGGACTTGAAGAGAGCCGACCTGAATAGGCACACAATCGAAAAAGAATTAACCCGAATAGACCTGGCCCGATAAGAACCGATTTATACTCAACTTAAAAACATTTATTTTGAAAACTATGATTTTTGGTGCTCTGTTTTATATGTATAATTTTAAATTAGTTGAACTATATTTTGTTAACAATATTTAATATTATTTTGTCACATTTATTTAATATGAATTTAAAATGTAAAATTTAGAGTTTAAAAATGTTTTATGTTAATTATTAATAGTTTAATTTAAGTTATTTTGTAAATATTAAAATCTGTATATATATATAGACTAAATTTGAGTGAGTTTGTTATGCCTTGTCTTATCAGATTCTAAATATCAGAACCCGATACAGACCCAATTTTACATGTATTGGAATTATAGACCTGAACCGGTCCGAACCCGACAAACCCGACTCGGAACCAACCCGGAAAATTATAGATACCTATATGGGTATAAATTTCAAGGACACGAAAGATCCAGACCCGACCCGAATCGACCCGAGGATTTGGATGCCCATGCCTAATTCGGACCTTAGAGTGGACTCTTTCATTAATTTTTATACATGAACATGGAAATTGCAGGGACTTAGTTCTTTGGTAGATCCTCATGATCTTAAAATCATTGAAAGCATACAGCTGAACAGGAATCAGATGGCGGATCAGGATTGATGGCATTATACTAATAACGGAAAATACACGGTCAAATCAGGATATCACGTTGAACGGGTGTATCTAGACAAGAAAAAATCTCCACTAGTGTTTGGCCCTAACGTTGATCTTCTAAAAGCATTCTGCTGAAAAGTAAACTGTCCACCAGAAATAATGCATTTCTTATGGCAGTTAGTGTCGGGATGTATACAATTTAGGAAAAATCTGTATGCAAGAAGGATGTATAGGAGGACTTATGTTGTAACAGTGGAGCTTTGGAGGAATCAATAAATTATGTGTTATTTTTGAATTTTCACCGGTGCGTCTAGTTGGACACTCTCAAAGATACCAACAAATCCAGCTATATTTTCCACTAGTATCCTCTTCACAAACCTGGATCACCTATTTGAGAGAGTTACAACGCAAATGGAAGATTATCGATTTGCATGGATACTTTGGTACATTTATAGACTTTTAAAGAATTGGAAGGTTTTCACTGATTTTAACAAACAAATGCATCCATATTTATAGAATCCTTACAGCTTTTATAGATTGTCATGGATTCATAATTACATTAATTTTTGTTATTGTTTATGTAAAATAATTATTTAAAAATATTCTTTTAGAAAAAAAAATTCATATAATATGTGAATGATGTGTTGAAAATATTTTGAACTTCACAGTGAGGCATATAAATATATATGATAAACCATTTTCTATGGTATTAAATCTTTCAAAGACATGTTATATGAATATGAAAAATCAGGTTTTTGTTATTTTATAATTTCCATGGTATTAGCTTTTTGCAAGACATATTACATATAATTAAAAAATTGTGAATACCATCTATAACTCTAGTATTTTTAAAGTAGTGATTGATGAGTTAAAATGCAAAGAATTATTTTTCAATAAGACAAGTATTTAATAGAATTGCAAAATCTAAAAAGACTCAACTTTTTGAATAACAAAAGATTCTACAATGAATTACCAAATAACAAAAGATTTTATTACGATTTTAAGAACTACTAAACCAATATCAATAGAATCTTTAAATTCTTAAAGTCTCCCACTAACCCCCCCCCCCCCCCCCCTAATAATTTGGACATTAATCCCAAGGAAACGCTAAAATTAGCAGAGACAGGATCCACCCTTTGGGCTGAGGCACTTGTTTCAATTATACAACGGGCGGCTCCTCATGTAAAAAACATGAGCTTCCCTGTAACTCTCGGGCGTTGGTGTTTCACATATGGATCTTGCAATGATAAAGAGTGTTTTTTTTTTCAGGGTAAGGTTGATATAGTACACTAGAAGGATTTGATGGTTTGATGGGGGCGAGAAATGTAAGGGGTAGTCTATCACCTCCACATTCGGAGGTGGAAGCTCTAATTTGGGCAATTGAGTATGTGGAATTTACGCCAGCTGAAGGTCAAATTGCAATAGATTATTCTTAATTAGTGAAGATGGTTTCAGAACAAGAATAATGACCAGCGTTTGCAACTTATATGACAGATATCACGATCCTAAAAAAAAGTTTTCACAACTCGGAGATCATTCATGTACCCAAAATGCATAACACGAATGCGAATAGTTTAGTATGTAGTGTCAGCAAATAATCGTCTTTTATCCTTCACATTGATGCAAAGCTACCATTTTGGTTTATAAAATCAGTATGAGTAATGACAAAAAAGGTTTTATAGTCTAGGGTTTTTTTTTTTTGGTTTTAGGATTAACTCTAAGATTTAAGATTTAATGTTTAGGGTTTAGAGTTTTGCTGAGAGTTAAGATCAAATATTATTTTTCTTTTTTTGGCAACTAATACTATCTTCTAATTATTTTTTACTTTTTTTTTTGATAAGCAGAATATTACTCCTACTTAGCAAACTTTTTGTTGGAATCAACTTATCATTTTAGGGTGAACCTTTAGGAAGTATGTGCAAGAAAAATTCCTTGTAAAATAAAATAAAAATATAACTGAAATAAATTTAAAGGGATACTTCAAAAATACAATTTTAAAATATTTAAATATTTAGACATATCAAAATAATAGATATTTACAAAAAATAATTAAAGATAACCTAGTTTATATTTGAAATTACTATACTGAATATTATTTTTTTCTTTTTGATGCTGTGTTAGATTGGTTTACACATAATTTAAAACATGTTAGTTTTAATACTATCTATCTTATTAAAGAAAGTATTATATAAAACTAGCATTTGGTTGATGTATTTATTATTATTGGTGCCATTTGAAATTATTATAATTTTAAATTTTTGATTAATGATAATAACGCCAAAACAATTACTAATTTTTTAAGTAGTAAAAATAACTTATTTTATCTTTAAATATCTTTTTGTTATATATATATATTCCTTTATTCAGAAATGATATCATTAATCTTACATGGCATATTACGAAAAATATCTTTGAAATTTCTAAGCATGATTATAATTTCATTAAGACTATTTTTGCCTTTAGTTTTAGACCATAAACATCAAAATAATTAATCCAAAACAAAATTACTAAAAATGCAGTCCAATATGTTTTCCTTAAGATTTTATTTTAATAAACAATCCACATCTTTTTGTTTAATTAAAATGTAATTTTCTTTTTTTTTGAACAAAGTTAAAATGTATTTTTCATTTATCATAATAATTTTATACTTTATAATTTTGATATTTTATTTTACTTCATAAAATATGTTTTTCTGGGTATAAATATTATAATTAATTAAAATTTTAATTCAGTTGAATTAATTTAACTGAAAATGAAATATTATATATATATATATATATATATCATAAAAGAAAATAAATAATTATAAGAAAATGATCATACGACCATCAATTTTTATATGATAAAAGTTTGTTGCGGGTTGTTTCATTAAATATGTATTATATTTATCAGGTACAAGATGGGTTAAAAATATTTAGTAATAATATATTAAAATAAACTGTATCAATTCAAGATAGATTATAAATGCAAAACGGGTTAAATATATTACTTAAGTTATGTACAAGATTGTAATTTCCAATAAGTAACACTTTTGTTAAACAAAAACAACGTCTCGCAGTTTACAAGCACATATCAAAATTTATCAATTTTCATCAATACAGTAATTAATATCTTTTATCTCTTTATAAATTTATTAAATTTATAGTTTTAAAACAGAAGTTTTATTTAAAATTAAAAAAATAACTAATTTGCAACGAAAAGAATTATAAATTTTATTATTTTCATATGAAATGCATAATAAATATCTAAAATACTTATATATATATATATATAAGCTTAATGATATCCACCCTTTTCAAATATACTCACATAAACATTAAGCTTGGACACGTTTTGCCTATCCAAAAGTATAGTTTACCATGGATTTACGTTGTATTTGTTGAAAATATAGCAGACAAAGCAAGAAAAGGTAGAATACAAAAACGAAAAATGGTAAAGCAAAATTGTACTCCCTACAGTGGCGGATCTAGAAACGTTACTAGTCGGGGGCACAATATTATAAATATATTCATAATTCAAATATATTTTATATATAATGCTGTGTATTAGCTAAATAATAACTACATTTTTATTTTAAGATACTATATTATATTTTTTGTTAATCCTATTTTGTTCACAAGAAATAACTTAGTTCTCCTAGAATTTTTTTCCAACAAACTCTAGTATAAAGGAAATGAATGAAGGTATAACCTAGTTTCTTTATAGGTATAAACTATTTTCAAAGAAAAAGAAATAAAAAGAAAATCATGCATAACAAAATAAATGCACAAAAAAAACAAATTACATGGATATAATACGAGACAAAAGGGTTAAAAGCTTCAGTAACACAGACAATAATACGAGACGAAACAAAAAATATGTTAAAAAGCTTCAGTTACGGGATATCGAACCCACACACAAACAAAAGACAGGGGCACGCTAAGTCCACTGAAATACATGACCAAAACATGACAGTGGTAAACAAAAAAATTATTTAATCAGTAGGGGCACGTGACTCCGTATCCATCAACATGGATCCGCCTCCGACTCCCCTACCCACAGCTTAAACCCTAATTTAATCTATACCCTAAATTTCCCAGCATAACCCTTTATTCCATAGACACAAAGTTATCACCTCATATGTATTTTGTTTTTTAATTTCATCATTCTTTTAGGATAATCAACCAATTCACCCAATGGTAAATTAATTAAAAGGTCCAGAAAAGAGAGATGTAAACTAATGGTAGATACAAACTCTATCGTTTCTGTCCTTTTCCTTTCTCATTTTGATTTTCTCTTTTTTGCTAGGCCCTCATCTTATTGGTTCGTATAAAGTTGGGAAATTAAACTATTAAAGGACAACATTAGTCTTGAACAAAAAAGGACACAGTGGTCCATTTATTAAATAAATATGTGGTGTATTTAATGTAGAGCTGGAATGGATTGGATATCCGAGATATTTTAAGGTACCCGGATCCGGATTCGTATCCGGCGAATCCATATTTTTCCTAACCTTATCCGGATTCGGAATTTTCGGATAAAATATTAACAATAATTAAAAAAATAAAATATGTACAATATTTTTAATTATATTTATGTATACTATAACAAAGTTAGTATATATATATATATATATTAGTATAGAAATAAAAATATAGTAAATAAAATTAGTTTATATATATATATATATATATTCTTATTTTTAAAATAATTATCAATAAAAATTACAGATCTGGATATCCGGACCAAAAAATCAAGATATCCGGATCTGGATTCAATTTACACGGATCCAATATTTTACTATCCGGATTCGGATCCGGCCCTTCCGGATATCCGGATTATTAGAGCGGATCCGGATCGAATCTCAAATCGAATCCGAATTCCGGTTAATAATTCAAAACCTAATTTAATGTACTATACCTTTTGTAGTTAGTAACTAACTTTCATTCTTATAGTGTCACTATTTTTCTAACCACCATACTACGTTAACCAAATTTTATCGGCAAATATCATATGTAAACTGTTCAGACAATTGAGTATGAAACAATTATATGTTTTATTTAATATTTATATAAGTATGACAAGGAAAAAGCTAAGTAATATTTTTTTTGTTAATGAAGTTTGTTTATTGCTTACCAAAGAACTAAGGGAAACAAAAAGAAGAAGAAGAAAAAACTAAGAAACGTATTTTTGCGATGTTTTTTTCTAACATTGATCGGTAGGAGACTGATTGATATCAATCTATCTTTCTAACAAAATTATTATAATTTCTCGATCTGAAAATGTAACGTGACTAACGTCTAATTCATTTATTAAGATAGCAAGATTTATTCACAGGAATTTGTACTACATCGATTGTTTTGTTCAAGTGTGGTTTCTCACACCATCAAATTTGAGTAATAGATTGTTTGATGATATTTTTTTTTTATAAAATTGTATTAAAATAAACTTTTCATGTCTACTAGATCTACTTTCAAAGGGGGTATGGTGATGACTGATGACATAGAGGAATGTTTTCGTTTAAAACTTTGTTTACGCGCATCTGAACATGTTCATAAATTTTCCAAATTATCATTGTTCTCATTTTTTTAGTTTACTGTAGTTTTAAAAAAAAAAAGAAGGAAAGCTGGCTTTCTCGTATCCTCTTTGTTTGTGTTTCTAAACATTTTGTGACACATATTTATTTATAATTTCCGACACATTATTTACTCTTAATGTTTATATATATTTTTTTTGAAACCTCCTAACGTTCATATAAATTAACTATGTTTATTACTCATCAAAGTGAAAAGCCTATTCTGGCGATGAAAAGAAGAAGCATTTTTTTCTAAATATAGAGAAAGAATAATATTTCAAGATGTTAAATACTTGTTGTTTTTAAGAATACAAATTACATACAACAACACTAATTAATAATTATAAACATATTGCAAACACACAGGTGAAATCGACCTTTTGATTATATGGGTTTTCCAACTATAAGAATCAATGTGATAAAAAATGCTTATAGAATCTAAAATTTACTGAGTTCTCATAACTTGAAGAAAAGTATAAGTGTAGCCATTTTTTGCATGATCCACAAACTACCACCAAATATAAATATCATGAATTACTTCAAAAGTATTGAAGTTATGGATTTAAGACAAGTCAAACGAAATAGATGATCCGTTTAACAGAATTTTCTATTTGTTTATAATATCTAAATTTTACTGAGTCATTTCCCGAAGATATGTAACTGTAACCCTTTTTTGCATAATCCACAAATACCGCCAAGTATAAATATTAGTATTAAATAGTTGAAAAAGTATTGGAGTTATTGATATTTCCAATCAAATCGAAACGTCTATTTATGACTAAACTAAGACACTTTGTGTCGCCAGTTCAAACACGCCAATGAAAAACACTACGTATTTTGTACGGACGTGAGATGTAGGTCCTGTCGTGTGTTTAGCAGAAACATCGCTAAACTATTTTATAAAGGGGTTATTTGTGAAATATGCCTCATATTATAGGTAATAATGCTTATGTGGGAGAGTATGAACCGTGTATTGCAGATACCAAAAGAACATCATTGTGATTTGTGACTGCAAAATAAAATAAAAATAAAAAAGTCAACATCATTGTTGAATAACAGCAACAGTTTTGAATGAAAAAGATTGAGCTAAGATGCTGCAGTCCATATAGCATAGTATTAGGAATTAGTTTAATCATGGATAGTAACGATTCAATTTTTGTTACATCGATTTTTCAATACTTTTTTGATCTAAGCTTGATTTTTTTCTATATTCTTGTGATCAATTTTCAATTATATATATATATATATATATATATATATATATATATATATATCTACCTAATTTGATTTATATTTTAAGAAGGAGGATGATGTATCGTATGAGAAACTCCTACAGAATTGTAAGAAACTCAGGGAAAATTGGGAAAGACTCATTTCATAGATGTTATCCAAATAATTATTTATCAGTATTTTGTTTTGTTCTTAAATCATAAAATTTAGATATTAATATATTTATCCATTTAATAAAAAGTGTCACTTTACATCTTTAATGTAAATTATAAAAAAAATTCTAATTTTAATCTTCTTATTCTAATGTAATATTTGGAGAAAAAAATTTTGTTAATAGATTAATAATGTAAAAGATAATTTTAATACTTTTAGCAAAGATTTAGGAGAATTTTCACCATTTTTGATACTTTTAGAATATATCCGGGGATAATATATCAATGAGAATCTCACAAATTGAAGCTAAGAACAAAATATAAAAGTATTTTAAAAGTGAGTATCTAGATACCCACTTTTTTAATTAATAATTGATGTTTTCTTAGCAAAATTCTTGTTCTTTTGTAAACATATATTCCGTTATTGTCGATGGTTTCATACGTAAACAGAAAACTACGTGGCAGTGTGCAGTTCACTGATTAGCCAACAGCGTAGGTCGGCCCATCCTATACAGGTCGAAATTTGGGGACAATCTGGTTTGAATATATTCGAGTAGCATGTTACATAAAGACGAACTATAATTTTCATTGTTTTTTTGGAATTTTTTTGGTTAATTGTTGAGATTTATTCAAATGCCCCCATGATTTTGAGCTCAAATTTTTATGGTGCCACTGATGAACTTTCCGCCTGGCTCCGCCACTGATTATAACCTTTTCAAAGTTTTTTTTTTTTTTTTTTTTTTTTGTGTTTTTGTTTTTTTCTTGAACTATCAAAGTTTTTTTTTTTCTTTAACCTTTTCAAAGTTTATCTTCAGGTATGCATTAGGTTGTGTCTGTTTTGTTTTATAAACTCTTGTTCTTGGATTTTTTTATGTTGTTTCACCATCATTAACCGGTAATAAACTTTTGGATCCTACAAAGTTTTTTTGATAATTATAAATCTTCTGGTAATTAAGAAACATATTTTCGAGGTAGCATACTGTAACTTTTTTTTCTTTACAAATTTAGAACTCCTTAGAGTCCACCGTTAAAGGTGCTCTCCATTCGATAAAACTGACACAAATGACAAACCTGAGCTGAGACATATGAACTCGATGCCTAATTCTCCTAATTTAAAAGCTCCCATAGGCTAAGGCATGGTCAGGTCTTTTTGTTTCAAAAAAATAAATATAAGAATTTTTTTTTAAAAATGATATACATGAACGGAGAGAATATGGGGATTCAGTTTGAATATATGAAAAAAGTTTATTTTTAGCAAATAAAGTATTTTTAGTTGTTTATTAGAACAGTGTAGATTGCATGTTTAATGGTCTCTTTCACTTTACGTCTAATGCTCTAAGTTTGATTTCGGAATTTCTAGATTGAGTTTTTTTTTGGAGTCTTAAGCGTCTGAGATAGTTTTAATTAAAATGGTTTTGCTTAGACTTGCAACAAGTGTCCTAATTTTGGAATATACATGCTATATTGCAGGCGTTATGAACTTATGATCATGCACGTGTCCTCGTTTTGAGGAACTGTACTGAGTCAATGTATATAAAATTTCAATTTAGAATGCTGAAGAAACATACACCATCTTCTCTTTTTTTTTTGAACAACACACCATCTTCTCAAATGTTACTTTTGTATTGATATCTTGCATATTTATATGTTTTTAACCATGCATTTTTGCACATTCTGATTTTATATATTAGGATGTAAGTATCCTTAAGTTCCATTTTGCATATGTTTAGTCTGACTTTAGAATAGCTAAAAAAGCGACTTAGAGAGAGAGCGAAGAAAAAGATAATCGCGACTCCGGCCGACGGTGAGGCTCCTTTAGCCACCGTCGGTCCGGTTCTTGTACGTGTGTATCCTCGTTTTAATACTTCAATCGAACCTTTTAGTTTTTTGTCTCCGGCGTTGCATCCTTCTCGCCGTGGGGTGGCTGGCTTTTTGACTCCGACGTCTGCATCCATTCGTTATAGATGGACGGTCGGATTTCGTCTCCGCGTCGTATTACCTTTTAGTATTGACGGCGGCTCTGTATTTCCTCGTGTGGTTACAGGATTTCGTTAGATTGAGGTTGGTGTAGTGGCCCTGGACGAGTTCTCGACGCAGTGTCGATGGAAGCTCTCCATTAAAGGGTGATTTGGCGGTGGTGGGAGGCGAGATGTGATTTCGTCTCCGGTGATTTGCGTGGAAACGTCGGTGAATCTTCCCGGCGGTGATTTCCCGAATGTGGCGAAGATGTGTGAAGATTGAAGGTGACACATGCTCCTCTGCTGGTGAGGTCTAAACATGTGGTCATGCTTTTCTCTTGTTTCTACACATATCGCAAGGTGTCAAATGGGTCTGGGTTTTTAATGTTTGGGCTTATGGGTGGAGTAAAGTGTAGCCCATGTCGGATGGACTGGTGGGTTTGATTGCACGTCCTTTTATTGCCTTTTTTGGGGGTTGTATAATATGTTTTATGGGCTTTAGTCCTTTTAATAATATTATCAGTAGATGGCAAAAAAAAAAAAAAAGTTCCATTTTGCATACATAAGTCTGAATAAGGTGTTGGAGAGCATTATTGATGAGTTTAAAGGTAACTAGGTGTTTTGAGGCAAAAGCAGCCAAGTGCAGCCAAGTACAATCAAATGCAGCCAAATGCAACCAAATGCAGTCAAGTGCAGCAAAACGCAGCCAAGTGCAGCCAAATGAGTCAAGTGAACCAAAGTGCAGTGAAGTGCAAGCTGGCTCTGAATCTTTATTTGGTCGAAAATTCACTGTTCCAAGGGCCATTTTAGTCATTTGTCTTGATGTTTCTTCCTTCCTAAATCTAAGTATAAATACTCTTGTAATCCCACTTTGGGACTTATTTTGTTTTCTCTTAAGAACAAAAAAACTATTTGGTGAAAGTTCTTCCCTTTAATAATAATTTCATCTTGTTCTTGTGTATTTGAGAGATTTCTTGCTTGCTAATGATGATTAGCCTTAACTTAATCATGGGGTTAAGGTTTATCATGTCTATTAGTGAGTAGATCATCTTAGGATTCATGGGCTAGGGTGATTAAGGGTGATTAGTGAAGATCCAAGATGTTTTAGTGTAGGTCTATTGTCTCTTTGCTTTATTTATTGCTCTTAGTGCTAGATTAAAGCTGGCCTCTTTAATCTTGATCATTAGACATTTCATATCCAGAAGGTGTTTGATGAAATGTCTGAATGAAATGAGTCTTGCTCTTTGCTTTTTTAGCCAATGGGAATTGATGCTAGGTTGCTTAGATAGCTAGTAGGCTTGCATATAATGATTGCTTGAATGATCCAAACCAATGGGAATTGATGTTTGGTCATTGTTTTGCAAATGAGCATTTTTCTAGGGATAGAACTTGCTTATTTTGAGTGTTCTAGGCTTAAGGAAGCCTTTTGATTGTTCATCTTGACATCTTGGATTGAATCTTCATCACCTAAAGTCAAATTCCTAGCCCCATGACTCCTTTTGCTTCATATTGTTATAAAGTTTGTTCATTTATTTCTTTAAGGTCTTGTTAGTTTCATCATATCATTTCACTAAATTGATTGCACTTAGATTAAGCATTTCCTTGCATTCTCATTGCATCATGGTCACTTAGGATTGGATTGACTCTCATCTATAGTACATTGATTTGCATATTAGGATTTAAGTAAAATCCTTTATCAAATTTGGCGCCGTTGCCAGTCCTTAGTAGATTGTGACATTGATATTTGGTCATTGCTTGAGACTAAGTCTTATTTTCTTTTATTTGGTTACTAATACTTCTTCTTCCTTTACTTGTGATTCTCAGGTGTATGAACTTGCGAAGTAGAGGGCCAACAAACCTTACTCCTTTGGTTGAAGACATCAGAGCACTTGAGAGGGAGAACACAAGAAGGAGAAGAGAAGAAGAGCGACAAGCTCATTTTGACAGATTGGGGTTTGAGATGGATCAGCATCAGAATCAGCCTCAAGATGAAGAGGGTAATGGTCAAGGAGCTGCCAACCTTAGACCACAACATCCACAGCGCCAAGCTAGAGCTATTGGAACTCATTATCAGCCCAATATCTATGGTCATAGGGCAGACATTAGAGCACCAGCTGTAGAGAACAACAACTTTGAGATCAAGTCCAACTTGATTAACATGATCCAGAGCAACAAGTACCATGGTCTTGCTTTGGAGGATCCTCTAGACCACTTGGATAACTTTGACAAGCTGTGTGTAACAACAAAGATCAATGGTGTCTCTGAAGATGCTTTTAAGCTCAGGTTGTTTCCATTCTCTTTGGGAGACAAAGCTCACACATGGGAAAAGAGTCTTTCAAGAGACTCAATCACTACTTGGGATGAGTGCAAGAAAGCTTTTCTCACCAAGTTCTTCTCTACCTCAAGAACTGCCAAGCTTAGGAATGAGATTTCTGGTTTCACTCAAAAGAATCTTGAGGGCTTTGGAGAAGCATGGGAGAGGTTCAACAGCTACATATCACAGTGTCCACACCATGGCTTCAATATGGAGAGCTTGCTTAGTACTTTCTACAGGGGTGTTTTGCCTAAGTATAGAAGCCAACTTGATACATCTAGCAATGGTTTCTTCTTGGGGAGAACTGAAGCTGATGCTTTGGAGCTTGTGGAGAATATGGCTAAGAGTGATTCAGTCTACAATGATGAGCATGATAGAAGCAACAGAGGCAATGGTGGTGAGGATCAGAACACAAAGAAGGAGCTGAAGGCTCTTCAAGACAAGATTGATATGCTTCTTTTGGATAAAGCTAAAAAAGAGAAGGTGCACTTTGTTGGTGAGCAGAAACAAGAAGGAAATGCTGTGGTGAATGAAGTTGATGGTTTAGAAGGTCAAGAGGAGTTGTGCTTTGTCAATGCTAATGGGACATGGTACAAGAAGGAGCCAAACTTTCATTACAACAACTACGAGCAAAGACCCTACTCAAACAACCAACATGGTGGTTATCAAGTCAAGCAGAACTACCCTTCAAAAAGGAACCAGTCTACACATCCCCAAGGTGGATCTTTTACTTCAGCTCTACAAGAGAGTAGTACTGATGCTATGTTGAAACAAATCTTGGAATCTCAAAATAGAAGTGAGAAGCACATTGGGTATGAGCTGAAGAATCTACACAACAAGATTGATGGGAACTATAATGATCTCAACAACAAGTTCAAGGCTTTGGAAAATCAGTTTGCCTCCATGAGTTCAAGTTCAAATCGCCAACAAGGGACACTTCCTGGAAAGTCTGAGCAAAATCCCAAGGAGCAAATGAAAGCAATCACTCTAAGGAGTGGTAAAGAGTTGCTTCCAAGAGCTCTCACCAAGGATGGTGAGAAACCAAGTGGGGGGGGGGGGTTGCCATCAACATTGATGATGATGTAGTGATTGTAGATGAGAAGGTTGATGAAGAGATCCTGGAAAAGATTGTGGAAGCTAAGGGTAAAGGGAAGGTTGGAGAAGTGAAGAAAACAGTGAAACATGGTGAAGCTACTACTCCAACAAAGGAATCCTCTTTTGTTCCTCCTCCCTATGAGCCAAAGCTACCATTTCCTGGAAGGTTCAAGAGGCAGTTGCTAGAGAAGTACAAAGCACTCTTTGAAAAGCAAATGAGTGAAGTTCAAGTTACAATGCCCATCATAGATGCCTTTATGTTAGTCCTTCAGTACATCAAGTTCTTGAAGGATGCTGTGGCTGCAAAGAAGAAAGAGATGGAGGGTATGATGATCTTCACTCATGAGTGCAGCGCCATTATTCAAAGGCTAGATGTTCCATGGAAGCTAAAGGATCCAGGATGCTTTACTCTACCTTGTACCCTTGGTCCCATGCTGTTTGAGAAGTGCTTGTGTGATCTTGGAGCTAGTGTCAGTTTGATGCCCTTGTCTATTGCAACAAAGCTTGGGTTTACTCAATACAAGAAGTGTAGACTCTCCTTGGTGTTGGCTGATAGATCAGTGGAGTACCATATTGGTATACTAGAAGATCTTCCCATGAAGGTTGGGAATTGTGAGATTCCTACTGATTTTGTTGTGCTAGAGATGGGTGAGGAAGCTAGAGACCCTTTGATCCTTGGAAGACCATTCTTAGCCACAGCATGAGCTATTGTGAATGTCAAAGAAGGGAAGATTGATCTTCATCTTGGAAAAGATACCATTCTCCACTTTGACATCAATGGAGTGATGAAGAGACCAACCATTCAAAACCAAGTCTTCTACATTGAGGAAATGGATGCTCTAGCTGATGAGCTTCTTGAGGAGTTGGCACTTGAAGACCCCATACAACATGCTTTGACAATTGATAGAGAAGTCCAAGTGGTTGAGAATTAGGAAAGTGATGTCTATGTGAAGTTTGTGGGAACCGAAATTCGCACCGTCGATTTTAGTTAAGTTTAAAACGTAGGAAAACTAAGTTGACCTAGTTTTCCCCGAGGATCCCGGCTATCTGCTGGGCCACGCACGACAAAGTTAAAAGAAGGCTAAGTTGAAAGTAAATACGTAAAATAAGAGAGCAAAAAAGAAAGAATTTTATTTCCGAATTCGCGGAGAGCGTTGGAACAATAGGTCGAGATCGCGGCCGTAAGAGCTGTCGATCGTCGCTAGTCTTGAAATCCTAGATCTAACCTAATTGAGTCGCAGCTCGCTAAAGAGGAAATAAAGCCTAAGTTCTAAATTGCTCTGAGAGTAGTTTGCCTTGTGATTTTCGGATCCCCTTTCCTCTGCTCCTAGACTTGCTTATATACTCCCATATGACGGTCTATTCCTGACGGGCCGGCGCGAGCTGGGCTTTTTCCATTTTCGTCGGCCTTCATGTTTATCGGGAAAGTTGACATTTATCTTTTCGGAAAATTGATGTTTATCTTTTTGGAAGTTTGACATTTATCCTTTTTTGGGAAGATAATCGCAAACTGTCGTATCTATCTTTCTAGAAAATCGTAAAATTGTTATCCGATCATGTTTGGTCTCCGTTGGGCCGTATCTCGGATTTCCGCTATTTTTACGATTTCCTCGAGAGAACGTTCCTACTCGGATATTGGGTCTTTCGGAAGATCTTCGATTCTTCTATGTGGCAAATGGTGTTTTTAGATAACCGTTGCCGCTTTCTACGAAGTTCTCCCATCTGTTGACGTCTTACGGGTTTTCCGAAGACTAGGAAGAAGAAAAGGAGTTTGGTTTGCGGGATTTAAGAAAGTCGCAAAACTTCGATTTCTGGCGGTTTGCGAACTTGGAACTCACGCACGAAGGCTAGCCGTCCGATAACTCGAGCTAGCATGGCGCTAGGCGCCCGGCGCCTAGAGGCAGCACGGGCGCTAGGCGCCCGGCGCCTAGAGGCAGCACGGGCGCTAGGCGCCCGGCGCCTAGAGGCAGCACGGGCGCTAGGCGCCCGGCGCCTAGAGGCAGCACTGGCGCTAGGCGCCCGGCGCCTAGAGGCAGCTTCGGGCGCTAGGCGCCCGGCGCTAGGCGCCCGGCGCCTAGAGGCAGCACGGGCGCTAGGCGCCCGGCGCCTAGAGGCAGCACGGGCGCTAGGCGCCCGGCGCCTAGAGGCAGCACGGGCGCTAGGCGCCCGGCGCCTAGAGGCAGCACGGGCGCTAGGCGCCCGGCGCCTAGAGGCAGCACGGGCGCTAGGCGCCCGGCGCCTAGAGGCAGCACGGGCGCTAGGCGCCCGGCGCCTAGAGGCAGCACGGGCGCTAGGCGCCCGGCGCCTAGAGGCAGCTTCGGGCGCTAGGCGCCCGGCGCCTAGAGGCAGCACGGGCGCTAGGCGCCCGGCGCCTAGAGGCAGCTTCGGGCGCTAGGCGCCCGGCGCCTAGAGGCAGCACGGGCGCTAGGCGCCCGGCGCCTAGAGGCAGCACGGGCGCTAGGCGCCCGGCGCCTAGAGGCACCTTCAGGCGCTAGGCGCCCGGCGCCTAGAGGCAGCACGGGCGCTAGGCGCCCGGCGCCTAGAGGCAGCACGGGCGCTAGGCGCCCGGCGCCTAGAGGCAGCACGGGCGCTAGGCGCCCGGCGCCTAGAGGCAGCGCGAGCGCTAGGCGCCCGGCGCCTAGAGGCAGCACGGGCGCTAGGCGCCCGGCGCCTAGAGGCAGCACGGGCGCTAGGCGCCCGGCGCCTAGAGGCAGCACGGGCGCTAGGCGCCCGGCGCCTAGAGGCAGCACGGGCGCTAGGCGCCCGGCGCCTAGAGGCAACGCGGGCGCTAGGCGCCCGGCGCCTAGAGGCAGCACGGGCGCTAGGCGCCCGGCGCCTAGAGGCAGCACGGGCGCTAGGCGCCCGGCGCCTAGAGGCAGCACGGGCGCTAGGCGCCCGGCGCCTAAAGGCAGCCCAGGGTCGTCTCTCGTTTCTTTCGGCTCGTGCGAGCTTTTGCATTCTTTTTTACTTCTCGGAGATTTTTATCGTGCAGAGAATGTTTCTAATCGTTGATTTCGGAATGCCTTAACATTTTCCCGAGTTTTTTAGAATGAAACTTATTCTCTTAATGCTTCTCTAACATCTTTCGTATTTTGTCCGAACTTTTCGGACATCGATTTCGTCTTGACCGATTTTGACCCCAACAGTTAGCCCCCCAGCTAGCTAGGAGCCGTAGCGGTCGTAGGTCCTAGCTTGCTGTATGGTTCGTGAGGAAAGTTATGGAGACGAAATCGTGCCGAAGGTCGGGGTAAATAGTAAAATTTCATGCCTATAAAGGCTTGTGAATCCTTTACCATTTTTACTTCAACCAAGAATCCTAAGTCAATTTCTCCCTCAAAGATTCTCTCTCTATTTTTAAGAAAAGAATGACTTCAAGATCAAAATCTTCGAGGAGACAGTCTCGCTCTGCTTCGGGCAGTTTCCATGCCGAGGAGGAAGCTCCGAAGCCCGAGGTTTCAGAGGTCGAGAGGAACGCGTACTGTGACGCCGTCTTCGGTCCCGATCCCCCTCTTCCTGTGATTCCGATTCCCCGGCGTCCTGTGAAGGCGCGTGTGGAAGCTGATTCGCCGAGCGAGGTATCTCCCGAGTATCTTGAGATTCTTCGTAAGTTCTATAACGTTCCGGAGAAAGTCGTGTTTCGTATTCCCCTTGGGGATGAGAGTCCAGAGCGTCCTCCGGAGGGTTACTTTACTTGCTACGAGGCATTCCTGACGCAATGTCGATTATGGTTTCCGATCCCTGGAGTCATCGTCCAAGCTCTCGATCGTTTCGGAATCTCAATCAGCCAGTTGAACGTGTCGGCTCTAGAGAGCTGGCTTGGCGTTGTGATTCTGAGTTACGAGTTAGGAATGGATCTTAGCCCTTCGGACTTTGAAGGGCTGTGGCTTTCCAAGAGCGTGAAAACCAATGGAATATTTGCCATGAAATCGAGGACTGATCACTCGGTGATTTGTGGGCTTACCTCGCATTCTAAGGATTTCGTTAATCGTTTCTTTTTCGTGAGGATAGATGGAGAGTCTGTCGAAGAGGGCTTCCTTCATCTATTCCCGACGGAGTGGTTGTACCGACGTGGTAAGATTATCGTAAATTTGATTTTTTTTTTTTTTTAGCAACCGAAAGTTAAACTCTGAATGCATATGCGCATTTTTTTTTGTAGAGAATAGGTGTCTCACGCACATGCCTTCCGATCTTACCGTCAAGAGAGACATATTCAGGTCGAGGGCCTGTTCCTGGGATTCTTTCGATCTCGACCGGATTCGGAAGGCGGTCGCGCTTCACCGATCGCGAGGCGGTACGCGACCTCTCGTCAACGACGGATCCTTCGTGTTTGCTCCTTCGAGGCGGAGGGGGAAATCTTCGAAGGGCAAAGGGATCGCTTTCGAGGCATCGTCGGAAAATAACGAGCCATCGAGGTACGACCCCAACTTTGTCGCAGAGAGCGGGGGTGCTTCCGGTCCGAACCCTCCTCCAAATGACTTCTTTGATGAGCTCCCCCCGGATTTTACCCGTGACGAGTCTTTGGACAACGAGGAGAGGGACAAGGTGACAGCGGAAGGCACTCGTCTGGTTAACGAGGTTTGTTTTCGACACTTAAGCAAATTCTTCCTATCCTTTCGCTTGACCTTGATTTTTTTTATTTTTGCAGGCCGTGAGAGTATGGAATGCGTCAATCGACGGAAGTTTCCGTACTGCTCGATTGGCCCGCTTCAAAGCGGAGGAGACCGAAAGGGAGTTTGCCAAGTATCGGTTGGAGGTTGAGGAGCGAAACCGTCGGCAAGCCGAGGTCCAGGCTCGAGCCCTCGTCCGTGCAGAGAGGAGAGGACGGAGAAGAGCCGCCGCCGAAATGAATCGACGGGCGGAAATCTTTTCTACCGAATTCGAGGCGTACAAAGAGGCTCAGGACTTCGTAGGTGACTTTCGCGAATGTCGCGGTTCGGTGGGTACTCTTCACAAGGTGCAGCGTGAGGGTTTCTCACTTTCCAGCGAGCTTGCCGCGATGGATGGTTCGATGAGAGTATGTGCTAACGCCGAATCCTTTGTTCCTCCGATCGAAGGAAGAATTCGGGAACTGTGGAATCCTATTCAAGTCTCGGAAGATACAGCGGATGCCGGTGCAGACGCGAATGCAGGTGACGGGGGCGAGGAGGTCGACCAGCCTGATTCCTCGTTTGATATAACTTTTTCTGATTGTCTTGCATTTGATTATAATTTGTAGTAAGCCAAGTGGGGCTGTTTGTATGTGTTGCGACCCTTAGGGGTTGCGTGACTTTATGCTTTTCGGGATCGGCCGTCGGTGGCCTTTGAATCCCTATTATGAATGTTTTTATGAATCATGCGTTTTGATTTATACTTTCGCCAAGTGTAGAGGGCTTTGAATACGCGTAGTCACTTCATATTCGAGCTCTTTTTTGTCGCTTAACCTGCAGGTTACTTTGTAGCGAACGTTAGGTTTATAAGCGATAAGAGGCAAGTTTTGGGATCTCGTATGCTGGATACTTATGCCTATGAGATGTTTTAGATACCAGCAAGGCTGGGTTTAGGGCAAGACCTAGGTCTAATTTCGGCTGAAGCTATGCGATGACTAATCGGCTTTTCGTTTTGCTTGTTTGCGATTTCGACCTGACTCGTACCGTTTTAGAATCCGCGAAGTGCTTATCGGCTTATACGATTCGTTTGGGTACGAGTCGAGCTACTTCCTTTACGAAGAGCTAACCAAAATTTGGATTTCTTGTATAGCGCGCTATGATATCCTTGTCGGATGTGAAAGGACTTCGTTGGAAGCCAGACTACGAATTTGATTTAAGTGAAACGTTTCTATGTTTTTCCGTCGGGGCCAATCGACGGAAATAGGGTTTTTAAAGTCGCGGAAAGACTGTTTGATAGAATTTGTTGGAGGAAAGTAGAGAATCGAAACTGGTCAGGAACTTGCGACGTCTCGCGTTCCTTAAAGATACGATTTTCGTTTTCCGTAATATTAGTGCTTTTGATAAGCAATTTCGAATTTAGGACTGTGAAAAGTTTCAAGAATGTCGAATACATGTAGAGAGTATTTTCGCGGGAGTAAAAGATTATTCGTTCCCATCTTCCCCCCCCCCCCCCTTTTTGGTGGGGGGATAGCTGAACTCGTCGGGTTTCGACGAGCTGCCTACGTACCTCTTGCGAGGATCAAGCCTTCTCGTAGTTCTGCTTATATCGCGGATGTTATTACTCCACGACTTCCGGCGTTTCGACTGTCTTAGCTAAGTCGGCGGCCGCGTCAGGAGTTGGATCATCCGTTCCGTCGGCGATGGACTCAAGGATTGGCTTATCATCCTGAGTCGTGGCCTTTTTGGACGAATCCGAGTCGTCCTTTGCCGAGTTCTCAGAGATACTCGGATGCTTCTTAATTCGCTTCAGGTTAGCCGCTGGGGCGTTCCGATTGCTGCGCAATTTATGTTCAGCCAGGAAGCAGAGTCGCGATTGTTTTTGGCTTCCCCAAATTACCGCCGTTCCAGTTGGTGTTGGAAACTTGACGCTGAGATGGTAAGTGGATGGGACTGCCTTCATGGCGTTTATCCAAGGAGTCCCCATTATGGCGTTGTAGATAGCCGGGTTATCCACTACTGCGAATTCGACGATCTTTGTGACCTCTTTCGCCATGACTGGGAGTCTGATCTTTCCGAGGGTCATGGAAGTGATGCCCGAGAATCCAGTCAACGGTCTCGGTTCTGGGATGACTTCTCCGAGGGGTATGTTCATCCTTTGGAGGGTATCGCGGAACATGATGTTGACCGTGCTTCCCGTGTCGATGAGGATGCGGCCGACTTCGAGATCTTGGATCACCAAGTCGATGACCAGAGGATCGTAGTGAGGTTTGTCGAGTCCGGCCGTATCTTGTTCCTCGAAGACGATCGCGTGATTGGGGACGTCGTCTTCTGGGCACCATCCGGGACTTGTTTTGGCTTTTCGTCCATAGGCTTTGATCGACGAAACTGAGTCCTGGTAGAAGTGCGATCCGCCGATGATCATGTTGATCCTCTGGCGATTGCTGTTGTTTCCTTCGCCATCTTGCCTTCGTCCGCGTTTTTCACCCGATTGAGTTCCAGGAGCGTTATTCTCGGGATTAGCTCCGTCGGTCTTCGGCGGACGGTCGGAATCTAAAAGCAGGTCTTTCACGCTTTTCACCGTTGCTAGTTCGCCGGCGAGCAGCTTTGTAATGAGTCTAGCGCCGAGAACTTTGCAATTGGCGGTTGAGTGACCTCTCGTCTGGTGGAACTCGCAGCTGGAGTTGTCCTTGTACGAGTTCCGCGTCCAAGTGTTTCCGGCGGTCCTCCCTTGCTCGGAGTTGACGGCGTAATTATGCTCGCCTTGGACGTCTTCCCCCTCGTGATGGACGTACTTGTCGTTACGTGAGGTTTTCTTCTTACCGGACGCTTTCTGCGGCCCGTGCTTTTGCGCCAGGACTTTCATCTCTTCCTCCATGATGATGAAATCCGTGGCTTTGTGGAGAGTGTCCTGGATGGTGCGCGGTCTCTCCAGAGAAATCCACTTTCGGAATTTCGACTTGTACCAGAGGTTTTTCCTCAGGGCGTCGATGGCGACTCTATCGCTGAGGCCTGTTACCCTGGACATTACGAGTTTGAACCTCTTTATGTAGTCGCGGAGCGGCTCGTCTTCCTTCTGAATAAGGCTCCAAAGATCTACATCGGAAGTTTCCCTGTCCATGAACATGGAAAACTGCTTCAGGAAGGCTGAAGCTAGCTGGCGAAAGCTTCCGATGGAGTTTCTTTTCAAGCGTGAGAACCACTCGAGCGCAGCACCTCTGAGGTTCTCGACGAACAGGAGACAGCAGCCGACGTCTTTTTCCCGCTCTGGAAGTTTAGACCTGGCCATCGCAATCTGAAAGGATTGCAGGTGTGCCTTCGGGTCTGTGGTTCCGTCGTAGGTGGGAAGCTTTATTTTCCCGGGATCCGAGACTCGTGCGTCCGTGATTCGAGACGTGAACGGAGTCTTCCTCGATTCTTCGAGGAGCAGGTCGATCTCGGGAGCAGTACTGGTTGCGTGGTGAATCTGCAATTTTACCGCTTTCACCTCGGCTGCAGTCTTCGCGATGTATTCGCGTAGATCGTGGATCTCATTGGCGCCGTTTACGCTTCTCTGTCTACGCTGGCTGCGATAGGCCCGGGTCTGGTCATCGGCTAGCCTCTCTTGCTCTGACCAGTAGAGGTCTTCCTCCTCTTCCGTCATCGGTTTCTCGAAGGCTGCCGCCAGTCGAGCCGATTGACTTCGGGTCCTTCTGTGGTGGACGTCGGCGTCTTCGTCGGACGGATCCGACTGGTCGCTGATATCCAGATTGATTCTTTCGACGTCGACTCCTTCGTTTTCCCTCGCGGGAGGTGGAAGGTTATCCGTCGTTTTCTTCTGCCCTGCCGGAGTGGTATCGTCAGGGATGAGTTCCGGGGATTCTCTCGGGGCGTCTTTTTCTTTGTCTCCGGAAGTTCCGAAGTCGAGTCTCCTGACACGCCTCACCTTGGTGGATCCGCGCGGGAGTTTGCTTTTCGCTGTTAAGGTGCTGACCTGTTTAGCGAGCGAAGCCATTAGCTTCTCTTGTTCTTCCGACCGTTTCTGGGCGGTGGCGAACAGTTCCTTCACCTGGTCTAGCATCGCGGTGTTTGCCTCAGCAGTGACCGTCGATACGTTTCCAGCGGGAGTCTTCTCAGCGTTGGCATCGGCGGCTGGTCCGTCGTGCGTTTGCTTGTCTTTTTCCAAGTTAGCAGACATGCTTAACTGGGCGTGCGTAGTTGCGAGAAAGATAATTCCGTGATCCCCCTCCTTCTAGCGCCAAACTGTGGGAACCGAAATTCGCACCGTCGATTTTAGTTAAGTTTAAAACGTAGGAAAACTAAGTTGACCTAGTTTTCCCCGAGGATCCCGGCTATCTGCTGGGCCACGCACGACAAAGTTAAAAGAAGGCTAAGTTGAAAGTAAATACGTAAAATAAGAGAGCAAAAAAGAAAGAATTTTATTTCCGAATTCGCGGAGAGCGTTGGAACAATAGGTCGAGATCGCGGCCGTAAGAGCTGTCGATCGTCGCTAGTCTTGAAATCCTAGATCTAACCTAATTGAATCGCAGCTCGCTAAAGAGGAAATAAAGCCTAAGTTCTAAATTGCTCTGAGAGTAGTTTGCCTTGTGATTTTCGGATCCCCTTTCCTCTGCTCCTAGACTTGCTTATATACTCCCATATGACGGTCTATTCCTGACGGGCCGGCGCGAGCTGGGCTTTTTCCATTTTCGTCGGCCTTCATGTTTATCGGGAAAGTTGACATTTATCTTTTCGGAAAATTGATGTTTATCTTTTTGGAAGTTTGACATTTATCCTGTTTTGGGAAGATAATCGCAAACTGTCGTATCTATCTTTCTAGAAAATCGTAAAATTGTTATCCGATCATGTTTGGTCTCCGTTGGGCCGTATCTCGGATTTCCGCTATTTTTACGATTTCCTCGAGAGAACGTTCCTACTCGGATATTGGGTCTTTCGGAAGATCTTCGATTCTTCTATGTGGCAAATAGTGTTTTTAGATAACCGTTGCCGCTTTCTACGAAGTTCTCCCATCTGTTGATGTCTTACGGGTTTTCCGAAGACTAGGAAGAAGAAAAGGAGTTTGGTTTGCGGGATTTAAGAAAGTCGCAAAACTTCGATTTCTGGCGGTTTGCGAACTTGGAACTCACGCACGAAGGCTAGCCGTCCGATAACTCGAGCTAGCATGGCGCTAGGCGCCCGGCGCCTAGAGGCAGCACGGGCGCTAGGCGCCCGGCGCCTAGAGGCAGCACGGGCGCTAGGAGCCCGGCGCCTAGAGGCAGCACGGGTGCTAGGCGCCCGGCGCCTAGAGGCAGCTTCGGGCGCTAGGCGCCCGGCGCCTAGAGGCAGCACGGGCGCTAGGTGCCCGGCGCCTAGAGGCAGCACGGGCGCTAGGCGCCCGGCGCCTAGAGGCAGCACGGGCGCTAGGCGCCCGGCGCCTAGAGGCAGCTTCGGGCGCTAGGCGCCCGGCGCCTAGAGGCAGCACGGGCGCTAGGCGCCCGGCGCCTAGAGGCAGCACGGGCGCTAGGCGCCCGGCGCTAGGCGCCCGGCGCCTAGAGGCACCTTCGGGCGCTAGGCGCCCGGCGCCTAGAGGCAGCACGGGCGCTAGGCGCCCGGCGCCTAGAGGCAACACGGGCGCTAGGCGCCCGGCGCCTAGAGGCAGCACGGGCGCTAGGCGCCCGGCGCCTAGAGGCAACCCGAGCGCTAGGCGCCCGGCGCCTAGAGGCAGCACGGGCGCTAGGCGCCCGGCGCCTAGAGGCAGCTTCGGGAGCTAGGCGCCCGGTGCCTAGAGGTAGCACGGACGCTAGGCGCCCGGCGCCTAGAGGCAGCACGGGCGCTAGGCGCCCGGCGCCTAGAGGCAGCACGGGCGCTAGGCGCCCGGCGCCTAGAGGCAACGCGGGCGCTAGGCGCCCGGCGCCTAGAGGCAGCACGGGCGCCGTCTCTCGTTTCTTTCGGCTCGTGCGAGCTTTTGCATTCTTTTTTACTTCTCGGAGATTTTTATCGTGCAGAGAATGTTTCTAATCGTTGATTTCGGAATGCCTTAACATTTTCCCGAGTTTTTTAGAATGAAACTTATTCTCTTAATGCTTCTCTAACATCTTTCGTATTTTGTCCAAACTTTTCGGACATCGATTTCGTCTTGACCGATTTTGACCCCAACAAAGTTGCTGGACTCTCACAAAGGAATTAGTGGTGAAGATCAGTTTGAGGAGCTTCCACAAGAGACTCACCATGCTGCTTCAGCTACTCAGTAAGAGGCTAGTCATCAAGATGACTGGAGTGAGCTCAATGCACCTAAAGTAGAGCTTAAACCTCTTCCCCATGGTGTAAGGTACGCATTCCTTGGCCTAATGAGACTTATCCCGTCATTGTGAGTAGTGAACTTAATGAACTGGAGCTGTCTCAACTTTTAAATGAACTAAGAAAATATAGAAAAACAATAGGGTATTCACTTGATGATATTAAAGGGATATCACCTTCTTTGTGCATGCATAGGATACATCTTGAGGATGAATAAATGACTTCTATCGAGCATCAAAGAAGATTAAATCCTAACATGAAGGATGTTGTAAAGAAAGAGATTCTTAAACTCTTAGATGCTGGTGTTATTTACCCTATTTCAGATAGTAAATGGGTATCTCCTGTGCATGTAGTTCCAAAGAAAGGTGGTATCACTGTGGTTAAAAATGACAAGAATGAATTGATACCCACTAGAACTATCACTAGGCATATGATGTGCATTGATTACAGGAAGCTTCACTCAGCCTCTAGAAAAGATCATTTTCCATTGCCATTTATTGATCAAATGCTTGAGAGTCTTGCGAATCATCCATATTATTTTTTTCTTGATGGGTATTCAGGGTTCTTCCAAATCCCTATACATCCAAATGATCAAGAGAAGACGACATTCACATTCCCTTATGGTACTTTTGCATATCGAAGGATGCCATTTCGGTTATGTAATGCTCCAACCACCTTTCAAAGGTGCATGATGTCTATCTTCTCTGATCTTATTGAAGATGTTGTGGAGGTATTCATGGATGACTTCTCTGTCTACGGATCTTCTTTTTCTACTTGTTTGTCAAATCTATGCAGGGTCCTACAGAGATGTGAAGACACCAACCTTGTGCTGAACTGGGAGAAGTGTCACTTCATGGTTAAACAAGGGATTGTGCTAGGACACAAGATTTCAGAGAGAGGAATTGAAGTGGACAAAGCCGAGATTGATGTGATGGTTAAGCTAGCTCCACCAAAGACAGTAAAAGACATAAGAAGCTTCCTTGGCCATGCTGGATTCTATAGGAGGTTCATTCAAGACTTCTCTAAGATCACCATTCCCTTGACCAAGCTACTATGCAAGGAAGCTGCCTTCAGTTTCAACCATGAATGTCTTCAAGCCTTTGAGAAGCTGAAGCATGAGTTGGTTAGTGCTCCTATTGTTCAACCCCCTGACTGGAACCTTCCCTTTGAAATCATGTTTGATGCTAGTGACTATGATGTGGGAGCAGTTTTGGGGCAGAGGAAAGACAAGAAGACTCACGTGATGCTAGCAAGACTCTTGATGATGCTCAAGTGAAGTACACCACAACTGAAAAGGAGCTATTGGCGATTGTGTATGCTTTTGAGAAGTTCAGGAGCTACTTGGTTGGGTCTAAGGTTATTGTCTACACTGATCATGCTGCATTGAGACACCTCATGGCAAAGAAAGATGCTAAGCCAAGACTGTTGAGGTGAATTTTGTTGCTACAAGAGTTTGATCTTGAGATTAAGGACAGGCCCGGGGTTGAGAATGGTGTAGCCGATCACTTGTCCAGAATGAGAGTGGAGTGTGGCATCCCCATTGATGAGGGGCTTCCAGAGGACCAGATCATGGCTATCAGATCAGTGGTTGAGGTTTGCAAGACTGGTAAGAAGCTTGAAGAGGTCAAAGCAACTGAAGAGAAAGGTCCTTGGTATGCAGATTTGGTGAACTACTTGGCAACTGGGAAAGAACCATTGAATCTTGTAGGTTATGCCAAGAAGAAGTTTTACAAGGATGTAAAGAGCTACTATTGGGATGAGCCTTATCTCTACATACTTTGTAGAGATCAACTCTATAGAAGAGTGGTAGCTGAAGAGGAGATCAATGGAATCCTTACACATTGTCATGGATCATCTTATGGAGGCCACTTTGCTACATTTAAGAATGTTGCAAAAGTGCTACAAGCTGGTTTTTGGTGGCCACATATGTTCAAAGACACACAAGAATTTGTATCAAGATGTGACTCATGCCAAAGGAGAGGCAACATCACCAAAAGAAATGAGATGCCTCAAAATCCAATCCTTGAAGTAGAAGTGTTTGATGTGTGGGGTATTGACTTCATGGGGCCTTTTCCTTTTTCTTATGGCAACAAATACATCCTGGTAGCTGTTGACTATGTTTCCAAATGGGTTGAAGCAGTGGCAAGTCCTACAAATGACTCAAGAGTGGTGATCAAGAAGTTCAAAATAATAATTTTCCCAAGATTTGGAGTCCCTAGAATGGTTATAAGTGATGGAGGATCACACTTAATCAACAAGCTGTTTGAAGGGCTTCTCAAGAAGAAGGGTGTTAAGCACAAGGTTGCAACACCATATCATCCTCAGACTAGTGGGCAAGTGGAGCTTTCCAACAGGGAAATCAAGGGCATATTGGAGAAGATTGTGGGTACTAAGAGGAAGGACTGGTCTGAAAGCTTGATGATGCACTTTGGGCTTATAGGACAGCTTATAAGACTCCTATAGGCACCACACCTTTCAACCTCGTGTATGGAAAAGCTTGCCATCTACCAGTTAAGCTTGAGTACAAGGCATTGTAGGCTGTGAAGTTACTGAATTTTGATATCAAGAGTGCCAAGGAGAAGAGACTCTTCCAGCTACATGAGCTTGATGAGATAAGGATGGATGCTTATGAGAACTCCAAGATCTACAAGGAGAAAACCAAGGCTTTTCATGACAAGAACATCTTGAAGAGAGAGTTCAAAGCTGGAGATCGAGTTCTTCCTTACAACTCGAGGCTGAAACTGTTTCCCGGGAAACTCAAGTCAAGATGGTCCGGACCTTTCACTATCAAAGATGTTAGATCATATGGAGCTTTGGTACTTTGGAACAGAAATGGAGGAGACTTCACAGTGAATGGTCAAAGAGTTAAGATCTACTTGGGAACTACACCAGAGGAAGATGGAATTTCAGTTCCACTTTCTGATCCTACCCAAGCTTAGTCTCAAAGGAAGCAAGGTCAAGCTAAAGACTTTAAACAAGCTTACTTGGGAGGAAGTCCCATGTCTATCCATGTACATATTCCTCTAGAATTTTCTTTTCAAGACCCTTTGATGAAGTGGAGTGAGTGTGGATGTATGATCTTGCTCCATGAGATGAGACCTAGAGAATGGTTTGAGATTGAAAAATTGGCTTGATGGTCGTGTGTGTTATGGTATTTTTGTGTAGGGTCGGTTTAGTACTACGGAACACAGGAGAACTAATAGATTTGTGAGTGTTTTGAGAAGAGAAATCGAGGCAAAGAGATGTATTATTGAGTATCTTTAAGGGTTACAACGTTTTGGGTGTATAAACCCTAGTTTTCTAGCCTAACTCTCTAATCTCTAAGCCTCTGAATGTCGATCCCTTGTTCTAGGGTTTGGGTTCCCCTTTTATAGCAGTCATATGTCGGTCAATCTTGGGCGGTCTTCGTAATATTCTTGAATATATTACTTTCCCCTCGGTTTAGGAAACTTCTATATTGATGCGGAGAGTCGGACCTTGGTTCCTTTCGGCAGGGACTAGACCCTGGTGCCTCTTTGTGGGGATTGGACCCTAGACCTTATTGATAGATATTGAATCTTGGAGCTTCCTAGCATAACTTGGTCCCTTGAGCAGAGGTTAGACCCGAGATCCTTCCCGGATGAAGGCCCGGAAGTCGAGGTCCCTTCGGAGGCTGGAGAAATCTTTGGCCTTGGATATTTTTCCCCAACAGTTTGCCCCTTATTCCTTGATTGCTTCGTAGAAATCAAGGGATAACATGTAGTCTTGGACCTTGGGGCCATTTCTTCAAGCGGGAGAAGGGCTAGATCCGTAATTTGACCCGAAGTCCGGAGCGTGATAGCTTGGTTAGAGTGTTGGCTTGGAAACTTCTGATTCGGAGTTTTAAAGATTGATTTGAACGATTCTCGCCTATCTGGATTTTCTTTCCTTTTCGGGGGCTGTAATCTCGAAAGATCCGGGAGATCCGGGAGATCCGGGCAGTGGGCTGATTCAATTTTCAAATTCAGCCTCGGAGACCGCAAGATTATTTTTGAATTTGGCGACTTCCCCGAGGTGATGTCTAACGACTCTTTCCTCCTTCTGATAATAAATACGTGCTCCGGATTTCCGATTGCCTTCATCGTTTCCACCTTTCTTAATCTTTTAAAATCGCATTTGGATTTTTCTTCTTCTTCTTTTGTTGTAATGGCAGAGGCAAAGGATTCGGGGTAGAGGATTGAGCTTAGATCATCTAAATCTGGCAGCCCTCAGGATCTCCGAGCGTCTATGCCTTTCCTGTTCATACCTCTCGGGTCTCCACTGGTGGATCCTCCTTCGTTGATTGGAGAGGATAAAGTACGTGACCTTCGGAGAAAATACGCGCTCCCTTCTTCCGTTGTTCTCCGTATTCCTAAGCCATCGGAGCATGCTTCCGACGGTATGCCCGAAGAAATTGCTATTTACGAAGCTTTCTTTAAATCAGGTTTCAGAGGCGACGTGCCATTGTTGATTGCAAACCTTTGCAACTATTTTCATATCTCGCCGTCCCAGCTTAATCCTCCAGCTTGGCGTATCCTCGTCGCGATCCAGAATTTGGGTGATGAAGATAATTTGGTCTTGGGGGTTAATGAAGTTCTCTTCGCTTATCACTTGGCTCCAATTAATGGTAACGAAGGGCATTTCCATCTCCGTCCTCGCGCGGGTCTTTCCATAGTTGAGGAGCTACCAAAAACCGATCGCAAGGGGCTGGCCTTTGAGAAAAGGTGGCCCGAAAAATATATTTTCATGACCCTTCCTGGATCCTTTTACCGATGGAACTTCATAGGTAAGGAATGTTTCTGCTATTTGTAGTCGAATTCTGCTTATCTCTCTTTGGTTCTTTCGCAGAGGGAACTCGTCCTGCTCCTGTCGATGGGAAGGATAACGTTCTTCATGCAAGGCAGATTCCTGTCGAGCGACGCCTAGTGACTCATCTTCTTAGCCCGGAGGTGTTATGCCGTAGCAAACTATGGGGTAAATCCTTGTTCTTAGAATATATCAGATCTTTTATTACTGGGTTGATCGTGTGAGCTTTGCGGTTAGGGAGTATGATGGAGGAGGATTCGGAGGATCCAATAACTTCTTTCAAGAGGGCCACCGATGCGATCTCAGCTAAGAAGGGTTTACCTATCGAGGAGGTGGCTGGTAGAGGGGGTGTGACGATTGGGGGCAAGCGCAGGATGATGGAAATCGAGGATACTTCCTCGGGTCGGGACCATGGATCGAGGGAAGGTTCGAGTCCGATGAGTCAACAACCACCACCGAGCAGACGTTCGCATGGAGGGCTATCGACGGTTTTAAATAACTTGAACGAAAGCGTATTTTCCAAGATGCAGGTCCTTTTTTCGGATAAGAGTTCTTCAGAGGCGGCGCGGCAGATTCAGAGCGGGCTTCTTCAGGTAGATAGCAATCTTTTCGTCTCTCGTTTTGGACCCTTGGTTCACGTTTCCCTTTTTATGCAGGTCCTTTCACAACTGCATCACTTGAAAGACTGGATGGCGAAGGAGGGCATTAGTCGGGACAAGACGGTGGAATTGTCCAGACAATTATCCCGTGAGAAGGATAAACGAGTAGCTACAAAATTGGAACTTCGGGACTTGCAGGATAAGGTTCGGGCCATCGAGGGTTCGATAGAGACTGCTTCGGCTGAAAACCTTTGGCTGAGTCGAGAGAAGCAAGAATTAGAAGAAGCCGTCGCAGAGCTTTGGTCTGAGGTGGAGATTCTGAGGAATGAGAAGATCATGGTCGTGAGTGGGGCAAGGATGGTTGCCCGCTGGGAGGTAATGAGGTAATGGCTCCGGGGACAGACTTCCCGATGGGATCTGTCCAAAGAATTCTCTCAGTTTAAGACGGTGGTTTTGACCGAAGTAGCGCTTAAGGGTGCCGAGCCCCCCACGTTTGAAGATGAGCCGTCTATTCCTTCGGCCGAGCGTGGTAGATCTTAGGGATTTTTGTATTGTAATGATCGTCCTCTGTGGCCTATATTTATTGGACCGAAATCTTTTTGAGTTTGTATCCAAATTGTCTTTGGACTTGAGTTCTGATTGGATCGAGGACTTGAAAATAAAGCCGTGTTAGATCTTGTAATCCTGTTTATAAAACGTGAGTTTTAGTTTTAGGGATGTTAGATCGTTACTGGGAACTAGTGAGTTCCAATCTGGTTTGAACCCTTAGGTTCTCGGATCCTCGAACTTGGGAGTTCTTACGATCTATAACCCTTAGGTTCCTTAACTGGGCCCTGAGGCCTTACTTTGAACCCGAGGGTTTTGCCCATTGAACCTTGAGGTCTTGATTAATCTGAGATTCTTTGGACCCATAGGTCTATGGAACCTTGAGGTTCTAGGGATCCTTAGGTCTTGGGAACCCTGAGGTTCTAGGGACCCTTAGGTCTTGGGAACCCTGAGATTCTATGGACCCTTAGGTCTTGGGAACCCTGAGATTCTTTGGACCCTTAGGTCTATGGAACCTTGGGGTTCTTTGGACCCTTAGGTCTAAGGAACCCTGAGATTCTTTGGACCCTTAGGTCTATGGAACCTTGGGTTCTCTGGACCCTTAGGTCTAAGGAACCCTGAGGTTCTTTTGACCCTTAGGTCTGAGGAACCTTGAGGTTCTTTGGACCCTTAGGTCTAAGGAACCTTGAGGTTCTATGGACTCGAAGGGTCTTTGGACCCGAAGGTCTTTGGAGCCGAAGGTCTTTGGACCCGAAGGTCTTTGGATCCGAAGGTTTTTGGACCCGGAGGTCTTTGGATCCGAAGGTCTTTGGACCCGAAGGTATTTGGACCCGAAGGTCTTTGGACCCGAAGGTCTCTGGACCCGAAGGTCTCTGGACTTTTATGCTTTTGGGGAGTCTTTTTGATCGCTCTCTGCTGCCCGGAGGCGCGCCACTCTCGATCTAAATTGAGAAGTCACACTGTGCTACCCGTGGGCATAGGCCATTCTCAAAAATCTCAATGCTGCACTCTACCTTTCTGCAGAAAGGTCACTCTCAGAATTACTGTGGTCTGGGGTGGGTCCCCCCGCAAGGTTCTTTCAACCCAGACACACTACCTTCCATGTCGGGATAGGTATTAAATTGTTTGTGCTTAACCGGTTATTTGCACTTTGCTCCATGCATATCAGCCGCCAGAATCTGATTACATTACTTGGCCGTGTACGTCATGCCCCCTGCGTGCGTTTAGCTCATAGCGTTTTGCACGAGAGTTTGAGTAGCATTAGTACGTGGTCCCCGCATAACTCTTGGCTATAGGCCTTTACGCGGGGCCCTATCGCGCAGACATCAGTACATGGCTGATCAGACCCCTTCCATATCTGTCTGCACCTATGGTGAGTAGCCTCACCAGCTAGGGGGCTAGCTAAGATCTAAGGTCCCTAAGGTCCCGATCCAGCTAATATGCCTCTTTAAGTATATTGGTATTCCCTTAACTCCCTTTAGTCGAAACCAAATGTATTTTATAAGCCTAGTCCGAAGACGTTCTCGTTATACATAGGAGTAGGAAGACCAAAATACTTAAATATATAGTATAATAGTATATATAAAGCTTAATCCGAAGATCTTGCTTTTAGAAATGATAGAATTTGAGGTGCAAGGCGTTCCAGCAGTTGGGTTGGACCTTGCTTGTGCTGTCTTGCAGCTTATAGGCTCCTGCCCCTTGCACCCCTATTACTTGATAGGGCCCCTCCCATCCGGGGGCGATTTTTCCGGCTGATTTGTCTCTCGTATGGTTGCAGACTCGCCTCAGGACCCAGTCTCCTTCTTAGAAGGTTCCGGATCTCACATTTTTGTTGTAGCTCTTGGCTACTTTTATTTGGTATGATGCGTTCCTTAGGCGGACTGCTTCTCTTTTCTTGTCTAGTAGGTCTAGGCTTAAGTACATCAGCTCATTGTTCTCCTTGGGAGTTAGGATGTTGGAGATCGTGGTTTTAACATGCACCTCGGTTGGTATTGCTGATTCGGTGCCATAGACGAGTGAGGGAACCGAAATTCGCACTGTCGATTTTGATAAGTAAAATACGGAGGAAAGCCAAGTTAACCCAACTTTCCCTGAAGGTCCGGATTCTCTGCGACAGCCAACGACAAGTGACCGAACAGGTGCGGAAAATATGGAAAGATAACAAAAGACGAAAATCGTACAAAAAGGGTTTTGTTAAGAGTTGGTACTGGACCTTGAGAAAGGCTGCCTACGTACCCCTTTCGAGGATCAAGTCGGACGTAGTTCAGTTAGAAAGATTTGGACAAGAGATCGAACTGCCTGGCGGAGTTCGTCTAGTACGAGTGTTTGTCATAGAAACGGGCGTGTCGAGAATAACGCCTAGGGTTTCTATGTGCGGAACTCTGAGTAAAAGGATTGTTAGTTTCTTCCGAAGGAACAGAAGTCTGCGGACAAGATGAAGGTAGAACGAGAGGCGGCCAGACGTCCTAGGCCATGCCTTGCTAGTCTAACCACCTAAGTTCTAAGTTCCCTCAGTCTAAAATCTCGGGTCTTCTCTCTAAGTCTCTCAATGATTTTCGCTCTCCTTTTCCTTCTCTCCCAAAGCTCCTTTATATACTCCTTATGACGGTCTATTCTCCTTTTGGGCCGCGAAGCGGGCTTTTTCCATTTTCGTCGGCCTTCATGTTTATCGGGAAACTTGACATTTATCTTCGGGGAACTTGACGTTTATCCTTCTGGAAATTTAGAATTTATCTTAAACGGACTGTCCGATCGCGTTTGGTCCCGGGCCGTCACTAGGACTTCCGTTGTTTTCTACGATTTCTTCGGAAGATCTTCATTCCTTCGTAGAGCTGAGATGAGTGGTGTCTCAAGATAACCATCACTGTTTCGTACGAAGAATTTAAGATCTTCCTTCCCGTTGATATCTTACGAGTTTCCCGAAGTGTTTCCGACGATCTTAGTTTGGAGTAAGAACGTGAGTTTTGTACGCGGACTCACAATGATTCGTTCCACGAGGACTCGGGAAAGACTCAAAGTACAGACTCCTGACGGTCAGGGCCTGGGACTTGTGCACGGAAGATTGTCGCTCGAAGACCCGAGCCAACACGGGCGCTAGGCGCCAGGCGCCTACGGGCAGCACGGGCGCTAGGCGCCCGGCGCCTACGGGCAGCACGGGCGCTAGGCGCCCGGCGCCTACGGGCAGCTCGGGCGCTAGGCGCCCGGCGCCTATAGGCAGCACGGGCGCTAGGCGCCCGGCGCCTAGAGGCAGCACGGGCGCTAGGCACCTAGAGGCAGCACGGGCGCTAGGCGCCTAGAGGCAGCACGGGCGCAAGGCGCCCGACGCATAGAGGCAGCAAGGGCACTAGGCGCCCGGCGCCCGGCGCCTAGAGGCAGCACGGGCGCTAGGCGCCCGGCGCATAGAGGCAGCAAGGGCACTAGGCGCCCGGCGCCTAGAGGCAGCACGGGCGCTAGGCGCCCGGCGCCTAGAGGCAGCACGGGCGCTAGGCGCCCGGCGCCTAGAGGCAGCACGGGCGCTAGGCGCCCGGCGCCTAGAGGCAGCACGGGCGCTAGGCGCCCGGCGCCTAGAGGCAGCACGGGCGCTAGGCGCCCGGCGCCTAGAGGCAGAACGGGCGCTAGGCGCCGGCGCCTAGAGGCAGCACGTGCGTCTCGGCGAGGGCTTCGATTTGATATCTTGCTCGTTTTCTGGATCCTCACGGTTTGAGAGGATGGGCTCTTTGAACTTTCAAGGCGGATTCCTTGTCGTTCGGCCTGTCCAAACTTAGATCACTTCCCGTTTCTTCCATATACTTTCCCATCTCAGCTACGGACCTAATGTCTCTCGGTCTTGATTGTATCATCGAAGTTTTTACGACTAAATCTGAGTTGGTTTTCTCTTAAAGTTTATTGTATAAAACAAGGACGATCGACTTTAACATAGGTTCTTTAAGCTATACGACTTGTGTTGCTTTCGACGCTTGTTTTATGGAAAGTCCGCGCATGATAAATAGTTTTAGCCGTTGATTCCGTGAGAACCGTTTTTGACCCCAACAGTTAGCCCCCCAGCCTGTAAGACGCGGAGACGATCTTGCGGGCGGAAGATTATGAGTTGAAAATCGAAATTTGTGGATAAGAATATTTCATCGCGGACATCCACATCGCCTTTGATTGGCGATCTTGAATGTGACGTCGGAAAGAACGTGAGTTCGTTGCTCAATGTGAAAAAAGAGAAGAACATATGTCCTCGAAAGTCCGTCGTCTTCAAGAGAAGATTCAGAGTCTTGAGGAGACGGGGACTCGCAAGTTTGACGGAGAGGACTTCGACTCGATTCTCGCTGGTCTGAAACCCGTGTGCACCCTTGTCCCGGATTCGGAGGGTTCGGAGGACCAGGACTATGCAGTCAAGGATCGTGAAGCCGGCGCATATGAAACATGCAGCGGTTGTGCGACCAATGGAGGCGACGGTGAGACCGTTCCTACTTTGGGTGAGTTTTGAGGATGAAGGTGATGCTCCGGGGAGCGTCTAGGTTTATCAATCCCTTCAGAGATTTTTATTTTGATTGTGTTTCGGCCGTTAAGAGGCCATGATGTACATTTGTGGGACTGGCCGTTGGTGGCTTCGAATCCCGGCCTTTTTCAGGGCATCTGTTGAACTCTGCGGCTCAATCTTTATAAAATATTAATGTTGCGTTTTCAGAACTTCTGTCTATCGAAGTTAGAGGGACATGGTGTGAGTTGTCGTCTCATTCCTGCCTCCCTGATGATCACCGTATCCGTTGTTTGTACAAAGCGAGATTTTCCTACGGTTTACGATTTACGCGAAAATTCGTGGAAACGTACAGACTTGAGTGAAGAGACAAGTTTTGGGATTTCGCGTCGTTGATGCTTTGCCTATGAGATGTTAAGAGATATTAAGATACCAGCAAGGCTGGGTTTAGGGCAAGACCTAGGTTTACTCTCAGACTGAGGCTGTGCGATGACAAATCGGCTTTCGTTTTGCCTGTTTGTGATTTTAACCTGATTCGTACTGTTTTAAAATCCGCGAAGTGGTATCGGCTTATATGATTTGTCTGGGCACGAATCGAGCTACTTCCTTTACGAAGTATACCAAATTTGGATTTTTTGTATAGCGCGCTATGGGATCCTTGTCGGATGTAAAAGAGCCTACCTTTAGGTGGCTTGTCTGTTTAAGACGTTAGAGTTCGTTTGTTGTGATCAGCAACAACGATATGATGCCGTTTAGAAGGCGTATGAAGGTTTTAATCGAAAAACGAATGTCCAGGCACGAAGCGACGTCTCGCAGTGCTTTGAAGTTTATTTTTCTTATGCAATAAAGGACTATGGGCTTTTAGAAATCGCAGAATGTTTCCGGGCGATAGTTTATGATTTATTTGGTGGATACTGGATCCATTGTTGAGGCCGTTTAGCGATTGGCGAATTTGTTTCCGAAGAGTTTCGAAAATTCGGTTTCTGTGTTTGTAAAGAGTTTCGAAAATCCAGTTTCTTGAAAATCGTGGGAGTATATGAGTATACGCATTTCAAATGCGTACGAGTCAATTTTCCCTTGTGCCGCATTTCAAATGTTCGCGGGCTTGGAGATGTTTTGCGAATGTCCGTAGTCAGAAACTGTTGTTTTAGTTTGGACGTGCAAGTTATAAAATTTTTTATCGAGGAATTAGGACCAGGGGTCGCGTATATTTGACCCAGGGAGAAACGTCTACCTTCGCTTTGTTTCGCGAATTGTTGGCCTTCCGGGATTTTAAGGACGACTCGTATAACTCTTGGAGCTTTGTCACGAGTGTTTCTTTTCATGCTTTGTTTACGGGGCGTATAGAACTTAATCAGTTGATGTTAAGTTCAAATTTTTCCGTTAACCGTATGGCTGTTAGGACTGATATTATTACGAGAAATTCATCGCATGATTTCCGCTTTTGGGCTATGCGACAGAGTTGCTCACGTAAATGGTCACTTGGAGTTTTATGACAAATCGTGGATTATCGTTTGGCCCTTAAGTGATTGGAGCGGCGATCGTTCAGTTGTTTTGTCTTGACGTGAAGGCTGTGTTCAGCCGTTTAACCAAGGAGTTGGTAAACGATCAGACTGCGATCCTTTCGCATTGAGGTCATATTGGTTCACGATTGTCCTTAATGGTGATGCCGAATTCAGGTTCGGGCTTTATAGAAAGGCGTAGTCGGCCGATGGCCGAATAGTGTTCGTTGAGATAGACATGCAAATCTTAGCGGAGTTTTCCAAGTTATTGGTTACACGGGAAATATTTCCGCTTTGATTTCGTCTTTTGGCGAAAGTTGCTTCGAATTACTCATGGAGTTTTACCGAAGGTTATTCTGTTAATTTTGTAGCTCGCCGTCGTGCTATTAGTCTGACGTTGTACGAGTTTCTTGTTGCGAGATTGAAGCAAGAGACGGTGTAGAGTTTTCAAGACTATGTTTGTAGCGGTTTGACCACGCCGTTATGCCGCTAGCGTTTCGGACGAATCTTAGAATATCGTTTGCCTTTTGAATGGAATTTTTTCTTCATGAAGTAGAATGAGTATGCCAAGGATGCGTGGCGATCGTTTCTCGGTTTTTCGAGAGATTAGATCGGTCTGCATGTTCTGCGTAGACAGTCAAGGAACAATGGAACAAAACTGGAAGAAAATGCCTAAGACTTAGCTTGCTAGACTATCCACCTAGGTCCTAAGTTCCCTAAATTTTACGGCGGTTTACAAGACGTTACCATTTTTTTTCCTACGAAAATATTAAAACCTTGATAAAATTTTCTAAGTCGGACATACCTTAGTCTCGTTGATTACTCGAGATTGCCTCATGTCCGTTCCTCTTTGTCTTCTAACGTTTCATTGTCAAAGGTCTTCGAAAAGTCTGACACTGAATCGAGAATCGATTTTTGATGAAACCCGAAGGAACAGTGCAGAATCGTTGCAGATCGTTGCAGAATCGTTGAAGCAAAGGGAGGAGAAGTAGGCGAAACTCGAAGAAGGCTAAGGTGGGTAGACAAGCGAAAATGAATGGCAAGATGTCACTTGAGTGGGGCTTCTTGTTTCGTTAAGCTATGAGCGAACTGGTCAGGTCAAGAAGCTTACGATCTTGTTATACTTCACGAATGATGTTTCGTAAAATATCGCCGAGCTTTTATTTAACGAGAGTTATTCAAGAAAATGTTGTCGAGTTAATTTTACAGAAATTGTTTCGTAAAATTAGTTTGGATAGTCGTTGGGTCAATCTTTACGAGGATTGGCCGTGCTTGACTAATGTTTTATTGCCCGGCGACCAGCGCAGCATGGGCGCGTTAGCCGCCCAGCGCCTAGAGGCTGCACGGGCGTGCTAGCCGCCCGGCGCCTAGGGACAGCACGGGCGTGCTAGCCGCTCGGCGCCTAGGGACAGCACGGGCGTGCTAGCCGCCCGGCGCCTAGTGACAGCACGGGCGTGCTAGCCGCCCTGCGCCTAGGGACAGCACGGACGTGCTAGCCGCCCGGCGCCTAGGGACAGCACGGGCGTGCTAGCCGCCCGGCGCCCAGGGACAGAACGGGCGTGCTAGCCGCCCGGCGCCTAGGGACAGCACGGGCGTGCTAGCCGCCCGGCGCATAGGGACAGCACGGGCGTGCTAGCCGCCCAGCGCCTAGGGACAGCACGGGCGTGCCTAGCCGCCCGGGACTGTGCTTCCTCGCGGGACCTGCCTGTTTCTCTCGGTTTTTTAGAGGTTTCTCGATCGACACTTAGTCTCTCGAGGTTTCTTTAATTGTTTTTCCGAGACTTTTTGACATCGATTTCATCATGATCCCAGCAAGAAATTGTTTCTTAGAACGTTGTTAACCTTTTATTTTACGAGAGTTATTTCACAAAATGTTGTCGAGGTAATTTTACGGAAACTGTTTTGTAAAATGTTGTCAAGTTTAATCGTGCAAAAGCTGTCTCGTGAAATATTTTGATAATTTATTTTACGAAAGGTGTTCCGTAAAATGTTATCATATTTTAGCATTAGAAACGCTGATTGGTAACCCGATCAGTCGTGCTTTCTGTTTCATTAGTAATATGGGGTTTCTCCGCGATTTCCAGGAGAACAAGTCTTTATTTTTCCGGGAAATTCTAAAAAAAATATTTCCAGTCAAAACTCTGCTCGGTAATCAGACCGTCATACCAGCTTTGGGCTTGATCCTACTCTAAAATCGTATGTGGGTCGTTTAGCCGTGATTCAGGCCCCTTTTGGGCCGTCTTGGGACTTAGACGTTTTTACGATTTTTCTTTAGAAAAAGCCGTTGATTGTGACGCTGGTTTTTCCGTAAGGATTTCAATTCCCCGTATAGTTAAGGCAACTGGTGTTCAAGCTAACCATAGCCGTTTTATACGGCAGGCATGAATCCGTCTCCACTACCAAGTCTTTTTATGAATTTTCCCGAAGTCTTTCTTCGATAATCCCAAATGAGGGGGGTTGTGTCCATGGACCCGAGGACCGTGTTGCAGGAACTTGGACGGGGGTGCATGGTTGATAGGACCCGAACTTGATCGGGATGGTCCGTTCTTGGGACGTTTGTCCGTAAGATGATAATCTTAGATAACTGTTTGCATATGTGTTGGTCGTAGAAGCAGTCACTGCTGAAGTTGTTTTACCAGCGTCGATGTGAGCAGCGAGTTTGTCTTTCATATTTCCAGACATTGCTTTGATCAAGCGTTTTGCGGCCGTAAGAGTAAGAGTAATCCGTCCTACCCTCTTTCTAGCACCAAACTGTGGGAACCGAAATTCGCACTGTCGATTTTGATAAGTAAAATACGGAGGAAAGCCAAGTTAACCCAACTTACCCTGAAGGTCCGGATTCTCTGCAACAGCCAACGACAAGTGACCGAACAGGTGCGGAAAATATGGAAAGATAACAAAAGACGAAAATCGTACAAAAAGGATTTTGTTAAGAGTTGGGACTGGACCTTGAGAAAGGCTGCCTACGTACCCCTTTCGAGGATCAAGTCGGACGTAGTTCAGTTAGAAAGATTTGGACAAGAGATCGAACTTCCTGGCGGAGTTCGTCTAGTACGAGTGTTTGTCATAGAAACGGGCGTGTCGAGAATAAGGCCTAGGGTTTCTATGTGCGGAACTCTGAGTAAAAGGATTGTTAGTTCTTCCGAAGGAACAGAAGTCTGCGGACAAGATGAAGGTGGAACGAGAGGCGGCCAGACGTCCTAGGCCATGCCTTGCTAGTCTAACCACCTAATTTCTAAGTTCCCTCAGTCTAAAATATCGGGTCTGCTCTCTAAGTCTCTCAATGATTTTCGCTCTCCTTTTCATTCTCTCCCAAAGCTCCTTTATATAATCCTTCTTATGACGGTCTATTCTCCTTTTAGGCCGCGAAGTGGGCTTTTTCCATTTTCGTCGGCCTTCATGTTTATCGGTAAACTTGACATTTATCTTCGGGGAACTTGACGTTTATCCTTCTGGAAATTTAACATTTATCTTAAACGGACTGTCCGATCGCGTTTGGTCCCTTTCGGGCCGTCTCTAGGACTTCCGTTGTTTTCTACGATTTCTTCGGAAGATCTTCATTCCTTCGTAGAGCTGAGATGAGTGGTGTCTCAAGATAACCATCACTGTTTCGTACGAAGAATTTAAGATCTTCCTTCCCGTTGATATCTTACGAGTTTCCCGAAGTGTTTCCGACGATCTGAGTTTGGAGTAAGAACGGGAGTTTTGTACGCGGACTCACAATGATTCGTTCCACGAGGACTCGGGAAAGACTCAAAGTACAGTCTCCTGACGGTCGGGGCCTGGGACTTGTGCACGGAAGATTGTCGCTCGAAGACCCGAGCAAGCACGGGCGCTAGGCGCCAGGCGCCTACAGGCAGCACGGGCGCTAGGCGCCCGGCGCCTACGGGCAGCACGGGCGCTAGGCGCCCGGCGCCTAGAGGCAGCACGGGCCCTAGGTGCCCGACGTCTAAAGGCAGCACTCCCCGTCGTGGAGAACCAAGGTTCGTCCACTGGAATGTGAACCGCACTCCCCGTCGTGGAGCTCTTCCAATATTCGCGCGGCTTCTCTAGGGGATATACATCGTATATAGGGTCCTGAGAAGGATCTTCTATATAACTTTCCCTCCGAAATGCAGTACCTGGCTGCTTGCCTCTTGACCTTACGGCTCTCCTCTCGGTTTTCAGGTAGGACGTCGTTCCTCAGATAGTTAGTGATGGGGGTCATCCAAGTTTCTCCTTCGTCTACTACTGCCACTTCTTCTGGTTCCGCCTATTTCTGGGTTGCTGGCCATTGCATGACCAACAAGGGGATACTCATTGTTATGGTATTTTTGTGTAGGGTCGTTTTAGTACTACGGAACACAGGAGGACTAATAGATTAGGCACGGATTTGTATGTGTTTAGAAAAGAGAAATCGAGGCAAAGAGATGTATTATTGAGTATCTTTAGCGTTACAACGTTATGGGTGTATAAACCCTAGTTTTCTAGCCTAACTCTCTAATCTCTAAGCCTCTGAATGTCCATCCCTTGTTCTAGGGTTCGGGTTCCCCTTTTATAGTTGATATAAGTCGGCGTAAGGTAGGGCGAACTCTTCCATATACTAAAAATAGAAGTTTTCCCGTAGCTGGAAAACTTCCATAATATTGCGAGGGGTCGGACCCTGGTTCTTCTCGGCAGAGGCTAGGCCCTGGTTCCTCTTCGTGGGACTGGACCCTGGACCTTATTTGAATCTTGGAGCTTCCTAACATAGATTGACCTTTATGTAGAGGAAGGACCCTGGATCCCTTCCAAACGAGGGTCCGGAAGTCGAGGCCCCTTCGGAGGCAGGAGAAATCTTCAGCCTTGGATATTTTTCCCCAACAGCTTGCCCCTTATTCCTTGATTGCTTCGTAGGGATCAAGGGATAACGTGTAGTCTTGGACCTTGGTGTCATTTCTCTAAGCAGGAGAAGGGTTAGGCGAAACGTGGAATCATTTTGGGCCTATCACTCGTGGGTTAAAGAGGGTGGTTCGCTCTGAAGACATCAAACCTTCGAGCCTTTGGGCAGAAGCGATCGAGAACGAGATGGGCTTTCTAGGGGAAGCCCACGATCGTTTCAGCTTCTCCGTTTGGCGCTCATTCGTGCGCGTGGTGAGATGATCGAGGCGCGTGAGTTTCAGACTAGGGTTTCTTCCCTTTTTCTTTGATCGAAACCTAGTTTCTTCTCCACTTCATCTTTGCCCTCTCTAGAGCTTTCTTCTCGGCGGCTTCCTTTCCCGGAGATTCTTCCCATTTTCCACCGGTAGCCGTCTTTCTTCCTCCTCTTCTTATTAAAAATGTCGAATGAATCCCCTAGCAAAACCCTAGAAACCTCTCCCGTAGTTAGGTCTAGGACTTCCTCTTCTCAATCTCCTATAGTCGAGACGATGGGATCCCACATTGTCGAGGTTGAGGATGCCTCCACTGGGGGCAGAGTTGGTATATCCTCGTCGTTGGGTCCGGTTTTGTCGATCAAGGAGGAGGATGTAGAGGGATGGAGAAGGAAGTATAATCTTCCTCGGGATTTAATCATCCGAGTTCCTGATCCGTCGGATAGAATCTCGGACTTTGGAGTTGATGAGGTCCCGATCTACGAGGTATACTTCGAATCGAGCTTTCGTGATCGAGTCCCTTCGTTGATCGCAAAATTATCGGAGTTCTTCTATATTTCCCCGGGTCAGCTGACTCCTCCGGCTTGGAGAATGGTAATAGCCATCCAGAATTTAGGCGAGCTGGAGGGTCTGATGTTGGGTTGGAACGAGGTTCTTTACTCGTATTCCATTTCGACCCTGCTTGGATCAGAGGGGAAATATTATCTCCGTCCTCATGGCAAGAAGGCGTTGGTTCAAGAGATTGAGAAGAAAGCAAGAAAACATCATCCCGTTTTTAGTTGTAAATGGAAGGAGAGGTTCGCCTTTGCGTTTCTTCCAGGCTGTCCCTCGGTTTGGCACATAGCGGGTAGGTCAAATCGTTATAGGCTTTGGATTTAACTCTGATATTTACTCGTTTGTTTTGCCGTTGCAGGTGTATCCGTTCCAGCGGTACCGGAGGGAAATAAGGTAGTCGAACAAGTCTTTGATATGCCAGTTGAACGTCGCCAAGTCACCTATCTTCTGAGTCGAGAAGTTCTCGGTCGCTGCAGCATTTGGGGTGAGTTTGCCGTATCTCTTTTTGTCTTTGTTGTTTGGTTACTGATTTTGCGAGTTTTTCTTTGCAGGAATCATGTCTGGACCTTCAGGAGACGGCTCCATGGATGCTTTCAAGAAGGCTTGGGAGAACCTTTTTGCTAAGAAGACTCCTATGGAAGTTGTCGTTTCAGGGGATGATGATGTTCAGATTACAGGGAGCCTCAAGCGCAAAGGATCTAGTACTCTAGCTCCCACCGCCTCCAAGAGGAGAACTCGTTCTTCAACCCCTACGATCTCTGGTGTTGACCTGAAGCCGGTGTTGGATGATCTCTCTACCAAGGTCTTCCCGGGGAGTGTGTGCAATCTTCCTGCCGACGACCTTCCCAAAGCCATTAACTCTATCCAGCTTGACCTCCTTCAGGTATATTGACGCGTTTCTGTTATTGCTTTGGCTCCGTAGTGCACTGTGATGACTGTGGTATTTGCTGCAGCTTATGTCTCAGGTTCATCACCTCAAGGATATGGTGAATGAAGATACTTCTAAGGAAATTGAGGCTCTGAAGGCTCAGCACCGTGAGGAGAAAGACAAAGGCCTGGCGCAAGGGAAAGAGCTTAAGTCTCTTCAGCTTAGGTTGAAGAAGTCGCAGGAGCTGGAGGAGAGTGCAGCTACTGAGCACGTCGTGTTGACGTCCAAGCTGGACGCGGTGAGGGGAGAGCTGGAGGAGCTGAAGAATGAGAAGACTCTCTTCGAGGATGAGAGGACGCTGGCTGTGAGTGGAGCCAAGATAACAGCTCGCTGGGAAGTGATGAGGGATTATCTGAAGGGACAGACTGATAAGTGGGATTTCTTGGTGGAGTTCGAACGCTACAAGCTGGTGAAAGAGTCTGAGGCTAAGCTTCGTGGGTTGCCTCCTCCTTCGTATGATGATGAACCGCTTATCCCCGTGAAGGAAACTGCTGAGGTGGATCCTCCTGCTTCCGTGGCTGATCCAGCTGCTGCCCCTGAAGCATGAACTCTCTCTTCTCTATTTCTTGTTTGAACTCTTGAGCCCGATGGGCCATTGTTGCATTTTCGCCCTTCTGCGTTTTATTTCCAGACTTGGGCCTTCGTGCCTTTTTTGTTTTTGTTAAGACTTATGGCCCTTCGTGGTTTTTATCTACTTCCTTTGTGCATTTGTATTTTGTAGACACCACTCGAGGTTTTGCTTGGTTGTTGATTTGGATTTGGGGTTATGGGCCGAAGGCCGACCATAACCCTTACGAGGAGTCATTGTCTAGGACCTGAGTCCTGTCAGTGATTAGATCGAGGACCTAGAAATGTCAAAGCATTAGATCTTGTAATCCTGTTTGTAAAACGCGAGTTTTAGTTTTAGGGATGTAAGATCGTCGCTGGGAACTAGTGAGTTCCAGTCTGGTTTGAACCCTTAGGTTCTCGGACCCTCGAACTTGGGAGTTCTTAGGCTCTATAACCCTTAGGTTCCTTACCTGGGCCCTGAGGCGTAACTTCGAACCCGGGGGTTCTACCCATTGAACCTTGAGGTCTTAGGAACCTTGAGGTCTTAGGAACCTTGAGGTTCTTTGGACCCTTAGGTCTTGGGACCCTTAGGTCTTTGGACCCTTAGGTCTAAGGAACCTTGAGATTCTAGGGACCCTTAAGCCTTGGAAACCTTGAGGTTCTCTGGACCCTTAGGTACTTGGGAACCTTGAGGTTCTCTGGACCCTTAGGTCTAAGGAACCTTGAGGTTCTTTGGACCCTTAGGTCTAAGGAACCCTTAGGTTCTAGGGACCCTTAGGTCTATAGAACCCTTAGGTTCTAGGGACCCTTAGGTCTATGGAACCCTTAGGTTCTAGGGACCCTTAGGTCTATGGAACCTTGAGGTTCTAGGGACCCTTAGGTCTATGGAACCCTTAGGTTCTAGGGACCGTTAGGTCTATGGAACCTTGAGGTTCTAAGGACCCGAAGGTCTTTGGAACCCTGGGATTCTCTGGACCCTTAGGTCTTTGGACCCGGAGGTCTTGGGACCCGAAGGTTTTTGGACCCGAAGGTCTTTGGAATCGAAAGTATTTGGACCCGAAGGTCTTTGGACCCGAAGGTCTTTGGACCCGAAGGTCTTTGGATCCGAAGGTCTTTGGACCCGAAGATCTTTGGACCCGAAGGTCTCTGGTCTTTTATGCTTTTAGGGAGTCTTTTTTATCGCTCTCTGCTGCCCGGAGGCGCGCCCTATCTAAATTGAGAAGTCGCACCGTGCTACCCGTGGGCATAGGCCATTCTCAAAAATCTCAATGCTGCACTCTACCTTTCTGCAGAAAGGTCACTCTCAGACTTACTGTGGTCTGGGGTGGGTCCCCCCGCAAGGTTCTTTCAACCCAGACACACTACCTTCCACGTTTGGATAGGTATTAAATTGTTTGTGCTTAACCGGTTATTTGCCCTTTGCTCTCTGCATATCAGCCGCCATAATCTAATTACAGTACTTGGCCGTGTACGTCCTGCCCCCTGCGTGCGTTTAACTTATAGCGTTTTTCACGAGGGTTTGATTGGCATTAGTACGTGGTCCCCGCATAACTCTTGGCTATAGGCCTTTACGCGGGGCCCTATCGCGCAGACATCTGTACATGGCTGATCAGACCCCTTCCATATCTGTATGCACCTATGGTGAGTAGCCTCACCAGCTAGGGGGCTAGCTAAGATCTAAGGTCCCAAAGGTCCCGATCCAGCTAATATGCCTCTTTAAGTATATTGGTATTCCCTTAACTCCCTTTAGTCGAAACCAAATGTATTTTATAAGCCTCGTCCGTAGACGTTCTCGTTATACATAGGAGTAGGAAGACCAAAATACTTAAATATAGAGTATAATAATATATATAGAGCTCAATCCGAAGATCTTGCCTTTAAAAATGATAGAATTTGAGGTGCAAGGCGTTCCAGCAGTTGGGTTGGACCTTGCTTGTGCTGTCTTGCAGCTTATAGGCTCCTGCCCCTTGAACCCCTATTACCTGATAGGGCCCCTCCCATCCGGGGGCGAGTTTTCCGGCTGATTTGTCTCTCGTATGATTACAGACTCGCCTTAGGACCCAGTCTCCTTCTTGGAAGGTTCTGGATCTCACCTTCTTGTTGTAACTCTTGGCTACTTTCATTTGGTATGATGCGTTCCTTAGGCGGGCTGCTTCTCTTTTCTTGTCTAGTAGGTCTAAGCTTAAGTACATCAGCTCATCGTTCTCCTTGAGAGTTAGGATGTTGGAGATCGTGGTCTTAACATGCACCTCGGTTGGTATTGCTGATTCGGTGCCATAGACGAGTGAGAAAGGGGTTTCTTGGGTAGCTGTCTTCGGAGTTGTCCGATAGGCCCAGAGAACTCCGTGTAACTCCTCTGCCCATCGCCCATGAGCCTTCTCCAAGCGCTTTTTGAGCATGTTCACCACCGTTTTGTTGGTTAACTCTGCTTGTCCGTTCGACTGGGGGTATCTCGGTGCTGAGTATGAGAGTTTGAAATCCCATTCTTTGCAGAAGTCTTGGAAGTCGTTGCTGGTAAACTGGGGTCCATTGTCGGTGACAATCTCCTGAGGTGCTCCGAAGTGGGTTATTATGTTCGTCCAGATGAATTTCCTGATCTGAAGATCCGTGATTTTCGCCAAGGCTTTGGTTTCTACCCACTTCATGAAGTAATCGGGCATTACTAGGAGGAAAACCTTTTGCCCCGGCGCCATTGGGAATTTCCCCACGATGTCCATGCCCCATTTGCGAAAGGGCCAAGGGGAGCTTAGGGATTTCAGGTTCTCTGGTGGTAAGTTGGAGATTGGGGCGTGTTTCTGACATTGGCTACAGGTTTTAGCCTGTTTGAGGGAGTCCTTTGCCATAGTGGGCCAATGATAACCGGCCCTTCTTGCTCTGAGAACCAGGCTTCGTCCACTGGAATGTGAACCGCATTCCCCATCGTGGAGCTTTTCCAATATTCGCGCGGCTTCTCTAGGGGATAGGCATCGTAGATAGGGTCCTGAGAAGGACCTTCTGTATAACTTTCCCTCCGAAATGCAGTACCTGGCTGCTTGTCTCTTGATCTTGCGGCTCTTCTCTCGGTTTTCAGGTAGGACATCGTTCCTCAGATAGTTTGTAATGGGGGTCATCCAAGTTTTTCCTTCGTCTACTACTGCCACTTCTTCTGGTCTGCCTCTTTCGGGGTTGCTGACCATTGTAGGACCAACAAGGAGATACTCATATGTTTCTTAGTTTCCAAGGCGGAACCTAGGTTTGCTAGAGCATCGGCTTGGGAATTTTGTTCCCTAGGTATCTGAGTAAGCTTGCAGCTTGTGAACTGGTCTAGGAGACGTTTGGCCACCGACAGGTATGTTATGATATTTTTGTGTAGTGTCGTTTTAGTACTACGGAACACAGGAAAACTAATAGTTTTTGAGTATTTGTATGAGTTTAGAGAAGAGAAATTGAGGCAAAGAGATATCTTATTGAGTATGTTTAGCGTTACAACGTATTAGGTGTATAAACCCTAGTTTTCTAGCCTAACTCTCTAATCTCTAAGCCCCAAAGTGTCGATCCCTTGTTCTAGGGTTTGGGTTCCCCTTTTATAGTTGATATAAGTGGGTCAATCTTGGGCGGAATTCGTAATATTCATGAATATATTACTTTCCCCTCGGTTTAGGAAACTTCTATATTCATGCGGAGGATCGGATCCCTGGTCCTTTCGTCAGGGGCTAGGCCTTGGTTCCTCGTTACGGGGACTGGACCCTGGATATTGTAAAGTAGAGTTCGGGTCCTGGTGCCTTCTGATGGAGACTGGTCCCTTGAGTAGAGGACCCTAGGTCCCTTCCAATCGAGGGCCCGGAAGTCAAGGCCCCTTCGGAGGCTGGAGAAATCTTTAGCCCTGGTTATTTTTCCCCAACAGTTTGCCCCTTATTCCTTGATTGCTTCTTATGGATCAAGGGATAACATGTAGTCTTGGATCTTGGTACCATTTCTTCAAGCAGGAGAAGGGTTTAGAGTCTAGGCGAGACGTGGAATTATTTTGGGCCCATCGCTCACGGGTTAAAGAGGGCGGTTTGCTTTGAAGACGTCGAGCCTTCAAGCCTTTTGGCAGAAGTGATCGAGAACGAGATGGGCCTTCTAGGGGAGGCCCACTATCGTTTCAGCTTCTCCGTTTGGCGCTCATTCGTGCGCGTGGCGAGATGATCGAGGCGCATGGGTTTCAGACTAGGGTTTCTTCCTTTTTCTTTGATCGAGACCAAGTTTCTTCTCCATTTCATCTTTGCCTTCTCTAGAGCTTTCTTCTCGGCGGCTTCCTCTTCCGGAGATTCTTCCTATTTTCCACAGGTAGCCGTCTTTCTTCCTCCTTTTCTTATTAAAAAATGTCGAATGAGTCCCCTAGCAAAACCCTAGAAACCTCTCCCGTAGCTAGGTTTAGGACTTCTTCTTCTCAATCTCCTATAACCGAGACGATGGGATCCCATATTGTCGAAGTTGGGGATGCCACCGCTGGGAGCAGAGTTGGTAGATCCTCATCGTTGGGTCCGGTTTCGTCGATTAAGGAGGAGGACGTAGAGGGATGGAGAAGGAAGTATAATCTTCCTCGGGATCTAATCATCCGAGTCCCTGATCCGTCGGATAGGATCTCGGACTTCGGAGTTGATGAGGTCCCGATCTATGAGGCGTATTTTGAATCGGGTTTTCGTGATCGAGTCCCTTCGTTGATCGCGAAATTGTCGGAGTTCTTCGATATTTCCCCGGGTCAGCTGACTCCTCCAGCCTGGAGAACGCTAATAGCTATCCAGAATCTAAGCGATCTGGAAGGTTTGATGTTGGGTTTGAACGAGGTTCTCTACTCGTACTCCATCTCGACCCTGCCTGGATCAGAGGGGAAATATTATCTCCGTCCTCGTTGTGATAACCTGCTTTTTAGGGTAAATGGTCGAGATCGACAAAGACGGAGTTTGGAGCAAAGCTTTTGAAAATCAAAGAATGATGAGGAATGTTGAGTTTTGATCGTTTCAAACTTAACATGGTTCAGATAAAATTGAAGATTGGTCGAGCATCAACTTGATGATCGAACCGTAGGCGGTACGGGCCAACCGAGAAGTTCGAAGTAGGATATTGTCGAAGAATGGATCGTGAGTGAACCATGAGACGACGTAAGCTGCTCTACCTTTCCTAGAAGAGTCTTAGATTGATCAGACGAAGATTTTGGAGGAATCACATTTTTGGAAGCACGACGGTTTAGAAGCTCGACGTTTCAGAAACCCGACGTTTTCTTAGCGACGAAGTTTTCCGTGAAACTTCACATCTAGCATCAGGATATTATTTCAGAGATATTATAAGTTCGAAGCAGGACGGGAGTAAGCAGGACGGGAGTAAGCAGGACGGGAAGCAAGCACGATGGGATCGAAGCATGACAGGAAAACCCTAATTTCGGTTTAACGAAATTTCTGGAGGAAGCCGGAGGCTCGGGAAATATTTTTAGAGGATCTCAGTATTTATCTGGAGTTTCTAAAAAGTATTCAGAGAATCAGAACGGGAGCGGAAAAATATTCGGGATTGATCACGGGATGAAAATTCACTAAAAAGATCGAAATCGCGCAAATTAACCGAGAAGCTCGAGGTGGCTTGATAAGAACGTGGTATCAACCATTCAACCTTCTGAGTTTCATCACAAGGAGGAGGTGTAGACGTGCATGAAGCCAGAACATGCAGCTTGACATGTAGAAGCACGAGATGTCACCGTATCTGCAACCGGAGCATGCTGAGCGACATGTGTGCGATGTGGTGTCAATCTGGATGAGGTCAGGACGTGGATAAGACATCTGGAGAGCTTGGTGTCATCTGGAATGCCATCCTTACATGCTGAGTGACATGTGGAGCACGAGGTGTCGCGACGTATGCGTCCGGAGCCATGCAGAGCGACACACGTGTTGCCACCAACCTGAACATGATTGACTGATGTATACTATATAAACCCCATGACCCCATCCCATTTCATTCATCCAGACCTTTCAAAAGCAAGTTAAAAACGTGGTTAGAGAGAGAGAGAAAGTAGAAAAAAGAAGTAAGAGGTTCCGATCTTTTTCGAGGGTTTTAGAGAGTTTTCGAGATCAGTTTCTCTACTGATTTTGAATGAGTGTCTGGGGAAGGTTCTGCCCATATCATCTCGTCCAAGGGAATTATTTTCTTTCATGATCAAGTGGAGGTGCTGTCCAAGATCAGTTTAGTTCCACGGGTTCAGATCAGTCGAAGTTCTGAAGCTCCGAAAGTCTGAAGAACTGTCCAGAGGCTATGGAAGGTTCTGTTCGAGTTGAGTTCAGTCCAGACCAGTATCAGGGGAGGTTCTGTCCAAGTCAAGATCAGTCCAGGCCAGTCCATTCAAGTCATCCATTGGGTTTTGGCTGAGTCCTCTCTGATCAACAAGCTGCTTATCGGCAAAGAACGCTGTGAGTTGGATTGTTTGAATTCCACTTGGAATTTAGGGTAGTTTAGTGAGTTGGTTTTGTTTGAGTTCCACTTGGAACTTAGGATAGATCGAGTCTGCATATAGATTATAGATTATAATGATCACGCTATTGCATGGTAGAGTCCTTGGGGTTATTTTGTTTATGAATTGGACTCAGCTTAGCGAGGGCTAAGTTGGGATAGAAATGAATTAAGACTGGGTTAATAACCTGATTAGGACTAGGGCTAGGATTCATCATGTTTTCTATTCTTGTGTGTTGATTTGATTGAGTGCAGGTTCCTGTTATCTTTAAGGATAGTTTATCAGTAGGAGGCTGAACTATCTGGGTAACAGTTTGATTGAGTTATTTATTGTTATTTGAGGTTAGTCAGCTCTAGGTAAGGGAGTGACTAACCAGTTGATTTGTTTAGTTATGATATTGTTGTTAGTAGAGAGTCTTGTTAGAGTTTGGGACTTTATCTTTAGGTTAGGTTCTAGATTGAGTTTGTGTTGTGTGAGTGTGCCGACCGTATGTGCGTAATCCGCCCATACTAGGCTTGTTTAGGGGTGATTAGTGTTTCCTCAGCCTCGTACCCAGCGGGTTTAAGGAAACCCCTTATTCGCTGGATCGGGAAGACTCATAGAGACGGGATCATGGCCTAGGGCTGAGTGATTACACGACGGTGTAATGTGACAGTGACCCGAAAGACTGTGGGCTGTCGTGCGGTGAACCGAAGGACTGTGGGCCGCGGTCGGTTGAAAGTTCCTTCTTCTGGCCTTTGTGGTAGGGAGATAGGATATTGCCGATGTTGACGAGGAACACGAAGTCACCATACCACGGGTTAGAGTGTTGTGTTAGAGTGTCGAGTAGTAGTTAGTTAGTATCTTGTTATTGTGTTTGTGGTTGATTGATTTGTTTGCAGGTTCCTGTTACTTCAAGTTAGATCATGGTAGGAGGCCTAATCTAAATTAGTAACCGGTTTGATTAATAGTAGTATTAATTGATGATTGGATATTTGTGGTTGTCTTGTTTTCATGCAGGGTCCCGTTACTTGAAGTTAGATAACGGCAGGAGGCCATATCTAACTTAGTAACAGTTTGTTTATTTAATGTTGGATTTGATTGATTGCATGATAGGATAGATTGCTTGTTATTTTGGGTTGTCTGGGCTAGTTTCTAGGTTTGGGTAGACGCCGCCAGCTCACTGAGTAACATTAGGTTACTCACCCAACTCCTTTGTCCCTTTTTGCAGGTAGCTTTAGTGTAGGATGACCGTGTAGCTCGGAGCTGGACGTTAGGACCACCGGAGTAGATTTGCATGCCTTTTGTTAACGGTATTTTGGATTTGCGTTAGTTGACTCGTTTTTGGTGTTAGGCCGGGACCGGTCTCGATTGTGGGAACCGAAATTCGCACTGTCGATTTTTATAAGTAAAATACGGAGGAAAGCCAAGTTAACCCAACTTTCCCTGAAGGTCCGGAATCGCTGCGACAGCCAACGACAAGTGACCGAACAGGTGCGGAAAATATGGAAAGATAACAAAAGACGAAAATCGTACAAAAAGGGTTTTGTTAAGAGTTGGGACTGGACCTTGAGAAAGGCTGCCTACGTACCCCTTTCAAGGATCAAGTCGGACGTAGTTCAGTTAGAAAGATTTGGACAAGAGATCGAACTGCCTGGCGGAGTTCGTCTAGTACGAGTGTTTGTCATAGAAACGGACGTGTCGAGAATAACGCCAAGGGTTTCTATGTGCGGAACTCTGAGTAAGGGGATTGTTAGATTCTTGCGAAGGAACAGAAGTCTGCGGACAAGATGAAGGTAGAACGGGAGGCGGCCAGACGTCCTAGGTCATGCCTTGCTAGTCTGACCACCTAAGTTCTAAGTTCCCTCAGTCTAAAATCTCGGATCTGTTCTCTAAGTCTCTCTAGGGTTTTTCGCTCTTAATGATTTTCGCTCTTAATGATTTTCGCTCTCCCAAAACTCCTTTATATACTCCTTCTTATGACGGTCTATTCTCCTTCTGGGCCGCAAGGCGGGCTTTTTCCATTTTCGTCGGCCTTCATGTTTATCGGGAAACTTGACATTTATCTTTGGGATACTTGACATTTATCCTTCCGGAAATTTAGCATTTATCTTGTTACGTAAAGATAAACGTAAATCGTCGTATCTATCTTAGATAATCGTAAATGGGTTGTCTGATCGCATTTGGTCCCTTTCGGGCCGTTTCTAGGACTCCCGCTGTTTTCTACGATTTCTTCGGAAGATCTTCAATCCTTCGTAGAATTGAGATGTGTGGTGTCTTAGATAACCATCATCGTTTCGTATGAATAATTTAAGATCTTCCTTTCCGTTGATATCTTACGAGTTTCCGAAGTGTTTCCGACGGTTTTTAGTTCAGAGTAAGAACGGGAGTTTTGTACGTGGAATCCCAATGATTCATTCCGCGAGGACTCGGGAAAGACTCAAAGTACAGATTACTGATGGACGGGGCCTGGAACTTGTGCATGGAAGATTGTCGCTCGAGGACCCGAGGCAGCACGGGCGCTAGGCGCCCGGCGCCTAGAGGCAGCACGGGCGCTAGGCGCCCGGCGCCTAGAGGCAGCACGGGCGCTAGGCGCCCGGCGCCTAGAGGCAGTACGGGCGGGCGCCTAGAGGCAGCACGGCGCTAGGCGCCTGGCGCCTAGAGGCAGCACGGGCGCTAGGCTCCCGGCGCCTAGAGGCAGCACGGGCGCTAGGCGCCCGGCGCCTAGAGGCAGCACGGGCGCTAGGCGCCCGGCGCCTAGAGGCAGCACGGGCGCTAGGGGCCCGGCGCCTAGAAGAAGCACGGGCGCTAGGCGCCCGGCGCCTAGAGGCAGCACGGGCGCTAGGCGCCCGGCGCCTAAAGGCAGCACGGGCGCTTGGCGCCCGGCGCCTAGAGGCAGCACGTGCGTCTCGGCGAGGGCTTCGATTTGATATCTTGCTCATTTTCTGGGTCCTCACGGTTTGAGAGAACGGGCTCTTTGAAGTTTCAAGGCGGATTCTTTGTCGTTCGGCCTGTCCAAACTTAGATTACTTCCCGTTTCTTCCGTATACTTTCGTATGGTCATGTCATCTTTGCTACGGACCTAATGTCTCTCGGTTCTTCTGGATTGTATCATCGAAGTTTTACGACTAAATCTTATTTGGTTTTCTCGTAAAGTTTATCGTGTAAATCAAGAACGATCGACTTTAACATAGGTTCTTTAAGCTATACGACTTGTCTTGCTTTCGACGCTTGTTTTATGGAAAGTCCGCGCATGATAAATAGTTTTAGCCGTTGATTTTGAGAGAACCGTTTTTGACCCCAACAGTTAGCCCCCCAGCCTGTAAGACGCGGAGACGATCTTGCGGACGGAAGATTATGAGTTGAAAATCAAAATTTGTGGCTAAGAATATTTCATTGCGGACATCCACATCACCTTTGATTGGCGATCTTGAACGTGACGTCGGAAAGATCGTGAGTTCGTTGCTCAATGTGAAGAAAGAGAAGAACATATGTCCTCGAAAGTCCGTCGTCTTCAATAGAAGATTCAGAGTCTTGAGGAGACGGGGACTCGGAGAGGACTTCGACTTGATTCTCGCTGGTCTGAAACCCGTGTGCAACCTTGTCCCGGATTCGGAGGGTTCGGAGGACCAGGACTACGCAGTCAAGGATCGTGAAGCCGGTGCATATGAGACATGCAGCGGTGGTGCGACCAATAGAGGCGACGGTGAGACTGTTCCTACTTTGGGTGAGTTTTGAGGATGAAGGTGATGCTCCGGGGAGCGTCTAGGTTTATCAATCCCTTCAGAGATTTTTATTTTGATTGTGTTTCGGCCGTTAAGAGGCCATGATGTACATTTGTGGGACTGGCCGTTGGTGGCTTCGAATCCCGGCCTTTTTCAGGGCATCTGTTGAACTCTGCGGCTCAATCTTTATAAAATATTAATGTTGCATTTTCAGAACTTCTGTCTATCGAAGTTAGAGGGACATGTGTGAGTTGTCATCTCATTCCTGCCTCCCTGATGATCACCGTATCCGTCGTTTGTACAAAGCGAGATTTTCCTGCGGTTTACGATTTACGCGAAAATTCGTGGAAACGTACAAACTTGAGTGAAGAGACAAGTTTTGGGATCTCGCGTCGTTGACGCTTTGCCTATGAGATGTTAAGATACCAGCAAGGCTGGGTTTAGGGCAAGACCTACGTTTACTCTCAGACTGAGGCTGTGCGATGACAAATCGGCTTTCGTTTTGCCTGTTTGTGATTTTAACCTGATTCGTACCGTTTTAAAATCCGCGAAGTGGTATCGGCTTACATGAACCAAATTTGGATTTTTTGTATAGCGCGCTATGGGATCCTTGTCGGATGTAAAAGAGCCTACCCTTAGGTGGCTTGTCTGTTTAGGACGTTAGAGTTCGTTTGTTGTGATCAGCAACAACGATATGATGCCGTTTAAAAGGCGTATGAAGGTTTTAATCGAAAAACAAATGTTCAGGCACAAAGCGACGTCTCGCAGTGCTTTGAAGTTTGTTTTTCTTATGCCATAAAGGACTATGGGCTTTTAGAAATCGCGGAACGTTTCCGGGCGATAGTTTATGATTTATTTGGTGGATACTGGATCCATTGTTGAGGCCGTTTAGCGATTGGCAAGTTTGTTTGCGAAGAGTTTCGAAAATTCGGTTTCTGTGTTTGTAAAGAGTTTCGAAAATCCGGTTTCTTCAAAAAACGTGGGATTATACAAGCATACACATTTCAAATGTGTACGAGTTAATTTTCCCTTGTGCCGCACTTCAAATGTTCGCGGGCTTGGAGATGTTTTGCGAATGTCCGTAGTCAGAAACTGTTGTTTCAGTTTGGATGTGCAAGTTATAAAATTTTGATCGAGGAATTAGGACCAGGGGTCGCGTATATTTGACCCAGGGAGAAGCGTCTACCTTCGCTTTGTTTCGCGAAGTGTTGGCCTTCCGGGATTTTAAGGACGACTCGTATAACTCTTGGAGCTTTGTCACGAGTGTTTCTTTTCATGCTTTGTTTACGGGGCGTATAGAACTTAATCAGTCGATGTTAAGTTCAAAATTTTCCGTTAACCATATGGCTGTTAGGACTGATTTTATTACGAGAAATTCATCGCATGATTTCCGTTTTTGGGCTATGCGACAGAGTTGCTCACGTAAATGGTCACTTGGAGTTTTATGAAAAATCGTGGATTATCGTCTGGCCCTTAAGTGATTGGAGCGGCGATCGTTCAGCTATTTTGTCTTGGCGTAAAGGCTATGTTCAGCCGTTTAACCAAGGAGTTGGTAAACGATCAGACTGCGATCCTTTCGCATTAAGGTCATATTGGTTCACGATTTTCCTTAATGGTGATGCCGAATTCAGGTTCGGGCTTTATGGAAAGGCGTAGTCGGCCGATGGCCGAATAGCGTTCGTTGAGATAGACATGCAAATCTTAGCGGAGTTTTCCAAGTTATGGGTTACACGGGAAATGTTTCCGCTTTGATTTCGTCTTTTGGCGAAAGTTGTTTCGAATTACTCATGGAGTTTTACCGAAGGTTATTCCGTTAATTTTGTAGCTCAACGTCGTGCTATTAGTCTGACGTTGTACGAGTTTCTTGTCGCGAGAACAGGAGACGGTGTAGAGTTTTCAAGACTATGTTTGTAGCGGTTTGACCATGCCGTTATGCCGCTAGCGTTTTGGACGAATCTTAGAGTGTCGTTTGCCTTTTGAAAGGAATTTTTTCTTTATGAAGTAGAATGAGTATGCCAAGGATGCGTGGCGATCGTTTCTCGGTTTTCTGAGAGATTAGATCGGTTTGCGCGTTCTGCCTAGACAGTCAAGGAACAATAGAACGAAACTGGAAGAAAATGCCTAAGACTTAGCTTGCTAGACTATCCACCTAGGTTCTAAGTTCCCTAAATTTTATGGCAGTTTACAAGACGTTCTCATTCCTTTCCTACGAAAAAATTAAAACCTTGATAAAATTTTCTAAGTCGGACGTACCTTATTCTCATTGATTACTCGAGATTGCCTCTTGTCCGTTCCTCTTCGTCTTCTAGCGTTTCATTGTCAAAGGTCTTCGAAAAGTCTGACACTGAATCGAGAATCGATTTTTGATGAAACCCGAAGGAACAGTGCAGAATCGTTGCAGAATCGTTGAAGCAAAGGGAGGAGAAGTAGGCAAAACTCGAAGAAGGCTAAGGTGGGTAGACAAGTGAAAACGAACGGCAAGATGTCACTTGAGTGGGGCTTCTTGTTTCGTCAAGCTATGAGCGAACTGGTCAGGTCAAGAAGCTTGCGATCTTGTTATACTTCACGAATGATGTTTCGTAAAATATTGCCGAGCTTTTATTTAATGAGAGTTATTCAACAAAATATTGTCGAGTTAATTTTACGGAAACTGTTTCGTAAAATGTTGCCGAGTTTAATCGTGCAGAAGTTGTCTCGTGAAGTATCGTCTAGGATTATTTTACGAAAGGTGCAAAGTATTTGGTTGGACTATCGTCGGGATGGTTTCGCGAGGATTTGCCGCGTTCGCGGAATGTTTTGTTGTCCGGCGACCAGCGCAGCACGGGCGCGTTAGCCGCCTGGCGCCTAGAGGCAGCACGGGCGTGCTAGCCCCCCGGCGACTAGGGACAGCACGGGCGTGCTAGCCGCCCGGCGCCTAGGGACAGCACGGGCGTGCTAGCCGCCCGGCGCCTAGGGATAGCACGGGCGTGCTAGCCGCTCGGCGCCTAGGGACAGCACAGGCGTGCTAGCCGCCCGGCGCCTAGAGACAGCACGGTCGTGCTAGCCGCCCGGCGCCTAGGGACAGCACGGGCGTGCTAGCCGCCCGGCGCCTAGGGACAGCACGGGCGTGCTAGCCGCCTGGTGCCTAGGGACTGCACGGGCGTGCTAGTCGCCCGGGACTGTGCTTCCTTGCGGGACCTGCCTGTTTTTCTCGGTTTTTTTTTTTTTAAAGGTTTCTCGATCGACACTTAGTCTTTCGAGGTTTCTTTAATTGTTTTTCCGAGATTTTTGGACATCGATTTCATCATGATCCCAGCAAGGAGTTGCTTCTTAGAATGTTGCTGACCTTCTATTTTACGAGAGTTATTTTGCAAAATGTTATCGAGTTAATTTTACGAAAACTGTTTTGTAAAATGTTGTGGAGTTTAATCATGCAAAAGGTGTCTCGCGAAATACTTTCGAGGATTTATTTTACGAAAGGTGCTTCGTAAAACGTGTTCGAATTTTAACATTAGAAACGCTGATTTGTAACCCGATCAGTCGTGCTTTATGTTGGGGAAAAATATCCAAGGCTAGAGTTTTCTCCAGCCTCCGAAGGGGCCTCGACTGCCGGGCCCTCGTTTGGAAAGGACCCAGGGTCTCTCCTCGACTTAAAGAGTCCATCTCCACCAGGTGGCACCAGGGTCCAGTCCCTGTATCGAGGAACCAAGTCCTAACCTTTGCCGTAAGGACCAAGGATCCGATCCCCCGCATGAATATGGAAGTTTCTCATATCGAGGGGAAAGTAATATATTCCTAAATATTACAGAAGCCGCCCAAGATTGACCGACTTACATCAACTATAAAAGGGGAACCCAAACCCTAGAACAAGGGATCGACACTTTGGGGCTTAGAGATTATAGAGTTAGGCTAGAAAACTAGGGTTTATACACCCAAAACGTTGTAACGCCAAACACACTCAATAATACATCTCTTTGCCTCGATTTCTATTCTTAAAACACATACAAACTCGTATCCATTTATTAGTCATCCAGTGTTCCGTAGTACTTAAACGACCCTACACAAAAATATCATAACAGTTTGGCCCTAGAAGGAGGGGAGTAACTCAACTACGTGACGATGGCATCGTAAGACGAGTCCAATCAAGCTAATCTGACCCCGAAGGAGAAAGAGCTTCTGAGCCGATTCGAAACCCTTCAGAGTCAAATTACCGACCTTCACAAGGCTCAGGAAACCGCACCTGCAGGTCTGGAACTCGTCCAGGAAGTTCAATACCTAAAAGATCAACTTGGAGAACACTCCAAGCAACTCCAGCAAAGCGCCGAGAAGCTAGACGCCATGGAAGCAGAGAACATCGCTCTCAGACGAGAAAACCGATCCCTCGGGGCAGAAGGGAACAAACGAAAACGGTTCAGAACCAAAGTTCGACCCATGGCTTCGCTCAACACCCTGTACGACGGCGAGGAAACGCCTCAGCAGCCCGGAGACGAACCCGGCGATCAAGAAAACATTCGAGACGTAACCCGAGAAGAATAAGAAGACGAATCTGATACAGAGGACGAAGAGTACTCACCTGATCATCCCGAGATCTCGGATCCAGCTTTAGCCGCTTACCTAGAGAAGGTGGTATCCGAAAAATTCGGCACCATCCAATCCATGGTGGAAAGGCTCTCCGGAGTAGCTCCCCCCATCCGTAGAAGTGATCCCAGGTCGTACTCCGACACGCCTTTCGTGAAGGAGATTGCTTCGATCGAGATGCCTCGAAAGTTCTCTTTTCCGAGCATTAAGATGTACGAGGGAACAGGAGATCCTTGTGGGAACCGAAATTCGCACCGTCAAATATTGCTAAGTAAAAACGTAGGAAAACTAAGTTGACCTAGTTTTCCCCGAGGATCCCGGCTATCTGCTGGGCCACGCACGACAGAGTTAAAACAGGCTAAGTTGAAAATAAATGCGTAAAATAAGAGAGCAAAAAAGAAAGAATTTTATTTCCGAATTTGCGGAGAGCGTTGGAACAATAGGTCGAGATCGCGGCCGTAAGGGCTGTCGATCGTCGCTACTCTCAAAACCCTAGATCTAACCTAATTGAGTCGCAGCTCGTTAAAAAGGAAATAAACGCCTAAGTTCTAAATTGCTCTGAGAGGAGTTTTTCTTGTGATTTTCGGATCCCCCTTCCTCTGCTCCCAGACTTGCTTATATACTCCCATATGACGGTCTATTCTTGACCGGCTGGCGCGAGCTGGGCTTTTTCCATTTTCGTCGGCCTTCATGTTTATCGGGAAACTTGACATTTATCTTTTTGGAAACTTGATGTTTATCCTTTGGAAGTTTGACATTTATCTTGTTTAGGAAGATAATTGCAAGTTGTCGTATCAATCTTTTTAGAAAATCGTAAAATGGTTATCCGATCATGTTCGGTCCCCGTTGGGCCGTATTTTGGATTTCCGCTATTTTTACGATTTCTTTGAGAGAACGCTCCTATTCAGATATTGGATCTTTCGGAAGATCTTGGTATCTTTTCTGAGGCAACTGGTGTTTTTAGATAACCTTTGCCATTTTCTACGAAGTTTCTCCATCCGTCGACGTCTTACGGGTTTTCCGAAGGCTAGGAGAAAGAAAAGGGAGTTTGGTTTGCGGGATTTCAGAAAGTCGCAAATCTTCGATTTCTGGCGGTTTGAGAATTTGGAACTTACGCACGAAGACTAGCCGTCCGATAACTCGAGCTAGCATGGCGCTAGAGGCAGCTTCGGGCGCTAGGCGCCCGGCGCCTAGAGGCAGCACGGGCGCTAGGCGCCCGGCGCCTAGAGGCAGCTCCGGCGCTAGGCGCCCAGAGGCAGCCCAGGGTCGTCGCTCGTTTCTTTCGGCTCGTGCGAGTTTTTTGTGTTCTTTTTACTTTCCGGAGATTTTTATCGTGTAGAGAATGTTTCTAATCGTTGATTTCAGAATGTCTTAACATTTTCCCGAGTTTTCTAGAATGAAACTTATTCTCCTAATGCTTCTTTAACATATTTCGTATTTTGTCCGAATTTTTCGGACATCAATTTCGTCTTGACCGATTTTGACCCCAACAGTTAGCCCCCCCAGCTAGCTAGGAGCCGTAGCGGTCGTAGGTCCTAGCTTGCTGTATGGTTTGTGAGGAAAGTATGGAGACGAAATCGTGCCGAAGGTCGGAGTAAATAGTAAAATTCATGCCTATAAAGACTTGTGAATCCTTTACCATTCTTATTTCACCCAAGAATCCTAAGTCAATTTCTCCCTCAAAGATTCTCTCTCTACTTTAAGAAAAGAATGACTTCAAAGTCAAAATCTTCGAGGAGACAGTCTCGCTCTCCTTCGGACAGTTTCCACGCCGAGGAGGAAGTTCCGAAGCCCGAGGTTTCAGAGATTGAGAGGAATGCGTACTGTGACGCCGTCTTCGGTCCTGATCCCCCTCTTCCTGTGATTCCGATTCCCCGGCGTCCTGTGAAGGCGCGTGTGGAAGCTGATTCGCCGAGTGAAGTATCCCCCGAGTATCTTGGAATTCTTCGAAAGTTCAATAACGTTCCGGAGAAAGTCGTGTTTCGCATTCCCCTTGGGGATGAGAGTCCGGATACTTTACTTGTTACGAGGCATTCCTGACGCAATGTCGATTATGGTTCCCGATCTCTGGGGTCATCGTCCAAGCTCTCGACCGTTTCGGAATTTCAATCAGCCAGTTGAACGTGCCGGCTCTAGAGAGCTGGCTTGGCGTTGTGATTCTGAGCTACGAGTTAGGAATGGATCTTAGCCCTTCGGACTTCGAAGGGCTGTGGCTTTCCAAGAGCGTGAACACCAATGGAATATTTGCCATGAAATCGAGGACCGATCACTCGGTAATTCGTGGACATACCTCGCACGCTAAGGATTTCGTTGATCGTTTCTTTTTTGTGAGGATAGATGGAGAGTCTGTCGAGAAAGACTTTCTTCATCTATTCCCGACGGAGTGGTTGTACCGACGTGGTAAGATCATCGTAATTTTTTTTTATTTTTTTTTATTTTTTTTAGAAATCGAAAGGCGAACTCTGAATGCACATACGCATTTTTTTTGTAGAGAACAGGTGTCTCACGCACGTCCCTTCCGATCTTTCCGTCAAGAGAGACATATTCAGGTCGAGGGCCTGTTCCTAGAATTCTTTCGATCTCGACCGGATTCGAAGGGCGGTCGCGCTTCACCGATCGCGAGGCGGTACGCGACCTCTCATCAATGATGGGTCCTTCGTGTTTTCTCCTCCGAGGCGGAGGGGGAAATCATCGAAGGGCAAAGGGATTGCTTTCGAGGCCTCGTCGGGAAACAACGAGCCGTCGAGGTACGATCCTGACTTTGTCGCAGAGAGCGGGGGTGCTTTCGGTCCGAACCCTCCTCCAATTGACTTCTTTGATGAGCTCCCCCCGGCTTTTACCCGTGACGAGTCTTTGGACAACGAGGAGAGGGACAAGGTGACAGCGGAGGGCGCTCGTTTGGTCAACGAGGTTTGTTTCCGACACTTAAGCAAATTCTTCCTATCCTTTTACTTGACCTTGACTTCTTTGCAGGCCGTGAGAGTATGGAATGCGTCAATCGATGGAAGTTTCCGCACTGCTCGATTTGCCCGCTTCAAAGCGGAGGAGACCAAAAGGGAGTTTGCCAAGTATCGGTTGGAGGTTGAGGAGCAAAACCGTCGGCAAGCCGAGGTCCAGGCTCGAGCCCTCGTCCGTGCAGAAAGGAGAGGACGGAGAAGAGCCGCTGCCGAAATGAACCGACGGGCGGAAATCTTTTCTACCAAATTTGAGGCGTACAAAGAGGCTCAGGACTTCGTAGGTGATTTTCCCGAGTGTCGTGGTTCGGTGGGTACTCTTCACAAGGTGCAGCGTGAGGGTTTCTCGCTTTCCAGCGAACTTGCCGCGATGGATGGTTTGATGAGAGTATGTGCTAACGCCGAATCCTCTGTTCCTCCGATCGAAGGAAGAATTCGAGAATTGTGGAATCCTATTCAAGTCTCGGAAGATACAGCGGATGCCGGTGCAGATGCGAATGCAGGTGACGGGGGCGAAGAGGTCGACCAGCCCGATTCCTCGTATGGAATAACTTTTTCTGATTGTCTTGCATTTGATTATAATTTGTAATAAGCCAAGTGGGGCTGTTTGCATGTGTCGCGACCCTTAGGGGGTTGCGTGACTTTATGTTTTTCGGGATCGGCCGTTGGTGGCCTTTGAATCCCTATTATGAATGCTTTCATGAATTATGCGTTTTGATTTATACTTTCGCCAAGTGTAGAGGACTTTGAATACGCGTAGTCACTTCGTATTCGAGCTCTTTTTTGTCGCTTAACCCGCAGGTTACTTTGTAGCGAACGTTAGGTTTGTAAGCGATAAGAGGCAAGTTTTGGGATCTCGTATGCTGGATACTTATGCCTATGAGATGTTTTAGATACCAGCAAGGCTGGGTTTAGGGCAAGACCTAGGTCTAGTTTCGGACTAAAGCTATGCGATGACAAATCGGCTTTTCGTTTTGCTTGTTTGCGATTTCGACCTGACTCGTACCGTTTTAGAATCCGCGAAGTGCTTATCGGCTTATATGATTCGTTTGGGTACGAGTCGAGCTACTTCCTTTACGAAGAGCTAACCAAAATTTGGATTTCCTGTATAGCGCGCTATGATATTCTTGTCGGATGCAAAAGGACTTCGTTGGAAGCCAGACTACGAATTTGATTTGAGTGAAACGTTTCTATGTTTTTCCGTCGGGGCCAATCGACGGAATGGGATTTTTAGAGTCGCGGAAAGACTGTTTGATAGAGTTTTTTGGAGGAGAATAGAGAATCGAAACTGGTCAGGAACTTGCGACGTCTCGCGTTCCTTAAAGATACGACTTTCGTTCTCCGTAATATTTGTGCCTTGGATAAGCGTTCGAATTTAAGACTATAAAAAATTTCAAGAATGTAGAATACATGTAGAGAATATTTTCGCGGGAGTAAAAGATTATTCGTTCCCATCTCCCCCCCCCCTTTTTGGTGAGGGGGATAGCTGAACTCGTCGGGTTTCGACGAGCTGCCTACGTACCTCTTGCGAGGATCAAGTCATCTCGTAGTTCTGCTTATATTGCGGATGCTATTACTCCAAGTCTTCCGGCGTTTCGACTGTCTTAGCTAAGTCGGTGGCCGCATCGGGAGTTGGGTCATCCGTTCCGTCGGCGATGGACTCGAGGATTTGCTTATCATCCTGAGTCGTGGCCTTTTTGGACGAATCCGAGTCGTTCTTTGCCGAGTTCTCGGAGATACTCGGATGCTTCTTAGTTCGCTTTAGGTTAGCCGCTGGGGCGTTCCGATTGCTGCGCAATTTATGTTCAGCCAGGAAGCAGAGTCGCGACTGTTTTTGGCTTCCCCAGATGACCGCCGTTCCAGTTGGTGTTGGAAACTTGACGCTGAGATGGTAAGTGGATGGGACTGCCTTCATGGCGTTTATCCAAGGAGTCCCCATTATGGCGTTGTAGATAGCCGGGTTATCCACTACCGCGAATTCGACGATCTTTGTGACTTCTTTCGCCATGACTGGGAGCCTGATCTTTCCGAGGGTCATGGAGGTGACGCCCGAGAATCCAGTCAACGGTCTCGGTTCTGGGATGACTTCTCCGAGGGGTATGTTCATCCTTTGGAGAGTATCGCGGAACATGATGTTGACCGTGCTTCCTGTGTCGATGAGGATGCGGCCGACTTCGAGATCTTGAATCACCAAGTCGATGACCAGAGGATCGTAGTGGGGTTTATCGAGTCCGGCTGTATCCTGTTCCTCGAAGACGATCGCGTGATTGGGAACGTCGTCTTCTGGGCACCATCCGGGACTTGTTTCGGCTTTCCGTCCATAGGCTTTGATCGACGAAACAGAGTCCTGGTAGAAGTGCGATCCTCCGATGATCATGTTGATCCTCTGGCGATTGTTGTTGTTTCCTTCGCCATCTTGCCTTCGGCCGCGTTTTTCGCCCGATTGAGTTCCAGGAGCGTTATTCTCGGGATTGGCTCCGTCGGTCTTCGGCGGACGGTCGGAATCTAAGTCGGACGGCGAGCAGCTTTGTAATGAGTCTAGCGCCGAGAACTTTGCAATTGGCGGTAGAGTGACCTCTCGTCTGGTGGAACTCGCAGCTGGAGTTGTCCTTGTACGAGTTCCGCGTCCAAGTGTTTCCGGCGGTCCTCCCTTGCTCGGACTTAACGGCGTAATTATGCTCGCCTTGGACGTCTTCCCCCTCGTGATGGACGTACTTGTCGTTACGTGAGGTTTTCTTCTTGCCGGACGCTTTCTGCGGTCCGCGCTTTTGCGCCAGGACTTTCATCTCTTCTTCCATGATGATGAAATCCGTCGCCTTGTGGAGAATGTCCTGGATGGTGCGCGGTCTCTCCAGAGAAATCCACTTTCGGAATTTCGACTTGTACCAGAGGTTTTTTCTCAGGGCGTCGATGGCGACTCTATCCCTGAGGCCTGTTACCCTGGACATTACGAGTTTGAACCTCTTTATGTAGTCGCGGAGCGGCTCGTCTTCCTTTTGAATGAGGCTCCAAAGGTCAACGTCGGAAGTTTCCCTGTCCATGAACATGGAAAACTGCTTCAGAAAGGCTGAAGCTAGCTGGCGAAAACTTCCGATGGAGTTTCTTTTCAAGCGTGAGAACCACTCGAGCGCAGCACCTCTGAGGTTCTCGACGAACAGGAGACAGCAGCCGACGTCTTTTTCCCGCTCTGGAAGCTTAGACCTAGCCATCGCAATCTGAAAGGATTGCAGATGTGCCTTCGGATCTGTGGTTCCGTCGTAGGTGGGAAGCTTTATTTTCCCGGGATCCGAGACTCGTGCGTCTGTGATTCGAGACGTGAACGGAGTCTTCCTTGATTCTTCGAGGAGCAGGTCGATCTCGGGAGCGGTGCTGGTTGCGTGGTGAATCTGCGATTTTACCGCTTTCACCTCGGCTGCAGTCTTCGCGATGTATTTGCGTAAATCGTGGATCTCATTGGCGCCGTTTGCGCTTCTTTGTCTATGCTTGCTGCGATAGGCCCGAGTCTGGTCTTCGGCTAGCCTCTCTTGCTCTGACCAGTAGAGGTCTTCCTCCTCTTCCGTCATCGGTTTCTCGAAGGCTGCCGCCAGTCGAGCCGACTGACTTCGGGTCCTTCTGTGATGGACGTCGGTGTCTTCGTCGGATGGATCCGATTGATCGCTGATATCCAGGTTGATTCTCTCGACGTCGGCTCCTTCGTTTTCCCTCGCGGGAGGTGGAAGGTTATCCGTTGTTTTCTTCTGCCCCGCCGGAGTGGTATCGTCGGGAATGAGTTCCAGAGATTCTCTCGCGGCGTCTTTTTCTTTGTCTCCGGAAGTTCCGAAGTCAAGTATCCTGACACGCCTCACCTTGGTGGATCCGCGCGGGAGTTTTCTTTTCGCTGTTAAGGTGCTGACCTGTTTAGCGAGTGAAGCCATTAGTTTCTCTTGTTCTTCCGACCGTTTCTGGGCGGTGGCGACAGTTCCTTCACCTGGTCTAGCATCGCGGTGTTTGCCTCGGCAGTGACCGTCGATACGTTTCCAGCGGGAGTCTTCTCAGCGTTGGCATCGGCGGCTGGTCCGTCGTGCGTTTGCTTGTCTTTTTCCGCGTTAGCAGACATGTTTAACTGGGCGTGCGTAGTTGCGAGAAAGATAATTCCGATGATTTCCCCCTCCTTCTAGCGCCAAACTGTGGGGACCGAAATTCGCACCGTCAAATATTGCTAAGTAAAAACGTAGGAAAACTAAGTTGACCTAGTTTTCCCCGAGGATCCCGGCTATCTGCTGGGCCACGCACGACAGAGTTAAAACAGGCTAAGTTGAAAATAAATGCGTAAAATAAGAGAGCAAAAAAGAAAGAATTTTATTTCCGAATTTGCGGAGAGCGTTGGAACAATAGGTCGAGATCGCGGCCGTAAGAGCTGTCGATCGTCGCTAGTCTCAAAACCCTAGATCTAACCTAATTGAGTCGCAGCTCGCTAAAAAGGAAATAAACGCCTAAGTTCTAAATGCTCTGAGAGGAGTTTTTCTTGTGATTTTCGGATCCCCCTTCCTCTGCTCCCAGACTTGCTTATATACTCCCATATGACGGTCTATTCTTGACGGGCTGGCGCGAGCTGGGCTTTTTCCATTTTCGTCGGCCTTCATGTTTATCGGGAAACTTGACATTTATCTTTTTGGAAACTTGATGTTTATCCTTTGGAAGTTTGACATTTATCTTGTTTAGGAAGATAATTGCAAGTTGTCGTATCAATCTTTTTAGAAAATCGTAAAATGGTTATCCGATCATGTTCGGTCCCCGTTGGGCCGTATTTTGGATTTCCGCTATTTTTACGATTTCTTTGAGAGAACGCTCCTATTCAGATATTGGATCTTTCGGAAGATCTTCGTATCTTTTCTGAGGCAACTGGTGTTTTTAGATAACCTTTGCTGTTTTCTACGAAGTTTCTCCATCCGTCGACGTCTTACGGGTTTTCCGAAGGCTAGGAGAAAGAAAAGGGAGTTTGGTTTGCGGGATTTCAGAAAGTCGCAAATCTTCGATTTCTGGCGGTTTGAGAATTTGGAACTTACGCACGAAGACTAGCCGTCCGATAACTCGAGCTAGCATGGCGCTAGGCGCCCGGCGCCTAGAGGCAGCACGGGCGCTAGGCGCCCGGCGCCTAGAGGCAGCACGGGCGCTAGGCGCCCGGCGCCTAGAGGCAGCACGGGCGCTAGTCGCCCGGCGCCTAGAGGCAACGCCGGCGCTAGGCGCCCGGCGCCTAGAGGCAGCCCGGGCGCTAGGCGCCCGGCGCCTAGAGGCAGCACGGGCGCTAGGCGCCCGGCGCCTAGAGGCAGCACGGGCGCTAGGCGCTCGGCGCCTAGAGGCAGCCCAGGATCGTCGCTCGTTTCTTTCGGCTCGTGCGAGTTTTTTGCGTTCTTTTTACTTTCCGGAGATTTTTATCGTGTAGAGAATGTTTCTAATCGTTGACTTCGGAATGTCTTAACATTTTCCCGAGTTTTCTAGAATGAAATTTATTCTCCTAATGCTTCTCTAACATCTTTTGTATTTTGTCCGAACTTTTCGGACATCGATTTCGTCTTGACCGATTTTGACCCCAACAATCCTGACAACCACATCGCCCAGTATAAGCAACGCATGGTAGCCGTGGCTATTCCGAAAGACGCAAGGGAAGCCACCATGTGCAAGGGCTTCGGGTCAACTCTAACCGGTCCTGCCCTACAATGGTATATCAACCTCCCCACGGGGTCCATAGCATCCTTCGCCGCCCTCAGCGACAAGTTCGTGGAACAGTTCGCTAGTAGCCGCCACCTGGAGAAGAGATAAGATGACCTCTAAGAGATCCAACAATATAGAAACGAATCCCTACGCTCCTACATAGCTCGTTTCAACCAGGAGAAGGTCTCCATACCCGAGTGTAACGCCGATACAGCAATCTCAGCCTTCAAGAAGGGCCTACTTCCGGAGGGAGAGCTCTAAAAGGAATTAACTAAGTACAGATGCGGAGACATGGCGGATGTACTATCCCGTGCCTGGGCCCAAGTAAGGTGGGAAGAAGACGTCGTGAGCAGGGCCAAGGTTTCCTCCAAGTACGATCAGAAGTCCTCCAAACCATCGAAAGACGAGCGTGAAGAAACCATCCGACCCCGACCTTCCCGGGAATCCACCAATCAGAGCAGGGGCAGATACCAACATCGCCCCTTACCTCGGTCCGAAGGAATGATGGTTTCAACTTGGCCCAGCATCTCCCACCTAGCGATATCCAAACCGGAGCTCATTGGAGTCTTGAGGCAGATGGGCCCACAAGTTAAGTGTCCACCTAAAATGAGGTCCCCCGACGCTACCCGGGACCTTAAAAGATGGTGTGGGTTCCACAACGATTACGGCCATACCACGGAGGACAGTGTAGCCTTAAAGTTGGAAGTAGCCGAGCTTCTCAAGAAGGGTTACCTAAGGGAGTTCCTCTCGGATAAGACCAAGGATCTCCTTAACAGAGAGGGCCCTGCTCTCCCCAACGAAACGGTCCCTGCGCTACCTCCACCACAAGAACGAGTGATCCACATCATCTCCGGGGGATCAGAAGTAAGCGGGATCAGCAGCGCCGCAGCCAAACGAAGTACTCGCAATGCTAGAAACGGTCAAGAGACCGAGATTCTCAAGCGCCCACTCTTGGGAATGGACGAAATCAGCTTTACTGCGAGGGAGCAGGAACGAGTCCTCGCTCCCCACCATGACGCCCTCGTTATCTCGCGTGTTATAGCCAACTGCCTAGTTAAACGAATATTGGTGGACAATGGCAGCTCCAGCAACATTATCTTCCACTCGGCCTATATGGATTTAGGGCTAGACCCTAAAACATTAACCAGGAATGCGGTCCCGCTCGTGGGATTTAGCGGAGAGGTGAAGCAAACCGAGGGTGAAGTCCGTCTCCCAGTCTATGCCGATGGGATAAACCAAACCGCCAAGTTCCTGGTCGTCGACTGTCCGTCGTCTTACAACGTAATACTAGGAAGGCTCTGGATCCACGACATGGGAGCCGTACCATCAACCCTCCACCAATTGGAAAAAATTTCCTACCCCTTGGGGCGTGAAGGTCATTAGAGGGGATCAAGAAAATTCTAGGTCCTGCTATCAAACTACCCTGAAGGGAAGGACCCAAGCTTTATAGCAATTACAGAAGCAGCCTCTCGTTCCTCATGCCGAAGAACCCGAGGTTGAAGACATGGACGAAGTCCCCCTGATAGAAGGGAACCCGGAGCGGAACCTCAAGATAGGCTCCAAGCTGCCTAAGGATCTGAGACGGAGGCTGATCGATTTCCTAAGATCTAACTCCGATTGCTTCGCATGGTCCCACGAAGACATGCCCGGAATCGACCCCAGCGTCATCATGCACCAGCTCCAAGTGAATCCCGAGCATCCTCCTGTTAGACAAAAGAGAAGGAAGTTCGCTCCCGAAAGAGATGAAATCATTAACGAAGAGGTCAAGAACCTGCTCGACGCAGGGTTCATAAGAGAGGTGCAATATCCCGACTGGCTCGCCAATGTGGTGGTTGTGAAAAATAAAAATGGAAAATGGAGGGTCTGCATCGATTTCACGGACCTCAACAAGTCCTGTCCAAAGGATCCATTCCCCTTGCCTCATATAGACAAGCTGGTGGATGCCACCGCTGGGCCTATACTAATGAGCTTCATGGACACCTTCTCGGGATACGACCAAATCCTGATGCATCCCGACGACCAAGAAAAGACGTCCTTTATGACTTCTAGGGGCATCTACTGCTACAAGGTCATGCCGTTTGGTCTGAAGAATGCTGGATCCACCTATCAGAGGCTGCTCAACACGATGTTTGCCGATCAGAGAGGCCAGACCATGGAAGTCTACATCGACGACATACTGGTAAAATCTCTTGACTCGGAAGATCATATCTCACATCTCCAGCAAGCGTTCACCACCCTGAGGAAATACAATATGAAGCTCAACCCCTCTAAATGTTCCTTTGGAGTAAGCTCCGGGAAATTCCTGGGATACATAGTCACCCACAGGGGCATAGAAGCAAATCCGGAGCAAATAAGGGCCATCCAGGCGATTCCTCCCCCACGGAACGTCAAAGAGATTCAAAAACTCAAGGGAAGAATGGCAGCCCTCAGCAGATTCATCTCCAGGCTTTCTGACAAGTCCCACGCCTTTTTCGAAACACTAAAGAACTCTAAGGACTTTTAGTGGACAGAGAAGTGCGAAGCCGCACTGTCCGACCTCAAGGCCTATCTCACTACTCCACCACTCCTATCTAAACCTCTAGAAGGGGAAACCCTACTGCTTTACCTCGCCGTGTCCGAACACGCAGTTAGCGCAGTCCTCGTAAGGGAGGAGGAAAGAAGGCAGCATCCCATATACTACCTCAGCAAATCCATGCTAGACGCAGAAACTCGCTACAGCCAGCTAGAGAAACTAGCCCTCGCCCTAGTGGTCGCGGCCCGGAAATTACATCCCTACTTCCAGTCCCACCAAGTCGTGGTAGTCACCTCCTTCCCCATCAAAGCAGTCCTCCATAAACCCGAGGTATCATGACGTTTGGCGAAATGGGCTGTAGAATTGGGAGAGTACGATGTGATCTTCAGCCCAGCAGCCGCTATCAAGTCCCAGGTCCTAGCTGATTTCGTGGCTGAGTTCTCTCCCTCTATGCTTCCGGACCCAGATCTAGAAACTACGCTCCAGGGAAAAGAAGCGGAAGAAGGTCAATGGACCCTGCACGTGGATGGCTCCAGCAATTTAAGAGGCGCAGGGGTAGGACTGGTTCTGACCTCCCCTACGGGAGAATCGGCCTCAAGGGCTGTACGTTGCAACTTCAAAGCAACAAACAACGAGGCAGAATACGAGGCTTTAATAGCAGGCCTAGAACTAGCCAAGGAAATGGGAGTAAAAGACATCCAGGTTTTCAGTGACTCGCAGCTCATCATCAGTCAAGCTCAAGGGGATTATCAAGCCAAGGACCCTAGCATGATCAGGTATCTATTTGTGGCCAAACGTCTCCTAGACCAATTCACAAGCTACAAGCTTACCCAAATACCTAGGGAACAAAACTCCCAAGCCGATGCTCTAGCAAACCTGGGTTCCGCATTAGAAACCAAGGAACATATGAGTATTCCGCCGTTGGTCCTGCAGTGGCCAGCAACCCAGAAAGAGGTTGAACCGAAGAAGTGACGGTAGTAGACGAAGGAGAAACCTGGATGACCCCTATCACCGACTATCTAAGAAACGACGTCCTACCTGAAAGCCGAGAGGAGAGCCGGAAGATCAAGAGACAAGCGGCCAGATACTGCATTTCGGAGGGAAAACAATATAGAAGATCCTTCTCAGGACCCTACTTACGATTTCTATCCCCTAGAGAAGCCACACGAATATTAGAGGAACTCCACGATGGGGAATGCGGTTCACACTCCAGCGGACGGAGCCTGGTTCTCAGGGCGAGAAGGGCTGGTTATTACTGGCCTACCATGGCGAAGGACTCCCTCAAACAGGCCAAAACCTGTAGCCAATGCCAGAAACACGCCCCAATTTCCAACTTACCACCAGAGAACCTGAAGTCCTTAAGGTCCCCATGGCCCTTCCGTAAATGGGGCATGGACATCGTGGGGAAATTCCCAATGGTGCCGGGGCAGAAGGTCTTCCTCCTAGTAATGACCGATTACTTCACGAAGTGGGTAGAAGCCAAAGCCTTGGCAAAAATCACGGACCTCCAGATCAGGATATTCATCTGGACAAACATAATAACCCGCTTCGGAGCACCTCAGGAAATTGTCACAGACAATGGACCCCAATTTACCAGCAGCGACTTCCAGGACTTCTGCAAAGATTGGGATATCAAACTCTCATATTCAGCACCAAGGCACCCGCAATCAAACGGACAAGCAGAGTCAACCAACAAAACGGTGGTGAACATGCTCAAGAAGCGCTTGGAAAAGGCTCACGGGCGATGGGCAGAAGAGTTACATGGAGTCCTTTGAGCCCTTTCTCACTCGTCTACGGCACCGAGTCAGCAATACCAACCGAGGTACATGTCAAGACAACGATCTCCAACATCCTAACCACCAAGGAAAATGACGAGCTGATGTACCTAAGCTTAGACCTCCTAGACGAAAAAAGGGAAGCAGCCCGCCTGAGGAACGCGTCGTACCAAATAAAGGTAGCCAAGAGTTACAACAAGAAGGTGAGATCCAGAACCTTCCAAGAACGGGACTGGGTCCTAAGGCGAGTCTGTAACCACACAAAAGACAAATCAGCCGGAAAACTCGCCCCCGGATGGGAGGGGCCCTATCAGGTAATAGGGGTGCAAGGGGCATGAGCCTATAAGCTGCAAGACAGCACAGGCAAGGTACAACCCAACTGCTGGAACGCCTTGCACCTCAAATTCTATCATTTCTAAAGGAAAGATCTTCGGGTCGAGCTCTATATATACTATAATATATTTAAGTATTTTGGTTTTCCTACTCCTATGTATAACGAGAACGTCCTCGGACTAGGCTTATAAAATACATTTGGTTTCGACTAAAGGGAGTTAAGGAAACACCAATATACTTAAAGGGGCATATTAGCTGGATCAGGGACTTTCGGGACCTCAGATCTAAGTTAGCCCCCTAGCTGGTGAGGCTACTCACCATATGTGCAGACAGATATGGAAGGGGTCTGATCAGCCCTGAGCCGATGTCTGTGCGATAGGGCCCCGCGTAAAGGCCTATAGCCAAGAGTTATGCGGGTACCACGTACTAGTGCCATTCAAACCCTCGTGAAATACGCTGTAAGCTAAACGCACGCTGGGGGCATGACGTACACAGCCAAGTACTGTAATCAGATTCTGGCGGCTGAAATGCAGGGAGCAAAGTGCAAATAACCGGTTAAGCACAAACAATTTAATACCTATCCAGACGTGGAAGGTAGTGTGTCTGGGTTGACAAAACCTTGCGCGGGGACCCACCCCAGACCACAATAAGTCTGAGAGTGACCTTTCTGCAGAAAGGTAGAGTGCAGCATTGAGAATTTCGAGAATGGCCTATGCCCACGGGTAGCACAGTGCTATTTCTCAATTTAGATCGAGAGTGGCTAGCCTCCGGGCAGCATAGAGCGATCAAAAAGACTCCCCAAAGGCATAAAAGTCCAGAGACCTCCGGGTCCAAAGACCTCCGGGTCCAAAGACCTCCGGGTCCAAAGACCTCCGGGTCCAAAGACCTCCGGGTCCAAAGACCTCCGGGTCCAAAGACCTCCGGGTCCAAAGACCTCCGGGTCCAAAGACCTCCGGGTCCAAAGACCTCCGGGTCCAAAGACCTCCGGGTCCAAAGACCTCCGGGTCCAAAGACCTCCGGGTCCAAAGACCTCCGGGTCCAAAGACCTCCGGGTCCAAAGACCTCCGGGTCCAAAGACCTCCGGGTCCAAAGACCTCCGGGTCCAAAGACCTCCGGGTCCAAAGACCTCCGGGTCCAAAGACCTCCGGGTCCAAAGACCTCCGGGTCCAAAGACCTCCGGGTCCAAAGACCTCCGGGTCCAAAGACCTCCGGGTCCAAAGACCTCCGGGTCCAAAGACCTCCGGGTCCAAAGACCTCCGGGTCCAAAGACCTCCGGGTCCAAAGACCTCCGGGTCCAAAGACCTCCGGGTCCAAAGACCTCCGGGTCCAAAGACCTCCGGGTCCAAAGACCTCCGGGTCCAAAGACCTTCGGGTACAAAGACCTTCGGATCCAAAGACCTTCGGGTCCAAAGACCTTCGGGTCCAAAGACCTTCGGGTCCAAAGACCTTCGGGTCCAAAGACCTTCGGGTCCAAAGACCTTCGGGTCCAAAGACCTTCGGGTCCAAAGACCTTCGGGTCCAAAGACCTTCGGGTCCAAAGACCTTCGGGTCCAAAGACCTTCGGGTCCAAAGACCTTCGGGTCCAAAGACCTTCGGGTCCAAAGACCTTCGGGTCCAAAGACCTTCGGGTCCAAAGACCTTCGGGTCCAAAGACCTTCGGGTCCAAAGACCTTCGGGTCCAAAGACCTTCGGGTCCAAAGACCTTCGGGTCCAAAGACCTTCGGGTCCAAAGACCTTCGGGTCCAAAGACCTTCGGGTCCAAAGACCTTCGGGTCCAAAGACCTTCGGGTCCAAAGACCTTCGGGTCCAAAGACCTTCGGGTCCAAAGACCTTCGGGTCCAAAGACCTTCGGGTCCAAAGACCTTCGGGTCCAAAGACCTTCGGGTCCAAAGACCTTCGGGTCCAAAGACCTTCGGGTCCAAAGACCATCGGGTCCAAAGACCTTCGGGTCCAAAGACCTTCGGGTCCAAAGACCTTCGGGTCCAAAGACCTTCGGGTCCAAAGACCTTCGGGTCCAAAGACCTTCGGGTCCAAAGACCTTCGGGTCCAAAGACCTTCGGGTCCAAAGACCTTCGGGTCCAAAGACCTTCGGGTCCAAAGACCTTCGGGTCCAAAGACCTTCGGGTCCAAAGACCTTCGGGTCCAAAGACCTTCGGGTCCAAAGACCTTCGGGTCCAAAGACCTTCGGGTCCAAAGACCTTCGGGTCCAAAGACCTTCGGGTCCAAAGACCTTCGGGTCCAAAGACCTTCGGGTCCAAAGACCTTCGGGTCCAAAGACCTTCGGGTCCAAAGACCTTCGGGTCCAAAGACCTTCGGGTCCAAAGACCTTCGGGTCCAAAGACCTTCGGGTCCAAAGACCTTCGGGTCCAAAGACCTTCGGGTCCAAAGACCTTCGGGTCCAAAGACCTTCGGGTCCAAAGACCTTCGGGTCCAAAGACCTTCGGGTCCAAAGACCTTCGGGTCCAAAGACCTTCGGGTCCAAAGACCTTCGGGTCCAAAGACCTTCGGGTCCAAAGACCTTCGGGTCCAAAGACCTTCGGGTCCAAAGACCTTCGGGTCCAAAGACCTTCGGGTCCAAAGACCTTCGGGTCCAAAGACCTTCGGGTCCAAAGACCTCCGGGTCCAAAGACCTCCGGGTCCAAAGACCTCCGGGTCCAAAGACCTCCGGGTCCAAAGACCTCCGGGTCCAAAGACCTCCGGGTCCAAAGACCTCCGGGTCCAAAGACCTCCGGGTCCAAAGACCTCCGGGTCCAAAGACCTCCGGGTCCAAAGACCTCCGGGTCCAAAGACCTCCGGGTCCAAAGACCTCCGGGTCCAAAGACCTCCGGGTCCAAAGACCTCCGGGTCCAAAGACCTCCGGGTCCAAAGACCTCCGGGTCCAAAGACCTCCGGGTCCAAAGACCTCCGGGTCCAAAGACCTCCGGGTCCAAAGACCTCCGGGTCCAAAGACCTCCGGGTCCAAAGACCTCCGGGTCCAAAGACCTCCGGGTCCAAAGACCTCCGGGTCCAAAGACCTCCGGGTCCAAAGACCTCCGGGTCCAAAGACCTCCGGGTCCAAAGACCTCCGGGTCCAAAGACCTCCGGGTCCAAAGACCTCCGGGTCCAAAGACCTCCGGGTCCAAAGACCTCCGGGTCCAAAGACCTCCGGGTCCAAAGACCTCCGGGTCCAAAGACCTCCGGGTCCAAAGACCTCCGGGTCCAAAGACCTCCGGGTCCAAAGACCTCCGGGTCCAAAGACCTCCGGGTCCAAAGACCTCCGGGTCCAAAGACCTCCGGGTCCAAAGACCTCCGGGTCCAAAGACCTCCGGGTCCAAAGACCTCCGGGTCCAAAGACCTCCGGGTCCAAAGACCTCCGGGTCCAAAGACCTCCGGGTCCAAAGACCTCCCGGTCCAAAGACCTCCCGGTCCAAAGACCTCCCGGTCCAAAGACCTCCGGGTCCAAAGACCTCCGGGTCCAAAGACCTCCGGGTCCAAAGACCTCCGGGTCCAAAGACCTCCGGGTCCAAAGACCTCCGGGTCCAAAGACCTCCGGGTCCAAAGACCTCCGGGTCCAAAGACCTCCGGGTCCAAAGACCTCCGGGTCCAAAGACCTCCGGGTCCAAAGACCTCCGGGTCCAAAGACCTCCGGGTCCAAAGACCTCCGGGTCCAAAGACCTCCGGGTTCAAAGACCTCCGGGTCCAAAGACCTCCGGGTCCAAAGACCTCCGGGTCCAAAGACCTCCGGGTCCAAAGACCTCCGGGTCCAAAGACCTCCGGGTCCAAAGACCTCCGGGTCCAAAGACCTCCGGGTCCAAAGACCTCCGGGTCCAAAGACCTCCGGGTCCAAAGACCTCCGGGTCCAAAGACCTCCCGGTCCAAAGACCTCCCGGTCCAAAGACCTCCGGGTCCAAAGACCTCCGGGTCCAAAGACCTCCGGGTCCAAAGACCTCCGGGTCCAAAGACCTCCGGGTCCAAAGACCTCCGGGTCCAAAGACCTCCGGGTCCAAAGACCTCCGGGTCCAAAGACCTCCGGGTCCAAAGACCTCCGGGTCCAAAGACCTCCGGGTCCAAAGACCTCCGGGTCCAAAGACCTCCGGGTCCAAAGACCTCCGGGTCCAAAGACCTCCGGGTCCAAAGACCTCCGGGTCCAAAGACCTCCGGGTCCAAAGACCTCCGGGTCCAAAGACCTAAGGGTCCAAAGACCTAAGGGTCCAAAGAACCTCATGGTTCTCAAGACCTAAGAGTCCAAAGAACCTCAAGGTTCCCAAGACCTTCGGGTCCATAGACCTAAGGGTCCACAGACCTAAGGGTCCATAGACCTAAGGGTCTAAAGAACCTCACGGTTCCCAAAACCTAAAGGTCCAAAGAACCTCAACGTTCTCAAGACCCAAGGGTCTAAAGAACCTCAAGGTTCCAAAGACCCAAGGGTCCAAAGAACCTCAAGGTTCCCAAGGGTCCAAAGAACCTCAAGGTTCCAAAGACCCAAGGGTCCAAAGAACCTCAAGGTTCCATAGACCGAAGGGTCCATAGACGCAAGGGTCCAAAGAACCTCAAGGTTCCCAAGACCTTCGGGTCCATAGACCTAAGGGTCCATAGACCTAAGGGTCCGTAGACCTAACGGTCTAAAGAACCTCACGGTTCCCAAAACCTAAGGGTCTAAAGAACCTCACGGTTCCCAAAACCTAAGGGTCTAAAGAACCTCACGGTTCCCAAAATCTAAAGGTCCAAAGAACCTCAAGGTTCTCAAGACCCAGGGGTCCAAAGAACCTCAAGGTTCCCAAGACCTTCGGGTCCATAGACCTAAGGATCCGTAGACCTAAGGGTCTAAAGAACCTCACGGTTTCCAAAGACCTAAGGGTCCATAGAACCTCAAGGTTCCCAAGACCCAAGGGTCCAAAGAACCTCAAGGTTCCCAAGACCTAAGGGTCCAAAAAACCTCAAGGTTCCTAAGACCTAAGGGTCCAGAGAGCCTAAAAGCTTCCACTCCTTCAAGATTTAATGGGATTACAAGACCTAATGCTTCGGCATTAGGGAGTTTTCAACCTAAATCGTTAACCGGACTCGGGTCCTAGAATGTGGCTCCTCATAAGGGTTATGGTCGGCCTTCGGCCCATAACCCCAAACCAACAATCAAGCAAAGCATCGAGTAACATCTACAGATACACAGAGAAAATAGATAAAGACCACGAAGGGCCATAAGTCTTAAATAAAAGACCACGAAGGCCATAAGTCTTAAAACAAAAAGGCACGAAGGCCCAAGTCTGGAAACAAAGCCCTGAAGGGCGGAAATACAACTGTTATGATATTTTTGTGTAGGGTCGTTTTAGTACTACGGAACACTGGAATACTAATGAATGGATACGAGTTTGTATATGTTTTAAGAATAGAAATCGAGGCAAAGAGATGTATTATTGAGTGTGTTTGGCGTTACAACGTATTGGGTGTATAAACCCTAGTTTTCTAGCCTAACTCTATAATCTCTAAGCCCCAAAGTGTCGATCCCTTATTCTAGGGTTTGGGTTCCCCTTTTATAGTGGATATAAGTCGGTCAATCTTGGACGGCTTCTGTAATATATAGGAATATATTAGTTTCCCCTTGATTTGGGAAACTTCCATATTCATGCGGAGGATTGGTTCCTTGGTCCTTACGGCAAGGGCTGGGCCTTGGTTCCTCGATACAGGAACCGGACCCTGGGTACTTGTCAAATGGAGGTCGGGCCCTGGTGCCACCTGGTGGAGATGGGTTCTTTAAGTCGAGGAGGGACCCTGGGTCCTTTCCAAACGAGGGCCCGGAAGTCGAGGCCCCTTCGGAGGCTGGAGAAAACTCTAGCCTTGGATATTTTTCCCCAACAGTTTGCCCCTTATTCCTTGACTGCCTCGTAGGGATCAAGGGATAATATGCAGTCTTGAGTCTTGATGCCATTTCTTCCAGCATGAGAAGGGTTTGGAGTCTAGGCAACATGAGGAGTTAATTTGGAATATGATCGCTTAGTTGGAATGGGCCTCAGGGGAAATAAGGACCGTGGCCCGCTCGTGATGATGCTAGGTCGACGAAGTGTTTTGGAGATAATTTTGGAAATTTGCCGAAAATCGCGAGTATCTTCCAAATTCTTTTGCCTTTCCTTTTTCTTTCTTTCATTCCCTTCGCCAAGAATGGAAAGTCGTTCCAGGTATATAATCGGATGTTTCGACGCCTTTGGACAACACGAATTTAGGTTTTCCCCTGTCCTTCTTATTGGAAGTAGATGTCGAACGTTCCGACTTTCATGAAATAATTCCCTACCCCCGGTGTTGGTTGAGGTGTCAGGCCCCGTCGCTTGTTTGGTGGTCCTTTTGATTCCCCAATTCTAACACCTAGCGTGGTTTCGGGAACCGATGATGAAAGAGTCCTCGTGGCCCCTGTTCGCCCTCGTCGCTTATGTTCTTTCGATGCTTCGAGTGAAGATGAAGATGGCCCGAGGTCTGATATTAGGCAAGGTGATCTGGCGGGGATCCGCCGTAGATATTCCTTACCTGATACGATGGGAATCAGGTGTGCGGGAGAGTTCGAGCGAGCTCCTGATGGAGGAAGGGACGAGATAGCGATTTTTGAGGCTTATTTGGAGGCCGGCTTTAGAGGAGGGATTCCTTCTTTAATCGCGGAGGTGGCGTCGTAATTTGGATGTTCCCCTTCGCAGTTTACGCCTGCTACATGGCGTACTCTGATGGCTATCCAGGTGCTAGGGGAGCTCCACAGTATTCCTTTCGGGTTGTCCGAAGTCTTGTATTCTCACTCCTTTGTTCCCTTGCCAAGTAAGGGAGGCTTTTACCAAATATGGTCCCGAGATGGTGAACCTTTGGTGGATGAACCCCCTCGAGGTCTTAGGGGTAGCTTTCCTTCAAACGATTCCTGGGACAGGAGATATGTGTTTATGAAGGTCGAAGGTGTTCCTGGTTATCCATGTTTCTGGCGTGCAGTGGGTAAGTTGCTTCTGTTTCCTTGGACATAGGTATTGTGTTTGCTGAATAATGTCGAATTTTTCTTCTTGCAGAGGTGGCCCGACCGGTCATCCAGGCTGGTGAGACTTTGGTGAAGTTGGCGCGAGGTATTCCTAGGCGCTTTCGCTGGATTCTGTTCTTGATGCATCCGATATCGCTGCGTCATAGCCGTATTTGGGGTAATGGAATTTCTCTTACTTAGTCCTTTCGTTCTAGCCGTAGTTTGATGGAGTCTTTGTTTTCCAGGTGGGATCCCTACGGCTTCGATATTGTCAGTGTACGAGGAATACTGTAGAACTCGGCATCAAAGGAGGAGATCTCGAACTCGTTTCTTTCCGTCCCTCCGGTGGTGGCTTCTTTGACTCCGAGGGATGTTGGCAGGGATCGATTCCCCAGTTTAGGTCGGCGTGTTCCTCCACATGAAGAGATTCTTTTCCTCCGGAGGCAGCTTCGGGAAGTGATTTCCAACCAGGCTCTTATCGTGCAGAGGGCTCGAGAGTATGCTCGTCAGGATCTCGTTAGAGAGTGGTCGATGAGGAGTGCTGGTCAGCATGAGCTGTTCGGGGGACCCGGCCGATGGGGGCCTGTTGGAGGTCCAATCCGAAATTCGGGGGGCAGTGAAGGTGGTCATGGTGTTTTCCCTTTTTCTCGCCGTGAGCCGAATCTTTGAATATTTCTTCAATGCTTTTTCTTGCTTTATGTTGTCGTTTTTGGATTTTTTTTGTAGTTTTCTCCCCTCCGAATAAGGATTCTTAATAATATCTACTGGTTTTTGCTTTTACTCCGTCCTTTCTTTGATCCATGCACTGCTTTATGGTTTTGACCTCTAGTTGCTTGATTAGATGACTCCGGGGGAAATCAATCCTTGTGGAGAATCGTTGTCGGGAACTGATGGGTTCCGATCTGATTTGAATCCTTAGGTTCTTTTTGCTTCGAACTCGCAAGTTTTCAAGGTCTAGGCCCTTTGAGTTTCTTACCTGGGTCCTGAGGCCTTACCTTCCATATCTTGAAGGAGTAGGAGTTTTTAGGCTTTTCGGACCCTTAGGTCTTAGGAACCTTGAGGTTCTTCGGACCCTTAGGTCTTTGGACCCGAAGGTCTTTGGAACCTTGAGGTTCTTTGGACCCTTGGGCCTTTGGAACCTTGAGGTTCTTTGGACCCTTAGGTCTTGGGAACCTTGAGGTTCTTTGGACCCTAAGGTCTTTGGACCCGAAGGTCTTTGGACCCTGAGGTCTTTGGACCCGAAGGTCTTTGGACCCTGAGGTCTTTGGACCCGAAGGTCTTTGGACCCGAAGGTCTTTGGACTTTTATGCTTTTGGGGAGTCTTTTTGATCGCTCTCTGCTGCCCGGAGGCGAGCCACTCTCGATCTAAATTGAGAAATCGCACTGTGCTACCCGTGGGCATATGCCATTCTCAAAATTCTCAATGCTGCACTCTACCTTTCTGCAGAAAGGTCACTCTCAGACTTATTGTGGTATGGGGTGGGTCCCCCCGCAAGGTTCTGTCAACCCAGACACACTACCTTCCACGTCTGGATAGGTATTAAATTGTTTGTGCTTAACCGGTTATTTGCACTTTGCTCCCTGCATATCAGCCGCCAGAATCTGATTACAGTACTTGGCTGTGTACGTCATGCCCCCAGCGTGTGTTTAGCTTATAGCGTATTTCACGAGGGTTTGAATGGCACTAGTACATGGTCCCCGCATAACTCTTGGCTATAAGCCTTTACGCGGGGCCCTATCGCACATACATCGGCTCAGGGCTGATCAGACCCCTTCCATATCTGTCTGCACCTATGGTGAGTAGCCTCACCAGATAGGGGGCTAGCTAAGATCTGAGGTTCCGAAGGTCCCTGATCCAGCTAATATGCCCCTTTAAGTATATTGGTGTTTCCTTAACTCCCTTTAGTCGAAACCAAATGTATTTTATAAGCCTAGTCCGAGGACGTTCTCGTTATACATAGGAGTAGGAAAACCAAAATACTTAAATATATAATAGTATATATAGAGCTCGACCCGAAGATCTTGGGTAGCTGTCTTTGGAGTCGTCCGGTAGGCCCAAAGGACTCCATGTAACTCTTCTGCCCATCGCCCGTGAGCCTTTTCCAAGCGCTTCTTGAGCATGTTTACCACCGTTTTATTGGTTGACTCTGCTTGTCCGTTTGATTGCGGGTGCCTTGGTGCTGAATATGAGAGTTTGATATCCCAATCTTTGCAGAAGTCCTGGAAGTCGCTGCTGGTAAATTGGGGTCCATTGTCTGTGACAATTTCCTGAGGTGCTCCGAAGCGGGTTATTATGTTCGTCCAGATGAATTTCCTGATCTGGAGGTCCGTGATTTTTGCTAAGGCTTTGGCTTCTACCCATTTCGTGAAGTAATCGGTCATTACTAGGAGGAAGACCTTCTGCCCCGGCGCCATTGGAAATTTCCCCACGATGTCCATGCCCCATTTACGGAAGGGCCATGGGGGAACTTAAGGACTTCAGGTTCTCTGGTGGTAAGTTGGAAATTGGGGCGTGTTTCTGGCATTGGCTACAGGTTCTGGCCTGTTTGAGGGAGTCCTTCGCCATGGTAGGCCAGTAATAACCAGTCCTTCTCGCCCTGAGAACCAGGCTCCGTCCGCTGGAGTGTGAACCGCATTCCCCATCGTGGAGTTCCTCTAATATTCGTGTGGCTTCTCTAGGGGATAGACATCGTAGGTAGGGTCCTGAGAAGGATCTTCTATATAGTTTTCCCTCCGAAATGCAGTATCTGGCCGCTTGTCTCTTGATCTTCCGGCTCTCCTCTCGGTTTTCGGGTAGGACGTCGTTTTTGAGATAGTCGATGATAGGGGTCATCCAGATTTCTCCTTCGTCTACTACCGTCACTTCTTCCGGTTCAACCTCTTTCTGGGTTGTTGGCCATTGCAGGACCAACAGTGGAATACTCATAGGTTCCTTGGTTTCTAACGCGGAACCCAGGTTTGCTAGAGCATCGGCTTGGGAGTTTTGTTCCCTGGGTATTTGGGTGAGCTTATAGCTTGTGAATCGGTCTAGGAGACGTTTGGCCACAGATAGATACCTTATCATGCTCGGGTCCTTGGCTTGATAATCCCCTTGAGCTTGACTGATGATGAGCTGCGAGTCACTGAAAACCTGGATGTCTTTTACTCCCATTTCCTTGGCTAGTTCTAGGCCTGCTATCAGAGCCTCGTATTCTGCCTCGTTGTTCGTTGCTTTGAAGTTACAGCGTACAGCCCTTGAGGCCGATTCTCCCGTAGGGGAGGTCAGGACCAGTCCTACCCCTGCGCCTCTTACATTGCTGGAGCCATCCACGTGCAGGGTCCATTGACCTCCTTCCGCTTCTTTTCCCAGGAGCGTAGTTTCTAGATCTGGGTCTGGAAGCATAGAGGGAGAGAACTCAGCCACGAAATCAGCTAGGACTTGGGACTTGATAGCGGCGGCTGGGCTGAAGATCACGTCGTATTCTCCCAATTCTACGGCCCATTTCGCCAATCGTCCTGATACCTCGGGTTTATGAAGGACTGCTTTGATGGGGAAGGAGGTGACTACCACGACTTGGTGGGACTGGAAGTAGGGACGTAATTTCCGGGCCGCGACCACTAGGGCGAGGGCTAGTTTCTCTAGCTGGCTGTAGCGAGTTTCTGCGTCTAGCATGGATTTGCTGACGTAGTATATGGGATGCTGCCTTCTTTCCTCCTCCCTTACGAGGACTGCGCTAACTGCGTGTTCGGACACGGCGAGGTAAAGCAGTAGTGTTTCCCCTTCTAGAGGTTTAGACAGGAGTGGTGGAGTAGTGAGATAGGCCTTGAGGTCGGACAGTGCGGTTTCGCACTTCTCTGTCCATTGAAAGTCCTTAGGGTTCTTTAGTGTTTCGAAAAAGGCATGGGACTTGTCAGAAAGCCTGGAGATGAATCTGCTGAGGGCTGCCATTCTTCCCGTAAGTTTTTGAATCTCTTTGACGTTCCGTGGGGGAGGAATCGCCTGGATGGCCCTTATTTGCTCCGGATTTTCTTCTATGTCCCTGTGGGTGATTATGTATCCCAGGAATTTCCCGAAGCTTACTCCAAAGGAACATTTAGAGGGGTTGAGCTTCATATTTTATTTCCTCAGGGTGGTGAACGCTTGCTGGAGATGTGAGATATGATCCTCCGAGTCAAGAGATTTTACCAGCATGTCGTCGATGTAGACTTCCATGGTCTGGCCTATCTGATCGGCAAACATCGTGTTGACCAACCTCTGATAGGTGGATCCAGCATTCTTCAGACCAAACGGCATGACCTTGTAGCAGTAGATGCCCCTAGAAGTCATAAAGGACGTCTTTTCTTGGTCGTCGGGATGCATCAGGATTTGGTTGTATCCCGAGAAGGCGTCCATGAAGCTCATTAGTTGGTGCCCAGCGGTGGCATCAAGGGGAATGGATCCTTTGGACAGGACTTGTTGAGGTCCGTGAAATCGATGCAGACCCTCCATTTTCCATTTTTCTTTTTCACAACCACCACATTGGCGAGCCAGTCGGGATATTGCACTTCTCTTATGAACCCTGCGTCGAGCAGGTTCTTGACCTCTTCGTTAATGATTTCATCCCTTTCGGGAGCGAACTTCCTTCTCTTTTGTCTAACAGGAGGATGCTCGGGATTCACTTGGAGCTGATGCATGATGACGCTGGGGTCGATTCTGGGCATGTCTTCGTGGGACCATGCGAAGCAATCGGAGTTAGATCTTAGGAAATCGATCAGCCTCCGTCTCAGATCTTTAGGCAGCTTGGAGCCTATCTTGAGGTTCCGCTCCGGGTTTCCTTCTATCAGGGGGACTTCGTCCATGTCTTCAACATCGGGTTCTTCGGCATGAGGAACGAGAGGCTGCTTCTGTAATTGCTATAAAGCTTTGGTCCTTCCCTTCAGGGTAGTTTGATAGCAGGACCTAGAATTTTCTTGATCCCCTCTAATGACCTTCACGCCCCAGGGGGTAGGAAATTTTACCAATTGGTGGAGGGTTGATGGTACGGCTCCCATGTCGTGGATCCAGGGCCTCCCTAGTATTACGTTGTAAGACGACGGACAGTCGACGACCAAGAACTTGGTGGTTTGGTTTATTCCTCGGTGTAGACTGGGAGAAGGACTTCTCCCTCGGTTTGCTTCACCTCTCCGCTAAATCCCACGAGCGGGACCGCTTTCCTGGTTAATGTTTTAGGGTCTAGCCCTAAATCCATATAGGCCGAGTGGAAGATAATGTTGCTGGAGCTGCCATTGTCCACCAATATTCGTTTAACCAGGCAGTTGGCTATAACAAGCGAGATAACGAGGGCGTCATGATGGGGAGCAAGGACTTGTTCCTGCTCCCTCGCAGTAAAGCTGATTTCATCCGTTCCCAAGAGTGGGCGCTTGGGAATGTCAGTCTCTTGACCGTTTCTAGCATTGCGAGTACTTCGTTTGGCTGCGGCGCTGCTGATCCCGCTTACTTCTGATCCTCCGGAGATGACGTGGATCACTCGTTCTTGCGGTGGAGGTAGCGCAGGGACCGCTTCATTGGGGAGAGCGGGGCCTTCTCTGTTAAGGAGATCCTTGGCCTTATCCGAGAGGAACTCCCTTAGGTAACCCTTCTTGAGGAGCTCGGCTACTTCCAACCTTAAGGCTACGCAGTCTTCCGTGGTATGGCCGTGATCGTTGTGGAATCCACACCATCTTTTAGGGTTCTGGGTAGCGTCAGGGGACTTCATTTTAGGTGGCCACTTGACTTGTGGGCCCATCTGCCTCAAGACTCCAATGAGCTCCGGTTTGGATATCGCTAGGTGGGAGATGCTGGGCCAAGTTGAAACCATCTTTCCTTCGGACCGAGGTAAGGGGCGATGTTGGTATCTGCCCCTGCTCTGATTAGTGGATTCCCGGGAAGGTCGGGATCGGATGGTTTCTTCACGTTCGTCTTTCGATAGTTTGGAGGACTTCTGCTCGTACTTGGAGGAAACCTTGGCCCTGCTCACGACGTCTTCTTCCCACCTTACTTGGGCCCAGGCACGGGATAGTACATCCGCCATGTCTCCGCATCTGTACTTGGTTAATTCCTTGTAGAGCTCTCCCTCCAGGAGTAGGCCCTTCTTGAAGGCTGAGATTGTTGTATCGGCGTTACACTCGGGTATGGAGACCTTCTCTTGGTTGAAACGAGCTATGTAGGAGCGTAGGGATTCGTTTCTGTATTGTTGGATCTCGTAGAGGTCATCTGATCTCTTCTCCAGGTGGCGGCTACTAGCGAACTGTTCCACGAACTTGTCGCTGAGGGCGGCGAAGGATGCTATGGACCCCGTGGGGAGGTTGATGTACCATTGGAGGGCAGGACCGGTTAGAGTTGACCCGAAGCCCTTGCACATGGTGGCTTCCCTTGCGTCTTTCGGAATAGCCACGGCTACCATGCGTTGCTTGTACTGGGCGATGTGGTTGTCAGGATCTCTTGTTCCTTCGTACATCTTGATGCTCGGAAAAGAGAACTTTCGAGGCATCTCGATCGAAGCAATCTCCTTCACGAAAGGCGTGTCGGAGTACGACCTTGGATCACTTCTACGGATGGGGGGAGCTACTCCGGGTTAGCCTTTCCACCATGGATTGGATGGTGCCAAATTTTTCGGATACCACCTTCTCTAGGTAAGCGGCTAAAGCTGGATCCGAGACTCGGGATGATCAGGTGAGTATTCTTCGTCCTCTGTATCAGATTCGTTTTCTTCTTCTTCTCGGGTTATGTCTCGAATGTCTTCTTGACCGCCGGGTTTGTCTCCGGGCTGCTGAGGCGTTTCCTCGTCGTCGTGCGGGGTGTTGAGCGAAGCCATAGGTGGAACTTTGGTTCTGAACCGTTTTCATTTGTTCCCTACTGCCCCGAGGGATTGGTTTTCTCGTCTGAGAGCGATGTTCTCGGCTTCCATGGCGTCTAGCTTCTCGGCGCTTTGCTGGAGTTGCTTGGAGTGTTCTCCAAGTTGATCTTTTAGGTATTGAACTTCCTGGACGAGTTCCAGACCTGCAGGTGCGGTTTCCTGAGCCTTGTGAAGGTCGGTAATTTGACTCTGAAGGGTTTCGAATCGGCTCAGAAGCTCCTTCTCCTTCGGGGTCAGATTGGCTTGATTGGACTCGTCTTCCGATGCCATCGTCACGTAGTTGAGTTACTCCCCTCCTTCTAGCGCCAAACTGTTATGATATTTTTGTGTATGGTTGTTTTAGTACTACGGAACACTGGAAGACTAATGAATGGATACGAGTTTGTATATGTTTTAAGAATAGAAATCGAGGCAAAGAGATGTATTATTGAGTGTGTTTGGCGTTACAACGTATTGGGTGTATAAACCCTAGTTTTCTAGCCTAACTCTATAATCTCTAAGCCCCAAAGTGTCGATCCCTTGTTATAGGGTTTGGGTTCCCCTTTTAGAGTGGATATAAGTCGGTCAATCTTGGACGGCTTCTGTTGTTGGGGAAAAATATCCAAGGCTAGAAGTTTCTTCAGCCTCCGAAGGGGTCTCGACTTCCGGGCCCTTGTTTGGAAAGGACCCAGGGTCCCTCATCAACTTAAAGGACCCATTTCCACCAGGTGGCACCAGGGCCCGATCTCCATTCGACAAGTACCCAGGGTCCAGTCCCTGTATCGAGGAACCAAGGCCCGGCCCTTGCCGTGAGGACCAAGGAACCAATCCTCCGCGTGAATATGGAAGTTTCCCAAATCAAGGGAAAACTAATATATTCCCGAATATTATAGAAGCCGCCCAAGATTAACCGACTTACATCAACTATAAAAGGGGAACCCAAACCCTAGAATAAGGGATCGACACTTTGGGGCTTAGAGATTATAGAGTTAGGCTAGAAAACTAGGGTTTATACACCCGATACGTTGTAACGCCAAACATACTCAATAATACATCTCTTCGCCTCAATTTCTATTCTCTAAACACACACATAAACGTAAAACTTAATAGTCTTCCAGTGTTCCGTAGTACTAAAACGACCATACACAAAAATATCACAACAGTTTGGCGCTAGAAGGAGGGGAGTAAATCAACTACGTGACGATGGCATCGGAAGACGAGTCCAATCAAGCCAATCTGACCCCGAAGGAGAAGGAGCTTCTGAGCCGATTCGAAACCCTTCAGAGTCAAATTACCGACCTTCACAAGGCTCAGGAAACCGCACCTGCAGGTCTGGAACTCGTCCAGGAAGTTCAATACCTAAAAGATCAACTTGGAGAACACTCCAAGCAACTCCAGCAAAGCGCCGAGAAGCTAAACGCCATGGAAGCCGAGAACATCGCTCTCAGACGAGAAAACCAATCCCTCGGGGCAGTAGGGAACAAACGAAAACGGTTCAGAACCAAAGTTCGACCTATGGCTTCGCTCAACACCCCGCACGACGACGAGGAAACGCCTCAGCAGCCCGGAGACGAACCCGGCGGTCAAGAAAACGTTCGAGACGTAACCCGAGAAGAAGAAGAAGAAGACGAATCTGATACAGAGAACGAAGAGTACTCACCTGATCATCCCGAGATCTCGGATCCAGCTTTAGCCGCTTACCTAGAGAAGGTGGTATCCGAGAAATTCGGCACCATCCAATCCATGGTGGAAAGGCTCCCCGGAGTAGTTCCCCCCATCCGTAGAAGTGATCCAAGGTCGTACTCCGACACGCCTTTCGTGAAGGAGATTGCTTCGATCGAGATGCCTCGAAAGTTTTCTTTCCCGAGCATCAAGATGTACGAAGGAACTGGAGATCCCGACAACCACATCGCCCAGTACAAGCAACGCATGGTAGCCGTGGCTATTCCGAAAGACGCAAGGGAAGCCACCATGTGCAAGGGCTTCGGGTCAACTCTAACCGGTCCTGCCCTCCAGTGGTACATCAACCTTCCCGGGAATCAACCAATCAGAGCAGGGGCAGATACCAACATCGCCCCTTCCCTCGGTCCGAAGGAATGATGGTTTCGACTTGGCCCAGCATTTCCCACCTAGCGATATCCAAACCGGAGCTCATTGGAGTCCTGAGGCAGATGGGCCCACAAGTCAAGTGGCCACCAAAAATGAGGTCCCCTGATGCTACCCGGAACCATAAAAGATGGTGTGGGTTCCACAACGATCACGGACATACCACGGAAGATTGTGTAGCCTTAAGATTGGAAGTAGCCGAGCTTCTCAAGAAGGGTTACCTAAGGGAATTCCTCTCGTATAAGGCGAAGGATCTCCTTAACAGAGAGGGCCCCGCTCTCCCCAATGAAGCGGTCCCTACGCTACCTCCATCACAAGAACGAGTGATCCACGTCAGCTCTGGAGGATCAGAAGTAAGCGGGATCAGCAGCGCCGCAGCCAAACAAAGTACTCGCAATGCTAGGAACGGTCAAGACACCGAGACTCCCAAGCGTCCACTCTTGGGAACGGACGAAATCAGCTTTACTGCGAGGGAGCAGGAACAAGTCCTTGCTCCCCATCACGACGCCCTCGTTATCTCGCTTGTTATAGCCAACTGCCTGGTTAAACGAATATTGGTGGACAATGGCATCTCCAGTAACATTATCTTCCATTCGGCCTATATGGATTTAGGGCTAGACCCTAAAACATTAACCAGGAAAGCGGTCCCGCTCGTGGGATTTAGCGGAGAGGTGAAGCAAACCGAGGGAGAAGTCCTTCTCCCAGTCTACACCGAGGGAATAAACAAAACCACCAAGTTCTTGGTCGTCGACTGTCCGTCGTCTTACAACGTAATACTAGGGAGGCCTTGGATCCACGACATGGGAGCCGTACCATCAACCCTCCACCAATTGGTAAAATTTCCTACCCCTTGGGGCGTGAAGGTCATTAGAGGGGATCAAGAAAATTCTAGGTCTTGCTATCAAACCACCCTGAAGGGAAGGACCCAAGCTTTATAACAATTACAGAAGCAGCCTCTCGTTCCTCATGCCGAAGAACCCGAGGTTGAAGACATGGACGAAGTCCCCCTGATAGAAGGAAACCCGGAGCGGAACCTCAAGATAGGTTCCAAGCTGCCTAAGGATCTGAGACGGAGGCTGATCGATTTCCTAAGATCTAACTCCGATTGCTTCGCATGGTCCCACGAAGACATGCCCGAAATCGACCCCAGCGTCATCATGCATCAGCGCCAAGTGAATCCCGAGCATCCTCCTGTTAGACAAAAGAGGAGGAAGTTCGCCCCCGAAAGGGATGAAATCATTAACGAAGAGGTCAAGAACCTGCTCGACGCAGGGTTCATAAGAGAAGTGCAATATCCCGATTGGCTCGCCAATGTGGTGGTTGTGAAAAAGAAAAATGGAAAATGGAGGGTCTGCATCGATTTCACGGACCTCAACAAGTCCTGCCCAAAGGACCCATTCCCCTTGCCTCATATAGACAAGCTAGTGGATGCCACCGCTGGGCACCAACTAATGAGCTTCATGGACGCCTTCTTGGGATACAACCAAATCCTGATGCATCCCGACGACCAATAAAAGACGTCCTTTATGACTTCTAAGTGCATCTACTGCTACAAGGTCATGCCATTTGGTCTGAAGAATGCTGGATCCACCTATCAGAGGTTGGTCAACACGATGTTTGCCGATCAGATAGGCCAAACCATGGAAGTGTACATCGACGACATGCTGGTGAAATCTCTTGACTCGGAGGACCATATCTCACATCTCCAGCAAGCGTTCACCACCCTGAGGAAATACAATATGAAGCTCAACCCCTCTAAATGTTCCTTTGGAGTAAGCTCCTGGAAATTTCTGGGATACATAGTCACCCACAGGGGCATAGAAGCAAATCCGGAACAGATAAGGGCCATCCAGGCGATTCCTCCCCCACGGAACGTCAAAGAGATTCAAAAACTTACGGGAAGAATGGCAGCCCTCAGCAGATTCATCTCCAGGCTTTCTGACAAGTCCCTTGCCTTTTTCGAAACACTAAAGAACCCTAAGGATTTTCAATGGACAGAGAAGTGCGAAACCGCACTGTCCGACCTCAAGGCCTATCTCACTACTCCACCACTCCTGTCTAAGCCTCTAGAAGGAGAAACCCTACTGCTTTACCTCGCCGTGTCCGAACACGCAGTTAGCGCGGTCCTCGTAAGGGAGGAGGAAAGAAGGCAGCATCCCATATACTACGTCAGCAAATCCATGCTAGATGCAGAGACTCGCTCTACAGCCAGCTAGAGAAACTAGCCCTCGCCCTAGTGGTCGCGGCCCGGAAATTACGTCCCTACTTCCAGTCCCACCAAGTCATGGTAGTCACCTCCTTCCCTATCAAAGCAGTCCTTCATAAACCCGAGGTATCAGGACGATTGGCGAAATGGGCCGTAGAATTGGGAGAATACGACGTGATCTTCAGCCCAGCCGCCGCTATCAAGTCCCAAGTCCTAGCTGATTTCGTGGCTGAGTTCTCTCCCTCTATGCTTCCAGACCCAGGTCTAGAAACTACGCTCAAGGGAAAAGAAGCGGAAGAAGGTCAATGGACCCTGCACGTGGATGGCTCCAGCAATATAAGAGGCGCAGGGGTAGGACTGGTCCTGACCTCCCCTACGGGAGAATCGGCCTCAAGGGCTGTACGTTGCAACTTCAAAGCAACGAACAACGAGGCAGAATACGAAGCCTTAATAGCAGGCCTAGAACTAGCCAAGGAAATGGGAGTAAAAGACATCCAGATTTTCAGTGATTCGCAACTCATCATCAGTCAAGCTCAAGGGGATTATCAAGCCAAGGACCCCAGCATGATCAGGTATCTATCTGTGGCCAAACGTCTCCTAGACCAATTCGCAAGCTATAAGCTTACCCAAATACCTAGGGAACAGAACTCCCAAGCTGATGCTCTAGCAAACCTGGGTTCCGCATTGGAAACCAAGGAACATATGAGTATTCCGTTGTTTGTCCTGCAATGGCCAGCAACCCAGAAAGAGGTTGAACCGGAAGAAGTGACGGTAGTAGACGAAGGAGAAACCTGGATGACCCCTATCACCGACTACCTAAGAGACGACGTCCTACCCGAAAACCGAGAGGAGAGGCGGAAGATCAGGAGGCAAGCGGCCAGATACTGCATTTCGGAGGGAAAACTATATAGAAGATCCTTCTCAGGACCCTACCTGCGATGTCTATCCCCTAGAGAAGCCACACGAATATTAGAGGAACTCCACGATGGGGAATGCGGTTCACACTCCAGCGGACGGAGCCTGGTTCTCAGGGCGAGAAGGGCTGGTTATTATTGGCCTACCATGGCGAAGGACTCCCTCAAACAGGCCAAAACCTGCAGCCAATGCCAGAAGCACGCCCCAATTCTAACTTACCACCAGAGAACCTGAAGTCCTTAAGTTCCCCATGGCCCTTCCGTAAATGGGGCATGGACATCGTGGGGAAATTCCCAATGGCGCCGGGCAGAAAGTCTTCCTCCTAGTGATGACCGATTACTTCACGAAGTGGGTAGAAGCCAAAGCCTTAGCAAAAATCACGGACCTCCAGATCAGGAAATTCATCTGGACAAACATAATAACCTGCTTCGGAGCACCTCAGGAAATCGTCACAGACAATGGACCCCAATTCACCAGCAGCGACTTCCAGGACTTCTGCAAAGATTGGGATATCAAACTCTCATATTCAGCACCAAGGCACCCGCAATCAAACGGACAAGCAGACTCAACCAACAAAACGGTGGTAAACATGCTCAAGAAGCGCTTGGAAAAGGCTCACGGGCGATGGGCAGAAGAGTTACATGGAGTCCTCTGGGCTTACCGGACAACTCCAAAGACAGCTACCCAAGAAACCCCTTTCTCACTCGTCTACCGCACCGAGTCAGCAATACCAACTGAGGTACATGTCAAGACCACGATCTCCAACATCCTAACCCCCAAGGAAAATGACGAGCTGATGTACTTAAGCCTAGACCTCCTAGACGAAAAAATGGAAGCAGCCCGCCTAAGGAATGCGTTGTACCAAATAAAGGTAGCCAACAGTTACAACAAGAAGGTGAGATCCAGAACCTTCCAAGAAGGGGACTGGGTCCTAAGGCGAGTCTGTAACCATACAAAAGACATCAGCCGGAAAACTCGCCCCCGGATGGGAGGGGCCCTATCAGGTAATAGGGGTGCAAGGGGCAGGAGCCTATAAGCTGCAAGACAGCACAGGCAAGGTACAACCCAACTGCTGGAACGCCTTGCACCTCAAATTCTATCATTTCTAAAGGCAAGATCTTCGGGTCGAGCTCTATATATACTATTATATATTTAAGTATTTTGGTTTTCCTACTCCTATGTATAACGAGAACGTCCTCGGACTAGGCTTATAAAATACATTTGGTTTCGACTAAAGGGAGTTAAGGAAACACCAATATACTTAAAGGGGCATATTAGCTGGATCAGGGACCTTCGGGACCTCAGATCTTAGCTAGCCCCCTAGCTGGTGGATATAAGTCGGTCAATCTTGGACGGCTTCTGTTGTTGGGGAAAAATATCCAAGGCTAGAAGTTTCTCCAGCCTCCGAAGGGCTCTTGACTTCCGGGCCCTCGTTTGGAAAGGACTCAGGGTCCCTCATCAACTTAAAGGACCCATTTCCACCAGGTGGCACCGGGGCCCGATCTCCATTCGACAAGTACCCAGGGTCCAGTCCCTGTATCGTGGAACCAAGGCCCGGCCCTTGCCGTGAGGACCAAGGAACCAATCCTCCGCGTGAATATGGAAGTTTCCCAAATCAAGGGGAAACTAATATATTCCCGAATATTATAGAAGCCGCCCAAGATTAACCGACTTACATCAACTATAAAAGGGGAACCCAAACCCTAGAATAAGGGATCGACACTTTGGGGCTTAGAGATTATAGAGTTAGGCTAGAAAACTAGGGTTTATACACCCGATACGTTGTAACGCCAAACATACTCAATACTACATCTCTTCGCCTCAATTTCTATTCTCTAAACACACACATAAACGTAAAACTTAATAGTCTTCCAGTGTTCCGTAGTACTAAAACGACCCTACACAAAAATATCACAACAGTTTGGCGCTAGAAGGAGGAGAGTAAATCAACTACGTGACGATGGCATCGGAAGACGAGTCCAATCAAGCCAATCTGACCCCGAAGGAGAAGGAGCTTCTGAGCCGATTCGAAACCCTTCAGAGTCAAATTACCGACCTTCACAAGGCTCAGGAAACCGCACCTGCAGGTCTGGAACTCGTCCAGGAAGTTCAATACCTAAAAGATCAACTTGGAGAACACTCCAAGAACCTCCAGCAAAGCGCCGAGAAGCTAAACGCCATGGAAGCCGAGAACATCGCTCTCAGACGAGAAAACCAATCCCTCGGGGCAGTAGGGAACAAACGAAAACGGTTCAGAACCAAAGTTCGACCTATGGCTTCGCTCAACACCCCGCACGACGACGAGGAAACCCCTCAGCAGCCCGGAGACGAACCCGGCGGTCAAGAAAACGTTCGAGACGTAACCCGAGAAGAAGAAGAAGAAGACGAATCTGATACATAGAATGAAGAGTACTCACCTGATCATCCCGAGATCTCGGATCCAGCTTTAGCCGCTTACCTAGAGAAGGTGGTATCCGAGAAATTCAGCACCATCCAATCCATGGTGGAAAGGCTCCCCGGAGTAGTTCCCCCCATCCGTAGAAGTGATCCAAGGTCGTACTCCGACACGCCTTTCGTGAAGGAGATTGCTTCGATCGAGATGCCTCGAAAGTTTTCTTTCCCGAGCATCAAGATGTACGAAGGAACTGGAGATCCCGACAACCACATCGCCCAGTACAAGCAACACATGGTAGCCGTGGCTATTCCGAAAGACGCAAGGGAAGCCACCATGTGCAAGGGCTTCGGGTCAACTCTAACCGGTCCTGCCCTCCAGTGGTACATCAACCTTCCCGGGAATCAACCAATCAGAGCAGGGGCAGATACCAACATCGCCCCTTCCCTCGGTCCGAAGGAATGATGGTTTCGACTTGGCCCAGCATTTCCCACCTAGCGATATCCAAACCGGAGCTCATTGGAGTCCTGAGGCAGATGGGCCCACAAGTCAAGTGGCCACCAAAAATGAGGTCCCCTGATGCTACCCGGAACCCTAAAAGATGGTGTGGGTTCCACAACGATCACGGCCATACCACGGAAGATTGTGTAGCCTTAAGATTGGAAGTAGCCGAGCTTCTCAAGAAGGGTTACCTAAGGGAATTCCTCTCGTATAAGGCCAAGGATCTCCTTAACAGAGAGGGCCCCGCTCTCCCCAATGAAGCGGTCCCTACGCTACCTCCATCACAAGAACGAGTGATCCACGTCAGCTCCGGAGGATCAGAAGTAAGCGGGATCAGCAGCGCCGCAGCCAAACAAAGTACTCGCAATGCTAGGAACGGTCAAGAGACCGAGACTCCCAAGCGTCCACTCTTGGGAACGGACGAAATCAGCTTTACTGCGAGGGAGCAGGAACAAGTCCTTGCTCCCCATCACGACGCCCTCGTTATCTCGCTTGTTATAGCCAACTGCCTGGTTAAACGAATATTGGTGGACAATGGCATCTCCAGTAACATTATCTTCCATTCGGCCTATATGGATTTAGGGCTAGACCCTAAAACATTAACCAGGAAAGCGGTCCCGCTCGTGGGATTTAGCGGAGAGGTGAAGCAAACCGAGGGAGAAGTCCTTCTCCCAGTCTACACCGAGGGAATAAACAAAACCACCAAGTTCTTGGTCGTCGACTGTCCGTCGTCTTACAACGTAATACTAGGGAGGCCTTGGATCCACGACATGGGAGCCGTACCATCAACCCTCCACCAATTGGTAAAATTTCCTACCCCTTGGGGCGTGAAGGTCATTAGAGGGGATCAAGAAAATTCTAGGTCCTGCTATCAAACCACCCTGAAGGGAAGGACCCAAGCTTTATAACAATTACAGAAGCAGCCTCTCGTTCCTCATGCCGAAGAACCCGAGGTTGAAGACATGGACGAAGTCCCCCTGATAGAAGGAAACCCGGAGCGGAACCTCAAGATAGGTTCCAAGCTGCCTAAGGATCTGAGACGGAGGCTGATCGATTTCCTAAGATCTAACTCCGATTGCTTCGCATGGTCCCACGAAGACATGCCCGGAATCGACCCCAGCGTCATCATGCATCAGCTCCAAGTGAATCCCGAGCATCCTCCTGTTAGACAAAAGAGGAGGAAGTTTGCCCCCGAAAGGGATGAAATCATTAACGAAGAGGTCAAGAACCTGCTCGACGCAGGGTTCATAAGAGAAGTGCAATATCTCGATTGGCTCGTCAATGTGGTGGTTGTGAAAAAGAAAAATGGAAAATGGAGGGTCTGCATCGATTTCACGGACCTCAACAAGTCCTGCCCAAAGGACCCATTCCCCTTGCCTCATATAGACAAGCTAGTGGATGCCACCGCTGGGCACCAACTAATGAGCTTCATGGACGCCTTCTTGGGATACAACCAAATCCTGATGCATCCCAACGACCAATAAAAGACGTCCTTTATGACTTCTAGGTGCATCTACTGCTACAAGGTCATGCCATTTGGTCTGAAGAATGCTGGATCCACCTATCAGAGGTTGGTCAACACGATGTTTGCCGATCAGATAGGCCAAACCATGGAAGTGTACATCGACGACATGCTGGTGAAATCTCTTGACTCGGAGGACCATATCTCACATCTCCAGCAAGCGTTCACCACCCTGAGGAAATACAATATGAAGCTCAACCCCTCTAAATGTTCCTTTGGAGTAAGCTCCGGGAAATTTCTGGGATACATAGTCACCCACAGGGGCATAGAAGCAAATCCGGAACAGATAAGGGCCATCCAGGCGATTTCTCCCCCACGGAACGTCAAAGAGATTCAAAAACTTACGGGAAGAATGGCATGTAACACCCCCGAACCGTCCTAGAAATAGGTCAATCCATCGGCCAACAATCAAACAAGAACATGACCAACGAACTAACCCATACCGAGGATTGGAGATGAAAGGCCAGCCGGCCAGCCAACAATCAAACAAGAACATGACTGACCGTCCAACCCAACACCATGGTTCGGAAGCGCTACGTGACGGGTTAGGAACGATCCGGTCAGAGTCGCAGAATTTACTCCGCAACCTAGACTAGTTCATCCACTAACACGTCCCGCTAAATCAAGGCATAAGGCTTTGCAACCCGTACCATGAGTTAACGTTGTCCGTTAGATCGAAGCCTAAGGCTTTTCAACCCGTACAACGACCTAACGTTGTGTCGGTTCGGACTAAACCAATATCATATCGGACCCGTTAATATTTAAGATTTAAATCTAAGACTTTCAAGAATATTTGCAATACTTTAGGGATCCCAAATCTAATAAAATGCAGCGGAAACATAAATCGTATAAAAATCAAACCGTAGACAAATGCACTGCAAATCTACTCCGGTGGCCTACGCATCCAATCTTCTACGGCCTAACTCCTGAAAAAGACAACGAGAGTTGGGTGAGTAACAGAAGGTCACTCAGTGAGCTGGCTACCTAAACACCTAAACCTAGTAGCTAGCTCAGACAACCCAAAAATAACAATCAATCTAGCCTAAGCGCAGAAAATAAAGTTTTAAGGCTAATCCCCAAAACCGCACCGATTAAGGTATGCTCGACCTTAATCTAATAATACTAATATTAGACATGGCCAAACGACCATCTACTCAACGGATCCCTAATCTAACAATCAAGACTCGATCAACACCGTATCTCGGTGCTAACGCTATCTCGAGGGTTCCTCACCCTCAAGACGACACAATAAAACTAACTCGACACACTATCCTAACTCTACGACTCAATACTCTAACATGGGCCCTAGTGATCTCGTGTTCCTCCTCAACATCGGAAATATCCTATCTCCTTACCACAAAGGCCAGAAGAAGGAACTTTCAACCGACCGCGGCCCACAGTCCTTCGGGTCACCGCGCGACAGCCCACAGTCCTTCGGGTCACTGCCACATTACACCGTCGTGTAATCACTCAGCCCTAGGCCATGATCCCGTCTCTCTGAGTCTTCCCGATCCAACGAATAAGGGAATTCCTTAAACCCGCTGGGTACGAGGCTGAGGAAACACTAATCACCCCTAAACAAGCCTAGTATGTGCGGGTTACGCCCATACTGTCGGCGACACTCAACACACTAATCCTAATAAGACCAAGACTCCTAAATACACTAAGGAGTCTACGACACTAACACCAGTACTCGTAGTCCAGCCTATATGGCATAGGACTCGTAGTACTAAACTCGACACGGAAGGAAATCAGCCTATATGGCCTAAGATCTCCTGTATAACACAATCCCTGCACAACAACAATCACTGCCAAACCAAGCAATCAATAGTCCTAATATCTCTAATGCAAGTATAACCCAATACTAATCAACCAATAAGTAAATAAAGGAAAACATGCATCTCAATCCTAACAATTCAGCTACGCCATAATTTATCATACTATACCGGTTTATGCATCATTCATCCTAGTCCTAGTCAGGTTATAACTCAGTCTTAATTCCATTATATCTCAGCTTAGCCCATGCTAAACTGAGTCCAATTAATAAATAAAATAACCCTAGGACTCTATCATGCATCAGTGTGATAACTACTCTATATGCAACTCGATCTATCCTAAGTTCCAAGTGGAACTCAAACAAACCAACTCACAGTGTTCTTGCAGCTGGTTGATCGGAGAGAGCCTAGCCAAAACCCAATGCCTCTGTCTTCAATGGACTGGTATGGACGAATCAGGACTTGGACAGAACCTCCTCTAGCTTCTGGATGTTCTTCTCGGACTTCGGTAGAGTAACAGCTCTTCAAAATGCTCTAACTCTCTCAATACAACTCCAAATCCTTCACTTTCTTTTTCTACTTCACTTTCTCTCTCTAAGGCACGTTTATGAGTGATATCTGAGTGTGAGGAATGATTGAAAACGAGCTGGGGGTTGGGGTTTATATAGTATACTCCAACCAGTAGAAATGAGCCACACGGGCGCCTGTGTGTCAGCCCGCATGCTTCCGGTTGCATGCGCGGCGACACACGGGCACACACATGTCATCATGCATGACTCCTCTGCATACCAGAAGCCAGCACCACGTCCATATGTCATTCAGCATGGCTGGAGTGCTTACATCGCGACACACGGGCCTCTGGGTGTCGTTACGCATGCGAAGGTTGCAGATATCGCGCCATGTCGTGCTTCGGGTGTCCAACTGCATGGAACTGACTCATGCACACCTACACCTCCTCCTTTTGATGACACTCAGCAGGATGAATGGTTGACACCACGTTCTTATCAAGCCACCTCGAGCTTCTCGGTTAATTTGCGCGATTTCGGTCTTTTTGGTGAATTTTCGTCCCGCGATCAATCCCGAATATTTTTCCGCTCCCGTTCTGATTCTCTGAATATTTTTAATAAAATCCTGATGAATACTGAGATCCTCTAAAAATATTTCCCGAGCCTCCGGCTTCTTCCAATAATTTCGTAAAACCGAAATTAGGGTTTTCGACCAACTTCGGGTTTTCCCGTCGTGCTTGCTTCCCGTCGTGCTTAGTCCCGTCGTGCTTACTCCCGTCCTGCTTCGAACTTATAATATCTCTGAAATAATATTCTGATGCTAGATGTGAAGTTTCGGGGAAAACTTAGTCGCTAAGAAACGTCGGGTTTCTGAAACGTCGAGCTTCTAAACCGTCGTGCTTCCAAAAATGTGATGCTTCCAAAATCTTCGTCTGATCAATCTAAGACTCTTCTAAGAAAGGTAGAGCAGCTTAAGTCGTCTCATGGTTCACTCACGATCCATTGCTTGTGCACATCGTACTTCGAACTTCTCGGTTGGCCCGTACCGCCTGCGGTTCGATCATCAAGTTGATGCTCGACCAATCTTCTATCTTCTCCGAACCATGCTAAGTTTTGTGTGATCAAAACTTAACATTCCTCCAAATATATAATCTCCCAAAAGCTTGGCTCCAGATCTCGACCTTGACTTCCTCGACCATTTTTATCCCGAAGGGCGGGTTATCACATTCTTCCCCCCTTAATAGAATTCGTCCTCGAATTCTTAGTTCTCCAATGGCTTAGCTTCACAACCGGTTCCTTCTCTTGATGAAAATTTCTCCTTGGATCACTTGTCTTGCGGTCTTGATCACTTGATGTACTTCTTTATCGGTTTGCCCTTGGTTTCCTTCTTTTTGGTTTCTTGTGGATCTCCACCCACACTTCTGATTCTGAACTCACTCTGTCTTGATACATCTCAAAGCATTCCCTTAGTCTTGAATCCGTCCTTCACTTCTTAATTTCCCATGCTTCACTCATTCTTCATATTGCTTCACTTTATGTTGAATTCATCTTCATATTGCTTCACTGTGTCTACTGCTCTTCCATGAGTCTCCTTCTCAAGGTTGCCACATAACTCTTCACTTGATGAATACTGAATCGTCTTCTTGCATTTATTCTGCCATAACGCGCACCATCTTTGCTTCTGATCACTGAAACCTTTCTTTCCTCAAAACTGATGAAGTCCTTTCTCAACGAAGTCTTGCTCATACTTGTCCAGTCCATACCACTGTCCAGTCCCTCTGAATCTCTCTCTTCACTTTGGGTTTTTGGCCTTGAACTCTTTTCACTTTAAGGTTTCCATTCCTTAAAGTTCCGATCAACGAACACACAAGCTGCAACTCAAAAGAACACTTCACATGCAAGTTAGTCAACAACTAACCTAACAATCTAATCGCAAGACTAACCAGCAACCTAACGATTCTAACCAGCAACCTAACGATTCTAACCGGGTAATCTAACCGCAATTCTAACTAAACAACCTAGCAATTCTAGGTTCCACTAACTAGCCTCAAAAGGCGCTCTAAAATCCTAAGGTTCCACTAAAACCAACAATTTGTGTGATATCTCAACCATTGTAAATGTTTTGTGAAACCATATGTCCAAGCGATCACTATTTTTCATCTTGTAAACCACATAATTCAAATATGCAACAATCAAACAAGAACATGCATACTTGAATGATATGGTCACGTAATTACTAAATAGAAAAACGCAAATGATAACCATTTTCACTATAAAACATATCCTCCCATCAAATATATACATATACTTGACAGAAAAACATCCTTTATCGTTACTGATGATATATCATACAACAAAAGACATCAGTATCACAAAACACTACAAAAGTCTGTACACCGCTATATCACCACAAAAAGTCAGTACCCTACTTACCCGGTCCTACACGTCTAAGAACGCCATATATAGAGCAACATGTTGCAGTTGGGGCAGTAGCCCCACTCGGATGAATCCCCTGCTGGTTGCGTACGGTGTAGATAGGGTATCGCTGCTGGGTCGTCGTAGCTCGTGCACATGCTAGTCGAATGTCCTATGCCTCCACAAGTGAAACACCTCGGGTACAGATCCAATCCACCAAGATAAGTATGATATGGGAATCCGTGTGGATCCCTATATCCTGCTCCGACACCAAGAACATCGCTACCCTGTCCATAGTGATAGGACTGAGGTGCGTAAGGATCGCCAAAAGAAGCAGATCCTCCAAGATCAAAATATGCATCCATCGCTGGAAGGCTAGATGGCCCTCCGGTATGATAAGTGGTCTGGTAAAAAGGTAACTGAGTCATGGGTACCTCCATCGTCGGAAAGCTGGAAGGCTCTCCGTAGTCATAGAACGGCTGAGAGAATGGTGAGTAGGTCATGGATGGCTCCATGGGTACATAGCTGGAAGGCTCTCCACTCGCAGGTATGGTATGAGAAAATGATAGGTCCGCCGGCTGAGGAAGTGGCTGGTCCGTCGTCGTCACGTCTGGATCGTATAAGAGTGGGTCGTCATGAGTATCTCCAATACTCTCCATGGGCTGGTAGAAAAGGTCAATCCATCCGGCATCTAACTCGTACTGCATGTCGATCTCTGGGACGAACGTCGAATATCCCGGAGACAAAGGTAAAGGACCATAGGATGGTGTCGACACATCCGGAGTAGGTGGCGAAGTGCCCTGATCCTCAGCAGGATCATAACTCGGTGTATCCCCAATAGTACCGGTAGACGAGATAGTGATGGGGCTCGATGGAGCTACCGTAGGTATCTGTGGTACAAGATCGTCTGTATCGGTCTCATCATCAGATATGATAATAAAGGGTGCCGGAACAACGCCATCAGGCTCGGTGTCATCATCAGAGATGATGATAGGTGTCGGAAACATGTCTTGTACAACCTGATCAGACTCATGTGGCTGGAAAAGATCAGCAAGTGTAGGACTATGCGAAGCGTCGAAACCTGTCATAACTCCAAATCTCCAAGTCTTCACCCTACCACACCAGTACAGCAACCTGCGGAATCATGTCACAATATATATGGGTTAGACAATAAGCTAATAATAAAATAAAATCTCTCCTACCCCTCCTAAATGATTGGACACGACCGGATTCCTAAAGAGTGCATTGGCGACTCCTTTTGACTCGAAAAACATTGAAAACATTTGAAAAACCACGGGAACCAGTGAGCATAATCGTAAACCATGCTCTGATACCACCTCTGTAACACCCCCGAACCGTCCTAGATATAGGTCGATCCATCGGCCAACAATCAAACAAGAACATGACCGACGAACTAACCCATACCGAGGATTGGAGATGAAAGGCCAGCCGGCCAGCCAACAATCAAACAAGAACATGACTGACCGTCCAACCCAACACCATGGTTCGGAAGCGCTACGTGACGGGTTAGGAACGATCCGGTCAGAGTCGCAGAATTTACTCCGCAACCTAGACTAGTTCATCCACTAACACGTCCCGCTAAATCAAGGCATAAGGCTTTGCAATCCGTACCATGAGTTAACGTTGTCCGTTAGATCGAAGCCTAAGGCTTTTCAACCCGTACAACGACCTAACGTTGTGTCGGTTCGGACTAAACCAATATCATATCGGACCCGTTAATATTTAAGATTTAAATCTAAGACTTTCAAGAATATTTGCAATACTTTAGGGATCCCAAATCTAATAAAATGCAGCGGAAACATAAATCGTATAAAAATCAAACCGTAGCCAAATGCACTGCAAATCTACTCCGGTGGCCTACGCATCCAATCTTCTACGGCCTAACTCCTGAAAAAGACAACGAGAGTTGGGTGAGTAACAGAAGGTCACTCAGTGAGCTGGCTACCTAAACACCTAAACCTAGTAGCTAGCTCAGACAACCCAAAAATAACAATCAATCTAGCCTAAGCGCAGAAAATAAAGTTTTAAGGCTAATCCCCAAAACCGCACCGATTAAGGTATGCTCGACCTTAATCTAATAATACTAATATTAGACATGGCCAAACGACCATCTACTCAACGGATCCCTAATCTAACAATCAAGACTCGATCAACACCGTATCTCGGTGCTAACGCTATCTCGAGGGTTCCTCACCCTCAAGACGACACAATAAAACTAACTCGACACACTATCCTAACTCTACGACTCAATACTCTAACATGGGCCCTAGTGATCTCGTGTTCCTCCTCAACATCGGAAATATCCTATCTCCCTACCACAAAGGCCAGAAGAAGGAACTTTCAACCGACCGCGGCCCACAGTCCTTCGGGTCACCGCGCGACAGCCCACAGTCCTTCGGGTCAATGCCACATTACACCGTCGTGTAATCACTCAGCCCTAGGCCATGATCCCGTCTCTCTGAGTCTTCCCGATCCAACGAATAAGGGGTTTCCTTAAACCCGCTGGGTACGAGGCTGAGGAAACACTAATCACCCCTAAACAAGCCTAGTATGTGCGGGTTACGCCCATACTGTCGGCGACACTCAACACACTAATCCTAATAAGACCAAGACTCCTAAATACACTAAGGAGTCTACGACACTAACACCAGTACTCGTAGTCCAGCCTATATGGCATAGGACTCGTAGTACTAAACTCGACACGGAAGGAAATCAGCCTATATGGCCTAAGATCTCCTGTATAACACAATCCCTGAACAACAACAATCACTGCCAAACCAAGCAATCAATAGTCCTAATATCTCTAATGCAAGTCTAACCCAATACTAATCAACCCATAAGTAAATAAAGGAAAACATGCATCTCAATCCTAACAATTCAGCTACGCCATAATTTATCATACTATACCGATTTATGCATCATTCATCCTAGTCCTAGTCAGGTTATAACTCAGTCTTAATTCCATTATATCTCAGCTTAGCCCATGCTAAACTGAGTCCAATTAATAAATAAAATAACCCTAGGACTCTATCATGCATCAGTGTGATAACTACTCTATATGCAACTCGATCTATCCTAAGTTCCAAGTGGAACTCAAACAAACCAACTCACAGTGTTCTTGCAGCTGGTTGATCGGAGAGAGCCTAGCCAAAACCCAATGCCTCTGTCTTCAATGGACTGGTATGGACGAATCAGGACTTGGACAGAACCTCCTCTAGCTTCTGGATGTTCTTCTCGGACTTCGGTAGAGTAACAGCTCTTCAAAATGCTCTAACTCTCTCAATACAACTCCAAATCCTTCACTTTCTTTTTCTACTTCACTTTCTCTCTCTAAGGCACGTTTATGAGTGATATCTGAGTGTGAGGAATGATTGAAAACGAGCTGGGGGTTGCGGTTTATATAGTATACTCCAACCAGTAGAAATGAGCCACACGGGCGCCTGTGTGTCAGCCCGCATGCTTCCGGTTGCATGCGCGGCGACACACGGGCACACACATGTCATCATGCATGACTCCTCTGCATACCAGAAGCCAGCACCACGTCCATATGTCATTCAGCATGGCTGGAGTGCTTACATCGCGACACACGGGCCTCTGGGTGTCGTTACGCATGCGAAGGTTGCAGATATCGCGCCATGTCGTGCTTCGGGTGTCCAACTGCATGGAACTGACTCATGCACACCTACACCTCCTCCTTTTGATGACACTCAGCAGGATGAATGGTTGACACCACGTTCTTATCAAGCCACCTCGAGCTTCTCGGTTAATTTGCGCGATTTCGGTCTTTTTGGTGAATTTTCGTCCCGCGATCAATCCCGAATCTTTTTCCGCTCCCGTTCTGATTCTCTGAATATTTTTAATAAACTCCTGATGAATACTGAGATCCTCTAAAATTATTTCCCGAGCCTCCGGCATCTTCCAATAATTTCGTAAAACCGAAATTAGGGTTTTCGACCAACTTCGGGTTTTCCCGTCGTGCTTGCTTCCCGTCGTGCTTAGTCCCGTCGTGCTTACTCCCGTCCTGCTTCGAACTTATAATATCTCTGAAATAATATTCTGATGCTAGATGTGAAGTTTCGGGGAAAACTTAGTCGCTAAGAAACGTCGGGTTTCTGAAACGTCGAGCTTCTAAACCGTCGTGCTTCCAAAAATGTGATGCTTCCAAAATCTTCGTCTGATCAATCTAAGACTCTTCTAAGAAAGGTAGAGCAGCTTAAGTCGTCTCATGGTTCACTCACGATCCATTGCTTGTGCACATCGTACTTCGAACTTCTCGGTTGGCCCGTACCGCCTGCGGTTCGATCATCAAGTTGATGCTCGACCAATCTTCTATCTTCTCCGAACCATGCTAAGTTTTGTGTGATCAAAACTTAACATTCCTCCAAATATATAATCTCCCAAAAGCTTGGCTCCAGATCTCGACCTTGACTTCCTCGACCATTTTTATCCCGAAGGGCGGGTTATCACATGGTAGCCCTCAGCAGATTCATCTCCAGGCTTTCTGACAAGTCCCATGCCTTTTTCGAAACACTAAAGAACCCTAAGGATTTTCAATGGACAGAGAAGTGCGAAACCGCACTGTCCGACCTCAAGGCCTATCTCACTACTCCACTACTCCTGTCTAAGCCTCTAGAAGGAGAAACCCTACTGCTTTACCTCGCCGTGTCCGAACACGCAGTTAGCGCGGTCCTCGTAAGGGAGGAGGAAAGAAGGCAGCATCCCATATACTACGTCAGCAAATCCATGCTAGATGCAGAGACTCGCTCTACAGCCAGCTAGAGAAACTAGCCCTCGCCCTAGTGGTCGCGGCCCGGAAATTACGTCCCTACTTCCAGTCCCACCAAGTCATGGTAGTCACCTCCTTCCCTATCAAAGCAGTCCTTCATAAACCCGAGGTATCAGGACGATTGGCGAAATGGGCCGTAGAATTGGGAGAATACGACGTGATCTTCAGCCCAGCCGCCGCTATCAAGTCCCAAGTCCTAGCTGATTTCGTGGCTGAGTTCTCTCCCTCTATGCTTCCAGACCCAGGTCTAGAAACTACGCTCCAGGGAAAAGAAGCGGAAGAAGGTCAATGGACCCTGCACGTGGATGGCTCCAGCAATATAAGAGACGCAGGGGTAGGACTGGTCCTGACCTCCCCTACGGGAGAATCGGCCTCAAGTCTGTACGTTGCAACTTCAAAGCAACGAACAACGAGGCAGAATACGAAGCCTTAATAGCAGGCCTAGAACTAGCCAAGGAAATGGGAGTAAAAGACATCCAGATTTTCAGTGATTCGCAGCTCATCATCAGTCAAGCTCAAGGGGATTATCAAGCCAAGGACCCCAGCATGATCAGGTATCTATCTGTGGCGAAACGTCTCCTAGACCAATTCGCAAGCTATAAGCTTACCAAAATACCTAGGGAACAGAACTCCCAAGCCGATGCTCTAGCAAACCTGGGTTCCGCATTGGAAACCAAGGAACATATGAGTATTCCGTTGTTTGTCCTGCAATGGCCAGCAACCCAGAAAGAGGTTAAACCGGAAGAAGTGACGGTAGTAGACGAAGGAGAACCTGGATGACCCCTATCACCGACTACCTAAGAGACGACGTCCTACCCGAAAACCGAGAGGAGAGGCGGAAGATCAGGAGGCAAGCGGCCAGATACTGCATTTCGGAGGGAAAACTATATAGAAGGTCCTTCTCAGGACCCTACCTGCGATGTCTATCCCCTAGAGAAGCCACACGAATATTAGAGGAACTCCACGATGGGGAATGCGGTTCACACTCCAGCGGACGGAGCCTGGTTCTCAGGGCGAGAATGGCTGGTTATTATTGGCCTACCATGGCGAAGGACTCCCTCAAACAGGCCAAAACCTGCAGCCAATGCCAGAAGCACGACCCAATTTCTAACTTACCACCAGAGAACCTGAAGTCCTTAAGTTCCCCATGGCCCTTCCGTAAATGGGGCATGGACATCGTGGGGAAATTCTCAATGGCGCCGGGGCAGAAAGTCTTCCTCCTAGTTATGACCGATTACTTCACGAAGTGGGTAGAAGCCAAAGCCTTAGCAAAAATCACGGACCTCCAGATCAGGAAATTCATCTGGACAAACATAATAACCTGCTTCGGAGCACCTCAGGAAATCGTCACAGACAATGGACCCCAATTCACCAGCAGCGACTTCCAGGACTTCTGCAAAGATTGGGATATCAAACTCTCATATTCAGCACCAAGGCACCCGCAATCAAACGGACAAGCAGAGTCAACCAACAAAACGGTGGTAAACATGCTCAAGAAGCGCTTGGAAAAGGCTCACGGGCGATGGGCAGAAGAGTTACATGGAGTCCTCTGGGCTTACCGGACAACTCCAAAGACAGCTACCCAAGAAACCCCTTTCTCACTCGTCTACCGCACCGAGTCAGCAATACCAACTGAGGTACATGTCAAGACCACGATCTCCAACATCCTAACCCCCAAGGAAAATGACGAGCTGATGTACTTAAGCCTAGACCTCCTAGACGAAAAAAGGGAAGCAGCCCGCCTAAGGAATGCGTTGTACCAAATAAAGGTAGCCAAGAGTTACAACAAGAAGGTGAGATCCAGAACCTTCCAAGAAGGGGACTAGGTCCTAAGGCGAGTCTGTAACCATACAAAAGACATCAGCCGGAAAACTCGCCCCCGGATGGGAGGGGCCCTATCAGGTAATAGGGGTGCAAGGGGCAGGAGCCTATAAGCTGCAAGACAGCACAGGCAAGGTACAACCCAACTGCTGGAACGCCTTGCACCTCAAATTCTATCATTTCTAAAGGCAAGATCTTCGGGTCGAGCTCTATATATACTATTATATATTTAAGTATTTTGGTTTTCCTACTCCTATGTATAACGAGAACCTCCTCGGACTAGGCTTATAAAATACATTTGGTTTCGACTAAAGGGAGTTAAGGAAACACCAATATACTTAAAGGGGCATATTAGCTGGATCAGAGACCTTCGGGACCTCAGATCTTAGCTAGCCCCCTAGCTGGTGAGGCTACTCACCATAGGTACAGACAGATATGGAAGGGTCTGATCAGCCCTGAGCCGATGTCTGTGCGATAGGGCCCCGCGTAAAGGCCTATAGCCAAGAGTTATGCGGGGACCACGTACTAGTGCCATTCAAACCCTCGTGAAATACGCTGTAAGCTAAATGCACGTTGGGGGCATGACGTACACAGCCAAGTACTGTAATCAGATTCTGGCAGCTGATATGCAGGGAGCAAAGTGCAAATAACCGGTTAAGCACAAACAATTTAATACCTATCCAGACGTGGAAGGTAGTGTGTATGGGTTGACAGAACCTTGCGGGGGGATCCACCCCAGACCACAATAAGTCTGAGAGTGACCTTTCTGCAGAAAGGTAGAGTGCATCATTGAGAATTTCGAGAATGGCCTATGCCCACGGGTAGCACAGTGCGAATTCTCAATTTAGATCGAGAGTGGCTCGCCTCCGGTCAGCAGAGAGCGATCAAAAAGACTCCCCAAAAGCATAAAAGTCCAGAGACCTCCAAAAACCTTCGGGTCCAAAGACCTTCGGGTCCAAAGAACCTCAAGGTTCCAAAGACCTAAGGGTCCGAAGAACCTCTAGGTTCCGAAGAACCTCTAGGTTCCAAAGACCTAAGGGTCCGAAGAACCTCTAGGTTCCAAAGACCTAAGGGTCCAAAGAACCTCAAGGTTCCAAAGACCTAAGAGTACAAAGAACCTCAAGGTTCCGAAGACCTAAGGGTCCGAAGAACTTCAAGGTTCCAAAGACCTAAGGGTCTAAAGAACCTCAAGGTTCCAAAGACCTAAGGGTCCGAAGAACCTCTAGGTTCCCAAGACCTAAGGGTCCAAAGAACCTCAAGGTTCCAAATATCTAAGGGTCCGAAGAACCTCTAGGTTTCCAAGGCCTAAGGGCCCAAAGAACCTCAAGGTTCCAAAGACCTAAGGGTCCGAAGAACCTCTAGGTTCCCAAGGCCTAAGGGCCCAAAGAACCTCAAGGTTCCAAAGACCTAAGGGTCTGAAGAACCTCAAGGTTCCTGAGACCTAAGGGTCCAGAGAGCCTAAAAGCTCCTACTCCTCCAAGATTTAATGGGTAAGGCCTCAGGGCCCAAATAAAGAAACACAAAGGGCCTAGACTTTGTTAATTCCCAAAGTTCGAAGCTACAAGAACCTAAGGGTTCAAATCGGATCGGAACCCATCAGTTCGCGGCAACGATTACACATCCTCGAAAAACATGTTTTAACAGGATTACGAGATCTAACACGGCTTTATTTTCAGGCCAGAAACAGGCTTCAGGTCCCAAGACAAACCAGTATACAAATTTAAAAAGTGAGAGAGAATATCCCTGTCCGACAACAAGCCCTAAAGGATAATCATTACAAATCCCTAAGATCTACCACGTCTAGATGAAGGGATAGCTGGCTCGTCTTCAAACGTAGGAGGCTCGAGACCCTTAAGCGCCGCCTCAGCCAAAATCACCGTCTTAAACTGAGAAAACTCCTTGAGCAGATCCCATTGGGAGGTTTGTCCTCGGACCCACTCCCTCATTACCTCCCAACGAGCAACCATTCTTGCCCGACTCACGGCCATGATCTTCTCATTCCTCAAAATCTCTACCTCCGATCAAAGTCCTGCGACGGCCTCTTCTAGCTCTTGCTTCTCTCGACTCAACCGAAGGGATTCAGCCGAAGCAGTCTCTACCGAGCCCTCAATGGCACAAACCTTGTCCTTCAGGTCCCGAAGCTCCAATTCCGCAGCAACTCGTCTGTCCTCCTCACGGGACAGTCGCTTGGATATTTCCACCACCTCGTCCCGTCTAGTGCTCTCTTTCGCAAACCAGTCGCTCAAATGGTGCAGTTGCGAAAGAACCTATATCAAAAAGAAGATGTGAACCAAGAATTCGAAATAAGAAGCAAAAAACTGTTATCCACCTGAAGAAGCCCACTCTGAATCTGCCGCATTGCCCCTGAAGAACTTCTGTCCGAAAACAGAACCTGCACCTTGGGAAATACGTTCTCATTCAAGTTATTCAAAACTGACGTTAGCCCTCCATACGAATGTCCGCTCGTCGGTGGCTGTCGACTCACCGGAGTCGAATCCTCCCTCGATTCATGGTCCCGACCCGAGGAAGAATCCTCGACGTCTATCATCCTGCGCTTAACCCCAACAGTCGCACTCGCCTTCCCGACCACCTCCTGCACAGACAAACCTTTCTTGGCCGAAATCGCATCAGTGGCCCTCCTGAAAGAAGCCACCGGATCCTCTGAATCCTCTTCCATCACACTCACTGATCACAAAACTCACGCGATCAATATGATAATAAAAGACCTGTCCAACGATAGAAAGAAGGACTCACCCCACAGCTTACTACGGCGCAACACCTCTGGGCTAAGAAGATAAGGTACCAGGCGCCGCTCGACAGGAATCTGCCTCGCATGAAGAACGTTATTCTTCCCATCGGCCGGAGCAGGACGAGTCCCCTCTACAAAACAGCCAAAAAGAAATAAGCAAAATTCGACTGCAGATAACGGAAGCAATCCTTACCCGTGAAATTCCATCGATAGTAGGATCCAGGGAGGGTCATGAAAATATACTTCTCGGGCCACCTTTTCTCAAAGGCTAGTCCCTTGCGATCGGTCTTTGGCAGCTCCTCAACTATAGGAAAACCCGCGCGAGGGCGAAGATGGAAGCGTCCCTCGTTGCCATTTATCGGAGCTAAGTGATAAGCAAAGAGAACCTCATTAACCCCCAAGGTCAAATTCTCTTCATCGCCCAGATTCTGGATCGCCGTGAGAATGCGCCAAGCAGGAGGATTGAGTTGGGACGGTGAAATATGGAAATAGTCGCATAAACTTGCAACCAACGACGGTACGTCGCCTACAAAACCCGACTCAAAGAAAGCTTCATAAACAGCGATCTCTTCGGGCATACCGCCAGACGCACGTTCTGAAGGTTCAGGAACGCGGAGAGTAACAGAAGAAGGGAGCGCATACTTTCTCCAAAGGTCGCGTGCTTCATCTTCCCCGATTAACGAAGCAGGGCCCACCAGTGGAGATCCAAGTGGTATGAACGGTGTAGACGCTCGAAGATCTTAAGGGCTGCCAGATCTAGACGATCTTGATTTTATCCTCTTCTCCGAATTTCTCGTCTCCGCCATTATAATAAAAGAGGAAGAAGAAGCGATGAAGGCAGTCAAAAATCTGAAGCGCGTATTTATCAGGAAAAGGAAAGAGCCGTTGAGCACTACCTCGGGAAAGCCGCCGAATTCAAAAATCCTACGCAGGATTTAAAATTCAAATCAGCCCGCTCCCCGGATCTCCCGAGATATCAGCTCCCAAAAAGGAAAGAGAATCCGGATCAGCAAGACTCGTTCAGACCGATTTTTGGAAGTTTCAAACCAAAAGTATTTCAGATCACCGTACCAGCCGAATTCTTATGTCTCGGATTCCGGAATCTGATTATAATAAAAAACCCTTCTCCTGCTGGAAGAAATGGCATCAAGACTCGAAGCTACATATTATCCCTTGATCCCTACGAAGCAATCAAGGAATAAGGGGCAAACTGTTGGGGAAAAATATCCAAGGCTAGAAGTTTCTCCAGCCTCCGAAGGGGTCTCGACTTCCGGGCCCTCGTTTGGAAAGGACCCAGGGTCCCTCATCAACTTAAAGGACCCATTTCCACCAGGTGGCACCAGGGCCCGATCTCCATTCGACAAGTACCCAGGGTCCAGTCCCTGTATCGAGGAACCAAGGCCCGGCCCTTGCCGTGAGGACCAAGGAACCAATCCTCCGCGTGAATATGGAAGTTTCCCAAATCAAGGGGAAACTAATATATTCCCGAATATTATAGAAGCCGCCCAAGATTAACCGACTTACATCAACTATAAAAGGGGAACCCAAACCCTAGAATAAGGGATCGACACTTTGGGGCTTAGAGATTATAGAGTTAGGCTAGAAAACTAGGGTTTATACACCCGATACGTTGTAACGCCAAACATACTCAATAATACATCTCTTCGCCTCAATTTCTATTCTCTAAACACACACATAAACGTAAAATTTAATAGTCTTCCAGTGTTCCGTAGTACTAAAACGACCATACACAAAAATATCACAACATCTGTAATATTTAGGAATATATTAGTTTCCCCTTGATTTGGGAAACTTCCATATTCATGCGGAGGATTGGTTCCTTGGTCCTTACGGCAAGGGCTGGGCCTTGGTTCCTCGATACAGGAACCAGACCCTGGGTACTTGTCAAATGGAGGTCGGGCCTTGGTGCCACCTGGTGGAGATGGGTTCTTTAAGTCGAGGAGGGACCCTGGGTCCTTTCCAAACGAGGGCCCGGAAGTCGAGGCCCCTTCGGAGGCTGGAGAAAACTCTAGCCTTGGATATTTTTCCCCAACAATGACAACAGCCCATCGGGCTCAAGAGTTCAACAAAAAATTGAGAAGAGATTTTAAGCCTCAGGGGCATCAACTGCGTCACCCACGGGAGCAGGAGGATCCACCTCGGCAGTTTCCTTCACTGGGATAAGTGGCTCATCATCATACGAAGGAGGAGGCAACCCACGAAGCTTAGCCTTAGACTCCTTCACCATCTTGTAGCACTCATACTCCACCACGAAGTCCCACTCATCGGTCCGCCCCTTCAGATAGTCCCTCATCACTTCCCAACGAGCAGTCATCTTGGCTCCATTCACGGCCAGCGTCCTCTCATCCTCGAAGAGAGTCTTCTCATTTTTCAGTTCCTCTAGTTCTCCCCTCACCTCATCCAGCTTGGACGTCAGCACGACATGCTCAGTAGCAGCATTCTCTTCCAGCTCCTGCGATTTCTTCAACCTAAGCTGAAGAGACTTAAGCTCTTTCCCCTGCGCCAAGCCTTTATCTTTCTCCTCACGAAGCTGAGCCTTAAGAGCCTCGATTTCCTTAGAAGTGTCTTCGTTCACCATGTCCTTAAGATGATGAACCTGAGACATAACCTGCAACGAGCGCAATACCACCATTATTATAGCGCACTACGAAGCCAAAACAATAATAAAATACGTCGACATACCTGAAGGAGGTTAAACTGGATAGAGCTGATGTCTTGGTAGAAAGGTCATCCAGCACCGGCTTCAGGTCCACGCCAGAGATTGTAGGGGTCGAAGAACGAGTCCTCCTCTTGGAAATGGTAGGAGCAGGAGTGCTAGATCCTTTGCGCTTAAGGCTCCCCGTAATCTGAACATCGTCATCCCCTGAGACGACAATCTCCTTAGGGGTCTTCTTAGCGGAAAGATTCTCCCAAGCTTTCTTGAAAGCATCCATGGAGCCATCTCCTGAAGGTCCAGACATATTCCCTGCAAAGAAGAATCCGCAAGTTCAATAACTGAATAACGAAGACAAAGAGAAATACTATGAGCTCACCCCAAATGCTGCAGCGACCAAGAACTTCTCGACTCAGAAGGTAGATGACTTGACGACGTTCAACTGGTAGATCAAACACTCGTTCAGCTACCTCCCTCCCTTCTGGTATTGCTGGAACAGATACACCTGCAACGACAAAGCAAATGAATGAGTATCAGAGACAAGACCAGAACTTATATCAATTTAACCTACCCGCTACGTGCCAAACCGTAGGGGAGCCTGGAAGAAGCGCAAAGGCGAACCTCTCCTCCCATTTACCACTAAAAACAGGATGACTTTTCCTCGCCTTTTTCTCAATCTCCTGAACCAATGCTTTCTTACCTCGAGGACGGAGATAATGTTTCCCCTATGATCCAGGCAGGGTTGAGACAGAGTACGAGTACAGAACCTCGTTCAAACCCAACATCAGACCCTCCAGTTCACCTAAATTCTGGATGGCTATGAGTGTTCTCCAGGCCGGAGGAGTTAGCTGACCCGGAGAGATGTCGAGGAAATCTGATAGCTTGGCAATCAACGAAGGAACCCGATCGCGAAAGCCTGACTCGAAGTATGCCTCATAGATCGGGACCTCGTCGACCCCAAAGTCCGAAATCCTATCCGACGGATCGGGGACCCGGATGACCAAATCTCGAGGAAGATTATACTTCCTTCTCCATCCCTCTACGTCCTCCTTCTTGATCGACGAAACCGGACCCAATGTCGAGGACTTACCAGCTATTCCCCTAGTGGAGGCATCTTCAACCTCAACAATGCGGGATCCCATTGTCTCGATCACAGGAGATTGAGAAGAGGAAGTCCTAGACCTAACTACGGGAGAGGTTGCTAGGGTTTTGCTAGGGGATTCGTTCGACATTTTTAATAAGAAGAGGAAAAAGAAAGACGGCTACCTGTGGAAAACAAGAAGAGTCTCCGGAAAAGGGGGTCGCCGAGATGAAAGCTCTAGAGAAGGCAAAGACGAAATGGAGAAAAACTTGGCTTCGATCAAAGAAAAAGGGAAGAAACCCTAGTCTGAAGCCCACACGCCTCGATCGCCTCGCCACGCGCACGAATGGGCGCCAAAACGGAAGCCGAACCGATAATGGGCTTCCCTTGAAAAAGCCCATGCCGTCTTTAACTGTCTCTGTCCAAAAAGGAAGATCCGATGCCTTCGGGGAGAACCATTTCCTCCGGACCTAAGACAAAAGGATCAACGATGGTTCCACGCTTTATCTCAAGATACAACAAGGCGTTAGCCCTTCTCCTGCTGGAAGAAATGGCATCAAGACTCAAGACTACATATTATCCCTTGATCCCTACGAAGCAATCAAGGAATAAGGGGCAAACTGTTGGGGGAAAATATCGAAGGCTAGAGTTTTCTCCAGCCTCCGAAGGGGCCTCGACTTCCGGGCCCTCGTTTGGAAAGGACCCAAGGTCTCTCCTCGACTTAAAGAGTCCATCTCCACCAGGTGGCACCAGGGCCCGATCTCCATATAACAAGTACCCAGGGTCCAGTCCCTGTATCAAGGAACCAAGGCCTAGCCCTTGCCGTAAGGACCAAGGATCCGATCCCCCGCATGAATATGGAATTTTCCCATATCGAGGGGAAAGTAATATATTCCTAAATATTACAGAAGCCGCCCAAGATTGACCGACTTACATCAACTATAAAAGGGGAACCCAAACCCTAGAACAAGGGATCGACACTTTGGGGCTTAGAGATTATAGAGTTAGGCTAGAAAACTAGAGTTTATACACCCAAAACGTTGTAACGCCAAAAACACTCAATAATACATCTCTTTGCCTCGATTTCTATTCTTAAAACACATACAAACTCGTATCCATTTATTAGTCTTCCAGTGTTCCGTAGTACTTAAACGACCCTACACAAAAATATCATAATACTTTCTATTTCCCGAGTAATCTGGGGTTTCTTCGCGATCTCCAGGATAACAAGTCTTTTTTTTTCCGGGAAATTCTAGAAAACATTTCCAGTCGAAACTCTACTCGATCCTACTCTAAAATCGTATGTGGGTCGTTTAGCTGTGATTCGGGCCCCTTTTGGGCCGTCTAGGGACTTCGATGTTTTTACGATTTTTCTTTAGGAAAGGCCGTTGATGTGACGCTGGTTTTTCCGACAAGATTTCAATTCCCCGTATAGTTAAGGCAACTGGTGTTCTAGCTAACCATAGTCGTTTTATACGTCAGGCAGAAATCCGTCTCCACTACCAAGTCTTTTTATGAATTTTCCCGATCGAGGGGGGTTGTGTCCATGGACCCGAGGACCTTGTTGCAGGAACTTGGACAGGGGTGCATGGTTGATAGGACCCGAACTTGGTCGGGATGGTCCGTTCTCGGGACATTTTTCCGTAAGATGATAATCTTAGATAACCGTTTGCATAAGCGTTGGTCGTAGGAGCAATTGTGGGAACCGAAATTCGCACTGTCGATTTTAGTTAAGTTTTATCGGAGGAAAACTAAGTAAACCTAGTTTTCCCTGAAGGCTCGGATTCTCTGCGACAACCAAACGAAATTGATAAAAAGATAACAATGCGGAAAAGTCGCGCTAAGGCGTTTATTAAACTGATGATAAGATGAATACAATATTCTTCCGAAAAACAGGAAGTAGAGATACGCTGAAGAGGAAACAACGGAAAAAATAGAAGACAAGACGTTCTAAGTCTTGCTCCGCTAGTCTAGCCTCCTAAGTCCTAAGTTCCCTAAGCTAGCAGGAATTTCTCTAAAACCCTAGATTTCGGATCTGGTCTCTCTCTCGATGATTTTCGCTCTGCCCTCCTTTGTCTCCCTAAGCATCCTTTATATACTCCTCCCTATGACGGTCTATTCTCCTCCTGGGCCGCAAGGCGGGCTTTTTCCATTTTTGTCGACCTTCATGTTTATCTTCGGGAAACTTGACATTTATCCTTCCGGAAATTTAGGATTTATTTTGTTGCGTAAATCGCCGTACCTATCTTAGATAATCGTAAATGGGTTGTCCGATCGCGTTTGGTCCCTTTCGGGCCGTTTTGAGGACTTCCGCTGTTTTTTACGATTTCTTCGGAAGATCTCCAATCCTTCGTAGAGTTGAGATGTGTGGTGTCTTAGATAACCATCATCGTTTCGTATGAATGATTTAAGATCTTTCCTTCCGTTGATATCTTACGAGTTTCCGAAGTGTTATCGACGGTTTTTAATTCAGAGTAAGAACGGGAGCTTTGTATGCGGAATCTTAATGATCCATTCCGCGAGGACTTGGGAAGGACTCAAGGCGCAGATTACTGACGGTCGGGGCCTAGAACTCGTGCACGGAAGATTGTCGCTCGAGGACTAGAGGCAGCACGGGCGCTAGGCGCCCGGCGCCTAGAGGCAAGCACGGGCGCTAGGCGCCCGGCGCCTAGAGGCAAGCACGGGCGCCTAGGCGCCCGGCGCCTAGAGGCAAGCACGGGCGCTAGGCGCCCGGCGCCTAGAGGCAAGCACGGGCGCTAGGCGCCCGGCGCCTAGAGGCAAGCACGGGCGCTAGGCGCCCGGCGCCTAGAGGCAAGCACGGGCGCCTAGGCGCCCGGCGCCTAGAGGCAAGCACGGGCGCTAGGCGCCCGGCGCCTAGAGGCAAGCGCGGGCGCCTAGGGGCAAGCGCGGCCGCTAGGCGCCCGGCGCCTAGAGGCAAGCGCGGGCGCTAGGCGCCCGGCGCCTAGAGGCAAGCACGGGCGCCTAGGCGCCCGGCGCCTAGAGGCAAGCACGGGCGCTAGGCGCCCGGCGCCTAGAGGCAAGCACGGGCGCCTAGGCGCCCGGCGCCTAGAGGCAAGCACGGGCGCTAGGCGCCCGGCGCCTAGAGGCAAGCACGGGCGCTAGGCGCCCGGCGCCTAGAGGCAAGCACGGGCGCTAGGCGCCCGGCGCCTAGAGGCAAGCTCGGGCGCTAGGCGCCCGGCGCCTAGGGGCAGGCTGCGGTCTGCTTGTTTCCTTCGGTTTGCGGGTGTTCGTGTGCATTCTTCGGAGGATTTTTCGTACGACAAATAGTCTTAGCCGTTGATTTCGAGATAACCGTTTTTGACCCCAACAGTTAGCCCCCCAGCGTGGAAGACGCGAGAGCGATTTTGCGCGCGGAAGATCTTATGTTTGAAAAATCGAAATTTTCGACTATGAATATTTTATTCCGAAAAATCCCACTATCCTTTGATTTCTTATAAGTAGTACTCCACCCCCTCTCATTTCTCACCCACCTTCCCCTTCTCAATTCTTAGAAAGTATGGCTTCCTCTCTAAACGAAAAGAAAGATTCCGACGTCGAAATGAGCGAGGCCAACCAAGTCTCGCCGGCGCGAGAGGTTCCTGCCCTTACGCAGACGTTCGTCGAGGGGTTCAGTTCTTTTCAGGAGAAGATGGAGCGACGCCGTGCCTTGATGGAGTCCAGCGTGGCCGGTCCTAGTGCTTCTTCCGTTTCGACTCCTGGACCCGACGTTGTTTTAGCTCCAGATTCCACAGTTTCGGTTCCTGAGAATGTTGTTGCTCCAGCCTTAATCTCTACGATTCCGGCCCCTGAACCCGATATCCCTTCGCCTGCCGGAGAAACTGTTGTTCCGGAGCAAGCGCTCGGCGTCCAGGCTCGCCCGGAAGGCTCTTCTTTGGCGCCAATACTGGTTTCAGAGGATGCGGCGGAAGTCATGCCTCCCCCTCCGGAAAAGAAGAGGGAGATCGTTCTAGGACTTCCCGCATCCAGCGCTGTCCCGCCATCGAAGGGACGTTCGAGAGCTGGAGCTACCGGATCAGCGAAGAGGAAAAGGTGTGCAAAGAGCGAGGAAGGCGAAGTTTCGGCAAAGCTAACGCACCACCGCTCTAAGGTATTTTCGTGAGATCCCCTTTTCTTTCACTGACTCTTTCGATTCTCACGTTTCTTTTGTGCAATCAGTTTGTGTCGCTGATCGACGGGATGCTTGGAGATTGTGGATTGGAGGTCACACGTTTGTCCCAGGAGCTGGATTCGTCGCGAGAGGCCCTGAAGCGTACCGAGGCTGTGCTTCAATCGATCGAGAGCACTCATGCCGCCCAGATATCGACGCTCGAAGCTAGGATCAGCGATCTCGAACGTGACTTGGGAAAGACTGTGAGCTCGCTGCTCAAGGCGAAGGAGGAGAAGAAGAGCAAGTCCTCGGAGGTCCGACGTCTCAGGAGGAGGATTCAGCGCTTCGAGGAGACGGGAGCCTGCACTACGACGGAGCTTACCGACCCATCCTCCTCGGCAGCCCTGGTTCCGGACTCAGAGGTCCAGGGTACCGGACTTGTCGCGGACAAAGGCGGTGAGGAGGTCGGTGCGGGCGATGGCGAGGCTGCTCTTGCTTCGGGTGAGTCGGAGGACGAAGGCGGCGTTCCGGAGGACGCCTAGGTTGATCAATCCCTTGAAGGGATTTTTATTTTGATTGTATTTCGGCCGTTGGTTGGCCATTATGTATGATTTCGGGACTGGCCGTTGGTGGCTTTGAGTCCCTGCCCTTTTAGGGCATTGTAATGAACTTGCTATTTGCGTTTAAGAAGTATTTTGTGTTTAGAACCTCTGTTTGTCGAAGTTAGAGGGGCAGGATATGAGTTGTCGTCTCATTCCTGCCTCCCTGATGATCACCGAATCTGTTGCTTGTACAAAGCGAGATTTTCCTGCGGTTTACGATTTACGCGAAAATTCGTGGAAACGTACAGACTCGAGTGAAGAGACAAGTTTTGGGATCTCGCGTCGTTGACGCTTTGCCTGTGAGATGTTAAGATACCAGCAAGGCTGGGTTTAGGGCAAGACCTAGGTTTACTCTCAGACTAAGGCAGTGCGATGACAAATCGGCTTTCGTTTTGCCTGTTTGTGATTTTAACCTGATTCGTACCGTTTTAAAATCCGCGAAGTGGTATCGGCTTATATGATTTGTCTGGGCACGAATCGAGCTACTTCCTTTACGAAGTGCTGAACCAAATTTGGAGTTTTTGTATAGCGCGCTATGGGATCCTTGTCGGATGTAAAAGAGCCTACCCTTAGGTGGCTTGTCTGTTTAGGACGTTAGAGTTCGTTTGTTGTGATCAGCAACAACGATATGATGCCGTTTAGAAGGCGTTAAGAAGGTTTTATTCGAAGAACGAACGTTCAAGCACGAAGCGACGTCTCGCAGTGCTTTGAAGTTTGTTTTTCTTATGCCATAAAGGACTATGGGCTTTTAGGAATCGCGGAGCGTATCCGGATGGCATTTTATGATGTATTTAGTGGATACTGGATCCGTTGTTGAGGCCGATAAGCGATTTGATTGTGGAAAGTTTTCGAATTTTAGGTTTTTTTTTTTTCGAAAATTGTGGGAGTGTACGAGTGCACGCACCCCACTCCCCCCCTTTTAAATCGGGGGGATGGCTGAACCCGCCGGTTGACGGGTTGCCTACGTACCTCTTTCGAGGATCAAGCCACCTCGTAGTTCTGTTATCCACGTTTTACGTTCTAGTGGTAGTATTTCTTGAGATGCATCGCATTCCAAGTTCTCGGGATTTTTACGTTTTGCATGTTTGCGATTTGATACGAACCTGGTCGGACGACTTTTATGATTTTGTATGGTCCTTCCCAGTTCGCTCCCAGTTTTCCTGCGTTTCGTTCGGCAGTGTTTTGGAAGACTTTACGTAAAACCAGATCACCTTCTTTGAATCTGCGATGGCGAACGTTCGCGTTGTAGTACTTCGCGGCGGCTTGCTGATAATTTTGAATCCGGATGAGGGCTTGGTCGCGACGCTCGTTGATGAGATCAAGATTATCCAGCAGCATGGCGTTGTTCAGGTCTTCCCGTTCGGGAAGAAACCTCCCCCGTACACCGGGGAATTCGACTTCCGCCGGAATCATGCATTCTGCTCCGTAAACGAGAGCGAAGGGAGTTTCCCCCGTTGCTCGTCTTGGAGTGGTTCGATGAGACCAAAGTACTCCTTCGAGTTCTTCCGCCCATCGTCTTTTCTTGGTTTCTAAGCGCTTCTTGAGTCCGTCCAGGACGGTTTTGTTTATGGTTTCAGCCTGTCCGTTGCACTGCGGGTATCTGGGAGTTGACTTGTTAATTCGTATTTTCCATTTCTCGCAGAACGCCTCGAATCGTGTGGAAATAAACTGAGACCCGTTGTCCGTTACGATTTCGTATGGGACGCCGTGTCTGGTTATGATGTTTTTCCAGACGAAATTCTCGACTTGTACGTCCTTGATGCTTGCGTAGGACTCTGCTTCCACCCATTTCGAAAAGAAGTCTGTGAGGACCAGTAGGAAACGTTTCTGTTTCGATTTGTGTAGAGGTCCGACGATATCCATTGACCATCGCATGAATGGATACGGAGATGAGATAGAGGAGAGGATTTCTGCGGGCTGATGAATTGTCGGAGCGTGCCGCTGACACTTCTCGCATTTCCGAGCGAACTTCTCGCAATCTTTTACCATAGTGGGCCAATAGAAACCGTGGCGTTTTATTTTCGTTGCGAGAGATCTTCCGCCGGAGTGGTTTCCGCATGATCCGGAATGAATCTCTTCCATGATTTTTCTCGCCTTCTCTCCTTCTGCGCAAGTCATGAGAGGTCCGGAGAATCGCCATTTGTAGATTTCGCCTTCCACGGTTACGTATCGTGCTGCCTGGACTTTGATTTTCCGGGCTGCCCATTTTTCCGCGGGTAAGGTGCCATCTACGATATAGGCTCTGATAGGTTCTAGCCAGGGAGCGTCGCAGCCGTAGTCTGTTTGGTCTGCGTCGTCTTCCGGCTGGTCTTCGTTTTCTTCGGCGCCTTCGATCTGCGCTCTGATCAGGTTGGCGATCACCGGTGGTCCGATGCTCGGGTGCTCGATGAATTCGACGGGGATTATTCTTTTAAGCCCCGGATCTGAGCTTGAGGCTAGAGCAGCTAAAGCGTCGGCCTGGACGTTTTCCGAGCGGGGAATCCTGGTTAGCGCAAATTGCTGAAAATCGTTGGCCAAGTCTTGGACGACCTTCAGATATGCGTTCATCCTTTCGTCCCTTGCTTCGTATTCTCCGCTGAATTGATTTGCGACTAACTGAGAGTCGCAGTAAGCGTGGATATTTTGAATCTTCAGCCCGTGGGCTAGTCGTAGGCCAGCAATCAGCGCCTCGTACTCTGCTTCGTTGTTTGATGCGTGAAAATCCAAGCGGAATGATTGCTCGAGGATTTCCCCCGTTGGTGAAGTGAGTCGGATCCCGATTCCGGATCCTTGCTTGGATGAGGATCCGTCGACATAGAGATCCCACGTTGAACCAGGCTCCTTGTTAGTTAAATCCGCCGTGGGTAATTCTACCAGGAAATCCGCGAGTACCTGCGATTTTGTGCAGGTTTTTGGTCGATATTCGATATCGTACTCGCTTAGTTCGATCGCCCACTTCGCGAGTCTACCAGACTGGCTTGGACTGTGTAGAACCGTCCGTAGCGGGAAAGTGGTAAGTACCACGATGGTATGAGATTGGAAATACGGTCTAAGTTTTCTCGCCGAGGTTATAACGGCGAGTGCCAACTTTTCCATTAGCGGATACCGAGTTTCGGCATCCAGCAACGTTTTACTAATGTAAAAGACCGGCTTCTGTTCTCCGAATTCTTCTTGAATCAGAACGCCACTGACTGCTGACGCGGACACTGCGATGTAGAGGAACAGGGGTTCTCCGACTACGGGTTTCGCGAGGATTGGAGGTGTGGCCAGATATTGTTTCAGCTGTTGGAAAGCTTTCTCGCAATCCTCTGACCACTCGAACTTTTTGTTCCCCTTCAAAGTTTCGTAGAAAGGGAGGCACTTATCCGTGGACCGCGAGATGAACCGGTTTAAGGCCGCGACTCGTCCGGTCAGTCTTTGAACTTCCCGCTTGGTTCTCGGGGAGGCCATTTCTATCAGTGCGTTGATTTGTTTTGGATTAGCCTCTATTCCGCGGAATGTTACGAGGTATCCGAGAAATTCGCCCGATGCTACGGCGAATCTGCATTTAGCTGGATTCAGTTTCATGTTGTGTTGGTTTAATCTCTCGAAGCATTCCTCTAGATGGAGTACGTGGTCGTGTTCGTCGAGAGATTTTACCAGCATATCGTCGATGTACACCTCCATGGTTTTTCCGAGTTGTTCAGCAAACATTCGATTGACGAGCCGTTGATATGTGGCGCCGGCGTTCTTTAGGCCGAAAGGCATTACTTTGTAGCAATAGGTTCCTCTGTCGGTAATGAATGCTGTCTTCTCGCGATCGTCGGGATTCATCATGATCTGATTGTATCCGGAGAACGCATCCATGAACGATAGGAGTTTGTTTCCTGCGGTTGCTTCGACTAGACGGTCGATGTGCGGGAGCGGAAAACAGTCCTTCGGACACGCTTTGTTGAGGTCAGTGAAATCGACGCACACTCGCCATTTCCCGTTCTTTTTCTTGACGACGACGGGATTGGCGAGCCAGTCGGGATATCTTACTTCTGTTATCGATCCGACTTTGAGGAGTCTTTCGACTTCCTCATTAACCGCGGTCGCCCGTTCAGGACCTAGCTTTCGCCTCTTTTGTTTCACGGGTTTATGAGTTGGATCAATGTTGAGTTCGTGACATGTTATGTTGATGTCGATTCCCGGCATATCTTCCGCAGCCCAGGCGAACGTATTTAGGTTCTTCTTGAGACATGCGATGAGTTCCGCTTTTAAAGGATCGCGAAGATTGGCCCCAATCTCCACGCATCGTTCTGGGTTAGTCTCGTCGAGGCAGACCGAAATCACTGGTTCGCAAGTGGGCTCACGTTTCCCTTCCAGGGCTTCAGCTTTTCGCGACTGCCAGATGATTTCTGGAGGGTCTTGCGACGCTGGTTCGTGGATTGCTTGCTTTTTCGAGTTAGTTTCGGGCTCGGAGTTTTTTCGTTTTAACCCAGCGGCTAAGCAGACTTGTGGCGTCTTACGATCGCCTTGTATTGTTTCGACTCCGAGGAGGGATGGAAATTTGAGGCACAGGTGGAAAGTCGAAGGTATTGCTTGCATGGAATTTAACCACGGAGTCCCGACGATTGCGTTATACGCTGCAGGGCCGTCGACTACCAAAAATTCCACCATCTTTGTGACGCTCCCGGCTCTGACCGAGAGATCGACCGAGCCGAGGGTCATTGTGATGTTTCCTGAGAGTCCGATTATTGGATTGGGATCGTCCGTGATAACGCTTAGGTCGAGTCCCATTCTCTCGAGAGTGTTTCTATATATAATATTTGTCGAGCAACCGGTGTCGACCAATATTCTTGCTACGTCGATGTCCTGGATCGTTAGTCTGATGACGAGGAGTTCGTCGTGAGGTTTGGCTTGACTAGCCGTTGCTCCGTCCCCGAATGACACGATGTTGCGGACAGACGATGTGGCCATGCTGTCGTTATCAATCGTAGGTTTTTGAGTAAGAGAATCCGACCCCCCCTCCTTCTAGCGCCAAACTGTGGGAACCGAAATTCGCACTGTCGATTTTAGTTAAGTTTTATCGGAGGAAAACTAAGTAAACCTAGTTTTCCCTGAAGGCTCGGATTCTCTGCGACAACCAAACGAAATTGATAAAAAGATAACAATGCGGAAAAGTCGCGCTAAGGCGTTTATTAAACTGATGATAAGATGAATACAATATTCTTCCGAAAAACAGGAAGTAGAGATACGCTGAAGAGGAAACAACGGAAAAAATAGAAGACAAGACGTTCTAAGTCTTGCTCCGCTAGTCTAGCCTCCTAAGTCCTAAGTTCCCTAAGCTAGCAGGAATTTCTCTAAAACCCTAGATTTCGGATCTGGTCTCTCTCTCGATGATTTTCGCTCTGCCCTCCTTTGTCTCCCTAAGCATCCTTTATATACTCCTCCCTATGACGGTCTATTCTCCTCCTGGGCCGCAAGGCGGGCTTTTTCCATTTTTGTCGACCTTCATGTTTATCTTCGGGAAACTTGACATTTATCCTTCCGGAAATTTAGGATTTATTTTGTTGCGTAAATCGCCGTACCTATCTTAGATAATCGTAAATGGGTTGTCCGATCGCGTTTGGTCCCTTTCGGGCCGTTTTGAGGACTTCCGCTGTTTTTTACGATTTCTTCGGAAGATCTCCAATCCTTCGTAGAGTTGAGATGTGTGGTGTCTTAGATAACCATCATCGTTTCGTATGAATGATTTAAGATCTTTCCTTCCGTTGATATCTTACGAGTTTCCGAAGTGTTATCGACGGTTTTTAATTCAGAGTAAGAACGGGAGCTTTGTATGCGGAATCTTAATGATCCATTCCGCGAGGACTTGGGAAGGACTCAAGGCGCAGATTACTGACGGTCGGGGCCTAGAACTCGTGCACGGAAGATTGTCGCTCGAGGACTAGAGGCAGCACGGGCGCTAGGCGCCCGGCGCCTAGAGGCAAGCACGGGCGCTAGGCGCCCGGCGCCTAGAGGCAAGCACGGGCGCCTAGGCGCCCGGCGCCTAGAGGCAAGCACGGGCGCCTAGGCGCCCGGCGCCTAGAGGCAAGCACGGGCGCTAGGCGCCCGGCGCCTAGAGGCAAGCACGGGCGCTAGGCGCCCGGCGCCTAGAGGCAAGCACGGGCGCTAGGCGCCCGGCGCCTAGAGGCAAGCTCGGGCGCTAGGCGCCCGGCGCCTAGGGGCAGGCTGCGGTCTGCTTGTTTCCTTCGGTTTGCGGGTGTTCGTGTGCATTCTTCGGAGGATTTTTCGTACGACAAATAGTCTTAGCCGTTGATTTCGAGATAACCGTTTTTGACCCCAACAGCAATCACTGCTGAAGTTGTTTTACCAGCGTTGATGTGAGCTGCGACTTTGTCTTTCACATTTCTAGACATTGCTTTGATCAAGCGTTTTGCGGCCGTAAGAGTATGAGTAATCCGTCCTCCCCTCCTTCTAGCGCCAAACTGTGGGAAACGAAATTCGCACTGTAAATTTTGATAAGTAAAATACGGAGGAAAGCCAAGTTAACCCAACTTTCCCTGAAGGTCCGGATTCTCTGCGACAGCCAACGACAAGTGACCGAACAGGTGCGGAAAATATGGAAAGATAACAAAAGACGAAAATCGTACAAAAAGGGTTTTGTTAAGAGTTGGGACTGTGTTGGGGTCAAAAACGGTTATCTCGAAATCAACGGCTAAGTCTATTTGTCATACGAAAAATCCTCCGATGGATGCGCACGAACACCCGCAAACCGAAGGAACCAAGCAGCCGACCGCAACCTGCCCCTAGGCGCCGGGCGCCTAGCGCCCGCGCTGCTTCGGGTCCTCGAGCGACAATCTTCTGTGCACAAGTTCCAGGCCCCGGCCGTCAGTAATCTATACTTTGAGTCTTTCCCGAGTCCTCGCGGAATGAATCATTGGGATTCCGCGTACAAAACTTCCGTTCTTTCTCTGAACTAAAAACCGTCGAAAACACTTCGGAAACTCGTACGATATCAACGGAAAAGAAGATCTTGAATTATTCATACGAAACGTTGATGGTTATCTAAGACACCACGCATCTCAATTTTACGAAGAATTGAAGATCTTCCGAAGAAATCGTAGAAAACAGCGGAAGTCCTAGAAATGGCCCGAAAGGGACAAAATGCGATCGGACAACCCATTTACGATTATCTAGGATAGATACAACGATTTTACGTTTATCTTTACGGAACAAGATAAATGCTAAATTTCCGGAAGGATAAATGTCAAGTTTCCCGAAGATAAATGTCAAGTTTCCCGATAAACATGAAGGTCGACGAAAATGGAAAAAAGCCCGCCTTGCGGCCCAGAAGGAGGATAGACCGTCATAAGAAGGAGTATATAAAGGAGCTTTGGGAGAAGAAGAAAGGCAGAGCGAAAATCATCGAGAGAGAGACCAAATCCGAAATCTAGGGTTTTAGAGAATTCCTGCTAGCTTAGGGAACTTAGGACTTAGGAGGCTAGACTAGCGGAGCAAGACTTAGAACGTTTTGTTTCCTATATTTCCGTTGTTTCCTCTTCAGCCTATCTCTACTTCCCGTTTTTCGGAAGAATATTGTATTCAACTTATCATCTGTTTAATAAACGCCTTAGTGCAACTTTTCCGTTTTATTGTCTTGTTCTATCAATTTCGTTTGGTTGTCGCAGAGAATCCGAGCCTCCAGGGAAAACTAGGTTTACTTAGTTTTCCTCCGATAAAACTTAACTAAAATCGACAGTGCGAATTTCGGTTCCCACAGTTTGGCGCTAGAAGGAGTGGGGGTCGGATTCTCTTACTCAAAAACCTACGATTGATAACGACAGCATGGCCACATCACCTGTCCGCAACATCGTGTCATTCGGGGACGGAGCAACGGCTGGTCAAGCCAAACCTCACGACGAACTCCTCGTTATCAGACTAACGATCCAGGACATCGACGTAGCAAGAATATTGGTCGACACCGGTTGCTCGACAAATATTATATATAGAAACACTCTCGAGAGGATGGGACTCGACCTAAGCGTTATCACGGACGATCCCAATCCAATAATCGGACTCTTAGGAAACATCACAATGACCCTCGGCTCGGTCGATCTCTCGGTCAGAGCCGGGAGCGTCACGAAGATGGTGGAATTTTTGGTAGTCGACGGCCCAACATCATATAACGCGATCGTCGGGACTCCGTGGTTAAATTCCATGCAAGCAATACCCTCGACTTTCCACCTGTGCCTCAAATTTCCATCCCTCCTCGGAGTCGAAACAATACAAGGAGATCGTAAGGCGCCGCAAGTCTGCTTGGCCGCTGGGTTAAAACAAAAAAACTCCGAGCCCGAAACTAACTCGAAAAAGCAAGCAACCCACAAACCAGCGTCGCAAGACCCTCCAGAAATCACCTGGCAGTCGCGAAAATCTGAAGCCCTGGAAGGGAAACGTGAGCCCACCTGCGAACCAGTAATTTCGGTCTGCCTCGACGAGACTAACCCAGAACGATGCGTGGAGATTGGGGCCAATCTTCGCGATCCTTTAAAAGCAGAACTCATCGCGTGTCTCAAGAAGAACCTAAATATGTTCGCTTGGGCTGCAGAAGATATGCCGGGAATCGACATCAACATAACATGTCACGAACTCAACATTGATCCAACTCATAAACCCGTAAAACAAAAAAGGCGAAAGCTAGGCCCCGAACGGGCGACCGCGGTTAACGAGGAAGTCGAAAGACTCCTCAAAGTTGGATCAATAACAGAAGTAAGATATCCCGACTGGCTCGCCAATCCCGTCGTCGTCAAGAAGAAGAACGGGAAATGGCGAGTGTGTGTCGATTTCACTGACCTTAACAAAGCGTGCCCGAAGGATTGTTTTCCGCTCCCGCACATCGACCGTCTAGTCGAGGCAACCGCGGGAAACTAACTTCTATCGTTCATGGATGCGTTCTCCGGATACAATCAGATCATGATGAATCCCGATGATCGCGAGAAGACAGCATTCATTACCGACAGAGGAACCTATTGCTACAAAGTAATGCCTTTCGGCCTTATGAACGCCGGCGCCACATATCAACGGCTCGTCAATCGAATGTTTGCTGAGCAACTCGGAAAAACCATGGAGGTGTATATCGACGATATGTTGGTAAAATCTCTCGACGAACGCGACCACGTACTCCATCTAGAGGAATGCTTTGAGAGATTAAACCAACACAACATGAAACTGAATCCAGTTAAATGAAGATTCGCCGTAGCATCGGGCGAGTTCCTCGGATACCTCGTTACATTCCGCGGAATAGAAGCTAATCCAAAACAAATCAACGCACTGATAGAAATGGCCTCCCCGAGAACCAAGCGGGAAGTTCAAAGGCTGACTGGACGAGTCGCGGCCTTAAACCGATTCATCTTGCGGTCCACGGATAAGTGCCTCCCATTCTACGAAACCTTGAAGGGGAACAAAAAGTTCGAGTGGTCAGAGGATTGCGAGAAAGCTTTCCAACAGCTGAAACAATATCTGGCCACCCCTCCTATCCTCGCAAAACCCGTAGTTGGAGAACCCTTGTTCCTCTACATCGCAGTATCCGCGTCAGCAGTCAGTGGCGTTCTGATTCAAGAAGAATTTGGAGAACAGAAGCCGGTCTTTTACATTAGTAAAACATTGCTGGATGCCGAAACTCGGTATCCGCTAATGGAAAAGTTGGCACTCGCCGTTATAACCACGGCAAGAAAACTCAGACCGTATTTCCAATCCCATACCATCGTGGTACTTACCACTTTTCCGTTACGGACGATTCTACACAGTCCAAGCCAGTCTGGTAGACTCGCGAAGTGGGCAATCGAACTAAGCGAGTACGATATCGAATATCGTCCAAAAACCTGCACAAAATCGCAGGTACTCGCGGATTTCCTGGTAGAATTACCCACGACGGATTTAACTAACAAGGAGCCTGGTTCAACGTGGGATCTCTATGTCGACGGATCCTCATCCAAGCAAGGATCCGGAATTGGGATCCGACTCACTTCACCAACAGGGGAAATCCTCGAGCAATCATTCCGCTTGGATTTTCAGGCATCAAACAACGAAGCAGAGTACGAGGCGCTAATTGCTGGCCTACGACTGGCCCACGGGCTGAAGATTCAAAATATTCACGCTTACTGCGACTCTCAGTTAGTCGCAAACAAATTTAGCGGAGAATACAAAGCAAGGGATGAAAGGATGAACGCATATTTGAAGGTCGTCCAAGACTTGGCCCACAATTTTCAGCAATTTGCGCTAACCAGGATTCCCCGCTCGGAAAACGTCCAGGCCGACGCTTTAGCTGCTCTAGCCTCAAGCTCAGATCCAGGGCTTAAAAGAATAATCCCCGTCGAGTTCATCGAGCACCCGAGCATCGGACCACTGGTAATCGCCAACCTGATCAGAACGCAGATCGAAGGCGCTGAAGAAAACGAAGACCAGCCGGAAGACGACGCAGACCAAACAGACTACGGCTGCGACACTGCCTGGCTAGAACCTATCAGAGCCTACATCGTAGATGGTACCTTCCCCGCGGAAAAATGGGCAGCACGGAAAATAAAAGTTCAGGCAGCACGATACGTAACCATGGAAGGCGAAATCTACAAATGGCGATTCTCTGGACCTCTCATGACTTGCGCGGAAGGAGAAAAGGCGAGAAAAATCATGGAAGAGATTCATTCCGGATCGTGCGGAAACCACTCCGGCGGAAGGTCTCTCGCAACAAAAATAAAACGCCACGGTTTCTACTGGCCCACTATGGTAAAGGATTGCTCGGAAATGCGAGAAGTGTCAACGGCACGCTCCGACAATTCATCAGCCCGCAGAAATCCTCTCCTCTATCTCATCTCCGTACCCTTTCATGCGATGGTCAATGGACATCGTCGGACCTCTACACAAATCAAAACAAAAACGTTTCCTACTGGTCCTCACAGACTTCTTTTCGAAATGGGTGGAAGCAGAATCCTACGCAAGTATCAAAGACGTGCAAGTCGAGAGTTTTGTCTGGAAAAACATCATAACCAGACACGGCGTCCCATACGAAATCGTAACGGACAACGGGTCTCAGTTTATTTCCACACGATTCGAGGCGTTCTGCGAAAAATGGAAAATACGACTTAACAAGTCTACTCCCAGATACCCGCAGTGCAACGGACAGGCTGAAACCATAAACAAAACCGTCCTAGACGGACTGAAAAAGCGCTTAGAAGCCAAGAAAGGACGATGGGCGGAAGAACTCGAAGGAGTCCTTTGGTCTCATCGAACCACTCCAAGACGAGCAACGGGGGAAACTCCTTTCGCTCTCGTTTACGGAGCAAAATGCATGATTCCGGCGGAAGTCGAATTCCCCGGCGTACGGGGGAGGTTTCTTCCCGAACGGGAAGACCTGAACAATGACATGTTGCTGGATAATCTTGATCTCATCAACGAGCGTCGCGACCAAGCCTTCATCCGGATTCAAAATTATCAGCAGGCCGCTGCAAAGTACTACAACGCGAACGTACGCCGTCGCAGATTCAAGGAAGGTGATCTGGTTTTGCGGAAAGTCTTCCAAAACACTGCCGAACGAAACGCAGGAAAACTGGGAGCGAACTGGGAAGGACCATACAAAATCATAAAAGTCGTCGGACCAGGTTCGTATCAAATCGCAAACATGCAAGAAGTAAAAATCCCGAGAACTTGGAATGCGATGCATCTCAAGAAATACTACCACTAAAACGTAAAACGTGGATAACAGAACTACGAGATGGCTTGATCCTCAAAAGAGGTACGTAGGCAACCCGCCAACCGGTGGGTTCAGCTATCCCCCCGATTTAAAAGGGGGGGGAGTAGGGTGCGTACACTCGTACACTCCCACAATTTTCGGAAAAAACCGAACTTTCGAAAACCTTCCACCATCAATTCGCCTAAGGGCCTCAACAACGGATCCAGTATCCACCAAATAAATCATAAGTTACCACACGGAAACATTCCGCGATTTCTAAAAGCCCATAATCCTTTATGGCGTAAGAAAAACAAACTTCAAAGCACTGCGAAACGTCGCTTCGTGCTTGAATATTTGTTTTTCGATTAAAACCTTCGTACGCCTTCTAAACGGCATCATATCGTTGTTGCTGATCACAACAAATGAACTCCAACGTCCTAAACAAACAAGCCACCTTAGGGTAGGCTCTTTTACATCCGACAAGGATCCCATAGTGCGCTATACAAAAAATCCAAATTTGGTTCAGCACTTCGTAAAGGAAGTAGCTCGATTTGTGCCCAGACAAATCATGTAAGCCGATACCACTTCGCGGATTTTAAAACGGTACGAATCAGGTTAAAATCACAAACAGGCAAAACGAAAGCCGATTTGTCATCGCACAGCCTTAGTCTGAGAGTAAACCTAGGTCTTGCCCTAAACCCAGCCTTGCTGGTATCTTAACATCTCATAGGCAAAGCATCAACGACGCGAGATCCCAAAACTTGCCTCTTCACTCGAGTCTGTACGTTCCCACGAATTTTCGCGTAAATCGTAAACCGCAGGAAAATCTCGCTTTGTACAAACGACAGATTCGGTGATCATCAGGGAGGCAGGAATAACACGACAACTCACATCCTGCCCCTCTAACTTCGACAAACAGAAGTTCTAAACACAAAATATATCATAAACGCATACCGCAAGTTCAGTACAACGCCCTAAATTGGGCAAGGATTCAAAGCCACCAACGGCCAGTCCCGAAATCATACATAATGGCCAACCAACGGCCGAAATACAATCAAAATAAAAATCCCTTCAGGGATTGATCAACCTAGGCGTCCTCCGGAACGCCACCTTCGTCTTCCGATCCGCCCGAAGTAAGAGCAGCATCGCCGTCGCCCGCGCCGAATTCCTCACCGACCTCGTCCGCAACGATTCCAGCATCCTGGACTTCTGGAATCTCCGAGCCCGGGACCAGGGCACTCGAGGATGATGGGTTGGTAAGCTCCGTCGCGGTGCAAGCTCCCGTCTCCTCGAAGCGCTGAATCCGCCTCTTGAGACGTCGGACTTCCGAGGACTTGCTCTTCTTCTCCTCCTTCGCCTTGAGCAGCGAGCTCACAGTCTTTCCTAAGTCACGTTCGAGATCGCTGATCCTAGCTTCGAGCGTTGACGTCTGGGCGGCATGAGTGCTCTCAATCGATTGAAGCACAGCCTCGGTCCGCTTCAAGGCCTCCCGCGACGAATCCAGCTCCTGGGACAAACGTGTGACCTCCAGTCCGCAATCTCCAAGCATCCCGTCGATTAACGACACAAACTGATCACACGAAAGAAAGGTGAGAATCAAAAGAGTCAGCGAAAGAAAGGGGGTCTCACGAAAATACCTTGGAGCGGTGGTGCGATAGTTTTGCCGAAACCTCGCCTTCCTCGCTCTTGGTACACCTTTTCCTCTTCGCTGATCCGGCAGTTCCAGCTCTCGAACGTCCCTTCGATGGCGGGATAGCACTGGATGCGGGAAGTCTAAGAACGATCTCCCTCTTCTTTTCTGGAGGGGGAGGCATGACTTCACCGCGTCTTCCGAAACCAGTATCGGCGCCAAAGAGGAGCCCTCGGGGCGAGCCTGGACGCCGGGTGCCTGCTCCGGAAAAACAGTTCCTCCAGCAGGCAAAGGGATATCGGATTCAGGAGCCGGAATCGTAGAGATCGAGGCTGGAGCGACAGCGTTTTCAAGAACCAGAACCGCGGAGTCCGGGGCTAAAACAACGTCGGGTCCAGGAATCGGAACCGCAGGAGTCGGACCGGAAGAAACACTAGGACCAGCCACGCTGGACTCCATCAAAGCACGGCGTTGCTCCATCTTGTCTTGAAAAGAACTGAACCCCTCGACAAACGTCTGCGTAAGGGCATGAACCTCTCGCGCCGGCGAGGCTTGGTTCGCATCGCTCATTTCGACATCGGAATCTTTCTTTTCATTTAGAGAGGAAGCCATACTGTCTAAGAATTGAGAAGAGGAAGGTGAGTGAGAAATGAGAGGGGGGTGGAGTGCTACTTATAAGAAATCAAAAATGATTGGATTTTTCGAAATAAAATATTCATAGCCGAAAATTTCGATTTTCAAACATAAGATCTTCCGCACGCAAAATCACTCTCGCATCTTGCACACTGGGGGGCTAACTGTTGGGGTCAAAAACGGTTATCTCGAAATCAACGGCTAAGTCTATTTGTCATACGAAAAATCCTCCGAAGGATGCGCACGTGCTGCCTCTAGGCGCCGGGCGCCTAGCGCCCGTGCTGCCTCTAGGCGCCGGGCGCCTAGCACCCGTGCTGCCTCTAGGCGCCCGGGCGCTAGGCGCCGGGCGCCTAGCGCCCGTGCTGCCTCTAGGCGCCGGGCGCCTAGCGCCGTGCTGCCTCTAGGCGCCGGGCGCCTAGCGCCGGGCGCCTGCGCCCGCGCTGCTTCGGGTCCTCGAGCGACAATCTTCTGTGCACAAGTTCCAGGCCCCGGCCGTCAGTAATCTATACTTTAAGTCTTTCCCGAGTCCCCGCGGAATGAATCATTGGGATTCCGCGTACAAAACTCCCGTTCTTACTCTGAAGTAAAAACCGTCGAAAACACTTCGGAAACTCGTAAGATATCAACGGAAAAGAAGATCTTGAATTATTCATACGAAACGATGATGGTTATCTAAGACACCACGCATCTCAATTTTACGAAGAATTGAAGATCTTCCGAAGAAATCGTAGAAAACAGCGGAAGTCCTAGAAATGGCCCGAAAGGGACAAAATGCGATCGGACAACCCATTTATGATTATCTAGGATAGATACAACGATTTTACGTTTATCTTTACGCAACAAGATAAATGCTAAATTTCCGGAAGGATAAATGTCAAGTTTCCCGAAGATAAATGTCAAGTTTACCGATAAACATGAAGGTCGACGAAAATGGAAAAAAGCCCGCCTTGCGGCCCAGAAGGAGGATAGACCGTCATAAGAAGGAGTATATAAAGGAGCTTTGGGAGAAGAAGAAAGGCAGAGTGAAAATCATCGAGAGAGAGACCAAATCCGAAATCTAGGGTTTTAGAGAATTCCTGCTAGCTTAGGGAACTTAGGACTTAGGAGGCTAGACTAGCGGAGCAAGACTTAGAACGTTTTGTTTCCTATATTTCCGTTGTTTCCTCTTCAGTGTATCTCTACTTCCCGTTTTTCGGAAGAATATTGTATTCAACTTATCATCTGTTTAATAAACGCCTTAGTGCAACTTTTCCGCTTTATTCTCTTGTTCTATCAATTTCGTTTGGTTGTCGCAGAGAATCCGAGCCTCCAGGGAAAACTAGGTTTACTTAGTTTTCCTCCGATAAAACTTAACTAAAATCGACAGTGCGAATTTCGGTTCCCACAGACCTCGGATATTTTGTTGCATTTTGCGACTCTCCTGGATCTGTAATTGCTATTGGGGGGATTCTTTTATGATCTCGAATCCACCCAGGTAACAGATCCTTGAAATCTTTTGGCTACCGTGTATGGTACCTATTCCGTCGGTTGTTGGAAATTTCACGCATTGATGATAAGTTGAAGCTACTGCTTTCATCTTGTGAATCCAAGGTCTTCCGATGATTGCGTGAAAAGGGGATGGTTTGTCGACAACTATGAAGTTGGTCATTTTCATGACTCCGCCGGCTATAATTGGGAGCTTAATTGTTCCCAATGAGGTAGCTGTTTCCCCTGAGAAACCAACGAGGTTGGATTTCTGGTCGACGATTTCGTAGTCGTCTATTTCCATTCCCTTTAATGCGTTATAGAAAATGAGATCGACGGAGCTTCCGGTGTCGATCATGAGCTTAGGTACCTCGTACCCTGCTATGTTTAATGTTACGACAAGGGCATCGTCGTGAGGTCTGTCGAGGTTTGATGTCTCACTTTCCCAGAAAGAGATTTTAGTGTTAGACTCCGGTTTGATCGGTTTGGACTGGGTGTTTGACACAGCTTTCCGTACGTGACTTTAAATGGAGTTAACGGAGTCTTGACACACGTCGGACCCTCCGAGGATGTAATCAACCCTTGAGCCAGGGCTTGACTGGGGAGGTGTTTTACTCAGGAGGGCTTCGATTTGGAGACTTTTTCCTTGGGGGAATTTTCCAAGGACCATATCGACTCTCTTTTTGGGAGCTGGAGGTGGTGAGTCTGTTTCCTTTTCAGGTGACCTCTCGCGTTTCGGGGAGTTATCTCGGGGACATCTCTTTTGGTAAGGGGGCGGCTTTTTGAGGTCCACGTCTTTTATTTCTTCGGCTGCAAATTTAGCAGCCAATTGTCGTTGGAGGTCCCAACATTCTTCGGTTGAATGTCCTTTTCGATCGTGGTAGGAGCAGTGTTTGCTCTCATCGTAGCCTTTGGACCAGGGGGCTTTGGCTGTCGCGGCAACAGGTTTTTTGTCCTTGTCGTCCTCGATTACATAAGAGTGCTCTCCCTGAGTCTGATTGTTTCGGGAGTTCCCTCTTTTATGAGGTCCCTTCCCGTCGGAGGCTTCGCCTTTCGGGTGACTCTGGGATTTTTTGTGGAGCTTATCTAATACTGCTGTTTCCTCTTCCAAGGTAATGTATCTGGAGGCCTTATGGAGGGCGTTGTCGATAGTTGAGGGAGGATTTAGCGTTAGCTCCGAGAAAAAACCTGATTTATACCAGAGACCTCTCCTAAGGGCCTCAATAGCTACCAGATCGTTAGGATTCGAGAGTTTAGTTCTTACTGCCCTAAATTTCTCGATGTAGACTCGTAGTGAGTCTCCCAGTCCTTGTCTGATCTTCAAGAGGTAAGCCTCGGACGCTTGTTTTAGGATGTTGGTTGAATATTTCTTCATAAAGGCGTTAGCCAACTGATCGAAACTGTCTATAGAGTTCGGCTCGAGGCCAGAAAACCATTCGAGAGCAGTTCCGACCAGGTTTTCAGCGAATGTTCTGCAATACCCTGCATCGCATTCTTCTTTTGTGAAATGAGCTTTAACGATGGCTAGTCTGAAGGCTCTTAAAAAGGCCTTTGGGTCTGCGTTCCCATCGTATTCAGGAATCTTAATTTTTCGAGTATCTCTTATGTAAGAGTTGGCAATTCTATCAGTGAACAGAGTTCCACGAGTCTCCTCAATTAAGCTCTCGATTTCGGGAGCTCAGCTCGTCGCTTTGTGAACTTGAGCTCCCAATTTCTGGAGAGTAGCGTGGGTTCGTTCCATGTATCTACGAATTGCGTCAGGTCCCTCGAAGGGAAGGACATTTGGGTCATTATCAGACACTCGGCAAACAGGTTCCTGGCGGAACCTAGCTCGGTCGTTTTCCCAGTTAGCTGGCGAAATAGGTCGCTCATTGTTCCTTAGGTTCCGAGCGAGATTAGTACGGAGGGCTTCAGGATCAGCATCCGTCCTTTGATATTCGTCCGTATTTGGGGTTGAGACCCTAGCTTGAAACACCGAAGCTGATGTTATGCCCCCGGACGGTATGTTGGTTCCTGCTCCAGACCCGGAAGGAGGTGGCGGCGGAAGCAAACGAGTGCTCCCACCGGTGTTTCGATCAGGCATGGAGCTGGTTGTAGCTACATTGCTCCCCATAGTGCTGGTGATAGGTGGGGTAAACGCAGGAGCTGTCCTAGCGCAAGGCGTTTGGAAAGTTGGTTCCTACCCATCTGCTCCAGGGCTATCGGGGGAGAAGTTCAGGCGCTCTCGAGGGAAGGAAGGGTTAGTTAACCGTTCATGGAATGTGACTCCTCTTCCCTGGTGGACGGACAGTTGGGTCGTTGCGGATTGAGATCTGGTTATCTCTTTGAACTGTTGCTGCTGTTCGGCTAGCTGTTGCACCGTTCGCTCGGTTTCTTGAGCTTTGTCCACTAACTGGAGCATCATCCGACGGATCTCAGAAAGCTGAGCTTCCGTTTGGTTCGGAGCGGATTGATGCGATGGGTTATTGAGGGCTGAGGACCCAGAGTTGGTCCCTCCGGAGGCTCTCGGATTATTTGCCCCCGGAGCAGTGCGATTCGGTGAGCTATTGCTCTGGTTCGATTGATCGGGGTTATATGGATTCGTTCCATCTAGTGGATTCATCCTTAAGCTTTGGAGAAAGGGATTCGATTATTTGTCCCCACAGACGGCGCCAATTGTGAGAGACAAGATTTCACCCTAGGATTCTAGGTAAGGTCAAAGAAGGTACAAGAAGATTCGTGGGCTGAATCCCGTAAAGAGCTTTAAGAATGAATGGATACTTTTTATTGATGATTTGAATATAAGTGTTACAAGAAGAAGATGATGAATAAGTGAATACAAGAGTAAAATGAGAAATATTGTTGAGCTTGTGTGAAATAAGTCGGAATGACGTGATCCCCTTTTGTCTTCAAAGACCACTTTAAATATCTTCGGACTCTCCCTTGATTATCTCTAACAGATCTCCGAGATCTCCTCCTTTAACTAAGGAACTCATAACAGCTCCCTATTGATCGGGTCCTGCGCTCCTTCTGTTTTGGATGTGAGCCTCCTCTTCGATGTGACCTCTTTGGGGATCGCCCTCAGCTCCCCGCTTCCAGCTCCGTGCTGAGCCTCAGCTAAGGTTGCCAATACGTACTAGGCCTTACCTCGGCCCGATGCTTGTTTAGGTTCCTTCGCTAGCTAATGGGCCATATTTGGGCCCAACAGGCGCTAGGCGCCCGGCGCTTAGAGGCAGCACGGGCGCTAGGCGCCCGGCGCCTAGAGGCAGCACGGGCGCTAGGCGCCCGGCGCCTAGAGTCAGCACGGGCGCTAGGCGCCCGGCGCCTAGAGTCAGCACGGGCGCTAGGCGCCCGGCGCCTAGAGGCAGCACGGGCGCTAGGCGCCCGGCGCCTAGAGGCAGCACGGGCGCTAGGCGCCCGGCACCTAGAGGCAGCACGGGCGCTAGGCGCCCGGCGCCTAGAGGCAACACGGGCGCTAGGCGCCCGGCGCCTAGAGGCAGCACGTGCGTCTCGGCGAGGGCTTTGATTTTATATTTTGCTCGTTTTCTGGGTCCTCACGGTTTGAGAGAACGGGCTCTTTGAAGTTTCAAGGCGGATACTTTGTCGTTCGGCCTGTCCAAACTTAGATTACTTCCCGTTTCTTCCGTATACTTTCGTATGGTCGTGTCATCTTAGCTACGGACCTAATGTCTCTCGGTTCTTCTTGATTGTATCATCGAAGTTTTACGACTAAATCTTATTTGGTTTTCTCGTAAAGTTTATCGTGTAAATCAAGAACGATCGACTTTAACATAGGTTCTTTAAGCTATACGACTTGTCTTGCTTTCGACGCTTGTTTTATGGAAAGTCCGCGCATGATAAATAGTTTTAGCCGTTGATTTCAAGAGAACCGTGTGGGAACCGAAATTCGCACTGTCGATTTTAGTTAAGTTTTATCGGAGGAAAACTAAGTAAACCTAGTTTTCCCTGAAGGCTCGGATTATCTGCGACAACCAAACGAAATTGATAAAAAGATAACAATGCGGAAAAGTTGCGCTAAGGCGTTTATTAAACTGATGATAAGATGAGTACAATATTCTTCCGAAAAACAGGAAGTAGAGATACGCTGAAGAGGAAACAACGGAAATATAGGAGACAAGACGTTCTAAGTCTTGCACCGCTAGTCTAGCCTCCTAAGTCCTAAGTTCCCTAAGCTAGCAGGAATCTCTCTAAAACCCTAGATTTCGGATCTGGTCTCTCTCTCGATGATTTTCGCTCTGCCCTCCTTTGTCTCCCTAAGCTCCTTTATATACTCCTTCCTATGACGGTCTATCGTCCTTCTCGGCCGCAAGGCGGGCTTTTTCCATTTTCGTCGACCTTCATGTTTATCTTCGGGAAACTTGACATTTATCCTCCCGGAAACTTAGGATTTATCTTGTTGCGTAAACCGCCGTACCTATCCTAGATAATCGTAAATGGGTTGTCCGATCGCGTTTGGCCCCTTCCGGGCCGTTTCGAGGACTTCCGCTGTTTTCTAAGATTTCTTCGGAAGATCTTCAATCCTTTGTAGAGTTGAGATGCGTGGTGTCTTAGATAACCATCATCGTTTCGTATGAATGATTTAAGATCTTCTTTTCCGTTGATATCTTACAAGTTTCCGAAGTGTTTCCGACGGTTTTTAATTCAGAGTAAAAACGGGAGTTTTGTATGCGGAATCTCAATGATTCATTCCACGAGGACTTGGGAAGGATTCAAGGCGCAGATTACTGACGGTCGGGGCCTAGAACTCGTGCACAGAAAATTGTCGCTTGAGGACCCGATGCAGCACGGGCGCTAGGCGCCCGGCGCCTAGAGGCAGCACGGGCGCTAGGCGCCCGGCGCCTAGAGGCAGCACGGGCGCTAGGCGCCCGGCGCCTAGAGGCGGCTTCGGGCGCTAGGTGCCCGGCGCCTAGAGGCAGCACGGGCGCTAGGCGCCCGGCGCCTAGAGGCAGCACGGGCGCTAGGCGCCCGGCGCCTAGAGGCAGCTTCGGGCGCTAGGCGCCCGGCGCCTAGAGGCAGCACGGGCGCTAGGCGCCCGGCGCCTAGAGGCAGCACGGGCGCTAGGCGCCCGGCGCCTAGAGGCAGCACGGGCGCTAGGCGCCCGGCGCCTAGAGGCGGCTTCGGGCGCTAGGCGCCCGGCGCCTAGAGGCGGCTTCGGGCGCTAGGCGCCCGGCGCCTAGAGGCAGCACGGGCGCTAGGCGCCCGGCGCCTAGAGGCAGCACGGGCGCTAGGCGCCCGGCGCCTAGAGGCAGCACGGGCGCTAGGCGCCCGGCGCCTAGAGGCAGCACGGCGCTAGGCGCCCGGCGCCTAGGGGCAGCACGGGCGCTAGGCGCCCGGCGCCTAGGGGCAGGCTGCGGTCTGCTTGTTTCTTTCAGTTTGCGGGTGTTCGTGTGCATTCTTCGGAGGATTTTTCGTACGACAAATAGTCTTAGCCGTTGATTTCGAGATAACCGTTTTTGACCCCAACAGTTAGCCCCCCAGCGTGGAAGACGCAAGAGCGATTTTGCGCGCGGAAGATCTTATGTTTGGAAAATCGAAATTTTCGACTATGAATATTTTATTCCGAAAAATCCCACTATCCTTTTATTTCTTATAAGTAGCACTCCACCCCCTCTCATTTCTCACCCACCTTCCCCTTTTCAATCCTTAGAAAGTATGGCTTCCTCTCTAAACGAAAAGAAAGATTCCGACGTCGAAATGAGCGATGCCAACCAAGCCTCGCCGGCGCGAGAGGTTCCTGCCCTTACGCAGACGTTCGTCGAGGGGTTCAGTTCTTTTCAGGAGAAGATGGAGCAACGCCGTGCTTTGATGGAGTCCAGCGTGGCCGGTCCTAGTGTTTCTTCCGTTCCGACTCCTGGACCCGACGTTGTTTTAGCTCCAGATTCCGCGGTTTCGGTTCCTGAAAATGCTGTCGCTCCAGCTTCAATCTCTACGATTCCGGCTCCTGAACCCGATTTCCCTTTGCCTGCCGGAGAAACTGTTGTTCCGGAGCAGGCGCTCGGCGTCCAGACTCGCCCAGAAGGCTCTTCTTTGGTGCCGATACTGGTTTCAGAGGATGTGGTGGAAGTTATGCCTCCCCCTTCAGAAAAGAAGAGGGAGATCGTTCTGGGACTTCCAGCATCCAGTGCTATCCCGCCATCGAAGGGACGTTCGAGAGCTGGAGCTACTGGATCAGCGAACAGGAAAAGGTGTGCCAAGAGCGAGGAAGGCGAAGTTTCGGCAAAACTGTCGCACCACCGTTCTAAGGTATCTTCGTGAGACCCCCCTTTTCTTTCACTGACTCTTTCGATTCTCACATTTCTTTCGTGCGATCAGTTTGTGTCGTTAATCGACGGGATGCTTGGAGATTGCGGATTGGAGGTCACACGTTTGTCTCAGGAGTTGGATTCGTCGCGAGAGGCCTTGAAGCGTACCGAGGCTGTGCTTCAATCAATCGAGAGCACTCATGCCGCCCAGATATCGACGCTCGAAGCTAGGATCAGCGATCTCGAACGTGACTTGGGAAAGACTGTGAGCTCGCTGCTTAAGGCGAAGGAGGAGAAGAAGAGCATGTCCTCGGAGGTTCGACGTCTCAGGAGGAGGATTCAGCGCTTCGAGGAGACGGGAGCCTGCACTACGACGGAGCTTACCGACCCATCATCCTCGGCTGCCTTGGTCCTGGACTCGGAGATTCCAGAGGTCCAGGATGCTGGACTCGTCGCGGACAAAGGCGGTGAGGAGGTCGGTGCGGGCGAGTCAGAGGATGAAGGTGGCGTTCCGGAGGACGCCTAGGTTGATCAATCCCTTGAAGGGATTTTTATTTCGATTGTATTTCGGCCGTTGGTTGGCCATTATGTATGATTTCGGGACTAGCCGTTGGTGGCTTCGAATCCCTGCCCTTTTTAGGGCATTGTAATGAACTCGTTGTTTGCATTTAAGAAATATTTTGTGCTTAGAACTTCTGTTTGTCGAAGTTAGAGGGACAGGGTGTGAGTTTTCGTCTCATTCCTGCCTCCCTGATGATCACCGAATCCGTCGTTTGTACAAAGCGAGATTTTCCTGCGGTTTACGATTTACGCGAAAATTCGTGGAAACGTACAGACTCGAGTGAAGAGACAAGTTTTGGGATCTCGCGTCGTTGACGCTTTGCCTATGAGATGTTAAGATACCAGCAAGGCTGGGTTTAGGGCAAGACCTAGGTTTACTCTCAGACTAAGGCTGTGCGATGACAAATCGGCTTTCGTTTTGCCTGTTTGTGATTTTAACCTGATTCGTACCGTTTTAAAATCCGCGAAGTGGTATCGGCTTATATGATTTGTCTGGGCATGAATCGAGCTACTTCCTTTACGAAGTGCTGAACCAAATTTGGAGTTTTTGTATAGCGCGCTATGGGATCCTTGTCGGATGTAAAAGAGCCTACCCTTAGGTGGCTTGTCTGTTTAGGACGTTAGAGTTCGTTTGTTGTGATCAGCAACAACGATATGATGCCGTTTAGAAGGCGTATGAAGGTTTTAATCGAAAAACGAATGTTCAGGCACGAAGCGACGTCTCGCAGTGCTTTGAAGTTTGTTTTTCTTATGCCATAAAGGATTATGGGCTTTTAGGAATCGCGGAGCGTTTCCGGGTGGTAATTCATGATGTATTTAGTGGATACTGGATCCGTTGTTGAGGCTGTTAAGCGATTTGATTGTGGAAAGTTTTCGAAAGTTAGGTTTTTTCCGAAAATTGTGGGAGTGTACGAGTGCACGCACCCCACTCCCCCCCTTTTAAATCGGGGGGATAGCTGAACCCGCCGGTTGACGGGTTGCCTACGTACCTCTTTCGAGGATCAAGCCATCTCGTAGTTCTGTTATCCACGTTTTACGTTCTAGTGGTAGTATTTCTTGAGATGCATCGCATTCCAAGTTCTCGGGATTTTTACGTCTTGCATGTTTGCGATTTGATACGAACCTGGTCGGACGACTTTTATGATTTTGTATGGTCCTTCCCAGTTCGCTCCCAGTTTTCCTGCGTTTCGTTCAGCAGTGTTTTGGAAGACTTTACGTAAAACCAGATCACCTTCTTTGAATCTGCGATGGCGTACGTTCGCGTTGTAGTACTTTGCGGCGGCTTGCTGATAATTTTGAATCCGGATGAGGGCTTGGTCGCGACGCTCGTTGACGAGATCAAGATTATCCAGCAGCATGGCGTTGTTCAGGTCTTCCCGTTCGGGAAGAAACCTCCCCCGTACGCCGGGGAATTCGACTTCCGCCGGAATCATGCATTCTGCTCCGTAAACGAGAGCGAAGGGAGTTTCCCCCGTTGCTCGTCTTGGAGTGGTTCGATGAGACCAAAGGACTCCTTCGATTTCTTCCGCCCATCGTCCTTTCTTAGCTTCTAAGCACTTTTTCAGTCCGTCCAAGTCGTATTTTCCATTTCTCGCAGAACGCCTCGAATCGTGTGGAAATAAACTGAGACCCGTTGTCCGTTATGATTTCGTATGGGACGCCGTGTCTGGTTATGATGTTTTTCCAGACGAAATTCTCGACTTGCACGTCCTTGATGCTTGCGTAGGACTCTGCTTCCACCCATTTCGAAAAGAAGTCTGTGAGGACCAGTAGGAAACGTTTTTGTTTTGATTTGTGTAGAGGTCCGACGATATCCATTGACCATCGCATGAATGGGTACGGAGATGAGATAGAGGAGAGGATTTCTGCGGGCTGATGAATTGTCGGAGCGTGCCGCTGACACTTCTCGCATTTCCGAGCGAACTTCTCGCAATCCTTTACCATAGTGGGCCAATAGAAACCGTGGCGTTTTATTTTCGTTGCGAGAGATCTTCCGCCGGAGTGGTTTCCGCACGATCCGGAATGAATCTCTTCCATGATTTTTCTCGCCTTCTCTCCTTCTGCGCAAGTCATGAGAGGTCCGGAGAATCGCCATTTGTAGATTTCGCCTTCCACGGTTACGTATCGTGCTGCCTGGACTTTGATTTTCCGGGCTGCCCATTTTTCCGCGGGTAAGGTGCCATCTACGATGTAGGCTCTGATAGGTTCTAGCCAGGGAGTGTCGCAGCCGTAGTCTGTTTGGTCTGCGTCGTCTTCCGGCTGGTCTTCGTTTTCTTCGGCGCCTTCGATCTGCGCTCTAATCAGGTTGGCGATTAGCGGTGGTCCGATGCTCGGGTGCTCGATGAATTCGACGGGGATTATTCTTTTAAGTCCCGGATCTGAGCTTGAGGCTAGAGCTGCTAAAGCATCGGCCTGGACGTTTTCCGAGCGGGGAATCCTGGTTAGCGCAAATTGCTGAAAATCGTGGGCCAAGTCTTGGACGACCTTCAGATATGCGTTCATTCTTTCATCCCTTGCTTCGTATTCTCCGCTGAATTGGTTTGCGACTAACTGAGAGTCGCAGTAAGCGTGAATATTTTGAATCTTCAGCCCGTGGGCCAGTCGTAGGCCAGCAATTAGTGCCTCGTACTCTGCTTCGTTGTTTGATGCATGAAAATCCAAGCGGAATGATTGCTCGAGGATTTCCCCCGTTGGTGAAGTGAGTCGGATCCCGATTCCGGATCCTTGCTTGGATGAGGATCCGTCGACATAGAGATCCCACGTTGAACCAGGCTCCTTGTTAGTTAAATCCGCTGTGGGTAATTCTACCAGGAAATCCGCGAGTACCTGCGATTTTGTGCAGGTTTTTGGACGATATTCGATATCGTACTCGCTTAGTTCGATTGCCCACTTCGCGAGTCTACCAGACTGGCTTGGACTGTGTAGAATCGTCCGTAGCGGGAAAGTGGTAAGTACCACGATGGTATGAGATTGGAAATACGGTCTGAGTTTTCTCGCCGAGGTTATAACGGTGAGTGCCAACTTTTCCATTAGCGGATACCGAGTTTCGGCATCCAGCAACGTTTTACTAATGTAAAAGACCGGCTTCTGTTCTCCGAATTCTTCTTGAATCAGAACGCCACTGACTGCTGACGCGGACACTGCGATGTAGAGGAACAAGGGTTCTCCGACTACGGGTTTCGCGAGGATATGAGGGGTGGCCAGATATTGTTTCAGCTGTTGGAAAGCTTTCTCGCAATCCTCTGACCACTCGAACTTTTTGTTCCCCTTCAAAGTTTCGTAGAAAGGGAGGCACTTATCCGTGGACCGCGAGATGAACCGGTTTAAGGCCGCGACTCGTCCGGTCAGCCTTTGAACTTCCCGCTTGGTTCTCGGGAAGGCCATTTCTATCAATGCGTTGATTTGTTTTGGATTAGCCTCTATTCCGCGGAATGTTACGAGGTACCCGAGAAATTCGCCCGATGCTACGGCGAATCTGCGTTTAGCTGGATTCAGTTTCATGTTGTGTTGGTTTAATCTCTCGAAGCATTCCTCTAGATGGAGTACGTGGTCGCGGTCGTCGAGAGATTTTACCAGCATATCGTCGATATACACCTCCATGGTTTTTCCGAGTTGCTCAGCAAACATTCGATTGACGAGCCGTTGATATGTGGCGCCGGCGTTCTTTAGGCCGAAAGGCATTACTTTGTAGCAATAGGTTCCTCTGTCGGTAATGAATGCTGTCTTCTCGCGATCATCGGGATTCATCATGATCTGATTGTATCCGGAGAACGCATCCATGAACGATAGAAGTTTGTTTCCCGCGGTTGCCTCGACTAGACGGTCGATGTGCGGGAGCGGAAAACAATCCTTCGGGCACGCTTTGTTGAGGTCAGTAAAATCGACGCACACTCGCCACTTCCCGTTCTTCTTTTTGACGACGACGGGATTGGCGAGCCAGTCGGGATATCTTACTTCTGTTATCGATCCAACTTTGAGGAGTCTTTCGACTTCCTCATTAACCGCGGTTGCCCGTTCAGGGCCTAGCTTTCGTCTCTTTTGTTTTACGGGTTTATGAGTTGGATCAATGTTGAGTTCGTGACATGTTATGTTGATGTCGATTCCCGGCATATCTTCCGCAGCCCAGGCGAACGTATTTAGGTTCTTCTTGAGACATGCGATGAGTTCTGCTTTTAAAGGATCGCGAAGATTGGCCCCAATCTCCACGCATCGTTCTGGGTTAGTCTCGTCGAGGCAGACCGAAATCACTGGTTCGCAAGTGGGCTCACGTTTCCCTTCCAGGGCTTCAGCTTTTCGCGACTGCCAGATGATTTCTGGAGGGTCTTGCGACGCTGATTCGTGGGTTGCTTGCTTTTTCGAGTTAGTTTCGGGCTCGGAGTTTTTTCGTTTTAACCCAGCGGCTAAGCAGACTTGCGGCGCCTTACGATTTCCTTGTATTGTTTCGACTCCGAGGAGAGATGGAAATTTGAGGCAGAGATGGAAAGTCGAGGGTATTGCTTGCATGGAATTTAACCACGGAGTCCCGACGATCGCGTTATACGCTGCAGGGCCGTCGACTACCAAAAATTCCACCATCTTTGTGACGCTTCCGGCTCTGACCGAGAGATCGACCGAGCCGAGGGTCATTGTGATGTTTCCTGAGAGTCCGATTATTGGATTGGGATCGTCCGTGATAACGCTTAGGTCGAGTCTCATCCTCTCGAGAGTGTTTCTATATATAATATTTGTCGAGCAACCGGTGTCGACCAATATTCTTGCTACGTCGATGTCCTGGATCGTTAGTCTGATAACGAGGAGTTCGTCGTGAGGTTTGGCTTGACCAGCCGTTGCTCCGTCCCCGAATGACACGATGTTGCGGACAGGTGATGTGGCCATGCTGTCGTTATCAATCGTAGGTTTTTGAGTAAGAGAATCCGACCCCCACTCCTTCTAGCGCCAAACTGTGGGAACCGAAATTCGCACTGTCGATTTTAGTTAAGTTTTATCGGAGGAAAACTAAGTAAACCTAGTTTTCCCTGAAGGCTCGGATTCTCTGCGACAACCAAACGAAATTGATAAAAAGATAACAATGCGGAAAAGTTGCGCTAAGGCGTTTATTAAACTGATGATAAGATGAGTACAATATTCTTCCGAAAAACAGGAAGTAGAGATACGCTGAAGAGGAAACAACGGAAATATAGGAGACAAGACGTTCTAAGTCTTGCTCCGCTAGTCTAGCCTCCTAAGTCCTAAGTTCCCTAAGCTAGCAGGAATCTCTCTAAAACCCTAGATTTCGGATCTGGTCTCTCTCTCGATGATTTTCGCTCTGCCCTCCTTTGTCTCCCTAAGCTCCTTTATATACTCCTTCCTATGACGGTCTATCGTCCTTCTGGGCCGCAAGGCGGGCTTTTTCCATTTTCGTCGACCTTCATGTTTATCTTCGGGAAACTTGACATTTATCCTCCCGGAAACTTAGGATTTATCTTGTTGCGTAAATCGCCGTACCTATCCTAGATAATCGTAAATGGGTTGTCCGATCGCGTTTGGCCCCTTTCGGGCCGTTTCGAGGACTTCCGCTGTTTTCTACGATTTCTTCGGAAGATCTTCAATCCTTTGTAGAGTTGAGATGCGTGGTGTCTTAGATAACCATCATCGTTTCGTATGAATGATTTAAGATCTTCTTTTCCGTTGATATCTTACAAGTTTCTGAAGTGTTTCCGACGGTTTTTAATTCAGAGTAAAAACGGGAGTTTTGTATGCGGAATCTCAATGATTCATTCCGCGAGGACTTGGGAAGGATTCAAGGCGCAGATTACTGACGGTCGGGGCCTAGAACTCGTGCACAGAAAATTGTCGCTCGAGGACCCGAGGCAGCACGGGCACGGCCTCTAGGCGCCCGGCGCTAGGCGCCCGGCGCCTAGAGGCAGCACGGGCGCTAGGCGCCCGGCGCCTAGAGGCAGCTTCGGGCGCTAGGCGCCCGGCGCCTAGAGGCAGCGGGCGCTAGGCGCCCGGCGCCTAGAGGCAGCACGGGCGCTAGGCGCCCGGCGCCTAGAGGCAGCACGGGCGCTAGGCACCCGGCGCCTAGAGGCAGCACGGGCGCTAGGCGCCCGGTGCCTAGAGGCGGCTTCGGGCGCTAGGCGCCCGGCGCCTAGAGGCAGCACGGGCGCTAGGCGCCCGGCGCCTAGAGGCAGCACGGGCGCTAGGCGCCCGGCACCAAGAGGCAGCACGGGCGCTAGGCGCCCGGCGCCTAGAGGCAGCACGGGCGCTAGGCGCCCGGCGCCTAGGGGCAGCACGGGCGCTAGGCGCCCGGCGCCTAGAGGCAGCACGGGCGCTAGGCGCCCGGCGCCTAGGGGCAGGCTGCGGTCTGCTTGTTTCTTTCAGTTTGCGGGTGTTCGTGTGCATTCTTCGGAGGATTTTTCGTACGACAAATAGTCTTAGCGGTTGATTTCGAGATAACCGTTTTTGACCCCAACAAACCGTTTTTGACCCCAACATCGATTTATATCTATGTATGGATATTTCTTTGAATTAATAAAGTATTGGTTTTATATGCGCATCATGAGTACTCTGATATGTGACTAGTCCGGTCTAACACAACGTTAGGTCGTCGTATGGGTTGAAAAGCCTTAGGCCTCGATCTAACGGACAACGTTAACTCTTGGTACGGGTTGCAAAGCCTTATGCCTTGAGTTAGCGGGATGAGTTAGTTGATGAACTGGTCTAAGCTGCGGAGTAAATTCTGTGACTCTGACCGGATTGTTCCTAACCCGTCATGTAGCTCTTCCGGACCATGGTGTTGGGTTGGACGGTCAGTCATGTTCTTGTTTGATTGTTGGCTGGCCGGTTGGCTTTTCATCTTCAATTCTTGGTGTTAGTTGGTTCATCGGTCATGTTCTTGTTTGATTGTTGGCCGGTGGATCGACCTATGTCTAGGACGGTTCGGGGGTGTTACAGATGTGGTATCAGAGCATGGTTACGTCCATGCTTCCGGAAATCATGATTTAATCGGTTTTCAAATATTTTTATCGAGTCAAAAATAGTCACAAAAGGCATTAGGGAATCCGGTCACGTCCAGCGGTAAGATTTGTGGTTTTAGGATTAGATAGTGGAGTCTAGAATTGCTAGGTTGCGTAGATAGAATTGTTAGGTTGCTGGTTAGCATTGCTAGGCTGTTTGGTTAGCTTTGCGGTTTGTTTGCTTGTTAGTTAGTTAACTAACTTGCGTGTGAGTGTTCTTTTGAGTTGCAGCTTGTAAGTGTGTTCGTTGATCGGCACTTTAGTGGTGGAAACCTTAAAGTGTAGAGAGTTCAAGGCCAAAAACCCAAAGAGAAAGAGTGATGACAGGTTCAGAGGGACTGGACAGTGGTATGGACTGGACAAGTGGGAACGAGACTTCAGTGGAAACGACTTCATCAGCATTAGAGAAAAGAGAGTTTTAGAGTGTTACGGCAGAGCGACGATCATGATCCAGCAATCATTCAACTGAAAAAATTACGAAGACGATTGTGGAGACCTTGAGGAGGACACTCACGAAACTTTGATGGACAAAGTATAGCAATATGGAGATGAGTTCATTATGAAAGAAGCATCAAGATAGTGCGAGTTCAGAACCAGAAGTCTGGGTGGAGACCAATGAAACCAAAAGGGAGAAACCAAGGGCAAACTGATAAAGAAGTATTTCAAGTGATCAAGACCAGCGAGACAAAGTGATCCATGGAGAAATTTTCATCAAAGGGAGGAGCATGTCATGAACCTGAGCATTTGGACAACTAAGAATTCGAGGACGAATTCTATTAAGGGGGAAGAATGTGATAACCTGCTTTTCAGGGTAAATGGTCGAGATCGACAAAGACGGAGTTTGGAGCCAAGCTTTTGGGAATCAAATAATGATGAGGAATGTTGAGTTTTGATCGTTTCAAACTTAACATGGTTCAGATAAAATTGAAGATTGGTCGAGCATCAACTTGATGATCGAACTGTAGGCGGTACGGGCCAACCGAGAAGTTCGAAGTAGGATATGGTCGAAGAATGGATCGTGAGTGAACCATGAGACGACGTAAGCTGCTCTACCTTTCCTAGAAGAGTCTTAGATTGATCAGACAAAGATTTTGGAGGAATCACATTTTTGGAAGCACGACGGTTTAGAAGCTCGACGTTTCAGAAACCCGACGTTTTCTTAGCGACGGAGTTTTCCGCGAAACTTCACATCTAGCATCAGGATATTATTTCAGAGATATTCTAAGTTCGAAGCAGGACGGGAGTAAGCAGGACGGGAAGCAAGCACGACGGGATCAAAGCATAACGGGAAAACCCTAATTTCGGTTTAACGAAATTTCTGGAGGAAGCCGGAGGCTCGGGAAATATTTTTAGAGGATCTCAGTATTTATCTGGAGTTTCTTAAAAGTATTCAGAGAATCAGAACAGGAGCGGAAAAATATTCGGGATTGATCACGGGACGAAAATTCACTAAAAAAGATCGAAATCGCGCAAATTAACCAAGAAGCTTTAGGTGGCTTGATAAGAACGTGGTATCAACCATTCAACCTTCTGAGTGTCATCACAAGGAGGAGGTGTAGACGTGCATGAAGCCAGAACATGCAGCTTGACATGTAGAAGCACGAGATGTCACTGTATCTGCAACCGGAGTATGCTGAGCGACATGTGTGTGATGTGGTGTCAATTTGGATCAGGTCAGGACGTGGATAAGACATCTGGAGAGCTTGGTGTCATCTGGCATGTCATCCTTACATGCTGAGTGACATGTGGAGCACGAGGTGTCGCGACGCATGCGTCCGGAGCCATGCAGAGCGACACACGCGCTGCCACCAACCTGAACATGATTGGCTGATGTATACTATATAAACCCCACGACCCCTTCCCATTTCATTCATCCAGACCTTTGAAAAGCAAGTTAAAAACGTGGTTAGAGAGAGAGAGAAAGTAGAAAAAAGAAGTAAGAGGTTCCGATCTTTTTCGAGGGTTTTAGAGAGTTTTTGAGATCAGTTTCTCTACTGATTTTGAATGAGTGTCTGGGGAAGGTTCTGCCCATATCATCTCGTCCAAGGGAGTTATTTTCTTTCATGATCAAGTGGAGGTGCTGTCCAAGATCAGTTTAGTTCCACGGGTTCAGATCAGTCGAAGTTCTGAAGCTCCGAAAGTCTGAAGAACTGTCCAGAGGCTATGGAAGGTTCTGTTCGAGTTGAGTTCAGTCCAGACCAGTATCAGGGGAGGTTCTGTCCAAGTCAAGATCAGTCCAGTCCAGTCCATTCAAGTCATCCATTGTGTTTTGGCTGAGTCCTCTCTGATCAACAAGCTGCTTATCGGCAAAGAACACTGTGAGTTGGATTGTTTGAATTCCACTTAGAATTTAGGGTAGTTTAGTGAGTTGTTTTGTTTGATTTCCACTTGGAACTTAGGATAGATCGAGACCGCATATAGATTATAGATTAGAATGATCACACTATTGCATGGTAGAGTCCTTGGGGTTATTTTGTTTATGAATTGGACTCAGCTTAGCGAGGGCTATGTTGAGATAGAACGGAATTAAGACTGAGTTAATAAACTGATTAGGACTAGGGCTAGGATGCATCATGTTTTCTATTCTTGTGTGTTGATTTGATTGAGTGCAGGTTCCTGTTATCTTTAAGGATAGTTTATCAGCAGGAGGTTGAACTATCTGGGGAACAGTTTGATTGAGTTATTTATTGTTATTTGAGGTTAGTCAGCTCTAGGTAAGGGAGTGACTAACCAGTTGATTTGTTTAGTTATGATATTGTTGTTAGTAGAGAGTCTTGTTAGAGTTTGGGACTTTATCTTTAGGTTAGGTTCTAGATTGAGTTTGTGTTGTGTGAGTGTGCCGACAGTATGTGCGTAACCCGCCCATACTAGGCTTCTTTAGGGGTGATTAGTGTTTCCTCAGCCTCGTACCCAGCGGGTTTAAGGAAACCCCTTATTCGCTGGATCGGGAAGACTCAGAGAGACGGGATCATGGCCTAGGGCTGAGTGATTACACGACGGTGTAATGTGACAGTGACCCGAAGGACTGTGGGCTGTCGCGCGGTGACCCGAAGGACTGTGGGCCGCGGTCGGTTGAAAGTTCCTTCTTCTGGCCTTTGTGGTAGGGAGATAGGATATTGCCGATGTTGAGGAGGAACACGAAGTCACCATACCCTGGGTTAGAGTGTTGTGTTAGAGTGTCGAGTTAGATCGAGTAGTAGTTAGTTAGTATCTTGTTATTGTGTTTGTGGTTGATTGATTTGTTTGCAGGTTCCTGTTACTTCAAGTTAGATCATGGCAGGAGGCCTAATCTAATTTAGTAACCGGTTTGATTAATAGTAGTATTGATTGATGATTGGATATTTGTGGTTGTCTTGTTTTCATGCAGGGTCCCGTTACTTGAAGTTAGATAACGGCAGGAGGCCATATCTAACTTAGTAACGGCTTTTTTATTTAATGTTGGATTTGATTGATTGCATGATAGGATAGATTGCTTGTTATTTTGGGTTGTCTTGGCTAGTTTCTAGGTTTGGGTACAGGCCGCCAGCTCACTGAGTAACATTAGGTTACTCACACAACTCCTTTGTCCCTTTTTGCAGGTAGCTTTAGTGTAGGATGACCGTGTAGCTCGGAGCTAGACGTTAGGATCACCGGAGTAGATTTGCATGCCTTTTGTAAACGGTATTTTGGATTTGCGTTAGTTGACTCGTTTTTGGTGTTAGGCCGGGACCGGTCTCGATTTATATCTATGTATGGATATTTCTTTGAATTAATAAAGTATTGGTTTTATATGCGCATCATGAGTACTCTGATATGTGACTAGTCCGGTCTAACACAACGTTAGGTCGTCGTACGGGTTGAAAAGCCTTAGGCCTCGATCTAACGGACAACGTTAACTCTTGGTACGGGTTGCAAAGCCTTATGCCTTGAGTTAGCGGGATGAGTTAGTGGATGAACTGGTCTAAGCTGCGGAGTAAATTCTGTGAGTCTGACCGGATTGTTCCTAACCCGTCATGTAGCGCTTCCGGACCATGGTGTTGGGTTGGAAGGTCAGTCATGTTCTTGTTTGATTGTTGGCTGGCCGGTTGGCTTTTCATCTCCAATCCTTGGTGTTAGTTGGTTTATCGGTCATGTTCTTGTTTGATTGTTGGCCGGTGGATCGACCTATGTCTAGGACGGTTCGGGGGTGTTACACTCGTGGCAAGAAAACATCATCCTGTTTTTAGTGGTAAATGGGAGGAGAGGTTCGCCTTTGCGCTTCTTCCAAGCTCTCCCTCGGTTTGGCACGTAGCGGGTAGGTTAAATCGTTATAGGCTTTGGGATTAACTCTGATATTCACTTGTTTGTTTTGCCGTCGCAGGTGTATCCGTTCCAGCGGTGCCGGAGGAAAAGAAGGTAGCCGAACGGGTGCTTGATCTGCCAGTTGAACGTCGTCAAGTCACCTATCTTTTGAGTCGAGAAGTTCTCGGTTGCTGCAGCATTTGGGGTGAGCTCATAGTATTTCCTTTTGCCTTCGTTGTTAGTTATTGATTTTGCGAATTTTTCTTTGCAGGAAACATGTCTGGACCTTCAGGAGATGGCTCCATGGATGCTTTCAAGAAGGCTTGGGAGAACCTTTCCGCTAAGAAGACTCCTACGGATGTTGCCGTTTCGGGGGATGACGATGTTCAGATTACAGGGAGCCTGAAGCGCAGAGGGTCTAGTACTCCAGCTCCCACCATCTCCAAGAGGAGAACTCGTTCTTCGACCCATACGATCTCCGGTGTTGACCTGAAGCCGGTGTTAGATGACCTCTCTACTAGGGTCTTCCCGGGAAGTGTGTGCAATCTTCCTGCCGACGACCTTCCCAAAGCTGTTAACTCTATCCAGCTCGACCTTCTTCAGGTATGTTGGCGCGTTTCTGTATTGCTTTGGCTCTGTAGTGCGTTGTGATGATTGTGGTATTGTATTTGCTGCAGCATATGTCTCAAGTTCATCACCTCAAGGATATGGTGAACGAAGACACTTCTAAGGAAATTGAGGCTCTGAAGGCTCAGCTCCGTGAGGAGAAAGACAAAGGCCTGACGCAGGGGAAAGAGCTTAAATCTCTTCAGCTAAGGTTGAAGAAGTCGCAGGAGCTGGAGGAGAATGCTGCTACTGAGCATGCCGTGCTGACGTCCAAGCTGGATGCGGTGAGGGGAGAGCTGGAGGAGTTGAGGAACGAGAAGAATCTCTTCGAGGATGAGAGGACGATGGCGGTGAGTGGGGCCAAGATGACAGCTCGTTGGGAAGTGATGAGGGACTATCTGAAGGGGCAGACTAATAAGTGGGACTTCGTGGTGGAGTTTGAGCGCTATAAGATGGTGAAGGAGTCTGAGGCTAAGCTTCGTGGGTTGCCTCCTCCTTCGTATGATGATGAACCACTTATCCCTAAGAAGGAAACTGCTGAGGTGGATCCTCCCGCTCCCGTGGATGATCCAGCTGCTGCCCCTGAGGCTTAAATTCTCTTCTCCTGTTTTTTTTTTGAACCCTTGAGCCCGGTGGGCTGTTGTTGCATTTTCGCCCTTCGGGGCTTTATTTCCAGACTTTGGGCCTTCGTGCCTTTTTGTTTAAGACTTATGGCCCTTCGTGGCCTTTATCTATTTCCTTTATGCATCTGTTATTTTGTAGACACCATTCGAGATTTTGCTTGGTTGTTGGTTTGGGGTTGAGGTTATGGGCCGAAGGCCGCCATAACCCCTACGAGGAGTCATCGTCTAGGACCTGAGTCCTGTTAGTGATTAGATCGAAGACCTAGAAATGCCGAAGCATTGGATCTTGTAATCCTGTTTATAAAACATGAGTTTTAGTTTTAAGGATGTAAGATCGCCGTTGGGAACTAGTGAGTTCCGGTCTGATTCGAACCCTTAGGTTCTTGGCCCCTCGAACTCGGAAGCTCTTAGGATCTAGACCCCTTAGGTTCCTTACCTGGCCCTGAGGCCTTACTTTGAACCCGGGAGTTCTACCCATTGAATCTATGAGACCCTGAGATCTTAGGAACCTTGAGATTTTTTGGACCCTTAGGTCTTGGGACCCGGAGGTCTTAGCAACCTTAAGGTTCTTTGGACCCTTAGGTCTTGGGACCCGGAGGTCTTAGAAAACTTGAGGTTCTTTGGACCCTTAGGTCTTGGGACCCGGAGGTCTTAGGAACCTTGAGGTTCTTTGGACCCTTAGGTCTTGGGACCCGGAGGTTTTAGGAACCTTGAGGTTCTTTGGACCCTTAGGTCTTGGGACCCGGAGGTCTTAGGAACCTTGAGGTTCTTTGGACCCTTAGGTCTTGGGACCCGGAGGTCTTTGGACCCGAAGGTCTTTGGACCCGAAGGTCTTTGGACCCGAAGGTCTTTGGACCCGAAGGTCTTTGGACCCGAAGGTCTTTGGACCCGAAGGTCTTTGGACCCGAAGGTCTTTGGACCCGAAGGTATTTGGACCCGAAGGTCTTTGGACCCGAAGGTCTTTGGACCCGAAGGTCTTTGGACCCGAAGGTCTTTGGACCCGAAGGTCTTTGGACCCGAAGGTCTTTGGACCCGAAGGTCTTTGGACCCGAAGGTCTTTGGACCCGAAGGTCTTTGGACCCGAAGGTCTTTGGACCCGAAGGTCTTTGGACCCGAAGGTCTTTGGACCCGAAGGTCTTTGGACCCGAAGGTCTTTGGACCCGAAGGTCTTTGGACCCGAAGGTCTTTGGACCCGAAGGTCTTTGGACCCGAAGGTCTTTGGACCCGAAGGTCTTTGGACCCGAAGGTCTTTGGACCCGAAGGTCTTTGGACCCGAAGGTCTTTGGACTCGAAGGTCTTTGGACCCGAAGGTCTTTGGACCCGAAGGTCTTTGGACCCGAAGGTCTTTGGACCCCAAGGTCTTTGGACCCCAAGGTCTTTGGACCCCAAGGTCTTTGGACCCCAAGGTCTTTGGACCCCAAGGTCTTTGGACCCCAAGGTCTTTGGACCCCAAGGTCTTTGGACCTCAAGGTCTTTGGACCAGAAGGTCTTTGGACCCGAAGGTCATTGGACCCGAAGGTCTTTGGACCCGAAGGTCTTTGGACCCGAAGGTCTTTGGACCCGAAGGTCTTTGGATCCGAAGGTCTTTGGACCCGAAGGTCTTTGGACCCGAAGGTCTTTGGACCCGAAGGTCTTCGGACCCGAAGGTCTTTGGACCCGAAGGTCTTCGGACCCCAAGGTCTTCGGACCCCAAGGTCTTCGGACCCGAAGGTCTTCGGACCCGAAGGTCTTCGGACTTGAAGGTCTTTGGACGCGAAGGTCTTTGGACCCGAAGGTCTTTGGACCCGAAGGTCTTTGGACCCGAAGGTCTTTGGACGCGAAGGTCTTCGGACCCCAAGGTCTTTGGACCCGAAGGTCTTTGGACCCGAAGGTCTTTGGACCCGAAGGTCTTTGGACCCGAAGGTCTTGCCTTTAGAAGTGATAAAATTTGAGGTGCAAGGCGTTCCAGCAGTTGGGTTGGACCTTGCATGTGCTGTCTTGCAGCTTATAGGCTCCTGCCCCTTGCACCCCTATTACCTGGTAGGGCCCCTCCCATCCGGGGGCGAGTTTTTTTGATCGCTCTCTGCTGCCCGGAGGCGAGCCACTCTCGATCTAAATTGAGAAATCGCACTGTGCTACCCGTGGGCATAGGCCATTCTCGAAATTCTCAATGCTGCACTCTACCTTTCTGCAGAAAGGTCACTCTCAGACTTACTGTGGTCTGGGGTGGGTCCTCCCGCAAGGTTCTGTCAACCCAGACACACTACCTTCCACGTCTGGATAGGTATTAAATTGTTTGTGCTTAACCGGTTATTTGCACTTTTGCTCCCTGCATATCAGCCGCCAGAATCTGATTACAGTACTTGGCTGTGTACGTCATGCCCCCAGCGTGCGTTTAGCTTATAGCGTTTTTCACGAGGGTTTGAATGGCACTAGTACGTGGTCCCCGCATAATTCTTGGCTATAGGCCTTTACGCGGGGCCCTATCGCGCAGACATCGGCTTAGGGCTGATCAGACCCCTTCCATATCTCTCTGCACCTATGGTGTGTAGCCTCACCAGCTAGGGGGCTAGCTAAGATCTGAGGTCCCGAGGGTCCCGATCCAGCTAATATGCCCCTTTAAGTATATTGGTGTTCCCTTAACTCCCTTTAGTCGAAACCAAATGTATTTTATATGCCTAGTCCGAAGACGTTCTCGTTATACATAAGAGTAGGAAAACCAAAATACTTAAATATATAATGGTATATATAGGGCTCGATCCGAAGATCTTGCCTTTAGAAGTGATAAAATTTGAGGTGCAAGGCGTTCCAGCAGTTGGGTTGGACCTTGCCTGTGCTGTCTTGCAGCTTATAGGCTCCTGCCCCTTGCACCCCTATTACCTGGTAGGGCCCCTCCCATCCGGGGGCGAGTTTTCCGGCTGATTTGTTTTTTGTGTGGTTACAGACTCGCCTTAAGACCCAGTCTCCTTCTTGGAAGGTTCTGGATCTCACCTTCTTGTTGTAACTCTTGGCTACCTTTATTTGGTACGATGCGTTTCTCAGGCGGGCTGCTTCTCTTTTCTCGTCTAGGAGGTCTAGGCTTAGGTACACCAACTCATCGTTCTCCTTGGGAGTTAGGATGTTGGAGATCGTGGTCTTGACATGTACCTCGGTTGGTATTGCTGACTCGGTGCCATAGACGAGTGAGAAAGGGGTTTCTTGGGTAGCTGTTTTTGGAGTTGTTCGATAGGCCCAGAGGACTCCGTGTAGCTCTTCTCTCAGGAGTGTAGCTTCTAGATCTGGTTCTGGAAGTGCAGAGGGAGAGAATTCAGCCACGAAATCAGCTAGGACCTGGGACTTGATAGCGGCGGCTGGGCTGAAGATCACGTCATACTCTCCCAATTCTACGGCTCATTTCGCCAACCGTCCTGATACCTCAAGTTTATGAAGGACCGCTTTGATGGGGAATGAAGTGACTACCACAACTTGATGGGACTGGAAGTAGGGACGTAGCTTCCGGGCCGCGACCACCAGGGCGAGGGCTAGCTTTTCTAGTTGGCAGTAGCGAGTTTCTGCGTCTAGCATGGATTTGCTAACGAAGTATATGGGATGCTGCCTCCTTTCCTCCTCTCTTACGAGGACCGCGCTAACTGCGTGCTCGGACACAGCTAAGTAAAGCAATAGGGTTTCTCCTTCCAAGGGTTTGGACAAGAGTGGTGGGGTCGTGAGATAGGCCTTGAGGTCGGATAGCGCGACTTCGCACTTCTCTGTCCACTTAAAATCTTTGGGGTTCTTTAATGTTTCAAAGAAGGCATGGAACTTGTCAGAAAGCCTGGAGATGAACCTGCTGAGGGCTGCCATCTTCCTTTAAGTTTCTATATTTCCTTGACATTTTGTGGGGGAGGAATCGCCTGGATGGCCCTGATTTGCTCCGGATTTGCTTCTATGCCCCTGTGGGTGACTATGTATCCCAGAAATTTTTCGGAGCTTACTCCAAAAGAGCATTTAGATGGGTTGAGCTTCATATTATATTTCCTCAAGGTGGTGAATGCTTGCTGAAGATGCGAGATATGATCTTCCGAGTCAAGGAATTTTACCAGCATGTCGTCGATGTAGACTTCCATGGTTTGGCCTATCTGATCGGCAAACATCGTGTTGACTAGCCTTTGGTAGGTGGATCCAGCGTTCTTCAGACCAAACGACATGACCTTGTAGCAGTAGATGCCCCTGGAAGTCATGAAGGACGTCTTCTCTTAGTCGTCGGGATGCATCAGGATTTGGTTGTATCCCGAGAAGGCGTCCATGAAGCTCATTAGTTGGTGCCCAGCAGTGGCATCAACTAGCTTGTCTATATGATGCAAGGGGAATGGATCCTTTGGACAGGACTTGTTGAGATCCGTGAAATCGATGCAGACTCTCCATTTTCCGTTTTTCTTTTTCACAACCACCACATTGGCGAGCCAGTCGGGATATTGAACCTCTCTTATGAACCCTGCGTCGAGCAGGTTCTTGACCTCTTCGTTAATGATTTCATCTCTTTCGGGGGCGAACTTCCTTCTCTTCTGTCTAGCCGGAGGATGCTCGGGATTCACTTGGAGCTGATGCATGATCACGTCGGGGTCGATTCCAGGCATGTCTTCGTGGGACCATGCAAAGCAATCGGAGTTGGACCTTAGGAAGTCGATCAGTCTTCGTCTCAGATCCTTCGGCAGTTTGGAACCTACTTTGAGGTTCCGTTCCGAGTTCCCTTCTACCAGGGGGATCTCATCCATGTCTTCAACCTCGGGTTCTTCGACGTGAGGAACGAGAGGTTGCTTCTGTAATTGCTATAAGGTTTGGGTCTTTCCCTTCAATGTGGTTTGGTAGCAAGACCTAGAATTCTCTTGGTCCCCTCTGATGACCTTCACGCCCCAGGGAGTAGGGAATTTCACCGGTTGGTGAAGGGTTGATGGCACAGCTCCCATGTCGTGAATCCAGGGTCTCCCTAGTATCACATTGTAGGATGACGGACAGTCGACGACCAAGAACTTGGTGGTCTTGTTTATCCCCTCGGTGTAGACTGGGAGGAGGACTTCTCCTTCGGTTTGCTTCACCTCTCCGCTGAATCCTATGAGCGGAGTCGCTTTCCTCGTTAGTGTCTTAGGATCCAGCCCTAAATCCATGTACGCCGAATGGAAGATGATGTTGCTGGAGCTTCTGTTGTCCACCAGTATCCGCTTAACCAGGCAATTGGCAATAACTAGCGAGATGACGAGGGCGTCATGATGGGGGACGAGTACCCGTTCCTGTTCTTTCGCAGTAAAGCTGATCTCATCCGTCCCCAAGAGTGGGCGCTTGGGAAGCTCGGTCTCTTGGCCATTCCTAGCATTACGAGTACTCCTTTTGGCTGCTGCGCTGCTGATTCCGCTTACTTCTGATCCTCCCGAGATGACATGGATCACTCGTTCTTGTGGCGGAGGTAGTGCAGGGACAGCGTCGTTGGGGAGAGCGGGACCCTCTCTGTTGAGGAGGTCCTTTACCTTGTCCGAGAGGAACTCCCTTAGATAACCGTTCTTGAGAAGCTCGGCTACTTCCAGCCTTAGGGCTATGCAGTCTTCAGTGGTATGACTGTGATCGCTGTGGAACCCACACCATCTTTTAGGATTCCGGGTAGCGTCAGGGGACCTCATTTTAGGTGGCCACTTAACTTGTGGACCCATCTGCCTCAAGACTCCGATGAGCTCTGGCTTGGATATCGCTAGGTGGGAGATGCTGGGCCAAGTAGAAACCATCATTCCTTCGGATCGAGGTAGAGGGCGATGTTGGTATCTGCCCCTGCTCTGGTTGGTGGACTCCCGGGAAGGTCGGGGTCGGATGGTTTCCTCACGCTCGTCCTTTGAAGGCCTGGAGGACTTTTGATCGTACTTGGAGGAGATCTTGGCCCTGCTCACGACGTCTTCTTCCCACCTTACTTGGGCCCAGGCGCGGGATAATACATCCGCCATGTCTCCGCATCTGTACTTCGTTAGCTCCTTGTAGAGCTCTCCCTCCGGAAGTAGACCCTTCTTGAAGGCTGAGATTGCTGTATCGGCGTTGCACTCGGGTATAGAGACCTTCTCCTGGTTGAAACGAGCTATGTAGGAACGTAGGGATTCGTTTCTGTATTGTTGGATCTCGTAGAGGTCATCTAATCTCTTCTCCAGGTGGCGGCTACTGGCGAATTGTTCCACGAACTTGTCGCTGAGGGCGGCGAAAGATGCTATGGATCCCGTGGGGAGGTTGATATACCATTGGAGGGCAGGACCGGTTAATGTTGATCTGAAGCCCTTGCACATGGTGGCTTCCCTTGCTTCTTTTGGAATAGCCACGGCTACCATGCGTTGCTTATACTGGGCGATGTGGTTGTCAGGATCTCTGGTTCCCTCATACATCTTGATGCTCGGGAAAGAGAATTTGCGAGGCATCTCGACCGAAGCAATCTCCTTCACAAAAGGTGTGTCGGAGTATGACCTGCGATTGCTTCTACGGATGGGGGGAGCTACTCCGGGGAGCCTTTCCACCATGGATTGGATGGTGCCGAATCTTTTGGATACCACCTTCTCGAGGTAAGCGGCTAGAGCTGGATCTGAGATCTCGGGATGGTCAGGTGAGTATTCTTCGTCCTCTGTATCGGAGTCGCCTTCTTCTTCTTCCCGGGTTACGTCTCGAGTATTTTCTTGACCGCCGGGTTCGTCGCCTAGCGCCCGTGCTGCCTCTAGGCGCCAGGCGCCTAGCGCCCGAGCTGCCTCTAGGCGCCGGGCGCCTAGCGTCCGTGCTGCCTCTAGGCGCCGGGCGCCTAGCGCCCGTGCTGCCTCTAAACGCCGGGCGCCTAGCGCCCGAAGCCGCTTCTAGGCGCCGGGCGCCTAGCGCCCGTGCTGCCTCTAGGCGCCGGGCGCCTAGCGCCCGAAGCCGCCTCTAGGCGCCGGGCGCCTAGCGCCCGTGCTGCCTCTAGGCGCCGGGCGCCTAGCGCCCGCGTTGCCTCTAGGCGCCGGGCGCCTAGCGCTCGTGCTGCCTCTAGGGGCCGGGCGCCTAGCGCCCGTGCTGCCTCTAGGCGCCGGGCGCCTAGCGCCCGTGCTGCCTCTAGGCGCCGGGCGCCTAGCGCCCGCGTTGCCTCTAGGCGCCGGGCGCCTAGCGCCCGTGCTGCCTCTAGGCGCCGGGCGCCTAGCGCCCGCGTTGCCTCTAGGCGCCGGGCGCTAGGCGCCCGTGCTGCCTCTAGGCGCCGGGCGCCTAGCGCCCGTGCTGCCTCTAGGCGCCGGGCGCCTAGCGCCCGTGCTGCCTCTAGGCGCCGGGCGCCTAGCGCCATGCTAGCTCGAGTTATCGGACGGCTAGTCTTCGTGCGTAAGTTCCAAGTTCTCAAACCCCCAGAAATCGAAGTTTTGCAACTTTCTGAAATCCCGCAAACCAAACTCCTTTTCTTTCTCCTAGACTTCGGAAAACCCGTAAGATGTCAACGGATGGGAGAACTTCGTAGAAAGCGGCAACGGTTATCTAAAAACACCATTTGCCACATAAAAGAATCGAAGATCTTCCGAGAGACCCAATGTCCGAGTAGGAACGTTCTCTCGAGGAAATCGTAAAAATAACGGAAATCTGAGATACAGCCCAATGGGGACCAAACATGATCGGATAACCATTTTACGATTTTCTAAAAAGATAGATACGACAGTTTGCGATTATCTTTCTAAACAAGATAAATGTCAAATTTCCAAGAAGATAAACATCAAGTTTCCGAAAAGATAAATGTCAACTTTCCCGATAAACATGAAGGCCGACGAAAATGGAAAAAGCCCAGCTCACGCCGGCCCGTCAGGAATAGACCGTCATATGGGAGTATATAAGCAAGTCTAGGAGCAGAGGAATGGGGATCCGAAAATCACAAGAAAAACTACTCTCAGAGCAACTTAGAACTTAGGCGTTTATTTCCTTTTTAGCGAGCTGCGACTCAATTAGGTTAGATCTAGGGTTTCAAGACTAGCGACGATCGACAGCTCTTACGGCCGCGATCTCGACCTATTGTTCCAACGCTCTCCGCGAATTCGGAAATAAAATTCTTTCTTTTTTGCTCTCTTATTTTACGCATTCACTTTCAACTTAGCCTGTTTTAACTCTGTCGTGCGTGGCCCAGCAGATAGCCGGGATCCTCGGGGAAAACTAGGTCAACTTAGTTTTCCTACGTTTTTACTTAGCAATATTTGACGGTGCGAATTTCGGTTCCCACAGTTTGGCGCTAGAAGGAGGGGGATACACGGAATTATCTTTCTCGCAACTACGCACGCCCAGTTAAACATGTCTGCTAACGCGGAAAAAGACAAGCAAACGCACGACGGACCAGCCGCCGATGCCAACGCTGAGAAGACTCCCGCTGGAAACGTATCGACGGTCACTGCCGAGGCAAACACCGCGATGCTAGACCAGGTGAAGGAACTGTTCGCCACCGCCCAGAAACGGTCGGAAGAACAAGAGAAACTAATGGCTTCACTCGCTAAACAGGTCAGCACCTTGACAGCGAAAAGCAAACTCCCGCGCGGATCCACCAAGGTGAGGCGTGTCAGGAGACTTGACTTCGGAACTTCCGGAGACAAAGAAAAAGATGCCCCGAGAGAATCCCCGGAACTCATTCCCGACGATACCACTCTGGCAGGGCAGAAGAAAACGACGGATAACCTTCCACCTCCCGCGAGGGAAAACGAAGGAGTCGACGTGGAAAGAATCAATCTGGATATCAGCGATCAATCGGATCCGTCCGACGAAGACACCGACGTCCACCACAGGAGGACCCGAAGTCAATCGGCTCGACTGGCGGCAGCCTTCGAAAAACCGATGACAGAAGAGGAGGAAGACCTCTACTGGTCGGAGCAAGAGAGGCTGGCCGAAGACCAGACTCGGGCCTATCGCAGCCAGCGTAGACAAAGAAGCGCAAACGGCGCCAATGAGATCCACAATTTACGCGAATACATCGCAAAGACTGCAGCCGAGGTGAAAGCGGTAAAGTCGCAGATTCACCACGCAACTAGCACCGCTCCCGAGATCGACCTGCTCCTCGAAGAATTGAGGAAGACTCCGTTCACGTCTCGAATCACAGACGCACGAGTCTCGGATCCCGGGAAAATAAAGCTTCCCACCTACGACGGAACCACAGATCCGAAGGCACATATGCAATCCTTTCAGATTGCGATGGCTAGGTATAAACTTCCAGAGCGGGAAAAAGACGTCGGCTGCTGTCTCCTGTTCGTCGAGAACCTCAGAGGTGCTGCGCTCGAGTAGTTCTCACGCTTGAAAAGAAACTCCATCGGAAGTTTTCGACAGCTAGCTTCAGCCTTTCTGAAGCAGTTTTCCATGTTCATGGACAGGGAAACTTCCGACGTAGACCTTTGGAGCCTCATTCAAAAGGAAGACGAGCCGCTCCGCGACTACATAAAGAGGTTCAAACTGGTAATGTCCAGGGTAACAGGCCTCAGCGATAGAGTCGCCATCGACGCCCTGAGAAAAAACCTCTGGTACAAGTCGAAATTCCGAAAGTGGATTTCTCTGGAGAGACCGCGCACCATCATGGACACTCTCCAGAAGGCGACGGATTTCATCATCATGGAAGAAGATATGAAAGTCCTGGCGCAAAAGCACGGACCGCAGAAAGCATCCGGCAAGAAGAAAACCTCACGTAACGACAAGTACGTCCATCACGAGGGGGAAGACGTCCAAGGCGAGCATAATTACGCCGTCAACTCCGAGCAAGGGAGGACCGCCGGAAACACTTGGACGCGGAACTCGTACAAGGACAACTCCAGCTGCGAGTTCCACCAGACGAGAGGTCACTCTACCGCCAATTGCAAAGTTCTCGGCGCTAGACTCATTACAAAGCTGCTCGCCGGCGAGCTAGCAACGGTCAAAAGCGTGAAAGACCTGCTCTTAGATTCTGACCGTCCGCCGAAGACCGACGGAGCCAATCCCGAGAATAACGCTCCTGGAACTCAATCGGGCGAAAAACGCGGACGAAGACAAGATGGCGAAGGAAACAACAACAATCGCCAGAGGATCAACATGATCATCGGAGGATCGCACTTCTACCAGGACTCTGTTTTGTCGATCAAAGCCTATGGACGGAAAGCCGAAACAAGTCCCGGATGGTGCCCAGAAGACGACGTTCCCAATCACGCGATCGTCTTCGAGGAACAGGATACGGCCGGACTCGATAAACCCCACTATGATCCTCTGGTCATCGACTTGGTGATTCAAGATCTCGAAGTCGGCCGCATCCTCATCGACACAGGAAGCACGGTCAACATCATGTTCCGCGATACTCTCCAAAGGATGAACATACCCCTCGGAGAAGTCATCCCAGAACCAAGACCGTTGACTGGATTCTCGGGCGTCACCTCCATGACCCTCGGAAAGATCAGGCTCCCAGTCATGGCGAAAGAAGTCACAAAGATCGTCGAATTCGCGGTAGTGGATAACCCGGCTATCTACAACGCCATAATGGGGACTCCTTGGATAAACGCCATGAAGGCAGTCCCATCCACTTACCATCTCAGCGTCAAGTTTCCAACACCAACTGGAACGGCGGTCATCTGGGGAAGCCAAAAACAGTCGCGACTCTGCTTCCTGGCTGAACATAAATTGCGCAGTAATCGGAACGCCCCAGCGGCTAACCTGAAGCGAACTAAGAAGCATCCGAGTATCTCTGAGAACTCGGCAAAGGACGACTCGGATTCGTCCAAAAAGGCCACGACTCAGGATGATAAGCAAATCCTCGAGTCCATCGCCGACGGAACGGATAACCCAACTCCCGACGCGGCCACCGACTTAGCTAAGACAGTCGAAGCGCCGGAAGTCGTGGAGTAATAACATCCGCGATATAAGCAGAACTACGAGATGGCTTGATCCTCGCAAGAGGTACGTAGGCAGCTCGTCGAAACCCGACGAGTTCAGCTATCCCCCCCACCAAAAAGGGGGGGGGGAGATGGGAACGGATAATCTTCTACACCCGCAAAAACATTCTTTACATGTATTCTACATTCTTGAAACCTTTTATAAAGTCCTGAATTCGAACGCTTATCAAAAGCACAAATATTACGGAAAACGAAAATCGTATCTTTAAGGAACGCGAGACGTCGCAAGTTCCTGACCAGTTTCGATTCTCTATTCTCCTCCAAAAAACTCTGTCAAACAGTCTTTCCATGACTCTAAAAATCCCATTCTGTCGATTGGCCCCGACGGAAAAACATAGAAACGTTTCACTCAAATCAAATTCGTAGTCTGGCTTCCAACGAAGTCCTTTTGCATCCGACAAGGATATCATAGCGCGCTATACAAGAAATCCAAATTTTGGTTAGCTCTTCGTAAAGGAAGTAGCTCGACTCGTACCCAAACGAATCATATAAGCCGATAAGCACTTCGCGGATTCTAAAACGGTACGAGTCAGGTCGAAATCACAAACAAGCAAAACGAAAAGCCGATTTGTCATCGCATAGCTTCAGTCCGAAATTAGACCTAGGTTTTGCCCTAAACCCAGCCTTGCTGGTATCTAAAACATCTCATAGGCATAAGTATCCAGCATACGAGATCCCAAAACTTGCCTCTTATCGCTTATAAACCTAACGTTCGCTACAAAGTAACCTGCAGGTTAAGCGACAAAAAAAAAGAAAGAGCTCGAATACGAAGTGACTACGTGTATTCAAAGTCCTCTACACTTGGCGAAAGTATAAATCAAAACGCATGATTCATAAAAGTATTCATAATAGGGATTCAAAGGCCACCGACGGCCGATCCCGAAAAACATAAAGTCACGCAACCCCCTAAGGGTCGCAACACATACAAACAGCCCCACTTGGCTTATTACAAATTATAATCAAATGCAAGACAATCAGAAAAAGTTATTCCAAATGAGGAATCGGCTGGTCGACCTCTTCGCCCCCGTCACTTGCATTCGCATCTGCACCGGCATCCGCTGTATCTTCCGAGACTTGAATAGGATTCCACAATTCTCGAATTCTTCCTTCGATCGGAGGAACAGAGGATTCAGCGTTAGCACATACTCTCATCGAACCATCCATCGCGGCAAGTTCGCTGGAAAGCGAGAAACCCTCACGCTGCACCTTGTGAAGAGTACCCACCGAACCGCGACACTCGCGAAAATCACCTACGAAGTCTTGAGCCTCTTTGTACGCCTCAAATTCGGTAGAAAAGATTTCCGCCCGTCGATTCATTTCGGCAGCGGCTCTTCTCCGTCCTCTTCTCTCTGCACGAACGAGGGCTCGAGCTTGGACCTCGGCTTGCCGGCGGTTTCGCTCCTCAACCTCCGACCGATACTTGGCAAACTCCCTTTCGGTCTCCTCCGCTTTGAAGCGGGCCAATCGAGCAGTGCGGAAACTTCCGTCGATTGACGCATTCCATACTCTCACGGCCTGCAAAAAAGTCAAGGTCAAGCAAAAGGATAGGAAGAATTTGCTTAAGTGTCGGAAACAAACCTCGTTGACCAAACGAGCGCCTTCCGCTGTCACCTTGTCCCTCTCCTCGTTGTCCAAAGACTCGTCACGGGTAAAAGCCGGGGGGAGCTCATCAAAGAAGTCATTTGGAGGAGGGTTCGGACCGGAAGCACCCCCGCTCTCTGCGACAAAGTCGGGATCGTACCTCGACGGGTCGTTGTTTTCCGACGAGGCCTCGAAAGCGTTCCCTTTGCCCTTCGAAGATTTCCCCCTCCGCCTCGGAGGAGCAAACACGAAGGATCCATCATTGATGAGAGGTCGTGTACCGCCTCGCGATCGGTGAAGCGCGACCGCCTTTCGAATCCGGTCGAGATCGAAAGAATCCCAGGCACAGGCCCTTGACCTGAATATGTCTCTCTTGACGGTAAGATCGGAAGGGACGTGCGTAAGACACCTGTTCTCTGCGATAAAAAAAGGGCATATATGCATTCAGAATTCGCCTTTCGATTCCTAAAAAAAAAAAAAAAAAAAAAAAAAAAAAAAAAAAAAAAAAAAAAACTAAATTACGATAATCTTACCACGTCGGTACAACCACTCCGTCGGGAATAGATGAAGAAAGCCCTCCTCGACAGATTCTCCATCTATCCTCACAAAAAAGAAGCGATCAACGAAATCCTTAGCGTGCGAGGTAATTCCACGAATTACCGAGTGATCAGTCCTCGATTTCATGGCAAATATTTCATTGGTTCTCACGCTCTTGGAAAGCCACAGCCCTTCAAAGTCTGAAGGGCTAAGCTCCATTCCTAACTCGTAGCTCAGAATCACAACGCCAAGCCAGCTCTCTAGAGCCGGCACGTTCAACTGGCTGATTGAAATTCCGAAACGGTCGAGAGCTTGGACGATGACCCCGGGGATCGGGAACCATAATCAACATTGCGTCAGGAATGCCTCGTAACAAGTAAAGTAACCCTCCGGAGGGCGCTCTGGACTCTCATCCCCAAGAGGAATGCGAAACACGACTTTCTCCGGAACGTTATAAAACTTTCGAAGAATTCCAAGATACTCGGGAGATACCTCGCTCAGCGAATCAGCTTCCACACGCGCCTTCACAGGACGCCGGGGAATCGGAATCACAGGAAGAGGAGGATCAGAACCAAAGACAGCGTCATAGTACGCGTTCCTCTCAACCTCTGAAACCTCGGGCTTCGGAGCTTCCTCCTCGGCGTGGAAACTGTTTGAAGGAGAGCGAGACTGTCTCCTCGAGGATTTTGACCTTGAAGTCATTCTTTTCTTAAAGGTAGAGAGAGAATCTTTGAGGGAGAAATTAAATTAGGATTCTTGGGTGAAATAAGAATGGTAAAGGATTCACAAGTCTTTATAGGCATGAATTTTACTATTTACCCCGATCATCGGCACGATTTCGTCTCCATACTTTCCTCACAAACCATACAGCAAGCTAGGACCTACGATCGCTACGGCTCCTAGCTAGCTGGGGGGGCTAACTGTTGGGGTCAAAATCGGTCAAGACGAAATCGATGTCCGAAAAGTTCGGACAAAATACGAAAAATGTTAGAGAAGCGTTAGGAGAATAAGTTTCATTCTAGAAAACTCGGGAAAATGTTAAGACATTCCGAAATCAACGATTAGAAACATTCTCTACACGATAAAAATCTCCGAGAAGTAAAAAGAACGCAAAAAACTCGCACGAGTCGAAAGAAACGAGCGACGACCCTGGGCTGCCTCTAGGCGCCGGGCGCCTAGCGCCCGTGCTGCCTCTAGGCGCCGGGCGCCTAGCGCACGTGCTGCCTCTAGGCGCCGGGCGCCTAGCGCACGTGCTGCCTCTAGGCGCCGGGCGCCTAGCGCCCGTGCTGCCTCTAAGCGCCGGGCGCCTAGCGCCCGAGCTGCCTCAAGGCGCCGGGCGCCTAGCGCCCGTGCTGCCTCTAGGCGCCGGGCGCCTAGCGCCCGTGCTGCCTCTAGGCGCCGGTCGCCTAGCGCCCGAAGCCGCCTCTAGGCGCCGGGCGCCTAGCGCCCGTGCTGCCTCTAGGCGCTGGGCGCCTAGCGCCCGAAGCCGCCTCTAGGCGCCGGGCGCCTAGCGCCCGCGTTGCCTCTAGGCGCCGGGCGCCTAGCGCCCGTGCTGCCTCTAGGCGCCGGGAGCCTAGCGCCCGTGCTGCCTCTAGGCGCCGGGCGCCTAGCGCCCGTGCTTCCTCTAGGCGCCGGGCGCCTAGCGCCCGCGTTGGCCTCTAGGCACCGGGCGCCTAGCGCCCGTGCTGCCTCTAGGCGCCGGGCGCCTAGCGCCCGTGCTGTCTCTAGGCGCCGGGCGCCTAGCGCCCGTGCTGCCTCTAGGCGCCGGGCGCCTAGCGCCCGTGCTGCCTCTAGGCGCCGGGCGCCTAGCGCCATGCTAGCTCGAGTTATCGGACGGCTAGTCTTCGTGCGTAAGTTCCAAGTTCTCAAACCCCCAGAAATCGAAGTTTTGCAACTTTCTGAAATCCCGCAAACCAAACTCCTTTTCTTTCTCCTAGACTTCGGAAAACCCGTAAGACGTCAACGGATGGGAGAACTTCGTAGAAAGCGGCAACAGTTATCTAAAAACACCATTTGCCACATAAAAGAATCGAAGATCTTCCGAGAGACCCAATGTCCGAGTAGGAACGTTCTCTCGAGGAAATCGTAAAAATAACGGAAATCCGAGATACAGCCCAATGGGGACCAAACATGATCGGATAACCATTTTACGATTTTCTAAAAAGATAGATACGACAGTTTGCGATTATCTTTCTAAACAAGATAAATGTCAAATTTCCAAGAAGATAAACATCAAGTTTCCGAAAAGATAAATGTCAACTTTCCCGATAAACATGAAGGCCGACGAAAATGGAAAAAGCCCAGCTCACGCCGGCCCGTCAGGAATAGACCGTCATATGGGAGTATATAAGCAAGTCTAGGAGCAGAGGAAGGGGGATCCGAAAATCACAAGAAAAACTACTCTCAGAGCAACTTAGAACTTAGGCGTTTATTTCCTTTTTAGGGAGCTGCGACTCAATTAGGTTAGATCTAGGGTTTCAAGACTAGCGACGATCGACAGCTCTTGCGGCCGCGATCTCGACCTATTGTTCCAACGCTCTCCGCGAATTCGGAAATAAAATTCTTTCTTTTTTGCTCTCTTATTTTACGCATTCACTTTCAACTTAGCCTGTTTTAACTCTGTCGTGCGTGGCCCAGCAGATAGCCGGGATCCTCCGGGAAAACTAGGTCAACTTAGTTTTCCTACGTTTTTACTTAGCAATATTTGACGGTGCGAATTTCGGTTCCCACAAGGTTCTAAGGAAATCGCAGAGGATCAATGGCGAAACAGAGAGATGAAAGTTAAAAAAAAAAGCGAAGTAAAATAAAGGAGTGGAGGAGAAGTTACCTTGGGAACCGAGTGGAGGCGTGGAGAATATGGAGCGTGGCAGTTAATGCTCATCGCTTTATATCACATCCAGTCCCGAGTCTCGGAATAAATATTTCAAAACTTCTTTCATCCGAATCGTCGATTTCAACAAAAGAAATCTCAACCGTCAGATCAAGCGAATAATATCTTCTATAAAGATACCGCGTAATCATTATCTCAACAGTAAAGATTGAGGTCCGGCGGCTTTAGGTTAAGCTTCCGAGTAAAAGAGATCTTATCTCGAAAGCTTGGGGGCAACTGTTGGCCCCAAATATGGCCGATTAGCTAACGGAGGAACCTAAATATGTGTTGGGCCGAGATAAAGCCCGATGCGTATTAACCAACTCAGCTAAGATTCAGCACGGAGCTGGAGGCTGGAAGCTAAGGATAATCTCCAAAGAGATCACGTAAAAAAGGAGGCTCACATCACAACTGAAGGAGCGCAGGACCCGGTCAATAGGGAGCTGTAACGAGTTCCTCAACTAAAGGAGAAGATCTCGGAGTTCTGTTAGAGACAATCAAGAGAAAGTCCGAAGCTATTTAAAGGAGATCTCGAAGGTCAAAAAAGGATCACGTCATTCCGTCTTATTTCACACAAGTTCTAAGATATTTATCATTTCCTTTGTAATCACTTGTTCAACATCTTTTGTAACATTCACATTCAAATCATCAATAAAAAGTATCTATTCGTTCTTTAAGCTCTTTACGGGATTCAGCCCACGAAGTTCCTTGTACCTTCTTTTGACCTAACCTGAAACCTGAGGGTGAAACCTTGTCTCTCACAGCCGCCGCCATCAAATCCCAGGTTCTAGCCGATTTCGTGGCTGAATTCTCCCCCTCTACGCTTCCAGACCCAGATCTAGAAGCTACACTACGAGGAAAAGAAGCAGAGAAAGGTCAATGGACCCTGCACGTGGACGGTTCCAGCAACGTAAGAGGTGCAGGGGTAGGAATGGTTCTAACCTCCCCTACAAGAGATTCGGCCTCAAGGGTTGTACGTTGCAACTTCAAAGTAACCAACAACGAAGCAGAATACGAGGCTTTGATAGCAGGTCTAGCGTTAGCTAGAGAAATGGGAGTAGAAGACATCCAGGTCTTCGGTGACTCGCAGCTCATCATCAGCCAAGTTCAAGGGGATTATCAAGCCAAGGACCCGAGCATGGTCAGGTACCTATCGGTGGCCAAACGTCTCCTAGACCAATTCACAAGCTGCAAGCTTACTCAGATACCTAGGAAACCAAATTCCCAAGCCGATGCTCTAGAAAACCTAGGTTCCACCTTGGAAAATAAGGAACATATGAGTATCCCCTTGTTGGTCCTACAATGGCCAGCAACCCAGAAAGAGGCGGAGCCAGAAGAAGTGGCAGTAGTAGACGAAGGAGAAACCTGGATGACCCTGATCACTAACTATCTGAGGAACGATGTCCTACCTGAAAACCGAGAGGAGAGCCGCAAGATCAAGAGGCAAGCAGCCAGGTACTGCATTTCGGAGGGAAAGCTATACAGAAGGTCCTTCTCAGGACCCTATCTACGATGCCTATCCCCTAGAGAAGCCGCACGAATATTGGAAGAGCTCCACGATGGGGAATGCGGTTCACATTCCAGTGGACGAAGCCTGGTTCTCAGAGCAAGGAGGGCCGGTTATTATTGGCCCACTATGGCGAAGGACTCCCTCAAACAGGCTAAAACCTGTAGCCAATGCCAAAAACACGCCCCAATCTCCAACTTACCACCAGAGAACCTGAAATCCCTAAGCTCCCCTTGGCCCTTTCGCAAATGGCGCATGGACATCGTGGGGAAATTCCCAATGGCGCCGGGGCAAAAGGTTTTCCTCCTAGTAATGACGGATTACTTCACAAAGTGGGTAGAAGCCAAAGCCTTGGCGAAAATCACGGATCTCCAGATCAGGAAATTCATCTGGACGAACATAATAACCCGCTTCGGAGCATCTCAGGAGATTGTCACCGACAATGGACCCCAGTTTACCAGCAACGACTTCCAAGACTTCTGCAAAGAATGGGATATCAAACTCTCATACTCAGCACCGAGACACCCCCAGTCGAACGGACAAGCAGAGTCAACCAACAAAACGATGGTGAACATGCTCAAAAAACGTTTGGAGAAGGCTCATGGGCGATGGGCAGAAGAGCTACACGGAGTTCTCTGGGCCTATCGGATAACTCCGAAGACGGCTACCCAAGAAACCCCTTTCTCACTCGTCTATGGCACCGAATCAGCAATACCAACCGAGGTGCATGTTAAGACCACGATCTCCAACATCCTAACTCCCAAGGAGAACGATGAGCTGATATACCTAAGCCTAGACCTACTAGACGAGAAAAGAGAAGCAGCCCTCCTAAGGAACGCATCGTACCAAATGAAAGTAGCCAAGAGTTACAACAAGAAGGTGAGATCCAGAACCTTCCAAGAAGGAGACTGGGTCCTAAGGCGAGTTTGTAATCATACGAAAGACAAATCAGCCGGAAAACTTGCCCCCGGATGGGAGGGGCCCTATCAGGTAATAAGGGTGCAAGGGGCAGGAGCCTATAAGCTGCAAGACAGCACAGGCAAGGTCCAACCCAACTGCTGGAACGCCTTGCACCTCAAATTATATCACTTCTAAAGGCAAGATCTTCGGATTAAGCTCTACATATACTATTATATATTTAAGTATTTTGGTCTTCTTACTCCTATGTATAACGAGAACGTCTTCGGACTAGGCCTACAAAATACATTTGGTTTCGACTAAAGGGAGTTAAGGGAACACCAATATACTTAAAGGGGCATATTAGCTGGATCGGGACCTTCAGGACCTTAGATCTTAGCTAGCCCCCTAGCTGGTGAGGCTACTCACCATAGGTGCAGACATATATGGAGGAGGTATGATCAGCCCTGAGCCGATGTATGCACGATAGGGCCCCGCGTAAAGGCCTATAGCCAAGAATTATGCGGGGACCACGTACTAGTGCCACTCAAACCATTGTGAAAAACGCTATAAGCTAAACGCACGCTGGGGGCATGACGTACACAACCAAGTACTGTAATCAGATTCTGGCGGCTGATATGCAGGGAGCAAAGTGCAAATAACCGGTTAAGCACAAACAATTTAATACCTATCCAGACGTGGAAGGTAGTGTGTCTGGGTTGAAAGAACCTTGCGGGGGGACCCACCCCAGACCACAGTAAGTATGAGAGTGATCTTTCTGCAGAAAGGTAGAGTGCATCATTGAGATTTTCGAGAATGGCTTATGCCCACGGGTAGCACAGTGCGACTTCTCAATTTAGATCGAGAGTGGCGCGTCTCCGGGCAGCAGAGAGCGATCAAAAAGACTCCCCAAAAGCATAGAAGTCCAGAGACCTTCGGGTCCAAAGACCAATGGGTCTAAAGACCTTCGGGTCCAAAGACCTAAGGGTCCAAAGACCTTCGGGTCCAAAGACCTAAGGGTCTAAAGACCTTCGGGTCCAAAGACCTTCGGGTCCAAAGACCAAAGGTTCAAAGACCTAAGGGTCCAAAGACCTAAGGGTCCAAAGACCTTCGGGTCCAAAGACTTTCGGATCCAAAAACCTTCGGGTCCAAATACCTTCGGATTCAAAGAACCTAAAGGTTCCCAAGACCTAAGGATCCAGAGAACCTCAAGGTTCCCAAGACCTAAGGGTCCAGAGAACCTCAAGGTTCTCAAGACCTAAGGGTCCAGAGAACCTCAAGGTTCTCAAGACCTAAGGGTCCAGAGAACCTCAAGGTTCCCAAGACCCAAGGGTCCAGAGAACCTCAAGGTTCCCAAGACCCAAGGGTCCAGAGTACCTCAAGGTTCCCAAGACCCAAGGGTCCAGAGTACCTCAAGGTTCCCAAGACCCAAGGGTCCAGAGAACCTCAAGGTTCCCAAGACGTAAGGGTCCAGAGAACCTCAAGGTTCCCAAGACCTAAGGGTCCAGAGAACCTCAAGGTTCCCAAGACCTGAAGGTCCAGAGAACCTCAAGGTTCCCAAGACCTGAAGGTCCAGAGAACCTCAAGGTTCCCAAGACCTGAAGATCCAGAGAACCTCAAGGTTCCCAAGACCTGAAGGTCCAGAGAATCTCAAGGTTCCCAAGACCTGAAGGTCCAGAGAACCTCAAGGTTCCCAAGACCTAAGGATCCAGAGAACCTCAAGTTTCCCAGGACCTAAGGGTCCAAAGAAATTCAAGGTTCCCAAAACCTAAGGGTCCAGAGAACCTCAAGGTTCCCAAGACCTAAGGGTCCAGAGAACCTCAAGGTTCCCAAGACCTAAGGGTCCAGAGAACCTCAAGGTTCCCAAGACCTAAGGGTCCAGAGAACCTCAAGGTTCCACGACATCCGGGTCAAGAACCTCAAGGTTCGAAGATCCTCAGAATAATCGAAACCCCCGGGTTCAAAGCAAGGCCTCAGGGCCCAGGTAAGGAACCTAAGGGTCACAGATCCTAAGAACTCTCGAGATTCGAGGATCCGAGAACCTAAGGGTTCAAACCAGACGGGAACTCACTAGTTCCCAGCAACGATCTTACATCCCTAAAACTAAAACTCGCGTTTTACAAACAGGATTACAAGATCAAATGCTTTGATATTTTCATATCCTCGATCCAATCATTAAACAGTACTCCAATCTTAGACGACGATTCTCCACGAGGATCATCTAATCGAGCAACTACGGCTCAAAAACTGTAAGCACATCTACCAAGAAGCAGTGCAAGATTCGAAGAAACAAAAGACGGAGTTAAAGCAAAAACCAATAGATATTATTAAGAGTTCTTATTCGGAGGAAAGAAAGCTACTAAAAATCTAAAGAGAAAGACGACAGCATAAAGCAAGAAAAACATAAATATTGATAGCTGGTCAGAGATGCGGCTCCCGGCGAAAAGAAGGGAAAGCACCAAGTCCACCATCATCGCTCCACGAATTCCGGATCGGACCTCCAACAGGCCCCCATCGGCCGGGTCCTCCGAACAGCCCACGTTGGCCAACACTCCTTGCCGACCACTCTCTCACGAGATCCCAGCGAGCCTGCTCCCGAGCCCTCTGCACGATAAGAGCCTGGTTAGAGATCGCTTCCCGAAGCTGCCTCCAAAGAAAAAGAATCTCTTCATGCGGGGGAACGCGCCGACCTAAGCTAGGGAACCGATCCCTGCTAGCGTCCCTCGGAGCCAAAGAAGCCGTTGCCGGAGGGACATAAAGAGATGAATTGCGAGGTCTTCTCCTCTAAGGCCTGGCCCTGCAATACTCTTCGCACACTGACAATATCGACGCCGTAGGGATCCCACCTGGAAAATCAAGACCCCATCAAGCCACGGCTATGGCAGAAAGAAAAAGTGAGAGAAATTCCATTACCCCAAATACGGCTATGACGCAGCGATATCGAATGCATCAAAAACAGAATCCAGCGAAAGCGCCTAGGAATACCTCGCGCCAACTTCGCCAAAGTCTCACCAGCCTGGACGACCGGTCGAGCCACCTCTGCAGAAAAAAAAACTCCAAAGTAATTCAGCAAGCACAATACTCATGTCTGGGAAAATAGAAACAACTCACCCACTGAACGCCAGAAGCAAGGATAGCTGGGAACACCGTCGACCTTCATGAACATATATCTCCTATCCCAGAAATCGTTCGAAGGGAAGCTACCACGAATGCCCCGAGGAGGCTCATCCACTAAAGGTTCACCATCACGGGACCATATTTGGTAGAAGCCTTTCTTACTCGACAAGGAAACAAAGGAGTAAGAATATAGGACTTCAGACAATCCAAAAGGAATACTGTGGAGTTCTCCTAACACTTGGATAGTCATTAAAGTACGCCATGTAGCAGGCGTACACTGCGAAGGGGAACATCCAAAGTACGACGCCACTTCCGCTATCAAAGAAGGGATCCCTCCTCTAAAGCCAGCCTCCAAATAAGCCTCAAAGATTGCTATCTCGCCCCTTCCTCCATCAGGAGCTCGTTCGAACTCTCCCGCACACCTGATCCCCATCGTACCGGGCAAGGAATATCTACGGCGGATCTCCATCAAATCACCTTCCTTGATATCGGACTTCGGACCATCTTCATCTTCATTCAAAGCATCGAAGGAGCAAAAGCGACGAGGGCGAGCAGGAGCCATGGGAACCCCTTCATCATCTGTTCCCGAAACCACGCTGGGTGTTAGGACTGGGGAATCAAATGGATCACCAAACAAGCGACGGGGCCTGACATGTCCCCCAACACTGGGGGTAGGGAACGATTTCGTGAAGGTCGTGTTGTGATATTTTTGTGTAGGGTCATTTTAGTACTACGGAACACTGGAAGACTATTAAGTTTTATGTTTATATGCGTGTTTAGAGAATAGAAATTGAGGCGAAGAGATGTATTATTGAGTATGTTTGGCGTTACAACGTATCGGGTGTATAAACCCTAGTTTTCTAGCCTAACTCTATAATCTCTAAGCCCCAAAGTGTCGATCCCTTATTCTAGGGTTTGGGTTCCCCTTTTATAGTTGATGTAAGTCGGTTAATCTTGGGCGGCTTCTATAATATTCGGGAATATATTAGTTTCCCCTTGATTTGGGAAACTTCCATATTCACGCGGAGGATTGGTTCCTTGGTCCTCACGGCAAGGGCCGGGCCTTGGTTCCTCGATACAGGGACTGGACCCTGGGTACTTGTCGAATGGAGATCGGGCCCTGGTGCCAACTGGTGGAAATGGGTCCTTTAAGTTGATGAGGGACCCTGGGTCCTTTCCAAACGAGGGCCCGGAAGTCGAGACCCCTTCGGAGGCTGGAGAAACTTCTAGCCTTGGATATTTTTCCCCAACAGGTCGGAGCGTTCGACATCTGCTTCCAATAAGGAGGATAGGGTAAAACCTAAGTTTGTGTCATCTAAAGGCATCGGAGCATCCAAATATATACCCGGAATAACTTTCCATTTTTGCCGTATAAATGGAAAGAAGAAAAGGGGAAAGGCAAAAAGATTTGGAAAATAATCATAAGTCCCGGCAAATTTCCAAAATTGTCTCCAAAACATTCCACCGACCTACCACCTTTGCGACCGGGCCGCGGTTCCTATTTTCTTTAAGGACCGTTCCATCCAAGCGATTGTATCCCAAAACAATTTCGTGTTTCGCCTAGATTCCAACCCTTCTCCTGCTTGTAGAAATGACGCTAAGGTCCAAGACTACGCGTTATCCCTTGATCTCTACGAATCAATCAAGGAATAAGGGGCAAACTGTTGCGAAAAAATATCCAAGGCTAAAGGTTTCTCCAGCCTCCGAAGGGGCCTTGACTTCCGGGCCCTCGCTTGGAAGGGACCCAGGGTCCTTCCTCTACTCAAAGAACCAATCTCTACTAGGAGGCACTAGGATCCGATCTCCATTAGTAATATCCTGGGTCCAGTCCCCGCAGCAAGGAACCAAGGCCTAGCCCCTGCCGCAAGGAATAAGGATCCGATCCTCCGCACCAATATGGAAGTTTCCCAAATCATGGGGAAACTAGCATATTCGCAAATATGTTAAAGTTCGCCCTACTTCAGCCGACATATATCAACTATAAAAGGGGAACCCAATCCCTAGAACAAGGGATCGACACTTTGGGGCTTAGAGACTAGAGAGTTAGGCGATAAAACTAGGGTTTATACAATCCAAACGTTGTAATCCCGAATACGCTCAATAGTACACGTCTCTTTGCCTCAATTTCTCTTCTCTAAACACATAAACACTCATAAATCTGTTAGTCCTCCTGTGTTCCGTAGTACTAAAAGGACCCTACACAAAAATACCATAACAGTTGGAATCGTATTCATGTGCCATCGTCACGTAGTTGAGTTACTCCCCTCCTTCTAGCGCCAAACTGTTATGGTATTTTTGTGTAGGGTCGTTTTAGTACTACGGAACACAGGAGAACTAATAGATTAGGCACGGATTTGTATGTGTTTAGAGAACAGAAATCGAGACAAAGAGATGTATTATTGAGTATCTTTAGCGTTACAACGTTATGGGTGTATAAACCCTAGTTTTTTAGCCTAACTCTCTAATCTCTAAGCCTCTGAATGTCCATCCCTTCTTCTAGGGTTCGGGTTCCCCTTTTATAGTTGATATAAGTCGGCGTAAGGTAGGGCGAACTCTTCCATATCCGAAAGATAGAAGTTTTCCCGTAGCTGGAAAACTTCCATAATATTACGAGGGGTCGGACCCTGGTTCTTCTCGGCAGAGGCTAGGCCCTCGTTCCTCTTCGTGGGACTGGACCCTGGACCTTATTTGAATCTTGGAGCTTCCTAACATAGATTGACCTTTATGTAGAGGAAGGACCCTGGATCCCTTCCAAACGAGGGCCCGGAAGTCGAGGCCCCTTCGGAGGCTGGAGAAATCTTCAGTCTTGGATATTTTTCCCCAACACTCATATGTTCCTTAGCTTCCAAGGCGGAACCTAGGTTTGCTAGAGCATCGGCTTGGGAATTTTGTTCCCTAGGTATCTGAGTAAGCTTGCAGCTTATGAATTGGTCTAGGAGACGTTTGCCACCGATAGGTATCTGATCATGCTCGGGTCCTTGGCTTGATAATCCCCTTGAACTTGACTGATGATGAGCTGCGAGTCACTGAAGACCTGGATGTCTCCCCCCCCCCCCATTTCTCTAGCTAACGCTAGACCTGCTATCAAAGCCTCGTATTCTGCTTCGTTGTTGGTTGCTTTGAAGTTGCAATGTACAGCCCTTGAGGCCGAATCCCCTGTAGGGGAGGTTAGGACCAATCCTACTCCTGCACCTCTCACGTTACTGGAACCGTCCACATGCAGGGTCCATTGGCCTTTCTCTGCTTCTTTTCCCTGGAGTGTGGCTTCTAGATCTGGGTCTGGAAGCGTGGAGGGAGAGAATTCAGCCACGAAATCTGCTAGAGCCTGAGATTTGATGGCGGCGGCTGGGCGAAAGATCACGTCATACTCTCCCAACTCTACGGCCCATTTCGCCAACCGTCCTGATACCTCAGGTTTGTGAAGGACCGCTTTGAAGGGGAATGAAGTGACTACCACGACTTGATGGGCCTGGAAGTAGGGACGTAACTTCTGGGCCGCGACTACTAGGGCGAGGGCTAGCTTCTCCAGTTGGCTGTAGCGAGTCTCCGCGTCTAGCATGGACTTGCTAACATAGTATATGGGGTATTGTCTCCTCTTTTCTTCTCTTACAAGGACCGCGCTAACTGCGTGCTCGGACACAGCTAGGTAGAGCAGTAAGACTTCTCCTTCCAGGGGTTTAGATAGGAGTGGTGGAGTAGTGAGGTAGGCCTTGAGGTCAGATAACGCGGCCTCGCACTTCTCTGTCCACTTAAAGTCCTTGGGACTCTTTAGCGTTTCAAAGAAGGCTTGGGACTTGTCGGAAAGCCTGGAGATGAACCTGCTGAGGGCTGGCATCCTCCCTGTCAGTTTTTGAACCTCCTTGCCGTTCCGTGGGGGAGGAATTGCCTGGATGGCCCTTATTTGCTCTGGATTTGCTTATATGCCCCTGTGGGTGACTATGTATCCCAAAAACTTCCCGGAGCTTACTCCGAACGAGCATTTAGAGGGGTTGAGCTTCATGTTGTATCTTCTTAAGGTGGCAAACGCTTGCTGAAGATGTGAGATATGATCTTCCGAGTCCAGGGACTTTACCAGCATGTCGTCGATGTAGACTTCCATGGTCTGGCCTATCTGATTGGCAAACATCATGTTGACTAGCCTCTGATAGGTGGATCCAGCATTCTTCAGTCCGAACGGCATGACCTTATAGCAGTAGATGCCCCTAGAGGTCATGAAGGTCTTCTCTTGATCGTCGGGATGCATTAGGATTTGGTTGTATCCCGAGAAGGCATCCATGAAGCTCATTAGTTGGTGTCCGGCAGTAGCATCAACCAGCTTGTCTATATGAGGCAGGGGGAATGGATCCTTCGGACAGGACTTGTTGAGGTCCGTGAACAGACTCTCCACTTTACGTTTTTCTTTTTCACAACCACCACATTGGCGAGCCAGTCAGGAAATTGTACCTCTCATATGAATCCCGCGTCGAGCAGGTTTTTTACCTCCTCGTTAATGATTTCATCCCTTTCGGGAGCGAACTTCCTCCTTTTCTGTCTGACCGGAGGATGCTCGGGATTCACTTAGAGCTGCTGCATGATGATATCGGGGTCGATTCCGGGCATGTCCTCGTGGGACCACGCGAAACAATCGGAGTTGGACCTTAGGAAGTCAATCAACCTTCGCCTCATGTCTTGCGGCAGTTTAGAGCCTATCTTGAGGTTTCGTTCTGAGTTCCCTTCTACCAGAGGGACCTCATCCATGTCTTCAATCTCGGATTCTTCGGCATGAGGAACTAGAGGTTGCTTTTGTAACTGCTATAAGGCTTGGGTCTTTCCCTTCAAGGTGGTTTGGTAGCAGGATCTAGAGTTCTCCTGGTCCCCTTTGATGACCTTTACGGCCAAGGAGTAGGAAATTTAACCAATTGATGAAGGGTTGTTGGCACGGCTCCCATGTTGTGGATCCAGGGCCTCCCTAGTATCACGTTGTAGGATGACGGACAGTCGACGACCAGGAACTTGGTGGTTTGGTTTATCCCTTCAGCATAGACTGGGAAGAGGACATCTCCTTTGGTTTGCTTCACCTCTCCACTGAATCCTACGATTGGGGTCGCTTTCCTGGTTAGTGTCTTAGGATCCAGCCCTAAATCCATGTAGGCCGAATGGAAGATAATGTTGCTGGAGCTTCCATTGTCCACCAGTATCCGCTTAACCAAACAATTGGCTATAACTAGTGAGATGACGTGGGCGTCATTATGGGGAGCGAGGACCCGTTCCTGCTCCTTCGCGGTGAAGCTAATCTCATCCGTTCCCAAGAATGGGCGCTTGGGAACCTCGGTCTCTTGACCGTTTCTAGCGTTGCGGGTGCTCCTTTTGGCTGCAGCGCTACTGATTCCGCTCACTTGTGGCGGAGGTAATGCAGGAATAACATCGTTGGGGAGAGCGGGACCTTCCCTGTTGAGGAGGTCCTTTGCTTTATCCGAGAGGAACTCCCTAAGGTAGCCCTTCTTGAGAAGTTCGGCTACTTCCAGCCTCAAGGCTATACAATCTTCAGTGGTGTGACCATAATCATAGTGGAACCCACACCATCTTTTAGGGTTCTGGTTAACGTCAGGGGACCTCATTTTAGGTGGCCACTTAACTTGTGGGCCCATCTGTTTCAAGACTCCGACGAGCTCTGGTTTGGATATTGCGAGGTGAGAGATACTGGGCCAAGTAGAAACCATCATTCCTTCAGATCGGGGTAGAGGGCGATGCTGGTTTCTGCCCCTGCTCTGGTTGGTGGATTCTCGGGAAGGTCGAGGTCGGATGGTCTCGTCACGCTCGTCCTTCGAGGACCTGGAGGACTTCTGATCATATTTGGAGGAAACCTTGGCCCTGCTCACGACGTCTTCTTCCCACCTTACTTGGGCCCAAGCGCGGGATAGTACATCCGCCATGTCTCCGCATCTATACTTCGTTAGCTCCTTGTAGAGCTCTCCCTCCGGAAGCAGACCCTTCTTGAAGGCTGAGACGGCTGTATCGGCATTGCACTCGGGAATAGAGACCTTCTCCTGGTTGAAATGAGCTATGTAGGAACATAGGGACTCGTTTATGTATTGCTGAACCTCGTAGAGGTCATCCGATCTCTTCTCCAGATGGCGGCTGCTTGCGAATTGCTCCACGAACTTGTCGTTGAGGGCGGCGAAGGACGCTATGGACCCCGTGGAGAGGTTGATATACCATTGGAGGTCAGGACCGGTCAAGGTTGATCTAAAACCCTTGCACATGGTAGCCTCCCTCGCTTCTTTTGGAATAGCCACGGCTATCATGCGCTGCTTATACTGGGCTATGTGATTGTCAGGATCTCTGGTTCCCTCATACATCTTAATGCTCGGGAAGGAGAATTTGTGAGGCAACTCGACTGAAGCAATCTCTTTCACGAAAGGTGTGTTAGAGTATGACCTAGGATCGCTTCTCCGGATAGGGGGAGCTACTCCGGGCAGCCTTTCCACCATGGATTGGATGGTGCCGAATCTTTCGGATACCACCCTCTCTAGGTAGGCGGCTAGAGCTGGATCTGAGATCTCGGGATGGTCGGGTGAGTATTCTTCGTCCTCTGTATCGGAGTCGTCCTCCTCTCCTTCCCGGGTTGCGTCTCGAGTAGCTTCTTGGTCGCCGGATCCGTCGTCGGGCTGCTGAGGCGTCTCCTCGTCGTCGCTTGGGGTGTTAAGTGAAGCCATAGGTCGGACTCTGGTTCTGAACCATTTTCGCTTGTTCCCAATTGCCCCGAGGGACTGGTTTTCTCGTCGGAGAGCGAGGTTTTCGGCTTCCATAGCGTCTAGCTTCTCGACGCTTTGCTGAAGCTGCTTGGAGTGTTCCCCAAGTTGATCTTTTAGGTACTGAACTTCCTAGACAAGTTCCAGACCTGCAGGTGCGGTTTCCTGATCCTTGTGAAGGTCGGTGATTTGACTCTGAAGAGTTTCGAATCGGCTGAGAAGCTCCTTCTCCTTCGGGGTCATTTCGGCTTGGTTGGAATCGTCGTCCTGTGCCATCATCACGTAGTTGAGTTACTCCCCTCCTTCTAGCGCCAAACTGTTATGGTATTTTTGTGTAGGGTCGTTTTAGTACTACGAAACACAAGAGGACTAATAAATTTGTGAGTGTTTTGAGAAGAGAAATCGAGGCAAAGAGATGTATTATTGAGTATCTTTAGTGTTACAGCGTTTTGGGTGTATAAACCCTAGTTTTCTAGCCTAACTCTCTAATCTCTAAGCCTCTGAATGTCGATCCCTTGTTTTAGGGTTTGGGTTCCCCTTTTATAGCAGTCGTATGTCGGTCAATCTTGGGTGGCCTTCGTAATATTCTCGAATATATTACTTTCCCCTCGGTTTAGGAAACTTCTATATTGATGCGGAGAGTCGGACCTTGGTTCCTTTCGGCAGGGACTAGACCCTGGTGCCTCTTTGTGGGGATTGGACCCTGGACCTTATTGATAGATATTGAATCTTGGAGCTTCCTAGCATAACTTGGTCCCTTGAGCAGAGGTTAGACCCGGGATCCTTCCTAGATGAAGGCCCGGAAGTCGAGGTCCCTTCGGAGGCTGGAGAAATCTTTGGCCTTGGATATTTTTCCCCAACAGTGTGACCCAGGTTGTTGTGTCTGGAAACCAGTCTACATCCCTTACCTGAACAGATGAGGAAAATGACACTGAGGATGAGACCTCAGCCTTTTACCAAGCTCCATAGAGGTACTCCTACACCTTACCATTGTATATACCATCGTTCATTTGCATTTACATTTCTTTTGAGTATCTTTCTCCACTTAAATGTGGGGGAGGTATATTTTGCTGATGATTTTGTGTTTTATGTCATGAGTATGCATTGTAGATAGTTATTTGCATAAAAAATTGAAAATTTTGAAAAATACAAAAAGAATCATGTAGTTGCATCACTTGCATTCTTAGGATTGAGTCTAGAGCATATAGTTGCATTCATGCATTGGGAGCAAACCTTATAAAGGGCATTTGTCTTGAACTTAAAATGGCACCCTAGTTAAACATATCAAATAGCTTAAGCATCTCTTTAAAGCCTTGAATGCTTCGAGCCTTGAAAACTCTTCGTGAAACATGTTTGCTTGCTTAAGATTGGCATTGTTCTTGAAACCAGCTCCAATCTGAACTTTGGCTTAATGAACCTAATCTCTCTTGCATATGGGCACTTGCATACTTGATCATGGATTTCATACACATTTGGGTTATCTTATTCCATTTTACCACTCTTTGTTAACCCAAATGGCACTTCCACCCTTGAACCCTAGCCATTCTTTTGAGACCAAATGTTGATTTGCATGAGTTAGGCCTCTTTTGATAGCTTGTCATGTGCAAAATCTTGAGAGTATTGGAGGCGACATAGATTTGTTCTCATCTCTTGCTAGCATAGGAACATCATTTGAGCTAGCATCTAGGATGGTGAGTGGGTTTATGTGCTCTATTAGTTTAATGTCTTGGGTTTGGGATGTGAGAAAGATGAGAAAGAAAAAAAAATGTCATGAGAAAAGAAAAGCCATAGGGACTTAGAATAAAAAGAAAAGAAAGCTCTAGATTGTATTGTTTGAGGTCTTCTTTTAATCAAAAAAAAAAAAAATCAATAAGATAATGGGGAAGGGTAAGGAAAGAGAGTTTGAGCTAAGTAACATGAAAAGAATGTCCCTAGTGGTTGAGTTAAAAGAAAAAGAGAGTTGTTCATTGGGTGAGTGATGTGAGAAAGTTTTATTATTGGTTATGGGATGATGTAATATCTGGGTAGAACTTGTAATCACTTAGGAAAAGGGTAGAATGATGAGAATGGATCTATGTATGCATGAATTGCTTTTAGTCTTAGATAAATTTTGCATAATGATCAAGCTATTTGTTTTTGAGTGATAACCACCTTGAAATGATGCATTTGAATCCCCCTCTTCATTCACATTAGACCATTTGCTTACCTAGCCAAATGATTGAGATCATGTGCCCATTTGTGAGAATTCATCTTGTGTGTGTGTGTGTGTGTGTGAATCAATGTGAGGGCTGGTTAAGAGGACTTGTTGGTTGATGAGTATTGCATCTTGTGTAGAGGCATAAGAGTAATGATAGGCCTAGAGAAGCTATAGTATAATAAGAGAGTGTGCTCATGCTATTTGCTAAGTTTTTTTAGGATGTTAAGTTGAGTGCTATGAGTGTTTCTTTTGGTAATAAGCTCCCATCTTTGTAAATCTCCTCCTTGTGTTTTTGGAGAGTTTACTTGAGGGCAAGTAAAGGACTAGTGTGGGGGAGTTGATGTTGGGCCCAAATATGGCCCACTAGCTAACGGCGGAACCTGAATGAGTTCTGGGCCAAGATTAAGCCCAATACATATCAGCGGCCTCAGCTGGAGCTCAGCGCGGAGCCAAAGGCAGAAAGCTAATCACAATCTCTGGAGGTCACTTCGAAGAGGAGGCTGACATCACAGACAGAAAGAGCGCATGACCCGGTCAACAGGGAGCTGTTGTGAATTCCTCAACAGAAAGAGAAGATCTCGGAGATTAGTTAAAAGCAATCGGAGGAAGGTTCGAAGCTATAAAAAGAGGACCTCGAAGACCAAAAGGGGATGATGCCATATTTTCGATTACACACCAATTATATTATCTCTTTCATATCTTGTAAACATTCTCAGACGATCTCTTTCGTTTTCTCTGTAATTCTTGTCATTCAAATCATCAATAAAAAGTACTCATTCATCTTTAAATCTCTTTACGGGATTCAGCCCACGAATCTCCTTGTACCTCCTCTTGACCTAACCTAGAATCTGAGGGTGAAACCTTGTCTCTCACAATTGGCACCGTCTGTGGGGACAATTAATCGAATCCCTTTCTCCAAAGCTTAAAGATGAACCCACTCGATGGAACTAATCCATCTAACCCCGATCAATCGAACCTGAGCAATAGCTCACCGAATCGCACTGCTTCGGGGGCAAATAACCCGAGAGCCACCGGAGGGACCAACTCTGGGTCCTCAGTCCTCAATAACCCATCGCATCAATCCGCTCCGAACCAAACGGAAGCTCAGCTTTCCGAGATCCGGCAGATGATGCTCCAGTTAGTAGACAAAGCTCAACAAACCGAGCGAACGGTGCAACAGCTAGCCGAACGACAGCAACAGTTCGAAGAGATAACCAGATCTCAATCCACAACAACCCAACCGTCCGTCCACCAGGGAAGATGGATCACGTTCCATGAACGATTAGCTGACCCCTCCTTCCCTCGAGAGCGTCTGAACTTCTCCCCTGATAGCTCTGGAGCGAATGGTCAGGAACCTGCTTTCCAAACGCCTCGCGCCAGGACAGCTCCTACGTTTGTCCCACCAGTCATCAGTACCATGGGGAGCAACGTAGCGACAACGAGCTCCGCGCCTGATCGAAACACCGCTGGGAGCACACGATTGCCTCCACCGCCACCTCCTTCGGGGTCTGGAGCAGGAACCAACATTCCGTCCGGGGGCAGAACATCAGCTCCGGTGTTTCAAACTAGGGTTTCAACCCCAAGTACCGACGGACTTCAAAGAACGGATGCTGATCCTGCAACTATCCGCACTAATCTCGCTCGGAACCTAAGGGCGAATGAACGACATGTTTCACCAGCTACCTGGGAAAACGATCGAGCTAGATTCCGCCAGGAACCTATGCGCCGAGTACCCGAGAATGATCCGAATGTCCTTCCCTTCAAAGGACCTGACGCGATTCGCAGATACATGGAGCGAACCCACGCAGCTCTCCAAAAATTGGGAGCTCAAGTTCACAAAGCAACGAGCTCAGCTCCCGAAATCGAGAGCCTAATCAAGGAAACTCGTGGAACTCCGTTCACTGATAGAATTGCTAACTCTTACATAAGAGACACTCGAAAAATTAAGATTCCCGAGTACGATGGGAACGCAGACCCAAAGGCTTATTTAAGAGCCTTCCAGCTAGCCATCGTTAAAGCTCACTTCACGATGGAAGAATGCGACGCCGGATATTGCAGAACATTTGCTGAAAATTTGACCGGAACAGCTCTGGAATGGTTTTCCGGCCTCGAACCAAACTCTATAGATAGCTTCGATCAGCTAGCTAACGCCTTTATGAAGCAATATTCAACCCACATCCTGAAACAAGCCTCTGAGGCCGATCTCTGGAAGATCAGACAAGGATTGGGAGACTCACTGCGAGTCTACATCGAGAAATTTAGGGCAGTAAGAACTAAACTCTCGAACCCTAACGATCAAGTAGCTATTGAAGCCCTTAGGAGAGGCCTCTGGTATCAATCGGGCTTCTTCGAGGAGTTGACCTTAAATCCTCCTCCAACTATCGACGACGCCCTCCACAAGGCCTCTAGATACATTACTCTGGAAGAAGAAAGAGCAGCGTTAGATAAGCTCCACAGAAAATCCCAGAATCATCCGAAAGGCGAAGCCTCCGATGGGAAGGGACCTCATAAAAGAGGAAGCTCCCGAAATAATCAGACTCAGGGGGATCACTCTTATGTAATCGAGGACGATAAGGATGAAAAACCTGTCGCCGCAACAGCCAAAGCCCCCTGGTCCAAAGGCTACGATGAAAGCAAACATTGTTCTTACCACGATCGAAAGGAACACTCGACCGAAGAATGTTGGGACCTCCAACGACAGCTGGCTGCCAAATTCGCAGCCGGAGAAATCAAAGACGTGGACCTTAAAAAACCACCACCGTATCAAAAGAAAAATCCCCGGGACAAATCTCCGAAACGTGAGAGGTCACCTGAAAAAGAAACAGATTCACCACCTCCAGCTCCCAAAAAGAGAGTCGATATGATCCTTGGAAAATTCCCCCAGGGGAAAAGCCTTCAAATCAAAGCCCTCTTGAGTAAAACACCTCCCCAATCGAGCCCTGGCTCAAGGGTCGATTACATCCTCGGAGGGTCCGATGTGTGTCGACACTCCGTTAACTCCATTAAAAGTCACGTACGGAAGGCTGTGTCAAACACACAGCCCAAACCGACCAAACCCGAGTCCAACACTAAAATCTCCTTTTGGGAAAGCGAGACGTCAAATCTTGACAGACCTCACGACGACGCCCTCGTCGTAACCTTAAACATAGCAGGGTACGAGGTACCTAAGCTCATGATCGACACCGGAAGCTCCGTCGACCTTATTTTCTATAACGCATTAAAGGGAATGGAAATAGACGATTACGAAATTGTCGACCAAAAATCCAACCTTGTAGGTTTCTCAGGAGAAACAGCTACATCATTAGGAACAATTAAGCTCCCAATTATAGCCGGCGGAGTCATGAAAATGACCAACTTCATAGTTGTCGAAAAACTATCCCCTTTTCACGCAATCCTCGGAAGACCTTGGATTCATAAAATGAAAGCAGTAGCTTCAACTTACCACCAATGCGTAAAATTCCCAACAACCGACGGAATAGCTACCATTCACGGCAGCCAGAAGATCTCCAGGATCTGTTACCTGGGAGGATTCGAGATCATAAAAGAATCCCCCCAATAGCAATTACAGATCCAGGAGAGTCGCGAAATGCAACAAAATATCCGAGGTCCCCCTAAGAACCTCACCGAAAAAGTTAGCATCGACGACTCAAACCCTGAAAAACAGGTGAGCATCGGATCAGAGCTACCTCCCGAAACCAAAAAGGAGCTCATCGAATTCTTAAAACAGAATGTCAAAACCTTTGCATGGTCTACCAGCGACATGAAGGGCATAGACCCAAACGTCACCGCCCACAAGCTCAATGTAGACACCACATTCAAGCCGATCAAGCAAAAGCGCCGTAAGCTAGGTCTCGAAAAAGCCCAAGCTGTCAACGACGAGGTCGACCGACTAACGAAAGCTGGGTCGATCCGAGAGGTCCAATACCCTGATTGGTTAGCAAACCCAGTCGTAGTAAAAAAGAAGAACGGGAAATGGAGAATCTGTGTAGATTTCACTGATTTGAACAAGGTCTGTCCTAAGGACAGCTTCCCATTACCTCACATCGACCGTTTGGTCGAAGCAACGGCTGGACACCAGCTCCTGTCATTTATGGATGCTTTCTCAGGATACAACCAGATTATGATGGATCCTGAAGATCAAGAAAAAACCGCATTCATAACCGAGCGCGGAACCTATTGTTACGAGGTTATGCCATTTGGCTTGAAAAACGCAGGAGCTACCTATCAAAGGCTAGTGAACAAGATGTTTGCCGGACAACTCGGAAAAACTATGGAAGTCTACATCGACGACATGCTGGTCAAGTCTTCGATCGGAGAGGACCACATCTCCCACCTTAGGGAATGCTTCGACATCCTCAACAAATACGACATGAAGCTAAATCCAGCTAAATGCACTTTTGGAGTACCCTCCGGCGAATTCCTAGGTTACCTAGTAACCGAAAGAGGCATCGAAGCAAACCCGAAGCAAATAGCGACATTCCTAGAAATGCCATCGCCTAAAACAACTAGAGAGGTACAAAGATTGACCGGACGAATCGCAGCATTAAATCGATTCATATCCAGGTCCACCGACAAGTGCCTCCCATTCTACAAACTTCTGAAGAATGATAAGAAGTTCCTATGGGACGAGAGGTGTGAAGAATCCTTCAAGCAGCTAAAAATCTATCTCTCGGAACCTCCGATACTGTCTAAACCTGTAGTCGGAGAACCGCTATACCTGTACCTCGCCGTATCAACAGCTGCAGTCAGCGGAGTGCTGGTACGAGAAGAGCAAAACGAACAAAGGCCTGTCTATTACACTAGTAAAAGCCTACTAGACGCCGAGACGAGGTACCCGATCATGGAAAAGTTAGCCTTAGCAGTCGTCACAGCTGCCAGGAAACTGCGACCCTACTTCCAATCGCACTCAATTGTCGTAATGACATCACAACCATTACGAACAATCCTGCACAGCCCTAGCCAATCCGGACGATTAGCTAAATGGGCTATAGAACTTAGCGAGTATGATATCGAGTACAGACCTCGAGCAGCAGCGAAAGCTCAAGTCCTCGCCGATTTTGTTATCGAATTGGCATCCGAACGTCTAGACCAAGAAATAGAGGTTCCAAAGTGGAGTCTGTACGTAGACGGAGCCTCGTCCAGGCAAGGCTCCGGCGTCGGTCTAAGACTAACCTCCTCAGCTGGAGAAACCATCGAACAATCCTATAGACTCGGGTTCAACGCTTCCAATAACGAGGCTGAATACGAAGCACTAATTGCTGGCCTAAAACTCGCCCTGAGCCTCGGAATCCGAGAACTGGATGCCTATACCGATTCACAACTGGTAGCCAGCCAGTTTCACGGGGAATACGAAACAAGAGACGAGCGAATGGGGGCATACCTCGAAGTCGTCCTAAACCTCACAAAGCAATTCGATAAATTCGGGCTAACGAGGATCCCGCGAGGGGAAAATTCATCGGCAGACGCCCTCGCCGCGTTGGCTTCTACATCAGATCCCCTCGTGAAACGAATTATACCCGTGGAAGGAATCGAGAAACCAAGTATCGACATAGCCACCAAAGCCGAGCTGGATAGCAAACCAAAGGAAGTCGAGGATAACATCCTTCCGCCGATAGCTACCCAAGTCCTCACGACATTCTGGTTCCCTAAAACCAAAGCACGCAACTTTGGAAAACCAACCCCTGGGAACATAATCCAGAGCCCAGGAAACGAGGATCAAGCAGAAGGTATCCACCAGGGTTCAGGCTCCGAGGAGCCCAACTCAGCTAATACCTCCGGGGGCACCATCCAAACCTCGGAATCGCTCGTCCTCAAAGTACAAACAAGAAGCCGTGCAGCTCTTAAAAACTCATCTAGAAATGATATGCAAACCACAGGAGATAACGAAGAACTTGGAGATATTCCTCTGAATCTAGGCCAGGAGCCTACTCCGACAAATATCTCCGGGGGCACAACGACACCAGGTCCCGTACCGGAACCTCCCACCTCCCTTCACAGCAAAGTGGTAGGAAGAGAAGATTGGAGAACACCGATCATGAATTAATTCAGGAAACACCGAATCCAAATTAGAACCATACTCGCCGGAAAATGTCGGGTTAAACATATTAATCTCAAGAGTACCTGAGCTCTCAGAGAGTTGAGGGATAGGAAGCTTGCTAACTGAGAAGTCGGAGACCTGAGCCCTATCGCAAGCAGCAGCTGCGTCCGGAATCAAGGCCATGAGACGATTGTATTCCTCCTCGGCATCCTCCACCTCCTTAGTCAACAAAGCTTTCAAAATTTTGGTGTTTGCCTGAAGCTCTTGGGCGTAGATCAGAGCGTCGGTTTCATCATTCTTTTTGGCAAATTTCTCCTTCACCGAAGTCAGAATTTTGTTGTAAGCATCAGCTACCTCCCTCTTGCCTCTCCTAACACCAAACTTGATCTCAGCTTCCTTGTTCCTTTGACTATTTTGAGATGAGGCAATCATCTCTTGAACCTGATGCTCGGCTATCTTACGAGCAGCCTCCAAGTCGTTGATCTTCCTGCTCTTCACCTGGATGTCAATGGCTTGACTCTCGATCTTCCCCTGTTGAGTATCGGCCTTCAGTCCGAGCCTCTTAACCTCAGCTTGAAGCTCAGACACCTGGGCACGAGCCTGGTCAAGCTCCGTCTTGGTAGCCTTGAACATATCAGTAGCCTGGGTCAACTCCGCAGCAGTAGGAGCACCACGCACGGTCTCCTCGAACCTTAGTTGAGCTCTGTTGATGGCTCCGGCTAGCTACAAAAACAAAATGCAAAAAAGTCTTTTAGGTCATGGAAAACCTAAACCTAAAAAGAGAAAACCGAGAAAAACTTAAAGTTATATACCTGACCCAAGTGATGAGCTATCTCGACGTATTCGTCCTTGTTGGTCAAGCTGTTGAGGGAGGGCATAGAGCACCCCACCATCTTCAGATGCCTCAGAATGGTTGCTAAACCCCAAGAGTCATCCAAGATTGACCCTGGCCTAGAGTGGGTGAAGCTCCAACCAACGGTTCCACCTCGCGAGGATGAGGAAGTGGACCGGGCGGGCCTATCTCCCGCCTCAGTCCGAGATCTCTTAGGCCTTGGAGGCTCAAGTTCGAGGGGACCTCCGGCAGCACGAGGATTATCTATGGCTGGCGAGACCTCAGGGTGAGGAACAACATCTCGAGCTCCAGTTTCAACGGGACCAACGTCCGTGACAGGAGCTGAGGTTCCATCATCGAGGACCTCCTTCAGCGTGTTAATAAAAACACCTCCATGAGATTTGTCGCTGCCCCGTGAAGCGCCGGCAGCCGCAGTTGACCTGTTTCGATTACGGAAAGAAGGCCTCATCTTAGGAGCTGGAGTCTTTTCGTTCTCAGAAGTGCTAGCTCCGGTTGAAATCTCGACTACGTTGGGACCCTCGGAAACTAAACAAAATAACAAGAATCCTTTTAGCTACCTCTTAAAACGAGGACGAACATAACAAGATAAGAGACTACCTTCTAAGTCTTCAACAGGGATCGGGTCAGGAAGCTGGATGTTGTATCGTTCCGGGAACCTAGCTGATCCAATACGAGAAGTTGTAAACAATGACCAAGCGTTGGAACTTTGATGTAACCTCCTAAAGAGAGCCCTGGACTGCTTATCAGAGAGCTTGGGAGGGTCGTCGATACCTACGTTTAGAATCAAGATATCAGCAAGTAGCAATAATCTGAAATGAGCAAAACAGGATCCTAAAAATCCTAACCAGATATCTCGGACCAAATGACCGAGAGAGCATGACCCATTGGGACGGTTGAAGGATCGACCTTAACAAAGAAATATTTTTTCCTCCAATTATCGTCGCTACCCGAGGATTTAAAAAGACTGAATCCAGGGCGACAAGGAAGATAGTAGGTACTGCTACCACCATCTTTAGTAGAGCTCTCTTTGATCGTATAGAGACTCATTAACTCAGTTAGACCAACAACGATTCCCTCTTCTTTGGCCCTGGTAATGAACCCGTTTACTACCCGGATGACCGAGGGACAAAGCTGAGAGAGAGCTAACTGATAATGATCAAGAAGATCCAGCAAGAGGTCCGGGAGCGGAAACCTGAGGTGGCACTTCGAGATATACTTCTCGTGGATGCAAAACCAGCCCTCGGGGGCAGATTCCGGAGTCTCATCGGAGGAGCAGGTCCTGGCTAACTCCTTTCGGCCATGAGCCTGAACCATGAAATTAACGACCTCTTGACTCGTCAACAAGGACGGCGAGTGAGACCCCAAAGAGGAACTCCCGCCGGAGCCATCCTTCTTCTTCATACGCTTAGAGGCTCTCGTCGCGACTAAGTCTTTCGCCTTCTTCGTCTCTCTTTTGGCCTTCTCGCCTATCTCTTGCTTGACCTTCATTAAGCGTTTGCTGGTAGGGGGAATTCCGGTTTCGCCGGAGCCTTCTCTCGGAGGGTCCATTAAACAGAGGGGTAAGGTTGAGAGGATTGAAAGGAGAAAAGAGGAGGATCAAAATATTCCTAAAAGTTTCAAAGAATTCTAAGGAATTCGAAGAGGATCAATGGCGAAATAGAGAGATATCTTGCATATTTATATGTTTTTAGCCATGCATTTTTGCACATTTTAATCTTATAGATTAGGATGTAAGTATCTTTAGGTTTCATTTTGCATACATAAGTCTGAATCAGGTGTTGGAGAGCATTATTGATGAGTTTGAAGGTAACTGAGTGTTTTGAGGCAAAAGCAGCCAAGTGCAGCCAAGTGCAGTCAAATGCAGCCATATGCAGTCAAGTGCAGCAAAACGCAGCCAAGTGCAGCAAAGCGCAGCCAAATGCAGTCAAGTGCAGCAAAAGTGCAAGCTGGCTCTGAATCTTTGTTTGGTCGAAAATTCACTGTTCCAAGGGCCATTTTAGTCATTTGTCTTGATGTTTCTTTCTTCCTAAACCTAAGTATAAATACTCTTGTAATCTCACTTTGGGACTTATCTTGTTTTCTCTTAAGAACACAAAAACTATTTTGGTGAAAGTTCTTCCCTTTAATAATAATTTCATCTTGTTCTTGTGTATTTGAGAGATTTCTTGCTTGCTAATGATGATTAGCCTTAACTTAATCATGGGTTTAAGGTTTATAATTTCTATTAGTGAGTAGATCATCTTAGGATTCATGGACTAGGGTGATTAAGGGTGATTAGTGAAGATCCAAGATGTTTTAGTGTAGGTCTATTGTTTCCTTGCTTTATTTATTGCTCTTAGTGCTAGATTAAAACTGGCCTCTTTAATCTTGATCATTAGACATTTCATATTTGGAAGGTGTTTGATGAAATGTGAATGAAATGAATCTTGCTCTTTGCTTTCTTAGCCAATGGGAATTGATGCTAGGTTGCTTAGATAGCTAGTAGACTTGCATATAATGATTGCTTGAATGATCCAAACCAATGGGAATTGATGTTTGGTCATTGTTTTGCAAATGAGCATTTTTCTAGGGATAGAACTTGTTTGTTTTGAGTGTTCTAGGCTTAAGGAAGCCTTTTGATTGTTCATCGTGACATCTTGGATTGGATCTTCATCACCTAAAGTCAAATTCCTAGCCCCATGACTCTTTTTGCTTCATATTGTTATAAAGTTTGTTCATTTATTTCTTTAAGGTCTTGTTAGTTTCATCATATCACTTCACTAAATTGATTGCACTTAGATTAAGCATTTGCTTGCATTCTCATTGCATCATGGTCACTTAGGATTGGATTGACTCTCATCTATACTACATTGATTTGCATATTAGGATTTAAGTAAAATCCTTTATCATGTATCAAACCTATAAAAGGAGGTATCTTTTCTTTACGAAAATAAGAAAATAAAGCAGCAGTAGGTTTGATACAAAAGTAACATTTGAAGTTTTTTTCACTAACACAAATAATGCATACCGTATGGTTGGGTTACAGTTCACATTAGTCTTCTCCACTGCCATTGGCGCATCTTTCTCAGTAGTACACAGAACAAATCATATAACTAGTATAAAAAATAACTTCGATTGTATCATTTTGCTGAAGAGGTACATGCACTAAGCATAAAAAATTTGGAGCATGTGGGAACCAATAACATGCGAACCGATAATTTGTATTGTGTCATTGGTTCTGACAGCTCCAATTTTTTTATTGCATATCCTAAAACAGTTATCTCAAAATGCAAACTAATTAGAATAGATCAAACATGTGTTAAAATTAAACATAGATGTAAATTCTGTATTACTTTCAAGTTGAACTTCTGTTATATATTTAGTTTATTTTTTGTCATATTTATTGTGGATAATTAATCTGTGAAGTCACTCTCATGTTTTCTTTTCATGCCTTTACTGTTTTCGGTTCATGAACTGAGTTTTTCCTTGCTTTCAGGTGAAATACTTCTACTAAATGGGAATCTTTCCATATTTCATGATACAGAAGAATCCAAGCTAATTTTTGGGTAAGGCAGCCTGTAAAAGGGGATTCTAAAACCTAGAACTAGAGATGAACTATTTCAAGGCTTTGACTATAGAGTTTGTTGGCCAGAACTAGGATACGTTAACCCCTATCTTAATTCTGGTTCTCTTGATAAATGAAATCAATTTTTGATTCTTGAATCTTGTCTTTTTACTGCTTACGCCCCATCTCAGTAGTATCACAATGAATCTACACAAATCTATCCTAACAATATTTATACATGAAATTTTTTGATTTTATTGCACCGGTTTCCAGTCCCGTATCAAAATGCTACTTAGCTGAATATGTATGAAATCTCCATTTTAGGATGAGGTAACAAAGCAGTCTTACTAACCATGCAATGACAGGCTCCAATTTTGGTAAAGTAGCCAAGAAAAATATTTAAAGTAAAGTAAGTTTCGGAACTAAACATGCAATCTCTTTCATTATCCTCCTAATTTCGCTTTCCCGCGAACATGTTCTTTTGGTTATTGGATTGTAACCCGAATTGTTATGAATTATATATTTGGATAATGATTGAATCGCGCACGAGGTCACTTTCTTTAAAGAGTATTTCGACCCTATTCCAAACTTTGGGTTACACAAAATCCCTTTGTAGGATAAGACAATCAAAGTCTCACTTTCGTTATAGGTTAAGATACAAAAGAAACAACTAAAGCTTTAGTGCTTATATGTGTTTCTTCAAAGATCTTTAGTAATCTCTGATTAATGAATCTCTCTCTCTCTCTTACTAACTATTACTTTCTACTCTTGGTTTCTAATTTATTTTATCTCCATTTGCCAATGCCTGCACCTCCTTATATAGAGAGTGAAGAGTTGCAACCAAAAGTTACAATGGTTAGTGATGTAGCACAACATCAAGAGTATGGGCCTTCTTCGTCTTCGACGGGTCTTAGTGTCAAGACACGTTCCTTTTTAAAATAGAACTTCTTTTATTTGTATGGATAATTACCAAGGTTGTAAAGTTTAGGATTATAGATTACTTAGAATCTTAAGATGGATTTTATTAGTTACGTTGCATATATAATGGAGCTATCATCGTTTGTAAATGGAACGTTATTATTATTGATTTATAAAACTTGCAATTGCAATCAAGAGCTTTCTAAGCACTTAGAAGAGTACTCTAATCCTATTTTGCTTTGTTGAGAGTATCAACAATTCAAAAGACCTTCTTGTCCAAGTTGAGAGGATCAACAGTTCAAGAATCTATCGGTTCGTTATCAAATCCTTAGTTACTAATCTTCCGCTCTCTATCAGTTGGTATCAGAGACAAAATGGTTCTAATATAATGTCACCAAGAATGAAGCTGCAACAGCGAAGGGATGAGCAAGCTATGGTCTTGCGAGAAATATTCATGAATTTTGAACAAGATCTATGCGACAAGTTACGACATTGCATGGAACCTGTTCTACAAGCACTCCAACAACATGTTTTACCTCAAAGGGATGATGTCTTCTTTGATGAAGAAGTTGAAGAAACTAGTGATCTTCTCAAAGAGATTCATGGAGCTCCAATCTTCGATGTGTATGATGATACCGATCAGATACTTGATCGCTGCCTTGATGTCTTCGATGAGGAAACGAACATGAGTTGCATAGGAAGTCAATGGAAAGAAAAAATATATGTTGTGGCAAATAATGAATATGCGATTGATGACATATTCCACAAGAACGAGATTGATCTCATGGGGATTCAAAAGATGCACAACATCAGGTGGGAATGAACACAACATATTCATATCAAGAGAGAACCTCCAGATCTTAGTCGTACAACAAATTTCTTACAATGCAGAAAGTTTTGTTTTGGCTGCGGTGATGACCTTTTATTTACGGAGATCCGTGTTGCTTGAGCTGTTTACATAGACGTAAATGACCATCGATCATGTGATGGCGAGAAGGTTGTAACATCTTATGGTTATTCAACATTTTTTTTATACCATGAAGATGTCGAACCCCCTGATCTTGATGGACACACTAATCTTTTGCTTTGCGTTCGTCAACGAGATGTTCTAGCAATCAAAGATGTTAATGAGAGCTACATGAACATTCTAAAAGTTGGAGACTGCAACATGGACACGTCAAAATCAGAGTTGCTGAGTTGGCCTTTTGTACAAGCAGTGCAATTTCCTCTTTTTCAGCAAGTTACCTTTGGCAGTTTGAACCAGTCTTCTTTTGTTCAGATTTTTTACGCCTTGTAACAAGTGACAAACACAGAATGGTGACCTCCAAGCAGAGTTTTTACGCCTTGTTCAGCTGATCGGGCAGTCAACGGAGAAGAACTTACTCTCCAAGAGTCGGTACCAGGTACACTTTACAAGCTTGATACAAGCTGAGGCAATGATATCAAAAAACTTAAGGAAGATAAGGCTACTTATCTAAAGAGAAACAAGGTTAGTAGCACTTTTCGAAGTGTTCAGGTCAACTTTGTGGATACCGCTGGTTCTCACCCGCTATTAGCTTTTCATATAGAAGAAAGGAATAGCAAGTTGTCTCTTTCTATAAAGAGATACGTTCAAAAGCATTTCCTTAATATAGTTCGTCACTTGTTCTGCTTTGTTACGGGGAATATGGCGCACAGTGGTCTCGAGTTCCAAGAACTTACAAGTAAAATCTTGTGTGCATCTCTGTGGTTCAGATTGGTAATTTCAGTGCCATGTTTTGCGCCTCTTTCAAAAGGATGGGTTAGACAATCTGTGCGCTATGAGCCATACGAGGTTCAAGGCATATATGTGATTCTTCATTATTTGATTTATTTCCATCAGGCTGCATCTGTTATGAAGAAACACCAGCTTTTGATTGTTGTTGATAATAACCGTAGGGGTAAAACGAATCTCACGGCTAATTTTTTTCTTTCACCTGGCGGGAAATGGAAGCCCCATTCTCTGTTTTACTGTAGTTGGACAGAAGTTCTTGGCAATGCTCCATGTTTACGGAAGCTTCGTGGAAACATTGGCATGAGACAGCCAAGTAGTTTTCGAACAACTCTGGTTCCTTCTGATTTTTCCGTCCTCAACCATCGCTTATCATTCGGTACAAATGAAGTTAAGGGGATGTGTGTAATTTTGAAAGTGGAGGCTACGTGTGACCGAGTTCTCGCAATATGCATTCCTGAGGAATTTGAATTTGAGAAGCTGTTGTTACTTTCTCTGAAGCATACTTTGCAGGAAGAGCTATGTTTTGATTTCGCAGGACAAATATGACAGTCCCATGTCATACTCGTCTTAATGTTGTTCTTGAGCTAGTGGTGTCCTATTTTGGCTCTGTTTCTGAGATGATTTTCAATATGTATAGTGAAGAACCAATGGGCATTCAAAACGGTGGAATCTAGGACAAGATTTCATCTTCAAATCCTTTCGCACATCTTGTAGAAGAAAGCGGAATGTTACTTTTTGGATATAACAAAGAATTATACAACGTTGAGTATGATGATTTTATATTCAGAAGGGTTTGGGTTTTGAGAACAACATTGTTTCCACCATACGTACAATGCCTGATGCGAAAAGTCAAATTATGTACAACTATTCTAGAGAAGCTCTTGTCTTTTTGGCTTCAATTTCATCATCATTTACAGAAGGAGGGATTTATGGGAGTGCATGTCAAACGGATTCAGTCTTTTAAAAGTCTGTATCTTTAGGGGATCTTCATTCTGAATTTCAAAGTGGATTTCATTGATGTCGTTGTTCATTATTGCGTGTTGTTCGCTGTCACAATGTCTCAACACCATCACTCCTTTGATTACTTGCAACTGGAGCATGGAGGAGTACAAATCTTTGTGATGCCTTCTTGGCTTTTGGTGCCTTACGTTGATTCTTATGTGGCAGTTTAGGAGTTTAAGTTTTTATGGGCACGATAGTTGAGGTCCAAGTCACATCTACGACACTTGTTTACTAAAGCAACGTTACTTGCACAACAAGAAAACGTTTGGTTCATTGTTATGCCTTTAAAAAATGTGACACGAATCTACTGCGACAGAGTCTCTTCAAGGAGAGTTGAAGTTACTTGGCCAGGAATGATCCAGATTCAGGGGCGAGCCTTTAATATGGCACTTTATAGTGATTTAATTTTTCTTTTCTCTGGTGACGATGAGGAGCCACCAAATTGTGATCTTTTCGGCATTCGTTGCCTTGGAATTCATTGGCATGATGGATTAACAAGAAAAGCTTCTACTATCCAAATCGAGTATGCATCAGGTGTTAAGCATTGTCAGGTTCTTTTTGAGTCTAAAGATCTGATGTGGCTTGCCGCAGAAAAACTGATCCTACGCCTCCTCTGGTACAAACTTCCGGCGTTCCTCAATTTGGCATCCTAATACCTTCTCATACAAACAACAAGTTAAAGTGCCAAAGGTTGGAACCCATGGAAGTGCTCATTCAATGGTCTCATGCCTTCTTCAACGGCAAGCATTTGACAATCCGGATTCGTGGGCGAATCCTTTCTCACCCGGAGGGACTGATGTAGCACAACATCGAGAGTATGGGCCTTCTTCGTCTTCGACGAGCCTTAGTGTCAAGACACGTTCCTTTTTAAAATAGAACTTCTTTTATTTGTATGGATAATTACCAAGGTTGTAAAGTTTAGGATTATAGATTACTTAGAATCTTAAGATGGATTTTATTAGTTACGTTGTATATATAATGCAGCTATCATCGTTTGTAAATGGGACGTTATTATTATTGATTTATAAAACTTGCAATTGCAATGAAGAGCTTTCTAAGCACTTAGAGGAGTATTCTAATCATATTTTGCCTTGTTGACAGTATCAACAATTCAAAAGACCTTCTTGTCCAAGTTGAGAGGATCAACAGTTCAAGAATCTATCGGTTCGTTATCAAATCATTAGTTACTAAGCTTCCGCTCTCTATCAGTTAGTAAAGATTTGCAATGGTTAATTACCAAATGTTGCAATTAATTAATATGGTTATTACGAGAGGTTACAATCATCAATAGTTACAATGTTTTATTTCTATAGTTGCAATTGTTCATACAAACAATTGCAATGGTTCACATGAAACATTACATCCATTCACTTAAATATATGACATTCCCCCCCCCCATTTAAGTGTAATCATAGATTCATTAAGTAAATAATACATATATCAAGCTCATGCATAAATTAAAATGTTACTAAGAATTGAATTTTCATCTTAGTGTACTACACATTCCAAATGTTTGAGAATCATGATGTCCTACGAATTGAATCCTTCAACCCATTTTGGGCACATGAAAATAATACACACATGTGTTTCCACACTACTCTAAGTGTTTAAACTTGACACTATAATAAGCCATGTCTCCCTATCCATTCTTGAGCGCGTATAAAGCCAAGTCACAGGTTATTGAAGCGGCATCACTTCACACTCATATAAGTAAATACTTTCACTCATTCACCAGCAAATGCACTTTTTCAAAGTATTTATTGCCAGGTTATTGAAATAATATTATTTCAACCTATTCCATTCTTGCAGGTCCAAGCACATACCTTGAGATGATATAAAAATGTGCTTCAATCTTTAAGTGTAGGTTTTCCACATTGAATTCAGCCTCTAACGCTGTATTAGAGAGGAATTGGGTATCCCACCATTAAAGATTTAAAATGGACTTTAATCCCATCCCTTTAACCGACTTAATCACTAAGTACCTAGCTAATCCTTTCGTCAAATGATCAGCTAAATTTTGTTGAGACCGAACAAACTCTATTGTAATCACCCCGTGAGTGATCAGCTCACGTACTGCGCTATGTCTAACACCCACGTATTACCATTATACTCTTGGCTATAGGCCTTAGCCAAGGTAGCTTGACTATCACAATGGATAGAAATTGGTGATACTGGTTTCGGCCACAATAGAATCTCATACACAAAATTTCTTAGCCATTTGCCTCTTTACCAGCAGCTGATAATGCTATTAATTCCGACTTCATAGTCGAACTTTTAATGCAAGTTTGCTTATTAGAAGCCCATGAAATGGCACCTCCCCCAAGAAAAAATAGCCAACCACTTGTAAAAGAATGATCTTCTATGTTGGTAATCCAACTTGCATCTGAATATCCTTCTAGCACCAAAGGCAATCCGACATATGTCAAACCATAATTAATGGTTCCTTTCAAATACTTGAGCACCCATTTTAAGGCTTGTCAATTCTGAGTACTAGGATTACTAGTGTATCTACTCAACATTCCTACAACGTAAGCTATATCCAGCCTAGTGCTCCTCATGGCATACATTAAGCAGCCAATCACTTGTGAATACTCGAGTTGTGATACTGCTTGTCTTGTATTATGCATAAGCTTCACATTCGGATCATTGGGAGTGCTCATTGGAGAACAATTCTCACAATTAAACTTCTTACGAACTTTCTCAATGTAATGAGATTGTGTCAAAGATAGTCCTTCGTTTTCACGATTGATTTCTAATTGCAAGAATCACATCCGCCTCTCCCATGTCTTTCATTACAAATTTTGATGACAAAAATGATTTTGTAAGCTCTACTTGTCTAAGGTCAGTACCAAAGATCAACATATCATCAACATACAAGTAAATGATTACTCCGTTTCCAGATTCCTCAAATTTGCTATATAAACATTTATCTGCTTGGTTTAACTTCAAACCATTTGATAAAACAACCCCCATCAAATCTTTGATGCCACCGCTTAGGTGTTTGCTTTATCACATACAATGACTTGATCAACTTACATAACTTATGATCATTACCATACATAATAAAACCTTCAGGTTGCTTCATATACACATCTTCTTCCAAAATACCATTTAAGAACGATGTCTTAACATCCAATTGGTGAATCATAAATTTCTTAATTTCTGCCAAAGCAATTAATAATCTTATTGAAGAGATCCTAGCAACTGGAGCATATGTATCGAAATAATCAATACCTTCTTTTTGTTTAAAGCCTTGAATAACCAATCGTGCTTTAAACTTGTCGATATTTCCATCAACTTTCATCTTCCTTTTGAAGATCCATTTGCAGCCTAAAGGCTTGCAACCTGGTGGGAGATCTGACAAGATCCAAGTATTATTTCCCATGATATAGTTCATCTCATCATTTATTGCTTCTTTCCAAAAGCAACATCCCGAGAGTTCATAACTTCACTATAAGTTCGTAGATCATTATCAATATGATAACAATATGAGTATTGGAAAAAAAAAACCTCTTCATTTAAATATATTTGAAAATCAGGACCAAATGATTTTTCAATCCTCAGTCGCTTGCTCCTACGGAGCATAGGTGACACGTCAGGAGGCAAAAAAGTTTCATCTCCTTTATTAGTTCCACTCGAACATCGAACAAATCCTTTGGCATAGGTATGGATGAAAAATATTTTTTATCAAATATTGCATCTCTTGATTCAATTACAGTGTGAACTGCGACTGAATCATTAGGTTAAACCTATAAGTTTTGGAATGATCTGCATATCAATTAAAAATGGAACCAATACATCTTTCTCCCAAAGTTTTAATTTTGGGTTGGGGTAGTTTTACAACAGGCCTACATCCCCAAACTCAAAGATAATTCAAGCTTGGTTTTCTTTTATACCAAAGTTCATAAGGGGTAATTTTGTACCTTTTGCAAGGAACTCTATTTAATAAATAGCAAGCCGTTAACATGGCTTCACCCTAAAATCCGTGACTTAATCCTGAGTAGGATAACATGGAATTAAATTTTTTTTAGGATTCTATTTTTCCTTTCTTATACACCATTTTGTTGTGGTGTATACGGAACTGTATTTTCATGTATAATTCCTAAAGACTGGTAATATACAGGATCATAATACTCTCCACTCTATCGGTGCGTAACCTCTTAATCAAACCATTTTGTTCTAATTCAACCTCGGTTTTATAGATCAATAAATATACATAACATAATCGAGAATAGCATCTATAGAAGTGACAAAATACTTCTTGTTTCCTAAAGATGGTGTAGCATCCAAATCACATAGATCACCATGTACAAGTCTTAGCACTACGGAATTTCTTTCAATACTTTTAAATGGTTGCCTAATTATTTTTGTTAATATGCAAGTACTACATTTTTCTAAACTTATGTCAAAAGTTGGAATTAACCCTTCTTTAAACATATTGATCATACGATTATAATGTACATGACCTAATCTAGCATGCCACAAAGAATTTTCGTATTTTTTAGAACATGCCATATAAACAGAATTGACAACTTTATTAATATTAAGCATAAACATTCCATTACAAAAATATCCAAATCCAACAAATACACCACAAGTCGATAAGATATACTTATCGGATTCATACACTTGTTTAAACCACATTTATTTAAAACACTACCAGAGATTAAGTTTTTCCTAATTCCGGGTACATGAGGTACATCCTTGAGATCAAGTGTTTTTCGAGAACTAAACTCTAACACCACTTTTCTCCACCTAGGATAGGGTCAGTTGACTCGTTTCCCATATGAAGTATGGATCCATCTTGAACTTGCTCATATGTATTGAACCATTCAGGATCCCTGCAAACATGTGTTGTTGCACCTGAGTCAATCCACCACACCATTTCATCATCCTGCATCTAAAATGCCTCATAAATCTTTGATACATAATCCACATTAGAATATGGTTTAAAATCAGAGATTTTACCTTGATGAGTGGATGGACCTTGGTCCTTAGACCCTTGTCCCAAACGATTTTGTCCCGTTTTATTCTTATCCTTCTTTGCTCGGCAATCACAACTTAAGTGACCCAGATTTTTACAATTCCAACAAATGCTTTTAAATTTTTTGTTAGATCTATTATTAGTGTTGCTATTAAAGGATCTTTTCCTCTTATTCTTAGGAATCACACCTTCCTCCATCATATGGATGGTAGAAGTATCAGCCTCATTATTTTTGAGGTTTTCTCCCTATTGCGCCCTTAGAGATTCCTCTATGCACAAATGGCTGCCAAGTTGTACATGAGAAAACTCTTCCTTTTTATGTTTTGACATGTGTTTAAAATCTTTCCATGAAGGTGGTAACTTGTCGATGATACTCGACACTGAGATGGATTCTTCCATCTTCATCTTCATCTTCATGTAATCGTCGTTTTCCCATTTAAGTTGCTTCCTTGTCTCATCCAGAGACTCGTTCTCAGCATCATGTGGTACAGTAGGCATAGCCATGCTTGAACATATACTACATTTAAATTTGTTAGGAGAAAATGCATCTTCTTTTGCCATCTCCGGAAATCTACTCCCTCAAACTTATCTAACTTTCCAAAATTTGATGTCATCTCTCGCACCGATACACCAGCCATAATTCACAAGAAAATACTCCTTAAGATTGTTGGTTATTGGGTCGTAACCCAAATTGTTGTAAATTATATACTTGGATAATGATTGAATCCGCACGAGGTCACTTTCTTTAAATAATATTTCGATCCTATTCCAAACCTTGGATTAAACGAAATCCATTTGTAGGATAAGACAATCAAAGTCTCACTCTTGTTCTAGGTTAAGATACAAGACAAACAAATAAAACTTTAGTGCTTACATGCGTCCTACTAACTATTACTTTCTACTCTTGCTTTAAAGCTTTAGTAATTTTTGAACGATGAATCATTCTATCTCTCTCTCCTACTAACTATTACTTTCTACTATTGGTTATGATTTTTCTTATCTCCATTTGCCAATGCCTACACCTCCTTACATAAAGAGTGAAGAGTTGCAACCAAAAGTTACAATGATTAAACAAAAAGATGCAAAAGTTAATGAAAAGTTACAATGGTTACTAAAGAGTTGATATGGTTAATCATCAAAGATTGCAATTAATTAATATGGTTATTACCAGAGGTTGCAATTGATATCACTCAAATTACCTTAAAGGGTGAATTACTCTCTCAAATAAGAGGTTCAGATGTAGTACTTAGGGATCGAATCATGAGGAGCTAAGGAACACAAAAGATTGAAACCCTTGGAGATTATGCTAGGTTAAATATGTTTAAATGTAAATTGCAGTTGTGAGCAATGATAAGTTGCTCAAGAGAATGGTTTTAGTTGTAAACAATAAGAGAAAGGTTACTATTCAATTATTAAGATTATAATGCTATAGATGTTTTAATAAGTTGCTTGCAAGATACTAAAGAACTTCAATTCTTAGAGTTTTCTAATAGCTATTGCTATAAGACTCGTCCACTAATCTGACTGCCGATAATATCGATCGATGTTTTGACAGCGATATCGATCGATATGGGTTGCCGTTGATCGATTACTCTTCTGGAGTATCGATCGATATAGTTTCAGATCAAATTAAATATTTGTTCACCAAGATCATAGACCGGCTCTCGCGTATCCCTAGAGGATCTTAGCTTATGCAAGATGATGTCAGGATAAAGATTTATTGATTAAATCACTTCCAAGATCATATTCTAGTTAGCTACTCTAGAATAAGCATTGGGGTTCATCAAGATAATGAGTATCACAACTCAACAATCTATAGTTGGGGCTAATCCCACATAACTATTTGAACCCTAAATCTAACAAAGGAATCTACTCAGAAATAGCTAAGTGATTCATAGCATCAAGGTAATAATAGAGATTCATAAGATAGAAGACTAAGCAATTAAGTTTCTCTAGATAACAAATCTCTTTGTATCTTCTTCTAGATCTTAGAATTATATAACCTTTGATGAATAGAGAATAAGATGAAAAAAATACTTTAAATTGATAAATGAAAAGTACTTAGAACAATGAAAGTAATAATGAAAAGCACAAGAAATCATATATTGTCAAAACACATAGGCATAACTATAAATATTGAGTTCAATTAGGTTAAAAACTCGTCAGGGGCATTATTGTAATAATGGGAGATCTTGGGCTTCAAGTCAGTTGAGATATATATTCTTCTTCTACACGCTCGATATCGATCGATAATACTAGGCGTATATCGATTGATGGAGTATCTCGTCATCGACTTCTACGGATGCGTCGTCGATCGATTACACAGGATGTGTATCGATCGATATGTATCTTTGGATATTGACCTTCACGTTTGATCTTTATAGTCATCTCGGGAAAACTCTCCTTTAAGCCTCAAATGGCACCTAAAACGTCACTTTACTCCAAAATGCCCTTGAACCTGAAAACATACCTAAAAGACTCCAAAACATAGATATATATATATATATATATATATATATATATATATATATATATATATAGTGAAATCATAGAAATACCAAGGATAAAGTGGGTCAAAATCATGATATATCAGCAATCATCAATAGTCGCAATGTTTTATTTATATAATTGCAACTATTCATACAAATAATTGCAATGGTTCACATGAAACATTACATCCATTCACTTAAATATATGACATGTTCACCAGTAATACCATCTTGTAAACTTTCATAATTTACTACCCAAACATGCACAAATAGTATTTGACAATGTAATATGTTTTATAAGATTTTCACAAATATTCAAATCAAAATAGTACTTCCAATGAATGCATCTGATTTGTTAACTTCTTATTTGATTACATTTCTTAGAAGATCAAGGTTAACATTTTGTTTGCTAGTGTTTTTTTTTTCGTTTTCAAGAAGAGCTTGTGGCAAAGTATATTTGTAGACTTTCTTCGTACGCCTGACATCTACGATTACAATTGAGCTCAGTCTATTCCAAAACAGATAGCATTCAGTTTGCGTACATGTTCACTGCTGGCTACAAATTGGGCTATGTGTGAGCCTTGTAAGTTTTCTAGACTTTGTAGGTTTCATTTTAATTGTTTCTATCATAGGAAAAAAATATTGAAAATTGTATGACCCATTTGAAAGAATACAAAACCAATAGAATTTTCTGTTTGTCTTAAAACCTAAGTTTGTATCATGCGCTGCAATTAGCAAGCCTTTCTCTCTATACAGTCTAGCCTCTCACTATGTTTCCAAAACTGAATTGTGCTTGGTGGTCGGTGAGCACTTACCCGCCACTCGCCACCCCTTTTCTTATTTTTTTGCTGTAATATAAAATTCTTGTTTCTTCGGGTTAGCCAAATTTTCTTTTGTTGAAGATTTTAAACTTTTGTTATGGTGATATGTTTTTGTTGTCTTTACTTGTTATTTCATCGAAGTTCATCTTCAATCAAATAATTTAAACTTCGATGAAGAGTGTTTTGATTCACTTTCCACTGAGTCTTATTTGAGTCCCGCTGCCCAATGATCAGATATCTCTTTTTTATTGTTTCACTTTAATCAGTTCTCCATAAAATCAGTCTTTCTTTGTTGATTTAGCCACATATGGTGTTTGAGGAAAGCATCTCTGGTTGGGTTTGATGTATCTCTGCAGTCCCTTCGGAGGAGATCAAGAAGAGTTGGCGGCTATAGTGGTCCAACAAATGTTCTCTTTTTGAGCAGACTGAAGCATCCCTGGTCTTAATCAATTGTGAAAGAGGACATCTCTGTTCAGGAGGTTGTGGTTGAGGTGGAAGGTGCCTTCAGATTGGGAAGAACGAGGCGCCAAACTTGAATATGGATCGACACCAAAATACATCATGACGGAGGAGCATTGCAACAGTCAATCAGTGGGTGAGCGGTGCTGGCGTTTCTAATTTGCAGATGGAAGCCCTGTGTCCGATACGTATTAAGAAATTAAACACGTGTCTTGATTAGTTGTCGGTTTATACTTGTGTGCTTAATGTTAACTAAGTTTTGTTTTGCGCTTTAAAAGCGAGAAATATTTTGTTATAATTGAATACAAAAATATAAAAGATGATTTATTATAAAAACATTTTAATTACTTTAATCAAATTCTGATATGGATTGTCGATATCAAAATTAAAATGAGTTTTCCTAACATATATCTATACGGAATATTTCTTGCAATATTTTATTGTGGCAACTAGTGATCCGTACTTTAACAGTGTGGTTACTTTATTTATACATTTTAATTTTAAAATATAAATATTTTGACCCATATTTACGAATCCGAAGTAATTTAGGGTTGGAAACTATAGTAAATTATATTTTTCTGTTTTATTAGTTATAGATAATTTAATGTTAAAATTCGTATACATATTATGTTTTAGTTATTTTTAGTTAGATCAAATTTGTATCTTTAATCAAAATTTTAATATGTGATATATTCATTTTTCTTCCAGTTTACGGTTAGGGCTTAGAATTTAGGATTTAGTATTTTTCTGACAACATTAAAATATTAAGAAATACTACTATTTTTCATTTTATTTTAAAAACATAATATAACTTGACAATATTTTTTTATTATATTTTAGAATATATTGAATATGAAATAACAAAATTCTATTACTTGGGAGGGGGGGGTAAACACGAGAATAATTCATATATTTAATCTATTACTTGGGGGGGGGGGGGGGGGTAAACACGAGAATAATTCATATATTTAAGAGTTCTAGTTGATTACAACCGTAATTCATTCAAATATTTGTGTACCATATTTTATTACATTTTTATTTATCATGATTACATAAATGATAAAAAGGTCAGACGTAAAAAACGCAATAAAAGTAACTAAATACAATATTTTGATACAAAAATCAAATATATTGATATGGCATGTAATTCTAAATAAGGCAAAAACTAACTATTTTGATCTAAAATTTTTAAAATCATCACAGAAAGCCAAAATTAGCACAATATTAACATTTCAAAATTTGTCATTGTTATTTTGATTTTAATTTTTTTAATCAAATAAAATGAAACTTAAAATGCATTAACGCACATTATAGGCTAATCAACTGTATTAAAATAGAGTCATAATTTTTATCTACTCAAGAAGTTGTCATTTAATTTTAGACTTATTCCAATTTACATTAATATTTAAAAATAAATATATTATGCATATATTGTATATCACTTTTTAACGTACACATCATTTTATTAATGTATTATATAATTGTACTCATAATTTGGTTATGTAAACAATAACCCACTTAAGCATTGATAAATATAATTTCAAACCAGATACTGATACATTTTGTTTATTAAACTTTATCAAATAGTTTTGGCATTTATGAAATATAATATATAATATTATTTAATTATATATTTTCATTCAAATTTTAATACAAATGATTTTATATAATATCTTTATGTATATTATATTGCTAATATACATAAAACATATACTAAGAATTCTAAAAATTCTGCAATGTGTTATTATATATAAACCCCATGGATTTGGGAATAAAATACTTTTCGTAACTAAGACTGCAAGATTACTCATATTCGACGAATGAAGAATCAGATATCAGATTTCCTAACTAGGACTGCAAGGTCGTTCCATAGAATAGCCTTTCGATGTAACAAAAAAGAAGACATTTTGTATTAGTATATTACTAGATGAGACCGGCGCTATGTGCAGAGTGAGTTTTTTGTGTTTATAATTTTCTAATATTATAGGTATTTTGGATCGTATTAATTTTTCATATATGACAATATAACTCATATAGTCTAAAAATTATCACAGTGTGTTGTATCACGGTAATGATTTGGCAAAAGGGAATAAAATCATCTCTCTAATCACAAATATTCAGAATGAATAGTATTAATCTATTGTTAATGGGCTTATTTGGGCAATATATTGTAACATGTAATCTCTAATTATTGATAGGCTTATCTAAATAACTTATGTTGATGGATTATATTGTTCTGAAAAACATATAAACTTCTTTCATTCTAGCATACCGACATACCGGTTAAAAAAAACATTAGAAATCTCTCAACATGGGGAGTTCTAAAAGGGGATTAGGATTCACATCGTTTAATTTTTGATCCAGATCCACAAATTTCAGTAGCAAAACTTAGACTAACGATTCTTGTATCTGAAAAAATCTTTTAATTAATAATTAAAAAGAAAACAGAAACACATATCATGTAAATTATTAATTATATATAATTGGAAAGATAATATATTTTAAAATAAAAAGATAATTACTAAATATACTGTAATATACAAAGAAATTTACATAAAAATATAAGACATAATAATTTTTAGATGAAAAAATAAATAATAACAATATATATTTTAATATTTATTTAGAAATGAATGTATCAGTAATAATAAAATATTTATGTTCTCATTTGTAGACCAAACACCTAGTATTAATTATAAGCAAAGTTAAATTATAACGATCAATGCTCAATTTATGAGAATCTGCTGCAAATATATGATACGCACAAATAATTAATGTGAACCTGTAAGGAACCATTATTTATCTGAACCAGCACTGACCCATTTTTATAATTATGAATGAATTAGATGATAACATGCGTTTTGCGTAGGATGGGTTCATTAAAATATTTAATATTTAGATATTACAATTAGTACGTATTTTGTTATCAAGAACTTTTTACATTTGATTTGGGGTGAATATGCGGATACCATTCGGTTCAGTTTGGTTTGGTTCGGTCCAGTTTGGTTTGGTTCGGTTCAATTATGTTTTGATTTTTGTGAGTTCGATCTTGTTCGGACTACGGGTTCGGTTTGAGTTTGGACTTTGATAACCCATTTAATTTTTTGAAAAGTAAAATAATTCAAAATTGGATTTTATTCTAAAATTGTTTCCAAAATCCAGTTCTGCGGGAAATTTTTATGTTATCTATAGATTAATTTAAATAATATTAATATATATATATATATATAATATTAAGATCTCAATAATTTTTCAATGCAATTTTGAAGTTGACATATTTATATTTTTATATATTAGATAATTTAATTTAAATGATATATATATATATATATATATATATATATATATATATATAATGAGATTTCATATTCATATTATTTGTGATCAATTGTATCTTGCTTGAACGAAAAAAAATAAACCATTCATCACAATTTTTTTAATGTGGGACTTCTACCATTTTTCGTAATTTATAAGCGTTTTAAAATTCAAAATATATCATATATGAAAAAAGCTAAGTTTTTTAATATTTTCTTAAAGTGATTTTTAATTTTTTTTAATATTATAAAATTAAACAAAAAAGTAAATTTTTAAAATGACTATACTTACTAAACACGTTGAATATCTTACAGTAAAGTTTTGTGGTCAACAGTTTAATTCTTTGTAATACCAACATAAAAATTATCATAAATCATATGAATCTGAAGTATCATTTAATAAAATTTCATATTAAATATTGATATAGTTTAAAATTAAACTGTACAACATATAAAATACATTGTTTACGGTTTGGTTACCCAGATTACATCAAATTTGACTAATAAAATAGGCGTTGGTTTTCAAAAAAAAACAACAACATATAAAAAACACAAATATGTTTGTTTCTAAATTTGTATTGAAAAAGTATTTAAACCTTAATATTTTAATGTTGAAATTTGCATTGAAAAAAAGTCACACAATAGAATTTTTTTGTTTATCATATTAACATGGATTATTCATAATTAATATTTATATTAAAATATCCTATATATATGTCCATGTCATTAAAATTTAGTTATATACCATATTAAATAAATAAAATGACTGTTATGATTTAATTACCAAAAAGTATCGTAAATAAACAAGATGTATTGTTTTAAGCTATGGGCTTACTCTAATTTAGGTATATACATAATAAGTAAATGAAGAAAAATAAATAATAATATATAAAAATTATTTTTATATGTGACGTTCATTCCGCACAATTGCACAAATCTTAGCCTAGTATACTCAAAATCTAAATAATTGTAACTAAATCTAAATGAATTTTATTACTATAAACCGCTATATGAAAACAAAAACTTGAAATGTTGGACTCATGCATAAGATAATAAGTATAATTCAAATGAATATATTACACTAATAAAATAATGTACCATCTTTTTATATAGATATAAGAAAAATATGATAATCTACTAATAATAGCAATCCGGATTAATTCTAAAGATTGCGAACTTCATTTAAGTTGAAAGGTTATGTGTTTTCAACAATTAAAAGTTGTGTCTTTTGCATTGAAAAATTGTGACTTTTAATATAAGTAATATTTCAAATAGAACAACCTTTAAATTGAAAGTATATGACTTTTCAAACATATTTTTGAAAATATATAAATAGCCTATGTCCATGCTTTCTTAAAGCATAAATTTCACTACAAAATTAAAATATTTAAAATATAGTGTTTTAATTCTAATAGCTACATCATCTGAAAAAAAGTTGTCAATCTATATTTGTGTGTTTCCAAAATGTCACTTTAAAAAGTATTAACTTTTTCCATCAAAATTATATATTAATTTTTATAAATTGTTAAATATCCAAAAGTCCAATTGGACAGTTATTTGTTTCAAACGTTATGTATTAGTGTGTAAAGAATATCTTTCCATTGTAAAATAAAAACTAGTTTTTAAAATAGCTAACCTGTCTGTTATTTTTTTAAACTAATGTGTCTATTTAAATTATATTGTATAAGTATCTTTAAAAATAATTACCTATAAATCAAAAATATGTAACTATTCATATACATCTTTGATTTTTTTTTTAAAAAATAGTTAATGTGTTTTTCTATAGTGAAAGTGTTTTTTTAACTAATACGTCTATACAAATTATATTTTAAAAGTATCTTTTTAGAATAACCATCTATAAACTGAAAAGATGTGAATAAGCAACAACAAAAAATATGTTGTTGTTCATGTATATATGATTTCTTTAATCACCTTAATGACAACAACATGGTTTACGCAATTACCATATTCATAAAAAACTCTTTGCTAGCAACCATATTATCCACGACAATACTCTTCATTACTCCTTTTTCCTGGAATGTTTTCTGCGCAGAAAAATTCACACCGTTGGTTTATCTAAGATGAAGTAAATATTGAAATTTCATCTTAAATAATATATTTTAAATTTTGACAAAAAAATATTATAATTTAAAATTCAGATGTTTAACAAAGAATCATTAGACTTATAAGAAAAAAAATTAGAATCACTAGAGGTTATATAATTTTTAACGACTAAATGATTTTACTGAATCGTGAAAAAAAAATATTGTTAAGTTTCTACTTTTGATTTTTTTATTTAATGATTATAACTATCATGAGGACTTATCAATATTTAAGCGAATGATTATAATATTCTATATGAATCATTACGATAATTAGAAGAATAATTGCAACTTTATAGATGAAACACTGCAACTATTGATGCTTGAATTATTGGTGATTAACCATAATGATTATAACAACCTTTGGTAAAAAAAAACTATTATATCTATTGCTTATGCATTTTCATTCGACATATATTATATATAAAAGTTTAGATAATTAGCTTGCAAAAAGAAAAGTTATCTTAATTATATTAGTTATTTTTAGTAGTTAATCTGTAAATAATAGTATATATCACTTAACTTAATTGTGAAAAGATGCAACTGTGAAATCTCAAATATTCATCACCAAAAGGTGCATGTAATAGTTATAAAGATTGATATGAAAAGTTGTGTTTGTTGTTTTTGTCTATGCATTCTATATACACTAGGTGAACTGTCCGCACACATGTGGGGGCATTAACATTATTCATATGGTGTATATATATATTATTAATATATTATCAGATTATTATGTGCGGGCAAAAACATGTACAATAGTTACATTTGAATAATTCTATTTCTGTTCTTCAAATTTATAGAGATAATAAACAATATTCAATCGACGATATAATTAATCTACATTGGTGTTTAGATTATTATCATATAGTTTTAAAATACTATAAAATTTCAATATAACTCATTTAAATATATAAAAAATTATGATAATATCATAGTTTATAAGATGAAAAATATCCGCAGAAATGTGCGAATTAAACTCTAGTTTTAATTATAAAATAAAAACATGAAAAGGTAGAACAATAGTAAGATAAAAGATGCGTTTAATGGTTGTTATCAGAAATGAAGGTCATGTAAGCATCTTTGAAGGTCGGATAAACAAAACAATTAACAGTCATAAGACAACATATGAGCATGGGCCTCTTATGACATATAACATCTCACGCAAGTAGTAGAGTTCATCGGGACTTTCATGGAATCTAGCAATGACAGATCCATGTGTGTAATTCTTATGTTGAGATCTCCAATCATGTATACTATTATCCCAGAAAAAAATGAATTTTGTATAAAGATAACTTTTAGCTTGTGGATAAACAGCGTTACACTTCATCCATGACATGAATTCGAGCTTCAAAATAGTCAACTATGGTACCTCACAACTACCAAACTCGATTGGTACATCGGGCAGATAAAATGGAAAGACCATCTTCTTTGTTGTATAAGATCCTATAATTAAAGTATAATAATCGTCAAAGATAAATAAACCATATTGTGATAAAGATAAAGAAAACACGTACAATCAACGCCAATTAGTAATAGAAATGAAAAAAACAAATTTGTTAAGAGGAAACAACCTCGAATTTGAACACCATATATACTCGTGTTTTCCAAGATACAACATATAGGTGATTAGAACTTAGTAATGTTTAATATATATATATATGGATGAGGCAAAATGAATCGATTAGGGTATCCAATTTATAGATTAATGGTATATTAACGATAAATATAATTAGGTCACAGAGTCTAAAATAAAATATTTTATATATGATTTAACCTTTAAATGTACTGTTAAGATACCGAATATGTGGATATTAAATAAAGTGTCAGAAAAAATGAAAATTTTATAACAGAATATATTGAACTAATAAATAGCTCTAAATAAGTTTGTGTTAGAAATAAAGTTTTCCTTTTCGAACCCATATGATTGTGGTTATTTTTAAGATTTTGCTTCTAGAAAGAAACGTGTGGGAGAACACAAAGGGCAAAATGTTAAGGTTTATACTTCAATGAAAATAATATAATTTTGGTATAAAATTTATGATATATACAACTTTTTGTTTACAAAGTTATGTATCATAACATTTATACCAAAATTATATTATTTTCATTGAAGTATAAACCTTAACATTTTTCCCTTTGTGTTCTCCCACACGTTTCTTTCTAGAAGCAAAATATCATAACTTGTTACAGAGAATATGCAAACAAAAAAATATATATAATCATGAAGTGAAGCAAAATAGTATGTCATCAGAAGATTATAAATTATTATTCTACTCTATAAAATGAGTTGTTATAAATAATATCATAGCCAAGAATTTAAGTATTTAACATATACATACAGAGTAATTAATCATACTATTAGAAATTAAATCTATGCTGGATCGAATTCGAATGTAACACATGGTTCTCCGCCTGTGATCATAACTCTTCCTGAAAATTTACAACAATTTAAATATTTTGTGACTATGTTAAAAGATGCTATATTGAAATGCTTTTGAAATTAACCTTGCTCAATGCAGTTAACACGCAAGAACCGCAAAACTAAGAAGGTTTTATGGTATTTACTGAGCCTCCAACTTTTCATATCCAATTCTTGTCAGCTTTCCTGAATCTTCGCACTCCAACTCACACCCACTGTGTAGTATTGTTGATGAAATACAAATAAGAATAATGTAAATTTAGATAGAAGTTTATTTGAAAAATGTGAGTTAGTTAGACTTAAAATAGTAATTACCTTTCATCGTTAAGCGTAAAATTTATTAGAGTTAGAGGTACACCAAACATCTCTTCATAAGAATCATCCTCGGACTAGTTTCAAATTTAGTAACCCATCCTAACAAGTCTACAAAAGTCAATAATTATTTAGGACATTAACTTAAGTTAATAACTAGATTTTAACCTATACTTTTAAAGCGCGAGATTATTTTAAAACATTCTAAATTTATTTGATATAAATTTGGTTTTATCATATCTACATTTAGATGTTATAAATTAAACGTAATATTGAGTATTTTAAAATCCGACCCGATCCGATCCGACCCGCAGTTAAATTGGCAAATTCTGTGGTCTAATATGTAATCCAGTTTAGTTTTTTTTTTAAAAAAAAACTGTTATTTAAAAATCCTATAAAACCCTTAATAACAGCTAAACCCCGGGATCTGGCTACCGGTTGAACTGATAAATGACCCAATATGTATTCCGGTTTGACATAAATTATTATAGTTAGAGTATTCTAATATATAATCATGAATCTTTAGATGAATGGTTGATATATAATGAAAATGATGTTTCGGTTTTAATACAGTTTTTAGTCAAACTAAATTTTCATCTTGAATGGATCAATATTTGAGAGAATTCATAATAAAAATGAAATAGATTTGAGCATAAAAATTTGTAAACGCCTATTTTAATTTAATGATTTATGTTTGTAAATATAATTGTTTATATATTTAGTTAGTTTACTTTTGTTACTCACATGTTATTAGATCGTTTTTATGTTTTGCTTATTTTAAATTTAAAAGTTAATTTCATTGAATTGGTTAATATTTGATAAATGTATTACATGTGTTTTAATAACCCGTAAAACTATATTCATAAAAGTATCAATAGTAACATGTTTCATCGTATATTAAATATTAATAGTATCTAACTATTGATATTTTTACCATATTTATATATTTTGTATGTGTATATCTAATTTTAATATTTCAAATATAAGAATTTTATTTTTTTATTTGTTGAGGGTTTTTTGAAGAATTTTTTCTTTCACTTGAATTAATATATATTTTTATATATACAAATTAATATATATGTATCATTATTTATTACATTAATAACTAATATATAATTGATTTACTATGAAAATTTTGTATTAATATAAATTAAATTCATTAGTTTAAAAAATAATAGATTAGTTAGTTAGATTCTTAATTTTAGGCATTATGTATATTGAATAATAATTAAGTTAAATATGAGTGAAAATAATAGGAAAGATAATTAAATGAAATGGTCCCACCTACACTATTTGTAAGTAGATAAAAAGTACTTCTATTTTAATAGTTTTGATAAATAACATATTAATTAATTATATCAACAATCATAACAACCAAATGGGACTACATGCCGATTGGGTATCTATTGTCGGAATTCATTTGAAGAACTTGTTGGAATGGAACATGTACAAACATTGGATTTTCTGAAATTGAATACCCATAAAATAACTATGTACGTTCGACAAATTTGATCTGGAATTCATGTGGTGTATTCCAAATCAAACTATCTCATGGTGTAACTTGAAATCATCGGAATACCTTCCATTGGTTTACATCGAGATTAGCCAAAATAGTGCTTATCACCCAAACTATTATGGACTGTAATTTCGATTCTGCAGCCCCACTACAAGAAAACACCAGGATTCTGACAGACATTCCGAGGAAAAATGATTTTGTCGGAATATTTTGACAAAAATCCGAGGAAATTCCGAGAAAACACAAAACTTGGTTTCCTCGGTATTTCCTCGGAATTCCGTCGTATTTCCTCGGAATTTATCGACGGAATTCCGAGGAAATCAGAGTTCGTCGGTATATTCTTATGGAATACCGAGGAAACCACGTTTCTCGGAAAAAACCGACGAAAATCCGAGGATATATTATAGCCGTTGGAGAGCCATTGGGGAATTTTAAAATTCCGAGGAAATTCCGACGAAGTAGCTGTTGGTGTAGGAATTTCCTCGGAATATCCTCGTTCTGTCGGCATAATTTCATCTATAAATACAGCCACCCCTCTTTCTCTTCATTCACTCCATTTCTTCATCCTCCCTCTTACTATCTTTACACACGAATTTGATTGAAAAAAAAACATGTCTTCTTCAAATTATTTTCGTTCTTGGATCGATCGACCTCATTTGGATCCGAACACGAGATTGCTTACGGAAGAATACCAACGAGGTATAACCGAATTGTGGGTTTAGTTCACCGACAATCGGAAGCAGAAACATGTATGTTAAGATGTCCTTTCTCTAATTGTAAAAATAGAAAGGTTATTAAAGAGTGGGATGTTTGGACTCATCTATATTTGAGTGGGTTTACACGAAGTTACAAAATTTGGTATCATCATGGGGAAACTGATTATGAACATGGTAGTACTAGCGAAACTCTGTCGGCGGTTAGATTAAAAGAACCAATTAGAACGGATGTAAATTATGGTGTAGTTACTGAGCAGATGGTAAATGATCATTTTAGAAGGGAAGATTTACCAAATGCAGAAGTTATGAGACTTTTATGATATGTTGGATGCTGGAAAGCAACCATTGCACGAAGGTTGCAGATATGATCATTCAGCTTTATCATCTGCTACAAGACTGATGGTTATTAAAACAGATTATAACTTGGCTAAAGACTGTGTGGATGCGATTGCTGATTTTGTAAAAGGTATTCTACCTGAGGATAATGTAGCTCCAGGTTCATACTACGAGGTTCAGAAACTCGTAGCTGGTGTTGATTTATCTTATCAGGTAGTAGATGTATGCAGCGAAAACTGCATGATTTATTGGAGGGCGGATGAACAGCGGGTTACATGCAAATTTTGTGGGAAGCCTCGTTATAAAGATACGAGTAGAAGAGTTCTAATGCCATATAAAAGGATGTGATATTTGCCTTTGACCGAAAGGTTGCATCTTTCTGAACAGGAGGTTGTATCTTTCTGAACGCACAGCACAACGAATGATATTGCATGCGGAGCACTCAACAGATGGTGAGATTAGACATCCTTTAGATGCAAAAGCGTGGAAGTATTTCCAATCAAAGTATCCCGACTTTGCGTATGAGAGAAGAAATGTCTACATTGAATAATGTACTGATGGTTTCAGCCCGTATGGCAAGAGTGAAAGACAATATTCTCTATGGCCAGTCATTCTTACACCATACAATTTTCCCCCAAACTTGCGACGAGAGTTTTTGTTTCTCTATATTCTCGTTCCCGGACAGAGCATCCTAAGAGATCAACAGATGGTTCTCTATATTCTCATTCGACGTAGCACTCAACAGATGGTGAGACTAGACATCCTTCAGATGCAAAAGCGTGGAATTATTTCCGATCAAAGTATTCCAACTTTTCGTATGAGAGAAGAAATGTCTAGCTTGTAATATATACTGATGTTTTCAGCCCGTATAGCAAGAGTGGAAGACAATATTCTCTATGGCCAGTCATTCTCACACTATACAATTTACCCCCAAACTTGTGCTTGCGACGAGAGTTTTTGTTTCTCTATATTCTCGTTTCCAGACCAGAGCATCCTAAGAGATCACTTGATGTGTTTCTTCAGCCACTAATATATGAGTTGCAACAACTATGGGTTCAAGGTGCTGAAACATACAATGTTTCGTGTAAAGAAAATTTTCAAATGCGGGCAATACTAATGTGGACAATAAGTGATTTTCCAGCATATGGTATGTTATCTGGATGGACAACGCATGGAAGGCTATCATGTCCATATTATCAAGATAACACTGATGCTTTCCAACTAAAACACGGAAGGAAAACGTGTTGGTTTGACAGTCACGGGAGATTCCTACCACCTGATCATCTATATCGTAGGAGTATGAATTTGTTTATGAAGAACAAGAGGGTGTTTGACAGTCTACCTCTGGAAATTTGTGGGAAAGGTTTGAAGACACAACTAAGAGATTTTGGTGCAGAAAGGATGTCAGATGTCTGTATACATGTGCGTTTTCCGGTAGATGTTGTTAGAGACTTACATAACTGACACAAAAAAGTATTTTATGGGATCTGCCATACTGGGAGGATCATCTGCTAATGCATAATTTAGATGTCATGCATATTGAGAAGAACTTTTTTGACAATCTCATGAACACGATCCTTAACGTTCAAGGTAAAACAAAAGATAATTTGAAGTCAAGACTGGATTTAGTCGATATATGTGCTCGTTCAGAACTTCATGTTGATGAGAATGGTATGGCTCCTTTTCTTATATACCGACTTGATGCAGAGGGAAAAGATGTGTAATTTGATTGAATTTCAAATGATGTGGAATTTCCAGACGGTTACACATCTAATTTGCGTAAATGTATCGACAGAAAGGAAAAAAAAAATTTATTGGCTTGAAAAGTCACAATTGTCATGTGTTGATGCAGCACCTCCTTGCGTTTGTCTTCAAGGAACTATTACCACGAATTGTTCATGAAACAATTGCAGGGATAAGTGCTTTCTTCCGCGATTTATGCACGAGATCAGTGACTCTTGAAGGTATTGAAAATTTGAAGACTAACATAGTTGTGATTCAGTGCAACCTTGAGAAGATATTTCCTCCCTCATTTTTTGATGTTATGGAGCATCTTGTTATTCACCTGGCAAGAGAATTGGAACTTAGTGGTCATGTGCAGTATATATAAATGTATCTGTATGAGCGGTATATGTTCCATTTGAAGAAGTTGGTGAAAAATTTAAGTAGGGTGGAAGGTTCTATAGTCGCACAAATGATCAATGAAGAAATTTCAAACTTTGCCGAGTACTACTTTCCAGCAGAAGTTCAGACCAAAAACAGAAGACCTGCTCGGCATGATGATAAAGGCGAACGGGCAACATATCAAGTTACGGTTCCAGACATTTTCACAGATGTTGGACGACTTAGTGGAAAACCAAAGGACCGTCGACTTACTGAGCAGGAGGCGCAGTCATTTGCATACATATTTGCTCACTAACTGCGAAGATGTTCTTCAATATGAGAGGTAAATTAATTAGCTTACAAATTTTTATTTTAACAAGTTGAAATTTAAATCTCAATTAGTTACATTATTGTCATCATATGTACATGATTTTCATGGCAGAAAAGCGGTTCGAATATAGATACGCCACAGAGGAGGACCTAGAAGAAATGAAGCAGATAGAATTTACTGGATGGATGCTTACTTATGTGAGTGCCTTAAGCAAATTAAAATATCATTTATCACATATTTATAATAATTCACATATATTGATATAACATATATATATATATATGTGCTATTAATAGGTGTCTGCTGGTTTGGCCAGAGGTGAAACATTTGAAGATTGGATACGCGAGATGGTGATTGGACCAAACTATGTTGTGAAGTCATATCTGAGATTTTGTACTCGAGGATATGCATTCACAACTCAAAAGAGGAGACGTTCGAGTACGACCTATGATGCTGGCATTTGTTCTGCATCAGGAGATGATGTATACTACGGAAACATACATGAGAATATAGAAATCCAGTATTTGGGCATGATTGAATTGTGATGTATTGTTTTCTATTGTGATTGGTACGACAACACTCCATATCGAGGTGTGAGAACAGATGCATTTGGTGTTACATCAGTAAATTTGAGGCGAAAGCTGCAATATTATGATTATTTCATTCTTGCTTCTCAGGCCGATCAGATAATGATTCAGAATGATTCATCATCATATGTATTAATTTACAATTTTACTAATAATTTTCTAAATATTACAGGTTTGTTATATCAAGTACCAACGGGTTAGGAACAAAGATGATCCATGGGTCACTGTTACAAGACTCAACCCGAGAGACCGAGTTCAGGGAAGTTCTGAGCTGGAAGACCCACTACAACCAAGCACATCCGGCAACTTAAGTGCAGCCGAAGATTTAGCTGGAGTTGGCCTTGTAGTCGATTTAACCGAGTTCAGAGAGGAAACCGTCGTTCACGTAGAAGATGAACAAGAGATTGGAGAGTTTCACCAAGATCCAGATTCAGATTCATCCGGTGATGATGACTCGGAAACAAAGTAGCATCAACTTTCTTTTTAATAGGAATACCGAGGAAATTCCGAGGGAATATAGGTTTTCCTTGGAATTTCTTCGGAATAGACCTTGTAGATTTAGGGATTTGATTATAGAGTATTGTACCTCGGGAAAGCCTCGGAATATTCCGAGAGAAATCCAAGGAAAACAAGGGTTTGCTCGGAAATTCTCGTTTTCCTCAGAATTCTGTCGGAATATTCCGAGGAATTTCCGAGGAACCAGGGGTTTTTAACCGAAAAAACGTTTTGTGGATTGAATAACACGGATATAACCTTCATTTAGTGTTTTAACCAGATTATGAAGTCAAAAATTGGTGTTTTACCCGATAACAAACACTTTCAATTGCATGAACGAAAACCACACAACATAAGAGAAACACTTATACACTTTAATAAACGGTAAAGGGAATACTTACAATTATTTTTGAAATTTTGTTATTTCATGGTTTATTATCATCTATACAAAGAATCCTCAATGGTATGCATTACATTTTTAGAAGAAATGATATATGGTAAAAACAATCGATGTTTTGAAACCTCAAACCTTATTTTCTCGGAATTTCCTCGGTAATTACTGAGACAATTCCAAGGAAAAAGGGTACCTCAGAGTATTTTCATTTACCCGGGCAACCCAACACGCCAAATATTTCGGGAAAAATTAAATTAATGGTTTTTTGAGGAAATTCCAACGGATATATTAATTTCTTCCGAGGAAATTCTAACGGACATTTTCCGTCGGACCTCTCATTTTATTAGGACGAACCGGATCTTCTTCCCCATTTCTCTCTTCCTATCCTCTCGCGCACTCCGCGCTTCCCTCTTCTCCTGCGTCGATTTCCGGCGAATCAAACCCTATTCTCCTCAATTTCATTCCCAAATCATGTAAGGACCCTATCCCTCTCTCTCTTTTCTTCAAAAATCGAGTTTGATTATGGTGTGTAATAATTTTTATAGATTTTTCTTAGGGCGAATGGTAGGGTTGTGTATTGAGAGTTTGATTATGGTTTTAGGGTTTAGGATTGTGATTATTTGTTGTATTCAGTTGATTTGGAATTTTTTTTTAAGTTTTTATTAATTTTGTGGTTATAAAAATCGAATTAATAATTATGTATATATAATATGAAAAAAAATTTGTCTATAAAATCTATTTTTGCATTATAAAATAATTTATATATTTTTTAAACATTTTTATTTCTATAAAACCTTTTCGTGATTAAAAACTATTATTTATATTTATTAAACTATTTTTTATTTATTAAAACTATTAATTGTAATTATTAAACTATTTTTGTGATTAAAATTATTATTTTTATTTATTAAACTATTTTTTGTTTATTTAAACTATTATTTGTAATATTAAACTATTTTTATTGATTAAAACTTTTATTTGTATTTATTAAACTATTTTTTATTTATTTAAAATATTTTTTTTAATTATTAAACTATTTTTTATTTATTAAAACTATTATTTGTAATTATTAAACTATTTTTTATTTATTAAAACTATTATTTGTAATTATTAATTTATTTTTTATTTATGAAAACTATTATTTGTAATTATTATGAACAACTATGGGAAGCAGATCCACGAGTGGAAAAAGAAGTGGCAAGTGAACAAGGTTGTTTTTACTTTATTAAACAATTGTTTATTTATTTAACTATTATCCATTTATTATTTATTAAAAGGTTCCAAAGTCGATAAAGAACACGGTCTCGGAAGAGTTGTGTGTGCATTGGGATAAGGAAGAGACGAGAGAAACTTCCTCCACCAATAACTCTACTAACCGCAAGAGCGATCGTAAAGGGAATGGCATCTTCAAGCACAACTTGGGTGCCCAATCTATTGCTACTCTGGCGGATCGCATGGTAAGTTCACTCTCTTTTTCTTCAATTATTTAAGTTTTGAATTATTTTTTTGTGCATCTCTTCTAATTTCTAATGTTTGTTTAATTAATATTTTTTTTCAAGGCGGAGAAAATGATGGCGAGCCGGTTGATGATCTCGCCCTAATGAAGATGGCGTATACCAACAAGAAGACCGGGCAGATTGATGATGGTGTTGTGAGGGAAGTGGTCACCCTGGTCCAAACTCATATGGAAGACGAAGTGTCTCAGCTTCAAACCAAGGAAGACGATTCGACGGCTTCGACCAACTTGTCCTGGATTCGAATCAACGAAATCGTTGAATCAGTAAGTTTTTTTTTAAAGTTCAATTCATTTATTTCTTGATTTTTTTATCATCTTTTCTATTATTTAAATTTGGTTATTTTCTATTTCAGTCGGTTCCAAAGAAGAAGGGACGTTTGGTCGGTTTGGGTCGTCGCTCCCGGTCAGTTCCTCCTTCTGCTGCACCACCGCCCTTTGTTGATCCAGAAGTACTTATGGAGCAGTTGAAAGACAAGGATGATCGCATATCTGCGTTGGAGGCCCAGATGACGACTCAACAGGCAGACTATGAGGCACAAAGGAGGCAGAACGAGCAAATGATGGAGATGATGAAGAGGATGTACACGAACGAAGTGTTCCCAAACGTGCAAGACCCGTTATTCTTTTTTTTTCAAAAACTCGGAATGTTTTATTTTGATTTGTACAACTTTGAATATTATTTAATATGTTTTCAATTTTAATTTTAATTTTATATTTTCATATTTAAATTAAAAAAATTATTTTTATTTGTACAACTTTGAATATTATCTAATATGTTTTCAATTTAATTTTCGAATTTAAATTAAAAAAAAATATTTAAAAAAAAAAAATTTAAAAAAACATTTTTTTTGGAAATTTCGAGGAATGGGTCCCTCAGAAATTTCTGACGAAGGATTCCTCGGAGTAAACTGTCAGAATATTCCGAGGGTCCCTTTCCTTGGAATTTACCAACGGCTTACGTCTTCGGAAATTACCGATGAAAATTCCGAGGACTATTTCATCAGAAACTTCCGAGGAAAGGGACCATCGGAAAGTCCATAGGAATATACCGAGGAAGTGTTCCCTCGGTACATTCCAAGGAATGTACCGACGATGAAGTGGTCCTCGGAATTTCCTCGGAACTCCATTTCCTCGGTATTTCGTCGGAATTTTCCGAGGGAATCCCGAAGATAATGACTTTCCGAGAACATATTTCTGACGACATCTATCGTCGGTATTTCTTCGGAATAATGTTATTCTGAGGAAATACCAACTATTATGACCGTCGGTATGCCGATGTTTTCTTGTAGTGCCCTAATAATTCATTATCATAGAAAGAAATTACGTAAACAATAACTAACATAAAATGGAATACCAAACATGAAATTTAACTTACATTTGGGTCGGAGACAATCAGATAACGCTCTATCTCATTAGGAGCAGTTTTTGTTTTCCATACTCGTAAAATTTTTGCCCAGACCCCGACATTGTTTGATGTTTCAATGAGATCCAAAATTTGAGTATTGTTGCGTTCCACGGATTTCTTTTTTTTTTAAATTGGCGAAAGCTTCGGTAGTTTCTTTAGTAAAGAGAGAATAGGATTTGAGATTTGAGAGAGGCGTTTGATATGATCTTTTTGGACGGTTTAGTCATTTTTAGTCAGATATTTCCAAAGTAAATTATTACAAATATTTTAATTGTGATCGAGTACCAATGTCCACATCATTAAGATAACAACTTGAAAGTTAAGTTCACTTATTATAAAATTTGGTGGGTGAATATTTAGCTTGAGTGACAATAAAATCTTACATACAAAAATCTGATTCAATCATATCAACTATGAAATAACTTAATCGATTTAGGTCATAAATATTACGAATTATGTTATCCTTAATAACATAAATAAATGATTGAAATACAATCATATGTATAATAAGTCATGTAAAAGTCAAAATAATTTATAAATAGTTTTCAGGAATTTAAAGTGAAACCCTAAACTTACACTTACTAAGGTGTTTAATATTATTACAGACAAGATACATTTAAAATTTCACTAATCCATTGTGGATTAGTGATGAATCTAGAGCACCCTCCTGCGTATGTAATTCTTGGTGTACCTAACAATTATAAAATGTAATAAAGAATATCAAACACTGGAGAAAACTTCATAGAAATAAAAAATGGATAACTTAATATTGTACAAACCTGCTAGGTTGTAGTCAACACGCCAAAACATAAGAGCAATATATGTTTGAATGTCATTCATCCACCTCTGCATAATCTTGAGTTTAAAATCCACAGCAAGCATTCTCGAGACTTGGCATTGAAGCTCCACACCACTAATTATTCAAAACTATAAATTTAATTTCAACCGAATATTATATGATATACTAGATCTTGACTCGTGCGACTGCACGGTTGTATGCTTTATAGTATATACAAATTTCAGAAAACAAAAAATTTAATGGTTTAACTTAACTACTTTTATTTATTGTTTAAATATGTATTTCATCACTGTGTTATGTAACAGAGACGTTTGTAAAATGCTGTGAGTCATAAATATTATAGTAAGAATTTTACATTGAACGGTAAAATCGATGTTATTTCAAATTATTTGATCAGTTGAATAATCAATATAACAATAATCGGTTTGATAGGCCATAAAAATTAAGGTTTGTATGTTGGGTAATCCTATTTCTAGTCTTGTATATTTGATTTATACATAACTCTAGTGAATTTATATAGTTTTGGGTTTGTATGAAATGATACTCTTATGAACAGTTATGGTTTTGGGTGTGTATGAGTTGATATGATATTTAATCTTGCATTTACATTTTGTATGTATGTCATATTGCTTGTTTTATTAGCATTGTACCAACACAAAAACATGTTTAGAGATATTACAAAATTACATACCCATTCATGTATGTTTTTTTATATAGCCTCATTTGTGTAGTATATTTAGATTTAGGAGGTTAATTATAAAATATTAAATTAATACATTGCTATTTGTTAAGTTAGATACTCTGACATATATTATTCCAATTAATATGTATTATATTATATTTTTATAGGTATAAAAAAATTAAAGCATATAATGAATTTTCAAATTTTTAAAATAATTTAAATTGGTTATCAAAATCCGAACCAAATTTGCAAAGATCCGAACCAAACATGAAATTTAAGTTGGTGTTTCAAATTGGGCTTTGTGTTGTATTTTTCTTCTATATATTGAAAACATTTTTACAATGGTGATTGGAAAATATTTTAGTAAAAATCATTTTTTGAATACATGTATATTATTGAACGAATTTTTGATATAAATCAATTTTAAATTATTATTTTGATTTGAAATATGTATATCAAATAACATAAGTTCATTACATTTTAATATAATGTAATAGACTTCTAACTTTTTTAATGCATAGCTCTTTTTTTCCTAATATACTACTATCCATGTTTCAAAACATCATTATTTTTTTACTACTATACATATTTCCAAACAGATTCTAAAGGTACTTCTACTTTAATAAGATAGATAAATGGCAGCAGAAAATTAAATCAAAATATTATATTTCATACTTTGAATACTTTATCTTGAATTCAAAAAAGGAAGATACTCTCCAAAAAAAGATCATGAGGTGAGTCTTGAATATAGTAAGGCAGTCCAACATAAGTTAGGATACCGACCAAGTCTACAATGAAATTGAGAAAATATCATTAGTTCTTATTAGTGTATTAGGTATAGAAAATTTTGACATACCAGTGGTGTACATGGAGTTCAGACTTTCCTGTATAATTTTATCAAAAGAGACAAAATCATACATGCATGTTTTGCAAGAAACGTCAATCCAGTCAACTATAATTTGATCAACGAATTTGATTTGGAACAGGTTGTTAGTATTTTTTGTATCTCCATCATTAGGAACCATTTCAAAGTTATGGAACACTCTCCATTCATCCTCTGCGTGACGAAGAAGTTCATACTTTTTGAAAAATGTTTCCGGTATAATTGCTTCGATTCTGCATCCATTTGTTTATACAGATTTTTAATGAAAATAAGATAGAATGATATAATTATAAAATAAATTAATCTTTATAAGTGTTAGAATAAATCATAATAAGATGCTTACATATCGATCAGCAATGATAAGATGAATGTCAGACGTTTTCGATGCTGTATCTGTTTCTCAAACGCTCAAATTTTTAGCTCAAGTTTCAAATTCTGAAAACCTTGACTCAGATCTGAAAGTCGAAACGAAGTCATGGTTCTTCTTCCTTTTTTTGGTAAGCGGTTTTTAAGGTAAGGCTTGTGGCGAATCTATGGTACTTATACCTCCATAGTTTATACTAATAAATTTTGTACGATCGCATGTATAATAATTACTTAAAAATAAATTTAATTTTACTTATATGTTTCAGTTAAATACTCACATTTGCATCAATTAATACCATTTCACAATTGTTATTGTTCCAAGAAACAAACTCTGGTTAGTACTTCTATGAACCATGCAAAAAATATTGCGCTTCACGAAACCTGTTGAGAATGTGTATGGTTAAGGTCAATGAGTCAGCACATACAAGAATCAAGTGGAATAGACAACAGTAAAGAGCCGAAGAAACTTTTTTAAGATAACTCGGCTTGTGTCGCTTAACTTAAAGAAGGTTATATCAAGAACGAGAGAACAAAGCACATCCCTTCGAAATTTTTTTCGTACATAAGGGAGCTTGAAAAAAAAAAAGTGGACATCGAATAGGTACAATCATGCGACAATCCAGCTGACTTGTTCCCAAAAACTCTTCTGACTAAAACATTCTGAAAATACGTTTATGGTATCGGAATGCGGAGTTTGCCTAACCTATAAAGAAAAAGTTACGTCCATTATTTTCATAAAAAGATTATGTTGCAGTATTCTTTTTCCTTTTTCATATATTTTATCCCGTCGAGTTTTTCCATGATTAGGTTTGTAACAAGGCAGTGCATAATACAATATGAATAATCGAGAAAAATGTTGTAATCTAATCTATTAAAAGAGAAGTACATTTTGTACTTACCCTAAGTTTTTCACAAAAAATTACGATGAGATGCCATTTCCTTTAATACTCGGTTACAAGCAAAATTATTGTTCCATATCTAACCAAATTTAAACGTGATGCATAAACAAATATATCTCGGTTACTATTTCTATCCGGAATTCAATGAAATATGTATGCCATCGGATTTTGGAACACGTACGCTATTAGTTTATTATTTCTTGGTTTAGTGTTGTCAACAGACTCAAATTCAACATTTCCAAAATTCAATTGACTACTTTTGTATAAAAAGTTCGTAAAACGTACCACAACAAATCGATCCATTATATAAAATCATTTTTAACATGCCATTATACAACAACAGGCCATAAAGAATATAGTAAAACTAATCTAATAACCAATTACATCTTGGTTTTAATTATTATCTACACAATCCAATTAATCTATTAACAACATAATTAAATATTTGTATATACCGATTGGTTTTGAAGCAAGCACACAATTGGTTTCTCTCTTTAGTTTTTTTAATAGAAACAAATCCAACATTTCCATAAACACTCTTTTGTATTAATTATATCCAAAATATATTGAAAATTCTAAATTGGTTAGTTAGTAGACAAAAATATTTTTTAAATACCAAATCTAAACTAATAAATTTGTATCCCAATTAAATCATCAATACTATTAAAACAGAAGCAATTTTTATCTACTTGGGAGTAGTCTACTTAGGACCATTTCATTTAATTAACTTTCATATTATTTATACTTATATCTAATTTAATTAATATTAAATATACATTATGCCTAAAATTAAGGAGCTAACTAACTAATCCATTATTTTTTAAACTAATGAATTTAAATTATATTAGAACGAAATTTAATAATAATTTAATAATATTTTAGTTATTAATGCAATAAATAATTATATATATCTATTAATTTGTATATATACAACTATATATTCATCCAAATGCAAAAAAAAAAAAAATCTTCAAAACCCTCACTAAATATATAAAATATAATTCTTATATTTAGAGTATTAAAATTAGATATACATATACATAATATATATATATATATATATATGACAAAAAATAGTAATAATTCGATAATATTAATATTTAGTATACAGTTAAACATGTTACTATTGATATTTTTATGAACATAGTATTACGGGTTATTCAAACACATGTAATATATTGATCAAATATTAACTAATTCAATAAATATATTAACACAATTATATTATAAAACACTACATGAAAACATAAATTGATGCAAGAGATTATGTGTCAATAATTTAATTAGTTGTAAAATATAATTACATATATAATAAAAAAATATAAAACAAAATTAATATATGATAAAAACATCAATCAAAATTAAAATTAATAAATATTTACATTTCTAATGCGATTAATGAAATTAACTTTTAAATTTAAAATAATTCATAAACAAAATATCAATAAAAACCTAATAGCATGTGAATGACAAAAGTAAACTTACTAAATAAATGAAAATTAGATTTACAAACATAAATCATTAAATTGTAATAGACATATATAAATTGTTGATGCTCAAATATATTTTATTTTTAGTATGCATCCTCTCAAATATTGATTTATTACGCTTACAACAAGATGAAAATTTAGTTTGTTTTGACTAAAATTGTATTAAAATTGGAACATCACTTTCATGATATATCCACCATTCATCTATTCATTCATGAATATATATTAGAATACTCTAACTATAATAATTTAAGTCATACCGGACTGCATACTGGATCATTTATTAATACAACCGATAGCCAGATTCCGAGTATTATTTCTTATTATGGGTTTTATAGTATTTATAAAAAATATGTAGTGAAAATTAAAACGGATTACATATGAGACCATAAAATTTGCCGATTAAACAGCGGGTCGGGATGGATTTTAAAATACTCAATATAACGTTTTACTTTAAAATACATGTTTATATCAAATAAATTTGGAATGTTTCGAAAAATTATCCCGCGGTTTGAAACCGCGGGTCAAAATCTAGTCAATACTATTAAAACATAAACAATTTTTATCTACTTGCAAGTAGTTTAGGTTGGACCATTATATTTAATTATCTTTCATATTATTTCTACTCATATCTAATTTAATTATTAGATATACATCATACCTAAAATTAAGGAACTAACTAACTAATCTATTATTTTTTTCTAAACTAATGAATTTAATTTATATTAATTCCAAATTTAAATAACTAATCAATGTATTTTAGTTATTAATGTAATAGATAATTATATATGAATGTCTATTAATTCGTATATATACAGCAATATATTAATCCAAAATGCAAAAAAGAACATTGTTCAAAACCTTCACCAAATACATAAATATATACTCTTATAGTTATAGTATTAAAATTAGATATACAATATATATATATATATATATATATATGATAAAATAAATATGAATAGTAGTTATATAATGAAACATGTTATTATGATAGTTTTATGAATATATTTCTTACGGGTTACCCAAAGAGACATGTAATAATAAATCAAATATAAACTAAGTGAACAAATATATTAACAAAAATATATCAAGAATTTTCAAATAACAGTTTTAAAAAAAATTAAAATGGATTAATATAAGACCACCGACTTTGCCAATTTAACTGTGGTTTGGGTCGGATTTCAAAACATTAAATATAACATGTCATTTGTAATATCTAAGTGTAAATCCAATTAAAATACAATTTTATATCAAATAAATTTGGAATGCTTCGAAAATAATCTTATTATTGATATTTTGTAAGTATAGTTTTACGGGTTATTCTAACAAACGTGTAAAATATTTATCAAATATAAAACTAATCGAAGAAAACATAAAACAAATTTTAAATTAATTATAATCGTTCAAATTCCATTTGGGATACATGTTAGATATTTTGAATTTTGGTCTAATTTATATTACATCGTAGGTTTCATTCTGTTAAGTTTGTAAGTATGAATCGAGTTTGGATATAACACATTAGTTTTGGTTATAATTTGTATCATCCTAAAACCCATAAAATAATCATATATCACTTGGATTCGTGTTATATTAGTTTGGTTTGGATATATCGGAAGAATTATTCAAAAAATGTAAAATAAAACGTAAGAAATAAATATGTACTTATGTAAAATTGGATATTTAAGATATTTATTCAAAATTTCAATATTTATTTTGAGATATCATTTCAAAATAAATAAATAATTGAATATTTGAATTACATATTTATGTTTCAAATATTTATATTTGTGATTAATTTTGACATTCATATCGGTTTTTGAGATTACTTTCTTTTTTTTTGATTTTTTGGGTTTCTCTAATAATATTTTGGATTTAGATATATTTTATACCATACCCATTTTAAATTATTTTATGACCTGATAGGGTTTTTTATTAAGGATTACAAATTTTTTATCCAGGTTTACTTCAAATAAAGAAGAAAAAAATTATATAAAATATTCAACGAAATTTATCCTGCGTTTTGAAACCGCAGATCAAAATCTAGGTTATGATTCATCTAGTAGAAGGGCATTTACTAAAGCATTTGTTACAAAGGCATTTAGAAGAGTATTTACTAAATGTTAATGCTCTCTAAATGCTCTTTAGCAAATGCTCTCATATGAAGCTTTTGTAAGAGCTTTTGCATTTATAATTTATAGATTTAAGAAATATATATATAATTATTTCATTTATTTATTTAATAATATCATAAAATCATTTTTATATCCAAAAAATAAATTTTGATTTCTACAATAAATTTACAATTTAAATATATTTAAAAAAAAATTTAACATTTAAAATATAATATAATTATATTTAATTAAATTAATATATAAATTATATTTTAAATTAATTAAATAAATTAGATAAATTAATTATATATATATATTAGATAAATTAATTATATAAATTAGATAAATTAAGTATATATATTAGATAAATTAATTTTATAAATTAGATAAATTAATTATATAAATTAGATAAATTAATTATATAAATTATATAAATTAATTATATAAATTATATAAATTAATTATATAAATTTAATTATATAATTGTATATATTTAATAAATTAATTATCTAAATTATATTATATATAATTATATTTTAAATAAATTATATAAATTAAAAAATATTTTCTTTTTTTATTTTTTGTCGAATTAAATTATATTTTAAAATATAATATAATTAAATAAATTATAGAAATTAAATAATATATCAAATGCAAAATATTATTTTTAAAAATAGATATTTTAATGTCAAATTTAATTTTTAAAATAACATTTTAATTTTAAACATTATTTTAAAATTAGTAAATAAAATAACTAATTATATATATATATATATATATATATATATATATATATATATATATATATATATATATATATATATTTTTTTTTTATATTACAAATATATTCATTATAAATAAATATGTTATATATTATATACTAGTTTTAATAATAAATTTTAATATCATGTTTATACTGCTCTATCAATCAATCTTTTTAAGAAATTTAGCAAAAACATACAGCTTCTGTAGCATACTGCTTTTATAGCATAATGCTACTTGCTTTCTCGTAGACAGAAGTCATCTATTGCCATCACATTTTTTTGTCAACCTGATTTTCATTAAGCCTGTGGGCTAATTAAAAGGGTACAGCGTTTATATGTGAGGATCAATAACAATTATATACTACAATTTTGAAGCCCAACAAAAACCAATTCACCTTCTTCAAGCATGTGTTCCTCATCAAGCGGCAATTAGACAGAAGTGAGACACGTGTACGGACACACGTTCATCATACAGAGTTTCTCCATCTCCGATGAGCTTCGCCGCTACTCCTCGCCGCCATCATCCTGCCAAATCAATTCTCATGTTTCACACCTCACTGCAGCTGTAATCTGCACACCTTAACTCCAACTTCCGCTAAAGCCGTTGCTCAATATCGGGACTCCAACACCACCAGGAATTAGATCCTGTTTCTCTAAAGAGAGGAGAGAGACTCTTCCCGAAAGTTACCGACTTCATGTTTTTCTTGTACTAGCATCATGTGTTGCTTTATAAATATAATTCTCAGAAGAAAATAATAAAATACGAAAGTTATCACACCCATCTTTATCTCTCCTGTCTCGTCTTATCGCTATCACACACACACACATCAATAATCAACATCACTCTTTTTTCTTCTCCCTCACGTCCACTCTCCACAAATATTATATTTACATAATATATACTTATACCTCATATTATACAACATCTATGACTTAATCTCATCATTTCTTAATTTTTTTTGAACAACAATCATATCATTTCTTAATATAAAATAATAAACATGTATTTCATAAATGTATGATTCACTTACTACTTTCAAACGCTCATCAACATATTTTTATTCAATGTGTATTTTCTTAAACAATAGTAGATAACTATATTTTTTATTTATTTTGAACTAAACTAACTTATTTTGTCATTATTGATGGGTTGAATCTCATCATTCCCATATGTATGTTTGTGAATCAATATATAAATTTAAAAGGTGTGTTCTTGAAAAGCTATGAACTTTGATACAAAGTCAAACCCTATATCAACTCTATATAGATTATATATATATACCCAACTCTATATAGATTATATACATATATATATATATATATATATTAGATCTCAATGTGGCGGAGCCACATTATGTGAGAAGGGAGCATTGACCCTAACAACTTTTCCAAATTTAACGTAAAACATTGAATAAGTTCAATATGTCCATCATTGTATCAGGAGTTTCACAAAATTATGGGAGGTTTTAGATATGGTAAGATTTGGTGGGTCTTAAACATTTTGATAAGGGATTTGGTGATTTTTAAAGATTTTGATGGAAATGGTGATAAAGGATTTGGTGGTTTTTAAAGATTTTGATATTCCTCTCCTTCCTATGGTAGTATTCAAAACCAAATTTTCTAAATGATTATATATAGTTGTTAAGATTTTAAATAAAAGTTCAGATGTAATGAAAAAGGTATGCCATGATGACTTATTCGTTATTGTGTTTTTTATTAATGATACCTAGATCATATATATGATATAAGTAATGATAATGATCATCCAAATATGGGAAGGTTTACAACATTATGGTTGAAATCAGTAAAAATATAGACCATGTTGCAGCAAAAGTCCATCCTCCCACTTTCTATTGGCATGATAATTGCTGATACATCTGGATTTTTTCTTTCAATCGTCATTTTCGCGATTTCTTCATTTTTTCCAACTAGTTCTGGCCACTTGAATTTTTTTCCTGAAATTAATTATTTTGTATAAAATCCTAAATATTAGTTTTGGCGTACAACAAAAATTTTATTTACTTTATTTCAATACCACACTTGTTACAACGTAATTAAGACAAAATATATTAAAAAGGGAAATATGTCATTTAATTTACGCAAGAGGATATACAACATCAGCAAGAATATTACTCAAGTCTATTTTTCAAATATTTTACTTTTATTTGAAAAAAGAAAGTCAACAAAATAAATTTCTATATATCACCACTATAATAAATTAATTAATATTATTTTATGATGTATAAATGAAAATGAATAAGCTAATTGTGAGAAATCAAGAATTTTCCCAAAAAAACTTTCATATCATACATATATTCATTTGTTTGACAAAACATATACTTTTTGAAAAAAAAAATTGTACCATAATATATGAATATCTATCGAAGAGATTCTAATTTATTTTATGAATTTTTTTTCTTTAATTACATATATTTGAACTTGTTATTATTTCACTTTCAATAATATTTAATTTAAACATAAAATTCTTGTAAGGAAACACATAAAATATTTTTCTGTACTTCCGCTATACAAATTTGAAAATTATTGACTTGAATTTTTTATTTTCATATATAGAAAATTGAAAATTATTATATGTCAATTATATAATACCCAAATTTTATAAAATCACATATTACTAAATAAATAATGTTCCAACTCCGGTTATCTTCTTAAAAATACATGTGCCAATATACATACTAGTTTTACAAGTGATTGTTTTTTATTAATTTCATAGAATTAAAACCTACCCAACAAGAATCAAAATAAAAATATTAAAAAATAAATATTAATGAGATAGGAAATATACCGGCAGCACAACACTCTGGATCGAAGCACACAGAATTTTTATAAGTAGGAAAGCTAGCCAAAGGAAACATCTTTTCTTATTTCTCTTATAACTAATGTGAAATTCTCATTATATATATATATATATATATATAACTCAATATTATTTTAAACATGATTGTTGAATTTTTAATACACTAAATAGAAACAAATAAATTATAGTTTGAATAATAAAATGCATTAACATCGTAGATTGACCGAATTATATACAGTAGTCATCTTTGACATGCTATCATTGAATTGATGTTTGACCGTATTTATATGCAATTATGTATTTTTATTATTTTCTTTATCACCATATATATTATTTATTATATTTTACACTTTACAAAGACCAAAACAAGAATTTTAAAGTTTATGAAATTACAGATACAATTCATGCAATGAACATATACTATACCAATTTCAAAGATTTCATTAGTAAATATCACATAAAATGGCCAAATATTTTATTATTACACACCAAAAATAGGATTTCTTTTCTGGCCATAAAATGAGAATAACTGTAATAATACAAAATGATAACATAATATACGAGATCTTCAAATATATTAAACTATGGGGGGGGGGGGGGTATCGTGTTAAGAGTTTCACAAAATTATGGGGATTTTAGATATGATGGGACTTGGTGGGTTTTAAAGATTTTGTTGGAGATTTTGATAAGGGATTTGGTGTTTTTTAAAGATTTTGATGGAAATTTTGATAAGAGATTTGGTAGAATTAAAAACAAAATTATATTTGATAAAATCATATTTTAAAAATATTTCAACGAAGAAGACAAAGCTAGATGTGAAGGGGTTTGTCCTTATAAAAAAGTCTATCATCTTTCGTTTTGTAAATGTTGATACAATCTAGTTGTCACACTTAGTTGAGATTTTCACAAAATTATGGGGATTTTAGATCTGATGGGACTTGGTGGGTTTTAAAAATTTTGTTGGAGATTTTGATAAGGGATTTGGTGGTTTTTAACGATTTTGATGGAAATTTTGATAAGAGATTTGGTAGAATTAAAAAACAAAACTATTTTTTGATAAAATCATATTTTAAAAATATTTCAACGAAGAAGACAAAGCTAGATGTGAAGAGGTTTGTCCTTATAAAAAAAGTTCTATCATCTTTCGATTTGTAAACGTTGATACAATCTAGTTGTCACACTTAGTTGATTTATGTTTTACAGGAGGAATATGATGATTAAAAATGGATCAGCAGCAATTTGTGTATTGAAGTATCTTCGTTAGAGAAGATGCTGATCTTATTATGTGTTAGCTACTAACTTTAGGGAGAAGAAGATATTATGTTTTTCCACTTTATGTTAATTGGGATTATTCATATCTCTACTTCATTTTCTCATTATAACTTTGGATTTAGCTTTGAGATTTGTTTATACTTTTATGAGATGGTATCATCTGTTTGCTCACAAGTGTAGTATATAACTTTAACGAAGCTATGTACAATAATGTTTCCAATAAATATAATCAAACAAATTGAACTGTATTTTTCACATTTTGAGTTCTTTAAGATATATTTTAAACAAATATCAACCGAATAAGAGAAAACAGTACTAGGATTTTGAGCTCTGTTTCTTGAACTCCACAGCATTCAACAGTTACATTGCAGTAGAAGGACTTTGCAGTATTTTCAATTTCCGTTCAAGCTGATTCTCTGCAGAAATTACAAAACAGATTTTAAGTATATGAAACAATCATTGTGAAATTTGATATCAGAAGTAGATTACTTGTAGTTCTGCAGATTATCTTGAAGTTTGCTTTGAGCCATTTTGGCAACATCCATTTCCTGCACAACAACACCAGAAGATGAATATTCTGGAAGAATACTACAAAATTTTATCTAGAAAGGCCATAGAGAAGCTTACCTCTGAGGAAGCGAGCCCATACTTCTTGAAATGGTAGACTATGTTGTTGGGCCAAAAACGGTCACGGTAAAATTAACTTTGAAAGAGTATTTCTTGAAAAAGATAATTTTCATTTTTACGATAAAATTCTTGAACAGATTTGTCTGCAGCATCGAAACAAACACCAATCACCCAAACCATGCTCGAAAAGAAAAAAAAACGAATCGATCAAGCATACGGACCGGTCGACTTACGTCGAGCGGTCGGACGACACGACCGGTCGACACGTCGACCGATTGACTCACATGAGCCATTCGACGTATGCCGACCGGTCGAGCACGTGATCCGGTCGACGTACATTAACCAATCCGTCCGGAAACAACTAAAACGACGCAAGTTCATGCATTCTCGTCTAATATTTAGTACAATCTCTTACGAACCACGGCTGTACAGCCACATACCTCACCTCGATCAAAGTTACCGTTGAAACTTTAAGATAAAACCGCGAAGGATCTATTTAACATAAACATCGTAATATATGCGACAGGTCACAATAAATCACGACGAGGCCTAAAATGAGACTAAGAGCCCACTTAAGATTTTACCAAGGAATGGCCCATCAATACTATGACGGTTTACACCTTATCTGCAAGAGAAGATAAATTTCAAGTTTCCGAAGATAAATGTCAAGCTTTCGTAGATAATCATGAAGCTAAAAAAACTGGAATATTTTTGCAAGATGACAATTCGGCCTAAGGGCATATCAGGAAAGTATAAACCTACCTTGGAAGGAGTATATAAGGAGCTCTAGGCGAGAGACACAAATAGAGAACTTTACACAAAAAAACTTAGCACTTAAAGCATTTAGGCAACTTTCTGTTTTGTTATACGAGCTGCGCCTTAACTAGGTATTTCAGTCTTAGGTTTTAAGAACTAGGGATCTCGCTGACAGCTCTCAAAGCCAAGGCTTCTACCTTGTTGTAACTCTCATACGCAGATTTGGAATAAGACACCTTTTCCTCTTTTTACGATTTCTTATTATTTTCGTCTTAACTTTCGTGTTCTGATTTTTTGGGGTGTGGTATATCAGATATCTGAGACCTCTAGGAATTTAGGGTTTTCCTAACTTTCTTAATTTAAACGGAAATCGACGGTGCGACTTTCGGTTCCTACAGGTTGGCGCTCGAATTAGGGGAGGTTACAGATCAATCTTATCTCAGCCACAACATGCCCGATCAGACATGACAGTCGACGACTCGGACAATATGCAGACTCCGCTCAACAGAGGAAGCAACGACAAACAAACAACTCCAACAGAGGATGTCTCCGCGACTAATGCAATAGCCAATGCCGCGACACTCGAGGAGTTTAAAAAGATTCTCCGCCTACAAAAAAGGCCGGAAGAGAAACACAAGCTCTGGGTACCTTGACTAAACATTTTGATACCTTAACAGCAAGGACCCATGCAGTTCTTCCTCGCAGAACCACGAAGATCCGCAGAAGAAGACTCGACTTGGCTACTACACTCGACAGGCATGGAACTTCGCGGGAAAAACCTTTCGGACAAAACCCTAACGAAACATCCCCAGCCGAGAAAACAAAACTCCGATAACCCTTCATCTCCCCTGAAGGATACCGAGACTGATGAAGTCGGACATGTCGACTTGGATCCCAACGATCTTTCCGATGATACAAAAAAAGACGCTGCCATACATCCAAGGACATCGAGAAGCCAAGCGGCTTGGGAATATTCTCCGTTCAGCAAACCCATGACCAAAGAAGAAGAAAATATCTTATGGGTTGAACAGGAGAAGCTAGCTGAAGAGCAAACTGAGCTTACTCGCAGCAAACGCTGATGAGCCCGGAAAACTGCTAGCAAGGATTCGGATATCCATGATCTACGTGTGTACATAACAAAGACTGCCGCAGAAGTAAGGGCAGTAAGATCCTAGATCCATCACGCTACCAGCGGCGCCCCTGAAATCGATCAGTTGCTCGAAGAATCACGAAAAACACCATTCACGGCTCGCATCACCGAGACCGAAGTGTCTGGTCCTGGAAAGATCAAAGTACCAACGTACAACGGCACGGCTGATCCAAAGTTGCTTGCTGGAGAGCTTTCTGAAATTACTGGTAAGATATCATCCGTGAGACTGATCTTCCCCCAAGAACTGAGAAAGATCCGCCCCTGGAAACTCCCACTCAGTCGAACCAGTCATGATATAAGCGTGGAAGACAACAAACCGACAGAGATAACGACAGCAATTGCTGAAGAGTGAATTTGATTATCGGAGGGTCACAATATTGCAACGATACAGTCTCGGCCATCAAGGCTTACCAGCGAAATGCCGAATCCAGCGCAAACTGGCCGACCTTGTCTCCGCCTGAGACATTAAATACACTGCAACATACTTTTAGGAAGAGGAAGTCGACAGAATAGACCAACCCCACTACGATCCACTCATCATAGATCTCATCATTCCAGATCTCGAGGTTTCCGCGATACTCTTAGGAAGATGAATATCAAACTCGGAGATGTCGTACCAACACCAAAACCATTAACTGGCTTTATGGTACAACGTCGATGACTCTAGGATCGATTGAACTTCCGGTCATGGCAAAAGAGGTGATGAAAATCGTCGACTTCACGGTAGTCGACCAACCGGCCATCTACAACATCATCATGGTAACATCTTAGCTCAACGATATGAAGGCAGTCCCATCTACCTACCATCTGGGCATCAAATTCTCGACTCATAACGGAAAAATACAAAGCACACGAAGATAACACAACACTCGGCTTACGCTTCAAAAAGAGATGATGCAACGTCACCCCGATGACGGGTCTAAATCAGCATACTTCTGAACCCGACGCCCTTACCCAACCGGAGGGGACAAACCCGGAAAAGCCGTCGATCCAGCTACAGTCAACATGACTAGAACGATTGACGCAACTGACGAAAACGAGTATCTGCTTAATCGACGGAAATCGACGGTGCGAATTTCGGTACACACATATGTTACTGCTTTTTCCTCATGTTTCTCTTCATTGGTAACACACTCTTCTCATTCTTAGCTGTTATCTGCTTAATCTTGCCTAATCTTGGATTTGAAGCTCGTAAACTTAGTCGCCAACTTATGTTTATTGATTCAGGACAATTAATACCCTTTGTTCTTTAGGCTTCTCTTGTTGTTGTTCTTGATGATGATAATTGTTGATCATCCTCGTTGTCAAAGACATATGGAAATGTAAAGAAGAACAACTTAATGTTACCAATGTTCACCTTGCTTAGCGAGATTTTATTTGACAACAAAAACCCCACCAGGTTTAAGTCAGCACTGAGATCAACCACCACAACATGGCATGGTTAAGCAACAAAAAGCACAGTCCATCAAAACTATAGTTTACACCAAACATGGTACAAATGAAAGAAAAGAACCTTAGCTCGGTTGAAGAAGAAAAAAAAATCATTGCCGAGATGCCCAATGCACCAAATGAACCCATCATCAGTTGAGCACTGGAGTAAACGCCTATGATTATATAAACATCCACGAAACAAATTTACAACCGTAAGCCGTTTACCACCAGAACTAGAAGTCCTGGTTGATTTTCAATATTTGGAAAATGGGAAATACAAACCTCATCATTCATTCTAAAACAAACTTACATGTGAGAGAAGCTTGATATACAAATGCGGTAATGGAATTAAGTAGAAAAATGAGTGAGATCTAAAGGATTGAACTACAACAACAAAGAGAATATGAGATGATACACCAAATAACAATTTACCTTGGAGAAAATACGTTGTGTGGGTTTGAGTAAGAGAGAACATAGAATGATATTGCACACATATAAATGATGGGAGAAGGTAGTTATAGGAGATTGAGGTGAATGATGATCGTGGAGGGGTGGTTAAGAAGAACCAATTAGAGAGATTATTCAATTGAACATGTATTAGCTTTCACCTTTTTTCTATTTTCCTTTTTTTATTTTTGGTTTATTATTTTAAACATAATTTTTAATTTTTAAAATATGAAATAGAATCTTTTTTTGGTCAAAATATGAAATAGAATCTATGAGCCAAAATATTATTGGCCAAATGACTTGTGTATCGGTATACAAAAGATTATAATCAGAGAAATACTTGTGTTCACCCCTAGTGTGAACTTGTAGATTTACCCACAAATAAGATTTAGTTATTTAAATTCTAAATCTTTTAAAATAAGAAACCAAATAATAAGAGTTTTGTGAAATATTATGTTTATAAAAATAAATAAAAATATGAATAATTACCAAAAAAAGATTTTTATAAAAGGGAATGATACTCACTAGCAATGGGCTCGGTATCAGCCAATCCTCATCACCATGGTAACCTCTTGAGAATCTGTTTTAGACTCGTTTCTCTTCAAGAACTACAAAATGTGTGGTTGAGACTCGTTTCACCTCTTGAGAATCTGTTTTAGACAAAAGTATGGTGCTTTGGTCTTCTTTGTACAATTGTACCCCATAAATGGCCATCTCTTCCGACCACTTTATGTCTTAGCCATGGCACTGGCGGATCTAGAATGAATTTCTAGTCGGGGCAGACAGACAAAACATTAGTAATATATCTATAAATTCAAATTTTCATCATGGGCAATATTAAAATTATAAGCAAAATTACACCCAAAAAATTATGGGAGGCAACTGTCCCACCTACTCTCAACCTAGTTCCGCTGCTGAGCCATGGTGATCAGTGTTGCAAACGTTCACCCACCCAAGGTTATGCCCTTGCCGTATCATGATTATTCTTTGTTGGTAACTTGAGAAAATGATTTAGTTCATAGGCTTAATGTTGATACTCTGTTTCTTGTGTATTAGTACTGTCCTGCCTTTTTAAGTTCTGGAAGTGTCATGATAAGAATGTTTGTTGTCTTCAAAAAACTAACTCAAATAGCAATTTAACACACAAAATGAACAATTTGTTATGCTTTCTTCACGAAGGTTACAGGGACTCGAAAAGCAACACCAATGGTGTATTGTGACGTTTGCCAGCGCTTGGTTCATTGCCGCCAGTCTTTTATATTGTTTTTGTTTTCTTATTTTCTCTCCAATGTTACGGATTACCGTAAACAAGAGTTAAGTGATACCACTTTGTCTCTGTTATGATGCAAGGCCAAGGGATCTTGAAGATGTTGATATATATATATTTTTTTGGAACTTTAAAATAAACTAGATCTTGAGGGTATATGTTTTACAATATATATCTAGTATATACAAAGTTAAGAAATTTTTAAATTTCACGTTTTCAGTTTTATTATTTTTTGTTGTTTATTCTACGTATTTTATGTTTTGTAATAGGAGTATCCGTAAAATAATACAAACCGTAAATACTATATTACGAATTTTACAAATATATATACTTTATGTAATTTAATATTTTAAATTAATAATAATGTATCATTATTAAATACAAAAAATAACTCATGAGTGAATAACTTATAATTATAATGTATTTATTATATTAAATATCAAGAAATTTTGGAGAAAAATTAAAATATATGAAAAGAAAAAGTAACAATACGGAATATATATTATATAGATTATATTTTCTTCTTTATTTATTCAAAAATCCCGTAAAATGAAACTTTAAATAATTCTAATAATTCTTTAACAAATTAATAACAATCATACAGAACCTAAAAATAAACATTAATTATATTTTGGGTCATAATGATTTATGATTCAAGTTAAGCCTATTATTTTTTTATTTAATATAGTGTTATCTATGTTTCCAAACAATATTATATTTTTTACTGCTATTTTTGTTTTCAAACAAATCTAAAGTGTACTTCATCTTTAATAAGATAGATAGAAGATTTGCATTTGAAGACATAAATGTGGATGGCTCATATATATATATATATGTCTCTTAACCTCGTATTTACTACTAAAAAGTATAAAATAATATTTAAGAAACCTAAAATGGGTCTTTGGGATAATGATGCTAATACATCACAAAATTGGAAATTCAAAAAAACAACTTTACAATGCTATAAAACCCTAAAAGCCTAAACCGAACAGCGACTCTTGTTCGGCCGTTTCAACTCTCACCGTAGACAAAATAATAAAAGATGGCTGGAAAAAAGCAAGAGCTTCTTCCTGTCTCCGGCAAACCTTTAGCCGCCGTCGAGAGTCCGATGACAGATACGATGAAGAAGAAGAAGAAAAATAAGAAGAACAATAACAAACACTCAGAGGAAACTCAGGAAGTCAAAGTGCCTAAAGAGTTTACCAATGGTAATAAAGAGAAGAAGAAGAAAAATAAGCGTAAGAGAGAGGAGACAGAGATGGATAAGAAGACAGAGGAAGAGAACAAAGTCCCTGAAGTACCAGGTATTAGCAACGGTGGCGGAGGAGGAGAAACTGAGCAGGAAGTTGTCGTTACCGGAAAAGATGTGGAGGAATCAAAGTACGCAGCTTTAACTTCTTTCGCTGAATCGAAGCTGCCGGAGAATGTTCTTGATTGCTGCAAGACTTTCCAGAAACCTTCTCCTATTCAGTCTCATTCATGGCCGTTTTTGTTAGATGGTCGTGATCTTATCGGGATCGCCAAAACTGGTTCAGGTTCGTAACGTGTTTGTGGTAGCTTAGCTTTCAGACCCTTTTTTAAAATAAAATTGGAATTTTATTGATTTGGGTGTGTGTGTAGGTAAGACATTGGCGTTTGGGATTCCTGCGGTTATGCACATGTTGAAGAAGAACAAGAACGGTAAAGGAACTAGGAACCCGACATGTCTTGTTCTTTCTCCGACAAGAGAGTTAGCTGTTCAGGTATAGAGAGAGAGAACATTAGTTATTAAAGGTGAACGGAAACATATTCTTATTATTATTTTTGTTTGTAGATTTCTGATGTTTTGAGTAAAGCTGGAGAACCGTGTGGTTTAAAATCGATTTGTGTGTATGGTGGAAGCTCTAAGAGGCCTCAAATTGACGCTATTCGAGCTGGAGTTGTAAGACTTCTTTTTTATTTGTCAATACAGTGTCTTGTGTTGGTTGATCAATCAAATGACGGTTTATTCTTGTGTTATAGGATATTGTCATTGGTACGCCAGGGCGTTTGAGAGATCTGATTGACTCTAATGAGCTTCGTCTCTCTGATGTCTCCTTTGTGGTAAGCAATATATCATCTCTTTAATCATGTTATTTGACATAGACCCTTAGGATTATGTAAGTTGCATTGTTATGTCATGTAGTCGATAGTAACAGAATTATTCCTACGTGCCAGGTATTGGATGAAGCAGATCGAATGCTTGATATGGGTTTCGAGGAACCAGTCCGGTTTATATTGAGCAAGACGAATAAAGGCAAGTGGTTGCGGAACCAACAACTCAAGATCTTGTATACTTCATGCCACATTTTAATAAAAGTTCGTTTTTACAGTTCGTCAGATGGTTATGTTCAGTGCAACTTGGCCTATGGAAGTTCACAAATTGGCTCAGGAATTCATGGATCCAAACCCTGTTAAGGTTTGTTTTCCTCTTTCTCTCACGTAAACTCTTGTTTCATTTTTCTCAACGTTATCATTCAAATTCCTTTCAGGTAGTCATAGGTTCTGTGGACTTAGCTGCCAACCACGACGTTTTGCAAATCATCGAGGTATGTTCTCTCCTCTCCCTCTGCAAGTAGCGTTTTGTCTAATCTCTCCCCCTTTAACAAAAATTTCTTTGTTTTGGCTACAAACGCAGGTGTTGGACGATCATGCTCGTGACCAGCGCCTAGTTGCCTTACTAGAAAAATACCACAAGTCTCAAATGTAATTCTGCTACTCAGTTATCCAACCTTTACCAGATCTTTTCTTTTGTCACCATATTTATTGCCACGCTCTTTTGGGTGGTTGCAGAAACAGGGTTTTGGTGTTTGCCTTATACAAGGTGGAAGCTGACCGTCTTGAGCGTTTTCTTCACACAAGGTTTGATCTTTTTTTTTCCCTGAATTCTTGACTAGTTTGCTCAATCAATCTTTACATAACTATTTTAGAGGCTGGAAAGCTGTATCTATACATGGGAACAAAGCACAGAGTGAACGTACCAGGTCTTTGGCATTGTTCAAAGAAGGATCCTGTCCATTACTGGTACGTGTTTCTCAACTCCATGCCTTATAATGCTAATAACCATATGATGATCCTAAGACATAGTATTGAACTGTTTATTCGTAGGTGGCTACTGATGTAGCAGCAAGAGGGCTAGATATCCCGGATGTGGAAGTTGTGATAAACTACAGTTTTCCTTTGACAACTGAGGATTATGTACACAGAATCGGGAGAACGGGAAGAGCGGGTAAAAAGGGCGTTGCACACACCTTCTTCACACAACAAAACAAAGTAAATGAGTTTTTTTTACTTCCGAAAAGAAACTCTTTTGTAGATTCTTTCAACAGCTTCTTTTCAGTGTTTTTTCACTTACTAACTTTCTCTTTGAAGGGTCTTGCTGGAGAGCTTGTGAATGTTCTCAGGGAAGCTGGACAAGTGGTACCGGCTGATCTTTTGAAGTTTGGCACTCATGTAAAGAAAAAGGTTTGACTTCTTTGATCATGTTCTTGACCCTTAACGCACATTGCTACTTCTTCATCTAGAATGATCGATATGTGTTTTTGTCTGATAAAAAAATTGCAGGAGTCAAAACTGTATGGACCTCATTTCAAAGAAATAGCAGCTGATGCACCCAAAGCTAAGAAGATAACATTTGCTGATTCTGACGATGAAGACTAGCTTTTTCTTATTATTTTATGAATATTATAGTTGGATATTATATAATCCGCCTTTGATTTTGCGTATTGTTAGTCAGCTGCCCGAATAAACATATAACTTTCGTTTCATTCTTTTTGTATTCTTTTGTCATATTTTGTTAAAATAATATTCTTCTCATTTTAACATTTACTTAGCCATATACCGTAAAATATTGTTTGATTATAAGATACACAAGACTACTATCCGCTGTCCGGAATATGGCTCCTATATGATCAACTCTGAAAGAAAGCTTGTAGTTTGGAGTCAAGACTCAAGATGTATACAACATGAGGGTAAAGCCAGAGAATAAATAACCAAGTGAGAGTTAAAGCAGTGGTAGATTTTCCTGCTAGAATGAAAAGTTATCATCACTCAAATCCTAGACGTTCCTAAAAGTTGTTTTTTTAAATTATAAACATGAGCGGAGAGAATATAGAGATCAGATGTGAATATATAAAAAATACTATTGTGTAAACTCAGAATTTGATGTAAAAGAAAACAAGAAAAAATCTTGATTTTTCAGATGAAAGATAAGTAGCGTAGTCAATCTGAAAAAGCAACTCAAAACATAAAGCAAAAACCCTATAATGCTTTGACCAAAAAAAAAAAAGAAACACTATAATGCAGAACAAGGCAAATCTTCCATGGGATTTGGTGGAAGAGATCCTCTCTCGTGTCCCTCCTAAACCACTTGTCCGATTCAGAACCGTTTGCAAACAATGGAACACTCTCTTCGACGACAACACTTTCATAAACAATCACAAGAAGACGTTTCGATTCATTCTAGTTACTAAATCCAAAGTTTATTCGGTAAGTCTCAATCCGAAGATAGAGGTGCGTGAGTTAACCTTAGATATACCCGATTTAAAAGATCAGATACCTAATGACTTGATCGATTGCAATGGACTCTTGCTATGTGGCATAAAAGAAAGAGCTGTGGTTTGTAACCCATGGTTAGGACAAACTAGATGCATCCCGGCAGAGGTTAACCAACCTAACTTAGATTTTCGTGGAATAGGTTATGTTGTTCACCATAGAAGAACTGGAAAATTGCTTATAAAACCCTTGCTGTAGAGTATACTGGCTCTACCAGTGCATGGAGAGTCCATGACTTTGCCACCCATACGTGGGAAGACCAAAAGTTGGAAAAAGAAAAACCTGAAACTCCACCTACAAATGTTTTCTTACACTCGACAAGAGGTGTATCGTTGAATGGAAATTTGTATTGGGTTGCTTATTACTCTACTCAACCCTCGTCCTTCGTAGTAATTAGCTTCGATTTTAGGAGCGAAAAACATCACAAATTTTGTGATCTACCGTGTGTGGAGAACTGATGTAGCGGAAGCTTCTAGGTTTTGTGAATACTCTTCACAATCCTTAATTAAAAGCTCTTAGACCACCCGCAATGGAGAGATTTAGTCGATCCTTAGCACAAATCCTTAGTGCTTTTTGATTATAATAACAATATAATACAGAACACAACTAAGAATTGATCCTTAGTTAAGGATTAAAATGACAAAATTCTTAGTGTGCTGGCGCAACCAGATTGGTTCAGAAATAAGATTTGATTTTTATTTTTATTTTTAAGGACTATAACTACGAAAATACCATTGGACACAAATAAAAAAATGAATCCTTAACTATTCAAAAATTGATTTTAAAATCCTAAGGATTCCACCCGCAAGAACACCATTGCGGGTGCTCTTAGGATTGAAAATACTCTCTCAGCGGTTCATAAGAACCTCTTTAGGGTTTGGAAATACTCTTTCCCGTGCTATAAAGCTCGTATTGAAATCTCTCTTTTATTAATTCATCATAAAACTGAATACAACTATAGGTTTGAATGCATATATATAATAAATAAAAAACCCTAATATAATTTAAAACAAGAAAACCATTATATATAACACTAAAACAATAAAAGTAATTATTTTATTGATAAATAATAATATTTGGAATATATCCAAATATTCTCTGCATCATTCTCTTCACAGTGCTTAATTAAAAGCTCATAGGATTGAGAATACTCTTCTCAGTGGTTCATAAGAATCTCTTTAGGGTTTGGAAATACTCTTTTCTGTGCTATAAAGCTCGTATCAAAAATCTCTTTTTTATTAAATCATCATAAACTGAATACAACTATAGACTTGAATGCCTATATATAATAAATCAAAAACCCTAATATAATTTAAAATAGAAAAATCATTAAAACCCTAAAACAATAAAAGTAATTATTCTATTGATAAATAACATTATTTGGAATATATCCAAATATTCTTTGCATCATTCTCTCCGGGTTGGAGAAGGTTCGTCCTCGAATCTTGATCAAACGAAGTTAACGAACGCAGTTCTGATAGGATAGATGACTCACCATGACATCCAGAATCGTCTTCAATTGAGAAATCAAAAGAACATGGCTCTGATACTAACTGACGTAGCGGAAGCTTCTAGGGTTTGTGAATACTCTTCACAGTGCTTAATTAAAAGCTCTTAGGGTTGAGAATACTCTTCTCAGTGGTTCATAAGAACCTCTTTAGGGTTTGGAAATACTCTTTCCCATGCTATAAAGCTCATATTGAAATCTCTCTTTTATTAATTCATCATAAAACTGAATATAACTGTAGGTTTAAATGCCTATATATAATAAATCAAAAACCCTAATATAATTTAAAATATGAAAACCATTAAAACACTAAAACAATAAAAGTAATTATTCTATTGATAAATAATAATATTTGGAATATATCCAAATATTCTCTGCATCAAGAACGATCACAGCATCTCTTGTCCTTGACAACCCAAATCTGAATTTTCATTGTTATATGGCACTGCTTTAACAATGAAAACCGATGTCCCTTAAAACCCGATTGGACTCTGTGGTGGATCCTTGGCCTTTGCACTGTTCCTGTGTTCCCAGTTTGATCATGGTTCCTGAATGTCAGAGAGAAGGAGAATAAGCAGAATTACATGTTAATTTTTCTTTTGTTTTGTTTTTTTTTTAATTTAGAATCTAAAGTTTCTTTTTAGCAAATACAGCATTTTTAGTTGTTTATTAGAACAGTATATATTGCATGTTTAATGGTTTATCTCAGTTTAAGTCTAATGTTCTAAGTTTGATTTCGGAGTCCTAAGCTTTTGAGATAGTTCTAAACTGGTTTTGCCTAGACTTGCAACAAGTGTCCTGATTTTGGAATATACATGTTATATTGCAAGCGTTATTACCATGCATGTGTACGCTTTTTGAGGAACTGTATAATGTATATAAATTCTCAGCAAGAATACTGAAGGAACATACACCATCTTCTCAAATGTAACTTTTGTATCTGTTTTCTTTACGAAATTAAGCAAATAAAGCAGGAGTAGAGTAAATAAACTAGCTAAATTGAAGCCAAATTAAATGCATACCGTAGGGTTGGGTTACAGTCCAGATTAGTCTTCTCCAATCTTTCTCAGTAGTACACAGAACAAATCATATAACTAGTATAAAAAAACACTTCGATCGTATTTTTTAGCTTAAGAGGTACATGCACTAAGCATATAATTATTGGAGCATGTGAGAACCAATAACATGCAACCTTTTGTACTGTGTCATTGCTGACAGCCTTTGCTTGTTATCAATATCCACTACTCATTGTATTTTTATTTATGTTTTAGTTCATATCCTAAAACAGTTTTTTCAAACTGCAAACTAATTAGAAATAGAGAAAATCTATACTTTTAAAGCAGTATTCTATCTAATTCTGACCCCTACGATACTCTTTAACTACGTGATTTTCCCGTGCTTATGCACGGATATAAATATTTTTAAAATGATATGGTATATAAATTATTGATATGTTAATTTAAATTATATTGTAATTTATATATATGGTTTATTTTAAATAATATTATGTTATTTTATTCGATATAAGATTTTTGATATATACTATTTAATATGTTTAATATTTATTTATCTATTTTGGATTTTATTTTCTTATCAAAATAAATCATAGTAGTTTTTGCTCTAAATAAATTATTTTTTGATTATTTTTCATTTAAATTTAGGTTGGTTATTGTTTTAGATTTGTAATATATTTTAGTGAGTTTATGTATAGCATAATATATGTTATTTTGAGAATCAAATAAAAATAAATAAGTTATTAATCAATTCAAGGTTTAATAAATTAATATAAGTATAATCTTTCAAAATTTCAATAATATATAAATTAAATCATCAAAGGTTTATAGTAATAAAAAATATTAGTTTCCTTTTCTAATGTATGACTTATTATTAAATATTTCTAAAATAAATACTTTTTGCAATTTTGAGAAATCATGTTATGTGAGTAATTGTAAAATATTTTCATTCCTCTAAAATATGTTGGTTTATGTTATTCAACTTACTTTCTGTAAGCATTTAAGAAAATAGATTGATATAAAGAAAACATTTTTGTTAATATATATAACATTTTTGTTAAATTGTTCAAAATTATGTTTTAAATGGCTGATTATTTATTTTTTAGTATCAAGATTAACTTTTACGAATTTTCTTTATATAAAATCACAATAGATATATAATATGTTATCATGCTCATATAGTATAAATCTATTATTATTCCTTTTTTGTAAAAATATTTTCGTTTTTATTTTTCTTTATAAATATTTCCTTTTTTGTTATATATGTTATTTTGAGAAATATATAAAAGGAAACATTGAAATCATTAACATAAATTAATAATTAAAAGGTAAAATATTTTTAATAATAATAATTAGATATATTATTTTTATTTCATTAAGGGTATCTATGTAATCAACCATCGTGAGAGTTAACGTGAGAGCGACACATAGGAAACTGACTTCTCAAATAATATTATAGAGATTTACTATCAATTTCATTGTTTTTATAAACATTTTGAGTCTTTCTTTAAAGGTATTCACGTAAATTATTCAACCACCAATTTCTCCTTATTTTTGTGGCTACTTATTATTTTATTTCGGCAATATGTTAATTTTACATGCCACACATTGATTATCATAGTTTATATGCCTTAGAAAACCAGACCTACTTTCATTACAACCTTACAAATAGAAAATGTCAACCCACATCTCTTAACAAATATTGATTATTACATCTCTGTAATTAAAATATAAGTACATATATAAATTACCCCTTAGTTTTCAGTGTTATTTACAATGACATGCCACTGAAGTAATTAAATGAACTATTAAATGAATTTATATTTAAGGAATTGTTGTCTTTTTCTTTTTATTAAACAATTTCCTAAATCAATTTAACTTAATTTCGTATTTAATATATTTCCTAAAATAAATTAGCTGATTTTTAGTATTATTCATATTTAAATTTTATTTTAACAATATTAAACTTGGATAATGTTACGATTAATTATTTTGAACGAAATTCAAGTTTAAATTCGACATTAAACAATATTTTGAATATTCCTATAACTAAATCTCAGCTAAGATTATATATTTTTCAAGAATTTTTAAAGTATATGTTTAACTATTTTGGTTGCTATTAATTATTTTCAACAAAAAAAATACTGAAATTTAAATTTATTTGAATTATTTGTAAATCAATGTTTAATGTTTATAACCAAATATATTTTTCCTAACGTATCTAAATCTTATCATATTATCCATATTTGATCAAAATATTTAATTTTTTTACATTTGGAAAATAATTTCATGTTACAAAAAAAATTATTCAAGCTATCAAAACGTCATATTAATTTTCCAAAATAATAACAAGCACGGGATACTATTTTTACAGCATATAAACTATTCGACTGTTGTGTTTATACAAAATTAGAAATATATAAATATTTAAAATATAAACTGATAAACATTTAAATAATATTTATTTATATAAATAAATGAAAATAAATACTCGTCCGGTTGGACGGTCCAGCTCTAGTCTATCTTATTAAAGTTGAAGTACACTTTAGAGTTGTTTGAAACAAAAATAGTAGTAAAAATATAATGTTGTTTGGAAACATTGATAACATTGATAACATTATTATTAAGTTAAAAATATTAAATTACATAAAGTATATATATTTGTAAAATTCTTACTATAGTGTTTACGGTTTGCATTATTTTACGGACGCTTCTATTACACGACATAAAATACGTAGCATAAACAATAAAAATAGTAAAACTAAAACCGTAAAATTTTAAATTTCTAAAGTTTTCATATACTAGGTATATATTATAAAACATGCACCCGCACAGTTGTGCATATCAAGATCTAGTTATATATTATATACTAAATATTAAGTGAAATAGAATATTTGTTTGTTAGTGCTAATCCCTAAAAGTTGAATCTAAACCTCAAAAATGTTATATATACTATTAAAGCATGATCATATCTAATTTTGACCCCTACTATACCCTTTTATTTACTATCAATGCCACTTATTTTTTAAAAAAAATTGACTCCTTCATTGAGGGTATTCATGTAAATTATTCAACCACCGATTTCTCCGTATTTTTGCGACTCCTTATTATTTTGTTCCGGTAACATGTTAATGTTACATGTCACACATTGATTATCAAAGTTTATATGCCTTAAAAAACCAGGCCCACTTTCATTACAAAAATTTACCCCATGTTTTGTTAACAAATTTTGATTAACACATAATATATTATATAATATATATGTTATGAAATCTATTATTGTGGATGTTCCAGAAACCGTAGTTTGTACTAGGTTTTATCTTATCAGGCTTTGGTCCATTAGTGGCTCATTATGTATTCAGGCCCATTAGGGTTTTGGCTGTGTAACTCTTTATATAAGGAGATGTTATGAGATGAAATATGACATCCTTTCACAACACGTTATCAGCACGAGTTGCAAAAAATCCGAGCAAAAATCGTAAGCCACTAAAAACCCTAATATCAGCCGTATCTGAAAACCGCCGTATCTCCCTAATCACAACGACCTAGACGACGAGCCACCTATCGATCTGTAGCCCTTGACGAGTAGAAGCCAACGCCGAAAACCGTTCATCGATCGGAGCTCAGACTCGTCTTCAATCTCAATTTTACGACGCGCCGTCAAGTGTCTCTCTCTCTAAAGGAGGTCCTTTCAACCCATCAAACTATGGTATAACTCTTAGCCTAAGAACACAAACGAACATACCTTAAATAACTTGAATAACAAGAATTACAACTTGAACTTTAAAAGTTTGAATCCGCAAAACATAAACCTTAAAGCCTTGTTTCATACGTATGTATGAAACACTTATGAGATCGGTTTTTCCCTTTTATTTTCGATGATAATTGTTTGTTTTGATATGATCTCATATGTATGAAACTTCTATATTAAAATCGAGTTGAATTTTGAACTAAAGTAACTTGATATTCTTGTTTTAAAATCGTTTGATCTCGTATGTTCTTAAAAGATTTTAAAAACGTGTGTGTTCTTTGATTGCTTGTCGATTTTTTAATGTTTAGATCTGAAAAAAAAATTGGATTTCGATTTCAATGTTTTTGAAAACCCTAGACAAAACCAAACCGACCTTGAAATCGGTTAGACCGGAGATGAGGAGCTTTAACCGACCTGTCTGATATGACAAGTTCTAATCCGACCAGTTTCTTAAAATAGAAACTTACTATTTTTAGTAACTTACTATTTTTATAAACTTTCTATTTTTAGAAACTTTCTACTTTTAGAAAATTTATATTTTCAGAATCTATTTTTAGAAACTTTCTATTTTTAGAAATGTTATATTTTAAGAAACTTTACTAATAAGGAAATTTTCTATTTTTAGAAAATTACTAAATAATGAAATTTTCCATTTTCTAAAAACTTTCCTAATAAGGAAATTTTATATTTTTAGAAACTTACTGTAAAAGAAAATCTTTTATAAAAGAATTTTCTATTTTCAGAAATAGACAAAGGACTATATGAACTATTAATATGAACTAAGTTTCATAATTATTTTTTAAACTCCCTAAAATCGTATAGTTTATTTTCTAAATCTGAAAACCGATTGTATGTTTAAAATGTTTTCAGATGTCGAAATTGATGAATTTGGAATATGTGCCATTGAATCTCCTCGGAGATAACTACTTGCAATGGGTGCTAGACACCAGGATCTGCTTGAGGTCAAAGGGTGTTGGTGAGACAATTGTCGAGGGCAATAGTGAGAATGATAAGAACCAATACAAGGCGATTAGTATAATCCACCATCATATTGCTGGGGGTCTTAAGGACCAGTATCTCACCATTGACAGTCCATTGGAACTGTGGGAAACCTTAAAGGCACGATATGATCACCAGAAAACGGTGCTTCTCCCACATGCACAATATGAGTGGTTGAACCTGAGAATTCAGGATTACACAACCGTTGATGCTTATAATTCATCACTGTTCAAAATTGCCTCTAGATTGAGACTATGTGGAGAGAAGTTAACAGAGAATATGATGTTGGAAAAGACATTCTCCACATTTCCTGAGATTAATGTCTTAATGCAGCGACAGTATAGACAAAGTGGTTTTACCACATACCCACATTTTGATCTCATGTCTCATACTGGCCGAGAAAAACAATGAGCTTCTCTTATTGAACAGTGCAATGAGGCCCGCCGGTTCTGCCCCAATCCCGAATGCTCCTAAGGCAATAGCAGAAACGAAAGAAAAGTCACCATGTCCAAAGTGATAAACCACTCGGCCGAGGCCATGGTGGATGGAGAGGACGTGGTGGACGTGGACACTACAATTCCTACGGCCGTGGGCAAGGACACCACAATAACCGTGGTCGTGGGTCCAGCTACGGCTGAGGGAGAGGAAATGGTCGTGTGTCCAACTATGGGCGTGGTGGTGGCATCACCAAACCACCCCATTCAACCAAATCAGTGTGCCACAGATGTGGAATGGAGAATTACTGGACAAAGAACTGTAGGACTGCTCGACATCTCGTTGACCTTTACCAAGGCAGCTTGAAAGGAAAGAATCCGGAGGCCCACATGGTTGAGGACAATGATGGCGATTTTGATTATGACAAAGATGATCTCATGGAATATGAGACAGCAGATCTCTTGAAGGACTAAGCAAAAATTTCGACATCTTTAGGATTATTTTTCAGCTTGTTTAATGATTTGGTGTTATGTTTTTATGCCTTTTGAATTTCGAATTTTATTTATAATTTGATGTTGCTTTGGATTTTATTTTATTTCATGTTATGAATTTAATAATAATATGCAAGTTTTGTTAAATCTCGAAGTTGTGTTTATTATTATTACTTGATAGAAACATGAGAGATGATATGGATATACTTTTGGTGGATAGTGGAACGAGCCATACTATACTTAGAGATAAAAGATGTTTCACGAATTAAAATTGCAAATAGCCAACATAGAAACAATTGCATGAATATCAGGCTTTATTGAGGGCCACGGCCAGGCTTGTTTATCATTGCCCATGGGCACGCAGTTGAAAATGTCCTATGCGTTATATTCACCCAGTTCCAAACGGAAATTACTGAGTTTCAGGGATATAAGATTGAATGGTTTCCGCCTTGAAACAATGGACAAAGAAAATAAAGAGTTCCTTAATATTGTAGAAATCGTCCATGGCAATAAGATGGTCCGTGAGACCATACCTACAATATCCTCTAGTCTATACTATGCAAAGATCATTGTGATTGAGGCTAATGCCTGCGAAAATTTCACTCTATGGCATAACCATTTAGGTCATACTGGTTCTGGCATGACGCGAAAATTGATAATGAATTCAAAAGGGCACACCTTAAGAAATAAGAAAGTTCTCCCAAACCTCACGTGTATAGCATGTACACAAGGGAAACTTATTACCAGACCATCACCAGTTAAAGTGAACAAGGAAATTATAAATTTCCTAGAAAGGATCCAGAGAGATATATGTGGACCAATACACTCACCTAGTGGGACATTTCGATATTTTATGGTCCTTATTGATGCATCGACCAGATGGTCGCATGTTTGCCTACTATCCACATGAAATATGGCATTTGCAAGGCTGCTGGCTCAGATCATACGACTGAGAGCACATTTCCCTAATTTTCTTTTAAAGACTATACGTCTTGATAATGCTTCTGAGTTTACATCCCAATCGTTTAATGACTACTGTATGTCCATGGGGGTGAGTGTGGAACATCCCGTGGCACATGTCCATACACAGAACGTCTTGGCCGAATCATTCATTAAACGAATCCAGCCGATAGCAAGACCATTATTAATGCGGTTTAGACTCCCTGTATCAGCATGGGGACATGCAGTATTGCATGCAGCAGAGGTAATACGCATCAGGCCATCGAAGGAGCATAGATATTCACCATCCCAATTAATAATGGATCACGAGCCTGACATACCCATATTAAGACTTTTGGTTGTGCCGTTTATACACCAATAGCACCACCACAGAGAACAAAGATGGGACCTCAAAGGAGGATGGGAATATACGTTGCTTATGACTCTCCTACGATTATAAGATATCTCGAGCCGACCACAGGTGATTTGTTTAAGGCCAGATACGCAGACTCACACTTTGATGAGTCCACGTATCCGACCTTAGGGGGAGATAACAGTCGGCTGGTAAAATAATTAGAATGGTCTCCATCATTAACATCTTGGCAAGATCCTCGGACTCAAGCATGTGACCTTGAGGTCCAGAAAATTATTCATTTGCAAACGTTAGCTAACCAGTTGCCAGATTCATTTGCTGACCCAAAGAAAGTCACTAAATCATATATACCAGCTTGTAATGCACCAGTAAGAATTGAAGTCCAAGAGGGACAAAATCAAGTTTCTACTGAGTCTATTCAACGTTTGAAACGTGGTAGACCAATTGGTTCCAAAGATAAGATCCCTCGGAAAGCAAAGAAAAATGCAAAAGATAATGTCGGATCCGAGGGACAAATGGAAACCATCCATGGCATAGAAAATGTCGACCAGGATGTGTCTAACAATGTGGCTCGAGACGCTGAGCTTCATAGCACTCCAGGAGGACCAGAACATGAGATCTCAAGACATTATGCTATGCCTGGTACGAATGAGAACAAAGATGAAATCGAGCTCGATGACATATTTGCATATAATGTAGCACTTGAATTAATGAATGAGGATCAGGAACCCACGTCCATATTAGAATGTACACAAAGATCATATTGGATCAAATGGAAAGAAGCTATAAACGTGGAGTTAGAATCATTAAGAAAGAGAGGCGTGTTTGGCCCTATAATACTGACACCAAGAGATGTCAAACCAGTGGGATATAAATGGGTATTTGTGACGAAGAGAAATGAGAAGGTAGAAGTAGTAAGATACAAAGCACGGCTTGTAGCACAAGGCTTCTCACAGAGACCATGAATAGATTATGGGGAAATTTATTCCTCTGTGGTGGATGCAACTACATTCCGATTTTTAATCAGTCTGGCCATAAGAGAAAGGCTTGATTTACGCCTTATGAATGTAGTAACAGCATACTTGTACGGACCACTGGATAATGAAATTTATATGAGAATTCCAGAGGGTATTGAGCTCAAAGGAAAGAAAGGTTCTCGAGAACAACATTGTATTAAGCTGGATAAATCCTTGAATGGATTGAAACAATTAGGTTGAATGTGGTATAATAGACTAAGTGAGTACTTAGTGAGAGGGCTATAAGAATGATCCAATAAGTCCATGTATCTTTGTAAAGAAATTTGACAGCAAGGGCTGTGTTATCATAGTTGTCTATGTGGACGACCGGAATATTATTGGAATCCCTGGAGAGATTTCCCAAACAGTTGAATACCTAAAGAAAGAGTTTGAGATGAAATATTTAGGAAAGACAAGTTATGTTTGGGATTACAGCTTGAGTACATAAATGATGGAATCTTTGTACACCAAGAGGCGTATACTCAAAAGGTACTCAAGAAGTTTAATTTGGACAAGTCTCACCCCTTGACCAGTCCCATGGTCGTGAGAAGCTTAAACCCGGATACTGATCCGTTTGGTCCAAAGAAGAAGGACGAGGAAGTCCTTGGTCCCGAGACGCCATATCTCAGTGCCATTAGAGCTTTAATGTATCTGGCTACCCACACTAGACCAGACATTAGTTTTGCCGTGAATCTATTGTCTAGATATAGCTCTTGTCCGACTAAGAGGCACTGGAATGGGATCAAACATTTACTGCGTTACCTACAAGGGACGACAGATCTTGGTTTGTTTTATACTAATCAATCCAAGGAGAGTTTGGTTGGTTTTGCTGATGCAGGATATTTATCAAACCCACACCAGGCTAGATCACAGACAGGATATGTGTTTACTTACGTGGAACCGCTATTTCCTGGAGATCCATGAAGCAGTCTCTTGCTGCTACATCATCCAACCATGCTAAGATCATCGCCATACATGAGGCGAGTCGGGAGGTTGTGTGTTTACCTTCCATGACCAACCACATCCGAGTGGACGGCGGCTTTTCTGAAGGACAAGATGCTCCAACCATCATCTATGAGGACAATGCAGCGTGCATAGCCCAACTCAAAGATGGATACATCAATGGTGACCGGACGAAGCACATCTTGCCTAAGTTCTTCTCCAAACACGATCTGCAGAAAGCAGGACAGGTTCAGGTGGTCCAAGTCCGTTCCAGCGGTGGTCCAAGTCCGTTCCAACGACAATTCAGCAGACCTGTTCACCAAGTCACTTCCGACTGTAGTATTCAAGAAACTTGTGCGTCAGATTGAGATGCGTAGGCTTAAGGACCTACACTGAGGTCCAGATCAGGGGGAGTAGTGTGTGTTGTACTCTTTTTCCTGTCTTTGGTTTCTCTTTTACCACATTGGGTTTTGGGTTTTCCAGGAGAGGTTTTAATGAGGCAACATTAAGCACACTACGGGCTTTAGACGGTTCTGGCATCCAAGGGGGAGTATTGTGAAATCTATTATTGTGGATGTTTTAGAAACCGTAGTTTGTACTAGGTTTTATCTTATCAGGCTTTGGCCCATTAGTGGCTCAGTATGTATTCATGCCCATTAGGATTTTGGCTGTGTAACTCCTTATATAAGGAGATGTTATAAGATGAAATATGACATCCTTTCACAACAATATACTAAACTAGTGGTTGGTCCGCCCTACGGGCGGGTGAGTTTACACTAAAACTATAACATAATTGATTTACACATCTAAACTGAGAGTATTATAATAAATTTGGGATTTGAGGATTCAATTTGAACTAAAAATCCCTCTATCAATACGTTTGGAGATATGGTGAATGTCTAAGGTTAAGTTTAGGCGTTGGTATTAAAAAAAAAACAAAATGAAGACTGTAAGAAGAATGTTCTCATAGGTTGAGTCATGGATAAATAATGATATATTCATAAGAAGACGAAGTGGAGATTGCATGGAGATTGTTTTCGGAAGTGAGCAACATAAATTTTGATTACGGCGATAATTTCTGTTTCCGACACCTTCATCTCTTATGATGGTCTTGAGCTATCTCACCAGCCGTTCATTTTTTGGGCTTCTTCTAGGCTTGGATCACTGAAGCTCATTTATATTAGTTTTGTTACGAGTCACATCTTACTTTACAGTATTTATGTTAGCATAAAAACGTGTAGTTACAGTATTTATATTAGGCATAAATACAACATGTAATTTTAAGTTAAAAAGACATAAAAGCAACGTTAGATGTTAAATTTCAATACTGGACAGCTGTCGCAACCACACCCTCCTAGGTGGCAAAAGAAGAGAGAGAAGTATTTAGACATTTGTTGATTCTAAGATTGATAGTTGTAATATTAAAAAGTTGTATTTTGTTTTTTTCAATTATTTGAGCATTATTCTTTTAAGATGTTTTTTGCATTCTTTCCATATTTTGATATTGAGCCCTCGTAATCTATATATTTCATTTACCTTTTCGATATGATGTGTTTCTCACCATCACCGGAAAAGACTCACCTCCATGCTCTTCTTCTACATCACATTTTTTGTGTAAGATTATGTGGTATTTGATATAAATCAGGTTTATAAGTTACCAGTTGTGTGGTTGTTTTTCATGTGTTGTAGGATATTCCAGTTAATATTAACTGTGTGTTTGTTCTTCCTCAGTTTGTCTGGTATTTGTTATATATTAAATTTATTAGTTTCATGTTGTGTGGTTGTTTCTCACAGCGTTATAGGTTGTTCCGATCAATATTGATTGCTCTTTTTCTTACTAAGTTTTTTGTTGATGTTAGGAAGTGCATCTCTTTGTGGTTGGTCAGAGTTCAGTCGTCTTTAATGTTGCATTATTCTTCGTTAGCTTACCGTCGATAATTCCTACTCGGTATGGTTTTCAAGATCTGATTTTTGATCATATGCCTTCTATGCTCTCTTTCATAGTTTGAAGATGGCTCCACAGTTTGCTGATTTCGTTTCGTATACTATTTCATGTATGTTCTATCATATCATTGCAGTTTTCATCAGTGCTCATGTCTCTAGTGGCCTTTATTTCGCTAAATTTGAGACTCTACGTTTAGATAGTGTTTTTTTGGTGTATGCTCTGTAGATTTATAATGTTGTTTTTGGTCTCAAGTTTGGACTTCGTTTTCTTGGTGGTTAACTTTCATTCTCCCTCCTTTAGGTTATAGTATTTCTTTTTTCCCTGCTTTTCTTAGTATAAGTGTGTGAAGTTAATTTCTTGGAATTTCGTTCTTTTCTATCTAGATTTTTGTGGTTTTCCGCTGGTGGATGTGCTTTATGGTGTGCTGAGTATTTGTCTTCTTGGTTGGTGCCGATTTTTGTTTTCTTTTGAATATTCTTTGCTCTAGCACGCTTTCTTGGTTCTTTGTGTTAGTCCTTGATCACGTTTCTTTGTATTCGAGAAATGCTTTGTCTCAGAGTTTATCTTTCTATTTTTTTGACATCCACTTGTTATGGCCAAAACATCTATATATAAAGTGAGCTAAGTTAGTTTACTTAGTTAGTGTGTCTTTGACATTTTTCTTTTTTCTATAATTGTAGAGATTTTATGTTTCGATTATGAATCGTGCTATTTTTCTTAATTTGGTCGATATAAAAAATATATATGATTTGTAAATAAAATAATATAAAATAATAAAAACTAATAGAATAGTGAAGTTTATGTTTTTTAGCCTCTGGTTTGGTGTTAGGCGTTAGGTGTTCCCCTTCTGCTATGTTTTGTGTCGATTCTATCTCTCCGGTTTTGTTCTCTGAACCAGACGAACATAGATCATAATTTAGTTATATTGTTGTAAAAAATATTAATTTTAGCTGTTATTAAATTAAAATTAAAATTATATTTAAACTATTTTATTTATTTTTATTCATATTGTATTTTTTAATTATTAAAATGGATTATCAAACTTCAAAAATGATGGTTAGTGTGAAAAAAATTTGATAGTGCACAATTAGAAATTAGAAAGTGTTGAACCAAATTGTAATAATCTAAAAATGAATGATTAAAATGTAAAAAGATTAAAAAATGGGACACTTGTCAACAAACCCCCTTCCACATGTCATAAGAAGAGAGAAAAATCTACTTTATATATATAGATATTAAGTGAAATAGAATATTTGTTTGTTAGTGCTAATCCCAAAAAGTTGAATTCAAACCTCAAAAGTATTATCCATACTATACTATTTTAGCAGGATTCTATCTAATTCTAACCCCTTACAATAGCGTTTTATTTATATCATTGCCACTGATTTTTTTAAAAAATATTATTGACTCTTTCGTTAAGGGTATTCATGTAAATTATTCAACCACCAATTTCTCCTTATTTTGGTTCGGTATTATGTTAAATTTATAGGTTACACATTGATTATCAAAATTTATATGCCTTAGAAAACAAGACCCACTTTCATTACAAACGTTACAAATAGAAAATGTCAACCCACATTTCTTAACAAATTTTGATTAATATGCTTCTCTTATTTTGGTTGGAAGCTTAGGCTTTCATGGTGGTTGTTGCAAAACTAAAACCTTTTCTCAGAGTTAAAAAAAAAAAATATTGTTTAGTAAAATCCGGATCTGATGTGAAAAAAAACAAGAAAGAATATTTTTTCAAAATATCTGAAAAAGCAGCGAGTCATAAAATAAAGCAAACCCCCTATAATGGAGAACAAGTCAAAGCTTCCATGGGATTTGGTGGAAGAGATCCTTTCTCGTGTCCCTCCTAAATCACTTGTCTGATTCAGAACCGTTTGCAAAAAATGGAAAACTCTCTTCAACGACAATACTTTTCATCAACGACCACAAGATGACGTTTCGATTCATATTAGTTACTAACTCCAAGGTTTATTGTTAGAGGTGCATGAGTTAACCTTAGATATCCCCAGTTTAAGAGATCAGATACCTAATGGCTTGGTCGATTGCAATGGGTTCTTTCTATGTGGCATGGCCGAAAGAGCTGTGGTTTGTAACCCATGGTTAGGACAGACTAGATGCATCCAGGGTGATTTTAACCAACCTGATTTTAAATAACTTGGCATAGGTTATGTTGATAGTACGATAGATAAGACAATTGGTTATAAGACCCTTGCTGCAGGCACTACCAATGTGTGGAGAATCCATGACTTTGACACAGATGTGTGGAATGACGAAGAGGCAAAACATGAAACAGCAGATGAAACTAATCTGATATATTTACACTCGACAAGAGGTGTATCGTTGAATGAAACTTTGTTTTTTTATTGCTTACCACTTGAGTCGTCCCTCCTTCTTCATTAATAGCTTCAACTTTCAGAGAGAAGAAAGCTACCGCCTTTGTGATCTACCATGTTCTCAAAAGGATCATAGCTATAACATCCCTATCCCATGCTCATGAAATTCTTTTAACTAAACGAGTCTCTCTACGGCCCGATTCCCAAAACCCTAAGACCATCACCCCCATTACTTATAAAAGGAGCTGCATACACTCTTTTTTGTCTCATTCACAAACGAGAAGCGAAGCTCTGCAGAGATTCTCGGAGACCTGGAAACCCTAGCCGTCATCTCTCCCTCCTCCCCAGCCGCCGACTACTCTCTTCTCTCTCTCTTCCCCTGTGCATCTCCCTCTCCTCTCTCTCTTCGCCGTGTCTCTTCCTCTCTCTCACTTCTTCGCCGCCGCTCCCTCTCTCCTCACTGGCGCCGTGTGGTGGTGGTGGTAGTGTGATCAGATCTCGTGTCATTCTTTCCCCTTGTTCCAGATCTTGAACTCATCTTGTTCTCATGATCCCATATAGTACTTTATGTTGGATCTAGGATTGATTAGACCCTGTTTGGGAGCTAGGGTGGTAGTTCATGATGATTGATAGGATGCTAGTCGAATGGATCATACTGCATAAGAATTTCGCACTGTTTAAAAGGGACATTAATGGACTGTCTCATGTTGTGTGATGATGTGTGTTTGTGTGATTGTTGTTTGGTCCCAATGTGATGCTGTGAATGAAAGCTAGGTTGCTAGAGAAAAGTAATGACTTGATGATAGATGTGTGATATTGAAATGTCTTTGGTATGATCGCTATGTGAAGTGTAACGTGTGAGACACCGAGAATGGGTGGCGTCTAGGGTATGAGAAGAGTTAAGTGTAATGAATGAATTAAGTGAAAGCGAAAGTGAAAGTGAAAGTGGAAGTGAAAGTGGAAGTGAAAGTGAAAGTATAAGTGAAAGTATAAGTGAAAGTTGTGTGTGACAGTGACTGAGATCATTGTGTTGTTTGGAGTCGGTCAGATGAACATGTGTGTGACAGTGACTGAGATCATTGTGTTGAATGATGGCTGGGTTGTTAGAGATGAACGAAAATGTGTTGAATAAAGTGTTTTTAGTTGTTGAACTGAGTGAGTAAAGATTCAACAAATCTAGCATCTCTTCCCATAACATAAAGAACCGGTGATATAACAACATATGAAATGAACTTCGTTACTATCCTCTTTATTATTTTTATATGATATATTATTTGAAAATCACTTTTAATATTTAACCATATGTTTATGTATGCTTAACACAATTGTCATTGTTTAGGTGTCATCATGAGAAGCTTTTTTGCACCCTTTTCGAAATAAATAGTTTTTCCTTAGAGATAATTTTCTCACACCCTTTTCAAAAGAAACCTCTTTTCCTTAGAGATAGTACATATAATGTCAGTAAACCATTACACTAGATAGTTATTATACTATATGTTTTTTCTTCTTATAACAATTTGCATTTGCATGTATCCCTCTTATACCATATTGTGTCCCATGCTAGTAAAAACTATTGTGTGTATTTATGTTATAATATTTGTGTCCACACAAGTATATTTGTATCCATGTATTAACGTTATTAAGCTTAGTTTGTTCGACTGAGGAAGAACATAGAGATCTTTCTGAAAAAGAACATAAAGCTCTTATTGAGATTAATTTGTTTGACTGAGGAAGATCATTGAACATGAAGCTCTTATTGCAGTTGACCTGAACCATTCAATCCCCTAATAACAGTACTCTTGCAGCCATCTTTTTAGTCTTCCATCATATCAAAATATTCTCTTTGGTATTTCAATATCAGTCGCTATAATTGTAACCAAAGAAAGATGATCAGATTCTCCAATGCCTAAGAACTCAGTTTCTGAAGCCGGGAACAAATCCAACTACTTGCTATTAGCCATAGTTCTGTCTAAACAGCAGTGTACATGATGTGTTCCTCTCGTACCAACCCATTAAAATCTATTACCAATCGAACTCATGATGTCGTGGAGATCATTATTTTGAACTAAATCTCTGAAGTTCTGAAATGTCGGTGCAGGTCTCCATCGCCCACCTATTTTTTCATGGTTCCCAAGGATCTCATTAAAGTCTCCAAGAAGAATCCAAGGTTGATTACATCTCAAGGTTTCTATTATTACTATATTTTCCCATGTATGTTTAAGGTTTGGATGTCCATAGACAAAGGAAAAGTAGAAAGACATTTCATTGCATTGAACTTTACAATCGATGAGACACCTAGACTGACTTAAAAGGGAAAGATGTACATCATGTTTCCAGAACAAGACCAAACCACCACTTAAACCTACTGGAGGGACATATACATAATGAAGAAAACCTAACCGACAACCCACATCTCTAATGCAATCATCTTGGTGCTTAGTTTCAGAAAGGCAAATGATGTCTGGGAGATATTTCCTATTAATCTCTTTGAGGCGTCGAACTGTCGAGTCATTTTCCAAACCCCAACAGTTCCAACAAGTTGTCCTCATGTTGGAAGTGGTGGTTCAGGGCCTACCGCGCCTCACAATATGGTTCCAGCCTTAGCATCTTAAGCGTGTTTTGCATTTTCTTCATGAGTTGAAGTTGTAGCTTCATCCTTCTGTCTCTTGGTGCCATTGGTGCTAGTTTCCCCTTGCTCCTGTTTTTAACTTGGTTAGGTTCTTCTATGTTGCAGTCACCCATGTTTTACATTTTAGTGATTCACGTCCTTTGTATGGTTCTACAGTTGGGGTGATGGAATACAACTCCTCCATATTATCACTTCATTCTTTTTCATGATCATTGAGATCACTATCCTTCTCTTATGCTTCCGATATCACAACATCCTCTTCGTTTCACATCTATGCTTCTTTCAGATCAGGGTCATTTCCTTGTTAAGCATCGTCAGCAATGGCATTAACCATATATGCATCATGTGGAGCAAGATCGTGTCCTTGTTGTGCCTCCTCTTCATCATTAATCTCCTGAATGACAACATCCTGGTGTGGAATGGGATCATCATCATGTGGGACCCTGTTTCCAGACTCATGAGCGTCATCATCTCCGCCATCTCCTCCGTCATCAGGGCCTTCAATTTGGATCAAGCAGTGACCGGAATTGTGAGTCATTAGGCCACAAGTTTCACAGAAACCGTACAGCCTTTCATATTGAATGCGCAACAGAGTGTTAACTACATGAGTGAACTGGAAATTACGTTAGTAGTGGAGAGGTGTAGTCACAACCCAATTAAGATGAATCCTGACAAACTCCAGTCTTCCACCTAACTCCTCATTGTAATCAATCTGAATGTATTGTTGTCTCATGGCTTGAGCAATTTGAATGATCACCTCTCTATTCATGAACTGGAAGAGAATGCCTCGAACTTGAATCCAAAATGGAATGAAATTGAGCATTGCCATGTCCATAAGCGGCATCCAGCGTTGTAGCACCAGAATTTCTTCAGCGTAAGCCCAGGGGACGCGTCGGATGACTGTCTCCAAAGCCTCTTCTGAAGGGAACACAATTTGGAATCTATGGTGTTCAATGGTACATCCTCTGGCGATACCATCTAACCCCCAGATATGTGGCATGGTGGCAACAATGGCACACATATTTTGACGGCGAGGCATCACCTGTCTTCTTATCAAGATAAATCGGTTTTCTATCGATGCTTGTTGAACCACCGCATGTGGTAGTACAAAGGGTGCATCAGTGCTTCCTAAATAATTGTCTTGCATCACACGTCGAATGTTTTCTGCCATTCGTGAGAGAAGGAAATAGAATCTGAGAGGATAAAAGAGGATTTTGGAGATAAACTAGATAAAGCATACAAGTGAAATTTTTTTGTGGGGTTGATTTTATATGGTGGGCACTAATCTTTCTCATTGCCTCAACTGCATCATGGGGATATTGGATCCTTGGGAATTAATGGGCATCATGAGAAACAAGTAACTCCTATCCTCTCTTTGCCAACAGAATCATCATCAACCACAAAGATCGCGGTGAGATATTTGATCAAATTCAGTAACTTTTTCAAAATCGCCTTTAGTTTGCCGATAACTGTTTTTTTCTTTCATCCTTGTATAGTTTTTGATTTTTTTTTCTTTTGTTTTAGAGGCATGCATGTAAAATTATTAGAAAATTCTTGTGTTTATCGATTAAGTTGAAGTTGTGATTTGTATTATTTCATTCTTTCAATTTTGTGTATTTTTGTATGTGGGTGTATTTTATTACATACATTTCAAAAAAAAATGGATATAGATGATACTTTCAAAGTTGAGTAAATATGAGTAAAAAACAAACAAAACAAACATATAATAAATTATAATAGAATTTTAATATCAGTGAAAACTAAACTTTTCCAATAACACAAGATTCTGAATGGAGTTTAAAAATCAACACCTCAATAACAATGAATTCTATTCAGATTTTTTAAAAAAAATCACAAACTAATAACAATGGAATCTCAAAGATTTTTAATTCCTCTACAATTCTTCTACCAATAACCCCCCCCCTCCTCCCCAAGTGATTTATTTTGTCAGTTACCCATCTATTCAATGATCAAAATTAATTTTAGAATAAATTTCGATATAAATTACAAAGATTTAACCATCCGTCTATCAAATTTTAAATTGTGCTATAGTGATATTATAATATCATCTAATTTATAATATTTTAATTTAGTAAAGCAGAAGTTGTAGATTTAATTTGATTCAAGTTCAATATGTAATATCTTGTATTTTATGAAACAAAATGTATTCATCTACGATCTTAATTTTAATTTTTAATTTATATAATTAGATTTGAAAAATTCTATAGAAATATAAAATAGGAGAGTCAGAATATGATAATCTGCTTAAATATGTTTCATAATAGTTTTTTATTCGCATGTTTCTATAATTGAAATAAGTTAATCCATTATTTTGATCATTTCACATTGGTTTAAGTTCGTTTTAATGTTATAAGCAGGAAGAGTTAATCTATTTTCTTATATGCATCATAATAATCTAAATGTATTGTATGTTTGATAAAAAGCCCTGCAAATAATTACAATTCCTTATGATTTTTTTAAACTGAAAAATTAACATAACAATAATGTAATGATATATGTTATTATTATTTATGAATTTAACTCATTCATTCAAAATATAGATCAAAATATTTTTCTAATATCTAGTCAAAATAGAAACAAAAATATATATTGAAATTAAAATGTTTAAGCATTGTATGGGAATTTATTTCTAAGAAGAAAATTAATTAGAAATTGATTTGACATTTAGTGAAAATACAAAAGTAAAAATATTAACTCAGTTAGGCAATGTTTATTTCATATGATGACTAAAATAATAGGTTTTTTTATTTAATCATTGAATGTGAAATTTGCAAAGGACGTATAGAGAAAAATATAAAGAGCAATGTACAAACGTATAGTAAAAGAAAAGGTTGGTGGAAACTTCGTAGAAAGAAAATGGTGTTTTCTTTTTCAAAAGAAACAAAAAAGAAAGATGAACGATGGTGACGTGTCGGGATGTTTTGTTCAAATGTAGCTTGCCCCATTGAACATTCAACTGCCACTCGCTTTGGTGACGTGCCGGGATGTTTTGTTTCACAGCGTAATCCTTACGAGGAGGATGATACTAGAGCAACCCCAATGCCATGAGAATTCAATGATATCAATGTCCTGTTGACCAAAAAAAAAAAAAAAAAAAAAAAAAAACAAATCAATGTCCTTTTCACGGCTGATCTCATTTTCACGTCATTTCATCACAGAGGAACTACTAGTTAAGGAACATCCAAACGTGTGCTTAACTCGTCCAATTTAATATGTAACAACCTGATATATTTTGCGAGTTTTGATTTGCTGGTATTATTTTTTTTAAGTATGTTTTAAAACAAGGTCTTGAAAACATCATTTATAACCTTCCATGCCGTTTAAAATTTTATAGAGAATCAAATTCAAAATGTTAGATTATACTATTATGTTATGCCGGGTTGCCTCAGCCTAGTGGCTAAATGGCACCCAAGGCACCAGGATTCGACTACACCTTTAAAGATTCCTGGGTAGAGATTTACTCAAGTGGCAAAAAAAAAAATTATTATGTTATAGTTAGTTATTAAAGAAGCAGAGTAAACTGAATATAAAAATTGTAGGATATCACCCTTGCAAGGGTCCCGTGGGGACAAAACTTCTTGGATCGTAATAAAACTTCCTAATCATTGCCTGATTACTGATATGCACAAATGCGACATGTACGTCGACACTTTAGACTCTTGAGGAAATATATAAAAGCGTAGCATATTCAAAGATGAAAGATATATTTACCGGGAGAAAAGGAATATAAATTATGCAATCAGTCTCCGTCTGCGCCATTAATCAAACACTCCCAAACTCCGACAATGAAAAAGAGAAGTTCACCGTATACTCCACCGCAGTCCATAATGTCGTGGTCATGATTAAAGTCGGAGTTTTAGGGTAACTTCACCTCACGAACAACCAACAGTCATCTGTTTTCAAAACACATAAACCAGCATTGATCTGTTTTTGTTTCCTCGTTTTCTTCTATGCGGTCCTTCGAGTACGTGAAGCCATACACACGAGCCATCTGTTGGGTGCTCTCGCTGCTCCCGTGCTCATCTCTATCATTTCCACAGAGTTTGCTTTCATTCTTCTTGTATTATGGTTTTTCTGGTTCTCCTCCGTAGCTTACGATACTGTCAAAGAATTTAAGATCAATTACTCATAGGCAAACAGTACCGGAGCCGGCACCCCGTTCCTCGGCGGTTTAATACGTACTTTGTTTACGTCTCATGGACAATTGCTTTGTATCAAAAACATATTAAAAACACTTGATACGGTTCACAACCGCTGGAGAAGGAAATCTAAAACTATATTTTGTAGTGCAGAAAGAAAGTCAAAAACTATAGGAATTTTAGTGATTTAAACCCTCAACTATTTTTGAATCGTAAAATAAACCATCAACTATATTTTTAATGTTTTAAACCCTCAACTTACAAATTGTTAACGTTTTTCACACTCCGTCTATAGTTCTGTAATGGAAGGTGACATACATTAACGATTTATAAGTTGTGGGTCTAAAACATTACCAAAATAGTTGAGATTTTATTTTACGATTCAAAAATAGTTGAGAGTTTAAATCAATAAACACACATTTTAAAAAAATGATTTACTTTTTTTTTCTAATTATCAAATATATTTTTATTAACTAAGAAACAAATAGATAGTGTTTATGAAGCACAAGAATGAGAGTTCCAAATATAATCTGAAGGTGTTAAAAACACTGATGGAGAATCAAACTAGGACGAAAATCGAAAAATAGGCATAAGAATTCAAAAATAGGCATAGTGTTTATGAAGCACAAGACATTTGAACAAACCACATACTGATAATGGTTTCAAATTTTGTCATAAGAATTCAACCAATTTTGTACGGATGCATGCATGAATTAATAGGCATCATATAATTAGAAAAAAATAAGAATAAAATAGTGTAGTTGAGTGGATGCATAAAATATTAATGAATATAGTAGTATGGATGCTCTCTAATGATGGCTTAGAAAGACTTAATTAGCCTTGATCGTTGACAAAAAAAAATTATCCTTGGTCCACAAACATACATATGATACATATGAAGTGCATAAGGTAAATAAATACGATGAATACTCATTTCTCTGATTTACTGATATTATAACTATTTTTATAATATAGAATAATCGAGTTTTGTAGATTTTTAAAATATTCTTATTTATATTATTTTTAAAAAATCATCATGATTTTTAGACAAAATAAAAATTATATTTAATTTTTAATATTTATATAGTATAATAAATTGGTTCATAATACAAAAAGAACATGTATATTAACAATCTAAAATTTTTGCTGTCTAAAAATCAAGGCAACATCTTCTGGGATTTAAGGTATTTGCCTAATTAGTTAATAAAAAAATATATTTGATTCAAAAATCCTATATATCAAAGTGTTCTTAGTTAATAAAAATATATTTGATAATTATAAAAAAAATTCTTAAATCAATTTGTTTTAAAATGTGTGTTTATTGATTTAAACCCTCAACTATTTTTGAATCATAAAATAAACCCTCAACTATTTTTGTAATGTTTTAAACCTTCAACTTATAAATCGTTAATGTACGTCATATTCCGTTACATAATTATAGACGGAAGGTGACAAACGTTAACAATTTGTAAGTTGAAGGTTTAAAATATTAAAAATATAGTTGAGGGTTTATTTTACGATTCAAAAATAGTTGAGGGTTTAAATCACTAAAAATCCAAAACTATATTTTATACACAGTACATATAACATATAATGAGTTAGGCCCACCTTGAAGTCTATACCCAATTAACTACAACGGCCCATTTACTTATTAGGGGTAGTTTCGTAAATACCAATGAATCCGAATCCCGCTTTCCGTGTGAGAAAGAGAAAAAGAGTGTCCATCCGTACCAGTTTCCTACGCAGTCGGTTTGCTATCTTTTATTTCTCTCTCTTTCTCTTTTCTTAGGCAATCTTATCGGAAGAATTAAGATTCGAGTTCGTGAATCTAGGGATCCGCAACCAACAATGAATCGCCACCACGACCCCAACCCTTTCGATGAGGAAGAAGAAGAAATCGTCAATCCCTTTTCTGTAACGCTTTCTCTCTGAATCTCCACTTTCTTTTTTTAGGTTTTTTTTTTAATTTTGAGTTCGTGAACGGTAGATGAATCTTGTAGATCTCTCACTTATCTCGAGCTTCAGTAAGTTCTATGTGATTTCAAATGGATTAACAATTCTCGTTTATTCTCGGAATTGATTTTTAACAGTGTTGAGGTCACGGATCTCCGTTCGTATCGTTAGATCTGGGAACTAGGTTAAGATTTTCCGAGAAACTACGAGTAGTTTAGTCTAGTTTAGAGTGTAGGCTTTCCTTTTAATTCGTTGTGAGACTAGTAGAGTTTATCGCACTGCACTGTATCGTTAGATCTAGGAACTAGGTTTTGATTTTCCGAGAAATCATATAGTGTTGAGAGACTCATTCCTTTAGTTTTGGACTTTTCCTCTAGGTTACTGATTGTTGTAAAACTTTTGATTGATTTTTTTTACAGAAAGGCGGTGGACGGGTTCCTGCTGCATCTAGGCCAGCTGGATTTGGTCAAGGCCTCGATGCTACTGTTGATATTCCCTTGGATAACATGAATGTAATCTCTCTTAAACTCATCTTCTCATTTTAAAGTTTTATCTTACGTTCGTGTGTGTTTTAATTGGGTGCAGGACTCTTCACAGAAACAGAGGAAGCTTGCTGACTGGGAAGCTGAGCTTAGGAAGAAAGAAATGGTATTTTGTTGTGCCACCACTTTATATGAAACTTTGTCAAATATTAATCTTCACTCTGCTTCTTAGATACTGATTTATATTGTACTCGCTTTCTCAGGATATTAAACGGAGAGAGGATGCTATTGCTAAATGTAAGCCAACAACAACAACTACTACTTGTTGGCACTATTTTTATTAGTTTTTGTGTATTTATCGACTAACTAAACTCGTAACATTAATGTTGCAGCTGGTGTTCAGATTGATGAGAAGAACTGGCCGCCGTTTTTCCCAATCATACACCATGACATTGCTAATGAGATACCAGTTCATGCTCAAAAGCTCCAGTATCTGGCTTTTGCTAGTTGGTTAGGTTAGTGACTCTAGTTTTGCTTGTTAACGTGAAATGTTTCTAGTGTGGCTTTCATTGACTGCTGGCTTTTCAGGTATCATTTTGTGTCTGGTCTTCAATGTGATTGCAACCATGGTCTGCTGGATTAAAGGCGGAGGTGCGCTTTACACTATACTATTATGTTTACTGTTCTTATCAAGTCTTGTTTTGATTTGGATGAAAGTTGAACTAATGCTGGTTTTAAAAATGTTAATGATAGGTGTAAAGATCTTTTTCCTTGCCACGATATATGCCTTGATGGGATGTCCACTTTCTTATGTTGTGTGGTACAGGCCTCTCTACCGAGCCATGAGGTAATACTCCTTAGTACTAGTTCTTATTGCCGATGGTTTTAGTACACTTGCATATCGAAAGAAGAAAGTTCGTATAATTTTTATACTTTTTACGACTTTGTAGGACTGACAGTGCTTTGAAGTTTGGTTGGTTTTTCTTCACCTACTTGGTGAGTCATAAAAACTTGTCATATCTAAAATTATAACTTACCTACCTATAAGCAGATGTAGTTTCCACTTTCCCATATGATTGACCTTGGCTCTTCACAGATTCACATTGGCTTCTGCATCGTTGCCGCCATTGCCCCGCCGATCTTTTTCCACGGAAAATCATTAACGTAAGTCCTCCAATCATTGGCAAGTGGCAACCATTCTTTTTTTTTTTGCGCTGCTTGAGCTTTTTGCTATTTCGTTTATAGTTGATTAATCTCGTGAGGTTTTCACTGAAAAGTTCTAAATTGTTTGGTCGATTTAAACCTTGTTATAACTTCAAATTGGTAACTATAATCACTCCTTGACCTTCGTTTTCTCTAGCTGTGTTTCAACTTTGTACGACTTTTGCGGACAGAGAAACCTAACGACTGTCAAATTAATGCTCTATCTGATAATGCTTCAGACGATTTCGCGTCTCTTTATGTCATATTGCCTTGGGATAACTTTGTTCACATTTTTTTTTCTTTGATCAACAGGGGTGTGCTTGCAGCTATTGATGTCATCTCAGACAGTGTATTAGCCGGGGTACAAGCCTTACATCCATTTTGTATTTTAATATGTTCCCAAAGTATATGTATACACTCACCTTGAATAAGCTTAATGCTAAACTAAATCTTGACCTTAATGAATGAATGCAGATCTTCTACTTTATCGGGTTCGGTCTCTTCTGCTTGGAGTCACTTCTGAGTCTATGGGTTCTTCAGGTAAACCTCTGATCATACCCTACATGGCTTCTAACAACTGCTATCCAGAACGGGTTGTGCTAATTGAACGTGTAACATCTTGTGTTTCTTGCAGAAAATTTACCTCTACTTTAGGGGGAACAAGTAAAAAGAGAAGGAAGAGAGGATGGTGGTAATTTTCCCTTTCGGGTAAAAGGTTTGAAGTATGTGCATCGCGTATGAATATAATTACATATTACCATTTGTGTTGAGGTAAATTCTTTAGTTACTATAGTTGCAAGAGTGGTTGTTCAGCTATTTCTTTAGTTTTTTTTTCTGCAATACCTTTAGTACCAGTGTCGTTCTCTGAACGTTTGGAATTTTTTCTTGACTAAGTGAACTTTTGAAAGACGATCATAGCGATTAAATCAAACGGGGCAAGATCTATGTATTTTTATTAATATTCCCAGCCCTTGTGATAAACAACCGAATCAGAAATTGAGACCGAAGTAAAATACGTAGCGGGTCCAGGATTTAAAAAAAATTGAGTTGCAAAATTGAGCGTTACTGTTTGTGGGCACCTATTAAGTATTAACACTGCGCATAGTGGTAGTGGACTGGTCATTAAGTCGATAAAAAAAAATTCTTTAAAACAATCTTATATCGATTCATTCATATACATTATTTGTGAAGTGATTTTGTCATATATTGTCGTTACAATTATTTTCGCCCAAAAAAATAATGAAATGGCTACTAAAAAATTTGAAATGTCTTCCAAAAAATATGACATGGATGGACAATTACATTTAATGTTAATTTATTTTTGTGGTAAACTTTTTAAAATATAACAATAACTCATATATTACATCTAATGTTGATTAATATTTTTGGATTTTTTTAGAATATGGTAATAACCTATACATCATCTATAAAATCAATATATAATCATATATAACAATTTAAATTTCAAAATATTATTTTATTTTTTTTTCTTTTATAATTATACAATTTGTATTACTAAACCCTTCAAAAATTGCTACAATTTTTTTAAAAATAAATTTCTAATCGTAAGATCATTAGTTTGTTATGTATATAATATATATATATATATATATATATATATATATATATATATATATATGTATAATTTTATAAGTATAAATTTCAATTTAATAAGTATTGTTTAGTTTAATTTTTTTTTGATAATTATATAATTTAATATCATTTTTATTACTTTTATATAAATTAATTTAATATATTTAAATAATAAAAATATATTGAAAAATTAATCTAAGATTATAATTTAAATATACACATATATATTTTTAAATATAATTTTAAATAAACAAAATTATTTTATCTTAATTTAGTATTTAACTAATTCATATATATATTAAATATTAGTAAAACAATAAAATCTATAATATTTTTAAAATATATATATTTTTAAATATAAATTAAATTTAAAAAATTTCTTTCTGTACATGGTGAAGGAAAACACCTAGTACAAATTAAAATAGCTAACTATCTTTTTTTGGCTACAAACCTTTTTGACTCTTTGTATTATTCGTACTTGAAATTTTAACGAATTTTAATTTCTGTGGACTAAGGCGAACGAGAAGGCTTTTGGTCTAATACTAGGGCCTGGAGAAGAAATAAATGAAAAGAACGTAAAGTTGTTCGAAGGCTATAAAGATTCATAGCTAAGGGGGATATATGGTATTTTGATCAAAAAAAAAGAAAGAAGGATATACAGTACGTGTCAATGGGACCCATATAATACACTCTCATACAACTTTACACCATAAACACATAATCTCCATTCATCCACTTATATTCTCTCACGTGTCAATACAAATATCTGAAACCTCCAAAAGTAAGCAAATAACGACCATGTGTCTCTCCATGCCTTGTTTTATCGCTTCATTGGCAACTCCACCCTCTCTGAAACTTCAATATCTAGTACCTATTTCAACTTAATAGTTTATCAAATACCATTCATGCAAATTCTTAACCAAAGACAAACAAAAGAAAACATGAAATAAATAGAAATGTTACTTGTTTTTGTGGCTATAATTGTTTTGTTATCCTCTATACCATCAACAATTATCTTGACAATGAGACTAACAAGATTACAAAGCATATTACTCCAATAAACCAAAACATAAGCCACTCATTACACAACCACATTAAAAAGAATTTTTTTTTAAAACAAACTCATTTTCTTCTTTACAAATTGCCATTTGTTTCCTTTACACCCATTTTCCTCCTCTCAGTTATCTTTTTATATCACCACACCTACACAACAACCCATAAATCAAAACTCGTTATCCACATTTCTTACATTCTATCCTAATCCTCATCACTCAACCCAAAGCAGAGAGAGAGAGTTTAGGCGGAGAAGAAGAGGAAGAGGAGGATCCCCAAACATCAACCAACAATGGCTGTCTCAACAATCTACTCAACACAAGCTCTCAACTCAACTCATTTCCTAACCTCTTCTCCTTTTTCCTCCACCTCAAAACAAGTCTTATTCTACCGTCTCCATCAGTCCCAAACAACCCGTAGGTTCAACACAATCATCACGTGCGCCGCACAACAAACCTCGTGATACGACTCGTCGCCGACTCAAGATGCGGTAAAAGTACCTTCATGCGGAGGCTGACCAGTGTCTTCGGTGGCGCCGCCGAGCCACCTAAAGGAGGGAACCCTGAGTCCAACACACTCATCAGTGACATGACCACTATGATCTGTCTCGATGATTACCATTCTTTGGATAGAACCGGTCGCAAAGAGAAAGGAGTCACTGCTTTGGACCCACGCGCCAATGACTTTGATCTCATGTATGAGCAAATCAAAGCTCTCAAGAGCGGTATCGCCATAGAGAAACCCATTTACAATCACGTCACTGGACTTCTTGATGCCCCCGAGCTTCGCCAGTCTCCCAAGATTGTCATCGAAGGTCTTCACCCAATGTAAGTAGGCTACCACTCATACTCTGTTTGCCTCTCGGACATACGTTTGAAGTCTCTTTTTAAGTCGGAATTTGGATGGTTAAAAATATTGGATTTAGATAAGAATCATTATCAGAATTAAATATAATGGATGTTTGAACCTATTGCATTAGGTCACTTATAGTTTGACAATGATTAAATAATATTCGAATAATTTAGTCTATAGTTTCGGTAATCTAATATTATTCTTTTATAATAATATTTATCTACATGTGAAGGTTTGATGAGAGAGTAAGAGAGTTATTGGACTTCAGTATCTACCTAGACATTAGCAATGAGGTCAAGTTCGCTTGGAAAATCCAGAGGGACATGGCTGAAAGAGGTCATAGTTTAGAGAGCATCAAAGCAAGTATCAAAGCACGAAAGCCCGACTTCGATGCATTCATTGGTATAATTCAATTTTCAATTTTACCGGATAAAACAAAATGATATGTCTTAACAATATATGAATGACTTATACAGACCCACAAAAGCAGTATGCGGATGCGGTGATAGAAGTGCTTCCAATGCAGCTGATTCCAGATGACAATGAAGGCAAAGTGTTGAGAGTGAGGTTGATAATGAAGGAAGGTGTTAAGTACTTCAGCCCTGTTTACCTTTTCGATGAAGGCTCAACCATCTCGTGGATCTCTTGTGGTCGCAAACTCACCTGCTTGTACCCTGGCATCAAGTTCAACTACGAACCTGATACCTACTTCGACCATGAGGTACATTTATCTATACGTTTCTCTATTGGTAACATTGCAAAAAAAAAACAGTTTATAAAGCAGTAAACAAAACTGTAGTTTGATTGATGAGTTTGTAAACAGTAAGCATAAATAGTTAGACCTAAGGATTTATCAGTCAAGAGATTCAAAACTACAATTCAAAGATGCTAATAGTTTATAGATTCATTCTAGAACTCGATTTATTCTAATAGTAAGTAATCCAGATTTCTCATGCAATTACTATTCATATGTCTAAGTCTATGTTCCAGCTTTCGCATGCGAACAAAGAGTGAGTATTGATCAATCATATGGCTTGAGCGTCGATCTATATTACCTCAGACAAGCATTAACGACCTAATTGATTATGCTCAACCAGATTCCTAGACCAAATTCTCATATGCGCCTAGGTATCTAATCCAGCAGGATTCGGGTTCCGTTAATTGACTGCACTTTAGTGCATCTCAATTGTCCTATGATTCTAGGTTCAAGCAATCAGTCACACTGTCATGATATCCTAATTACTCCAGATCCTAGTATTAAAAATCATCATGGTGTAGAGATTTACAAATAATCTAGGCATCATAATTAATTATCAGTTTGACATTAAGCTCATGAAATCCCTAAATCTAACAAGATGAACTACTCAGACATGATAGAAGAAACACAAATCATAGTCTGAATACTAATAGAATAAGAAATCAAAGATAAAACCAATGGAGTTCCAATCAATCTTTGAAGGATATTGATTTTCTCTCCAACCCTCATACAAGAATTATGAAGTAGTGAAAAGTGTAAAAGAAAGCGTACCCATCAACAATGGCTTAGAATAACATAAATAGGATTTCTGGTCGTCCAAGGGTATTTTAGTAACTTTATGGTATCTTCTGGGCTTCAATCGGTCATGAAATATACCCGGCCTGCATTCTGGCATCCATGTCGATTGATATGAAGTGTGTTGCATCGATCGATATACATTCATCTTCTCGACAGCTTTCTCTAGCGAGGCAGACTAACCACTCTTCAGTAAAACTGGAATAACCTCTGATCTAACCGTTGGATTGACCCCAAACCGGTGGCATAGAAAATCTAACTCAAAGCTCTATCTTGTGTCAAAAGATCAGCTCAATCGCACCATGGGAAGGTCTTCATATATATCTAAACCTCTGACGCCTCTGCGCAGCTCTGCACTCAAAAGGCTCAAAAAGACACCAAAATCACTATTTTACTCCATGTCGTACCTGAACATGTAACTACTCTGAATAGACTCTATATTGTAGTAAATATATATAAAAAAAATCTATAGGCCATGGCTAAAAATGGGTAAATTAAAATCTGAGACCCACCCAAATAAAAAAAATGACCCAACCCAATTTAAAGCCAACTTATTTATTGGTCAACAAATGTCTTCTAGACCCAACATAAACAGCATATCGACAAAGGGGAAAATCCCAAAAGCTAGAATTCCATTCGTAATTGCGAGGGATTAACTAAGGAAGGTGTCAAAATTTCTTATGGTTATTGATCGAAACCAAGTGACAAGTGTGAGTGAAGGTCGAAATCACGTTAAGATGAGGTATGTGGTTGATATCATGGATGTTATTTGTTCCTTTTTGTTCTCGGTTTTTTCTGGTTCAACATGTGGTTTCACATTTGTTGGGTCTTACTTTTGTTGGGTCATTGTCAGGGATTTGTTCATGGATTGTAGTTGTTTGTTTGATTGTTTATTGAGTGTATGATTTTTTATTGTCGAGTGGTATGGTTTATGTCGGGTTATGTTTTTGATTTTAATCTTTTTTGATTTTTTGCAGAAAAGAGGATTCACCATCGGTGAAAGTGATGGTGAAAGTCAATTGTCACCGTTCTGGAGTTTTCAAAAAGGTAGAGGACAAGCTGGAGCTTGTCGATGGAGTGCTAGTTGTCCTTGAAGTAGATTCCGGCTGTGTCTTCACATCTTTGATGTTAAAGCTGATTGAGAGAAGAATTGTTAGTGGTAAAATTTGGTTCAAGCTCCTGTTTGAAAGTCTTGAAGATTGTAAACCTTTGTAGGAAAAAGTGGATTATGCTCGATGGTATACAGAAGTCGACCTCTACATTGAAAATAGAGTTACATGAAGAGAAACAGAGTCAAACATACCTGAAAAGGAAGTAGAACCAACTGTACCTGAGGTGGATAAAGAGACAATCATTGAAGAAATTCAAGAAGATGCAATAATTGAAGAATGTCATAAAGAGCTGAAGACGGCGAGGTTGGAAGTGATGATGAAGGTGAAGAAGGCATATATGGGGGTGAAGCATCAGATGATGAAGGTATAGATTCAGAGGCAGGTTTGTCCGAGAAATCATAATCTGATGATGACGTTGAGGTAGTTGAGGAGGAGATGGAAGTTTTCAAAGATGTCAACTATGAAGAACAGATTCAAATGAGGATGAAGAATACCCAGCCACTAATGACTCATCAGGTGATGAAGAAGAACAAGCTGAGAGGTTGGTGAACATAAATATGTCTGATGGGGTTTTTAATCTAGGGCAATTGTTTACTGGTGAGGAGTTTAAAGTTAATGTTACACACATTCTCTGACCACCATAACGTCGGTTTCTGATGTTGCTTGATGATCCCAAGCTTCGATCCATCTATGGAAAAAATCAATAAAATTTCATCTCACAAATCTTTAAGAAACAAAACATTAACAAGAAACATGTTGATTTGTTCCATTGTAAGCTCGAGCTTAGATCCATCTATTTAGAACAAATAAACAACATCTTATCTTACAGTTAACAAAAAACGAAACATATCTCAACTGGGTTACACAATTCTTACATGTTTCGGTGTTTGAAAAGGTGTTTCTGAACTTTGATTTTGTTCGATTTAGATGTTCTTGTTCTTCGACTCTGCTTATCTATCGACAAAGAAGATAAAGCTTTGATTTTTTAGGGTTGGATTGGGTTATAGTTCCTATTACTAATTTTGGTTGGGTTATGGTTCTATTTAATATCGGTTTGATTTAAAGAGCAAATGGACAAAAAGTGACGGCGTTACCATTTCCGATGTCCACATGGTGTTTTCCGGCTAATTAAACTAAACTAATGATGTTAGCTACATAACCACATAAAGTTCAGGAATGTACGCATGCATACCATATACATCATGTAGCTAATCATACATTTTATTAGTTTGCATGGTTAGCCATGTGATGGCCGATACCTCAGATAGCTGGCAATCATTTTTTCAATAAAAATTATACGAACAAATTGAATATTTGAAAAGACACTATCAAGTATCTAAATTATCAAAAGTAAATTTAATATGAATATGTATGTTAAATTATCTACTTAGACTTTATAGCACATGTATAGTTCATACAATTGGTATCACTGTTGCAAGTTTTTCATAGGTAATCTTTATTTTGTTTTATGGTTGGTTTAACATATGCTTTCTTATAGATAATCTCTTGTGATTGTGTTTATGGTTAGTGTGGCATAGATGATCCCATATTATTATTTTGGACAAACCAAAACGAAGTTTTTTTGCTTAACTTTCATTAGAACATTGAGTACTTTAACAATAATAATGATAGAAATTTTTTATTTGGATTAAAAATTAGGAATCAAAATACAAAAAGAAACATAAATAAAGCCACAAAATGACATCGATACTTAGACAAGGGCACTGCTGCTCTGAACTCCTTAGCTTCTTGCACTTCTTGCTTCAACCACTTTTGCTAATCAAAACAGCAATTGCTTCGTCAACTTTCTTTTTGAGGGCGTCTGGTGATTCAATCAACTTAAAGATTTCGGTCCGGTCTAGCTCAAGAAGCATTCATGTGATTTTCGCTGTAAGATTTGGCTCAAGTAATTCCACCAAAAGGTAAAGAGTCTCACCAATTAACTACAAGAAGATAAATTAAAATAAGTAAAATATATAAGAAAACTGCATTAACCATTATATCAAAAGAAAATTAGTTTTACATTCCGTTGTTCACTGGGAGTTCAGTTTTCAAGAACTTCAGTCAAAACAGCTACGGAAAATCTTCGAGCAAGTATACCACGGGCTAAGGGATCATGCATAGGAGGAGGCATGACTTAAACAGTGAAGACGGTAGAAAATTAAAAAGAAAAATGTGAGGATTACCGAACAGTGGTTAATATGTTTTATAGTAAAAATAGATTGGTTAATCTGTTTTATAGTAAAAATAGATTGCCAAATTAGGTAATCAAAAAAAATATATTTTCACAAATAGTATTTAAATATATCTTTTAGACCGCGTAGAAAACACGCGCTAAACAAAAAATGAATAACATAGCACCACATAAGATTTGTTAATTATGACTTAGTTTAGTCAGAATAATATAATCTGTTAAATAGTTAATAAATATTTTCATTTTTGGTATATAATTATATGGAATACAATAGTTAGAGTAAAATACACACACACACACACACATATATATATATATATATATATATATCGGTGTCTATAAATTTTTTTCTAAATTTTTATTAGATTAAGCTATATTTTTTACTCGAAAAAGTTTGTGTGTGGTTACCATATACAACAAAGTAACATGATTTTGAAATACAGTATAGTAAATTAGAAGTGGTATAAATTTCCCAGGAAAAAAAGAAAGAAAAAAGCTATACCACATATGATTGCATTCAAAAGAATGCTAGAGCTACACCGATACACCGATACTTGCATATCTTTGTGAAAAAAATGTAGTTTATTTCGTTTAATCTGTTTCAAGTATCTCCAACTTTTTTTTTTAAATTACTTTTAAAAATACCTTTTTAATGTTTTCAAAAGAATTATTAATTAACAATGATATATTTTAGTTTTGAAATTTTCGAACTTTAGTTTGTACATAACATTTTTAAGAAAAAAAATATATTTCTGTTAGTTAATAATAATGAAAAATCAGTTTTCAGAACTATTAATAGTTTATGAACTTAAGAGAAATAGTTTTATTGTCTCCATATGCGGGCTTAATTATTTTATAAATATTTAATAACATATAAAATACAAAATTTAAAGACAATTATATTGATTATTCTATATGTATTTAGTCATTTTAATTCTTTATGGATTTTTTTTTATGTTTTATCTTAAAATAAAAGAGTAAACTTTATCTTTTAGCTATATATGAAAATAATAAAAAAAACTTTGAAAATAAAACATTAAAATAAAAACGAAGAAAATATTTAAAAAAATTAATTTTAAAAAGAAAAAGAAAAGAAATTTGAGATAATAATAAAAATTGATTTACTCGGTAAATATATACAAAGAATTATATTACTATTGCATAAATTTTATTTTTTATAAAATAAAAAAGAAAAGAAATTATGATTATCACTAGATAACCAAAACTTGATTTCAAACAAAGCTCAAAGAACATTATGTATTGCCTAGGCCTAGTATTGCCCTTTTTTATTTTGAATTTCTTTATTACAACTAAGTTTTAAATGATCATCTATGTTATAAATAATAATAATAATTCATTAAAGATAAAACAATATTAATCATTCTAATTTTTAACGTGGGAACTCCGTTGCAAAATAATCATTTCACAGATAATAATATTAGATTCTTCGCAATAGCATTTCATGCATACATACACCAATAGTATCATGGGCTTAACTATTAACTAAATCAATAATATAACTAACCTAATAGATCCATCTCCAAAGCTTATCATCCACGACATGTAGTTTAATATTCGGATTTGTTATTGCAATTCAATTCAAGATCATATTGAATCAGTTAATCAAAATACACCTATAGTTAAGTTAAAAAAAATACACCTATAGTTTGAACCAACTACAAAAGATTTTTTAGAAATCTTGATCTTATCATGTGGATAACTAGTTTTTATTTGTTAAATTTCATCTTGTGTTAATTGATGATGTTTTTATTAGTTGATGATGTTTTTTTTCTGTCAGCAGTTGATGATGGTTAGAATGTAATTCTGGAAAAGTTTTACGGGGTTAGATTCATAAATAATATAAAACTTTGGGGGTTAAATAAATAACTCAAATTGTAAGATAGAATCAATTAATATTCCCTGTCAAGACCACGTACCTTCTACTTCTTCCTCCTCACTCACTCCCCGTCATAAAACACACGACACGACCCAAATCAGCAAAACTTAAATTCTCTCTTCCTTTTAAGACATTTGATTCTCCTAATCCAATTTCTGCAAAACCAAAAGCTTTGGTGGTCTTCCTCAGAATTGCTCCAACATTACCGAGATCTTGAGGTACGTCTTGTCCGCCGATCCCTAGTCTTTAGCTGCGTTTACCCAAGATTCTAAATCCCAACGCTTGATTCAGTCTAATTCCTTTGTATTTATATTTTTTTTTTGATTTTGTGTTATCGTCCCTAATTGACTCCTCCACCATTGTTAACTAAAAGCTATGCATCCTGAGAATATTAAAATGTGATATTTTTTAGCTTCTGGTTTCTTTTTTATCAGTACTGTAATGCATAGCAGCTGTTCATTTTTCAGTTTGCATCATTAAATAAATAAAAAATCTGATCTTTTTGGCTTCTGGATTTATTAGTAAAATTCTTTGTCTCGCTCTGGGCAACACGTTGGGTGGTGAATGTGATAATGGGTAGCAGTGAGATGGAAAAAACGGGTATAGAGAACGAACCTAAGACTCCTCCTCCTCCTCCGCCTTCTTCTTCCTCTGCTCCTCCTGTTACTTCACAGGTCTGTATACAAGTTGCAAATTGATCTGCCAAAAGTGTGTGTTTCTGCGTGTCATGCTTTGTTTGATTAAAATGTTTCGGTATTTTGTAGGAACCTTCTTCTTCTTCTGCTGCTGTGAGTGCTGGACTGTCTACTCCTGATTGGTCTGGTTTCCAGGTCTAATAAAAAAAAAAGAGTTTCCCTTGTTTCTTTTTCTTCATTTTAGGTGTGTTGCTATTGTAATTCATTTTTTTTTTTTATGTTTCTTGTTTTAACAGGCTTATTCTCCTATGCCTCCTCATGGTTATGTGGCCTCAAGTCCTCAACCTCACCCTTATGTGTGGGGCGTTCAGGTAAATTTCCATTTAATCCCTCTTTGTAACTTCATGGGCTTACTTAACTAGTTGCTGCTCACTTGTGTAGGTTTAATCAGGTTAAACATTAGTCTAACTACTGAATGTATTGTGTTTTGTGTTTTGGTAGCATATGATGCCTCCTTATGGAACACCGCCTCATCCATATGTGGCGATGTATCCTCCAGGTGGGATGTACGGTCACCCTTCATTACCTCCGGTACTACTACATTTTGGATTTTCCGGTTTATGTATTCAAAAATAGTATAATGTTTATGTTATTTTTTTTGCTAACGTGCTCGATGCTGCAACAGGGATCTTATCCGTATAGTCCCTATGCAGTGCCTTCTCCTAATGGAATGGCTGAAGCTTCTGTGAGTTTTCCATTTTTTTTTATTCTCGTTAGTTTCTGTGTTCAAAAATGGAAACTTGATTGAAGAATGTTTTTGGGTTCAGGGAAATACAGAGGGTGATGGTAAACAAGCTGAGGTGAAGGAAAAGTTGCCTATAAAAAGATCAAAAGGAAGCTTGGGAAGTTTGAATATGATTACAGGAAAGCACAACGAGGCTGGAAAAAACTCAGGAGCATCAGCTAATAATGGAGCTTGTTCTAAAAGGCATGTGACTTACTTCATGATTGTATGAAAAATCAAAAAGCTTGTTGGCGTTAGACTTATCTTTGTTTTTTCACAGTGCTGAGAGCGCTTCTGATGGTTCAAGTGAAGGAAGTGATGCAAATTCACAAAACGTAAGTTTCCATCAACCCATTAAAAGTCATTCCAGATTATGAATATGATCATGTTACTGATTAGCTTTGTAACTCTTGTAGGACTCTGGGTCCAGAAACAACGGGAAGGATGGTTTGTTAATATCTGTCTTTTCACATATCTCAACTCTTATTATGTGATATAGAGATGCTTATCTCAGAGAGTGCTCTTTTACTTTTCAGCTTCAGATTCTGCTCATGGACCACCACCGCGTAATGGAAGTAATCAGCCGGTGAACCAGATGGTTCCCATCATGCCTACAGGTGTTCCAGGCCCACCAACAAATCTAAACATAGGAATGGAGTATTGGAGCGGTCATGGGAATGTTTCTACAACAGCTCCTGGAGTTGTAGTAGATGCCTCCCATTCACAAACATGGATACAGGTTTTGTGTAACTGTGTCCCCTTTCTTACTTTTCCTCTACAGTTATTCTTCAAGCAGCGTGTTTGATTTGTTTTTGAAAATAGGATGAGAGAGAGCTTAAGCGACAGAAACGGAAGCAGTCCAATAGGGAGTCTGCTCGTAGATCCAGGCTGCGTAAACAGGTATAACAGAAACAAGTTCAAAAGCATCAAAACCCCAGTAGGTATGAAATGATCGAAATCTTTGTCCTTCAGGCGGAATGTGATGAGTTGGCACAACGAGCAGATGTGTTGAATGGAGAAAACGCAAGCCTTAGAGCAGAAATTAACAAGCTTAAAAGCCAATACGAAGAGCTTCTTGCTGAAAATAGCTCTCTCAAGGTTAATTTACAAGTAGAGAAATAATCTTCATCTTTGTGTGCCAGATTTATAGTAGATTTTAATATAAGTTCCTGTGTTTCTCTCTTGCAGAATCGATTTACGGCAGTCCCATCACAGGAAGGAGTAAACTTGGACAAGAACGAGCAAGAACCAGAGACAAGCACACGTCAAGATGTTGCGGAGACCACTTATGGTTCCTACAACAACTCAGCATAACTCGAGAACAGTTCTAATGTGATTTTAGGAACCAGAGTTTGTTTTGTAGTAGTGTGTTGTTTATCTAAAGCTTAATGGTTCGTGAGAAAATGCTCTCTTCTTTAACAAGTTGTATATTCTATTTTTAGTGTTTAGAGTTTTTGGACCCCTTTTGTCTTTTTTTATAAAATGGACATAATTGAGTTCAGCTATTGCGTATAGGTCAATGACAAGCGCAAATCCAATGTTCCATCATTCCAAACCCTTTCTTAATTGGTCGATTGTGTTCGTAGTATCTTACAAATTCTGATTTCCTTTGAAGAAAATTAATCTTGGGAAATAACTGAGAAAACAACTTAGAAAAAGTTTAACTTCAAACAAATTACAGCAAAGAAATGGTATATACATACTTTCTTAAAAACAAGCCAATGTCTTTCCCCTTAGAAAATAGATTAACTCACCTCTTGGCATCTTCTGACATTCCTTTGATGTGGATACACATTTTAGGCCTCGTCTACCTCAGTCCACATTGGTGAATTTTATTACCTTATCCATTGTCTCAGCTTTTTTTTTTTTAATTTTGCGTCATATAAATAGTAGAACATAATATTTTTGTTGCATCTTGCTGTTATTATAAGTTTATAACTCAAACCGGTTGACCCAACAATTGACACGGTCTGCGTACCCGGTTTAACGCTCATTGTCCCATCATCAATTGACACCTCGCAAAGCACTACAACGTCAAGCAAGGGAACCAACACCTCTAACGCTTTAACGGAATCGCTTATAATCTCGACAGCGTTGACAAATCCATCTTCTCCCGACCAAAGATATGCGTTGGCGAGGACGACAACGTTGACAAGTGAAGAAGCTCGAGGTGAGACCGAGCTGACTCGTTTTTAGCTCGTTCCTTGAGTTTGTGACGTTCTCCCGAGTCAACTCAAGATCCGGACTAATCTCCCCACTAGGACGCAGCTTAAGTGATCTCAAACTGTTACGATCTAGAAACGGAGTTATGTCCTGTCCCCCCTATGGTTCCATGTTTGCATGAGTGAGCCCATGATTTTACAAACATAGACCAATTGATTTACCGTCCATAGAAGAGTGACGAGCTGCTAGCTATCCCGATGGAATGTGTATGTGTTTGTAAGATATTTTAATAAGTAAAAAAGTATATCATTCTTGTATTATCGCCTAGACATATTTGTTACACTTGATTTTTTTCAGATATTGAAGAACCTAACTAAGCATCAAATGAATATGTTCAAGAAGAACACTTGTTTCTTTCTTGTACTTGTTTTTTTGTTATAATCAGACAAAACGTTGATCTCATATGCTTTCAGAAACAACAACAATACATTACAAAAGAACAAAAGCGATTTTCAATGACCTTGCATGTCCAACATCTCATCAAGTTGTTTAATCCTCTCTAATCCTTCACTTATCAAATACCTGATCTTTTGCTTGTCCGTGCACTCACTGTTCTTCTCCATCTCTTGCCTAATACTCTGTTTTAATTCCCCTACACGGATTAACAACCAAGCTTACTAATTACTATCATCATCATCAAAGAGCAATGAATACAAGAAGAACACGAACCTCTAGCCTGAGGAGGAGCTCTGTGAGCTATCTTCAAAGCTTTCCTGTAAAGTTTAAGCACTCGAGCTCTCAGAATAAAGCTCTGCAAATCTAACGCATTCACCATAACCCAACAACCTCCCTGAGAAATTAAAACAAAACACTCATGTCATATGACTAAACTAGTCGGATTTGTCGTTGCAGAGGCTCATCATAAGTTCATAACTATTATTCTAAACCATTTTAACATCAACAGGCTGTTGACAACAGCTTTGATAACATCTAATAGATCTAAATCCAAAGATCGTAACTTTGACATTTTGAAATTCGAAAAGCTTCATGAAGGCAAGTAATCATCAGATGATAACTTCAAAACCCAGAAACAGTGCGATGAAAATGAAAACTGGTTACCTTTTAGAAGGCGAGATGCTCTTCTTCTTCGGAGATTGATATGAAAGGGAAGTCGCTCGACTGTTTGGTGATATGAGAGAGCCTAACTTTTTTTCTCTCTGGTTGTATCATTTACCATCGCACCTGTTTATGTTATTTTATCCGGTTATATTCAATTCAGACCGGATAGCAAACTGCTTAGATTAATCCGGGTTTTTGCTGGATAGGTGAAATTGAATTCGACCGGGCTTTAAGTTACAGGCAGACCAGATAACTGAACTGAAGCAGTGCCGCAAGCAAAAATATTAAGGGAAATTGTTTTTTTTTAGACAAAGAAAATGACAACTATGTTTTATTAAGCTAATCTCATATGTTATATTATATTAAATATTTTTAAATGGAAATAATTTCCTTAATTTCAATTAAAAATTTGAAATTAAAATTAATTAAACAATTGTTAAATATTAAAATATAATTTTTAATTAAAATAATTTAGAAATATATCAAAAAATCCCCAAAAAACTAAATATATCAAAATCATTCTAGTGTATTTTGATATATTTATATATTTTATTAAATATTTTCTTATAATTGAAATATGTAACTACAATTATTATAATGTATTTGAATATATTTAATATTATAAGATATATCATTCATATATGGAAACAAAATATTTCCAAATATTTTATTCCCATAACTTTAATAAATCAAAATTTTAATTTGAAATTCGTGATGGCATACATATTGCATTGCGAGAGAGACTTCACGTGCTGTGTGATAATGATAATTTTACTTACAGTAGAATCTTTATAAATTAATACTCAAAAAATTAATTATCATTATAAATTAATAAATTTTTTAGTCTTGACTCGGTCCGGTTTAAAATATTGCAAAAATCAATAAAATCATAAAAAAATATTTTTTTAAAATATTCTATGTAAATATATAGTCCCACTAAAATCATAAATTAAAAATATATCTACATATACCTTTCAAATAAGTACAAACTAAATATTATGTTGTTGGTTTTCACAAAAAAAAAATACTTATGTTTTTCTTAATGTTTCAATATATTTAAATAATATTTAGTAAAATTATATCAAAAAACCACATATAAGTTATATGAAACATAAAATATAAATCAACTAAAATAATAAATTAACATGAAATTTAAATTTCTAAAGTTGTATAAATGTATATACAGTAAGATCAAATATATTTTTATTTTATAAATAAGTATTCAAAAATAGAAAAAAAATCTAAAAAGGATTTTTTTTTTGTAAATTAATATCTCTATAAATTAATAATATTTTAAAGTCCAAACATTATTAATTTATAGAGGTTTTATTGAATACTGGTATATATTATTCATATGCCTCAGGATCTAATTCTCCTAACATAAAATGAATTTTGTATTCATCAACAAAAAATGAATTTTGTATATAATAATATAACGGTGGTCTAAATAAAATGTAATCATATTTTGAACAAAAGCGTGATTTGTTGGTCTTTTTCCATATCTCAGTGAAACTCAATGTGGAAGAGTGCTTTGTCTTTGTAAGTGGATAGCCACGAGAAAGTTACACTCTTAATACATAAAAAAAATTGTTAGTTTTGTCGACACAAACTCTCAACTTGGCGTAAGAATAATCCACTATATGGAAAAGAAAAAATAGTGGAATTACAAAAAGCATTGGAAGAGGTACAAACCGATGATAATAGATCTCAAGAGGATATTCTGGAAGTGTCTCGGAAACTACAAGCCTTATAAAGACGAGGAGGATACTGGCAACAGAAAACTCGAAACACGTGGAATACGACGGGAGATCGCAATACCAATTTTTTTCATGCCTTGACGAAACAGCAAAGAACGCGTAACCGGCTATTGGGATTATATGATACAAACGGAAATTGGGTGGTTAAGGTTGAAGGAATTGAGAAGGTTGCAGTGGATTATTTCAAGGATGTTTTTAGTACTACGTCGCCTAGGGAATTTGATGATTTTCTAGATGAAATTAAACCAACTATCTCTCAGCAAACAAATCAGCGGTTAATGAGGCTTGCCACAGAGGAAGAGGTGCGGCAAGCACTGTTCATGATGCATCCAGAGAAGGTACCGGGTCCAGATGAAATGACGGCACTCTTTTTCCAACGCTCTTGGCACATTATCAAGCAGGATATAGTAGAAATGGTCAATAATTTTTTGACTACAGGGAAAATGGATGCGCGACTAAATGTTACAAGTATATGTTTGATTCCCAAGACAGAAAGACCGATGAGGATGACAGAACTTAGACTAATAAGTCTCTGTAATGTCGGTTATAAAATAACATAAAAAGTTCTGAGTCAACGGCTAAAGGCTTGCCTACCGGCTCTGATTTCGGAAACACAGTCGGCTTTTGTGGCTGGGAGATTGATTTCGGACAATATCCTAATTGCTCAAGAGATGTTTAATGGGTTGAGGACAAATAAGGCTTGCCAAAACAAGTTTATGGCTATAAAAACGGATATGAGTAAGGCTTGTGATAGAGTCGAATAGAATTTTATTCAAGCATTACTTCGGAAAATGGGGTTTGATCACCATTGGGTTCAATTGATGATGGAGTGTATAAACTCGGTACAATATAACGTCTTATTAAATGGACAACCACGAGGACAAATTATTCCAAACAGAGGCTATGTCAGGTGGATCCTTTATCTCCTTATTTGTTTATTATGTGCACTGAAGCCTTAATAGCAAATATTAAAAAGGCTGAAAACGAAAAAAGGTTGACGGGAATAAAAGTGGCAAGGGCATGTCCTTCAATATCTCATTTGCTTTTCGCAGATGATAGTATTTTTTCTGTAGAGCGCAGAAAGAGGAGTGCGAGACTATTTTGGTAATTCTTAAAGAGTATGAAAATGTTTCAGGACATCAGATTAACTTTCAAAAATCGTCGATTCAATTTGGCAATACAATTGATGACACTACTCGCCAAGAACTTTGAGACATTTTGGGAATTCAAAACATGGGAGGAATGGGAATATACTTGGGAATCCCAGAAAGTTTGGGGGGCTCAAAGGTACAAGTATTTGGATTTGTTCAGGAAATGTTAAATAACAGAATCAATGGATGGACTTTTAGGTGTTTTTCTAAAGGAGGAAAGGAAGTAATTATAAAGTCGGTGGTAACGGCTCTGCCTAATCATATTATGTCCTGTTACCGGATACCAAAGACAGTGGCGAAAAAGCTTACTAGTGCGGTAGCACAATTCTTATGGAGCTCCAGTGGTGATACAAAAGGATAACACTGGAAATCATGGGATAAGGTTTGTGTGCATAAGGATGATGGAGGACTCGGTTTTAGGGATTTTACGGATTTTAACACAGCTATGCTTGGCAAGCAGCTATGTAGATTAATAGAGAAACCCAATACTTTATTTTCTCTTGTCTTTAAAGGTCGATATTTTAGGAACGCTTCACCCCTGGAACCGATCAGATCGTACTCGTCCTCCTATGGGTGGCGTAGTATAATCTCTGCTAGATCTCTGGTTAGCAAAAGACTAATCAAAAGGGTGGGATCAGGGACATCCATATCAGTATGGAATGATCCCTGACTCCCTACCACTCGCCCGAGACCAGCAAATAAAAAACAAAATGTTCTCTTACCAGATCGTACAGTTGACTCCCTCATTGATGAAACCTCGCGAACATGGAACTCACAGGCTCTTCAGGAAATAATGGACCCCGAGGATGTTAAAATTGTCGAGAGTATACCTCTAAGCATGACACAAACAATTGATTGGGATGGATGGCATTTTACAAAAAAAATGGAAAATATACGGTTAAATCAGGATATCAAGTGGAGAGAACATATCCAGATAAAGAACGAGGGATAGTAGAATTTGGACCTACGATTACTGATCTTAAAGCTAATTGTTAGAAAGTGTGTTGTCCACCAAAGATGAAGCATTTTCTATGGCAACTATTGTCGGGATGTATAGCAGTAAAGAAAAATCTAAAGGCAAGAGGTATTCAAGAAGATATACGGTGTGACAGATGTGGAGCACCAGAGGAATCTATAAATCATGTTTTCTTTGAATGTCCACCGGCAGTCCAGGTTTGGGCACTATCAACGATCCCAACGCATCCAGATCACTTTCCAGGACAATCTTTGTTTGCGAATATGGATTACTTATTCTGGAGGGTTAAGCCAACACTGGAGGATCATCATTTCGCATGGATACTTTGGTATATATGGAAAAGACGAAATAACAAAGTATTTAGTAATATGGATATGGATCCGAGGGATACTCTTCAAAGAGCTATGACTGAGTCTTTACTTTGGACGGAAGCTCAACAGGAAATAGTTCAGAAACAGAATCAGGTTACACACGCGGCTGATACAGTATTGCCGATTAGATCGGGACGATGGTGTTTCACGGATGGGTCATGGAAAGCAGAGGATACTTTTTCAGGGCAAGGATGGTATAGTAACTTGGAAGGTTTTGAAGGATTATTGGGAGCTAGAAATACAAGGGCTAGTCAATCTCCGTTACATACAGAGGTCGAAGCCCTTATATGGGCGATGGAATGCATGAGGAATTTAAGGCAATATAACGTTACATTTGCAACGGATTGTTCTCAATTGGTGAAGATGGTTTCGGAACCAGAAGAATGGCCGGCTTTCGCAAGTTACTTAGAAGACATCAAGAGTCTGAAGAGAAGTTTCAACAGCTCATAGATTATTCATATACCACGAATGCATAACAACATGGCGGATAGCTTAGTCTGTTTCCGAGTCATCATCGCCAGATGAATCTGAATCTGGATCTTGGTGAAACTCTCCAATAACTAGTTCATCCTCTGCGTGAATGACGGCTTCCTCTGCGAAGTCGGTTAAATAGACTACAAGGCCAACTCAACCTACATCTTCTGATGCACTTAAGTTGCCGGATGTGATTGGTTGTAGTGGGTCTTCCAGCACAGAACTTCCCTGAACTCGGCCTCTCGGGTTGAGTCTTATAAAAGTAACCCATTGATCATCTATGTTCCTTATCCGGGGGTACTTGATATAACAAACATGTAACATTTAAAAAAATTATTAGTAAAAGTATAAATTAATACACATGGTGATCAATCATTCTGAATAATTAACATTTACTTACCTGATCGGCCTGAGAAGCAAGAATGAAAGGATTGTTGGGGTCAAAAACGGTTCTCTCGAAATCAACGGCTAAAACTATTTATCATGCGCGGACTTTCCATAAAACAAGCGTCGAAAGCAAGACAAGTCGTATAGCTTAAAGAACCTATGTTAAAGTCGATCGTCCTTGTTTTACACGATAAACTTTACGAGAAAACCAACTCAGATTTAGTCGTAGAAACTTCGATGATACAATCAAGACGAACCGAGGGACATTAGGTCCGAAGCTGAGATGACACGGCCATACGAAAGTATACGGAAGAAACGGGAAGTAATCTAAGTTTGGACAGGCCGAACGACAAAGAATCTGCCTTGAAACTTCAATGAGCATGTTCTCTCAAACCGTGAGGACCCAGAAAACGAGCAAGATATCAAATCGAAGCCCTCGCCGAGACGCACGTATTGGTCCTAGCCGCCGGGCGGCTAGCGCCCGTGCTGGTCCTAGCCGCCCGTGATGGTCCTAGCCGCCGGGAAACTTCAAAGAGCCCGTTCTCTCAAACCGTGAGGATCCAGAAAACGAGCAAGATATCAAATCGAATCCCTCGCCGAGACGCACGCGCTGGCCGTAGGCGCCATGCGCCTAGCGCCCGTGCTGGCTTGGGTCTTCGAGTGACAATCTTCCGTGCACAAGTCCCAGGCCCCGGCCGTCAAAAGTCTGTACTTTGAGTCTTTCCCGAGTCCTCGCGGAATGAATCATTGGGATTCCGCGTACAAAACTCCCGTTCTAACTCCAAACTAAGATCGTCGGAAACACTTCGGAAACTCGTAAGATATCAACGGGAAGGAAGATCTTAAATTCTTCGTATGAAACAGTGATGGTTATCTTGAGACACCACTCATCTCAACTCTACGAAGGAGTGAAAATCTTCCGAAGAAATCGTAGAAAACAACGGAAGTCTTAGAGACGGCCCGAAAGGGACCAAACGCGATCAGACAGTCTGTTTACGATTATCTGACATAGATACGACGATTTACGTTAAATGCTAAATTTCCAGAAGGATAAATGTCAAGTTTTCCGAAGATAAATGTCAAGTTTCCAGATAAACATGAAGGCCGACGAAAATGGAAAAAGCCTGCTTCGCGGCCCAAAAGGAGAATAGACCGTCATAAGAAGGAGTATATAAAGGAGCTTTGGGAGAGAAGCAAAGGCAGAGCGAAAATCATTAAGAGCGAAAATCATTAAGAGCATAAAAAATCCTAGAGAGAAAGCAAATCTGAGATTGGAGACCTAGAGAGCTCATGTTTGCTTAAGAACTTAGAATTGAGGCGGTAGACTAGCAAGGCAGGACCTAGAACGTCCGGCCGCCTCTCGTTCTATTTTCATCTTGTCCGCAGACCTTTATTTCTCGTGGGACGATCAAACAATCTTTTTACTTAGAGTTCCGCACATAGAAACCCTAGGCATTATTCTCGACATGCCCGTTTCTTTGACTAACGCTCATACTAGAGGAACTCCGCTAGGCAGTTCGATCTCTTGTTCAAACCCTTCCAACTGAACTACGTCCGACTTGATCCTCGAAAGGGGTACGTTGGCAGCCTTCCTTAAGGTCCAGTCTCAAATCATAATAAAACCGTTCCACATTTATTTGATCACTTGTCGTTGGTTGTCGCAGAGGATCCAGACCTTCAGGGAAAGTTAAGTTTACTTAGCTTTCCTCCGATTAACTTAACTAAAATCGACAGTGCGAATTTTGGTTCCCACAGTTTGGCGCTAGAAGGAGGGGGGGGGGGACGGATTACTCTTACTCTTACGGCCACAAAACGCTTGATCAAAGCAATGTCTGGAAATATGAAAGACAAACTCGCAGCTCACATCAACGCTGGTAAAACAACTGCAGCAGTGACTGCTCCTACGACCAACGCTTATGCAAATGGTTATCTAAGATTATCATCTTACGGACAAACGTCCCGAGAACGGACCATCCCGACCAAGTTCGGGTCCTATCAACCATGCGCCCCCGTCCAAGTTCCTGCAACACGGTCCTCGGGTCCATGGACACAACCCCCCTCGCTCGGAAAAATTCAAAAAATGACTTGGTAGTCGAGACGAATTCCTGCCTGCCGTATACAACGGCTATGGTTAGCTTGAACACCAGTTGCCTTAACTATACAGGGAATCGAAATCCTTTTGGAAAAACCAGCGTCACATCAACGGCTTTTTCTAAAGAAAAATCGTAAACGACCCATATACGATTTTAGAGTAGGATCGAGCCCAAGGCTGATATGACGGTCTGATTACCGAGCAGAGTTTCGACTGGAAATGTTTTTTTAGAATTTCCCGGAAAATTAAAGACTTGTTCTCCTGGAAATCGCGGAGAAACCCCAGATTACTCATGAAACAGAAAGCACGACTGATCGGGTTACCAATCAGCGTTTCTAATGCTAAAATTCGATAACATTTTACGGAACACCTTTCGTAAAATAAATTCTCGAAATATTTCACGAGACAGCTTTTGCACGATTAAACTCGACAACATTTTACAAAACAGTTTCCGTAAAATTACCTCGACAACATTTTGTGAAATAACTCTCGTAAAATAAAAGGTCAACAACGTTCTAAGAAACAATTTCTTGCTGGGATCATGATGAAATCAATGTCCGAAAGTCTCGGAAAAACAATTAAAGAAACCTCGAGAGACTAAGTGTCGATCGAGAAACTTCTAAAAAACCGAGAAAAACAGGCGGGTCCTGCGAGGAAGCACAGTCCCGGGCGGCTAGCATGCCCGTGCTGTCCCTAGGCGCCAGGCGGCTAGCACGCCCGTGCTGTCCCTAGGCGCCAGGCGGCTAGCACGCCCGTGCTGTCCCTAGGCGCCGGGCGGCTAGCACGCCCGTGCTGTCCCTAGGCGCCGGGCGGCTAGCACCCCCGTGCTGTCCCTAGGCGCTAGGCGGCTAGCACGCCCGTGCTGTCCCTAGGCGCCGGGCGGCTAGCACGCCCGTGCTGCCTCTAGGCGCCGGGCGGCTAACGCACCCATGCTGCGCTGGTCGCCGGGCAACAAAACATTCGTCAAGCACGGCCAATCCTCGTAAAGATTGACCCAACGACTATCCAAACCAATTTTACGAAACAGTTTCCGTAAAATTAACTCGACAACATTTTGTTGAATAACTCTCGTTAAATAAAAGCTCGACAATATTTTACGAAACATCATTCGTAAAGTATAACAAGATCGTAAGCTTCTTGACCTGACCAGTTCGCTCATAGCTTGACAAAACAAGAAGCCTCACTTAAGTGACGTCTTGCCAATCGTTTTCACTTGTCTACCCACCTTAGCCTTCTTCGAGTTTCGCCTACTTCTCCTCCCTTTGCTTCAACGATTCTGCAACGATTCTGCACTGTTCCTTCGAGTTTCATCAAAAATCGATTCTCGATTCAGTGTCAGACTTTTCGAAGACCTTTGACAATGAAACGTTAAAAGACAAAGAGAAACGGACATGACGCAATCTCGAGTAATCAATGAGACTAAGGTACGACCGTCTTTGAAAGTTTTATCAAGTTTTTAATCTTTTCGTAGGATAGGAATGAGATCGTCTTGTAAACTGCCGTAAAATTTAGGGAACTTAGAACCTAGGTGAATAGTCTAGCAAGCTAAGTCTTAGGCATTTTCTTCCAGTTTTGTTCTATTGTTCCTTGACTGTCTACGCAGAACATGCAGACCGATCTATCTCTCGAAAAACCGAGAAATGATCGCCACGCATCCTTGGCATACTCATTCTACTTCATAAAGAAAAATTCCTTTCAAAAGGCAAACGACACTCTAAGATTCGTCCGAAACGCTAGCGGCATAACGGCGTGGTTAAACCGTTACAAACATAGTTTTGAAAACTCTACACCGTCTCTTGTTGCAATCTCGCGACAAAAAACTCGTACAACGTCAGACTAATAGCACGACGGTGAGCTACAAAATTAACGGAATAACTTTCGGTAAAACTCCATGAGTAATTCGAAGCAACTTTCGCCAAAAGACAAAATCAAAGCGGAAACATTTCCCGTGTAACCCATAACTCGGAAAACTCCGCTAAGATTTGCATGTCTATCTCAACGAACGCTATCCGACCATCGGCCGACTACGCCTTTCCATAAAGCCTGAACCTGAATTCGGCATCACCATTAAGGACAATTATGAACCAATATGACCTTAATGCGAAAGGATCGCAGACTGATCGTTTACGAACTCCTTGGTTAAACGGCTGAACACAGCCTTCACGCCAAGACAAAACAGCTGAACGATCGCCGCTCCAATCACTTAAGGGCCAAACGATAATCCACGATTTGTCATAAAACTCCAAGTGACCATTTACGTGAGCAACTCTGTCGCATTGCCCAAAAGCGGAAATCATGCGATGAATTTCTCGTAATAAAATCAGTCCTAACATCCATACGGTTAACGGAAAAATTTGAACTTAACATCGACTGATTAAGCTTTATACGCTCCGTAAACAAAGCATGAAAAGAAACATTCGTGACAAAGCTCCAAGAGTTATATGAGTCGTCCTTAAAATCCTGGAAGGCCTACACTTCGCGAAACAAAGCGAAGGTAGACGCTTCTCCCTGGGTCAAATATACGCGACCCCTGGTCCTAATTCCTCGATCAAAATTTTATAACTTTCACGTCCAAACCGAAACAACAGTTTTGACTACGGACATTCGCAAAACATCTCCAAGCCCGCAAACATTTGAAGTGCGGCACAAGGGAAAATTAACTCGTACGCATTTGAAATGTGTATGCTTGTATAATCCCACGTTTTCTTTTGAAGAAACCGGATTTTCGAAACTCTTTACAAACACAGAAACCGAATTTTCGAAACTCTTCGTAAACAAACTCGCCAATTGCTAAACGGCCTCAACAATGGATCCAATATCCACCAAATAAATCATGAACTATCGCCCGGAAACATTCCGCGATTTCTAAAAGCCCGTAGTCCTTTATGGCATAAAAATAACAAACTTCAAAGCACTGCGAGACGTCGCTTCGTGCCTGAATATTCGTTTTTCGATTAAAACCTTCATACGCCTTCTAAACGGCATCATATCGTTGTTGCTGATCACAACAAACGAACTCTAACGTCCTAAACAGACAAGCCACCTAAGGGTAGGCTCTTTTACATCCGACAAGGATCCCATAGCGCGCTATACAAAAAATCCAAATTTAGTTCAGCACTTCGTAAAGGAAGTAGCTCGATTCGTGCCCAGACAAATCATATAAGCCGATACCACTTCGCAGATTTTAAAACGGTACGAATCAGGTTAAAATCACAAACAGGCAAAACGAAAGCCGATTTGTCATCGCACAGCCTCAGTCTGAGAGTAAACCTAGGTCTTGCCCTAAACCCAGCCTTGATGGTATCTTAACATCTCATAGGCAAAGAGTCGACGACGCGAGATCCCAAAACTTGTCTCTTCACTCAAGTCTGTACGTTTCCACGAATTTTCGCGTAAATCGTAAACCGCAGGAAAATCTCGCTTTGTACAAACGACGGATACGGTGATCATCAGGGAGGCAGGAATGAGACGACAACTCACACCCTGTCCCTCTAACTTCGATAGACAGAAGTTCTGAAAACGCAACATTAATATTTTATAAAGATTGAGCCGCAGAGTTCAACAGATGCCCTGAAAAAGGCCGGGATTCGAAGCCACCAACGGCCAGTCCCACAAATGTACATCATGGCCTCTTAACGGCCGAAACACAGTCAAAATAAAAATCTCTGAAGGGATTGATAAACCTAGACGCTCTCCGGAGCATCACCTTCATCCTCAAAACTCACCCAAAGTAGGAACGGTCTCACCGTCGCCTCCATTGGTCGCACCACCGCTTTATGTCTCATATGCGCCGGCATCACGATCCTTGACTGCGTAGTCCTGGTCCTCCGAACCCTCCGAATCCAGGACAAGGGTGCACACGGGTTTCAGACCAGCGAGAATCGAGTCGAAGTCCTCTCCGTCAAACTTGCGAGTCCCCGTCTCCTCAAGACTCTGAATCTTCTGTTGAAGACGACAGACTTTCGAGGACATATGTTCTTGTCTTTCTTCACATTGACCAACGAACTCACGGTCTTTCCGACGTCACGTTCAAGATCGCCAATCAAAGGTGATGTGGATGTCCGCAATGAAATATTCTTAGCCACAAATTTCGATTTTCAACTCATAATCTTCCGCCCGCAAGATCGTCTCCGCGTCTTACATGCTGGGGGGCTAAATGTTGGGGTCAAAAACGGTTCTCCCGAAATCAACGGCTAAAACTATTTATCATGCGCGGACTTTCCATAAAACAAGCGTCGAAAGCAAGACAAGTCGTATAGCTTAAAGAACCTATGTTAAAGTCGATCGTTCTTGGTTTACACGATAAACTTTACGAAAAAACCAACTCAGATTTAGTCGTAAAAACTTCGATGATACAATCAAGACGAACCGAGAGACATTAGGTCCGTAGCTGAGATGACACGGCCATACGAAAGTATACGGAAGAAACGGGAAGTAATCTAAGTTTGGACATGCCGAACGACAAAGAATCTGCCTTGAAACTTCAAAGAGCCCGTTCTCTCAAACCGTGAGGACCCAAAACACGAGCAAGATATCAAATCGAAGCCCTCGCCGAGACGCACGTGTTGGTCCTAGCCGCTGGGCGGCTAGCGCCCGTGCTGGTCCTAGCCGCCCGTGATGGTCCTAGCCGCCGGGAAACTTCAAAGAGCCCGTTCTTTCGAACCGTGAGGATCCAAAAAACGAGCAAGATATCAAATCGAATCCCTCGCCGAGACGCACGCGCTGGCCGTAGGCGCCGGGCGCCTAGCGCCCTTGCTAGCCGTAGGCGCCGGGCGCCTAGAGCCCGTGCTACCGTAGGCGCCGGGCGCCTAGCTCCCGTGCTGGCCGTAGACGCCGGGCGCCTAGCGCCCTTGCTGGCCGTAGGTGCCGGGCGCCTAGCGCCCGTGCTGGCCGTAGGCGCCGGGCGCCTAGCGCCCGTGCTGGCCGTAGGCGCCGGGCGCCTAGCGCCCGTGCTGGCCGTAGGCGCCGGGCGCCTAGCGTCCGTGCTGGCTCGGGTCTTCGAGTGACAATCTTCTGTGCACAAGTCCCAGGCTTCAGCCGTCAGAAGTCTGTACTTTGAGTCTTTCTCGAGTCCTCGCGGAATGAATCATTGAGATTCCGCGTACAAAACTCCCGTTCTTACTCCAAACTAAGATCGTCGGAAACACTTCGGAAACTCGTAAGATATCAACGGGAAGGAAGATCTTAAATTCTTCGTACGAAACAGTGATGGTTATCTTGAGACACCACTCATCTCAACTCTACGAAGGAATGAAGATCTTCCGAAGAAATCGTAGAAAACAACGGAAGTCCTAGAGACGGCCCGAAAGAGACCAAACGCGATCGGACAGTCTGTTTACGATTATCTGAGATAGATACGACGATTTACGTTTATCTTTACATAACAAGATAAATGCTGAATTTCCAGAAGGATAAATGTCAAGTTTCCCGAAGATAAATGTCAAGTTTCCCGATAAACATGAAGGCCGACAAAAATGGAAAAAGCCCGCTTTGTGGCCCAAAAGGAGAATAGACCGTCATAAGAAGGAGTATATAAAGGAGCTTTGGGAGAGAAGGAAAGGCAGAGAGAAAATCATTAAGAGCACAAAAAATCCTAGAGAGAAAGCAAATCCGAGATTGGAGACCTAGAGAGCTCATGTTAGCTTAAGAACTTAGAATTGAGGCGGTAGACTAGCAAGGCAGGACCTAGAACGTCCGGCCGCCTCTCGTTCTATTTTCATCTTGTCCGCAGACCCTTATTTTTTGCGGAAGGATCTAATAATCCTTTTACTTATAGTTCCGCACATAGAAACCCTAGGCATTATTCTCGACATGCCCGTTTCTATGACTAACGCTCATACTAGACGAACTCCGCTAGGCAATTCAATCTCTTGTTCAAACCCTTCCAACTGAACTACGTCCGACTTGATCCTCGAAAGGGGTACGTAGGCAGCCTTCCTAAAGGTCCAGTCTCAAATCATAATAAAACCTTTCCACATTTATTTGATCACTTGTCGTTGGTTGTCGCAGAGGATCCGGACCTTCAGGGAAAGTTAAGTTTACTTAGCTTTTCTCCGATTAACTTAACTAAAATCGACAGTGCGAATCTCGGTTCCCACAAGGATCATAATATTGCAGCTTTCGCCTCGAATTTACTGATATAACACCAAATGCATATGTTCTCACACCTCGATCTGGAGTGTTGTCATGCCAATCACAATAGAAAACAGTACAGCGCAATCCAAGCATGCCCAAATACTTGATTTCCATAATCTCATGTATGTGTCTGTAGTATACATCATCTCCTGATGCAGAACAAACGCCAGCATCATAGGTCGTATGCGAACGTCTCCTCTGTTTAGTTGTGAATGCATATCCTCGAGTACAAAATCTCGGATATGACTTCACAACATAGTTTGGTCCAACCACCATCTCGTGTATCCAATCGTCAAATGTTTCACCTCTAGCCAAACCGACAGACACCTATTAATAGCACATATATATGAATTAGTATAAATATGTGATAAATGATATTTTAATTTGTTTAAGGCACTCTCATAAGTAAACATCCATCCAACAAATTCTCTCTGCTTCATTTCTTCTAATTCCTCCTATGTGGCGTATCTATATTCGAACCGCTTTTCTGCCATGAAAATCATGTACATGTGATGACAATAATGTAATTAATTAAGATATAAATGTTGATTTGTTAAAATAAAAATTTGTAAGATAATAAACTTACCTCTCATATTGAAGAACATCTTCGCAGTTGGTGAGCAAATATGTTTGCAAATGACTTCACTCTTGCTCAGTAAGTCGACGGTGATTTGGTTTTCCGTTAAGTCGTCCAACATCTGTGAAAATGTCTGCAACCTTAACATGATATGTTGCCCGTTCGCCTCCGTCATCATGCCGAGCATGTTTTCTATTTTTTGTCTGAACTTTTTCTGGAAAGTAGTAATCGGCAAAGTTTGAAATTTCTTCATTGATCATCTGTGCGACTATAGAACCTTCCACCCTACTTAAATTTTTCACCATCTTCTTCAAATGGAACATATACCGCTCATACAGATACATCCATCTATACTGCACATGACCACCAAGTTCTAATTCTCTTGCCAGGTGAATAACAAGATGCTCCATAACATCAAAAAATGACGGAGGAAATATCTTCTCAAGGTTGCACTGAATCACGACTATGTTAGTCTTCATATTTTCAATACCTTCAAGAGTCACTGATCTGGTGCATAAATCGCGGAATGAAGCACTTATCCCTGCAATTGCTTCATGAACATTTCGTGGTAATAATTCTTTGAAGGCAAACGGAAGGAGGCACTGTATCAACACATTGCAATCGTGACTTTTCAAGCCAGTAAACTTTTCTTTCTTTCTGTCGATACAGTTAAGCAAATTAGATGTGTAACCGTCTGGAAACTCCACATCGTTTGAAATCCAATCAAAGAACGCATTTTTCCCTCTGCATCAAGTCGGTATATAGGAAAATGAGCCCTACCCTTCCCATCAACATGAAGTTCTGAACAAGCAAATATATCGACTAAATCCAGTCTTGACTTCAAATTATCTTTTGCTTTACCTTGAACGTTAAGGATCGTGTTCATGAGATTGTCAAAAAAGTTTTTTTCAATATGCATGACATCTAAATTATGCCTTAGCAGATGATCCTCCCAATATGGAAGATCTCAGAAAATACTTTTTTGTGCCAGTTATGTAGTTCTCCAACAACATCTACCGGAAAACGCTCATGTCCACCGACGTCTAGCGTCCTTGCTGCACCAAAATCTCTTAGTTGTGTCTTCAAACCTTTCCCACTAACTTCTTCAGGTGGACCATCAAACACCTGTTTGTTCTTCCTAAACAAAGTCTTACTCCGACGTTATGGATGATCAGGTGGTAGGAATCGCCTGTGACAGTCAAACTAACATGTTTTTCTTCCGTTCTTTAGTTGGAAAGCATCTGTGTCATCTTGACAATATGGACATGATAGCCTCCCATGCGTTGTCCATCCAAATAACATACCATATGCTGGAAAATCACTTACTGTCCACATTAGTATTGTCCGCATTTGAAAGTTCTCTTTACATGAAATATCGTATGTTTGAGCACATTCAGCCCATAGTTGTTGCAACTCATATATTAGTGACTGAAGGAACACATCAAGTGATCTCTTAGGATGCTCTGGTCTGGGAACGAGAATGGAGAGAAACAAAAACTCTCGTCGCAAGCACAAGTTTGGGGGTAAGTTGTATGGTGTAACAATGACTGGCCATAGAGAATATTGTCTTCCACTCTTCCCATACGGGCTGAAACCATCAGTACATAATCCAAGGTAGACATTTCTTCTCTCATACGCAAAGTCGGGATACTTTGATTGGAAATGCTTCCACGCTTTTGCATTTGAAGGATGTCTAATCTCACCATCTGTTGAGTGCTCTGCATGTCATCTCATTCGTTGCGCTGTGCGTTCCGAAAGATACAACTTCTGCAACCTTTCTGTCAAAGGAAAATACCACATCCTTTATATGGCACTGGAACTCTTCCACTCATATCTTTATAACGAGGCTTCCCACAAAATTTGCATGTAATCTGGTGGTCATCCGCCCTCCAATAAATCATGCAGTTATCGCTGCATACATCTATTACCTGATAAGATAAACCAACACCAGCTACGAGTTTCTGAACCTCGTAGTATAAATCTGGAGCTACATTATCCTCAGGTAGAATACCTTTAACAAAATCAGCTATCGCATCCACACAGTCTTAAGCCAAGTTATAATCAGTTTTAATGTCCATCAGTCTTGTAACAGATGATAAAACTGAATGATCATCTCTGCAACCTTCGTACAATGGTTGATTTCCAGCATCCAACATATCATAAAATCTCCTAGCTTCCGCATTGGGTAAATCTTCCCCTATAAAATTATCATTTACCATCTGCTATGTACCAACATCATAATCTACATATGTTCTAATTGGTTCTTTTAATCTAACCGTCGGCTGAGGTTCGCTAGTACTACCAAGTTCATAATCAGTTTCCCCATGATGATACCAAATTTTGTAACTTCGTGTAAACCCACTCAAATATAGATGAGTCCAAACATCCCACTCTTTAATAACCTTTATATTTTTACAATTAGAGCAAGGACATCTTAACTTACATGTTTCTGCTTCCGGTTGTCGGCGAACTAACTCCATGAATTCGGTTATACCTCGTTGGTATTCTTCCGTAAGCAATCTCGTGTCCGGATCCAAATGAGGTCGATCGATCCAAGAACAAAAATAATTTAAGAAGACATGTTTTTTTCGCATCAAATTCGTGATAGTAGGAGGGAAGAAGAAGAAATGGAGTGAATGAAGAGGAAGAGGGGTGGCTGTATTTATAGTGAAATCCTGCCGACATACTGAGGAAATTCCGAGGAGAACCTATCCTTCCTCGGAATTTCCTCGGAATTTTTAAAATCTGCCAACGGCTCTCTAACGGCTACAAAATGTCCTCAGAATTTTTAAAATCCCCGTCGGTTTTTTCCGACGAACATGGTTTCCTCAGTATTCCCTCGGAATATACCGGGGAAATGTGTCATCCTCAGAATTTCCTCGGAAAATTCCGAGGAGATTCTGAGAAAACCACATTTCTTGGTTTCCTCTGTATTTCCTCGGTTTTTGGTGAGAAAATTCCAAGGAACTCATTTTCTCTCGGTATGTTCCTCAGAATAACGATGTTTTCTTGTAGTGTCCACCACCGCTCATCCACGGCAGATCCCTGAATCTCTCCACTCTCGTCGCATCACAACGTCAGATCAGCTTCATCTGTACCTATATGAGATGGAAATATAAAGGAGTCAGTTGTGATTTCCAATGGATGAATGTTTTAAGGTTTCATAAACTGAATCAAAACTAAGAAAGGTGAGGCCTTTGAAAATCGAATGAAGAATGTGGAGAGTTTTGGAAGTCGAATCAAATCTAAAAAAATTGAGAGTCTGGAACGTTAGATCTAAAAATATTGAGTTTTCGTAAAACAAATCAAACATGATGTTACATAAAAGTGACCTTACTTGTAGTGATTTTTCAATGTGAAATTATGGAAAAAAAATAATAATTTTGAAAAATCTAAAAACAATGAAATCATGTTTCTGGGTAAGAAAAAAGTGACCCCTAAAAATAACCACGAACACAAATATGTGTTCTATGAGTTTGAATCAAGAATATAAAATCCAGACAGAGACAGCTATGAAATAAATCAATTAAAAATTTAAAATACTGGATCCAGACAAAAGAAGGTGTAGAAACAAACCTTGCATGTCTTGACTTGGAAGAACAGATGAAGAATGACAAAGACATTGTGATTCGGCGGCTTGGAGGTGAAACAGGAAGAAGAAAGCATCAGTGTGTATTGTGGAAAAAAAATCACAGCAAAAGGGATGAGTTGAGAGAGGATGTAAGTTTGAATTAGAAATTAGGGTATAGAAATTGAATTTTTAAAAATAGGTTGGTCTAACAAGTAAACTAAACCGGTTTGGTTTTTGCCTTTCCTAATGCATGAGGGCATAGATGACATTCACTAGCTCAAAAGGTTGTCACATGTAGAAAGTGTCTTAAGATGAAATATCAAAGTGATAAAGTGTCTTGGAGAGTAAAAAATTATATTTAACTTGAGTTGATTGTGTACTCTTTTTTTTTGGACAACTGTTGATTGTGTACTCTATGATATGAAAACAATGTGATATGTGATATGCATTCTTTGGTTTTTTTTTTGGCATTCAGTGTCATGGATCCTCAAATAATGTAGATTCTATAATAAATTGTTGGTTCAAACAGTTTAGTAGTTAATTAAGTATATAGTAGTAGAGGTTGGAATTGAGTCTTAAAATCTGATGCCTTAATTCTTGTCTCTTTCATTATGGACAATGGTCTACCCCTAGCTCATCCACAGCGGATCCCCGAGGTCATCCACACTCTGAAACTCCACCACCGCTACCCCGAGCTCATCCACAACGGATCCTCGAGCTCATTTACACTCTGAAACTCCACCACCGCTCATCCACGGCAGATCCCCGAATCTCTCCACTCTCGTCGCATCACAACGTCAAATCAGCTTCATATGTACCTATATGAGATGGAAATATAAAGGAGTCAGTTGTGATTTCCAAATCGAATTTTAAACAAAAATCACCAGAATCAAATGGATGAATGTTTAAGGTTTCGAAAACTGAATCAAAACTAAGAAAGGTGAGGCCTTTGAAAATCGAAAGAAGAATGTGGAGAGTTTTGGAAGTCGAATCAAATCTAAGAAATTTGAGAGTTTGGAACGTCAGATCTAAAAATATTGAGTTTTCGGAAAACAAATCAAACATGATATTACATAAAAGTGACCTTACTTGAAGGGATTTTTCAATGTGAAATTATGGAAAAAAATCATTTTGAAAAATCTAAAAACAATGAAATCATGTTTCTGGGTAAGAAAAAAGTGAACCAAACCCCTAAAAATAACCACGAACACAAATAGGTGTTCTATGAGTTTGAATCAAGAATATAAAATCCAGACAGATACAGCTATGAAAGTAATCAATTAAAATTTTAAAATACTGGATCCAGACAAAAGAAGGTGTAGAAACAAACCTTGCATGTCTTGACTTGGAAGAACATAAGAAGAATGACAAAGACATTGTGATTCGGCGGCTTGGAGGTGAAACAGGAAGAAGAAAGCATCAGTGTGTATTGTGGAAAAAAATCGCCGCAAAAGGGATGAGTTGAGAGAGGATGTGAGTTTGAATTAGAAATTAGGGTATAGAAATTGAATTTTGAAAAATAGATTGGTAAAACAAGTAAACTAGACCGGTTTGGTTTTTGCCTTTTCTAATACATGAGGGCATAGATGACATTCACTAGCTCAAAAGGTTGTCACATGTAGAATGTGTCTTAAGATGAAATATCAAAGTGATAAAGTGTCTTGGAGAGTAAAAAATTATCTTTAACTTGAGTTGATTGTGTACTCTTTATTTTTGGACAACTGTTGATTGTGTACTCTATGATATGAAAACAATGTGATATGTGATATGCATTCTTTGGTTATTTTTTTTGGCATTCAGTGCCATGGATCCTCAAATAATGTAGATTCTATAATAAGTTGTTGGTTCAACCAATTTAGTTGTTAATTAAGTATATGGTAGTAGAGGTTGGAACTGAGTCTTAAAATATGGTGTCTTAATTATTTTCTCTTTGATTATGGACAATGGTGTGATTGTGGTAACCATGCAAATATGCACTCCCAATATATGGAAGAAAATTTGATGTTGAAAGTATTAATATTAATCGTGAGATTTTACTTGATTTTTTTTTTCTTAGCCAACCACCTTCTCGTTGTTGAACTTGTTAATTATCCTCTTCATATTGCGTTCCTAACTTAAATGTACATGACTCTCCGTATATACATTTGAATCTTCAAAATAAACTCAAATGATGTTTATATAGTCTAATTTGGATCTAAACGTAGGCTATTGCCCTTGATTATGCAAAATGGTGCATGTAATGAAAGACATCCCACTGTGTGATTGAGGTAAAATTTGGACACATGATTGAGAATTGGGTTATTGCCTTTGAGGTCGATCTGACGGTTATATCAAAATTTATACAAGTTTTACTGAAAACTGGTATGTCTGATAGTTCAATGCCTGAAAAAAAAGAAAAAAAAATGATCTTTATTTTCAGTTAGGTTTGGCCTCAAATTCCATTGTGATAAAAAAAATTAGACAATGACTGCTATTTAAGCCATTACTTAGGCTACAATTATTAGTTTTACCATTTTTTACATGTTCTAGAGTGGGAAGACGATTATATCTCTTTTCAAGAGAAGAACTACGAACCCCGTATATATATATTGCTTTAATGGCTTATTTATTGATTCTTTGCATTTCTAGTTCCATGTTTTAGTCATGTAGCATGTTAGGCTTAGAGTTGTTTGAATGAATCATGAATTTGTGAAACTGATCTGATAGATTATAGAGAATTATATACTCAGTTCTTTATCTAGGTTGTTCTTGATGCATGACTTAGATTCATGACCCTTTTTTTTTTTAAATTCGGCTGAATAACGCACCAAAAAAATTTGATTAAATGTCTGAATGAACTTAAAATTAGCGGAATAAACTTAGCCAATGGAAGATGATGTTAGAAAGTTTCATGAAGCTACCAAACTCAATTTTATGCATGTTTAGAATCTAAATTCAACAGAAGTCAGTCTCTTGGATTATATTACATAGGGTTTTCATGCTACGAATTAGGATAATTATAATTACTTTTTTGAGTTTGTGAATGAATCTTAATGCATTCCATGTCTATCAATTGCTCATGATCTGTGTTTCTGAGAATTTCATAAGGCCAACACCATTACTCATAAGTTTACATCGCATTTGCATTCTGTATTTTAATTTCTTGCTACAAAAAAAAATCATTTTGTTATAGCTATACTATACTCTCAAAGAATGGTTGTGTAACTCTTGTCCTTATTGGTTCGATCGCTAAGTACTACTACGCACTGTCGTGCACTTCGGTTGGATAAAACCTTATCACATCAAGCTTTTGCCGCTGAATTTGATTTTCACTTGCAGTGGATCTAGAAGCTCAAAAATATTCCATACTGAGAACATTTGTACTTGTTACTTCTCTTTTTACATCACTATAAGTATTAAGATGATGTTGATGTCATGGGATGATCTACATCAGTTTCTCATTCGTTTGTGAGCTCATGTTTTGCAGATAATGGGATGGCCAAAAGCATGTGATGTTGGTAAAGAGCACCAAGAAGAAAGTATTTTGCATGGACCACATGCAAAGAAATGGAGTAAAGATGATGCATACTATCTCTCCCACCTGGAGAATGTCCTGATTTTGGTTACTCAGCTCTGTTGTCATATTGCGATGGAAACATTGGACATTAATGCTGATGTTGAGAAATTGTTCGCGTATAGAGTCTTCTAATTTGCAAGTACAAATACCAAGACTTAGTGCGCCAATTCTTGGCATCTACACACCCCACATCTAGTAATGAATAAAACCTAGATGATATTCTTTCTTTCATCATCAACATGAACTACTATGAGTTTTCAGTTCCATCACTAACCTCTGTCATTCTAAATTCAGCTCATCAATTACTACCTCTTTCTATTGGTTTTCTGAATTGACAAGTGGATAAGTTTTCTAATTGGCACAGTTGGAAGTTGCTTGGGAGAATCCTCGCGCATAGGTACAAGAGTCTATGAGGTGCGACATGCTAAAGAGTCACTTGGTCGCAGTCCAGTTATGGGTATGCACATTATTGGTTCCTTGCTTTATGGAACGACGAAAGCTATTGGTGTTACGAGTGATGAGTTGTGCCTTCTTTTTCAATAGGTGACACATCTTTTACGTAAGGCTACAAATTGCTCTTCCCCACATGCACACGATTTCAACATGCGATTTCAACATGGGAGCAGTGCTAGATTTGAATTTGACAGAATACAAGGATTTTTAGTCGAGAGTAAGTGCAAGGCAAGTGGTTTTGGTGAAAATCTTGTGTATTCGTAAATATATTGGTTTTTGATTTTCATGAAACTTTGGTGGTAAAAGACAAGCAGGAAGAAAATGTGCTTCGGTTTCTTGGCATTTCTTCATTGCGAACAGATAATTAGTTTATATACCTAATTCTCAAGTGAGCATGCTGAAGATGTATGGTCAAGACGATGCTGTAGCAGAGCAGGAGTAGTTTATGAAGTGCGACATAAACTATGTCAAGGAAGTTACTAAAAAGGAAGGTTTGTAGAAGAAGCACTAAAGAGTCACATAAAAGGAAGAATTGAAGAAGAAGCAATCGACCGAAAAGAAAAGAGGAATATTGGCTTATTCGCTGAAGTAAGGAAAATGGAAGGTTTCTATTAGATAGAATGATAGGTCTAGGGTTTCCTCTACAATATATAAAAAGGTCTAGATAGTGTGTTAAGGTCAACACACAGAGAGAGCTTTTAGCAAGAGAGGTTTTGTAAGTCCGGAGAAGGAGAGACAAAGCATTTAGGGGTTATAAGCTTAAGTTGTTCAGACGGTATCTTAGGCATGTGAACGTGTGAGGCTAGTCTACAAGTCAAGGTTTGTATTGAGCTTGATTGAAAGATTACTTTTAGAAAGAACTTGTATGTACTTCTAAAAGAATAAATCTAGTCGTATTTCTTGGAAAGAATTAACCATGTGCTACTGTGTGTTCTAGTTTGTGTAGCTCGCTTATCTTACATTAACACATGCATGATCCTTTGTCTACCGTTTCCCAACAGGGCGAAGTCATTCATTCATATCACACTCCTGCAGCCCGCTCACACCACCTTCAAAACAGCTCATTTTCTCTCCACCACAACCCAGGCAGGATGCTACAAGCGATCAGATTCACGAAGGTGGTGACCAGGATGATCGCCAGGTTCAGTACCTATTACCCACATACTCCAGTCAGTACATGCTTCCACCTAACACCACTTCATGACGGCAGCAGGACCAGAGCATCATGAGTCATGACTAACAACGACATGCTACAAACTATGTGTGTGCTGCCATTGCATGCGCCAGACCATATATTTGTACAGACATCATCAGACTTTTAGTTATTTGAATGGTATATGATATCGGCCGAACCAAATATATATTTTTTGTTGATGTTCAACATTTCTATAATATTTTCCAATATCCATGTTAACAACTTTATTCTGATCCAATATTAACATAAGAATTCTTTTTTTTTCTTTTCGTAGTAAATGTTAAAATAAATATTTGTAAGGTTTGAATGTAATTAAATTTAGGAAGTTAAATATTTCACCATATTTATGTTTTATACAGCAGATATATAAAATAGTTATATGATTGCTATTGTATGTAGTCAGTCGTAAATGGTATCTTATAAAATTTCGATTGTCTATCTTCTAAAATACATGTATGTATGGGAAAATTAATAAATCTATTTTTAGTATAAATAAATTTATATATTTTTTAATGGATACTAAATTTCGATCCGCACAACTGCACATGTGTTTATTTTCATTTATTTTTACACAAATATTTTTTTTATTTCAAAAATAGTATATATTATAATACTCACATATTTTGAAATGTTTAAATGACTTTTTCAAACCAAATTATGATATATTTCACTTGTTTATGAAAATTAATCACATGTATATGTATTTGCACTTTTCAACTTAATTTATAATTTATGAAAGCACTTCGAAAGATGAATAGTATCACATTTCAAGTATATGCTAACACTGATTTTGCTAAGTTTGTTTTTACTGTATAAATTGAACCGGCTAAATAGTCAAACTAATAATGTATTAGAGATGAATCTATGTTACATGAAACTGGAAGTTTATGATTTCAGTTTGGAATCACACTTTCGTTTTTAAAAAGAAAAACACAATGTCATAAAAAAATATAAAACAAGCTTTTTTGTTCTTATATAAATCTAAATTTAATAGTATTGAAATAGAAAGAATATAAAGATAATCATATTAAAACTAGTTTTATAAATTATCTTTAGGCATTGAGTTTTTTATTAGAGATATAACATTTGTATTAAAATATACTATGTCAGTTATTTATGAAATATTAATTGGATGATAATCTTTATAATTAATTTGTTTGTTTTTTTCACTATTTTAATATGAAATAATTTAAAATTATTTTAAATGAATAAATGTTTTTTGTCAACATTTTCATTTAATGAAAATGAAGCCCAGTGGGCAATACAAGGTGGATCAGATTTTACAATAATTTAAGCCCAATAGAGACTTCTACAGAACTAAGAAAACCGATCCTAATCTACACGTGGCAGAATCCGGAAGAGATAATGTCATAGTCCATGACAGGCGCCAACCCTGCATTAGTTCTGTATCTCCACCAAACGCTTCCCTTCCAGTTTCTCATCGCCGTCGTGGTAGTCCAATCTGATCTGAGTCTCTTAAAAAGCACTCTGCTCCACCTCTTAGTAAACCTCCGTTATCGCCTTCCTTAAATCGATTACACCATCTCCTATCCGCTGGGGAAGCGGAGCTCGCTCCTTGGCTCTGCAAACACAAGGAATTTTTAACCACCCCACTAAGGACTGACGCATTGACGATGCTCCGATATTACTCCCTTTAAAGCTGAGAGGATACGCTGTAAGGAAACAAATAACGAATATAAAATTGATTGCTCAGAGGATCGCCGATAATTCCGATCTATATAAATCGGAAGGCCGATCATTAAAAATCGGGATTTTATTTAGAATCAACCATTCAAAAAGATAATTGGAGTCAAAGAAAGCTTTGAAATGGTTGAAACTTTACACAAGAAAAATCACCAAAAAAGGAGAGAAAATCCGATAACCGGAAGAACAAAACTGAAATCCGGAAACTAAGATCGACAAGGGAGTCGAAGGTATTTTACAAACAAAAAACAAAAAAATGAGAGAATTCGCCACCGGAATTAAACGAGTTCAGTTAAACTGGATAACTTTCTAGAGAGAGTTTGAGAGAAAACGCTAGGTGAATAAATAATTTATTTAAAATTTTAATCATCTAATTTTTAGTCATAAATTTTATAAATTATATAAATATATATATATACACACACGTTTCTAACACTATCTAAATGTCTGATGAAGCTTACTTACAACCTAGAAAATTATGATCGCCTTGATGTCCAGTTAAGACTGATGAGTGATGTTGTTTATTAACTGTCTATACCGAGCATATTGAATAGTCAAGCTAATTGCATATTACAAATGAAGGTCAAATCGGTTATATGTTTTTTGTTTATTAAATGTAAAATCAAGCCACTAGTCAAGAGTTGATCCTAAATTAGGTTCATATACATATATATATATATATATATATATATATATATATATATATATAACATATACTGCCTCCGTTCTTAAAAGATGGTTGTTATATAATTTTTTTTTTTGTTTCTAACAGATGGTTGTTTTATGTTTTCTATAAAAAAATTGCAAACTTTAAGAAAATAAATTGGTTTTATTGGATTACTATTAGTGAAAAAAGTTTTTGAAAATTGAAACTACATAAAACAATAAGTTTATTATAATGATTTAATGTGTTTTTTAATATGTGTGAAAACACTAAAGATCTTTTAAAAACAGAAGGAGTATACGTTAAGGTTGCCGTATGTTATTTAAATGATGCTTAAATATGTTTGTTAACGAACCGATATTATAGGTGTAATTAGTTATTATAGTAAATAATATATGAGGTGATATATTGTTAATAAAAAATAAATGAAACATGATTGATTTTTTTAAGGAAAGTCCACTTTTAAAAACACCACACATAAAAAAATATGTGGCGACTTTTCTTTTAATCCCCTATACATTAATCCCGGAACATTATAACATATTTTGTAGCCACGTATCATCACTAGTATGATTCTTTGAAATCCTTAGAAAAAATATGTTGGTCCATATAAATATATATTATATTTTTATTAAACTAATTATCACATTGATTTGTAGTCTTAAATTTTTTCCTTAAATAAAAGCTACGTAAGTTTTTTTTCCTTAAATAAAAGCTACGAGATTACCTAATATGATTAACGTATATATGAAAATTAATGATTATAAATCATACATATTTGATATAAAAATTTTATCTTCTACATTTTTTAATTTATATTATTAAAAAATCACATTAAGCATATTTTTTTTAAAAAAATAGATTTTTCATATATATTATATTTTGAATTTCTTAAAACGTCTATAAATTACGAAAAATGGTAAGACGTTATTAAGATGTTATTTTTTAGAACGAAACCCGATCCGAAACGGAATATTTCAGATATCGAAATACCCAAACAAGATTTATATACTTAAAATATAATAATTATTTTTAGAATTTAATATCTAAAAGAATATCAAAATATATAAGATGTTATTAAGTTGTGCAAAATACTTGGAAATATATACAAATTGTCAAAAATACATGTTAAAAACAGTTAAATGATGCTCAAAATACCAATACTTCAAATATCTATTGATTTCTTATTTAATATTGAAGCTAAACCAATTTTTTTGTTAATTTTAAGTATTTTAGCTTACATTATACACATTTATATGTTATAAATTTTTTTTTAGTTTTTTGAGAAATTTAAAGTATAGACGAATTTTATTTTATTTTTTACAAATTAAATGAGTTATCTGAGTCCACACCCAAACCGAACCCGCAGATCCGAACCGGTTCGAACTCACAAAAAATCTAATCGAACTCACAAAAAATGAAATCGAACTCACAAAAAACCAAAATATAACTGAACCGAATCAAACCGAACCGAACCAAATGGTATTCGAATATCCACCCCAAATCAAATTTAAAAAAAAAAAAATCTTGATAACAAAATACATTTTAATTGTATATTTAAATATAATATATTTTAAAAAAACATCACTTCGCGCATAGTGCGGTTTATCATCTACTAGTATAATAGATTTTTAGGGTGTGATCAAACTTGGACACGGTACCACGAGCGCACAAAAACTTGCATACTAATCAATCTTCAAAATATTATCATTATATGCACTAATTTGCGTATACAAGCTTTCCCACAAACAAGATTGGAGATGATTACATGTCATACCCCACCATCTGCAATTTATTTTATATCTTGTGTGTTTTAAGTTGTAACCACGTTGTTATTGGTTAAATATCATTTTCCCATAAGTTTCCGATGAACATCCTCGATTATTGATATATGGATTGTTTTTGCTATATATGGACCTATGCAATAGTTAGTTACATCTATCAATTATAATTAGAATCCTCGAGTAGGTTATATATGTTCCTAGCTTCGTTTTTAAGGCATCTTTCGAATCAATTTATGTATATATAGTAAACTGATATCGAGTAGATAATATTTTCTCTTCCATATCCAGAACAAACCTATCTTTCTTTCTTTTTTTTGTCACAGTCATTGAGCCTATCTTGTAAAACAGTATTTCCCCGTAAATCGTCATTGTTTTCTATAGACAATAGAGCTATAACCTGAAATGTAAAATAGTCAATTATTAGTTTTCAATTTGAAATAACATTAGTTTAATTATGGAGATTAATATAGTAAATAAACCTAATTATTAATGATGACACCCACATGCAAATGATGCGTTGTATAAGGTCAACTCCCCCTAGATACAGGTGAGTTTCTACCATATTCAATACCTCAAAACTTTCTCATTCTTCTCTGATTGGTTAACGATTGCTAAATTGGACCTTTTTCTTGCATATATATATATGCCGGAGTTCGTCTCACTAGGTCATGTTTTCATACCATTACTGGTCTATCTTCTCTTCCTATTCCTTTGTTGCATAGGTTTGGGGTTAAATTGCTTATGAGGCCTGTCTCGTGAAAACTTTTTCAAACTATAAGACTTTCGGTCTTCGCTTGTAATCGTTTTGGGTTTAACATGAAAGTTTTTTTCATATATATATATAATATTATTTGAGAAGTCAGTTTTCTATGTGTCGCGCTCACGTTAACTCTCACGATGGTTGATTACATTGATATCATTAATGAAAAGAATATTAATTTAAATAATATTATTGATTTTTACTTAAATTCCTTTTTACTATTTTCCCAAAAACATATATAATAAAAAATGAAATATTTATAAAGTTTAGAAAACGAATTTAAAAACAAAAATATATGTATAAATAATATTATATAATTAAAAGGAAAGTTCACTAAATAGTAATATTCTATTTTAAAATATTTTAAAATAACATAATAAATACATTTTTATAGTAACAATATATATTTTCAAAGTAACAGAAATTTTTTTATTTATCTATTTTTTAGATGATTATATAATATAATTTAAGTAACATAGACTGATATATGTTTTATTGACTAAATAGTTTAAATTAGTCTTATTGAAATGTTATTTGTATTTCTTATATTTAGTTGACTATAATCTTTTTCAAACACAGAAAAAATATCTCTAAATTATAATTTACTTATATAATATGTTTTCTCAAATACAAACACAATTTTACTGTTTATTTTTAGGAGATATTAAGAAAACAAAAAAAAAATATTATATTTTACATTATTAAAATTATATATTTTCTCAATATGAAATTCGCTTTTAAATTTCATGTTTTATGTTTGTGGAAGTTAATATAACCATAATCAAAAGGTACAAAATTATATAGAATTTATAAAAATATTTTAGTTATTGTAATATTGATATATGTATGTAACTTCCTATAGATCATCATTTTGGTTTTTAATATCATTAAAAAACCAAGAAATTAATTTTATACACATTATTTAAATACATGCACATTTAAACGATAAATAAAATTAATTTTACTTGGTTTAATTATAATAAAACTAATTATACTTCAGTTTCAAATTTGAAAAAATATATGTAACTTAATATACTCACAACATGAGTGATTCGACTAATCTAACTTATATCTAAAATCACAAATTTAACTATAATAAGAAAGTATAATTTTATAATAACAATAATTTATTTTATAGCTATAAATTATAAAATTACTCAAAACACATTAACAAATGAAAATAAAGTATTAACCAACTGTGATAATTTACATATCTAAGACAACAACCAACCTAAATGCAAATAAAAAAATTAATATTTTTTTAATATAATTAAAATTAAAAATATTATAGTTAAATTCAGAGAAATAAATGCAATTCAATATATTCAAATAATAATTAAATAGACTGTAAAAACAACATACCCGGGTAGATATAACATATCTAAAGTCATATGTCTAATTAAATTAATATAATATTATTAATATACATTATGCATAAAATTATAAATTAATTTAAAATTAGAAGCAAATAACAATAAATTATTATAATATATATTTATTTATCAATATTTATCCTCGTGCATGAGCACGGGAAAATCACCTATGTTATAGGTGTTTGTTAGCTGTTAGTTGTTTGTTAATAGTCGGTCAATTTTGTTAGATTTTTGAAAATTGTTTGAAAAAATTGTTATTTATGGTGTTCTTGTAAATTTAAAATACTTTATTTCCAAATTTTTGTTTTTTATTCCAAAAGTGTTCTTAACGAACTCAGACGTTGATGAGGATTTCAAGTCAGTAGCTGGACCACCAGCTCATAAGATCAACCATTCAAGCTACATTGGAGCCAGCAGCGACATAGGTGCATTCAAAGAAGGATATCTTTGCCACCATAAGGAGTCTGACCTTGAAACCACTTTCTATAGATTCTCAACTCAACCAGAGCACGCGGCGGATTGGTTTCATACCAAAAGGAATAACGGTTTAGGAGATATGCCAGTTACAAGTCAGGCAGCCTACACTGCATCCGAACTGGTTATATTCAAGGAAAGTAGTTCTTTGCTAAAGGAGTGTGCAACTCAAACTCACGTGTGGAAGCCAGGAGATCATTCATTACATCTAAGACCAATTGGAGATTTGATACCATGCACTAAACCTCACTGGATCAGCCAGATTCTTTGCCATCTCAACTTGCCATTTTTGGAGCAGATTTACATTAATTCCCAACAACAGCTCTTTTCAAGCCAAGACTACAAAGATTTCGACCAAGTATTCAACATTAAAGATGTTCCCAAGAAGCTTACCTACACCCTCAAGCCGTCCAGATACAAAACCAGAATCAAATCCCTTGAAGAAAGCCATTGGATCCAAGAAATCCTCCAACGGCTAGTTTTATCGGTTTTCCTTATTTGCTTACTTCTTTCTTTGTTTTAGTTTTCTAGCTAAATAAAGGCACGAGCCTATATAAGCTCTGTCTAGTCTTCTTTTGTAATAGACCCTTTTGCACAAAATCAATAAAGTATTATTCAGTTTACAAAGTTTGTCTTTGTTTTTTTGTTCAATTAGTCTTTAGGTGGAGTCCTTTAGATTTCTTGTTCATTTGCTTGTCTCTTTAGTTTGTGGATTCATTCTAGGAAAAAAGTGTAGGTCTCTGTCTCTGTGTGGATTCACATAGACCGTGGCTTTAGTGTTGTATCACGAGACTTCGATTCCTCGTGTGGTGCACTTCGATCCATCCAGTCGCTCCTGTCCGGATCCTTTTGGTTGATTAGATCAATCCAACCGGATCACCCCTTGAGCTAGATCAATTCTCTCTTGTACTAAGAGTTATACAGCCTTTGATAGCTTAGGCTTGTATCATTTCTGGTATCAGAGCTGAAGTTCCTTCAGCATCAGGTTATATCTATCCTTGTCTCTTTTCATTTGCATTTGTTTCTTGATTCATTTGTTTTTGCATTCATAAATCAAAAGGCCAAAAAAATTGTTTGTTCTTTTTTTCATCTAGTTTTGTTTTTGCATAATCATATTAAAACCCATAAGAATCATTTGTTTCTTGCTGAATCTAGTTTATCTTTCATAAAACCATTAAAACCCATAAGAAGAGATCGTTTAGTTTCTTTGTTGCATTTAGTTGATTCATTTCTTTCAAAATATAAAAAAAAAAAACCATAAAAAGAGCTGTGTTCATTAGTTCTTCATTCCTGTCGAGACTAAGGCTTCTTAGATCTCTTTATTCAAAAAGAAAATCATAAAAAGTGTTAGTATTAAAGGCATATCCGAACTTGCCATTCTTTTTTTTCATTCCACTTTCAAAATCTTTCCAAAAAGTTTTTCTAGCAAATCTTCTTTCTTTTTTTCTTTGTTTTATTTCGTCCAAGTTAAAAAAGAAAAAAAAAACAAAAAGATATTTAGCAGTTTTAACTATTTGTTTTGAAAGTTCTTTTAAATAAAATAAAAAAAAAAATTATTCGTTTTACTTTTACAGTTTCTGAGAACTTCCATATTTTTTTGTAGTACTTTTTTTCTATTATTTTGGTTGTCACGTTTTCTTGTTTAACCACTTGATTCTGAATACTTTTGTTTCTTCTTTGCGAGGTATTGATTCAAGTTAGATGGAAAGTGAAGAAGAGGCTGAAGAATACAACATGTCTGAGGTAGATTGGGGAGAAGAAGCTGACCAGGATTGTTGGGACGTTGGAGATGACCACACTGAAGGTCATTGGTGCGTAGACTCTGTTCCAGAGTATGTCCCAAACGATGAACAAGAATACGAGGATGTTGAACCAGAATCAATGGACCAGTATTCAACTTGTTATGGTCCTAAATCCCAACTCATCTATGAGGATAGTTCTGATGGGGAATATTATGTTCAAGCGTGTCCAAGGAGAGTAAAGACCATTGTGGTTGCATCAACAAGATCCTATCATGGGAATCTATCAAGACATGGTCACAGCAAGCCACAGAACTACAATGGAGGTCAGTTTTATCAGAATCGTTTGGATGCTCCATTCATACATTTTTCTGGTCATAAGCAAGGACCAAGTGCATACCTAGAATGGGAGGACGACATGGAGCAGTGGTTTATAACTTGTAGAATTCCAGAGAAGCTAAAGCCAACTTATGCAATAGACACCCTAACCGGAGAAGCTTACAAATGGTGGGATCAAGTAGATGCTGATCGGATCTATTACAATGAGCCACCTTTTTCTTGGACAGAGTTGAAGAAGCTCATGTATAGGAATTTTGTGGAAAGAGCACAACACATTCAGAAGGAATCCACAAGGAGGATAGTAAAACCACAAGTCTTGCAGCCGGCAAACCCGAGGCCAAGATCAAAACCAGTGCATACACCTCAAGTCAAACGAAACCAAGGTGAGTACTCTAACTCTTCAAAGCCACCTGAGGTTATTTGTTATAGGTGTCAAGGTCAGGGTCATCTTGCAAAATATTGCCCCACAAAACGAGCTCTGAAGATAGCATTACCTGAAGCAAGAGAAACTAACTTGGAGTTAAGTGATTCTTTTACTAGCTTGGATAATTCCTTTACTAAAATAGATAAAAAGTTTGATGATCTTATCAACTTGATTAAAGCTGGATCTAATTCTGTTTCTAGTAATTCCATGAATGTCTTAACACACTTGTCTAGTGCCCAAAAGGTTGAAAATATTTCAGGTACTAACATGGAGATCAAGGAACAAGAACCCAACCTTTCTGTGCAAGCAAGTCCAACACTTGGAAATTTTCAAGTCCCAACTGATGATAAGAATGTTGATGAAGTTCTAGGTGATGAGGAGAAACGTCCAGAAGCTCAACAACATGAGAATGATGAGCAAACTACCCTATATACTTATAAACCAGCTGAATCAATGCAAGATAACCAGGTAAGTAATCCTATCCCTTGTTTGCTTACTGAAAATTTGGGTAATGTGCACACTGAATTATTAGGTCCTGATAAATGTGAGGAAAAACCAGGCTGTTTAGATAAGTATGTAGATTATACTTCTTCTCCTAGATCACACTTAGAGAGGACGCAAGAGATTTTATCATCTACTGAAAATAGAATTTCCCAAAAAGATTTATATGCTGATTATTCCATGACTGCTATAACACACTTGTCTTTAGCCAAAGATGTTGAGTCTATGACAGGAACCAATGCTGAAGATTCCAGAAGAGATCTACCCAAAGACAATATCACACCAGACCGGACCAGAGGAGTGATCCTATCTTATTTTTCCAAAGAAGAACCACCAGATGTGCCATCAAAGTTCAAACCGATACAATATCAAGGTAAGGCCTTAGAATCTCAAAAGAGGATGAAACCTGACTTGCTCTATCTTGGTTCATGCTATGCAGATAAATTGGTTTTGAGGACAAAACCTTTTGAAGAGGGAGGGAATGATGAGGATTTCAAGTCAGTAGCTGGACCACCAGCTCATAAGATCAACCATTCAAGCTACATTGGAGCCAGCAGCGACATAGGTGCATTCAAAGAAGGATATGTTTGCCACCATAAGGAGTCTGACCTTGAAACCACTTTCTATAGATTCTCAACTCAACCAGAGCACGCGGCGGATTTGTTTCATACCAAAAGGAATAACGGTTTAGGAGATATGCCAGTTACAAGTCAGGCGGCCTACACTGCATCCGAACTGGTTATATTCAAGGAAAGTAGTTCTTTGCTAAAGGAGTGTGCAACTCAAACTCACGTGTGGAAGCCAGGAGATCATTCATTACATCTAAGACCAATTGGAGATTTGATACCATGCACTAAACCTCACTGGATCAGCCAGATTCTTTGCCATCTCAACTTGCCATTTTTGGAGCAGATTTACATTAATTCCCAACAACTCTTTTCAAGCCAAGACTACAAAGATTTCGACCAAGTATTCAACATTAAAGATGTTCCCAAGAAGCTTACCTACACCCTCAAGCCGTACAGATACAAAACCAGAATCAAATCCCTTGAAGAAAGCCATTGGATCCAAGAAATCCTCCAACGGCTAGTTTTATCGGTTTTCCTTATTTGCTTACTTCTTTCTTTGTTTTAGTTTTCTAGCTAAATAAAGGCACGAGCCTATATAAGCTCTGTCTAGTCTTCTTTTGTAATAGACCCTTTTGCACAAAATCAATAAAGTATTATTCAGTTTACAAAGTTTGTCTTTGTTGTTTTGTTCAATTAGTCTTTAGGTGGAGTCCTTTAGATTTCTTGTTCATTTGCTTGTCTCTTTAGTTTGTGGATTCATTCTAGGAAACAAGTGTAGGTATCTGTCTCTGTGTGGATTCACATAGACCGTGGCTTTAGTGTTGTATCACGAGACTTCGATCCCTCGTGTGGTGCACTTCGATCCATCCAGTCGCTCCTGTCCGGATCCTTTTGGTTGATTAGATCAATCCAACCGGATCACCCCTTGTGCTAGATCAATTCTCTCTTGTACTAAGAGTTATACAGCCTTTGATAGCTTAGGCTTGTATCAGACGTAAAACATACATCATTAGAAGATGGCAGTATCAGAAAGTCTTTTTCTGCCCATCGTCTTTGCATCTCATATGTGATTTTTTTTTCTATTTTTTAAAAATTGCATATGTGGTTCTTGTCATCATTTTGATGTCCCTTTCGTTTCCAAAGTTCGCTTCTGTCATCTTTATAATCAATAAAATTATTTTCTTAAAAATTTGTGTATTTCATTATAGTATAGTTTGAAAATTGCTAAAAAAAACTGTTCATAACATTTACTTTGGTGGTTACGCATGCTAATCATTGATAAGTTTATGAGTAAGTTAATTAATTTCGAAAGATGAACCAATGTCAGTTAACTAAGGTTTCAATTCTCCTTGGCGACTCGGCCTAATAAACTACGAAAGTCATATAATGCTTTTCTGTCCGTGATTTAGTGAAAAACGAGAAATATGCATCAAGTTTATGATAATAAATACCTATAAGAATACTTTTAGTAGATAATGTTGAAAGAAAACAATTTTGACAAGAAAATGTCGAAAAAGAACATATGTAACTTTTTATATATTTCTGAATGTAGAAGCTAGCAGACATTTGAACACTGTGGGCCATTAGTGATTGTGTGTACAGATGGTAATGGAATCACTATATTATCTAAAAGAAAAGAGAAAAAAAGGAAAAAAAAAGAGAGAGATTGCTTCCTTTAGTAATACAAATACACAGCTGGTGTCTTTTTTTTTTTTCTTGCGTAAACATAGTTGGTGTCTTATTTTTCTGAGAACTACTTACTACATAGTTGGTGTTGGTGATAACGTTTAATATATTTCATGTCGTTTAATTGTCACAACCACGAATGTTGATTCTCCTTTTGTAAGTTCTTGTTAAGTAAGTTGTGAAATTAACCCAACCTAAAAACTTATCTAACTAATTAGCAGATCATGACAAATCCTATTAATTAGAATTAAGAAACCGTTAGTTAATAGTTTGTCTTTAATTGCTTTGCATGTATATAAGTTGATGCTCAGATACATGCATGCATAGAGGTTAGAGAGGTTGGTAAACCAAATCAACTAACTAACATAATATGACAAAATGCTCTCGTTGTTTTTTAATAAGTGTCACTTTAGTTTTGTGCATACAAGTTAAGGAAACAATTAATATTACATATTGTTTATATAAAACCATACTTATACATCGAATCATATTTTTAACCAATAAAAAAATAAATTGCACCATAAAATTAATAAAATTTTCATTAAAAGTAAAAAATGATATTTATTTTGTAACAAAAAAATTTCTCTGCAATGACACTTATTTTATAACGGAGGGAGTATATTGTTTAAAAGATAAATAAAATGATTTATAGGTTTAATGAAATTTGCAATTAATGTTAAGTTCAACGTAAATATAACTGCATTAAAATTTTATAATAACAATGTTTGTGTAACAATAAAAATGTCAACTAGTCAAAATAACATTATTTATGAAACAAATGGAGTAGTCTTTATCATATCAAAAAGTTATAGTTGTTAAAAGAATTTAGACAATGAAAAACAGAAAACAAGTTAGAAAATAAATTGGAAAGTTGTTTGTATAGTTTAAATTGCGTTTTACCTTTTCTTTACTTCATTTAATTTAATTTAATGTTTAATAATATTTATTTTGGTCGACCTAATTAAATAAAGCATTTAACAAGTTTTAAAATTAATATTCAGTCCATTCTGGAATCATAATTAACGTTTGGTTCACTCGGATATTAACAATGACTTTTACATTGTTTTGAATTTTTGACTTACATTTTACTAAACTTAAATTTCTAACTCGAAATTGACAACGCATTAACAAAGAGACTCATAAATTATATAAACGATTAATTGATTTTGTATTATTAGAAAGTGAGCGCGCGTAAATATGAAAATATAAAAGTATAAAAACAATTATACCATAATTTATTGGATAATGTGGACATTTGGGTATCTGGTGCGGCTGATTAATTAACAAAATGGACTAGTCTCAAGCTCATATATGAATCAAGTTTGAAATATGCTTATACATATCAATAATGCTCAATTTAGTTAATTACATAACCAAGGTCATGTTAATCATTGGCTAGCCTATATGATGTTCATGCACTACCCACTGCTATTGATCTTATGAAAATATCATTGAAATATTGTGAATACAAAAAAAGGAAAAAGAAATATTGCGAGTGCAAATATAAAGAGGAAGTGACCAAAAGATATAGATAGAAAGAGTAGACATAAGTACTAAGAGCAAAAATGTTGAGGAAGTGTCTACGTGTGTCTGTCCATAGTTTTGGAATCAATCTTTTTATTAAATTTGTTGTCAGATACATTTCATTAGTTTAAAGTGTTGATTAGTGTAACAAACTAACCACCTAATATGAAAACATACACGTAAAATTATTTATTGATGTATAATTATATTTGGTGGTGAAAATGAGTTGCTATTATATACAATCTGCATGGGTCTAAAGATAAATAACATTTGGTGTCCATTTCATGCTTAGTTGTCATTTTTATTCATTTCAGTTTCCTTCATTCACAATGACGAATTTACCCTTTTGTTAATACGCATTAGTGTAAGAATCTTGTTATACTCATTTGTATTAGTTGATCATCGTGATACATTGCTGATGATCACGCTTTCCATATCTTTTGTCACTTTTAAATCGCTTTAAAATGTTCTCAGAGAATGACAAAGAGATCCTGGAATCAGTTTAATTTGAAAAATGTAGAGTCATAGTATCTAAAATTATCGTATGTTTTTTTTGAAAGATTTCTTAGATTATCGTATACTTGCCTCTAAGCAACTGTACACATGTAAATCACACTATTTATAGTTTTTCTACTGATATAAATTGGTACTTCTTCTTTTATCAATTAATTTATTTATATAAAACATAGCACTACATTTAAGGCAGGAAAATACAACCAAATGCAAATATAAAATTAATAGAAAACACTACAACACGTGGAATAAAATTTGAGAAAGTCTTCTTTGAACTATCGAAATTGCTATAATAGAATAAAAATTCTGTTTTGCTTGATGTAATCTTCATGTTTGGATACCATCCATTCGATGTAACTCTAATATTTCATTCGCTGTTTTTTTGTTGTATAATATTGACCAACTTCAAATATCTATAAATAACTTTCGAAAAAAAAAATCCAATATAGTGATTTTTCGAAAGAAATAAAAATTAAAACTAGCATATTCAATGATTCTTAAAACATCGATACAGAAAAAAATTGTTTTCTTGGTTGTGATTATTGCATATCCGGCGAATAATCAATAAACATGTCGAATTGTAATCTCTATAAATGTCAAAATACCTTTGTGGTTGCATTACCATAGAATTATGGATTAACGAGTAAAGAATCTAATATATTGATTATTTCCGATGGAAACAAACCAAAGACCGTCCATCATCTTTTAACTCCTGACTCTGATAAATTGGGTCCATAGTGGATTACATGAAATTGATTCCAAAAGAAAGCGAAGATGATAAGTTTTGTACCGCTTAAATCTAGATTCAACACAAATATGTTGCTCGTTTTCATCAATTAATGATTATATAAACTTCAAAAACATTAATTTCATTACTTGAACTCTTATTTATTTATTATTATAGAAAATAAAAAATCACAAATAACTATATACTAGATCTCGACTCGCACAACTGTGGGGGTGATATTTTCATTTATATATATATATATTTATTTATTTGTGTTTAAAAAATACATTTATTTATTTTAAATCGCTCATGGTATATATTTTAAATTTTAATGTTTTATAAATACTTCAAATATAATAACTTATAGTTTACATATTGAATCAATTATTTAAAACCGTCACATGTATTTTTTGTCTCTTATTATATATTTATCCCATTATATTTACTTTTAATTATTAAAAAAAATAATATGTAACGGATTGTAAACAATAAATGTATACTTATTAATGCATAATAATATATAGTTCAATTCTAATTACGAAATTTATGAAAATTATGATATTGTTATAATATTTAGATCAACATAATCAATTTTAATATGATTAATTGTGATTATATAACATATAAAAGTATAATAACATATTTATATTTCATTTTATAAATGATAATTGAATATATTAATGTATAATTATATTTCAAAATTAACTATGAAATGAATGAAAATATTTACATATAAGTTTTGAAAATTAAGATTTAAAAAAAAAATAAACAGATTTTTTGAATTTTTAATATATATATATATATATATATATATATATATATATATATATATATATATATATATATATATATATATATATATATATATATATATATATATATTTTGAAATGAAAAGATATCAAAAGATCTTGTGGTTATATTTCCGATTTATTAGGAAACAAAATTATATCATTCAGGTTATATATATATATATGTTATATTATTAATAATAATAAATGTTTCTAACTGATTTCTATGGATAGTCCATTGTGTGCATTTTTAAAAAAATCACACATGAAATCAAGATTGTGACTTCTATTTTCATATAATAAATTGATAACTAAGATTTAATATATTTTATTACTATATGTGAAAATGATAAAATATGCATTAGTTTGAAACATCAAAGGTATTTATTTCAATGAGAGATTTTATTAATTAGTGAAAGTTAGACGAATGAAAAGATTTAGCCTTACAATGTAATTATTACTTTTATGTTTTAAATATTACTTAAAATATTTTCTAGGTTGTCTTCACATTTGTTTTTTGAAAAGAAAGCACATGTTAGGTTATCTTCTCATGCATATTAAGGATACCATATCCATTTCTTATATCAAAATTTTGTAGGTTATAGAAAGTTAATAACAAATATAAATTCAGTGGTACTTTATTTCAGTTCATTTTAGGAAAAAGAACTGTTCATTTTAGGAAAAGAACAATATTTTTAGTTTGATTTGGATTAGATTTTGATTTCAGAGATAAAAACAATCTAACTATTCTAATTATAAATATTCTAAATCTTTTTATAATCAATTTCTCAGATTATTTTTCTTTCAGTTTGATTCAAATCAATTTGGGTGTTTCGGCCATTCCTTAAATACTCCTCTTTTAAAAAAAAAATCTAATTGTACTTTTAATTTCATACACCAGTGACATACCAAAAAGAAGGGTAAATTCGGAAAACAGAAAGATTCAAAAAGACTGTTGAATAAAACTCTCCCTTTATATAAAGGCCACGAGCGTTGAAGGCAAAGAGCAGTTTTCTCTGACCAAAAGATTAAACCTCATCTCAGAAAAGAACAACAATGTCTAAATATAATCTCATCTTCTTCATCGTTTTCTTATGTCTGGGGTTAAGATCATCAGCGTTTACGAATCTCAACACCTTAAGCTTCGAAGAATCACTTTCTCCTCTCTTTGGCGATGGCAACCTCGTCCGTTCACCTGACGATCTCTCCGTTCGCCTCCTCCTCGATAAATACACCGGTATATACATATATAGCTATATATTCACATGGGTTCTTAATTTTTTATGATGAAAAATTGATCATGATGGTACTGATGATTATGTATAGGTTCTGGTTTCATATCATCGAATATGTATCAACATGGATTTTACAGCTCTATGATCAAGCTTCCCGCCGATTATACTGCGGGCGTCGTCGTTGCCTTTTATGTAAGTTACCGGCCATTTATTTTTTTTATCTATTTGATAGGTATAAGCATATTTCAAATTTGATTAGCATCATGATTGTTATTTTTTTTTTTAACTTTTTGACCGAAATATTTTATTATTATAATTATGGACGATCGTGAATTTAACACTTGGTCTAATAATATTTCTATTGTTTTGTTTTATTTATTATGTGTTAAAGAAACTAAATTTAATATTGTATGTGTAGACATCAAACGGAGACGTGTTCGAGAAAACACATGACGAATTAGACATAGAGTTTCTAGGGAACATAAAAGGGAAACCATGGAGGTTTCAGACAAACCTTTACGGAAATGGAAGTACACATAGAGGCCGTGAAGAAAGATATCGTCTATGGTTTGATCCTTCTAAAGAGTTTCATCGTTACAGTATCCTCTGGACTCCTCACAAGATCATGTAAGCTTCCTTTTCATCGATCAAATTCTTTTTCGCGTTTAGCTTCATCAGCGTTGACCAAACCCAATTCATAAATATTACCAGCTTGATAATAGAATGTTTGTCTTTCTGAAAACGTGTTTTTTTTTCTCCTAATAAATCCATAAGATAGTTAATGAATCATACAAATATTCTCTCTCTCTCTCTCTTTTTACCAAAAATTGATACTTTCTTATTTTTTCCATTTACTTTTTATAAAAAAAAATCTTTTCATAAACAATTAACTGGGCTTACTGTAAAACATCAGTTTAGTATCCTTTTGACGCGTAACTATCGCACTCAGTTATCACGCGTAGCGTGTTAAATAAAAAGCTGAATTAGTTGTTCAGCTATATGACTTTTTATTGACCTTCTTTTTTGTTGAAATTAAAGGATTTAAAAGCACCAATTGGTGATATGTCATTAATATTTTAATATTATTTAACTTATATATTATATTTTAATTATAAAATGTAGGTATTACTATTTATATCAAGACATGTGTGTTAAGGATATTCAAAAATTATAAAATTTCCTCACAGCCCTAATATTATTTCGTATATATTTGGGTGAATAAGTAATCTAGCTAGTATCCTAGTAGTATACTACAATATATATGAATTATATATATATATATATATATATATTTTAATCATTTATTGTTTTTTAAATAGTGAAATCAAAGTTTTTAATCATAATCAAAAACTCGTTGACAAAAAATCATTATCAAATATCTTATTATCTCATTATTTTCAGACTAGTTTGCCAGATATTATAGTTTGGGGTCTGACTTTGTTAATACTTTTTCATATTTTAGATTTAGTACTTTGATTTTTTTGCTGACAACTAATCAAGACTTCTTGAAAAATGATCAGATTTTGGGTAGACGATGTTCCAATACGAGAAGTGATAAGAAGCGAAGCAATGGGAGCAGATTATCCAGCGAAGCCGATGTCTCTCTATGCCACCATTTGGGATGCCTCTGACTGGGCTACTTCTGGCGGCAAATACAAAGCTAATTACAAATATGCTCCTTTCGTCGCCGAGTTCAAGTCCTTCTCCCTTGATGGCTGCTCCGTCAATCCCATCCAAGAAGTCCCCACCGATTGCTCTGATTCCGTTGACTTCCTCGAATCACAAGACTACTTCTATATCAACTCACGTCAACGTGCTGCCATGAGAAGATTCCGACAACGGTTTATGTACTATTCATATTGTTATGATACTGTTAGGTATCCAGAACCACTGCCTGAGTGTGTGATTGTTCCAGCGGAAAAGGATAGGTTTAAGGAGACAGGGAGGTTGAAGTTTGGTGGTACAGAAGCACGTGGACGGCGTAGGAATCGCCGTCAACAAAGGCCAGAGATTGAGAGTGATCCTGACGAAAGAAGACGATTTTAAAAATAAAATTTGTGCCATTTTTTCATTTGTTATATTCGTTTGTTAGTAAAAGAGAAAATAAATAAAAGAAATGATTTGAAGAAAAGGAAAGAAATAGAGAATATGCATATGTATCCAGATGCATGAAGTGAGTTATAAAAATCATATAAAGGTTTCTTTTAATCTATGCAAGCGGGAGAGAGTGCCTTCTTTAGATGGAGAGTTGCAAATGCTTTTAACATTTGTCTCTGCCAATTCACATCCATCCCCTTTGATATTAGTGTCAGTGGATATTGAGGTGTCTCATAGAATCTGCTCATAATCATTCCATTCCCTATTGTTGGGGTAGATCCACGAGTTTACAAACCACCTTCATTATTCTCTAGTCACTACTAAATCAACTATTGTGTCTTCCATATCACGTAATTCAAACTACCTTTACATCTGGAGCTAATTGTTGTTGGAAACTTCTAACATGTTTTTGTCAAGTCAGCTGAACCTTGAAGTTATACTTTATTCATCCCAGTTTAGAAATAATCATTAATAATATGGGTAAAATGAGATTTTCTTACCGGCTAAAATGGGATTTTTCCTGGATAAAAAGATATTGACTGATCATGTGGTATTTCACATCATTAGTTAGAAATGATCATTAATAATATTTAACATAGATGAACCACTCTTTTAATCACCAATTGGTTTTAGAGTGAAAGTCATCTTGCTTAACATGATATTATAGTCTGATCCACGCAGTCCAACCCGATCCACATCGACCTGACTCAAAGTTGGCCCATCGATCATTGCCCAAGCATTCAGAGATTGACGCTCAAAGAGCCATCATCTGGAAGAGGCGTATTAGACACATAGTATCCCACATCGGTATTTGGAAGAGATCATTAGTAATATTTAAGATAGATGGACTACTCCCTTAATCATCAATTGGTTTTAGGTTGGAAGCACATCTAGCTTAACACAGAGAACCTGATGGAGTCGATCGGTTAAGTTTACAGATGTGCGGTTCCAAGGAACACATTTGGTTCGGCTACACACTAGAAGGATCTCCATCCTTTCACGTGCATTTTGTAAACGGTCACCACGTTTGATCCGTAAACCCATACAACATTGCTTCTCCATTCCCTTTTTTCCTCGTACCATCAAGAGATCACATTAACCATCTTGCTAACTGTGGGTGAATGTTCATCCTTGGTTAGCGACTTCAGGTCAACAAGCCTGGAGAGTGTCCACGTCGGCTAGCTAACGTCTTACTTTGGAACTCGATGACCTTTACCAAATTCACTAGCATACACGATTTACAGAATTGATTCCGGATAAATCTGACATCAAACTGATCTTCCTCCACATCATCAATGTAGTATGATGTAGGAAACACCAGGAAAAACAACTATATGGTTTTCCCCCAAGAGAAGCTTTTACAAGGATCAAAACCATAAAGTACGGTTCATCGTAATAAACATTATGTAATGACATATATCGGACTTTGGACCCCATCGAGAGCTCGTAGGTTAATGTCAAAGAAGATATTGTTTAGGTTAGAATAACGGTCAGAGGGATCAATGCCTTTGAACCTCTGCGTAAACTGAACATAAACACACTCACTGTCGTACTCCATCATGAAACATATCGCATCTTTAAAAGAAATTAGTTTATCGTTAGGGTTATTGTTTGGATGACGTATTCCATACTATTATTTGCGAACTCTCACATTAAAAGTTACGGGGGTTAATATCATTTGAACTCTTAATGAATAATATATATATATATATATATATATATTAGACAAATATATAAATACGAAATTTCTTTTTATTAGATAAAAAAATATTATAGTTTTATTTAATAATAAATGTATCTATATATACCATTATTTGCGAAGTGATTTTTCGTATAACTACTGATATAGTAAAATATGAAGTTCCGAGGGTATTTAGTAATTTATAACTACTGATTAATATATTCATTTCTAAATAAAAACTATAATCTATAATTTTCTGTAACTTTCTTTGATATTATAGTATACTAGTAAACAACCCCGCGCGTAAACGCGCGCGAAGACTGATTTTTTTTTGTATTTTAATTTCAATTTTTCTTAAAATGTATTTTAAATAAATAAAATTTATGGAGTAAATAATTGGATTAATATATGTATACAACACATGGGTGTAAAGACATAATGTGTAAATAAACAACAAATATTAGTATTGTATTTAAGAATTTAACTTTTCTTTGAAAGCATAACAATATTAAATTACATAATCGTCTTCTATTAATTTCTTCCTTTTTCTTTGTGGCCATTTTACTTCTTCTGTTCCCCCTCTCATTGAATTTTTATGATAAGATGCATTTAAAACCAAATGAATATACAAAACTCCTAAATTTTAAAATACAATTTTTAATATAATTTATTTACTTTATAAACTATTTAAAAAGACACAACATTTATACAATTGCAAATATTTAGATAAAGTATTAATAAATTATATGACCAAATAAAAACAAAAATAAACAATTTTTCATCCCAAAAACTGATAAACATAATTTTTGTAAATAAAACTGAATTTTCTAAAATAAACAGAGAACAAACGATGAATTTCTTAGAAAGAGAAAATAATTATATATGACAATCTACATAATTGTGATTACTAAAAACTCGAGGAACAACAACTTCACATTTTATTAATAGAAAAGAAAAGCTGAGTTTATTAGTTTACATCACAATAGCAAGAGTTTAAATTAGAAAAAATCAGTACAATTGCACCTCTTCATTGCATCCCTTCAATACATCTCTTCAATGAATAATTGACTTATTACAAATGAAGAGTTGTGTCTTTTATCTTTAGAACTCTTAAACAAAACTACTTAACTAAAAGATACAACCCTCAACACATACACATTTTCACTAAACTCAACTACTACTATTAGTAACTAACAATTTTTTATGTTTAAAATATTTAAGAGATGCAAATTTTCAACTAAGTATTAAAGGTTGCAATAGTTGATAGTTAATTATTGTAATGGTTGACTAAAGGATGCAATAGTTAACACCAAAATTTATAGTGGTTTATCACTAAAATTAAATAATAGATTGAAGTAACTTTTATGAAAAACACAATCTATACTATACTAAAAAGCAAATATAAGCCATGGAGAGGATGTCCACGTACACAAAAATAATCAGACAATAGGAATCCTTTGTTTTGCCACGGCGATTCGCCTATGTCATTTGGGCTTCAAATTTCACTGGACCAGCATATATTAGATGCATTTCTGTTTATTTGTTTCGGTTGGGCTATGCGGCAGTTCTGTAGTAACTTTTGTTTGGGCTTTAAAATGTTTTTTCCTGGCTTTTTCCTAGAGCGATAAACTTTTTCGACGAGCTCCGGAATCTTGGAACAACGCAGGACTTTTCGATTTCTTATCCTTAATGGCACATTGATTCCTAATTCTCACAGCTTCTACTAAATTAACCCACTCCTCCTCCACTCTGCAGCATTCAATTGACCTAATCAGATTCCCACTCCTACGCCTTTCTTTCTCTCCATCATCCACAACCTTTGTCTTTCCTCACCGCAACCGCACCGGCAAAACCCTAATCTCTCAACATCAAAAAACAAATTCCTCATCGGCAAATCAATCTCCGGTTCAATCCCAACCGCTTCCTAAATCCGAGATGAGCCAGCAATCGTTTTGCTTGGACTAGAATGATCGGATTCCCGCCGTCCCATCTCGGTTGCATGGAAAGTTGAAAGAGGAGTTTGAGCTATGCCGGAGCCTCATCATGGAGTCTGCTGTGGCCGTGTTACCGATTGTAGCTCCGAATCAACAATTGCCTACAGACAAGAAACAGAGCAAAAGGGTTACAGAAGAAGAGAGGCCGAGGACGAGATTAGCAGCGAGGAAAGTTGAAAGAGGAAGATAAGGTGAACCTCGAGGAGAATCCTGTTAGAGAAGGAAGTTATGCCGATTGGTAAAGATAGTGGTGGCTCTAACAAGGTGTCTCTAACAGGTTGGCTGCACAGGAAGAAGAAGGAAACACTGCTCCTTTCCCTGAAAGGGTAAAGCTTTCTTTATATGATTATGATGTTGGAGACAATCTTTTTATGCGGTCTTGTCTCTTTGTCAGGTCCAAGGCTCCAAGTTGGAGGGTAACCTCTCTATGGATTACTCATCATACACTCTATTAATTGAGACCTACTTTTACATCTGGAAGACATCTGTGACACCCGTCACTTCCGAAATATAATAAATAAATAAAAGCGGAAATAAAATAATAATACAACGGAATTAATAATAATAATCTCCGTCATAATATAAAAGTCAATAGGATAGCATAAGGCCTAAAGGCCCAACAACGATAACATCCGAAATATAAAGTGCTACACAAACCGAAAGTCTGAAATACGAAATAGACATAAACGATAGATATAAGCCCGAAAGCCCAAAAGCGATAAAATGATAAAAGTGATAGAAGTCCCAAGTCTGATAGTAGTAATAGCCCCAAAAGCACCGGTCCGATATAATCACTCCTGCTCATCAGTCTCACCTGAAAGGGGGGAGGGGGAAAGGAAGAGGGGTGAGCGACAGGGGAATCGCTCAGGAGGTATGGGATGCTAAACCGATAAAACACTGACTCAGATCATAGCACTACAAAAATGTAGGCCTAGCCCTAGCATGAAACAAACACGGTGTCTACACCACACAGAACAATCAATATGTGCCTAGAGCACTACTCACTACAACCCATGCGCTCATAGTACATAGCTACTCTCTGCACCACGCATTTCCTCATAAGGATATACATATACCGCTGCGTCGCTAGTACAGTCTGTCTCTGTACTCCCGCACAAAACCACCCGCTGCGTCGCTAGTACAAACGTCTTTGTACCCCCGCACAAGCACCCGCTGCGTCGCTGGTACCTCACTGTACCCCCGCACCACACCCGCTGCGTCGCTAGTGCAAACGTCTCTGCACCCCCGCACAAATACCCGCTGCGTCGATAGCTCAGACATCTCTGAACCCCCGCACTCATCACATAGTCCCTACTATATAACTATATAGTATTCATATATATAACAATCCTCAGCATCAATCATTTCACACAAACGTTGAATCCTCTAGACCCCTATTTCCGGTTTAACAATCAATAACAGTAATGAGCAAGCAAGACTCTCAAACTGACTCGATTCACAGAGACTATCATGTTTCGAAACTAAACTTTCCACAATGGTAGTACTAAACTAGTTCAGAATTTTGACGGAGAAGCCCTCACCTTAGCAATAAAGAGAAGTGGTGTCTATGAACTCCAGCTGCTTAAATAGACTCCAAATCTGAAATCAGATCGAAATTCCGAGTCAGAACGGCCTTCGAACGGCTCAAAACGGACATTTACGGAAAAGTCAACCCGCTGGTCAAAGGTCAACCCGGTCAACTCTGACCCAAGCCGGTCAACCCTTTACCAGAAATCAATTCTCAATAACCGCTTGGTTTACCCTAACCGATTTCCAATTGATTTGAACCGACTGGTTTAACCTAACCGAATTGAAATCAATTTAAACCGGCTAACCAACCGGTTAACCGAGTCAACTCGCTGAGTTGACCCGGCCGAGTTGGCCGAGTCACCGGCGAGTCACCGGCGACTGTCACCGGCCGGTGACGGCGGAAGACGGCGGCTTACCGGTGGCGGACGACGGCGGCGAGGTGGCGGCGGCCGGCGGACCACGACGGCGAGGCGGCAGCGACTGACGGCGGAGCTGCGGCGGCGGCGATTTCCGGCGGTTACAGAGGCGAAACTTCAGGAGGCTCTAGCGGCTTCGTCTGAGCTCCGATTGCAGCGATTCTGGTGGCTACGGATTCGTCTCGACGAGAGGAACATGATGCTGGTCTTTCATGCACAAGATTCTCAACGGTTAGGAAGTTATCGATGATTTACTAAAACGGCCGAAACTAACTTGAATGCATGGTGGTTCTCCGGCGCTTACCAATTAAAACGAACGGTGGTGACGAGCTGAGCGTGATCACGGCATCCAGCAGCTCCGGCGACGAGCTCTAGTGGTCCTCCAACTTCTAGGTGATCACACTTCTCCTTTTCTCACTTGTTTACCTCTCTCTTCTCTCTTCTCTCTAACTTTTATTTCTTTTTCTTAGTTTCTGAGAAAACAAAGTTGGATGAGGTATTTATAGGCAAACATTGTAATGTTTGAGCCTTAGCCGGCTAAAATTTTCAGGGACCGAAATCCGGGTCGCTACAATTCTCCCCCATTAGTAATGAATTCGTAACGAATTCGAAGCAAGAACTGACTGTCCAATAACACTCCGAATAACAATCTGCTCGGATTCTGAAGTCTACTACTGCACCCCATCTCTCTTCCAACAAACTCTGACAACATGACCGACATCCCTTTAATTGCTTATACTTGACGATTTATAATATTCACAAGTTTGGCAAGATGCATACGATCTTTTCGAAGGTCGATTGGTACCTGGTACTGAATGAGCACTTCCTTTCTCACTACTTTCCTTAAAACAAGTGCGGTGGGAGTATGAAAACGCTGCTGATAAACTCAACCGGTGAACAACTGCTCCAGTTCGATCTAAAAATTAAGACATGGTCCCATATATCTCGGTTTCAGCTTCCTTAGCTTTCGAGTCTCATATTCTTTCTGAAATGTCCTTATTTTAGGTATACTCGGTCACGAGATTGGAACTCCAACTCTTTACGTTGCTTATTTGCATAACTCTTCTGACGGTTACAAGCTTCCTTAAGTCGAACCTTGGGCATGTTAATTTGCTTTACTGCCTCTTGAATCATTGTCGATTCTAACTCACGGCGCTCTTCCACTTCGGTCCAACAAAGTGGTATACGACAAGACTTACCATAGAGACTTTCATATGACACCACATTAATTCTTAAAAGATAACTGGTACATCGTGATGAATATCGGTCGCTCCCAACCGATCCATGACAACAATCTGAATCTGCTTACCCTTCAGTTCAAAGACACCCCGAAAAAAAAACAAGACTTAACCAAAACACGGACTCACAAAACTACGAAAGAAAATTCTCATGCCAACTAAGGTGCGAGCTAACTCACCACCAACCATAATTGACCATACATGAGATTTTGCTAACTACACATGATAACCACGAAAGCAAAATACTCAAACACAACAAGTGTGATAAAAACACATACCAGCTATCGGCTCGGCTCCTTGGTGATCTCCAACAGTAAACACACGTGGAGCAATGGCTAAACGCTTCGGTGGTGGCGGAAGCACTGCATTGCCTCTCATCGGACAATCCCTGAGGATGTGACATGGCTGGTCACAGCCATAACAGTTCCTCGCTGCTGTTGGCGCTGCAAACTGGGCATTTGGTGGCTTCCTACAATTCCTAGAAACATGCCCAAACAATCCACAGTTTAAGCACTGGATACTCGGCCTATCCCATGTTCTTTGTTGTGATTTTGAAGTCTCTCCGGTCTTAGGTTGAGCTGCCTTTGTGAACTTCTGCTCTGCTGTCATACATTTCTCCTGCACAACCGCCTTCTCTATCAGATCCTCCAAACTGGTGTAGGTAACCACACTACAACTACCGCGAAGCTCCACTTGCATCCCCTTTAAGAATCTCCTGATCAGATCCTCCTCATCAATACCATTACCCGCAAACATGTGAAGCTGGCGAAACTCCAACTCATACTCCCTGACAGACTTTGCACCCTGCCTCAAATGCTCGAAATCATTCTTCTTCTCATCCAAAGCCTCCCTAGGAAAGTACTTCTTGTTGAATGCATACAGAAAATCCTCATAAGTCATCTCGCCACGGTGCATCAATCGTACTCCATCCCACCATATTGCTGCATCTCCACGCAGATACAACTCAACAATCCTAAGCTTGATCCTTTGCGGGCATGAGATAGTGTTCAAACACTTCTCTAAACTGTGCTTCCAGTCATGAGCAAGTGTGGGGTCTGTGGTACCACTGAAATGCTCCAAGTTCACATATTTCATCTGTCCTAACACCCTGACAAATGTGTCATCAACTTCGGGTACATGCACCGGAAAAGGAGGTGGCGACGGTGGAACCGGAAAGACCCCTGGAACTGGCTGAATAGGAACCTGCGGATACTGTGGCGCTGGGGCCTGCTGAGCTGGAACCTGATGATCACGCGGATCCTGAACTGGTGGAGCCTGCTGCATCTGAATCTGCGGACCCTGCTGCACCTGAACCTGAGGACCCTGCAGAATCTGCTGACCCTGCTGAACTGTGGCCATCTGTCTAGCAACCTCCTGAGCAGCTACTCGGGCAGCCTCCTGAGCGGCTTCCCTTGCTGCCTCTCGAGCAATCTGCTGAACAGCCTCCTGAACGACCTGTCTAGCAGTATCCTGAACCATCTGCCTTATGGCATCCTGATCAATAGGTGGAACAACTGGTTGTGGATCTGCTGGTTGCACATTGTAACACCCCCGAACCGTTCTA